>CM057459.1:342687500-344032500 GCA_016271365.2 Neoceratodus forsteri
TGTTTCTAAGCAATGCCTGTCCAAAGCAGTTGGCACATTACATGACCTTCTGTTATGACCAGTACAACAAGACCCTTCGGGTCAAGTGAGAGGACACACCACAAGAGGAGTCGCTGCCTCGGGCGCTTGTTTCAAGAATGTGTCAGCGGTAGACATCTGTGCTGCCGCCACTTCGACTCTGTCCATACTCTTTACAAAACATTACAGGTTTGATATTGCCTCTCGCCGAGAGCAGGCTTCAGGCTTGCTGTTCTGCAAGGCCTCCTTTCTTAAGGCCTTCACAGCTACAGGATCTACTTTCAGTAGCTTTCCTCCTCCCGTGTGCTTCCTCTTGTTCCAGACTGCTTGGGGCTCAGTCCTGTGTAATTAATTACTGCAAGAGCCCTCTCATAAGAGTACAGTTACGTAAGAACTTACCGTAACAGTAGATATTCGAGAGAAGCTCTTGCAGTAGGTAATACCTTCCCACCATCCATCCCCTAAGTTTTTTTCAGGTCCTTTTCCAATGGGGAAATATTCGCTTCTCTCGTCCGCCTCTTTGGCTCGTATGGAAAGAACTGGAAGGCAGCGTGAGGGACCGCCCTTATACCGATGTCTCCTGACGTCGGTCACCTGACGGGGCGGTCCCTCGCCAGAGACTGCTAGCTAGAAATTTTTCTGTGGGGTTCTGGCACCGCCGGCTTCAGTCCTATATGTAATTACCTACTGCAAGAGCCTCTCTCAAAGATATACTGTTACGGTAAGTTATTACGCAACTGTACTTTTCTTTTATCTAGTGACTGCTATGCAGTAATAATGCTGAAGGGTTGAGCTAGCAGTACAGCTGTGTCCTACAATTGCGTATTGAAATGAATAATAGTTCCACTTTCAGACTAGGTCCCATAAAATAATGCTATTTTAATGAATGCTGGTTCTTAACTTTTGTTTGACTCCGTCCTTTCGAGTACTTGAGTTGTTTTAGTCCAAATGTTCAACTGCTTACATGGCTATTAGCCGTTTTAAACTTCCCCATGAACAGTTCACAGTTTGCTGCTGCTCCTGTCTATTACCGATTCCTGTCTTTGCAGCTGCTGACCCCTAAATGAACTGGTCCAGTTTATATGGCCCAAATCTAAATGCAGGGCAGAGAGAGGCTAATATTTTGGCTCACAGCAGGTCATTTTCACTCAGCACTTCCACTTTATTATAAAGGAACAGCTGTTGTGCCTCAGGAAATTGACTGCATATGTTGAATATGTATGTGAAACTGTCAGAAGTAAGACAGGGATCATCAATATACTACAGGAACAAAAATACTACAACAGTGGCTAAAAAGTTCAGTCACATTATAGATTTCTCAATGCAAGGTTGTTATTTGTCAAAATAGACAATTATTTTTCAGTAAAATTAATAAAATGTTAATGTATGATTAACATGTAAATGTGGTAGCCATGTTAGTCCAGTCAGTGATTCAGGAAACAAAACCAGTAAATATGCTGCAGATATACAGGAAGAGATGATTGGGTCCGAAACAGTGAAAGGAGTTAAGAGGGCATGGGACAGACACAAGGGGTTGTCCACTGGGCAGATTGGAGAGCTCTGGTCAAAAGAGACAAGTAGGGATGGGGAGGGATAAGTGGCAGACTTGATGGGCCAGTGGTGTCATTTTCTGCCGTCAGATTTCTGTGATTCTATGATAAACTGTTTATTGGACTGACAAAATTGCTTTTGAGACTATCTTTGGGAGTTATATTCTGCTTATTAGTGCCAAGTCAGATATACAGATCGGAGATTGGTATGAATGAGACACAGAGTAACCTGTTTAGATGTCAGAATGCTTCAGCGCTTATTCAGATTTGCAAAGTCAGGCTGGAGGGTTGCAGAATGCCCCCACCATCATTATGGGGAGAGGCAAGTGTGGCTGCCCTACACAGATGTTCATCAGCATTAATGTAATAGTTAGCCTGCCTGTTTTTTTTCTGTTTTTTTTTTTTTGGGGCGGAAGAGTTGAAGGGGTTGTAGGCTGTGAGGAAGAAAACTATCCAAATAACTCTTTATTTTGTGGTTTGATATGGATTTACCTCTGGTATTGTGCCAGAAAACCCAACATTTTACTGAGCCTTCTTTATTGTCAAGCAATTGGATCATTTTCTGTAGAAAGTACGCAGGATTTCCCCAAAGCATCTATGCATGGAGGTGTCCCCATCCTTTGTTTTGAGCCCCATCCTGTTGCGACACCCCCAGTCTTCCTCATGTTTAAAGTAGCCCTGGTCCCCAGTACTATCATAATTGCAGTGTATGGGGAATTCAGCGAGTAAACAGCAAAGGAAAAGTGACCTAGGCTACAAGGAAGCACGAGAAAAAAAGAAAACATAAGGACTCTGACAGAAATGGGGAACATCAAGGAATGCAAAACAGGATAATACATATTTTACATATGTTTCTTAAAATGACCCATCATTCCCATTTTTTCTGGGGGAAATACTGGTTTAGTAGAATGTAAGGTTAAAAGTATTAAATAGCTAGCTAAAATGCAAACTGTACAGCAGTATTTGATGTGTTTCAGTTACTTCCTAGCAGATTCTTTAGCCTTAGCAGTGTGAGTCCTTGCATACTGTTTAGGGTCTAAATAGATGTTATCTTACTTAAAAAAAAAAAAAAAAAAAAATAATAATAATAATACCTTTTCCTTGAGTATTCCTGTGAGTGCATAGGACCTCTTTGGCCTTCCATTAATTCACATCCATTCAGGATAACGCTCCAACATCCAAAGGGTTTCCATCTCCTCCTTAGGCCTCTGTGGGCTTACATTTCTCACGGTGACCCGACTCGCCTCCCCTGTCTACCAGCTGGGAACAGGAATTGGTAATGGAGGGGTAGAGGGCCCTGAAGAACCAGAGGGCATCAAAGTCTGGGACCCCACCTCTTGTCTCCTAGTCAAGATTCCATGAGTGTGCTGCAGTAGATGCTTAAATGTTGGATGTAGGGATGTCACAGTATCAAATTTGACAGTGTGATAACTGTGATGTGTAATACCACGGTTATCGTGAATACCACAGTATTATGGGAATAGTCATTTTGCACAAAGAAATTACTCTCAAGCTGTTGCGTCAGGGAAAGCTAACACAGAAGGGACAGTTGTTCCTAAAACCCTAGCCAATGTAAAAATGAAGTACTTGGGGTGGTGCTGAGGCTCACTTAATATGCATTGTTTCAGGACAGTTTTCTGACTTGCTTGTTACTTTGCAAGATAATTTTAAGAGGTGGTTGGTATTTATACCTCTCAACCTGCCAGGACCAAAACTGGGGACACCTACCCAAAAATCAGGACAGAAGACCAAAATCAAGGACATCATTTTTTCGTCAGTGTGGCGCTGGATGCTGGCCTTGCGTCCACGTGTGTGAACTGCTTGCAACCCACTAAAGGAGAACCAATTCATTTTCAGATCTCTACCAAAATAATTATTTCTACAAAGAAAAATACACAGGCAGATTCAAAAGTGCCTATAAATTTATTGTGATCATTGCTCAGCTGTCTGATTAGTTTCTTTAAAGATGCTCCTCACTTTGATACCTTTAAATCCTCAATATGTCCAGTAGCCATAATACTTTATTTACCAGAGGAGATTATGATAGAAACCATCTCCCATAGCAGAAACTCTCTCAGTGCCTACCAGTCTCCACAGAGCACTAGCAGCTTGTCTCACTAAGCAGATCTGGCTCAGCTCACAGTCTACCTGCAGCAGTCCTTTCACCCAAACACTAGACTGCCACTAAATAAGTTACTGTCCCTTACTTGATACCATTTTCCAGTCATTGCCCGATAACATACTCAGTCTTAAAACTGTTCCTTGTAATGTGGGACTGAGTACTGACAGTTGAGAGAGGTATATCAAAGAGCAAATTTTTTTTAACAAAAATATCGCTTTAGGTACACAGGAAAAAAAACTCCACACCACTGGCATTTTTTTCAACTAAAGTTTCAAATATGATTAATTTGCCAAAGCCCGAAGTGTGTACAATCCGCCCCATGCCACACAGGACAGACCTCCTCAGTCGACAGGACATAAGGTACATTTCAAACTTCCAAAAGTTAAAACAATCCTATGTATATTACTGTACCACAATGCACAATATGATAAATTCCACTGAAATCTGGCTGTGTTTAATAATCCAGTGTGATGCATCTCCAGGACCTGTTAAAACAAAGTATATACAGCTCAGGAATAACCTTAATAAACCTAGCTTCAGTTAACAGGGAAGCGGAAATGATAGCTTGACTGTTACACTGATGCACACTGCACAAATTGACTAGCTGACCGCTGACTTTTAAAATAAATCCTTCCACTTCCAGATCTTGAGGGCCTCTAGCATGGCTCAGTGCCAATCCTGGTCAGTGGGGACAATTTCATTGAGCCAGTATCTAAGAATGATTTTCTTCGCAATAGCAGAAATGAAGGAAATACAGAATTTCTGGACACCAGAAACCTGGTCATTGTTGAAGGCGAGGCCCAGTAAGCAGATCTGGGAGTAAAGGTGGAATCCAGCCCCAGAAGATGGTCTAGATGGCTCTGTATGGAATCCCAGAGTGGCTTAGCTTTTATACAGTCCCAGAGTATGCTTCAGGTGCCTGGTTCTTGTTTATGCCTTTGTGCAAGAAGGCTTATTGCAGATGGCCCATTTTATGTAATTTAGTGGGTGTAAAGTACAAGTTATGAGCTATTTTATATTGTATAAGTCTGAGGCCATCAAATTTAATGTATTTGTGTATGTTCTTCCACATAACTGATCTTGTGTTATGTTCTGTTAGCTCAGAAATGTAGCTATCCAAAAGGAGCTGGAGTCTTGCTCTTCTGGGGTGGAGACCGCTAAAATTTTTTGTATAGGAGTGAGATGAGTGATGTTGAATGGCAAGGAGGGATAGTTCATCTCATGAGAAGTCAGAAAAGGGCCAAGGTCTGGGCCAGAGGTTACTTGTTATCATGTGATGCAATTAGAGGAAGGTGGAAGGATAGGTTCATGTTGTGGTAGATTAATAAGACGTTGTTAAAGATGAGAGTCCTTTTGTACAAGTTGGCCAAGGCACGTATTATGAGAGAGACTGGCATAGTTGTCTGGAATTAGTTTGCTTTGGATTTTAAAATTGGGGTTGGCTAGAATGGGTTGGTCTAAGGCAAAGAAGAGATTTGTTTTAAGGAGTCTCTGTAGATCTTCTTTGGGGATATCTCAGTCATTAGGTCACACCATAGGAATTTCACTGTCAGTGAAACAGGATTCACGTGGAAGATTTTCAGCAGTACAGCTGGGGCCACCCATGCCAATGTCATCTGCTGATGTTCCCAACCTATAAAGGCACGAGTCGCTCTACTCCCTCATTTCTGTCCTGTTTCGACTGATTGCATGGTCTGTTTGAAGTTCATCAGCAGTTTCATGCCATTTTGCCTATGACTTTTCTATACTTATTATTTCAGAATCTCTTTCTAAAGAGATTCCTTTATCTCGCTTATGTTGAGAGGTAATCCTTCTACTTTTCTTTTGCCACTAGGAAAGAAAATTGCCTCCACAGACAAACACTCTCTCTCTCTGTCTGCTGTCTTGGGCCTGATCACGTAAGTCTCTGACTATGAGCTCTGTCAGAAGTTTAATCAAACAACCTTCAGGCGACACAAAGGCATGTAAAATTTCCTCATGGAGCAACAGGTAGCCAGTTCCAGGCAGGGGTCCTCGGGGTCCCTCCTTCCCAGTCACTGTCAGGGTCGTCGAGCTCCCAGGCTTCTAAGGCCCAAGACAAGTCCTCAAAGGGGTCATAAAAGACTCCGATCGGGACTGCCCCCAGTGGTGGTCCCGCCTCCGGCAGCCTCTTCTTCTCGTCCAGGGTACTCCATCGCTGCAGTTTCACCAATGCCAAAATCTGCTGTCCAGGTCTCTGCTCTACTGGACCCATACTGACAGCTGCTCTGCCGGATATTCAAGGTGGCCGTCATCTACCCGGTCATCAGCCCCCTTTGTCAACAGTGGGGTCATCATCGACTGCACTCCTGTCTGGGTCTGATGCATCCTCAGGCTCCTGGGCTATGGGCTCTTCAGGCTCTCTGGACCCATCTAGCGGTCGCTGCTTCCCGCGCTGGCCCCTCCCCCGCCGACACAGTCGCTCACTGTTATCAACGCCAATGATATTTTGACCAACTTCACTTTGGTTTTGGTCCACCAGCTAGGCGCATATAGGCTTATATTGCCTGTGCTGTCGATGGCACCATCATCATCGACTCCAACTTGGCCTTTGCAGGCTGCTCCCTGCAGGCCATTGTCAGTCCTCGGTCGTCGGACCTAGAATTGAACAGGTCAATGTCGATAGTACCATCCTGATCTTATTCTTCCTGATGAAGATGAGGAAGAGGAAGAACCCTCTCCTCAGACAAGTCCACAGCCTCCTCAGTGAGTGAGGATTCTGTTAAACACACACCTAGGTCTCCTCCAGAGGACCCTACTTTCTTCAGTATTATGAAGCAGTTGTCCTCAACCATGGGCTTCCATACTGAGGAGGAGGATGCCACCAGTTAAGACCTGGTGGATTTCCTGGCGATCCCAGAGTCTTCTCCCAAGATCATTCCTCCTACTTTGCCTGCTCTGAGGAATGCTACTACTGCAGCATGACACAGGCCTGACATGGTGCCAGCTATGCACCGCAGGACTGACAAACTTTATCATGCCCCTCAGGGTTTTCTACATTTTGCTGTCCAGCCTGAAACAGATTTTGTGGTAATAAAGGCAGCTCATGATAAGTCTGAGGTGCCAAAACCCCTAGTCTCCTAAAGAGTTAAGTGAGAATTGGTCTCTGGGCAAGCGGGTTTATGCCTCCATCCTTGTACTGAGGATTACCAGTTATCTCTCTCATATGGTTAAGTACCAGAATGGCAATTGGAAGAAGGCAAAGCTGCTGCCCAGGCCCTTCCTGATGCTACCTAAAAGCAGGAGGTTCTAAATGCTTGCAAGCTGCTGCAGACGTTAGCAAACACCTTCTGCGGGCCTCTATGATATCTTTGGTACTATTGCCAGGGCTGCTGCCTCCAGCATTTGCCTCCATAAGCACTCCTGGCTGAGGGTCTGGCTTTGTATGCACATCCAACAGAAGGTGCTGAATACCCCTGCAATGGCTCAAAACTATTGAGGTCAGATGTCCAGGACATCATAATGCTTTGTAGGCCTCTGGCAGGGCTGTGAAATATGTCCATTCGCCTATACACAACCCAGGAGCAGGCAGCTCTCTTTGTAACAGGTCCAGCGGGCCAGGAGCAGCCACTGCCCCAAGGCAAATGCAGAGCCTCCGCCCTTACCCGACCCCTCCACTGCAGGAGTCACGGACAAGCATTCTAGAGATGATGGACCAGCCCCAGTGGCTGGATCCGCCTCCGCTTGACTCCTTGCCAGACCCCCTCTTCCAGTCCGCGACCTTGAGGTTGTGGTTGGAGGTCGGTTCTCCTCCATCTCAATCAGTGGAGAACCATTATGTCAGACGCCTGATTATTCAAATCGAGAACGAGGTCACATTCTGAGCTCAGTGAGCAACCCCAGAGGCTCTTCCTCTGCTCTTCACCTCCGCCCACCTGTCTGTTCTCTGGGAGGAGGTATAGTCCCTTCTGTGCAAACAGGTCATTGAGCTAGTGCCCAGGCATCAGAGAACACAAGGGTTTTATTCCAGATTCGTCCCTTGTCCTCAAAAGAACCGAGGATTTGAGGCCAGTCTTGGACCTCAGTGACCTCAATCTCTGTATTGTAAAAAACAAAAACAAGGCGCTATGTCAGCATGTGGTCTAAAAGCAAACAAAATGGTTATATTAAATGCACGCTGAAAATAGAAAATAGAGTTAAAATCTACGTCAATTCTTAGGTCTTCTTCAGGAAATATCTAAAAGAGAAAAAAACAAGTTAGTCAATCTCTGTATGTCCAGTACAGAAAGTTCTGAATGGTGACTTTACCAGGCCTTATGTCACTTCTCAAGCAGGGCTACTGGTTATGTTCCCTGGACATGCAGGACACTTACCTGCTCATCTTGGTATTTACACCTCACAGAAGGTCCCTCTGGTTTCTTTTCCAGGACGAGCATTACCAATTCAAGTTGCTGCCCTCTGGCTTGTCTTCTGCACCATGGGTCTTTACCAAGTGTTTTCTGCCTCAAAACAGGGTGGAGTGCTTTATTGCCCAGGCTTAGGAGGTTGCCCAGAGCTTCCTGTCAGGGTGTACTTGGGGCTGATGGCAGCAGCCATACCCACTGCTCCACTAGCCAGGTTCCAAATGCACATCTTATATTGAACTTTCTGAATACAATGGGACCAGTGCACAGACGTATTTGATCATTTAATGCTGATTTCCTCCCAGTCTGCAAAATGCTCCAGTGCTGGAAGGAGCCCCTGAACCTGCTGCAGGGTCCCATTCCAGATCTCCCTCTCCAGCAAATTCTCACCATGGATGCTTCCGGTTTGGCCTGGGAGCTCATCTGGTCCCATTCAAATTGAGGGCTATTGGTCTTAGATTGAAACCTCCTGCATATCACTGTCCTGGAGATGCGGATGGTTCTGTACATTATGCAGGCTTTCCAGGACCATCTTCTTCCGGGTCAGCTGTTGATTCAGTCCGACAACCTCAGTGTAGTACTACATCAACAAGCGGGGGACACATTCTTACCCTTTGCAGGAGGCCATGAGAGTGTGGCACTGGGCCTTGGACCGTGGTTCACATCCCGGAGTGCTAAAGACTCTGGTGGACAGCCTCAGTCTGACGCAGTCCAGCATACATGAGTGGGAGCTTCTCTCATCTATCGCAGAAGATCTGTTCGACAGATGGAGTCGCCCAGCGGAGCACAGCATCCGAGGCAGCATGGATTCACAGCGGAAGGTCATATCAAACAAATCTAATTGATTCTTTGACTGTGTGATGAGGGAAGTGGATCGGGGTAATGGTGGAGGTGGCCTACCTGGATTTCAGTAAGGCCTTCGATACCATTTAACATAGAAGACTCGTGAACAAGCTGGGCAGCCTGGGAGTGGGTCACAAGGTGGTAAACTGGGTTAGGAACTGGTTGAGTGATGGAAGACAGAGGGTGGTGGTATATGGAGCTCAATCTGAGGAAAGGAAGGTGACCAGTGGGGGTATCACCGGATCAGTTCTGGGGCCAGTCCTGTTTAATGTCTTCATAAGTGACATTACAGAGGGGCTAGAAGGAAGGTGTGCCTCTTGCAGATGACACTAAGATCTGCAACAGGAGGACCTAGGTAAACTGGAGGAATGGTCAGGCGTGGCAGCTGAGATTCAGTGTGAAAAAGTGCAAATCATGCATTTGATGCCAAGAACCCAGGGAGGAGTACATGATATTTGGGGGGACTGATGATCACCAAACAGGAAAGGGATTTGGGGTAATCATATCAGATGACCTAGAAGTGGCCAAACATTGTGCCAAGGCTGTGGGATTGCTAGTGGGATGCTGGGGTGCATAAGGAGAGGTATCACCAGCAGAAGAAAAGAGGTGGTGGTGATGCCACTGTACAGATAATTGGTGAGGCCTCATTTAGAATACAGTGTCCAGTTCTGGAGCCGCATCTCCATAAGGACATATTTATTTATTTATTGAATTTTTGTGACCCGGTAGGCCCACTGAGACTAGAAGGCCCTTTTTCAGGGGTGACCGGGGAGGGAGAATACAGATGGTAACCAACTGAAACTGAACCAGTTTAAGTTGTGGTGGTATTTTTTTAGTGAATAGACATAGACAGGGTGTAGGCAGTTCAAAGTAGGACAACAAAGATGATGCAGAGCCTGCACCAAAAGTCGTGAGGAGAGACTGGGAGACCTCAATATGTATACCCTGGAGGAGAGGTGAGACAGGGAGATATGATAGAAACCTACAAATATCTAAAGGACATTAATAGGGTACCATAAGATAGCATCTACCAGAAAAGGAGATGTTCAGGAACGAGGGCATGCATGACATGAGGTTAAAAGGGGTAGACTAAGGGGTTAAGTGACTAAGTATTTTTCATGGAAAGGATGGTGGATGCATGGACTAGATTCCCAGCAGAGGTGGTGGGGCAATCACAGTGGGGAACTGAGAAAAAAATGCATGGGACAGGTATAGGGAACCCTAGCGATAGGAACGAGAAAGTAAAGCCGGAGATCCAGTAGGTGGGGTCTGCAGCTTTTGCAGTAGGTAGGGAAATGGGCAGACTGGGTGAGCCTAGCGGTCCTTACCTGCCATCAAATTCTATGTTTCTGTGTCCAGAGTTGGACCTTTCTGCCCCACTTGACGCAAAACTTCTCAATTTCTGCTTGCTAGATCCAGAGCCTTTAGTTTTCTGGTAAGATGCATTGTCCCTCTCCTGGAGTGGGAGGTTCCTTACGCCTTCCTGCTATTTCCTCTGATTCAAAGGGTGCTCTATTAAACTGCAGATGGAGGGGCCAGCATAAGTCTGGTAGCTCCATTCTGGCCTTGTCAGATATGGTTTCCATTACCACAGCAACTGGTGGAGGAGCCTGCATTCCCTCTCCCTCTCTGCAGGAACCTGTTGACCCAGGCTCAGGGAACCCCAGCCTCAAGTCCTTCCATCTGCATGCTTTGCTCCTGAGAACATAGCCATCGCCAAATTTGGGGTTTCCAACAGGGTAGCGGATGTTCTAGTGGTTGCTTGAAGTGGAAGAGGTTTGTCATGGGTTGCCAAACATAACCGCTCACTTGTCCGTGAACCAGATTCTGGACTACTTGTTATCGCTGTCGGATTCAAGTCTCTAGTACTCTTCCGTCAAGGTGCACCTTTTGGGTATCTCAGCCTTTATGAGCCAGTGGGGTAATCGCACCATAGCTCAGCTGGATGTTTCCTATACTTTCTTGAGGGGCATCCTGCTTGAAACCCCAATCTGTTCCGCTGTCACAGCTTGGGATTTGAATTTTGTTTTGATAAGATGACCCTGTCTCCTTTTGAGCCAACCGCGACTTGAGAGCTATGCTTCCTTTCTTGAAAAGCATTATTTTTGGTTGCAATTACTTTGCTCAAAGGATTTCTGAGCTTCAGGCTCATGTGCGAGGGAGCCTTATTTGATTTTTCACAACGACAGGGTGTCTTTGTGCACAAACCCCACGTTTCTCCCTAAGGTGGTGTCTGAGTTTGTCCCCAACCAATCTGTGCACCTCCTTGTTTATTTTCTGACCGTACACTCAAGGGACGATTGCTCCATACGTTAGATGTGCACAGAACTTTGAAGTATTACCAGCTCCAACCAAGGAATGTAGAAAGTCAGAGCAGTTGTTTGTTTCTTTCACCCCAGGAAGAGAGGCATTCAGGTTTCTAAACAATGTTTCTCTAAATGGTTGGTAAATTGCATTGTGTTCTGCTACAAAAAGTATTGCAAGGAGTTGCCTGAGTGGTAAAGTTCATTCCACAAGAGGTATGGCTACCTCTGTGGCCTGTTTTTGTTTGGTCTCAGCTGCTGACATTTGCGTGGCTACCACCTAGAGTAACGTCAATACTTTCACCAAATACTACAATCTGGACATTGCCTCAAGAGCCCATGAAGAATTTGGCAGGGCTGTACTGCAGGGCTTCCTATTTTAAGTTTATGGTTGACCTTCCTCCCAAACTTGTTTACCTGCACCTGTAACTGCTTGGGACTTGTTCCTACGTGTGACCTAATGACTGAGATACCCCGAAGAAGATAGAAAAGTTACATAAGAACTTACCGTAACAGTAGATCTTTGAGGGGATCTCACTGACAGGTCTGTCTTCCTTCCACCATTTCCCTTTTGGGACTGTATCCTGGAACTGGCTAGCTGGTGTATCCAGCCTTTATATTGGCCTGGGCACCTCTCTTTCTCCTTGGTCCCACATGGCTAGAGCTATGCTCCCTTTATCTCTGGGAAAGAACTGAGGATGGAGCAGGGCTGCTCACACCTTTATAGGATTGGTGACGCCAACAGGTGACGGTGTGGGCAGCTTCAGTTGTACTACAGAAAATCTTTGTGTGGATCCTGCTTCACCGACTGTGAAGTTGCTATGGTGTGACCTGATGACTGAGATCCCTCAAGATCTGCTGTTATGGTAAGTTCTTATGTAACTGTTCTTTGCTTGCTTACTAGATCGGAGATGCCAATTAAGGTTTGTATTAAAATAAGGTAGTCCAGCCTGTCGGCACAGTGATTG
Organism: Neoceratodus forsteri; assembly: GCA_016271365.2. NCBI lineage: Eukaryota > Metazoa > Chordata > Ceratodontiformes > Ceratodontidae > Neoceratodus > Neoceratodus forsteri. Next base: position 342,699,666 of record CM057459.1, read on the forward strand.
GATTTCTACTTGTGACGCCGGCACCTGGTTTCGGAACGGACCTGGGTTGCTGGAGGCCAGACAGGAGGAGAAGACTGAGCGTCCGTGATGACTGCTTGCCTTCCCCGTGAGGGAGGGATGCAGTTCCCAGTGTGCCGCCTTGTGGCGGAGGCCGGAGCATGACAGTTCGGTGAGCCTGCTGAATGCAAGAGGTGTGATGGACGCCTGCATGTGCCTTGACATCTGTGGTACACTATGTCCCTGGGGAGCAAACCTAAAATCTGCTTCTCCGGCCAGATGATGGCCACCAGCTCCTGCCACTGTGAGTGCCCTGAGGCTCTGAAGCCACCTCAGCAGCTCCCAGGGACTGGAACAGGTACTGCGTTGGTTGTCCTTCCTGGCGCTTTCCTCTGAGGAGAGGGACCCATCCGTGAAGGGATACAACAGGCTACCCCAGGACGGCTGCAATATGAGGTAGGTAGGGGCTTGGGGCAAGAGTGTTTGTGTGGTCCATGGCTGGTCGGAAGGAGAGGTGAACGAGAAGCCTAAGGAAGGAGCAAAAACAAAACCAAATAGAGGGTAGCTGAGAGAGGGGGTGTGGATAAGGCTCTAATGTTGACTTTGGCTTTGTGGCAAAGGTCTAGTTCTGTTTGCTGCCATTGTGGCTTGTACAAGTTTGATGGGCTAGTAGGGTCAGCACTTTTCCACCATAGGAATATTCCTGTATGTGAGGCTAGATAATATAGGTAGAAGTTATGAAGCTGTAGGCCTCCTTGTGACTTGGGTGGAGTGAGCTTGTGGTAGGCCCTGCAGGGGTCTTGTTACACCACAGGAAGGAGGTTAGTATAGCTTTGGTTTATTGTACCATTGACAGGAATAAATAGATTAGTCATCTCAAGTGGATATAATAGTTTTGCTAAATTGAATCAGTCAGCTCGTTACCTTCTAACCATTCCAGTGCTTAGGGTCTATTGTTTTTGGACAAATAACCTGCTAGTATGCAAACGTTAAATTCTGTCATGCACTTTTAACCTGGATCTTATCTCTGCCATCTGAAGATGTAACGATATCTATAGTTAAGTTAGCTATTATATATAGGAATTCTTATATGACAGTGTAACTGTTGTTTAAATGTTTTAGTCTTAGTAATTGGACCAATTGTGTAATCCCTAGGTGGTGCTATCCCAAGAGCAACAACCCCTGCCTGCTTGGGTGGTAGCAGGTTAAGGGACCAGAGGTCAGGTTGTTAGTGGTCAAGCTAACCTGGGCACAGCCCTCCGGGACACTGTAGCCCCGCTCTTTCTTTACTAGTGGCTGGAACAATACACAATAATCACTTTCACAATACCCTGATACACCACATAAGTACCCACACTGTTTGCACTTACCACCAGGGCTTTCCTCTGGCTCAGCCCTGGGACCCCTGTAAAACAAGGTTATACACAGCAATAACAGCAGTACAGTACCCTTGCACAAACTGGAACCACAGTCAGGTAAATGCAAAAAGAGTTATATCTGATTTATTTAAGGGACTTGAACAAGGGAGGGGTGTAATCAGGTTAATTTGCTTAAAGGCTCTATCAGCAAACACTTACGCATGCACTTCAGGGTCCATAAACAGTCACACACTCTGGGTACCCAGATGGAGAACGGTGCTAGCCAGGAACGTTGCAGCTGGTTGGGACCCTGTGATAGAAGAAAACAACATGCACAACTCACACAATTTGTAATCCGGAGCTGGAGGCTCAGTTCATGAAAAGAAAACAACAAGACAATCAGATCACACACTTTTAGATTAGACTGTTGTTGCAGGGAACTACCCTGATGATTACTCATGATACCGAAGACTGGACACAGGCTGGACAAAATCGAGACAGCAGGTGGTTAATCTGGAGTGCCAGGAGAAGTAGGCCCACACGATTCGGCCGAGGCATCATTCCTGTTCAAGCGTATGCAAGGGCTGATCCCCAGGCAGGTCTCCCTTGGTGGCTTTCTCTGTGCAGTGGGGTAGTCTGGCAGGGCCAGCGGGCATGGCTCAGGCCGAATGGAGATGAATGCGGATTCAGTCTGATTAGGCTGGATAAAGCTTCCAGCAAGCAGAACACAGTTCACACAGTGGGGAACCAAATCACGACCCACTTTCAATACACAGCACATTTACATGTAAAGGATTCACAGTACCAGCAAGCAGAACACAGTTCACACAGTGGGAACCAAATCACGGCCCACTTTCAATACACAGCACATTTACATGTAAGGAAATTCTACTGTACCAGGCAAACTGCTCTCCGTCACGATCGTAAAGTCTCTGGACAAACTGGGATTCAAAAGCAGCTGGAAATCCTGACAGGCCGATTGCATTCAGCAAAATCTTCGGTCTTCTTCAGGTATGAGCCTGGTAAAAAATCAGTGGCTTACTGCCTCTATAAACTTGGATTTAGTCCGAAATAATTCTCTTCTCTCCCTCTCAGGGGCAGCAGGCATGCAGGCCACAACTCAAGCCTTTCCACAGTTCTCCCACGTGAAGCTACTCAGATGGCTGCTTGACTATCTCAAGCTTGTGCTTCTTCAGCTCCCAACTGAGATCTGACTCAACTCCCAGCAAGCCTGGGACTTTCCCAGAATCCAAAAGGTTTGGTTGGCTGATCTGTCTGTCAGTCACAACAAAGGCCCCCTTCAGGTGCAAAGGCGCAAAAGCCCAAAACTACAATTCCTACAGATTTTGACTCCAGACAACTCCTGTAGTCCGCTTCATTTAGGTCCCACTAGTACTGATTGGTCCAATTTGGCAGTCCAGGACCAAGATAGTGGAGATAAACAAAACCGTCTCTGCTGCAAAGAAGGCAGGTTAGACAAACTCCATTATCATTATCACTGTAAATGATTTTCAACAAATAATTGCATCTTTCAACAGAGCTCCTTCTCAGATTACTTATGACTGCAATCCAGGCAGCTCTTAAAGAGACAGTACACAGAGGCTATACAGGCACTTCTCTGGCAATCACATTTAAACTGCTAAACGCAGGACACCAGCCTAGCAGTGAGCATTTAGGCAAGCTCAAGAAATACTTTTCAGGAACCCCCATTTGTAGGGGGTTACAGTTGTAACTCACAAATTTTAAAGCCAAGTGATCTTCGTTTGTCTTTGTCTGAATAGTCTATGTAATTAACTCCGGTTGCCCTGAAAAAGGGACCCCAATGGTCTCAATGAGCCTACCTGGTTAACAAAATTAAATAAATAAATAAATAAATAGCGTCAATAGCAGGGTAAACCACCTGTTGAGGGCATGCTTAATTGTTCTTAAAAGTGTGGCTAAATGTAAAGTAAATACCTTTGTTTTTTGCTAGTGGTTCCGTGTATCCCCAGATATTTAAGGGTGGTAGGAGACCAGATGCCTCCCATTGTAGCGCCTGCAAGTTGGTGATCCAATGATTAAGTGGCATGATACATGTTTTGTCCAGGTTAAGTTTATAGCCTGAAAGCTACCCAGATTCTTACAGGAGAGCCAAGGCTGTTGGGATTGAGTGGGAAGAGTCGTCCAGGTGTAGGAGGATGTCCTCCACATACGTGGAAATCTTATACCTACAGTGACCAGCTTGAATCCCCTTGATATTTTCATCCAAAAGGATCTGTTTGGTCAAGGGTTCCAGGTATAGGTTAAAGAGATAGGGGAACAGAGGACGCCCTTGTCGTGTCCCTCTGTAAAGACAAAAGGGAGTAAAGTTGACTACATTATGTGATGGAGGCCGATAGGCACGAGTATAGTAGTTTGATCCAGTCTATGAAGGCAGTGGGGAAGCTGAATTGTTGGAGTGTTAAACAGAGGAAAGGCCAGGATGCTCTGTATAATGCTTTCTGCACATCCGGGGACATTAGTATGGAGAGGTGCTTAAAATACCTGGAGGTGGAGATTAAAAGGAGAAGTGTGTGCAAATGGTCGGACTAGAAGGGGCCTTGCATGAATCCCACCTGTTCCGTGTCAGTTAGGGAGTCCCAAACCATGCTGATCCATGCAGCCAAGGTTTTGACTAACAACTTGATATCTATGTTAAGGAGAAACATTGGGGTAATTAGACATAGTTTTGTGGTCTTTGCCCAGTTATAGGAGCAAAGTAATAATGGTTTACAAGGAAGGATCTAAAGCATGGATTTTGTGAGCCTCATTAAATAAAGTAGTCAAGGAGTCTGAAAGATGCTGTGCTCAAGCTTTATAGAAATTGGTGGAGAGGACGCCTGAGCCTGGCACTTTGTCCAGGGGAGATCAGCTATGGCTTGCGTATTTCTCTTGGAGAGATGTTCACTTCCAATCTAGCTAACATTTCTGGGTGGAGTTTAGGAGATTGGCTGCATCAAAACTGCTGGATAGTGCCGGCTCAGTGGTGTGGAGGGCTGAGGCATTCAATGCCTTAAACTCCTTTAGCACTGGCGACCCACGATCGTGAATGAGCATGGGTTTCTGGAGGTCGGTGGGGAGGAGAGGATCAAGCATCCGACGGACTGCTTTCCTCTCCAAGGGTGGGATCCACTGCCTCCATGATAGCCATCTGGTGGAGGCCGGGTGGCATTGCTGCTGCAGAAGCACAGTACAGGGGCCACAGTTAGTGGTGTGTGCGCACCTCACACACATGCAGTTACGGCCACCGTGGGCAGTCTTACCGTGGCAGTCTTAACAGTCAGCAGGCGAAACTGTCTAACATAGAAACATAGAAACATAGAATTTGACGGCAGATAAGGACCGCTTGGCCCACCCAGTCTGCCCATTTCCTACCTACTGGATAAGCTGCAGATCCTAGTTAACCAGCAGCCTACTTCTTTCTACCCCCACCCCCAGAATTGCCTTATGACTATCCCATGCATGCTTGAATTCCACCACTGATTTTGACTCCACAACCTTCCTCCGGAAGGCCATTCCATGCATCCACAACCTCTCTGTGAAAAATACTTTAAATTACCTCTGAGCCCCTCTATCTTCAAATTGTGCCCTCTTGTTCTTGCACACCTCTTTTTGAAAGATGCTACCTCTTGGACTTTGTTGATTCCTTGAGGTACTTGAAAGTTTCTATCATGTCCCCCTCCCTCCTTTCCTCGAGGCTATACATATTAAGCTCCTTAAGTCTCTCTCTCATATGTCCTCCGTGCAGACCCTGCACCATTTTAGTTGCCCTCCTCTGGACAGCTTCCATCCTGTCTATGTCTTTAGGAGATTGGGTCTCAGAACTGCACACAGTACTCCAGATGGGGTCTCACCAGCTGTCTGTACAGAGGGATAATAACTTCCTGTTTTCTACTGGTGATGCCTCCCTATGCATCCCAGTATCCCCAGCCCTCCTTGCTGCCTTCTCACATTGCTTGCCCACCTTTAGGTCATCTGATATGACTACCCCCAGGTCCCTTTCCATTTTTGTTGTTGTTAGTATTTCACCCCATTGTGTACTCTTCCCTGGTTTTTGTTTCCAGGTGCATTACTTACACTTCTTAGCACTGAATCTAAGCTGCCATACATTTGACCATTCCTCTAACCTTGCCAAGTCCCTCTCATCCTTTCCACCCCACCCTGTGCATCAACTCTGTTGCAGATCTTAGTGTCATCTGCAAAGAGACATATTTTTTCTTCCAGTCCTTCTGCAATGTCGCTTATAAAGACATTGAAGAGGACTGGTCCTAATACTGAACCCTGCGGTACCCCGCTAGTAACCCTCCTTTCTTCTGAGTGGACTCCATTTACTGTTACTTCTGTGTCCTATTCTCCAGCCAATTCTTTACCCAGGCTGTCATCTTGGGACCCACTCCCAGGCTGGCTAACTTATATATTAATCTTTTGTGTGGGACTGTGTCAAATGCCTTGCTAAAGTCTAGGTAGGCCATGTCCACAGCCCTCCCTGATCTACTACTTTGGTCACCCAGTCAAAGAAATCTATCAGATTAGTCTGGCATGACCTTCCCGCTGTGAATAATGGTATACATTTCAGGAAGACAGAAAATAAATTGCATGTGGATTTTACTGTAGCTATGGCTATGAAATGACTTTTAGTTATAAGAGTTCCCGAATGCCACCACCTTGTACTGCTGGTTGCAGGGTAGAAGGTTAAAGCAGATATTATGAGTATAGTAGAGTCTCACATCAATAAAAGGATCACAAGCCAACAGTTCCACCTACCTTAGGTTGAATTGTTTTTAGCTGAGGCAGGGCGCTTGGTCCACAAAATCTGCTGGTACAGCTGGTTGAAGATATGTTGGTATGCATATACAATTCTCACTAGGTGGGGCATTTTGCAATACAATACAGGAATTATTGCAAGGATGGTGGTAAATATGTAAATCGCTCAAGGCCTAAAAATGCCCTTGAACTGGAAAAAAACTACTTTCAAGCCATGTTTAGTCTTACTTTCTTGAAACAAGTTTAGAAGCATTTTAAATCCTAAATAAATCTACAGTTATTGAGGGAAAAATCCTTTTCAGAAAAGAAAAGAGTAGTCCACAAAAATCAGAAAACAACATTAGAAACATAGAAACATAGAATTTGACGGCAGCTAAAGACCGATTGGCCCACCTAGTCTGCCCATGTCCCTACCTAACGAATAAGCTGCAGATCCAAGATAACCAACAGCCTACTTCCTCCTACCCCCACTAGAATTGCCTTATGTCTGTCCCATGCATTCTTGAATTTTCCCACTGTTTTGACTCTACAGCCTTCTCAGGAAGGCTGTTCCATGTATCCACAACCTCTCTGTCAGACAGACATTAAGATAGAAGTAAGCTGAAAACAGTCCAAAATGGATTTCTTTTTGTAAGGGAATCTGGGACTGTGTTCTAGTCCCTGCCAGGATCATTGGGAGAGAATGGTGTTCTGAAAGCTCTGAGAGTAGGTAGGTATATACTTGGGATCCTCTTTGTTAGGGCTATAGACAAAAGCCAGAATATCTGTTTTGTCCAATGTGCCTTTAAGTATATTCTAGCGGCTTGCTGGGTAAGTGAATTGCTCTTGCATGTGAAAGAGTATTGTGAAAGATTAATAATGTATACCTGCTTTATAAACTTGTATCCCGGCTTAGCGATCATGGGGTGGGGTGGGACAATAAAGAAAACCTGATGTTGCAAGTTATGAGGTAGAAGAGACAAGGTATTGTCACATCATGCCAGGCATTGGGGAAGTACGTTGGTTTGAGTCATGTAAATAGGAAAAACTAGTAGAGACCTTCTGCTAATGTGGAATTGTATCTTTGGTGAGGGTGTACCATCTTACAGAATATAGGCTGGCTTAAAAACAGACGGGAATGAACAAATAATAACTGTAACTATAAGCTAAAACTTGTAGGATAATGCATAGCAAAACAGCGAACAGAGGTGGATTGGATTGTAATGTCTGTTGACTGACTTTGGTATATGTGACATTGGCAGCATGTACTGAATTTTGCAATGAAGTATCAAAAACAAAACAAAAAAAAAGCCAAAATTAGTTAAAAGTCCGAAAACTACAGTATACATGCGAACCACAGTTATCATGGTATCAATACTAGTGAAACCTTGATACTGTGACATCCCTAGTTGGATGCAGTGCTAATGCATCCCTGCCCATACTACCTTAAAAGTTGTTCTGGGTGTACCACCTAGCTGTGACCACCCAAGTGGTGGTAATATAGCAGGAGGTACCAGTCCTCCCTTCCTGGAGTGCCACTTCATCCCACGAGACTCTCAGACCCTTCCTTATCTGTCTCCTGCAGTGCTCTGAGCTCAGGGCATTCACCCAGGTAGCTGGCATAGCAAGTGGGGCTCACACAACTACATCACCAGGCCAGCAACATGAAAGGCTTGTTGACTGCATTGAAGGTCCGTGCAGTGCAAGAACACATAGAATTAGGATGGTGTACTAGCTATGCTGCTTTCTCAGGAGTTATAGCAATACAACTGTTTATTAACTCAACATCTGAGGGTGCATGCCACTTTTCTTGTTTTTTTTTTTATGTAAATATGTACGGAGTTGGGTGGAAATCTCTGTAAATTAGCATGTTTGCACAGCATACTATTCTTCCCTGCTAATGAAGCAGGGGATAGACTTGTTGGACCTAGTATCCCTTCTGACCTTAAGTTGCTGTGTTACTATATAGTTTTGCCAAAAGAATGACATTTTGTATTGCCACAGAGTCATGATGAGTAAGTACATAATAGGAATAAACCTTTGCTTTATCTAACTACCCAGGGCCACAATTTTTCCATGGTAGTACAGGTTCCATGTAAAATTAATGCACTGGAAAGCGGGCTCTACTAAGGAATTAATGCCGAGTTGGGAGGTTGGGGCACGAGGCCAAAGGCAGAGTCCCTCCAGCCGCCAACCAGGTATTAATTCCCTAGTAGAGCTCTCTTCTGGAGTACATTAATGTGCTTGTAACATGGCAAGTGGTAAAACAATGCATTACTCTTTGGCTGAGACAGAAAGTGTTACATTTACTGTGAAAGACCAGAGAAACACATTTCTTATACTTATTTTTGGCACAGGGTTTTTCCCATTTTCAACATCTTTTATATTGTGACTGCTGCATGGTATGCCTCATTAAACACTGTAAATTTTAACTGGACAACACTGTTAATTATACTGAAACTTTTTTTTCATAAATGAACATTTACATACTGTAGTGTTGGAATCACTCGTATCTACTGCTGTCTAAGCAACTTTTGGTGCAATGCACTATGGGTCCGCTGAATAACATTATATATCCCACAACTTTAGATTAACATTTATGCGGTGGAAAGGTTGATTGTGATTGGTTGGCATCCCATGGCACTCCAGACATTACCTCATGGGTTACAGCCCACCTGATAGGCTAATGATGCACATGACCCAGATCAGATTTCCAGTATATCAGGTCCCAGGAACCCCTGCTCTCCAGTTGTAATTTTGCATCTGATTAGGCAAGAAGCATCCAGAGAACTCCTGTCTGCTCCTTAAAATTCTAAGGTAGGAACTGTATTTGTTATTTCTCTTACCAAGAGCCTTCCATGTTTATGCTTCATCGGTTCAAAAATTGCAGTACTGTTTTGTTGTCTCCATGGCCTATTACTGGCCTCTCAGGCAGCGTGCCTTCTGTGCAGAATCCACGCGGTCCTGTGGGCTCATCCTGCAGGCCCAGACCTTAATCCCCACCCAGCAGGTCCCTGTGCCCCAGCGACTCCGCAGCTCTGCAGCACTGCTGTGGCGTGTCCCTGGTCAATATTCAGCCCAGGCCCCGCCTGGCCACCAAGCCAGTCGCCTCTTCCCAGCGACTCCCGGTTAAACAACCCAGGCACGCCTGGCTAACCCATGATCGCCTCTTCACCTGCGAGTCCCGGTTCTCGAGCCTCCCCACGCCCCCTCTAGGCTGTGGCCTACAAACCGTGAGTCGCCTCTTCCCGCTGACTCCACGGTGATTTCAAACCAAACCGTGAGTTGCTTCTTCCCTGCGATCCATGGTAAATCCAAGCCCACGCTCGCTGGTCACCAAAACCGCGGGTCGCGTCTTCCCGCGACTCATGATTCCCAGCCTCCCTGTAAACTTCACCACGGGTATGCCTCTTTCTCCTTGCCAGATTCATGGTTTAATTTCTCCACGAGGCACGCTGGCCTAATACCGCGAGTCGCTTTCTTCCTGCAACTCCGTGTTATCCTGCCACCACCCCCTCCCTCTGAGGCCTTCCCGAGGTGGCGAGACTCCCAGTGCCCAAGCAGTTGCGACTCTGGGTCGTGCCTCTGTGGCTGCTCGGTCGTAGGACCTGGAATCCTCGCGTGCCCAATCGGAGGCGCAGTTCCATCCCGAGCACCGTCGGGCCTCCTCTCTGTGGGCGCGTCCCACCCTCGACTAGGAGGAGCACGGGACGCAGCACCACACCTCCTCCTTCCTCTTCGGCCCTCGACCTGCCAGACTCGGCCTCCAGGGACCTTTGAGGCCCAGCGACTCCACGCCTTGCCATGGGGGCTAGGAAACAGCTTAGGGCACAGCTTCCTTCCTGGAGCCGCTCAGAGGAGCAGCGTTGGCCTTCCCACTTCCTTCCATGCCTCGGGAGCCCAACCACGCAGCCTGGGACTACATCGCAGGGCGACGCCTGCCCCATAAGGAGCTCCCCATCTCTCCAGCTTGGCAGTGTCAGTATTGTAGCCAATGAAGTTTATCTGAGGTGTGCTTTGTTAATTGAAAACTTGACCCAATACTCGTTATGTCAGCCTTTGGGTCGGCATGGCAATTTTGATAGTTCCACGGACTGACCAGTCTTGCGCGCTGGTACAGGCGGCTCCAGACAGGGCCCACACCACAGGAGCTGGAGCTGTTCCACGCCCACTTCTGTAGGCATTAGGGGCACAAGAGAAAAAAAAAAACCCAGTCCACTCGGTCCCTCACATAGCGACCCCAGGAGGACACCAGAGTCCATGCTAGGTACCTCACATAGTGACCTTGGCAGGCTTTCTAGCGGAGCTATCCCCTCCCTGGTGGTCATGGTCCCCTCCACAGCGGACCCAGGTCTACACGGGCTAACAACCATCTGAGAGGGATAGTCAGGTAAGGATACCAGAACAGGAGTCTCCTCTTTCACGGGGCCTAGGGACAGCTTCAAGTCTCTTTCTCGCCAGACCTTCTCTTTATCTTTCAGATGGTCAAAGCGAAGAAATGTACGTGGTGCAACGCCTCCTCCTCCCTCAAACCCCAGGCCCTCTGCGCAGCCTGCCTCTTGACGATGACCTGTCTTCGATGGATAGAACCACTACTCCTTCCCTCCCAGGCCCCAGCACGCCAACCTGGGTGGATCCGGTCCCCTATTGATACAGAACCAACAAGCGGCGGTCGCCATGATGGAGAGTCAGCAGAACTTCATGCTGAAGATCATGGAGAAGCTGGAGGCGCTACCAAAACAGACCTCGCCGCCCAGCACAGAGCTCATCCACCCGAGACCTTCCAGAGGACCCACCAGCCCCAGAGGACCCTCTTCCCAGCATTCCCATTGATGGCAATCTGGAAGATAGGGACAAAGAGGAGGAATTCGAGGACGAGGAGGAGGAGCATGGCTTGGAGTCCAACATGGAGGACACCGACCAGCAGGCAGCTCCTCGCTGACATCAAAACTGTGCGCTCGACACAATCCCGGCCTTATGAAGGCCATCAAGGCCTATCCACAGACGAACAAGAAGTGGAGAAGACTGGAATCAAGCTGGACCCAATGATCCAGCTAAGGACCACCACACCGAGACCTTTCCAGTCTGCCCGGCCATTGAGGAACTGATCCACACGGAATGGCAATCCACAGACCCGGCAGAATGCCAAACCAAAGGAACTTACACAAAATGTATCCGGTCCAAGATAAATCAGGACGCCTGGTGCAAGGCGCCTCTATCGATCCACAGGTGGCGGCCTTGAGTAAGAAGATGGTGCTACCATGTGCACCATTGCCCTCAAGGACCCCACAGACAAAAGAATCGAGGACATGTTAAAGAGGACCTTCAAATTGAGGGCACTATGGCCAAGGCGATGTGACGGCAGCTATCTATACCTCGCGCCCAGATACGCTGGCTGGAGGAACTTCAGGAACAGGCGAGTCCAAAGTCCAGGGAGGCTGAACTTTTAGACTGCACCCTCGATGCAGCCAAATACCTGGCAGACATGGCAGTGGACTCCCACGCCTCCAGGCCAGAGCGGCCGTAATCACAATCGGGCCTGCAGAGCCTCTATGGCTCAAGCTCTGGGACGCCGATTCAGAATCCAAGACTCTTTTGCAGAACTTACCCCTTAAGGGACTCATGTTTTCGGGAGGGTCTCCAGAATTACTTAAAACAGAAAGAAGAGGGTAGGGACCTCCTAAGAAACCGGTCAAGACCCTCACACCTACCTTCCGCTAGACGGAGGTTTCGTCCTGGGCCCAAGACCCAAACTCGTAGGGATTCCTACCCCAGAACCACTCCTTTGGGTAGAGCATCACCATCCTACCCACGCACGCCCTTCAGCAGCTACAAGTCTTCCCTTTCCGACCCTGGGACAAAAGTCCGGAGGTCGAGGAAGGGATTCAGAGGAAAACAGTGACTCGACTCACCGAGCCCCCACCGAATCCTGCACCTCTGTCGGACAACGGCTAACCCTATTCGGCCACCGCTACGCCTACCACGCCGGACAGGTGGGTCCGGACGTGGTCTCAAGGGGTACACCATAGAGTTGTACCATCCTTCTCGTCCCCCTCGCTGGCCTCGCCCCCGGTCTCCAGACGAAGAGCCTCACCTCACCAGGTACAGGGTATTCTGGCAGATCTCATCCAGAACAGGGCTATTCAACCTGTTCCGTCCAGGAGCAGGGGAGGGCATGTACTCCATCTTCTTCCTGGTTCCCAAGAAGTCGGGGAGCTAAGGCCCATCCTGGACCTCAAGCGCAACCGTTACGTGATCACCGTCGGTTCAAAATGGAGACTGTCTGATCCACCCTCCAGGGCATCAGGGTGGCGACTTCCTGACATCCATCGATTTCAAGACGCCTACCTACACATCCCCATCATCAAGAGTCACAGAAGATTCCTCCGCTTTCACATCCTGGGACACCACTTTCAATACCGGGCGCCTCCCTGTTCGCTGTCATCAGCCCCCAGAGTCTTCACCTCAAGGTATCCATCACCCTGGTAGCCAGACTCAGGGAGCAGGGTTAGACATAGTGCCGTGATCTAGACGACTGGCTCATACGCCGATCCGAGGGTCAGGCTGCGAAGCCACACAGAGCTCGCTTATGAGCACCTCGAGGACCACGGCTGGGTGGTGAACAGAGAGAAGAGCCATCCCCACCCAACAGATCGAACACCTCAGAGCTATCATCAACTCAGCAGAGGGTTGGGCGAAGCCGCACCGCACGGATCCACAGCCTCCGCAGCCTGGCCGTACAGTTAAGGTCACATCCACACACCACGGTGGAGAAGGTGGCGAGACTCCTGGGATGCATGTCCTCCTGCATCGACCTCATCCCCTGGGCCAGGTGGCACATGCGTCCACTTCAAAACTACATTCTGGCGCTGGAGCACCCAACGAGTGCAACCTGCGCTGCACGGTCCGGTTACCCGTCAGAAGTAAGATCATCTCTGGACTGGTGGGTCACCCCGGGAATCTGACAAGGGGTTCCCTGGAGGCACCGCGACCATCCCCATCGAGACGGACGCGAGTCTATCCGCTGGGGAGCCTGTCTGGGGACGAATCAGCACAGGGCCCTGGTCCCGGCGGAGTCACAGCTTTCAATCAATGTCCTGAAATGAGAGCGGTGTTCCACGCCTGAGGGCATTCCGACACATCATCCAAGGAAAGTCAGTCCTAATCAAGTCCGACAACTGCGTGACAGTGGCTTACATCGCAAGCAGGGGGTACCAGGAGCAGGACCATGTCACGAGAGACCGCAAAGGTGATGAACTGGGCACAAACGCACCTATCACACCTGGGGCAGTACACCTAGCGGAAAACTGAACGTAAGGGGCGGATTGGCTCAGCCGACAGCAGATCCACCTGAGAATGGCGCCTGCACCCGGATCTGTTCCAGGTGATCCAGGAGGCATGGGGCCCAGTGTCAATGGACCTAATGGCATCAAGAGACAACGCCAGGTGGACCACTATTTCTCCCAGTTCAGAGACGCTCTCCCCAGGCACGGACGCCTCTCCCAGGTATGGTCTCGGACTACGTGTATGTTTTCCCCGATTCCTCTCATCCCACAGGTTCTGAAAATCCGAACATCCAGGACCTCCATCATCTTGGTGGCCCTGTACTGGCCCGCAGAGCTTGGTTCGCGGCAATCACAGAAATGTCCCGAGCCAGCCTCCGGATCCCATCCCGTCCGGACATGCTGGCGCAGGGGCCCGTATTGCACCCGTCCCCTCGAACCCTAAAGCTCACGGCCTGGCTCCTGAGAGGGAACGACTAACCGCCACGGTATCACGAGTCGGTCATAGGCACGCCCTACGATCTTGACGAGCCTCCACTACTTCCACCCACGATAGACAATGGGCCGCTTTCACACAGTGGTGCCGCCAACGAGGCTCAGTACCGAACAGGCAAACCTCCCACTATCTTGCTGTTCCTGCAGCAGGGGTGGATAATGGACTGACACCTTCCTCCCTAAGGGTGCAACTAGCGGTCATCGGAGCGGCCAGAGGCTAGTCGAGGGCACCCGCCGGGGCCCATCCAGATGCCATCCGCTTTGGGCGGTAGACCTCATGTGCCCAGGACCAGACCTCAACGTTGCACCATGGGACCTACCACTAGTCTTGGACTCCTAAGAACGGCACTGTGACGAACCACTCGCAGACTCAGATCTGTTCTGGGCAGGACTGAAGACTGCCTTCCTGGTGGCCATCTGTTCGGCCAGATGGATAGGCGAGCTTGGCGCCCTGTCTTGCGCTCCACCCACCATCTTCACCCCGAAGAAATGGGCTCAGACTGACTGCGGCTTTCCAGCCGAAGGTTCGACGAGGTTCCACAGAGAACAACCCATAGATCTTCCCACCCTGCCTCACAGAGCCCCTCTGGCCGATCGGGGCGCCCCACCCACTAGACGGGTTCGCCCTTTCTATCTACCTGACCAGAACTCAGGCCATCCGTAAGACGGAGAGACTCTTCATCGTCGCAAAGGCCAAAGACAGGGGCTCGCGCGTCCAAAACAACCATCGCAGGGTGGATCAAAGGGTCGCTCGTCACACGCTTTACACGGGCGGCTGATTGACACCCCAGGGAATTAGGGCTCACTCCACCAGAGCTGTATCCACCTCCTGGCGGAGAGTGCATCAGTGTCATCCGAGGACATCTGCAGGGCGGCTACCTGGAGCTCCTTACATACCTTCGCCAGGCACTACAGACTGGAACAACTCCAGGACTTCAGACCAGCCTTCGCAGCCCATGTCCTGGCAGCGCCCCATCTCCGGACCCCCGATCCTTCCGGATCCTCCCGGAGGTCTAAACTGCTTCTTATCTCCCATGAGGTATTGTCTGAGTGCCATGGGATGCCAACCAATCACAATGGGTGTTTACTCACCTGGTAAAGGTGATTGTGTTGGTTGGCATCCATGGCACTCCAAGGCCCGCCTCGAATGATCGGAGTATCCAACCAGTAAGATCAGGAGGTCCTTACACCAGCCTGTCAGGGTTCAATTCCTATGCTAATAATCAGTCTAATCCACGGTTCGAGGTAGTGTGTACATATTAGAATAAACTTAGGCCCTGGCCATTGTTATTGTCACCATGTCGTAGCAGACCTCATCCTTCTAGTCTCTATTGTGTATTGTTTCTGACTAACATCCTTCCTTTCAGCTATGGAAAATTCAAACTGGAGAGCAGGGGTTCCTGGGACCTGGATATACTGGAAATCTGATCTGGGTCATGTGCATCATTAGCCTATCAGGTGGGCTGTAACCATGAGGTAATGTCTGGAGTGCCATGGATGCCAACCAACACAATCACCTTTACCAGGTGAGTAAACACCCATTATCAATGTAACTTTTACAACACAGTAACATTTACTAGCTTATATTTCTTCTTCTACGGCACATTATCATTGGGACTACTTGTAGAACTGAGATAATTAAGATTCACTGGGCCATTAATTGTAAAATGGCTCAGGCTGAAGTGGCTGAAACTACTACTGCTGCTGTAATTCTCAGCTTGGGTACTATCTTGCTTATGGAATTTGTTGCTTTCTTCTGAACTGTTTTTCATAAACTCGGCACAGTGTTCTCTTGCATTGCTGAAATCTTTCTCACAGATTGGAATAGCAGCGCTTCTGACATCTCATAGCAATTTTAGGTCATGCTCTTTTCACATGCAAGAGGACTGTACTGCTGGGTGACACTACGCTCTGATCTCTGTTCTCTAGTTACTGCATTGGAACATAGTTTTGTTGTACAGTAAATTTTTGTCTGTCTACTGTGTGCAAGGATGCAAATGTGACTGCTGAGCGGGTGGGTAGGAGCTTAAAATTTCTATACTGTGCTCCCTGGCTTATTCATTTGTGGACATATTCAGTACTGCAAAATGAAGCGAGCATTACTAGGGAATTAATACCCGCTTCATTTTGCATCACGAGGTGCCTTTAACCAGTTATAGTACTGGATATGACTGACACTACTTTTGCCATATTACAATACAGTATGTATTGCTTCTGCTAAGGAAGAAGGCAAACCTGAATATTTCTGCACATTTTTATGGGACTCCTTAGTAACATATTAGTGTCACCGTCATCCTCATATGTTAGCAACATTGTACCAGAAATGCCAGTTTAACAAAGCCTCCATTTCAGTTGAACATCTAACCTTTTTTTTACTTTCTTGCAGCGTAAAAGGCAGTGGACCTTAATGTTAAGCTGTTAGAACTGAACAGTGAATTTCTGGCAGGCAGTCACCTCCCCAACAGGATTGATAAAAGAGCCTTACCAGCTCACATTTACCACTGCTTTGCACAAGAAGGGGATTACATTCAGATTAATGGCCTACATGCAGATAGTCCAGATGAACTGGTATGTATAAAGAATGAGTTCATGTTCTCCAAATGCCTGTGAAATTATATTTCAGATTAGATTCTGTTGAAAAAAAAAAAGGTTAAAATCTGAGGGTGCCACCCCATGCACTGCTGTGCTAGTAACCCAGCTTTGTGAGCCAGCTGGGCAGCCCAGGTAAGACTGGGAGGCGCTGCCATGGGACAGTGGGGAAAGAGTGGCACCAGGTTCTGGCATCACACTGTCTCCTGTGGAGGGCCGGAGAGTTTGCTTCCTCTCCCTGGATGTTGTCTGTGCATGTGTAAGTCCTAAAGCCAGCCATTGCTGAGAGGTGGGCAGTGAAGTAAATGGAGTTAAAACTCCCCGTGTCAGAATAATGGCCTAGAGGACCTTTGAGCTGTGCACCATGGCCCTCCCCACCAGACAGATTGTGGAGTTAGTAGGGGGCTACACTGGGGTTGACACCACGGGAGCCAGCTCCAGGCCCAAAGACTGGACTGAGGGAAGT
This sequence comes from Neoceratodus forsteri, assembly GCA_016271365.2. Taxonomy (NCBI): domain Eukaryota; kingdom Metazoa; phylum Chordata; order Ceratodontiformes; family Ceratodontidae; genus Neoceratodus; species Neoceratodus forsteri. Next base: position 342,716,615 of record CM057459.1, read on the forward strand.
GGTGGAGAAAACTAGATTTAAAAAAAAACCCTGTTGAAATAAGGTTAGGAGATCATGTACAACAGAAAGGAAATTCAAATATTTTGTAAGTAAGCAGTAAGAAACAACAGGGTGTTTAGTGTTATGTGAAAGCCACTTTCCCAGGTGCATTGTGAGGCTGAATGTCTTTAGAACTTGAAACAGGGGTGCTATTTAGGTAGGGCAAAGTTGGGAGGTAGATGCCCCGCCCCCACAAATTTAAGAACGAGATTAGTTTGTGCCCTGTGAGTTGTACTTGTGGTGTGGCATTATTTTATTTTGCACAATAAGTGCCTTGTGTGCCCTCATGCTGCAGCTGGTTGCGCCCTAAGTCAACTGTTGTCTCTGCCCATTATCAGCGGCACCAGCGCGGTCAAGTCATCAGTGATGTGGGAGGAGCAGAGGCGTGAGTCACAGAACACACACTTTCTTGCCACAGGCTACAGCCCGGTGAGCTCACTAACACAGCATGGCATAAAGATTTGGTCGGTGGTTGAAAGTAGCTTGGTGAGCTAGATAGCTCAACTAGCTGCACTAAAATGCATTGTGACATTCTGTCTTCCCTTACTAAGAAGAAATCGTAACCTTGGGATTTTCCTTTAGTTTTTCCAGTCCCACCCCATGGACTCCACAGTGCACCAGGTAATGTTTTAGACAGTGTTGAATTCCCAGTGAACCACCAACCTTGGAAACATGACAAGAAATTGCACTCCTAAAAAGACACAGAGGCACAAGGCAAACCTTTCCCTAACAGAACTCCAGCCAGGTGCTGTAGCCCACTAAGATTCAATATACAATAAAACGACCTGGTTTGACTCGATCAGGTACATAAAAATAATTTTTCCCTGTCCTCCTCCTACAGTATGTTGATGAGGTGTCTCCCTGACTGCCTAAGCTTGCCAGTGGCACGCTTGCTTTCTGAGTAAGGATCAGACATTTCTCTTCCGGCTCTTCTCTCTCCTCTTGCCTTCCTTGCTGTTGGTGGAGGTAGGTACTGAGGAGTGGACTGCCAGCACTCTGCCAGGTGGAGGAGGGGTTTTAAAGAGACAGGACACAAAACAGAAATGGTTCGATGGTCATGGTCATACTCTTAACTGTCCCTGATTTACAGGGATGTTACTGATTTTGACTCAAAAATTTCCCCAGACCCTCCTATATTTGGCATTTTGTTACTAAAAGTAGGATTTGAAGCTTACATTATTGCAGACATTAATGGTACAGCCCACTTCTCCTAAAGATCCAATACAAAGGTATGCCATAGCTATATATTAAAACATTTTGAAAAATTGCTGTCTAAGGATGCCAGTGTCATAGTGATGTATCCTCTTCTTTTTTTTTTTTTTTTTAAATACCTGTGTCACTCTTCCTTGTTCAGGGTCTACCCACAGTTTGCATATTAGCTTTGCCTTTCACCTTCTTAGCTTGGATTCATGGTTTCTTCAATCACAACAAATGTGTAGTTTTACCTTTACAGAAGTTCCAGAGCTTTCCTTCTAGGGGCCTAACTGGCACTTGGCACCCACTGGTTGTTCACAACTAATCTGAAATGGTGCCCTGAACTTGAAAGTGTCATTATAATATAACCAATACCCTTTAGTGTCTTACTGTGATTGTGAGTTAGGTTTTGCACTAAAAATTAAAAAAAAAAAAAACGAAATAAAATAAACCAAATGTTTTAAAATAAGAACTGATTTTCTTTAAATGGAGGTTTTAGTTAAAACGACAAAGATCTTACTTAGGGAGGCTTTGCAGCAGGCCAACACTAGTAGGACTTAGCCGCCAGGCACCAGGACCACATGGAAAACTTTCTAGCTAGCAGTTCACTCATGGGTGACCGCCCACCGCCGCTATCACCTCTGATGTCTGCCTTTCCTATAAAGATGAGCGGTCCCCACACCTCCTTAGTTCTTTTCCTGCCATTGACCCCACACGTTGACCTTAGTGGACTCGCAGCTACAGTCAACTGCCATTTACCTGCACTTACCATGCTTTTTCTTTTCTTTTATTTTCTGAAGTATTAATATCAATTTTTCAGTGTTACTATCCTCGAGTTTGTCTTCTCCACCTGCCTCGCCTTCTGACCGCTCCACGTGTGTGCCTGTGGCAAACAAATTCCTGAAAAAGACAGTCGCTTTGTTTGTATCCTTTTTTTTTTTAATTTTAAATCTTTTATTGAGTTATATAAAACCAACAATGCATGAGAAAAACTGCTTAACATGTTATACACGGATCAAGTAAAATACAATTGGTGAGGTAAACAAGCCTCTAAAGGTTAAAGGGAAACAATGAAATACAAAAGGAAAAGAAACAAACCCATCCCAAAATCCCCTACCCACCCTCCCGCCGGTGGAGTGCCATGGCCGACAGGAGACTGAATCCAAGGAGAAGGGTATTGGAGAAGTAACACCAAATAGCAATGTCAATCTGAGGGAGGTGATTATAGCATCGAATGTCAGGGGTCCACTTTATATGTTGGTTGTTTCAGATATAGGGCATATAATTTACCCCATTTCTGGTTGAAGATAACCGGTTTCTAGAACTGGCAATTAACTTCGGTATTAAAACACAGGGACATCTCTTTGAGCCATTCCGGTATGTGATAGAGTTTTGGTCCAGCCAATGTCTAAGGACCAATTTTTGACTACAGTAGAAATCAAAGCCATACGATACTCATGCTTTTCACTTCAATGTTGGAATAAATTCCTAGGATACAGACTTCTTTGTAAAGAGTTCCTTTAGCCCCAGGACGGGTCTAGATTATTTCGTATCTGGTTCCAGAGGGTGCTATCCTGTCACAATCCCAAAGGATATAGCAGGTTCCTTCAGTACCATCACATCGCTGCATAATTAGATGTTCTGAGTTTGCCAAATTTAACTAATTTGACTGGTGTGTAGTAAAGGTTATTCAGAATATGGTATTGAATTAATCTATGATTATCCTGGGAGAGAGATTTGTATACATCCTTCCATGTCGATTCCTTAGGAAGGGAAAATCTGGTATAAAAGATGACCAGATTTTAGAGCCTTTCAGGGCATTAGAAGCAGGTGTCCAACAAGTAGGCATATATATTGGCTGTACCATGAGGTTTGCGCTAGCCTGGGATCTTTCCAAATGGGGCCTAATTTTGGATGGGGTATATACAGGCCCAAATAACTTAACTATTAAATGTCTCAATTGAAAGACCTTAAAATATGTTTCTGGGAAATATTAAAGGAAGTTAAAATATCCTCCGAAGAAAGGAGAGAGCCATGTGAGTACAGAGATTCCACTAATGAGTCCTGGATTTGTGGGAGCCACTCCGATGTCAAACATTTGCCCCGATTTTAATGTTGGGGTTCAGGATGAGAGGTTGTGCCAGGTCCCTGGTATGAGGAATATTGAAAAACTCCAACATTGAGAAAGAATTTTAATAGAGAGCCCAATAGTGGATTCCTGGATGGCTACAGGTAATATGGAAAGGAATAACAGAAGATGTAGGGTGGTCGAGATTGTATTGGTCCAGCATTTTAAGCTCTAATTGTAGCCAAATTGGTTGGGATGGACTAGATTGGGGTTGACCATTTTCCTAACTTATATAAGTGGCTAGTCCAGTAGTATAATAAGAAATTGGGTAGACGAGGCCTCCTTTATCCCTAGTTGCTTAAGTTTGAGAAAGGCCCGTCTGGGTTGTTTACCCTTCCAGATAAAATTAGATAACACAGAGTGCATTTGTTTAAAGTACATTCTAAGGAGCCAAATATTTAATAGATTGAGGGATAGAAAATCTGGGGTAGTACATTCATTTTAACAATATTGATGCGCCTCACAGGATAGTGGTAAATTTTGCCACCAGTCTAGATCCTGCTGAATCCTTATCAACAGATCGCCCAAGTTGAGCTTTTGATCATTTCCGCTTCACGAGCTAGGTGGATGCCTAAATACTTGAACGAGGTCGGGACCACTTCATGCCAAACTGAATAAAGTCGGCCTGAAAAGTGAGAGAATTTAATGGAAAGATAACTGATTTAGATAAGTTTAGTCTGTAGTTCTAAATCTGACCAAAGCGCTCAATGATTTGTAATGCTCGTGCTAAGGATAATTCTGGGTTAGTAAGGTATAGTAAAATATCATCTGCTAAGACCGACAATGTTATTGGGATTTGAGAGATAACACAGCCTGTGACCCATGTTGAGGTTTTAATACTGACTAACAGGGGCTCTAAGTATAAATTAAATAGGTAGGGGATAGGGGGCATCCTTGGTGTGTGCCAGAACACAGAGGAAATCGGAGGAGAAAACGCCGTGTAATAAACTTTAGCTGAGGGTGCCTTTAGATCGTCCTGATCCACTGTATAAAGGTAGCCGGAAACCCATTCTCTTCAAAGTAGCCCACAGAAAGTCCCAGTTCACCCTGTCAAAGGCCTTTTCTGCGTCAAGTGCAACTAGGATCATGGGGGACTGAGAACTTTGGGCCATTTGAAAACATGGGACAGGGTTCTGAGGTGGTCTGCCATGGATCTGCTTTGGACGGGTTCCCACCTGCTCCAGGCTCAGTAAGTGTTGCCAAATCCTCTTGATTCTAAGGGAAAGGATTTTAGACAGTATTTTGATGTCGTAATTTAGTAGTGAAATTGACGGTAGCTAGCTGGATCCAGTAAGGGTTATCTGGCTTCGGAATTAAAATTATTGTGGCCTCTAAAAGAGAGGGGTCAGACAGTCTGAGGAAAATATGTATTCATATAGTTTCAGAAGAAGAGGGATAACTCTTTACAAAGAACTTTATAAAAATTAGGGGAAGCCATCGGGACCTGGAGCCTTGTCCAAGGGCAGATCTTTAATTGCTTCTTCTACCTCAGTTAGGTGGTGGGCGAGGATAAGATATCGCAGTGGTGTACCTGAAGAGCTGGGAGAGTAATCCCTGCCTAAAATTGCTCTATCGTATGGGAGGATGGATTAGAGGCACCTTGCCATATATCTCCCTGTAGAAAGATTCAAAACTTGGGCAATATCTCTAGGCAGGGCTTTAGTAGAGCCATCCTGAGAATTTAAAGCCGGATTAATCGTGAGCTCTCCATCTCTCAATCTAAGAGCTAGCAATCTTCCGGTTTTTCTCCTTGATCCAGATAGCGGTCTTGGTTTTGAGCATGGCTGACTTCTGCTTTCTCTCTGTTAAGTCATTATACTCACTCCTGAGTTTGATTAGAGCTTCCAGGTCTTTTTGAGAGTTAGTGTGGAGGAAATCAACCTCGCTGTCCTGAGCTGATTGATCAGTAAGGTAATTTTGGCCTCTCTTGTCCTTTTCCTATGGGAAGCAACCTTTAGAAGTTCACCCCTAATAAAACATTTAAGAGAACACCAGAGTATATCCTCTCTGTGTACAGACCCTTGATTGAATTCTAAGAAGGATAGGATTTTATCTTTGATCAGGAGACTGTGTGATCCTCCTTTAGAATTTGCATATTTAATTTCCATGAGGTATCCCTCTGTCCCTGTAGGCCGAGGGAACGTGATCCATACCAGAGAGTGATCTGAACTAACTATTGGCTCTATATCTACTTTATGCGTATTACACAAAAGGGTAGAACTAATTAGTATGTAGTCAATCCTTGACCCACGTTTGGTGGACTTGGGAATAAAAGGAAAAGCTGTGGCTATCGGGGTTGAGCAGACGTCAAGGGTCGATAGTCCTAACAGGTGCATAAAGTCAGTGAGAGCCTGTTGAGAGGGGACAAAGGTTTTACAGGCCTATAAGTTTTGTCCATCTCATTGGATGGAGCTATATTCCAATCCCCACCAACAATAAGAAGGAGGGTAGGAATCTGCTCAAACTGTCTGCCAAGGAAATTAGGAAATGGGGTCACCTCCAACTGGACCATAAATTCCACCTAGAACCACGTTAGTGTTATTAAAGAGGCCCTTGACCAAAACAAATCGGCTGTCTTGATCAATGATGCTATCCTCCACTACAAACGTGATATGTTGCCTGATTAGTATGGCTACCCCTGCTGGCATTCGATCCGCTAGCTGCAAATATGTGGGAGAAACCCAATCTACATAGCCCTTTAGCTTCTGAGGCTGCCAGATGTGTTTCTGGATGAAAATTATGTCCACATGTAGTAAAATACAGTTATGGAGAACTTGAAATCTTTTAGTGGGGTCCTTGACACCTCTGACATTCCAGCTGGCAAACTTAATCGAATCTCATAGCCATTTGGTGTAGTACTATGTTTAAAAGGATCCTGGAACGATAACCTTACTAATGTAATCAAAGGTGTTTGGCACTCACTGAGGCATCCCACCCCAACCCCACAAAAATAACATTAGCAGCAATCCAATCCCTCCGTTTGGAACATAAGATTGTATACTATTTAGTCTGAACACAAAAACAGCATCATATAACTGTTTAACCGGAAGTAAAGTACACCACCACCCTCCCCATTTGTGACTAACCCTACCTACATCTAAACCCCCATAAACTATTTACAAACGATGCTCCTAGGACCAATAAAACACATCTTGGCCAAACATAAGGGCTGTATGAGGACCGACCCCAAGGGCTAGCATACCCAAACGTAGGTAGAATAAACGCCTGCCCAAAAAAGCCTACAATTCTGACATTAATACAAATTCTATCAACCAGGGCAGATAGAAGGAAAGCGATCTCTTGGGTGCTGCTGCCCGCTCCCTACATCGCAGACAACGAGGCAGTTCACCCGAGGCTAGCGAGTCAAAGCGCCTCCCCCAAACCCAGCCACAACCTTCAGAAATTTTAACTTCGGTGGCCAGTCGTGAAAGGAAAAGTGGTAAGTTAACACGACCTTACCAAGCCATTCGAAATGAGGAGCAGTCACGCTGTACCTGGGTTCCATCACTCACGGGTTAAAAACCAGGGGCACCGCAGCCAAAGTATTAATTGTAGGCATGTAGAGCGTCCTGGTGTAGCTTGGTATGTAAAAGGTATATTCCTCATTGCATTGTGTGGACCACCGTGATGCAGGAAGAGGGAGGGGACACCATATTGCCAGGACCAAGTGGTCCGTCGGGGAAAACAGTCCCACGGAACTGTTAGTAAAGGGAAAGTTCTACCCCTCCCTCATCAGGGCCTAGCAGCAAGCCCGCAGTTACCCAGCCCAGCTCCCAGGCCGCACTCCAGAGTCCCACCAACACCCCCAGATCCAAACAACACAGAGAAAGGCCTCCTAAAACCACCGAAAGCAGACTCCGCCAGAAAAACAACTACTACAGCTGGTAAGCAAACATTTAAAACCATTCTAGAAGTTCACAGTTCAGCCAGCTTTGAACAGGCTGGGCAACTTTTGGGATAAAGATTCTTTGGCTTGATCCGGATTATCAAATGGGTGCCACACACCATCCAACAGTACTTGAAACTTGGCCGGTAGCCCATCCGAACCGAATACTGGCTGCTATCAGCTTGGTCACCATCGGGTGAAAAGCCTTCCTTTTGCCGAGTTTCAAATGGTAGGTCTTGGGTGATTCTCAGCTTGTGATTTTCCCAGGAAATCATTTGTAGATCTCTGGCCTTGTTCAGAATGTGTTGCTTCTCTAGATGGCTGAGCAGTTTGATAATTATCGGTCTCGGAGGGGTACCAGGTGGGTGCTTTGGTTTTAAAGACCGATGTGCCCTTTCAATATGGTACTGTGGGTGAAGGAGAGGGACCCACGATCTTGACCAGTAGTTTTTGAACAAACCCAGGGTATCTGCACCTTCTTCAACTTCTGGTAGGCCCAGGATTAGGATGTTATTTCTACTACGGCCCTCAAGATCCTCTGTTTTCAACTGAAGTTTGGCAATTTGTTGCTTAAGGAAGACTATTTCAGGGTCAGTTTTAACTCTCCTTGTTTCCAGCGAACTGGTTCTGGCTTCAGTGTCACCTACTCTGGTAGTAAGTGAGGCGAGTCGCTCATGATAGATTTTAATTTGGCCGAGATATTCTGAAGTGTTTCGAAATGGGATTAGCTCTTGTAGAAACCGTCCTCCGTGAAGGGGTTGGAGGGAGAGCCAGGGGTTGGTTTTGGCCCGTGACCGCATTTTGTCTCTTTGTTTTCTTCTGGGCTTTCGCTGGGGTGTGTTTGACGGTGTATGTTTAGCCCCGCAGGTTTTGTTTCGCCTCCATGATCAGCGTGGAGCCAAGACGCCCGATTGTAATCTGATCGCAAGATCGGTGCAGGCTCAAGTTTACAGATAACGGAGGTTGGTGAGTGGCTAAGGTTGAGTAAAAGACCACAAAATCGATGAAATGATCTGAAATTGGCTGGTCGGTGGAGAGAGCAACAATTACGCTGCCATAAGGTGCTCTCGCCACGTGACCTCCCCACTTTGTTTCCTGTGCCTTGACCCCAGCCACGACACCAAGCCTGCCAGATCTGCCAGAAGTTCAACCAGGCCACCTCGGAGACATCGCCTTAAAATCCTGGAGAGCCATCTCATCAAGCAGAAGCTCGCACGATGGAAAAGGAGCTGCAGACCAGGAGCTCTTCAGCTCACCAGCTCAGTCTTCTGGGGCTACATCTTCTCAATCCTGGGAGAAATCTGGAGGAAGCACAAGCACTAGGACAAACACTGGGACTGGGACTGATCTGCTTCTCGCTCACATCTCTGCACAAACCCACGACCATGTCTTGGGTTGGCCCCTATGACCCACGCCTGCCATTACTCCCTCAGGGCTGCCAGTGGCTCTGCCATTCACCCTTATCTCCATCATGAGCGCCACTCGGGCAGAGGACTTTGTCTCCTGCTCCTCAGCCCCTGATGTTCAAGCCCATTACCTCTATGGGTTTTCAGTCAGGAGGCTCAGCCGTTGCAGGTGCTACCAGCATATGCTCCTCTGCCGTTGGTCACCCAGCCAAGGCACTGCCTATGGCAGTCCCCTTTGGGTCCAGCACCAGCCCATCTAGGCAGTGCCTGCAGCAGGCTACTAGTGTTCCCTCTATTCCGCATCGTCTATACCTTCGCTGGTCTGTAGGGGACCTTCAGCCTCAGGACAGGGGGGTCGGGTACCAGTGCCCCCAAATGCCATGATCCATCGGATCCAGGCCTGACTATCTGTTCTGGCTCTCACCAAGATGGGTACCCGCAGGCTGAGAGCGAGCCAGATGAGCTGGATGAGGATGACAATTATTTTTGAATCTTCCTCCACCTTGGGGACTCTTCTGAAGGTGAGGAGCCTGCTAAAGTGGTTCCCAGTCTTCTTCCGATGATTCATCGCTTATGGACGCTATAAGGTACATCCAGGCCACCATGGGCTGGGAAATGGAGGAGCAGGACCCGAGAAACATTCTGAAAAGTAAAAGTAAAAGCTTTAGCGACGCCTGCACATCAATCAATCAATCAATCAAAATCTATATTTATTCAGGCGAACATCATTGAGCATAGCTCATTTACAAGATGGACCTGAGTGGTCATAACAATATAAGGTTACAAATTTTACACAAAAGCATGGTACTGAATGAACACAAATACAAAGATTTAAGAATGAGACAGGTGTACAAATATTTACACATATACAAGGCAAAATGACATTGGACCTAGATCATATTAAAGGAGAGAAACAAACAGTATTGTAGGGATAAAGCTAGGGTAATGGGACTTGGGGCATTTTTTACTAAGTAGGTTGGAGAACAAGCTAGAAGAACAATAAAGAAATAGGGGTAGTATAAAAGGGTAGGGAAGGAGGGGTGGAGAGGACTAGGCCTTATGGAAGCAATTGCATGAATCCAGCACATCAAGCCCTGGAACTACAAAAGCAGCTTAGTTTCTCCCTCGGTAAGGCACAACTATAATATAACGATATTTATAAGTGCTAAAAAATACCATAATATATTGAAAAGGAATTGGGGATAATAAACCCACATTTTGGCTTTATTTGCAGTAAGAAGCAGGACCAAGAGAGCTAAATTGGATTTGAAAGTAATAAAAAGTAACATCAGCCTGCTGGCAAAGATAAAGAAATCTATCCAGCCTCATTATACATAACTTCTTTCATTTCTGCATATTAATACAAACATTAAAATAAAAACAGAGAAACATAATATATTTATCATTTTAGAGGGTACTAAAGAACGCCTTACCTATTAGAAAAATTATCTAGTGATATTCACAGGTAATGAAATCTACTAAATCCATAAATTAACATAAAAATTAGTTTTTTTTTCAATGCTGCTTTTAAATAAAGATGCAAACTTACAGTGCCTTCAGAAAGTATTCACCCCCTTGGATTTTGTCACATTTTGTGATGTTGCAAACTCAAATTGAAATACATTTATATGGGATTTTTTTGTCATGTATCTACACAAATTACTCTGTAATGTCAAAGTGGAATGAAACTTCTGGAATTGTTTGTATATGCAATTTAAAATAAATACGTGAAATGTCTTGATTTGATAAGTATTCACCCCTTTGCTATGACACTCCAAATTGAGCTCGGGTGCATTCAGTTTCCTTGTGAGATCACTCTAAAACTTGAATGGAGTCCACCTGTGGTCAGTTCAAATGGTTGACATGATTTCAGAGGAAATACACCTGTCGATATAAGGTCCCACTGTTGACAGTGCATGTCAGAGCAGAAACTCTACCATGAAGACCAAGGAGCTGTCCATAGAACTCCATGATAGAATTGTGAGGAGGCATAGATCTGGGGAGGGTATAAAACATTTCTAGGGTGTTGAAAGTTCTCAGGAGCTCAGTCAAGTCCATCATTAGGATATGGAAAGATTACGAACCACCCAGACTCTTCCTAGAGCAGGCCATCCTCCCAAACTGAGCAACCGGGCAAGAAGGACCTTGGTCAGGAAGTGACCAAGAACCCAATGACCACCCTGACAGAACTACAGAGTTCCATGGCTGAGATGGGAGAACCTGTCCAGAGCGCAACAATCTCTGCAGCACTTCACAGATGTAGCCTCTATGGGAGAGTGGCTAGACGGAAACCACTCCTGAGACAAGGCCACATAATAGCATGCCTGGAGTTTGCAAGAAGGCACGTGGCAGACTCTGAGACCATGTGGCAAAAGATTCTCTGGTCTGATGAAACAAAATTGAACTCTTTGGCCTGAATGCAAAGCGCTATACCTGGTGCAAACTGAACACAGCTCATCACCCGTGTAACACCATCCCTACCATGAACCATGGTTGTGGCAGCATCATGTTATGGGGATGCTTTTCAGCGGCAGGGACTGGGGTACTTGTCAGGACAGAGGAACAATGAATGGAGCCAAATACAGGCACATCCTTGAGGAGAACCTGCATCAGTCTGCAGTAGACCTTGGACTGGGCTAAGATTTACGCTCCAACAGGACAACGACTCCAAGCATACAGCCAAAGCAACACTGGAGTGGCTTCAGAACAACAAGGTGAATGTCCTTGAGTGGCCCAGCCAAAGCCCAGACTTGAACCCCATTGAGAATCTGTGGAAAGACCTAAAGATTGCGGTTCACCGACACTCCCCATCAACAACTTGACAGAGCTTGAGCAAATCTGCAAGGAAAAATGGGTGTAAATCCCAAATCCAGATGTGCAAAGCTGATAGACATATCCAAGAAGACTCAACGCTGTAATTGTTGCTAAAGGCACTCCTACAAAGTATTGACTCGAGTGAATACTTAAGTAAACAAGATATTTCAGTTTTTAATGTTTCATAAATTTTGTTACACAATAAAATATTTTTGCCCCTTTCAGTTGTTGAGTATGCTGTGTGAATCAAGGGGAAAAATCATTTCAATGCATTAAAAATTCTGGTAGTAACACAACAAAATGTGACAAAATCCAAGGGGTGAATACTTTCTGAAGGCACTGTATATAAATACTTATGTATTCCTGTTAAGGGCACTTAAGGACATCGATGTGGTAAACAATTAAAAGTGTGATACAGATAAAGAAAAGAAGCAAGTGTGTTCCCCGATAATGTATATTTATTGATTTATTTTTATGCTATTATTTACTTGAGAGAACTTAAAAGAATAATGAAATTAGTATATTGTTTTGGCATTTATTACAGCACTTTAGAATATGTCTGATGGGACAGGATTGTCTTGAAACATTACTAAGTGGAAAAATTTACTTTTAAAATGAGGTGCTGGTTGATAGAATGATTAAATTAAGCTTCACTGGATATTTGCTGAGAATTTACGTGTGAAAGCAATTGTGTAAACTTCTGGAAATGTACAAATATAAGTGAAAAAGAAGTTTGAATTCAGGATATCACAGGGGTTGAGAGTCTTTCTTTACATTACAAACTGAACAGGATGCCTGAAGTTGAAACTTGCCCATTGCCTTGGGCTACCAGACACCCCACCTCTGGTCATACCCCATTAGTGGAGGCACATGAGGATGTCAGTCTGGCTGCGTGGCATCAGCCTCACTCGAGTCTGTTGGTGCCCGAAGGCTAACAGAATGTACCAAGCCCCAGCAGGGTGACTATATCCGAGCTCCACAGGTGGACTCGTGGTGGTTAATGCTGCTCATAACAGGTCCGGGTAGGTCCTAAATACTTAAGTGCACTACCTCCTGACAAGGAATCTAGAAAGCTGGTTGTCATGGTTAAAAGAGTGTTTTTCTGTTCCACCCTCACCATGAGGATACTAAACTACATGGGCCAATTCCTTAAGTACCAGGAAGAGCTCTGGAAGGCAGCCCAGGCATCCACACAAACACTCCTGGACACTTCTCAAAACAGAAGTTGACCAGAACACTGAAGACAGGAGCTACAGGGACATCACTTATTAAGGGCAGCATATTACGCTGTTGATTCCTCAGCTCGTGCATCAGCAACGGGGATATGCCTTAGGAGACATTCATGGCTGCGGGTCTGGTTTCCAGCTGGCTGTCCAACAGTCAGTCCTTAACTCCCTTTTAAAGGGTATAAGCTGTTCGATGACTTACCCAAGACATACTGATGGCTTTACAGCTGTCCGCCATACATTGAAACTGCTCATTCATTGTACCATGCACAGCTGAAGCATCCCTTCAGAGGACCATTTTGTAAGTCTCCCACTAAAACGAGACCCGCCACCAAACAGCCAGCCAAGTGCAAGGTCACAGTCTCCTTGTCCGCCCTTCCTCCATTGCTAAATCCACCCGACCTGCCCCTGCACCTCCCGGACTCTCTCTGCATGAGGCCTAAGCCTAGCTAGTGGTTCTTGGGGCCCCAGCCTGCCAGAGGTAGGAGGCAAGTTCTCCGTACTTTTAGTGAGCAGGCTATCACAACGGACGCCTGGTGCTCCAACTCATAGAGTTCAGGCATATGTTAGAATTGACAACCACACCCCAGAATATGCTGCTAAGGCACACTTCCTATCTGCCCGACCATGAGATAGATCTGCAGACAGAAATCCAATCACTCCCTACAGAAAAAGGCCATAGAACCAGTCCCTTATCCGCAAAGAGGGCAAGGTTTTTATTCTCACTTCTTCCTTGTGCCAAAGATCACAGGAGACATCAGACCGTACTAGATCTCCGCAACTAAACCTGTTCATACAGTATGAGAAATTCGAATGGCAATGGTACCAACCTCCTCCCTATTTCAAAAGGAGACTTGGTCTGCTCCTGGATATGAAGGACACATACCTTCCTATTATGATGCATCTGCCCACAGAAAATACCTACAATTCAGTTTCAGGTATCAGCACTTTAAATTCGCATCCTCCCTTTGGGCTCTCATCAGCACTCCTGGGTGTTCACAAAATGCCTGTCAGTCGTGGCGAGCCTTGAGTTGAGCAGGCCACTATATCTTCTCTCCACCTAGACAACTAGCTTCTGAAAGCATCATCAGAACATCAACTAGCAGCTACCCCATTTCAGACCCTTAGTCTGTTTACTTCCTGGCATTAGATCAACATCCCAAAGTCCAAAATAACATTATGTCAACATCTTCAGTACATTGGGCGTACTGGACATGGCCATTGGATCTGCATTCCTACCTCAGGATCAGGCGGACAAGCTCATTCAACAGGCCAGAGATGTCTATAACAGCAAGTATGTCACCGCTGTTACTTCAGGTTACTTGGTCTCATGGCGCAGCAATCCCCACAGTACCTTATGCTTGCCATCCATGTGTATTCTTCAGTGGACATTGAGTACAATGGGACCAGAAGATATATGACCCAACACGGATGTTATGGTGTCCACACCAGCAAAACGAATCCTCCTATGGTGGATGGAACTTGATCATTTATTAGTGGAATTCACTTCCACCTCCCTACCCCACATCAGACACTCACTACAAATGCATTCTCACTGGGTTGGGAAACCCACTTGGAAACCAGACAGACCCAAGGGACATAGCATCCTGAGAGACTCATCTCACATAAATATACTGGAGATGCGGCAGTCCATTATGCCCTACAAGCCTTTCAGGACCTCATGCTTCCAGGCAGTCTTCTAGCACAGATGGACAACAACATGATAGAACACTACCTTAACAAACAGGGAGGTACACTACTTGTACTTTATGCAGGGAAGCTATGAGAATCTGGTACTGGGCGACAGATTACAACTTATACCTGATTATTGTTCATGTTCCTGCAATCTCAGCACTCTGGCAGACACACTAAGCTGCTCCAGAGCATGCACCCAGGAATGAGAACTTCTTCAGTCGGTTTCACAGTGATGACCCATTCAGATGGGATGCTAGGCGGGACCCTTTGCATCTCCCAAAATGCAAAACTGCCTTGTGACTGCTCACTAGATCCAGGCCCTGGTGCTATCTGGCTAGACCCATTATCACTCTCCTGGACAGGAGATTTCTATACATTTCCTCCTTTCCCGCTTATTCAGAGAGTGCTACTCAAAGTACTTCAGGATTGGGCCATGATGACCCTAGTGGCACCTCTGTGGCCTCGTCAGGTCTAGTTCCCCTTACTACAACAGCTAGCAGTACAGGAACCCTTTCCCTCCACATTTGCCCCACTGTCCTATCCCAGGATCAGGGAACCCTGCTACACCCAAACCTCCACTCTCTTCACCTCCATGCATGGCTCCTGAAGATGTAGCTCTAGTCAGATACCATGTCCTGCCCCAGGTTGCTAAGGTTCTGAGAGCAGCCTGCAAACCATCCACAAGGGAAATGTACTCCATGAAGTGGAACCATTTTGCTGCATGGGCTTCTAACCACGTGGTGGACTCATACACATACCCACCTCAGCAAATTTTGGACTACTTGCTGTCTCTGTCAGATGCCGGTCTGAAATCCTCTTCCTGAAAGTACATCTTTCAGCAATATTAGCATTCTGTGTTTCAGTTGCTGATTGTCCACTGGCCCAACTAGACATCACGAAAACATTCCTTATAGGCGTGTAACACCTCAAACCGCTGGTGTATAACTCTTCCCACCTTGGGATTTAAACTTCATGTTAGAAAAGCTAACACTACCTCCTTTTGAATCAGTGACAACATGAGCTGCTTCCCCAGAAAGCCTTATTTTTAGTTGCGATAACGCCAGTGAGATGCATTTCTGAATTACAGATGCTCATGTGTAAGCAATCTTACTTGGTCATCCATAAAGATAGTTTCTTTACGCATAAATCCTCATTTTCCCAGGGTGGTATCAGAGCTTACTCTGAACCAATCCATACATCTCCCAGTGTGTCACCCAGAGCGTGCCAATCCAGGGAAGCATTGCTCCATACTTTAGATGTACATAGAATCTTAAGATACAGTATCTCTTGTACCAAAGACATGCACAAGACAGCCCAACTTTTTGTATCCTTTGCCCCGGAAAGGAGGGCGAACCTGTTTCTAAGCAGTGCTTGTCCAGATGGTTGGACAACTGCATCACTTTTGTTATAAGAAATACGGCAATGAACTCCCAGAATTGTCAAACCACACTCCACTAGGGATGGCTACCTTGATTGCTTGCATTAGAGGAGTGTCGGATGCTGAGATTTGTGAGGCAGCCACTTGGATGAAGGTCCATACTTTTACTAAACCTTACAGCCTGGACATTATATCCAGGAGACGGGCCAATTTTGGCTGTGCAGTACTAAAGGATCTTTTATCTAAGTACCAAGCATCCACCGCCTTCTCATCCCAACTGCTAGGGACTCATTCCTACTTGTGTGACCGCAGCAAGAGATATCCTTGAAGAAGATAGTACAGTTATGTAGGTACTTACGTAAACAGTAGATTCTCAAAGAGAATGTCTTGCAGCAGCTCATGCCGCCCCTCCCTCCTCCCCAGTTCGGCCTGCTTGGACTCTGCTGCTCTAAGGGGTATATCTTCTGCCCCTGAAGATTACAAGGTGCTTTCATCTCCTCCTCGGTTCCCTCGGAGCAAGTGCATAGTGCACAAGCAGTGCCTGATGGACGCCCGAAAAGAACCAAGGAGGATTGGGGAAACCCACGCTTGTATAGATTACGTGAGCGCACTTGATGAGGTGTCATGGGCAGTCTCAGGACACTGCTGGTGAAATCCTCTGGCTGGATCTCGTGCCTGTGGCTGGATGTTCCTACTTGTGTAATCTGTTGCAAGATCTTCTCTCAAAGATCTACTGTTACTGTAAGTACCTACGTAATTGTACCTATCCCAGTCATGGTTCGGGTTGCCCAGGTCTCGGTGACTGCCAGCTGATCTGCTCGGTCCTCCATCTTCATAGCCTGAAGACTCCTGGCATTCATGGAGAACACTCTCCACATACATGTTTCACTGCACCTCCTCCGGTCCCTCTCCCTTCCTCTGCTTGCCCTAATACCTTTCCCCTTGTCTTTTTTTCTGCCCCTTCCCTCCTATTCTGCCTCCACTGTGTTTACTATCCCGTAACCCCCTCCCCTTTCCTTTTCCTTTATTTATTGTTCCTCTGCTTAGAGAGGCCTTCCTTCTCCTCTTATGACCCCTGGTTCTGTGCCACTTGTTGTCCCAATCCTGCTCAGTTTAAATTCAAGCTGTCCCTGATGTATTCCCCTATTATGTCTCATAGTATCCTGGTTCCACCCTGCTGAGGTATAGCCTGTCTGGTAAGAACAGGGATTCCTCATCCCAGACTCTTTCCCAGTCCCCACACAAACATTCATCTTCCTTGCACCAGTCCCTGGGCCACTGGTTGAACTCGGAGATCCAGATCTTCCTAGCTGAATTGGCCCTTGTTCCTGTAGCACTTCCTATAATGCCACGACCTTGACACCTCCTTAACTTTCTTCCCAATCACCCTAAACCAATTCCATACCTCACCTACCTCACACCCTGCAGCTTGTTTGTGCCCACATGGAGGATCACATCAGGGTCCCCTCTTCCTGCACTGGTGTGTGCACTATGGGCATGATCCTCTTGACTGTCACACTTGGGATGCACACAACACTTCTTCTGTGTGATTCCACCTCTCCCTTGTGGCAATATCTAACTCCTTCACAATTGAGTCCCTTGTCATCAGAACTCCTCCAGTTACCCTATCTTAGTATCCATTCCCTCCCACCTTCTCCTATTTGTTCCTCCCGATCCACCATGATCTCCTCCTCTACTCACTCCCTGCTGTTCCCCCATTTCCATAGTAACCCTCTTGCCTCGATTCCCCCTCTCCCATTTGCTGTCCTCCCTTTACTAGTTCAGGGTTTCTCCTTGCTGGCTTCTCCCTTTTTGCAGCCCTTTGAGCCTCCTGATTCTCCTCCATGCACCTATTTCCTGGTTTACTTTAGGTGTAACCTGCTGTCCCCCCTCCTCCGCTGCCTTTTTTCTCTGTCCCCATCCATTTGGGAGGCAGTATAGGCGCAGTGGTTTAAGGCTCTGAGCTGCAAATCTGGAGACCTGGGTTTGAATCCCACAGCCCCACTTGCATGCTGTGTGACCTTGAGCAAGTCACTTAACTTCCCTGTGCTCCCAGGCTGCACCTGTAAACAAGCTTTCAGCTTAGTGTGTTACTCCTGGTAAAACAATTGAAAAAAAATATTATGCACTAAGTGTACAACCAGGGTAACGATCATCTTACAATAACTGGCCAACCATTTTTTCCATAGGCTTAGATAGTTTTAATTTGCCATTATAACTCACGGGTTATAACGACAAACACATACCACGTCAGTCAGATACAAGTGATTCCTGGTTGGCTTTGACTTTTAATGGGCCGGTGAAACACTGTGAAAAACATGGTGGCTCCTCATTGCGCTTACTGAGGAGCTGCCACACTGGGAGTTGTCCTTGTTTTTTTTTTGAAAAACAATATATCTAGTTGATCCTGCTGTCCACAACCCGCACCGCAGAACAGTTCCCCAGAAATGGCTCCAAAGCTCTTCTCTATCAAGAAACGGCCCGATGCGCTTCCACCCAGGAACATCTCAAGCGCTTCTCAGAGGTAAGCGCCATCCCAACAGTCTGAAATGCTAAAGTAATCAAAGTAAAAAGAAACGGTTGTTTAAAAAAAGAAAGACTTCTCACGAAGAAACTCTTTTCTCACTAAGTGTGTCTGTGTGTGTGTGTCTGTAACAGTTAGCAGCACAATCCCTTAGGCAAAATTGCTGACCAGCAATTATAAATAATAAAAGATGGGGAAGTATGCTTAAAATTTAGAAATTAATGGTTGCCCTCGGTGTGGGATGCTTTAATAAACCCTCTGCTCAGCTCGGCGCTTGTGTTGCATCCCACCTGGTAAACGCCACTTCATTAAGCACGCTCCTCATCCATTATTATATATATAATCACCCTTAGGGATATAATCCAACCTCTCCCACTTCTTTCCTGCCCCTATCCACTGATCTCTACTCCCTAACTTCCCTATCTAACAAAGCCACTTCCTGGAGGCTTATTCACCTCCGATCACTCCCTTCCTGCTGCCTTCCCTCACCCTCTTATACATATATCTCATGTTTATTTTGCCACATGTACTATGCTTTATATTGATTGTATAGTGCCACCTTGTATTTGCACTGTTTTATCAGGCATACATTTTCCATTTTATTGTATTGCCATCTGTATTCTTCCTCGTTTTTTATTCTTGTACCATGCTGCATTTGCTTTGTCATTGACGTGGAACCTTTGTAAATGAGCCTTTAGCTCAAAGGTTATCTGAGACAATCAATCAATAAATAAATAAAGTATCCGAGGAGCAGCGAGTGCCTCATACCCTTAAGGGTGATTAACTCATTATTTATTTATTGAAGTCTCGGATTAATACCTTTGAGCTAGAAGCTAGTTACAAAGGTTCGCGTCCAGTATACAGACAAAATACAAGAACATTGACAATACATGCTGACACAGTAGTATTAAACAGTAGCGATTTACAAAAATAATGCAGAACAATTGAGGTCTTAACGTGGTGTTATCCTGTGCTGATTTTTGTCCTCTCTGCTGTTCTTTGCTGTAGCAGGCTCCCTGCTCAGTGGGACCTAACAGGCCTGGGGGTTTCCTAAACAGACTCTACCTGCCTATCACACTACCTCCACCCCCAGCTCAGGTTACCTACCAGTCTGCAATTTAGCCCCTTCCTTTTCTTCCCTTCCCTAGCTCTCCCTCCCAGCTCCAGGACCACTGGAGCTGTGCCGTCCTGCCTCACAGGCATTTGGGGCAGCCAGCAGCCCTGAGCTCTCCACCGTCCCCAATCCAGCCTGCTACTTGCAGGTCTCCTGTCAGACTGTGGGTAATGGCACTGGGTTGCACTTCCCACCCAACCCCAACCAGCCAAACCAGGGTGGTCCTCCTTTATTTCTGCCTGAGCCTATCAGCCCACTTTGCACCCCATCCCAACCTTCTCTTGGTTTCTCCCAATCTCACTCTGAAGTAAGTTTAGCCACTTCCTGCTCTCAAACAATTTTTCCACCCTCCTCTCTGCTGCACCAGACCACGCCCACTCTTCCCCTCTTTGTCAAGGCACTGTAACTCTCCTAGTGTGGGATGTTGGGAACTGAACCATGGTCTGCCCCTACTCCACTGTTCCAAAGACAGAGCCTTATTCTACTTGGCCAACACTGCTTTAATCTGTTTTGTGGTGCTTATACGATACAGCACGCATTATGAAGCATGTAATGCTCCTCTGCTGGCAGCCTCTTTCTAGGCACTCTGTTATTCAATGATTTTTGTGCCTCCGCTTGCTATCGAACAATGAAGCCAGTCCTCCTGTATACCCACCACATGCCCTGCTGCCCCTCCCACAAATAACCAGATGGGAACTCACACCAATAAGCCCCTTCTTCTTGCTTTTCTCTCCAACCTAGACGTCTTCAACTTGGACTTTTGTTTTCTCCCTCACTTTACCTCCCCTTCTATCCCCCTACTGCCCAATTATCTCCCTACTGTTGCTGGCAGGGGACTTTGAAATTAACCCTGGCTCGTGAACATCCCATTGCCCATTCCCACATGATGTGGGCTAGCCCCGCTGGGCAAAGATGGCTCACTTTAACATCTGTAGCTTCCCATCCAACTATGCGGATCTTGAAGCTTGGGTTACCCTCTACAAGCCCCATGTCCTGGGCTAATGGAGATGTGGCTGACCACATATCTCTGATGACAACTACCAACTGCGGAATACTGCCTGTTGTGCCGTGACCACTCAGGGAAAAAAGGTGGCGCATTGCACTCTTCATCAGGAGGCCCTTAACTGCCTCCCTTGTCCTCTCCTCGGAGCCTGACTCCCCAGTGAGTTGCTTGTCTCGGAGCTGATGCTGGGCTCATCCAAAAAGCTGTACCTCGGTTGCTGTTATAACCCCACAAATGGAGGCACAACAGGTCTCCTCAATCACCTGTCTGGACTGGGTCAACTCGCTCCACCCAGAGACACCATTCTCCTGGGAGACTTTAATCTTACCTGGTTAGAATCAGAGGAGCTCAACTATGACAGTCTGCTCAAACATCGCCAGCTAGTATAGCTGATCACTATTCCCACCAGACATAGTATGCACTCCTTCTTGATTGGATGGTCACAAATAAGGAGGACAATGTGCTCCAGGCAGGGACCTTGTCCAACTCCATCAGTGACCACTCCCCTACTTACCTGATCTGGTCTACTAAAACTAAGCACCTCCCAAACTCCAGTCTTTCCGTAATTTTCAGTGCCCTGACACCACTAAACTCACTGAGGACGCCAACACTGTTGACTGGTCGACTCTCTCTCTGTGTTTGATGTGTCTACCACAGTAAAATCCCTCACTGATGCCCTCCTTAAGATTCAAGACAACCACTTCCCACTCACCACTAGGAGCATGAGAGGTGGCTGTACTAGATAGATTACCAAAGAACTTCTGACCCTAATGAAAGACAGAGACTCCAAATAGGTTGCCTACAAGCGCAGCCCACTCCTGACCTCTGGAATGAATATATCGGAGACTGTGTAACAAATGTAAGCAAGCCACCTAATCCCAGAAATGCAATTATTATGAGAAACTGCAAACGGATAACCTTGTAAACCCACAACGCTTCTGGAACTCCTTGGGCTCCTCCTCTCCAAAGTCCCATAGCCTGATTATAAACTTAAACTCCTCCACCAGCTTACTAACAGACCTGACTGAAGTTGCCCAGGCGTTTAACAGCAAATTCACTGACCCCCCAACAGCAGCCTCATTCTCCAAATGTACACGATGTGAGCTGCCCCTTCCTTCCTCTCCCACTTCACACCCTGCCTTTCTACTTCAGGCTCATCTCCCAGAATGTTACTTCTAAACTCCTCAGGAGCCTCCCCACTGGGAAGCCCAGGTACTGACTGCATCCACCCTCCCGCTCCACACTAGTTGCCCCTGCCACACCCAAACCGTTGACGTTTATTTTAACTTTGCTCTGACCACTGCCACCATGCCTGTCTCTGGAAGACGGCCAAAGTAGTCCCTATATTTAAAGCAGGAGACCCTCTTTCTCGCAATAACTGCCAACCAATCTCTGTTCTCCCCACCTCAGCAAACTCCTACAGAAAATTGTGCAACGCTGACTTTCTTACCACATTGAAAAGTACAACCTTCTGTCTGAGCAGCAATATGGTTTCTGCAAAAACACAGTACTGCCTCTGCCCTTGCCCTCTTCACAGACCATGTCTACAGAAATATGGATCAGGAAAAGCTACTGGTGCAGTGTTTGTGGACCTGTCCAGGGCCTTCGACGTGGTCAGCCACCCTCTACTGCAAATCAGACTTCACCGCTTGATGCTCTAATGGGACCCTGCATTGGTTCCACAGCTACTTAACTGGACATTCCCAGGTGGTGGTTATTGGTGCTGCTACCTCCCTGAATTGCATGTCTCTACAGGTGTCTCCCAGTGCTCGATTCTTGGCCCCTACTATCTTCTATTCATCAACCCTCCCTCCGACAGCCTACACTGCTCTGCTCTTGTATGCAGATGACTTCGCCCTTTCACAGTGACAAGTCACTTCAAAACATATCCTCAGTACTCATCCACAATTATGGCTGTGCCCATAACCGGTTCTTATCTAACATGCTCCTTGTCAACGAGAAGAAAACCAAGGCAATATTACTCGGATCCGGGCCTTACCTGGCTGGTATTGCAAACCAACTCCTATCTCACTGTGCTCTCTCCATCTGGTCCTCCCCTGCATACTTTCTACTTCAAATATCTGGTGTTACCTCAACCCCTGCTCTTGTTTACAAAACATATTAACACTATCATACGTAGGGTAAACCAGAAGCGGGTTGCTGCTCACCGACTAAGGAATTTCCTAACCTCTGATGCTCGTCTAACCATTGCTCGGGCAACCTTCTCCCCTCCTGGACTACTGCTCCCCATTTTTCTCCCCGCTATGTCCTCCACCCTTCACCACAAACTCAATTCTGTCTATAATAGTGTTTGCCGCTTCTTTATTGGCTCCTCACGCAACCCACCACTGTTCCTTGTATCGTCACTCAGGTGGCTCTCACCAAGGGCCATCATGACTGTGCCTTAGGAAGCCTCATTGATGGCTCCCTGCATGATGGTGTGGATTCACTGTACGCTTTCCTCACAGTCAGGGTGCCAACACGGTGTCTCTATAAACATTGGTCCCCCGGTGGTCCCCAGAGTCTCTTCAGTTATGGGTGATAAAACACTGTCTTTCACTGCACTCTCTCTGGAACAGTACCCTGCACCCCTGTGCTCAGCTGATTCACACTTTATCTTCAAGCCCCTACCCAAAATCTGGCTATTATCCACAACCAGCTGTTCCTGCTGTCCAGGGTAACCCTCCCCCTGGTGTGTACCCCCAGTGACTTTTATATTCCTGGGTGAACTCTAAACCTCCACTTGCACTTAGTCCTTGCACTTTTGGTCCTGCACAATGTATCATTTTTCTTTGTACTGTATTGTTATCACCCATGCATCTTCTTGTATACTGCAGTCTCGGAATTGTGCTGTAGCTTGTATGTATTTCATTTTTGTTGTTAGTGCTGAACCCATGTCACAGCTTGTATGCGCCACTTCTACTGTAATGTACTTGTATCCTGTATTTTGGTGGAGGGCTGGACAACCTTCTTGTGGCTAACCCTGTTTCTCCTCCCACCACTGCCCCACCCCTGAACCAGTAGATCTCTGGTGGAGTAGGAGTGGGGTGAGCTGCTACTGAGTTGATGACACCGCTGAGATATTTTAACTCTTGCTGCCACCAGCTAAGCCTTAGAACAGTTTATAAGCTTACCTTCAACCCAAGACTGCAACTCCCAAATGGAGGCAGAGGTGCTTGTTCGACCCCTCTGACGTGTTTATGAGAATGGAATTTTTGTATACTGTGCAGTAGGGTTGATAACATATGAACATTTCCACAATATGATAACCTTGAAAACATTATCATGATTTTCATAGCAGTATTATGGTGTCTGGTGTGGGTATTGTGGGAGGGACCTTTATGCCCTAAAGTTTGGGGTGGAGGAATAGGTTAGTGGACTGAAAACTGAATTTTCACTTTAACATGATGTAAATACATAGACAAACAGATAGATTGATAGACCGCCGCCAGCCAGCCATAGAATAATGTATGAGTGAATGTGATGCAAGATTTGTTTTGCTCATAAGGTGGGTTTTGCTATATAAACCATGAGAGCAAAGATCAAGTGGTTTATAAAGGCATAACACACTGAAGGGTAGAAAAGTTAATTACTTTGCAGTCACCCATATTTAATTTTTGTAATATCTGTTAGGGTCTGATTTCAAAGTGCAAGTAAGCTGACAGAGGTTGTCACAACTCTTTTCTGTTACTGTGACAGTGTTATGGCTTCCCTTTTGGGTGATTGATCAGCTGTGACTTTCTGTATTAATCTGGTATGGCATCAAAGGGAAAGGGAAATTGTTTAACCAGGAAAGGCACACTAAGCTGAAAACTTGTTTCCAGGTGCAACCTGGGAGCATAAGGAAGTTAAGTGACTTGCTCAGGGTCACACAGTATGCAAGTGGGTGACTGTGGGATTCAAACCCAGATCTCAGGTTTGCAGCTCAGTGCCCTAAACTACAGCACTATACTGCCTCCTGTTGTTGATGAGAAGGCTTCTCTGTGTCAGCCTGGCGTAATGGCATACCAGGTTGACACAGAGAATGTAGGGTCTGATTTTTGTTTGTCCGTTATTATATCTTAGTACATCAAGAAACATTTATTATTGTGATATAGGAAACTGGACACAGTATCCATACTGTCAGTAACAATTACTGCAGAATAGGATTATCATGACACCACAACTATGCAGTACATAGGTTCCTGTTAAAACAGGCACTATGGGATGGGCACCACTACCTGTACACGTATTCTGCACAGTATAAAATACTGGTTTTATTTTTGTATTAGGTACGAGAAGCTGCTTACAAGATCTTTCTCTATCCCAGTGCTGACCAGCTGCGTTGTTTAGATGAACTACTGACCTGTCGAAACCAGCTTGCTCAGTTAGTCGGTTATGGTACCTACAGTCACAGAGGACTGCAGGAACATTAGCAAGAAACCAGGTAAAGTCCTTGCTGTAGAGTATAAACCTGAGAACAAATGCTGATGATTGGAGATATATGCTTTGATGGTATAGAACAAGCATGCGCTTGGCAGGCACAAGAATAATTTAGGTCTGTCAGGTTGACCACTCTCCTGCATTAACTGCTGTAAAAATATTACCAAGAGACAGAAAGAGGAATGCAGCATTAAAGCATAACTTACAGCAAAGTACAATGTCTTTCAGGAAAATACAAAGCAGAATCATGTGGAGAAATGGATTGAGAAGTTCTGTTTTTGAAAACATCTTAGGGCAAGACGTGACATGGGGCAAACAGTACAAAATGATTACAGTATCACATTTATGAATAACAAGTGTGAAGATATATATTTTTTTTACCAGGAGAGACACACTAAGCTGAAAGCTTGTTTACAGGTGCGACCTGGGAGCATAAGGACTTTAACTGACTTGCTCAGGGTCACACAGTATGCAAGTGGGGCTGTGGGATTCAAACCCAGGTCTCCATGTTTGCAGCTCAGAGCCTTAAACCGCTGCACTATACTGCCTCCTTAATGAATTGCTGAATCCAGAGGCTGTTCTCCTTTGCAATGGTCAGGACCTCTTCCAAAATAAGGTAGACTGGCTGACTTAAGACCCAGCCCACAGTGTGTTGGCACAATTTGCATGTTGCCTGTACACACTGCACAGCAGTGCCCACTGATGCCAGCCTACATTCGATGACATCCTGAATGTTTTCCACCACTGTCTGCATGTGTTCAATGAGAACTGCTTTGACTAAGTCATTTTTCCTTAGTCTTGGTTTTAAAATACTGCTCAGATTTTTATATTGTTCTATCACTTATAGCTTTTAGTTAATTCAGTTGGTATTTCTGTTTTACACACTGGTGGTAGGACCATTTTAGAACTGTGTGATATAGTTAATGTCCCTTGTACCCAGAATGTGCTATCACAGAACACTAATGCATTGTTACAACAATATAGGAAGTTAACATGGACATAAACTACACCATGCAGTTCTAACATGGTACTGACCATCAGAGTGTAAATCGAAATGCCCCCAAAATTACTAAAAGGCCAGTAAAGATGGAAGAATAACAGAATTTAAACCAGTAGTTGAAATACATGTTCTATAGAAAGAGACAGACTGCTGGTTTGATGCAGTTCTCCTTTAAGCATTGCACCACCACAGGGTGCTGTTCAGGGAGGGGTAGAGCTGGGCAAGTCACCATGCATCTAGTATAATGCCAGGTTAGCCAGAGTGTGGATCCCCTGGTTCATGCTGAGCAGGGCATTGTGGGATACTGCTGTCTTCTTGGACTGCCTCATTCACTTGTACATATGAAAATGTAAACAAAAATCAAGCCATTTACACTCTGTAGAAGGGATATGAACAACTGCTTGGTACTGGCGGAGTTTGGGATCCTGAATCCATCCCTAGTGGTGCGACTAGGGGACCCAAATCACTTGAGGCAGAGGCCCCCTTGCAATAAACCTCAGGCCCTCCTGGTATCCTACACACCATGTGTATCATACTGTGGATATCAGCAGTGTGCTGGCAGGGACACCACTGCTTGTGTAGATTAGTGGACCTAAGCTGCCATCCACAGTTGGCAGAAATTATTTCCCATATACATAGCTGCATCCACACTCACAAATAGGGGCCTCCACACATCATGGGCTGCCTTATGCACCCTCAGTGGATCAAACCCTTAGTTACTAGTTTTCCATGGTGGAGACTTGGGTTTGAACCATGGCTAAAGTCATACCTGGATTGAGAGGTTTGGTCTCTACTCAGTTCATAGTGCAGGATAAGCTGCACGTTACAGAACAAATGTCACTCTTACTCAGAAGAGTCAAAAACTGGATAAGCATATAAAAATACTCTCGCTCTAACAGAAGGCTGGTATCGCTGTTCACCCTGGAGATGCATTACCTAAAGTTTCTTTTCAGAGAGTTCCATGTCTTTTCTCAGCACTAAATATTTGACTGATTTTACTTCGCTTTGCTGAGCTTGTTTTGTTTTGTTCAGTGTTCTGTGTTGCATCAGAAGGGTGCCAGATGAAAAACTTCCTTTCTCCCTCCCTCCATAGCATTTTTACCATTTCAGATAGTGCCCTGTATTACAGAGTATATTATTGGTTGTAAATAGTAACTCTGTACCTTAAAGTGCTGTACAGAGCAATCAGTTTGATTCTCGTAGTGCAGTAACTGTATAAAGACAAGCTGAGCACTCATTATGTGTCAGCAGCATCCCCCTGCAGCTATAAGCCATTATATTGGGACTTGTTTTCATGAAAGAGAGAGAGGCCCCAAGGTAACTCTCTACCTTTTGTAAAGTATCGCCAGATCATGGAATTCTACCTGGACAGATTGCAGTGTGGTGCAACAGACCTTAATGTTTCATCCAAATGACAGCACTTCTGACTAAATGAAATATTGGCAGATTAAATCAGATGCAGGAAAGAAGGCGTTGTTAGTACTGTACCCATGTTCTTAGTGTTTTAAAGCATGTGACATTTTGATACTGTTAAGAGAACATAAACCTGGCTTTTAGTGTGTGTGTGTGTGTGTGTGTGTGTGTGTGTGTGTGTGTGTGTAAGGCATGTATGTATGTATTTATTTATTTCAAGTATTTGTCCAGGAGGGCACATTGAGCTGAATTAATTTCCAGGTAAAGGTGGGGAGAGGGGTGGGGTAAGCTATAGTACAGAACAGCTGCAACCATATTTAATAAAATGCGTGGTTTAATATAATTGGAGTTTGGGCATGTATAGTGAGTGTCTGGTGCCTCTAGTCTACAGTTTCTGATGTTCATTTTGAAATAGTCTTGTTTTCGCCTTTTAAGGTCCCTTACTGATGAAACAAAAACAAAAAATAACTTATTTCACTGCAAATACAATAAGCAATTCAGTAGGAAAAATAAACTCATTACAGAAACATTACACAAACTGGGAATATGGGTGTGGGCAGGACAGTAGTGTGGTGGGTAGGTAACTGGCTGGGTGGCAGGACACAGAGGGTGGTGGTAAATGGCTGTCACTCCACAGAGGGAAGAGTGACCAGTGGGGTACCACAGGGATCAGTGCTGGGACCGTCCATTCAACATCTTCATCAGTGATATGGCGAGGACCTAGAAGGCAGAATTTCACTGTTCGCTGATGACACAAAGCTCTGTAACAGAGTAGACACACCAGAGGGTGTAGACAGAATGAGAAGCGACCTGCAGAAACTTGAAGAATGGTCAGGGGTTTGGCAGTTGAAATTCAATGCAAAGAAGTGCAAGATAATGCATATGGGGACAAAACCCTGGCACAATATATCAGTTGGGGGTGAGGATATAGCATGCACCAAGCAGGAAAGGGATCTTGGGGTTACATCTCTGATGACCTCAAGGTAGGGAAACAGTGTGACAAGGCAGCAGGTAAAGCAAATAGGATGCTGGGATGTATAGGCAGGGCATTACCAGCAGGAAAAGGAGGTCATAATCTCGCTATACAAGACACTAGTGAGGCCCCACCTGGAGTACAGTGTACAGTTCTGGAGACCATACCTACGTAAGGGACATAGACAGGGTAGAGAAGGTTCAGAGGAGGGCAACAAAGATGGTGCATGAATTGCATCACAAGTCCTATGAAGACAGGTTGAAGGAACTGAACATGTACTCCCTGGAAGAGAGGAGGAGAGAGGGGATGTGATAGAGACATACAAGTATCTTACAGGGAGGAACAGGGTGCAGGAAAACACTATTTTTAAGCGAAAAGATGTTCCAGGACTAGAGGGCATGGGATGAAGTTGGAGGAGGGCGATTCAGAGGAAACATGAGAAAGAATTTCTTCACAGAACGGGTGGTGGACAAGGAACACCCTGCCAGAGGAAGTGGTGGGGCTGAAACAATCACTGGATTTAAGAATGCATGGGATAGACATAAAGGAATTCTGGAGGTCAGGGTAAGGTGCAACAGACTTCTAGGAAAACAAACTGAACTTATAAGCTCAAATGGTAGATGGTGGCCTATAGGCCCTTATCTGCCGACACTGTCTATGTATCTCACGATGTATCTATGTACAGATATGCCCAGATCTCCAATTATAATAGAAAAGAGAAAGACACATTCATCTTCCCTTTAAACTATTCTAATCTCCAATGATTATACTATGAAATGTGCTAAAATTTAATAACTGCAGTTCATAAGCAGTAATACAGAGCTGGTTGTGGTATATAATAGGACAGCTTCAGAGCAAACCACAGTGATATTTTTAACAAGGTTTAAATGACACTAGTCTCCTAGCATAATCTGTACTTGAAAATATTGTACTGTTATACCCAAGATGGCAAATAACTGATTTGCTTACTACTGCTAAATTAAATATTTGAATATGTCTGTCCTTTAACAGAGACAGTAATGGAGTTCCTTAGAAGCTCTCTGACAAACTGTCGGACAGGTACTGTACAATAAACATGTGTTTGCTTTTCTGCTTGTACTGCACTCCAGTGTGTCTGCATTGGGCATAAGCTCAAGTCCCTATTGAACCCATTGAGTGGGGTTTGCTTATGTTACTAAGAACAGTATTGCACTACTCTGACTAATCTCAAAAAATAATATATTTTGTACAGATATTACAGTGGTTATAAAATAATATCAATATATTGTATTTGTAAACTAAAAGTTTATAATAGTTGTGTGTTTTTGTTAAATGTGTTCTTCGGTGTCTTTGTAATGGTGGTGTTGTCATTAATGGTTCGGCATTGGGACACCCTGCAAGCAAGAGTGGGTGGGGTTTCTGTGTTGGACATTTTGTAAGGATGTCGGAGGGATAAAAACATACTAGATCTGTAGCTTGCTTGTGTGCAGAATCTGTTTTCTAATGCTGGTTCCAGTTTTGTAACTGTCAATGTTTACAGGCCTTTTAGCAAATACACTGAGTGTTACTAATGCACACACTGGCAGTGGGTACCATTTTAGAACTGCATAGATGCATTTCATGTTCATTTCAAGTACTGTGCTCTGTAGTGGAACTCTGCCATGTGATAATCGTGGAAGGGTTTAACAAGGGCATGGACTACATCATGCAGTTCTATAAAAAGGTCCTCTCTACTAGTTTGTAAACTGGAAACGTTTCCATTGAATTTATGGAAGGGCTTGTCAAAAATTGAATGGTTGCAAAATGTGATACACAGCTTCTACAAAAAAGGCTTAAAGGCTGCAGTTATGCACTTTCTTTTGGTTCTATACTTTAAAAATCAAACAGGTTCTATGTATGTGATGTTTCAGAACCATTCTACTGGCCCTCTTCTTTAAAGCCCAGATTGGTGGTGGTGCTAACATATAGAATCAGTTCAACTCTGGTATACTGAAGGACTGCAATGGGGTGAAGTTTCCATAGGTTATCTGTGACCACAGTAGTTACCTGTATATTCCTAGTGGCTGTGTAATGATTCCTATTGTGAAGAAGTCACTAAAAATACCACCAACAGCTTAATCTGGTTCAAGGTCAAACGGCATTCATCTGTGTGGGTGGTAGTTGGGAGGGCAGCTGCAGAAAGTGGGTGCTAGCTGCACACTCAAGCAGACTTGATAGACCGTGTGGTCAGTTTCTGCTGGCAAGTAGTAAGTGAGAATCTACAGCCTGCCGACCCAGAGGTTAAGAACAGAACAACCAAGTGACACTGTAGAAATATGTAAGCAATAAGACACGACAGGATGTGTGTTGAACTGATATTACCGCTGCGCCCAGGGCGTAGTGAAACCTGAGGCCCTGCTGAGTGTTTTACTGCGCTTATAAATGGTTCTTTTTTTTTTTTTTTTTATATTTGTAACCTTGAAAAATACATTGAACTGAAGAAAACTGAAATCGTTGTGTTACTTTGAGATAAAATAGTCCTTCCGCCTACTAGGTGATGACATCATTGTCTTCTGACACATTGACATTTCTACTGTTGTTGCCCCCCAACCTCACGTCCGATCGAAAGAACAAGTGTGGTTAAGAGAGGAAATAACAGGTTCTCCCCGACAGGTTGTGAAGGAATGAGGGATGCGATTTGTTTTGTTGTTTTAGTTAAATGTACTGGGAGGAAGCGAGTTTACTATGAGAGGGCACCCTGCTCTGGTCTATTTCAGTTTCGTGGCAGCAAGCTTCAGTCTCACCAAACTAGAAGAATGTTTATGCATGATAATACGCTTGCACGCTTACTGCTTTCCGATTTTATATTTCTAGCGGAGTGAGGTTTGGAGCAGGACTGTCAGCGTGACATTCACACCCTTGCTTACCAAGGCTAAAAACAATGGCGGCCTTTAAAAATGAACGTTCCACTGACACATCTGAACATTCCATTTGGGTGCATTGATTTATTTACCTGCTCTTTTTCCCTATGTGTAATACCTATTTGACACTTCCTTTCTGGCCAATCATGTTGCTTCTTTTCATACCCATTTTATAATGTTAAACAAATGCTGTCTGATATGCGGTCACCCCAGTGAGCTCAAATAGTTGAAAATCCTACCTTTAAATGATTTCTTATTTTATTGTCAATAAATAAACACTGATTAGAACAACTGTTTTTGTAGTGTTTTTTCTTATGGACAACATTCTGTACACTTCTCTTTATGGAACCAGTAATTTGAGTTTTCGCTGTATCACATCTTGAGTACAGAATGCTAAACATAAATTGTTGACTTATCCAAGTTTTGTACACAAAACATGACATACACTACTGTAGTCAAAACTCCAGTTACTAGTTCCTTGTACAGAACCAAACAGAATGTTGCCCATAAAATAATTTCATAAATAGTTTTTCACTCAAATGTTTATTCATGTAATGTATGTACAAGTAAATATGGGGCATCTATTTTATTTATTTTATTTTACCAGAATATGGCGTCATTGAGCAAGCTAATTTTCAAGGGTGTCCTGGGTAGGACAGCTTAAAAATAATGCATAAACATCATTAAGATAATTACAAGACAACAGGTATACAATCCATGCAGATTAGTGCATATGTTGTACAGAACAAATATAAGATTTAGCAAGAGAGCAGTAGTAATGTAGCTATAGGATATACTGGAATATATACAACTGTGTGGCAACATATTGACAGTACAGCCAAGAAATAGAAAAGAAAAGCACATCACTTAGTTTGATGAATCATTGAGCACAGAGTTCAAAGGAGCAGTCATGTAACTGCACCACTAGCATACGCTCAACTTCTATAACTAGTTTTTCAATCAATGATTTAAATACATTATGGCTGACCAGGCTAGTAAGTTTAAGAGATTTCTGCATGTATTCCATGTTTGAGGAATGATGTAGTTATTGCTGCTTTCCGTGATGGGTAGATACCCTCGGTATATCACAGAGGATGTAATTGTTTTTCTTAGTGAGTAACTGCTATGAGACTTGGTAAAGAGGTCTGTGAATCATAGAATCATATCATAGAAGCTTGATGGCAGAAAAGGACCATACTGGCCCATCTAGTCTGCCCTTTTTTTTTTTCCCCAATGTAGTGTGGGATGTCATTTGTTACTACTTTATAGGCCCATCTCTGTAAGATTTTGAGTCTCCTAGTATTTAAAGAGGTCCATCCTATGGCTTTATCGAGGTTACAGTGGTGTGTCTATGGTGCCAGATCAGTGATGTATCTTAGGGCTCTGTGGCAGGGTACACCTAGTTTATTTAAATGACTCCTAGAGCCACGGCCATAGATTTGATCGCCATAATCCAATAAGGAAGGAATGTAGCTTGTATCAGTCTCTCTTTGTGCGACTGTGGGAAACAATGTTTGTTTTTGTATAAACGCCTAGCCTCTTTCTTAACTTTTTTTTAAACTTAAGTTTATTCATGTAGGCCTGCACCACTTGCTCCATCTACAGAAAGTTACATATGGATTATTTATTTATTTTCTATTTATTATAGTATCAGAATTACAACCCTTTTAGTCAGGTACTCATTCACAAAGGCTCGCCATCGTACACAGAGTAGGACAGGGAGGGTAAAACATACATTGTGTGGGAGCAGACAGTAGTGTAGGAACAGAAGCATGCAGAAATAAATACAGTTACACATTGTACAGTTAAGAACAGGCGGAAAGTCAATAAAATAGGAGAAAATATGCCTCTTCTTGCAGGAGACAAGCCTATACCTGACGATAGCTAAGCAAGGAGTGGTGGTCATTGGCATATATACATTGGGTACAGCAGTGGTAATCGGTCAGATCATGGTGTTGAGCCCAGGATTGCAGGTGAGGTTTATATGGTTGTGACTTAGCATTCATGGGAGCTGTACACTGGTATAAGAACCGGGTGGGTGGTGTGGGATTAGGTAGCAGTAGTGGAGCAGTTATTTACAATTGCAGTGAGGAGCTTAGAAGGTGGCTACAAAATAATGACTTGAAAGGTCCAATTCTGAGCTCAGATGAGGTATCAGGAGGGAGGTTGTTGAACCAGGAGGGTGCCCTGTAGGGAAAGGATTTCTGAGCGAGTGTCTGCCTAACCCTGGGGACTACTAGCAGGGTCTTAGTGGAGCTACAAGTGTGGACAGAAGGGTGGCCATGCTGATTAGTGTCGTTAGTCTGGGGGTAATCCGACACAGATTTTTGAGTGAGCAGACAGGTCTGGTAGAGTAGTCGCCTTCAAGGGAGAGGATTTTAGACACTGCGTAAAGTGCAGGTATGGTTTTCCTGTCAGCCCCAGTAAGCAGCTGACAGGCCTTGTTGATTGACAGTTTGACTTTGTCCAGAGCAGTGTTGTCCACTGCACCGTGATATTAGAGTCCATAGTCCACTAGGGACAGGACAGATGAGTCAGTGGTGAGTCTTAGTGCTTCCGGGGAGACAGGCTCTGTGCCGATATAGTGCCTATGCAGGAATTTATGGCAGAGCAGAGGTGTGGATGTGTTCATGGAAGGTGGGGAGGAATCGAGGATGATACCAAGGTATTTGTATGAGGTAACGTGTTCAGTAAGTTGGTGGGAGAGGGACTTAATGGACAGTGCAGAGCCCTTGAGTTTGTTCTGATTGTGGATGAACAGCAGCGTTTTAGTTTTTTTCAAATTGATCACAAGCCTGTGGTCGAGGAACCACTGCTTAGTCTGGGCAAAAGTGGATTGTAGCGCAAGTTGGAGCTAAGGGGTCAGGGTGGGATGTGAAGAGACCGCATCACCTGCGTAAAGCAGAATGTTTTCTGATGAGACATTGAGTAGCATGTTTAGTATAGTTAAAGAGTATTGGCCCCAGGATGGAGCCTTGGGGAACCCCGAGCAGACCTGACGTGGGCTAGAGGATATTATTTATTTTTACCACACTGGGTAGCGGGTAGCGAGGTCATTTGCAACCCATTTTACAGATCCCATGTGAAACCAAGCTGAGTGAGGGTGTTTATAAGAAGAGGGTGGCAGACGCGGTCAAAGGCCTTCGACAAATCAATGAAGACTGCCCCAGCAGAGTGAATGAAAGTGGAGAACTCAGTGAGGGCAGTTGTGGTACTGAAACCATGGTGAAAACTGTATTGTCCTTGCAGAGTAGGTTATACTTAGTAAGGTAGTCTGTTATTTGGTCAGCCACGATCTTTTCTAGGGTTTTGGAAGGGAGGATGGAGATTGGCCTGTAGTTGCCTTGGGTCATTTTATCACTGCACTTGTGTATGGGGGTGATGATAGCTCTTTTCCATGCTTGTGGGAATTGGCCAAGTCGGAGGGAGAGGTTGAGAAGGTCAGTGGGGGATGAGAACAACGCCTAGGGTAGGGTAGGGTAGAGTAGAGGAGACGGGATCAGTGAGTCACTATTGTGCCTGGAGCCTTAGGGCTTTGATCAGATAGGGTTTGGCAGCATATGGGGGAGGGCTTGAAAATAGAAGGGTGGGTAATGGAGGTGCTGGATCAAAAAGTTGGTAGGTAGTGTAGAGGAGGGATCTGAGAAGGCATCATTCAGTTCATTAGCAATACCGCGTGTGTCAGTGGTGACGGTGCCATCAATATTGAGCTGGGATGGGGACTGGGTTTGCCATTAAGTTCCTTTAGGTTGTCCCAGAATTTGTGTGAGGAGCCCCAGGTGGATGCAGTGGTATTCCTGTAGTATGCTGCCTTTACTGTCTAGGTTAATAGGTGCATTTGTTGTGCTCAGTTCTATAGGGCTTGCCTATCGGCAGGCTTCCTGGACTCGGGCTGTGTCAAAGATCATCCCTGAGACGATTGTTTTAAGATAGTGGGGTGATCCAGGGAGAGTTGTGATTCCTTCACATGGTTTTGGAGATGGATCCATAAGCATTGCAGGTCCTGTTTAAGTAGTATATAAATAGTGTAGGGCAGCGTCAATATCGGGGCCAGTTTTACTGGGGACCAATCACAGCTGGTAGTCAATGGAGTAAGGCAAGGTTACCCATGGATGTGCGCCTCCTGGAGATGAGAAGGGCTTAGACTTCTCAAGGTTACATGACCAGAAAACAACTGGGCAGTGGTCACTGAGGGCATTTGGTAGTATTTTCAAATTAGTGATCTCATGAGGTCTGTTTGTGAGCACCAGGTCCAGTAGTGTGGTACTACCAGTAGTCGGGTGGGCAGACAAGTTGGGTGATGTTGAGCCAGCAAAGGCATCTTTGGCATTGTTCCCAGTATTGCGAGCCATGTCCCCATGATAATTTGTTCCATCTTACTGGGTTGTTGAATGATGTAGTCTAGTAGGGTTGCAGGGGCGGATCTGGTGGCACGGGGAATATAGGCAGCTGTGATGATGAGGGGGCCTTGGGGCCCAGGGTGACTTTAGGGAGATAGCCTGGGCACCATGCTCCAGCAGAGGTTTTCAAGGGGTTGGCATAGGAGGGAGTCCTGTATGTAGATGGCACAGCCCCCCGCTTCCCAACCGTGTTTTGACTAGTGCCAGCAGATCTGGTTGATGCTGGGTGACCCAAACTTGAAGGCTAAATAATTTTTTTAGTAGGCTGCAGATGTTAATGGAAGCAATTTTGAGTCCTGAAATTGTTGATGGACGAGGCTGATTGCGGTGGCCGGGCCTGGGTTTGGGTGAACATTACCAGATAGTAGGTAGTAGAGTAATCAGCCTGAGGAGAGTGCTGATGTGCCTGTAACGCCTGGAGACAGTACCCTTGGTGGGGTGGTGGGGGGAGAGAGAGAGAGACTGGGATGGGAAGGATTGGAGAGGGAATGGCAAGGAATTGTTGGGGCCAGTTTACCATCTGCCCTGTGTGAGGGAGGGCGGAAGGAAGGAAGCTCCTGGGACCCAGTTGTTCCATGGGCATGAGTGAGGCAGCCATAAGAGGAGGTGGCGTGATGTGATGGAGGCTCTGCTCTAGGGTAGAGAGTGGGGGTGGCTGAGGTAGGGGGGCAGGTGGAGGGTGGAAGGAGGTTAGGGGTGTTAGCAGGTACAGTAATGACAGATACCAGGGTAGCATATTGCTGGTAGAAAAACGCTTAGGAAAATTGGTAGGGCGCCACTGGTGGTGAGGTGATATAATGTGCAGATGGGAAAGTTGGCTGATTGGTTATATCCTGCATGTGATACAGCTTATATAGTACTCATCTCCAAGGGTGGTCGGGTAGCCAGCACATAAGCACCAGCGGGGCCCTATACACCCACTACCAAAATCAATTCATGCATCTCCCTCGATGGCTTTGCAGCATATCTGCTTGAATTTTGCGGCGTGGGTCCATCCTGGGTGAGGGTGGGAGCACGGAGCCCACACGACCACCTACGATGCTGCTTGAATTTTGTCAAGGGGTCCATCCTGGGGAGGGCAGGGAGCACGGAGCCCCTCACAACCACCTACGATGCTGCTTGGATTTTGTCGGCTGGGGTCCGTCTCTGGGAGGGCGGGAGCACAGAGCCCTCACAACCACCCACGATGCTGCTTGAATTTTGTCAAGGGGTCTGTCCTGGTGGAGGGCGGAGAGCATGGAGCCCTCACGACCACCCGCGATTAAATATATTAGAGGTGATGAAAATCATGTTAAGGGTCTGAAAATGGAGTGAGAGCTAAGAAATAATAGGTATATCACTGAGGGGAAAAGGGGAGGGTAAAAAAACCTGAACAAGTAACTCTATGCCGTTCTAATGTAAAGCCCCATTGCCTACCCCAGATTTCTACTAAAGGAGCCGGCTCCTCCAGTGCACAAGAGCACCATTGGTGCCAAGGCTGCTACAATTCCATGAATTTTGGCAATTGAAGGCTAACATTGCAGTAATACATTGCATAGATTCAGTCTCACAAATTTTCTGTTTTCATTGAGCAAATGTCGGACTGAAGTGACAGCCAATGTATTGTTAGACATTTAAGGACAGTTACCCTAAGAATCTGACCAAGCTTAATGGCATCGGGAGGGCATGGAGAAGATCAGAAAACCCAATATAAAATTAGTGAAGTTAAAAGGATCTGGCGCCTAAAATTGCCTGCATAGCAGCGTGATAGTTTGCCAATAAGTGCATGTGACCAGGCAGTCCCAAAACATTGACATGTGAGCCAACTCCTCCAGCTTAGCTTTTTGCATAATGCCTCAGTATGGGTTGAGAAGGACAACCTGCTATATATCCAGAGGCCAAGATATTTTAAACTAAGTTCTTCATGCAGTCTGTCACCTAGGAGGGTAGTTATGTTTTGGGTCCATTTGGGGTGAGTATCATTTCTGAAATAGGAACACTGCAAACAGTTGCCATTTAGAAATAATTGTATGTCTTGTGTAATGCTTTTAGAACTAGTATTTAACAATAAACTTTCCTGAGTATAACATAGAGAATAATACATGGGTATGGGTGTGTGTGTGTGTGTGTGTGTGTGTGTAACCAGGTTTATATACACCCTTGGTATGGGATGCTTCATAAACCACAAGAATGAAGCTCTCTGGGTTTATTAACATCCCACACCAAGTGTATGTATAAAATTCTGGTTGACTCACAGTCACCCATGTCTTGTTTTTTTCATAATTACTGATTAGCATTTTTAATAGATAGTGGTCAGAAACCATTAATTGTTTGACTGAAGAAAGAAAAGTACACTGTTGAATTGTAGTTGTGAAAGTTGTATTTGAGGAATTTTGATTTCTGTAATGTGGGGCAGTTAGTGGGACTGCTGCATGCACCACTGCAGCACGAGCTTGATTGACAGTTGATGATTACAGCTGCCTAGGTGTAATATATAATTACAACCGGATTTTCTGAGCATTGAAAATACTTGCCAGTAATTATATATAAAGTATGGGCAACTAACTGGTAAATGATAACATTTTGTTGAAGAAATTGAAACTTATTGAGTCGTGCTCGACATAAATCAATAGTTTGAACCATATTTAGAGGACAGATCCCAATGTATAGTAGTAGAAAACTGTGTTTTATCGATAGGGTAATTGCATAGAGGAGTTCCACAAGACTCAATTTTGGCCTACTCGTATTTTTAATTTATATAAATGATCTGCCTGACTGCATAAACAATACTGTTGTCAAACTTTATGCAGATTATACTGTTACTCTAATAATATCACTGATATCGCCTACATTAATCAGCATCTTACCTCTGACCTTTGGTCAGTCTGTGACTGGCTGTCCTGCAAAAAGGAATCCTTAATGTGTCAGTCAGTGCTCTTTGTGATACCCCCAGACTGATATAGTGCTCAGTCTCTGTATGTGTTGCTTACCAAGACTGTTATTTAGTTCCAGTGGTCACCTAATTTACCTTTCTGGTGTCATCCTTGACCCCACACTAGATTTTTGCATCACGCCGGGTATTAAATCTGGGATATTGCCTGAAAAAACTGATGGTAGATATGGGAGTGATTGAAAATGGTCCTTAATTTGAGATGGGTTCCAGCAGTCACTGAAATCTGTCTAAAGCAGAAGGAAAACTACAAGCACATGAAACCACTCTAGTTTACAGTTGAGGTTTACAGTGCAGTGAGGGAGAAAGGGTCTTGTACAAAATATAGGATGACCTAGCAGGAAGAGGATGGGGTCAACTATCTAGAACAGCTAAAAATAGCTAACGGGAGATAAGAAAGGCCAAGGCAGGGACTGAGTTATGGCTAGCAGAAGGGGTTAAGGAAGGAGAAGAGACCTTTTCTCAGTGCATCCGGGGGAGAACAAAAGAAGGTATTGTCAAGCTGAGGAGGTGGTGGCGGTGGATGATAACAAAAGAAAGGCAGAGGTATGAAATGAATCAATATTCATGAAAGAAAAATATGTACCTGTTATGCAGGAAAGATAGGGATTGGGGAATGGAGGAAGGATTTACAAAGAAGTGATTATGAAGGACAGCATTCTGAAGGGGCTAAATGGCCCTCAGAGTGGCTGAATCCCTGGGTCAGATGGCATTCACATCAGGGTCCTGACCGAACTGGCAGAAATTCTTACAGCCCTCCTGGCTGACTTGTTCAACTGCTCCCTGGATACAGGTGCAGTGTCAATAGAATGGATGACTACTGATGAGTACCCATGCACAAGAGCGGGCAAGGGACGTAACCAGGGAACTACAGACCAGTCAGCTTGACATCAATAGTTGGAAAGTCGATGGAAACCATTTTCAGGGAATGGCTGAGTTCCTTGAGGTGAAAAGGCTCCAAGATGACAGGAAGCGGGAGGGGTGTCATGCTAAACAAATTTGATCAATTTCTTTGATAGAGTTACAGATGTGGTTGATGTCACAAACCCACTCAGCAGGTCAGCCCTCTACTCCCAAAGTGCCAACCTCCGAGCACAGTCTTGTGAACAGTTAACAGAACAAGGTAACCCGCTTGTCTGTTTTGTAGGTTCACGTCAACCTTTAGTCTCAAGTTCTGGAGGATTCAAACTGTGAACCTCTTGTTAGCTACCCAATGTACAGGCTCAGATAATTCTGTCTTCAGGGGCCAGATATCGCTGCTTACGGGCTCCTAACCAGATGTACAGAAATTAACCCATAAAACTGTAATAAAGACCTCAGATTTTAAACGCTACGTTTTTCCAGTTTGGTATCACCATTCAAGCTTATGTATAGTGTCTGCTTTTATTTTATTTAATTTATTTATTTATTTTAACCATATATACTCTACTTGTAAAGGAAAGAAATCAGACAGACCAAGTAAGCTCTAAAATGAAGTTTTACTAAAATAGATAAAAATAGGTAACACGTAAAATACAGAAGTATATCACAAAATATACAAATCACTTAAACAAAACAGGTTTTAACAGTGCAATTCTTACTTACAGTACTTAGATATGTCTCTCTGTTTAAATACCTGCTTAAAGTGCTCACGGATGTTTTTGTCAGAGTGTAGATAGAAGTGTGTCTGTGAAGTAAACAGAATATTCCTTAAAGAAAACTGTATTTACCAACCCTTGAGTGAGGTCACCTAGCTCCTTCTCTGTCAGATTATATAAAAAATATATATCTATACAAAAACAGGATGTGTTTTCAAAGTATTAAATTCTGCAACCTCAGCATAACTCATGTTTCTCTTTCAAATGACATTTCTTTGATCTGTGAGCAGTATCCCTCCCACACAGACACCAAACCATTTATGATTTTGCACCAGTGTACTAAACCTGGTTTCCCCTTGAAACGTCATGAAAGGGATGCTGATTTCTCTTAGCAGCTAAAGCTATAAATAACTTAGAAAGTATGTAATTAGCTTCTGGCATTCCAGCTGACACCTTGTATCTAAAGCGTGAGTGTGATCTCGCATGCTGTTTCAGCATTTCTCATGGCAGACAGTCCATCACACAGTTTTATATTACAAAACAATGATACAGGGATCAGAACCAGCTGTCCAAGTGTCACAGTTGACAGGGTCCAGGCAGCAGACATGCTGTACCTGAACTTCAGCAAGTCTTTGACTCCGCCCCCACACGAGATAGATTAAGAAATTGAAGGACTTTGGGGGCTAAGAGTTGACTAGGTGGCTGGCAAACTGGCTACGTGGGAGAACCCAAAGAGTGGTGATGGTGGGGCATTCAAAGATCAAAAGGTCAGCAGTGGGGTTCCACGGGGTCGTGTTCGATCCAGTGCTGTTCAGCATGTACATAGATGACATTTGGGACCATACAAAGGGCAAAATGTGCCTCTCTACAGATAACACCAAGCTCTGTCGTAGGGGTGGACACAATGAGGGAGTTAGGCATCTGATGAAGGACCAGGCGAGGTTAGAAAGATGGTCTGGAATCTGGCAACTGAGATTCAGTGCAAAAAGTGCAAGTGCTAGTGTACAGAGTGCACGACACCCAGGGCAGAGTACAAGCTAGTAGGTGTGGCTGTGTACAAAGAAGAGAGGGACCTGAAAATTGCAATCACTAGCAATCTGAAACACTCTACATGATTCAGCAAGGCTGTGGGGTGAAATAGGTCGCTGGGCTGCATAACAAGGGTGGTCACCAGCAGAAGAAAAGCAGTCATACTGCCGCTATACAGATCTATGGTACATGTGCACATGGAGTACTGTATGCAGTACTGGAGCCCCTAATACAAGATGGACATCAACTGGCTAGTGGTGGTACAAAGAATAGTTACAAAGATGATTCATAGTTATCAGGAACCTCATATGCAAAAGATGGAGACCCTGTGTGACCCCATAAAGGTTACACTGAGGGGTGATAATCTTGTATCAAGCAGGGGAAAATGCTTACTCAAGGCTCTCGGCCCTCTTCTGGGTAGGAGCCCTGATGGACTTCACACTGTTTTGCACCTGCCATTGCTCTCCCAATCTCTCCTCATCAACCACCTCCCTTGCTGCTGTCCCTGACTCCTAGAAACACACCACCATCATACTCTTTTCTAACGGGGTGACTCCTCTACCTGGCAACTACCTCCCTATTTGTCTACTTCTCACTTTAGCTAAACTGCAAGTAAACATTGTTCTGTCTCAACTCTTCCCCTTCCTTGATTTTTTTTTTTTTTCTTTTCACCCCTTCCAGTC
Source organism: Neoceratodus forsteri (assembly GCA_016271365.2). Classification (NCBI taxonomy): domain Eukaryota; kingdom Metazoa; phylum Chordata; order Ceratodontiformes; family Ceratodontidae; genus Neoceratodus; species Neoceratodus forsteri. The sequence goes on from CM057459.1 coordinate 342,758,327, forward strand.
TGGCTTCCATAAAAATACTCCACTGTCTCCTCCCTCCTCTGGTTTACTGACTCTGTTCTCTCTGGCATGGATCAGGTTCTCATCACCTCAGCCAGTTTTGTTGACATGACCAAAGCCTTAGACACTGTTGCTCACCTGCTCCTTGACAAGCTTAAGGCTGCAGGCTGTCGGACTCTGCCCAACAAACTGGTTTCGCTCCTACCTCGAGGTGAAACTCAGTCTGTTAGAATTGGTGATTCCTTATCCCCCACACCTGTCAGCACTGGGGTACCCCAAGGTCTGGCCCTGGCCGACTCGTTTTCTCGATCTTTCTAAACGCCCTGCCCTTCTCTTGCTCATTCGTCCCATACATATGCATGTAGATGATATAGTCCTATTTGCCTCTGGTTCATCCCTCTGTTGATGATCAAGCTTCAGCTTGACTTGACAACATTCAGCACTGGTTCCAGTCTAACCAACTGTCATTAAATGCCAAGAAAATGGTCTTATGACCCTTGTATCTAAGCAGAAAATTTCCAGGCTTTATCTCTCTCCTTCCTTCCACACCTTAGATGGGACCACGATTGATGATGTCCCCTTATTTAAATACCTTGGTGTATGGGTTGACCAGCACCTCGATTTTTCTGGACATGTGGATGCCGGCCACAAATAAATTCCTCTCTAAACTTGGCACGCTATACAGGAATAAGGACTGCATTCCTCTTTCTGCTCACTGAGCTGTTATTCTGAAAATCATTCTCACCACTTTTGACTATGGAGAGATTGTCTACAGTGCTGCACCAAAGACCACCCAAGCCAGACTGGATCCTTTCTTTCACTCCTTCTGTCACTTTGCCTTGGACTGCCCACCCACACTCACCATTGCTGCTTATGCTCCACTCTCTCCTTCATTCCCTTGATGCTAGACACCTCACCATTGTGCCTCCTTTATCTCGAAATCCTAGCTGGCCTCCCTTCCCTCTTAACTGACCTCTCCTCTCCTCTCCCTCAGTCACCTTCCTCTTACTCCCTTTGTAACTCTTACTTTTGTTCCTTTGCTCTTCCGTCAAAGTCAGAGACAAATTTATTGAAACAACATGTATATAAATATCTCTTTGTTACGTACTAATAGAAACACATAAAAATCATTAAAATTACAATAGGAGAACCGGTCTAAAAGACGAAATATAAATTTCATTTACTGTTCAGCTCGCCCTTTATAACTATTGCACTTTCCTTTTAACCCTCAAACTACTTCATATAAAACCACAAATAGCTCTTCCACTATTATTTTCCTCTAAGTAGTTAGCTCTTTCTATCATGTTTCCTCATTACATACTGTAAAACATATTTTGCAAGCACAAATATTACAGGTTCTTGTATTGATTTAAATAAGATGGGGTTTTATCCCAGCTATTTTTCCCTCCAGATGTTCCATCGTAGGTAAAATCCATTCTAAGATTGTGGATATGTTGTTCATCCACACTTATTAGCATGTCCCTTTCCGCTTTAAATCTTGCTAGAAGTCTTCAAGCTGGCTCCTCACACCCACCTGGGTGGTATATACCTCAGCTTCGTCCCATGATGCCAGATCTTCCTTTCCGCTGGAAGATTCAGGTTGCCTCCCTCGTGCTCACACATTTCGTAGGCCTGGCTTTCAAAACTTCGGATTTACCAAAATTAAAACTCGTTAGAGTTAGCGATCGTGCTTTGTGTCTTCGATCATGGAAGAAAATCTTCCCTGGATTACGCCAGTGTCCTTGCGGCCAAAAATGTCACGCACCAATCCCCACCTTACGGTGTCTACTGCCTCGGTGGGCTATGACACCTCATCCTGCAGCTTCTGCTTGGCCTTCATCTCAACATCCTGGATGACCTCCTCGCGCTTCTAAAATGGGGTGACTGGAAGAGGAATCCTCTGCTGAAGTCCAAGGAGGCTAGGTGGATGGTTTCTGCAGCTGCGGAACTGCAGAGCAACTAGAACTTATGCAAGCATTAGGAAAAACCGTTAGTGCTGCGAACGCGATCCTTCTTCATTCCGTAACCCAGGCTCCACCTTTTTCGGGCTCCTTCAAGGAGTTGTGCCAATCTCTTTCTACCCGGTCAGAGGCGCCTCCAAGCATGCACTCCTCATGATCCCGTAAGCGGGAGAAGGAACCCAACAAGTCTTCATCTCGGCGAAAGGCACTCTTGGGACCGAGAGAGGTCCCAGTCCCAAAAACATGCGGTCTCGACCACCGGTCGAGATCGCTTCTTCAACCTCCAACTTCACAGATCTTCCCTCATGCTGCCAGCCGACTGAGGATGCGGCCGATGAGGCCGAGATTGTTCTCACCCAGTTGACCCGCTTGCTGCCGACCCAGTCACCGACTCCTTAGAGGACCGGTCCTTGTCTTCCCGATGAGGAGACCCAGCCCACTGGTGTCCCCATCGAGGACCCGGTTTACGGACCCCGAAGTCACTGGTCCGCTGGTGTCTCTCGGCGACCGAGTCCGGCCAGCCCAGTCTCATTTGAGGTTTTGAACCCCCTCGTCTGGAAGGCCGAGGAGGAGCCATAAGCGCTCCAAAAGGGCGACACCACCAGTCGTCCTTGTCCTCTTTGGATGATGAGAGGTTCCTGGCTGATACTCCGGCACCTCGAGACCTCATGTGGCAACAGCTGATCTTGTCCAGGCACAAGTGGGCTTCGACTCCTACCAGCCATTGCAGCTTTCACCTCTAGGCGAGAAGCCACGACTCTCTCCGAGCTGAAACCTTCGGTTCCTCCACCCATGGGGCTGGCGCCACTACCTGTTTGGCCTAAACCGTCTCTTCAGTCATCTTGGTGGAACCACTGCCTAAACAGCCTGTGGAGGGCTCCTTCCAAAGAGGACCGACCAGACACTGGGCTTCCCGTTTGTCGGTCACTGTCACCCTTCACCAAATGCATTGCAGTGGTGGCAGCCCATCTATGGCGCCAGGAATCAGAATTTACTCCTGCCTCGATGACTGGCTCTTAGCAGGTCACTCCTACAGGAGGTGGAGAGATGCAGGGATCTGGCCCTCCAGACCTGCTCCCAACTTGGTGTCCTAATCAATGATGCCAAGTTGGAACTCTTGCCTTCTCAGGTGATTTTCTTCATCGGGACAGAGCTCACTCTTGTCAAGCCAGAGCTCAGCTCCCGGTGGACAGGGTGGAGGTTCTTTCCTCCTTTGCCCAATAATTTCTGGTTGGGCAGTTGTGTCCTGCCCAGGACTTTCTGTGCCTTCTGGGTTACATGGCGGTGTGCACCTCGGTGGTCCATTGAGCCCGGTGGCGTGTGCACCCCCCTTCAGTGGGAGCTGGCCACCCAGTGGTCTCAGCGTCATGGTCAATTCAACCAGCTGGTCACTATAACCCAGAAGATGTGGGACACTCTCCAGTAGTGGATCACCCCAGACCGACTGCAGGAAGGGATCCCATTTGTCCATGACGAGCCGATGGTCATCCTCATGACCGATGCCTCTCTCATGGGCTGGGAGCCCACATGGGGGATAAAAGGGCCCATGGGCTCTGGACCCCGAGAGTCCTGATGCCACATCAACCTGTTGCAGCTCAGAAAATTCAGACTGACACTGTCAGCTTTGGCTCCTCAGCTCTGGGGTCAAGTGGTTTCAAATCCAGACGGACAATACCACGACCATGTACTACCTCAAGAAACAGGCGGCAAGCACTGCCGTCTGCTGTGCAAGGAAGTGCTTCACATCTGGACCCTTGTGAGCTGGTTGGAGGTGGATCTCTTAGCCATCCATGTGGCAGGAGCCTCGAACCATCTGGCGGATGCTCTCAGCCACTAGGCCAGACATCCAATGAGTGGGCTCTCCATCCAGAGGTAGCTTACAGCCTGTTCTCCCGTTGGGGAAAACTGAAGGTGGACCTGTTTGCTTCCAGGGAAAACACCAAGCTGCGGCTGTTCATGCCCTCCCCTCAGCAGAGCTCGCTGCAAGGGGTGCCTTCTCGAGGCAGTGGACCCCAGGTCTTCTCTTCACTTTCCCTCCATTTCCCTTGATCCACAAGGTGCTCCCTCAAGGTGAGGAGGACAAGGTGCAGATGATCCTGGTAGCCCAGACTGGCCGCCAGTTCTGGTATCCAGATCTCCTCAGCCTCAGCTGTATGCCCCCAGAGCAGCTTTGTACATGCCTGGACCTGATCTCACTCAATCAGGGAAGGTATTCCATCCGGACCTTCAATCCCTGCACCTCACAGCCTGGTACCTGAGGGCTAGAGTTTCAGGCTTTGGGTCTTTCTGGCGTCTACACTGTGATGGAGGTATCTAGAAAGGAATCGACCAGGAAATGTTATGCCTTCAAATGGAAAAGGTTTTCCATTTGGTGTCGGGCAAGGGCCTGGACCCTCTGTCCTATCCAATGGTTAACATTTCAACTACCTTGGTCTCTGTCCAAAAGGGATCTTCGACCATCTCTGCTTACCAGGTGCAGGAGACAGTGGTCTGGTGCTTTTTCAAAGGCCTGGATCACATATCCCTCAGTGTGTGACCCTCCACCTTCGTGGGATCTATTGCTGGTACTGGCAAAGCTCATGGGCAAACCATTCAAAGTCATGCACAAGTGTAGTTGTCACACTTGTCATGGAAGACGGCCTTCCTGGTGGCTATCACATTAGCCTGCAGGACACGGGCTTCCAGGCACTTTCTGTGGACCCCTTATCTGGTCTTCTGGGACAAAGTTGTCCTGCGCCCCACCCAAAATTCCTTCTGAAGGTGGTGTCAGAGTTTCACCTTAACCAGGTGTTGACTCTGCCGGTATACTACTTTAATTACACCTCGGAGGCCAAATACAGTCTCCATACCTTGGACCTGAGACGTGTCTCTCCTATTATAAGGAGAGGATGGCGGAAATTCAGGAAGAGTTTCGCCAGCTGTTTGTCACCTACGCTGAAGCCACTTCTGGCAGACCTGCAGCGTAAGCGGACTATTGCAAGATGGATCACATCTTGCATAAGTCTATGCATGACCTGAAGTCAGCAAACACTTTCATTACCCACTACCACATCGACCTTGAGTCATGCCGGGATGCTGGTTTTGGGGCTTTAGTTCTCCAGTCTCTGTTTCCCAAGTAAGTATTGAGGGTGTCGCCTTGCCTCCCTCCTTCGGGAGAACTGCTAGGAGTTTGCCAGTTAGTGTGGATGAACAACATATCCACGATCCTCGAAGAACAGGTTACTCACCTGTAACAATAGTTCTGGGAGTGGTATATGTTGTTTATCCACGTGACCCACCCGACCTCCTCGGCTGTGGACACACAACCTGGCTTCCAGCGGGCTAAGATCTGGTATCATGAGGTAGAGCTGAGATATATACCACCCGGTGGGTGGGAGGAGCCAGCTTGAAGATTTCCGCAAGATTTAAAATGGAAGGGACATGCCAGTAAGTGTGGATGAACAACATATACCACTCCCAGAACTACAGTTACAGGTGAGTAACCTGTTCTTTTCTTTAGCAAACACAGGGCAGTCAAAAATAATGTGAGCTAGTTCCCATTTACTATTTTCATTACAGTAACACAGAGATGGTACCACACCCCACCGGCATTATACCACCATCCAGACTCAATTTGTTCCACCCGAATCTAGCCATGTCCTTCTTTGTTTTGCATTTTCACAGAACGAAAGATATTTTTCTGTTGAAAATGCATTTTTATGTTTTTATATAACTTCCCTCCCAAGATCATGTATAACTTCCAGATCTTGTGTAGCTGCCACATCTTCAACTCTGACTAGCCTGATTTTTAAGTAAGAGTATACCCCTAACTGGCTACAAGATATAATTGTTTTCAAGTCCTAGTTGATTCAGGATGGAATTTAATTTTACAGTCCACATATCTGTCCCCTAGAAGCTGATTCACATTCCTCCCAAACTGAAAGTGCATATAAGTTAGGTACATTAGACATGCACATACGAGACTAAATGTTTATTGCTCTTTTTCTTACCCTTGTTTGAATAGTGCACACACACCTGTCTCAACCCTGACAGTGGCACTATGGGTATATGCTGAGACCCTAGGAGCTTTTAAGATATTGATTTTGAATCACCTCTGATTCCTTTAATATGCATATGAGTCCCCAGATCTCTGAAGCATAGAGATGCTGCGCATTTACTTTTGCATCCATGCACCTTATTTGTGCTACATACAAATTCTGGGCAAAGGTATTGACAAATCTACCTAGTGCCTGAAGGGACCTTGTTGCTTTTTCTTTCATCTTACATAAATGTATTTTCCAGGTCAACTTCTTGGTAAATCAGACCCACAAGTAACAATATGAGCTCACTTCTTCTAAATTCTTATTTCCGCCATCCATTTTTTGGTTTGAAGTTTCCATTTTCAAAACCATAATCTTTGCTTTCTCTAAGTTTAACTCAAGATCAATCCCTTTTAATGTATCTATAACTGATTCTAGGGCCCTTTTTAAGCCTAGAGGGTTTGTGATAAAATAATTGCATCGTCTCATGTATAACATTATCCTGCTTGGTAATTTATTTATTCTAGGTGGGTGAGAATCAACTTCCTGCAAATTTTCTACTACTGTTTCATATATATATATATATATATATATATATATATATATATATAAAAAGTGTCGGTGCTAATAGGCAGCCCTGTCTGACTCTATATTTAATTTCCATGGGATCAGTACTAGCTCCATCTTTGCTGTATTTTATTACCACCTTGGTATCGTGTAAAGGAGTTTAATCATATCCAATAATTTTCTCTCTACCCTTTACTTTCCAATAGAAAGTTCCTGTTTACACTATCAAATGTTGCTTTAATGTCAGTGAATGTCACATACAGTTTCCCCTTATTCTTTTTACATATTTGTTTACTAAATGAACCAAAGTAAAAATTGCATCCAGTGTTGATCTTTGTTGTCTAAATCCAGATCGAAATAAAGAGAATTTTATTTTCCTCAACCCACCACTCCAATCTAGCTAAAAGAAGTCTAGAGAAAATGTTGGAAGTAATACTTAACAAAGTAATTAGTCTGTAATTGCATGGATCTTCAGTTCTCCTTTCTTATGAATTGGTACAATCAATCCCACTTTCCAGCTTTTAGATATTCTTTCTGCCTTTACCAAGAAGTTCAACATAGGTGTCAATAACTCTGCCACCATCCTGGGTCAGAGTGCTACATCTCAGCTCCTGTCTCATCCATCCCTGGTGCCTTATTTTTTCTTTGTGCTTTTATTGTCATTATTGCTACTTCTACTGAAAAATCATGTCACTTTTCATTTCTAATAGGAATCCTCCTGTATTTCTCTTTATACCCCATCATCAGGGCTTGAGATGGTTTGTGCTGTGTTCTATAAACTTTTTAAATGTGTAACCCACACTTCTGGTGGTATATGTGGCTCAATATTTAATTTTAAGTTATCTGTCCCATGTGCTACCAAATTCCAAAACAATTTTGCATCCTTCTCTGCTTTTGAACCCTGCAAGGTGTGCCATAGGGCATTTGAATACTTCTGCTTTCCTACTTAATAAGACCTTGTATTCACATCTGAAGTAAATACAAGCAATTCTGTCTTGTATTTCCCTGTGCTTTTAAATCTTCTTCCCAGTCTAGCCATCCTATTTTTAGCTTCTCCACATGCTCCATCTTCCCTCAAGGAAATCACTTGCTGGCCATGCTGCCTTCTCCTGTCGCTTCCCCAAACTTTGGAACTCTCTCCGTCTAACCATTCATTCTTTCTCTTCCTCTTCCCAATGCTCTTTCTCCTCTCTTTTCCTTAACTTTACCTCTCATCCTGCAGCTGCACCTGGTGCATATCTCTGCTCACTTCTCTATACCCTTCCCTCATTTTTCCTTTTCCCCTGTTCCTATCTTTGTCTCTCTCACCTAGTTTCCCTCCACCTAGCAGCAGTCTAGTCCTAGATGAGCTTTGCTATTTATTTATTCAGTCCCACATTGGACATGCCTCTCTCTTGTGCCTTGTACAAATATGCATTTGTTATGACTTAATGTCAATATACTGTATACTTTTTTGCATAATTAGCCTCTACTTAATACTTGTTTTGATGTACTGGACAGATTATCGCACCAGGCGTTTTCTTCCCCTCCCCAGGGTGCATCTGGAAATTAGCTGTTATCAGCTCAGTATGTGTTTCCTGGTGAACCTTTTGAAATAAATACACTTTAACATGTACTTCGCTCAGGAAAAGAAGTGAGTGAGGTACATAAGAGAGGCTTTCAAGTACCTCAAAGGTATAACAAAGATCAGTCCATATGACGTGCTTTAGGTTGAGGAAAACAGCATTAGGGGCATAGTTGCAGATTGGCAGGAGGAAGGTTACAGAAGGAGAGCTAGGAGGGTACTTCTTTCAGAGAGTGGTGGCAGGGCGGAGTGGGCTACTAGAGGAAGTTATAAAACCAGGAAATAGTTGAGGATTTAAGAGGTGGAATAAAGTCAAAGGAAGGGTAAGAGTGTTGGGGGGCAGAATGCCATGTAAAATAAGATGCACAAGCTCTGCATTGAGTAGACTCAGTAGAACATAAGGGCCTTCCTTTGCTGGCAATTTCATATGTTTGTGTGTTTTCAAGCATTCTCTGCATCTTTTAACTAGAGTCTTGGAATTGCTCAAGGAAGGCACGGATAAGGGTCAAAACTGGCCACTCCACAGAGTCCAGGTTTCTGCATTTAGTGCTCTCCTTGGGTAGGAGACTTCTTTGTAGGGTCACATCCAGAAGTAGTCTGGTTCCTTTGAGCATTGGTGTGGTCAGTTCCCACAGTTAGACTTCCTGTTCTCCTACACAAACCTAATCTGCTACTAAGCGAACTGTGCATTCCACTTTTGGGCTGTTAACGCAGAGTCTGAGTTTTTCCTTTTTATCAAAATTTGCTTTGTGAGAACTATTTGTTTAGCCCATAGGATTAGGAAATTGAGCCTTGTCATTAAAATAACTTTACCTGATTATTCCCAAGGACAAGGTAGCTTTTAGGACTGTACCAGCCTTCATTTACTAGATTCCAAATGCCATATGAATTGAGAAATAAATCTTCTCTCTGCTTTTTTATGTAGAGGTTTAATGCAAAGAGAGAAAAGTTACTAAACTTGATGTCCGAGGAACATTGAACTTTCATCTAGAGGACAAAGGCAACTTCATATAGCAGCTAATCCAGTAGGGCTCTAGGCATTGTATAATGTCGCATAAAACATACAAGAGACATATAACTGTTAAACTCAGCAAATTACCATAAATATGTAGATATGTGTTCAAAGAAATAATAAAATCCTAGTTTATAAATTAACAAACAAGCTAAAAGACTGGCTCACGGGTTAAACCTAGATTTCAGTAAATGCCTGCCTAGATAAAACTTCAGCCACTTTTGAATTGGTTCTCCAAGGGAGAATTCTACAAGAAAGTAAGCAGTGCATTCCATATACTTGGTACTACAACAGAAAAGGCTTTGTCCCCAGGTTGCTTCAACCATGATCTGGGGATGGACAACAGATTAGCCTTGGTGGGCGGAGGGCTGCCTGGAGTATATAAGGCCAAGTGACCTTTAAGGTAGCCAGGACTTCACTGTGTTGAATAGATTGCTTGTCCAGGAAGACTGCTTCAAGGATACAATTGCTGGATGGAAATCTAGGTCCATATTAGCGTAGGTTTTCAAAATTGCAGGTATCACCTCTTCAGAAAGCACAAATTTCTGCTGTGGATCTCTGTAAAGCAGTAACCTGATCATCTAGCTGTACATTTGTAAAGCATTACAGTCTAGATTTACAAAAAAAAAAAAAAGTCCATGCTTTTCTCCAACCCCAAAACAGACATAAATCCACTAGCCAATCCCAGAACAATCATAATAAGCCCTTAGAGCAAGCAGCGGAATTTAAATATCTTGGCATTACACTCGACCCGCTGTCTCTTACAACCTGCACGTCAGTCAAATTACCAGGGTGATACATTCTAGGATTGGGATCCTATATGGAAATGCCACTATCTGACACCTTAGGCTCTGAGACTGGCAGTTACCAGCTTGATCCTCTCAGTTATAGACTATGGTCAGCAGTTACCATAGGCTGCCACTGATACCACCTCAAAAGATTAACAATCAGCCTAAATTAATCCTACCATCTGGTGTCTGATGCTGGCCAATGAACCACACCTGTGACCTCTGTGAATGTACAAACTGGCTAAATCTCAGTGGGAGAGTCAATTGCAAACCTATCTGCTGGCGCATAAGATTAGACTAGGTATAACTCCTACCACTGAAGCGCTGCTCCCTGTGGCACTTGCCTCGTTGCACCTGTCGGACTTCAAGATCGACTTTCCTAGTCCCTTTGCCAGACCTCTCAGGCCCAAAGGTCCTTTAGCTTAGAGCACCTTCTGGCACAATGATCTTCCTCCTGACATCACCAACGAGACTGAGCTGGGCCCTTTTAAATCCAAACTGAGTACCCACCTCCTAGCTCTCCGTAAATGTGATTGCAACTAGGCAGTTTATTAAACATTCATTCGATCGCCTCCCTCGTCCTGTTCTCCCCTCCAGTCCCCCTTTACACTGATGCACCCCCACCCCAAATACCCTCTCTGGTCCTCTCTTCATTTAAGCACTTACCATGACAAAGTCTATCTCCTGATGGCTACGTTTCCTCCTTTGTCTGTTTTAGTGTCCTCTCCCTGCTAACTCCATGGGTAACCAGGAGTTTTCTTTTCAACTACGTGTGGATATGTAACCCCACACTAAAACCAGTATGTGTTTGTGCACTCTATAACGTAGAGCCTTTATAAAAGAACCTCTGGTTCAAAGGTTGATGTAATTCTAGTATGTCAATAAATTAAATATACTCTGCTGTGCTGCTGCAGCCTTTGACTGTCTCTGTCATTCAGTCGTAGTGGTTCATTTGGTCTTTTTACCCTCTCTATGAAAGCACCACAGGGTTGGTAAATTCCGTGGTGTAGAGTAGCCTAGAAAGATAGATTGGATGAAACTGCAAAGGAAAGTTTAATCACTTACAGTACCAACATTTTCCTTTGTCTGAGATCTAATTTTTCTTTCCAAGTTTCATTTAGAGAGGTTGTAAAATTATATTTCGCTAGTGAAATTCCAAAATTAGCAGTTTAAGCCACACAAAATATTTCCTGAAATTCACCCATTACACGATATATTTTGAGGGAGTGAAATGCAGAATTCCCTCCAGAAAAGTGGTGAAATGTCACTAGCGAAAAGGCTAATTTCACCATTTCACTGTCAAAATTCATAATTTTGTGTATCGTAAATTTGCCAGTTTTGGTACATCTTTAGTCCCACTTTAGTGAGGAGTCTATTAATATGTAACTGACTCCATTACGCTGCCTGATTCCTAATAATATGAAGCCTGAGATGATGCCTAAGGTAAATGATATGTCAGCCTCTCCTTGTTTGTTCACAAAGAGGATTTCTTTGTATACTGTTGTTTTATTTTTTGTTCTTGGGTTTCCCTCTTGTTTTTAAGGGCACAGTTTTAGCCCCCTAGTGTTCTCCATTATCCTGAATGATCTCTCTCAAAACTGTTCATCTGCGAATATCCGCATGTACCTAGATGACACAGGGATCTCCCCTTGTTCACACTGGGAATCAGCTTCCAGCTCTGTGGCAAAGTCCAACATTGGTTTGCTCTACCCAGCTCTACTGAATGCTCAAAAGTATTAACAATATTTGGAAGCAGACAGAGGCACGAGGGTCCCAGTTACCCTGTATACAAAGCTCTGGATCACTGTCTCTGGAGGTAGTCATGTCCTTTAAATACTTGAGTGTCTCGTTAGATATTCACGTTAACTTCTCCATAGACACTGATGATGCTGTCCACCCCAAACTGCTCCCCAAGCTGGGTGTGCTGTATGGGAACAAACCCTGTATCCCTGTCTCTAGTCGTCATGAGGTGGTTCTCAAAATGATCTTTCCAATGTTCTACTAAGGTGATTTACTCTATAGTGGTGCCCTCAAAATCCACCCTGGCTAGCTGGACCCCCCTTTCTTTCTGTCTTTTTGCCCTAGCTCTCCCTCTGAACCCACCATTATTCTCTTTATTCTGGACATTCAGTTCATTTCCTTGCTTGCTGGTGCATTTTATCAATCTGCTGCCCCCATAGCCAAGTTCTGATTCTTCCATGCTGCCCTGCTGTCACTCCTCTCTCCTGTCCCCTCTCCCTTCAGTCATACACTCTCAGGAACACACTACACTTTCCTTCTCCCTTCTTCAGTACTTCTGTTGGAGACAGACCTGTTTTACAAGCTCCCTTCTCTCCGAAACAACCTCCCACTCTCACTTCACTAGGTCTTGCCCTCTTTACTCTAAATCCCTGCTCAGGACACACATAGCCATTCTTGATCCTGCCCTTAACCCCTCTCCCAAAAATGTTGGTTATGGTTATTTAGCCAGTTCTGTTTCTGGTGGACCTCAGTGGCTGTCTTTTGTTTGTTTGTTTGTTACATGCTGTTTCAGCTAATGAAAATTATACCTTGTAAAGCTCTTTTCTGTGTTTACTACCCACTGACTTGTGCATAATTGCACCGTGTGTAATGTTTGCAGATATAATTGCTGAGTGTTAGTTTGATCCTTGTTTACTGGTGCTTTATTTATTACTCTAATTCATTATGCACAATTGGTTAATTTTGCTAGGATTGTAGTTGATTGTTCTTTTTAACTCTTCCCTGTTCCTCTCGTCTGGGACACTGGGAAACCGGTGACCAGCCACTCCCGGGCCGAACAAGGCAGTTCAAGGAAAGGCACATCAGCTAACCTGTGGTGGGTATCCGCCGGAAGGAGGAGAGCCTCAGCCAAGCCCTGCAGCGAGAGACAACCATGGCAACCATCGGACAGGCACAAGAGACCCCAATGTCCAGGGCCACCTGGAGCTGTGCTTAGCCACAGCTCAGCCCTGGACTCGGACCTGCTTGACTGTGGTCTGCATGTCCACGGGGAGGTGTGGGAGGACTTCCGTCTAACGACCGAGGAGGCATGGAGAAGTGTGCCATGATGACAACCAAACTTGCCTGACGAGAAGGCCCAAGGAGAAACCACATAAGACCTTCCTTGCTGAGTGATCCAAGAGCTTGGACTCTTTGTCGGGAGGTCGGTCAGTGTTGGGAAAACTGCCAGTATGCCTGAACACAGAGGCAGTCACCGCGCTGTCGGCCGAAGGGTGCTCTGGAACCCTGCAAGGGACCCCATGGGGACTGCATGCTTTTAATTTGTTTGTTTTCTTTGTATTCTTTGTTTCTTGGCAATTTAGCACAGACCCTTGCCAGGAGCACCATATTGGATTCAAAGGGAAATGGAGTGCTGATTTCTCTCATTGGTTATTTTGTGTATGTAACTGGAATGCAGCACTCCCATGCAGTGCAACAATCTGGGGTGTGATGAACATTTCCTGTTAATTAGTACTGCTTTAACTCCAATTATTGACTGACTTATGGCTTGTTAAAGTTGCAGTGTTATCCTATGGGAATTTTCTTTTTTCTTTTATGTTTTATATTGCCCTAAACTTTAGGGGTTGGGGGTATTACGTGTTAATGTTTTAGTAATCATTAAGACCTTTTTCTGATGCATAGATTCTCCCTAAATCCACAGAGTGATGGAGTTATAGCTTGTTAAAGTTGCAGTGTTATCCTGTTGGAGTATTATGTGTTAGTCTTGTAGTACTCATTGAGATCTTTCTTTAGTACAAAGAGTCTCCTTAACACCACAGAGTGACATAGTTATGGCTTGTTAAACTTGCAGTGTTTGGAGTTTTCATTTTAATCATTATGTTTTTTTATATGGCCCCTAAATTTTTTTGGGGAATTATGTGTTAGTGTTGCAGTACTCATTGAGACACTTTTCTTGATACACAGATTCTCTCTTAATTCCACAGAGTGACAGAGTTATGGCTTGTTAAAGTTGCAGTGCTATCCTGTAGAATTTTCATTTTTAATCTTTATAGTTTTTATATGGCCTTACATTTTTGGGGGTATTATGTGATCTTACTTCAGGTATCTCTTGGCAGGCCATTACTGGTAGGACTATTGCCACTAGGCACTAGGACCATATGGAAAACTCTAGCTAGTAGTCTACCACAGGGGACCACCCATCTCTGACGTCAGCCAGTCCATATAAAGGCGGGAGGTCCCTACACCCTCCTCAGTTCTTTACCACTGTCAACCAGTGCACGTTGGACCAGTGGAGTCACCGTAGCTACAGCTGACTGCCATTTCCCATGTTTCTGGCGCTTTATTATTTTTCTAATTTCTACATGGCTTAATATTGAAATGTTGGTGTTCTCTCCTTATGGTTTATGTCTTCTCAACCTTGACATCTTGCAACTGCTCCATGAAGTGTGCCTTTGGGAAAACAGCTCCCAGAAAAGGAGAGCCATTCTGCTTGCGTCTTATGTCTAGGTCCAGACCACGACGTCCAGCCTCTGTGGCCTGCCAGAGATTCAACACGGCCACCATCACGATGTTGCCAGAAGATCTTGAGAACCACCACCTCAAGGAGAAGCTTGCCTCCATGGAACTCCTGGGTTTCCCTGCTTCCAGTCCTCAGGTTTTTTCCTTTCAGTCCTGGGAGAAGGGCACTGCAAAACACAAACACCGGATAAAGACCAGGACTGACCTAGTCTGCCTCCTGTTCATGGTCCCCACAAGAAGTCTACAATTGCAAACGGTGATCCTCCCCTAGAGGGGTCGATCTCCCCGGCCCCACATGCCCCTAACTGCAGCAGGGCTACTTGTAGCCCGCTGTCTGCCCAGTTACCCTATCGGGCAGCAGCTGCTTGGGTCAGGGTCCTTCCCATCCTCATTCCCAGCCCCTGCTAAGGCCCTTCTTCACAGTGGGCACACAGTCATGTGGCTTGGCCGGAGTCTGTTCAGTCAGCACAGGTGGGATGGAAACCAGTCTGCTTACTGCCATCTCCTGACTTCTGTGCCACCAGCATCATCTTCTGGGACCGCCGCTGGTTCTGCTTCTCCTTCCAGGGGCAGATGCTGCAGACACCTTTCCTCTTGAGCCCAGTCTCTCCTCAGCCTTCACCTGGTCCTTCCTCAGCCAGTACCCACTGTGCCTGTTCTTCTTCCACCACAGCCCGCAGGACTGATGCTGGCCTATGCTTGCACCAGTTTGTCCTTTGCCAATCCTTCTGCCGTCAGCACCCACTGGGCCTGAACTAGCCCCTCCTCAGCCAGTACCTGCTGGGCCTGTGCCATTGCCTCTGCAAGCAGCACCTGCTGGACCGGGCGCTGATCCTCTGCAACCTGTGCCTGTAAACCTCCTCTGGGGTACCCATTCCAGTCCCCACAGGTCTGACACCAGCCTACACCCATCCTATGCCAGGTTACACATACGAGATGCCTCTGGGACCACCGGCAGTCTACATCTACCCAGTTCCTGTCCCTGTGGTCTTTGTTGCAGATGCAGGTCCCTCTGTGGGGACCACCCTGGCCACCCTCACGGGCCTGCAAGAGAGCCTATTTCCTGGCCCCTGTCCGGTTGGATCCTAGTGTAACTAGACAGCCCACTCTAAGTGCTGTATCATTTCTTTGTAATATAAAATGTATTACTGAATGTCTCCTGCTGAAAATCAAATACTGTAGGAGTGACTTCTCATCCCCCACCCAGATTTCAGCTGAAAGGTGCAAGCCATAAGAAAATGCTGACAGCACGTGAGTTCGCACACACCTCAGTTTTTAGAGACAGTGTGTTACATGGAGGACTTTAATTAAGGATCCTGTTTCTCTGAGTTAATTACAGACTTGTTTGTTACTTTTGTTAAGAGAGAAATCATAAAGAAGGTTTATGACGTTGGAGAGAACCTAGGTTGTTACACAGGTGCAAGGTTGTTAATGTCCCTGTGAAGCCTGTGTGAGGGAGGATACAGCTTAGGATCAAACGAGTGTCATTTGAAGGACATGAATTATGTTGAAGTTGCAGAAGGTAATACTTTTGTATAAGATATATATTTTCATATATCCTGACAGGGTGTAGCTAGGTGACTTCCTGAAAGAGGGGGGTAAAAGCCAGCTTTTAATTTAGTCTGTTTTACTTCACAGAGAGACATTTTTTCTACCTAGACTCTGACAA
This sequence comes from Neoceratodus forsteri, assembly GCA_016271365.2. Taxonomy (NCBI): domain Eukaryota; kingdom Metazoa; phylum Chordata; order Ceratodontiformes; family Ceratodontidae; genus Neoceratodus; species Neoceratodus forsteri. The sequence continues at coordinate 342,774,383 of CM057459.1, forward strand.
GGACACATCTTTGGAGCATTTTAAGCAAGTATTTAGAGACTAAGTACTGTAGTAGGAATTTGCACTGTTTAAACCTTGTTTCTTTTAATAGATTTGTATGTCTGATGATGTAACAGCTCTGCATTTTGTATTTTATATATTTTAAATATTTTAGTAAAATTCTTTTAGAACTTATTGGTCTGTCTTTGACTCTTTTCAGTTGTAAGAAAAGTATATGGTTATTGCAGATACTAAACATAAGCTTGTATGGTGATACCAAATTGGAAAGGGAAGCATTTTAAACCGAGGTCGTTATTAAAGTTTTAAGGGTTCATCTCTGTATACCTGGTTAGGTGCCCATAGGAAAAGATATCTGGCCCCGAAGACAGATATATCTGAGCTATGCATTGGATATGCTAACAAGAGGTTAACAGTTTGAATCCCTCCAGAACTTGAGACCAAGGTTGATCTGAACTCTCAAACAAACAAGAGGGTTACCTTGTCTGTTACACTGTTCACAAGACTGTGCTCAGAGGTTGGTACTTTGGGAGTAGAGGGCCTGACCTGTCGAGTGGGTTTGTGACAGATTGGTTGGCAGTGGTGGAATAATTTTGGTATCACAAGCTTGTATTGTTCTGTGTCAGCTGAGACCGTAAGCTCTCTTAGAAAAGAAAAAAGACAGTTTTATTTTAAAAGGAAACAGAACTATATATCACTTGGCATACAGTCAAGTTCCTACCCATTTTTTTTTTTTTCTAAAGTGCAAGTCAGAGTAGCCATAGTCAGGAAGAAGAAGATGGCTTCCACCACAGCAGGCCCACTGTAGATTACTTGAAGCAGCTAAAGGGGACAGGGAGTCCTGCCTCGAGGTGACAGCCAAAAGCCGAACTCATAGAGGCCCAGATGGTAGCAGATACCCAGAGCAGCGAGTCACTGACCGTGACTGAAAAGGACAGCAGGACCACTGTGAGTGAAGGGCCAGCAGCAGGGGATGGTCACCAGTATCCTGAATCCAGAGATACTCAAACTGCAAATTGAGTCACGAGGATGGAACTGGAGGCAGAGCGACAACAGAGGAGGCAGACTGTGAGGAGCATGAGTGCCAGCGAGCTGCAGAGGAGAAGAGAGAGCGAGAACAGAGGGAGGCAGACTGAGACAGAGCGACAGCAGAGGGAGGCAGACCATGAGGAGCATAAGCACCAGTGAGCTGCAGAGGAGAAGAGAGAGAACACAGAGAAGCAGAGGAGAGAGGAGCCAGTGGCAACACAAACTGGTGAAGCTACAACTCTGACCAGTGACATCAGAGCAGGTAAGTGACTTATGTTTAACTGGGACTGCAGGACTGGTTACAAATTGAACTCCAAATTAATAGCAGAGTTTAAGGAAGGGGATGACATTGATGCCTTTTAAATTCTTTTGAAAAAGTTTGTATTTAGGCTAAAATTTCTAGAGAGTCCTGAGCTTCCAGCTATCCCTGCTACTTACCGGAAAGCTCGGATGCGTTGGATCAAATGAACTATGAGGACAGTGACGATTACAGCAAGTTAAAAGCTGCACTGTTAAAATGTTTGAATTAACTGCTGAATCGCAAGAGCTAAATTCGTAAGCTCAGGAGGAGCCCTGATATGAGCTATGAGGAGCTAGCCAAGAAACAAAGTCAGTTTTAAAAGATTGGTGGAAGGAATTGAGGCAAACTCTGCTGATAAAACTGAAAATGTAATTTTATTAGAACAGTTTTATTAGGCATGCCCAGCAGAGCTAAAAACCTGGCTAGAGGACCGAGATCCAAAAAGTGCAAGAAGATGCTGAACTCTCGGACTGCTATGCCAAGGGCAGACCTGCTCTGAGAGCGAATGGGTGGGCGTGAAAAGCGCCGCTCAGGGCAGCAAAACCCTCACTGTTCCACCGAAACCAGTTAGCCCCAGGTTTCAATGAAAAGATTTATCTGAAGTAAGAAATGCATGTTGGCTGTGTAGGAAGCTGGACATATTGCCAGACAGTGCCTCAAAAGGCGAGCCAAATATACAACAGGGTGCTAGAAAAGAAGTGGGTTGTTTGTGTGTCCCTGAGAGCATGCCAGTGAACATGAGGGAACACATGCACCCAGTCATAGTAAGTGGTGTGCAGATGGTTAAGGGACACAGGGCATCCCTGACATTGGTAAAGAGGGATCTGGTACAGCCTGTTCAGCTTATACCCAATAAATATGTAACTGTACAAGGGTTTACTGGTGAAGAGAAACATACCACTCACCTAGTGTTCTCCTGGACTGGGGTGAAACAGGGGAACTATGCAACAGGTGGCTGTAGCCAACACATTAGCAGTGGATGTGATCCTGGTAACAATCTCCAACAGGGATGGTATGTGCAGTTACCCATAGCCGCGGCAAGGGAAAATAGTAGTTCCCTGAATCCCACAGAAACCAGTGTAAACCGCTGAGAGGCTGGTTCTCAGCTTGTGTCTCCAGATGGGGAGACTGATAAAAAGGGCAGAAATTTCCCGGTAAGTGACCACACAGCTACGGAAGATTACTCCAAGAGGAGGGATGACCCATTGTTAGAGGGTTGGGATTAACAGTGATCCTGAGGGCCCTGACGCTAGTGCTAGGGACCCTAGTTTAGCAACTGAAGGGACCTATCCCATGCCTTGGGACTGTGTGAGGGGTTTGCAGCTGCTCAGAGGAGTAACCCTAGTTTAGAGAAGCTGAGGGCATGGGCAGACTCGGAGGGCTACAGGGAGGTGACGGCAGACATAAGGTTTATTGGAAAATGGACTTGTGTATACACAGGCAGTACAGACAGAGGGAGGGATGCTAGGCAGACAGCTTGTCGCTCCTCAGGGTATCATGAGCAGTTGCTCAAAATTGCACATGATATTCCTTGTCTGGTCATCTGGGAATCGCCAGACTACACAGCGTTGGCCCAGAATTTCTACTGGCCTAACTTCACCCAGCAGGTGAAGGAGTATTGCAGGTCTTGTCACTGGTGCCAAGAAATAGGAAGGCGGCAAGAAACCCAAGCCCTGATCCTTACCCATAGTGGAGGATCCATTCTGAGGGTGGGAATGGATATTGTGGATCTTTAAATACCCACAGCTCCTCAGGGAAGAGATTGATCCTGACCTTGGGTGGATTATTCCACCTGGTACCCAAAGGCAGTTGCCCCATCTCTCTGAGGACAGACAAAGTGGCAGATGCCTTACTTGGGATTTTGTCCCTGTTGGATTTCCACCAGTCGAGGGTTCTTCATGTCGGACCTGATGAAATGTTTATGGGAGAAGTGTAGGTGGTGCAGAGATGCATGACATTGTATCACCCACAAGCCAGTGGACTTGTGGAATGATTCAGTGGTACCCAAAGTCAATGCTCCGGTGTTTGCTGAACAGCATGGGAGGGACTGGAGAAATACCTTCCCACCTGTTATTTGCATACAGGGAGGTGCCCCAAGAGTGGACAGATTTTCCCCTTCTAACTCTTATATGGACGCCGGTATGTGGGCTCTAGACTTGATCTGGGAGGACTGGGAAGGCAAACCACGCCACCTAGGGAACTCCCATTGTGGATTACGCCCTTAGGTTTAAGGAAATCCTGAAGGAGCTTGAGGGACAGCCCAGCGCAACCTAGCAGCTGCCCAACAGAAACAAAAGTGTGGTATGACCGAGAGCCAGAGCTTGCTCATACATGGTGGGTCAGGAAGTCATGGTCTTTATTCGGTCCGGAAAACAAACTGCAAGCCGAGTGGGCAGGAGTGCAAAGTGGTTAGGAAGGTAAATGACATGAACTACAATGTGGAGTTACCTGACAGAAGACAGACTGAGGATGTACCATGTCAACATGATGAAGCCATATGCAAATAGGGATGACATGGTGTTTGCTAGTGTGTAGTCATGGGGAGGGACGGAAGAAGACCCTTCTGGATTTGCTGGAAGAAAGTAAGTGGGAGTCCCTGTGGAGGCAGTAAATTGTCTCCCAGCTGGCCCCAGACCAGATCCAGAAAGTAAGGGAGGTTTTAGCAGATTTTGCCCCATTGTTTAGCGCCAACCCTGGACTAACCCCCCGACACACAATGTGGCTTACTAGGACACAGAGACTCATACGGCAGACAGTATATCTGGTGTCAGAGGCTTTCCAAAAGGACATTAGGAGGGAAGTGGAGGAGATGCTGGTTAGGGGTAATCCAGAGATCCCACAGCCCATTCCTTGTACCTAAGCTAGATGGCTCAACTCGTTTCTATGTGGACTGAATGCAGTCACAGTCCGCGCCCACCCGATGCCCGGATGGATGAACTTCTGGACAAGTTGGGGGGGCGACCTACCTTCTATACTATTGACCTGACAAAGGGTATTGGCAGGTAGGATTGACAGACAGAGCTAGGAGAGGTCGGCCTTCATCACTCCGATAGGCTTATTTGAGTTTAAAGTAATGCCTTTCAGAATGAAGAACGCCCGCCACTTTCCAGAGGTTGGTGAATCAGGTGTTAAATGTTGCTGAGGAGTACGCCTGTATGCACCTGGATGATATTGCCATCTTTAGTAGCAGCTGGGAGAAACACCTATCCCACCTTTAGGGAAGTGCTGGCAGGATACAGAGGGCTGGGCTCACTGTCAAAGCTGAGAAGTGCCAGGTGGCCATGGGAGAAGTGACATACCGGCATGTGGTAGGCCGGGATAGCTCCGTCAGAACCAAATAAAGATAGAGGTGATCCAGGCGTGGCCCAGACCAGAAACCCAGAAGCAGGTCAGAGCTTAGGGACAGCAGGGTACTTCAGGAAATGTGTACCCAATTACAGTGCCCTGGCTGCTCCCCATCTGACCTGACAAAAGATGCCAAAGAAAATTACCTAGGGCCCAGCCTGTGAAGACGCCTTTACCAGACTAAAGGAGGCACTGTGCAGTTCTCTTTGACTAGCCCTGACTATAGCAAACTTTCGTAGTTCAGACAGATGCCTCAGACGTGGGTATTGGGGCAGTACTGAGCCAGACGTCCAGCCAAGGGACAGATCACCCAGTAGTGTACCTGAGCAGAAAACTGCTTCCCAGGAGCAAGCATGCTCCACGGTGAAAAGGAGTGTCTTGCCATAGTGAGGGCCCTAAAGAAGACAGAGCCATACTTGTATAAGCAGCATTTTGTGGTGCAGACTGACCACAACTCCCTGGTTTGCTTGACGAGACGGGAAAGAACAATGGCAGACTACTAAGATGGAGTCTTGCTTTATAAGGATATGATCTAAAAATTGTACATAGGGCTGGAGCGAAGAGCCAGAACTCAGATGGACTGTCTAGGGTCTATGAGGAATGAACTAATTTGGAAGTTCATCCCATGTAGGATAGATCCCAAAATTCAGGCGGGTGAGGAGGAGAGGTGACGTGACATCCAGCTCTGAGTGCTGTATCATTTCTTTTAATATAAAATGTATTACTGAATGTCTTCTGCTGACCATCAGCCTGCCGCTACTCATCCATCCAAACATATGCCGATGATACAGTGTTGTATCAGCCACAGGCCCCCTCCATTGCTTAGGTGGCAAACCTGCTACAGGAGGATTTCAACGCTGTCCAGGACTGGTTCTGGTCAAACCAACTATTCCTAAACTCAAAGAAACCATGTCACTAACTTTTGGCTTACAAAAAGACTCTCGTCAAACTCCGTGCCCCTTTCCAAACCCTAGACGGGACCCCCTGGAAGTGTGACCACTTTCAGATACCTAGGTGTCTGGCTTGATCAGCACCTTGATTTTGCTGCCCATATTGACTCCTTACACAAGAAACTATTCCTAAACCTGGAGCCCTTATAGGAACAAAAGTTGTCTCTCCCTCCTGCTAGAAAAGCAATTGTTCAAAGGATGATACCCCTATACTGACTATGGCTACATAGTCTATACTACTGCTCCTCCTCTGTCTTGGCCAGCCTTGACTCCCTTTATCACTCCTTTGTTGCTTTATCCTGACTACCCACAAACAACCCACCACTGTACCTTATACAACTACTTAGCCCTGCCGTCCCTCCAAGACCACAGACAAACCCATTGTGCTAGGTCCGCAGCCAAATTCTGGTGCCATACCCTTCCCCTACTTGGTTTCTGTCCTCTCCCCACAACCTCCCCTGCCTACTCCCTCAGAAGCACGGGACCCCAGTCTCCTCCACGCCCCTTTCATGCATATCCAAAGGTCAGGCAGCTTTTAGATTTTGTATCCCACAGCTATGGAATGCCTTGCCAGTCAATATAAGACACTCACCCAACCCCACCTCCTCAACCGCCTACTCTGCACCCACTTCACCCCAAGCTGCTCATACTTTAGCTAGAGTCCACTATGTACTAGACTATTGTTGTTGTGATTCGCTGTAACACTTCACCTCTATCTGCTCATGCTTTAGCTAGTGTACACTATGTACTAGATTATTGTTGTGATTCTCTGTAACACTGTATCTGTGTATACTCCCCTCCTATGTTCCTGTATCTATCTGCTGATTGTCTGTATGGCAGGCGGACCCCTCACTGTGCTGTTTAATCTACATGTACCTGTATTTGAACTATTGTATGGGACTTGTCCCCAGGTCTATCTGGACTTGAGCAGTCACTTCTCAGTATGCCTTACTGGTTAAACTCATAAATAAATAAATAAATGCTGTAGAAATGAACTCACTCCCCCAGATTTCAGCTGAAAGATTCAAGCCATAAGAAAAATGCTGACAGCATGTGAGTTCACACACACTCAGTTTTAGAGACAGTGTGTTACATGGAAGAATTTAATCAAGGATCCTGTTTCTCTGAGTTAATTACAAAGCGTGTTTAAGTTAATTTTGTTAAGAGAGAAATCATAAGGAAGGTTTATGACATCGGAGAGGAACCTACGTTGTTACACAGGGGTGCAAGGTTGTAAATGTCCCTGTGAAGCCTGTGTGAGGAGGATACAGCATGGGATCAAGCAAGTGTCATTTGAAGGACATGAATTATGCTGAAGTTGTAGAATGCATACTTTTGCATAAGATATATATTTTCATATATCTTGACAGGGAGGAGCTAGGTGACCTCCTGAAAAAGGTGGGGTAAAAGCCAGCTTTTAATTTAGTCTGTTTTACTTCACAGAGACATTTTTTTTTTTTTTTACCTAGACTCTGATAAGGACACATCTTTGGAGCATTTTAAGCAAGTATTTAGAGACTAAGTACTGTAGTAGGAATTTGCACTGTTTAAACCTTGTTTCTTTTAATAGATTTGTATGTCTGGTAGTACAACAGTTCTGTATTTTGTGTTTACATATTTTGAAAAATTTTAGTAACATTCTTTTAGAACTTACTTGGTCTGTCTTTGACTTCTTTTCAGTTGTAAGAACAGTATATTGTTATTGCAGATACTAAACATAAGCATGATAGTAATACCAAACTGGAAGAGAAGCGTTTTAAATCTGAGGTCTTTATTATAAAAGTTTTAAAGGGTTGTCTCTGTATACCTGGTTAGGTGCCCGTAGGCAAGATATCTGCCCCCCAAAGACAGATAAATCTGAGCCTGTGCATTGGGTATGCTAACAAGAGAATAACAGTTTGAGTCCTCCAGAACTTAAGACCAAAGGTTGATCCGAACTCTCAAAAACAGACAAGAGGTTACCTTGTCTGTTACACTGTTCACAAGACTAAGCTCAGAGGTTGGCACTTTGGGAGTAGAGGCCTGACTTGCTTAGTGGGTTTGACACATAGTGCTTCTCACACCCGGGATAGACCTGACTTGGGAACAGATGGTCGATCAGGCGAACGTCATCCGATGATAGCAGGGATGATGGAGCAGATGATTCATGCAAGCGTTCAGATAGTGAGTCTGCCTCTCTAGGGTGAATTCTTCAGCTGAGGAGGATCCTCCAGTACCGTCCCCAAGATGATGCCACCTTTATGGCTATCATAAGGCATATTCAGGCCACTATGTGGTAGGAGGCGGAAGAGCATGACCCAGAGCGGCATTGGTTGGTGATTTATTTGAGACAGCCCAACGCCCTCCTTTGGTGGTCCCACCTGATAGACTCCTATGAGAATGTTACCTGGGTGGCCTGGAACCACCTAATATGGTTCTGGCTGTGTCCAAGAAGGCCGACATGCTTTACCATGCACCGGCTGGTAAAGCATACCTTGGGAAACAGGCCAAGGCTGATTCAGTTGTCATTAATGCATCACACAACTGCACTGAGAAGCTGGAACACCTCAGCTCCCTCCCTTCTGACCAGGAGTCTTGCCAGCTGATCATTTGGGCAAGTGTGCTTTTGTTTCTGCCACTCTGGCCACCAGTTCGTGATTCCCCATGGTGCACTACCAGAATCTCCTCTGGGACCAGGCTAGGAAGGCAGTCATACCCAGCCAAAGTTGGGACAGGGAGCTCCTTTTGCAGCTCCTCTCACAAGCGGACCCGCCCCATCAAAGCCCAGGGCAAGCACAGGGCAGCGGCAGCCCTTCCCATTCCCTCACCACCCATAGCAATCAAGGTGCAGCAGCCCACTCAGTGGCTGCTCCTAACTCCTGATTCCTTGCTGGACCCCCTCTCAAGCCATAGATCAGGAGGCGGTTGGGGGACATTTCTCCTGTATCTGGACAGGTGGAGGGAGATAACCACTGACAACTGAGTGTTGCAGCTCGTTGAGCATGGCCACACTTTAGAATTCATAGAGTGGCCTCCAGAAAATCCTCCAGGACATTCCTCATATCCTCCTGGCCATGTCCCCTCATCCAGCAGGAATTTCAGGCCTTACTTCAAAAAAAAGGCCATAGAGCCAGTCCCCCTTCTTCAACATGGGCGGGTTCTACTCCCACTTCTTCCTGGTCCAGAAGTGTATGGGAGACCTTTGGCCCATTGTGGACCTTAACAAGCCCAACTGGTTCATAGAATACAAGCAGTTCAGGATGGTCACTTTGAGTTTTCTGACACTGCTACACAGAGGACTGAATCTGCTCCCTGGATATGAAGGATGTCTACCTGCATATCATGGTTTTCACCTCCCACAGGCGCTTCCTCCATTTCCACTTCCAGGAGTGCTTACCAATTCGGAGCTCTGCCTTTTGGCTTGTCCTTAGCCCCAGGGTCTTTCCAAATGCCTGGCGGTGGTGGCAGCTGCCTTGAGATGGCAGGGATTCTATTTCCCATATCTGGATGATTGGCTGCCAGCTGCCCGTCCTGGGATTGTCTCCTTCAAACTATGGCTCATACCTGCAACCTGTTCCAGGCCTTGGGCATCACCATAAACATGCCAGAGTCATTCCTGACCCCTAGCCAATGCCTCCAGTACATGTTAGCAGTGCTGGACACTGCTCAGGGATGGCTTTCTTGCTCACAGACAAAGCAAACGTCTGTGGGACCAGGCCCTTCAGCTTTACTCCAGCCATCATATCCCAATGAGGGCTTTTCTGTGTCTTCTAGGCTTTATGGCGCCAGCCATTACCACAGTTCCTCTAGCCAGGCTGCACATGAGAATCCTCAGTGGACTCTATGGGTCCAGTGGGACCAATGCTTGGATGCCCTGGATCAACTGGTCATGGGCTTGGATCCAGTCAAGAAGGTTCTGTTGTGGTGGCTGGAGCCTAGCAACCTGCTTTGAGGGGTTCCTTCTATATTCCTCCCTCAGCAGGCTCTTACAACAGATGCCTCCGGTCTCAGCGAAGTGCTCACCTGGGAGTCCATCAACCTCAGGGGCATGGATTGAGGCGGAGATGATGCTACACATCAGTGTCATGGAAATGTGAGCAGTCTTGTATGCCCTGCAGTCTTCCCAGGCGACTCCTGATTCAGATTTCAGATGGACAGCATGTGCATAATTTATTAAATAAACAAGCAAGAGGGACTCATTCCTATCCCTGTGCAGGAAAGCAATGAGAGTCTGGTACTGGGCCATAGAGCACAGCCTGGAGCTCTCAGATGTCCATGTTCCCAGTGATCAAAATGTCCCAGCAGACAGACTAAGGTGGTCTCGGTCCAGAGTCCACAGGTGGGAGCTTCTGACCTTAGTGGTAAAAGATCTATTTGACAGATGGGTTTGTCCTGAGTTGGACCTTTTTGCTTCCCCACAATGCAAAACTGCCACTTTTCTGCTCACCAGATCCAGGGCCTGGAGTTTTCTGGCAAGACACATTGTCCCTCTCCTGGACAGGGAGGTTTGTGTATGCCTTCCTCCTCTCCTGCTCCTTCAGTGAGTTTGATCAAGCTCCAGTTGGGCGGGGCTACAGTGATCCTCATAGCCCCCTACTGGCTTCGTCAGATCTGGTTCCCATTGCTGCAGCAACTTGCAGTGGACTTCCACTGTCCCTTTACACAGGCTTGCTCTCCCAGAAGCAGGGCACCCTGGTCCATCTGGATCTCAGATCTCTCCATTTCCTCATGTGGCTCCTGAAGACATAGCCATCACCAGATTTGAGTGCAGATGTCCTGGTGGCAGCCAGGATGCCCTCCACCAGGGCCACATACCTATGAAATGGAAGTACTTTGCTCTTTGGGCTGCATCACACCATTTTGATCCCTTCACTTGTCCAGTGGATCTGATTCTAGAGTACCTTCTGTCCCTTTCAGATTTGGGTTTGAGGTATTGTTCTATTCAGATGCATCTTTCTGCCATGTCTGCATATCATGTACCTGTAGACAGCTGTTCAGTGGCTCAACTGGATGTGTCTCACATTCTTGAGGGCATTCTGCCTTTGAAGCCTCCAATCTGTGACCCTCTCCTGCCTTTGGACCTCAATTTTGTTTTGGAAAAACTTAGCTGCCTCCTTTGAACCAGCCACATCTTGCAAGCTCGCTTTCTGCTGTGAAAAGTGTTCTTTTAGTTGTGATTACTTCTGCTCAAAAGTTTCTGAGCTTCAGGCCCTCATGTGTAAGGAGTCTTATTTGATTTTTCACAAAGACCGGGTGTCTTTAGTACCCATCCTAAGTTTCTTCCTAAGATGTTGTCTGAGTTTACTATGAATCCATCCATCCACCTGCCTGTTTTATTTTCCAGAGCATTCCAATAAATGGGAGCATTGCTCTATACTTTGGATGTGCATGGAATTTTGAGAGTACTCTACACACCGGACTAAAGTCTCTAAGAAGTCTAATCAGTTAGTTATTTTGTTTGCCCCTGGAAAGACAGCATTCCAGTGTCCAAACAGTGTTTGTCTAAGTGGTTAGTCAATTGAATAGTTTTTGTTATTGAAAGTAAGCAAAGAACTTCCAGGAGGGGTTTAAGGGCATTCCAGTTGGGATGACCACCTCAGTTGCTTGTTTTGAAAAATGTTTCAGCTGCTGACATTTGCACTGCTGCTACCTGTAGCACTGTCTACACCTTCACTAAACACTACAGTCTGGACATAGCCTCTAGGCGTGGGGACAACTTCAGCCTAGCTGTTCTTCAAGGCCTCCTTTCTTTGGCTGTCATTTGTGCCTCCTCCAAGACTGTCTGTCAGTAGTTGCTAGAACTGCTTGGGACTTGGTCCTACGGTGATGGTCTGCTACAGGAGATACCCTAGAGTAAGATAGTACAGTTACATAAGAACTTACCATAGCAGTAGATCTTAGAGAGCTGTCTTGGAGCAGGCCCTTCTTTCCTTCCTCCTTCCTCTTATCCTGTGTATGCTTCCCTATCCATAGGGGTTAGCCTTCTACTTTTCTTTTCTGTGCTATTGGGATACCTTGGAATCATCTTTGGTTCCTCCTTATGGCATCCTGCTTCTGGTCTCCGGGAGGAGAACTGAGGTGGATGTGGGGCCCTCCCTTTATAGGGATTGGCTGACATCAGCAGCTGGACGTCGGAGGTGGTTGGCCCTCTCTGATGACTGCTAGTTAGAATGTTTCTATGTGGTCCTTGTGCCTGGTGGCAATAGTCCTACCGGATGGCCTGCTGCAAGAGATCCTCTTGAAGATCTGCTGTTACAGTAAGTTCTTACCGACTGTACTGTGCTGTTGTATTACTCATTGAGACCCTTTTTCATGTATAGATTGTCCCGTAATGCCAAAGATTGACAGTTACAGCTTGTTAAAGTTACAATGTTATCTTATGGGAATTGCAATTTTTTCAAATTTTATGCTTTTTATAGGGCCCGAATTCTTTTGCAAGTTATGTGTTGTGTTATAGTACTCATTAAGAGCTTTTTTTTTATATATAGATTGTTTCTTAACTATAAATATTGACAGTGTTATGTCTTATTAAAGTTGAAATGTGGAAAAATCCAGTCAAATTCTTTTTGTGAGATTGTGTCGTTCTCATGAAAAGACTCCTTCATCTGAAAAAGAATGTAAAAAAAAATGCATCCAGATTCTTTTTTGTATGAAGGTAATCTTCTTTGTATGGCCCTATTCTTGTTTCAGGTGGCTGTATGAAAAAGAAAATGTCATGAAAAAACATTTTATTGTGTGTTTAAAACACATTTCTGGGTCATTTTCCCAAAACGAACTGCAGAATCCAGCTAATGGGGTCCGATTAGCAAGGCACAATGTGTTGGTGTCTTTTCATGATATGATTTGTGTGGGTTTAAAAACTTTTTGTTTTGGGGAAAAAAAAAGATATAGTGGCCATATAAAAAATATTTTTCTCACGAGAAAAGATTAACACCCCCATATGAAATGAAATCCTTTTTGTATGGCCAAATTCTTTCTTCAGTATGAAACAGCTAGCTAGAAAAGTGTTCTGTGCATGCTCAGAACTGAAATTTTAAATCCTTATAACTCTGGAACAGATTAAACATTTTCACCAAACCAGTGAAAGGTACTACCTGGGCCAAGCCCTTTCTACCCTGAAAATTTCTGACCAAACTTCCAAACCATCTGGGTGTTAGGTGATGACAAAAAACAGCAAAAGAAAAAAAAAAAAAAAAAAAAATGTATTTCACTTTTGTCATAGGATCTCGGAATCCACATCTGACTGGAACCAAACTTGCACGTCAAGAGACCTTGCCCTGAGACTGCACATGCAAAATTTCATGTAAATCCGTTGAGCAGGGTAAAGCTAGTATAGTGCAAAGTCAGGACTTTAACATTAGAAGCCTACATCCCTAACTATAGTGGTACTACTGCACCACTATAGTAATCCTTTCTACATAAACATCTGTTGATATTATCATGTTATCTGACATAGCAACAAAATAGCTGTGTGAAAAAGCTGTAATAATGAAGCTGCAAATATTGATAGATAATGCTAACGAATGTATGACATACATATAGTGATTATGAAATAGTTTAGAATCCATAACAATTATATTTATTTTGTCCTCATCTAATATGCAGTTGTGTATACATATCTATTTATGTAACTTATCTGTGTTTAAATTCAATAATATACAGTACTGCAAAAGAAAAAAATTGCTGCTGAATTTTGGAACATAATATGCAGATGTTCCCCTAAAAAGGCATAGACCACTTGCATGTTTGAGTTGCTCATGGTCTTTTGACACTGGCATCATTGACAGTCCATTGAACATAGAAACAGAGAATTGTTTGGCAGAAAAGGACTGCTTGGCCCACCCAATCTGCCCAGATGATCCTTGCCTAGTCTATCTCTACAGGCCATAACTGTTCTCCCATGACCTTCCTTCTTCCTGCCCATTTACTAATACCCCTATGTCTAATCCATGCATGCTTAAAGCTCCCTACTGTTTTCACCTCCACCACTTCCACTGGCAGTCCATTCCAGGATCTACAAATATCTTTCAGTAAAGTAGTACTTCTTCACACCCTCTTACAGTCCCCCACCCCCACCAGTTTCATTGCATGCCCTCCGGTCCTGGTGCTCTTTCTCATTTGAAAGAGACCCCCTCCTGTAACCCTGTTTAGCCCTGCAGAGGTACTTATAGGTCTCTATCATGTCTCCTTTTGCTCCTCTCTTTCAAAGGTGTACATGTTGAGATCCCTCGGTCTCTCCTCATAGGGCTTTTGGTGCAACCTGCACCATTTAGTTGCTGTCCTGTAGACTGTCTCCACTGTGTCTACATCCTTTCTGAGTTGTGGCCTCCAGACTGAACACAATACTCCTGGTGGGGTATCACTACGGGTGATATAGTGGCATACTACCTCGCTTCTCCTTATGGAGATACCTCTCCCTATACATCCCAGTGGCTCTACCTACTTTTTGTCACACTGCCCTGCCACTGTGAAGTAATCAAATATGATAACCCAGGGCCCTTTCCTGCTTAGTGACTGTCACTACCTCCTCATACCTGTACTCAGTCCTGGGTTCCTGTAACTGCGCTGCATGAGTTTGCACCCTTTGGCAGTGAAACCCAACTGCTATGCCTTGACCACTCTTTGAGTTTTCCAAAATCCCTACGCATTTCTCTACCCTCCTGAGTGTTCACCCTGTTACAGATGTTGGTGTTGTCTGTAAAAGGCATATATTCCTTCCAATTGTTGTGCAATGTTGCTTATTAAGACACTGAAGAGGACTGGTCCCAGTACTGAGCCCTGTGGTACCCCGCTGGTCACTCTCACATCATTAGAGTGAGTGCCCTAAATCACCACCCTCTGTCTCCTATCCATTAACCAGTTTCTAACCCAATCCACAACTTTGGATCCCACCTCTAGGCTGCTCAAATTATTATCAGTCCCCTGCGCATATAATGTCAAAGGCTTTGCTGAAGACCAGATAGGCCATGTCCATTCTCATCCCTGATCCATTTCCTGGTCACCCAGTGAAGAAATCAATTAGATTCTTTTGGTATGAACCCCCAACCCTGTGAATCCATGCTGCTTGTGGTCTTGCAGCCTATTGATTCAAGACCTTATGTCAGCCTTTCCTTTAACAGGGTTTCCTTAATTTCCCCACCATCAAGGTGAGACTGACCGACTATAGTTGCTAGCCTTCCCACTTCTGCTGCTCTTATGTAGAGGGACCACATTTGCTCTCCTCCAGTCCTCTGGAACCACGCCTGCTTCCAGAGAGGTGTTGAATAGGGCTCTCAGTGGGTCATCTAGCACTTCCCTGAGTTCCTTTAGTACCCTTGGGTTTATCCCATCTGGTCCCATAGCCTTGTTGACTTTCAAAACCACAAGTCCCTTTAGGATTTTCCTCTGAAAATGAACTTGCGTCCCAGTGTTCCGCTGTTCCCTAGTGGTCTGCCCCCGCCCCCAGTTATGAAGACTGAGCAGAAGTGCCTGTTTAGGATGTATGCTTTTCTTGGTCCTGTTCTATGCAGTCCCCTGCCACTGTTCTTATCCTTACTATTCCTTCCTTGCCTTCCTCTTCTAACTTGTGTACCTGAAGAAAGTCTTACCCTCTTTAGCTACCCCTTGGCTAACCTTTCGTCTGCCTGCACCTGTGCTGCCCCATTGCCTTTCCTGCTCCGTCTGTTTACCTGGTACACCTCCCTGTCTTCTTTCCTCCTCTGTGTTTCTTTTATACTTCCTGAATGCCACCCTTTTTCCTTCACCACCTTGACCACTTCCTAGAATCTTAGTGGTCTCTTTCTCCTTCTGCTTTTACTCACACTTCTTCACACAAAGGCTGGCTGTCTTATTTATGCCTTTCCTTATTTTTCCTCCACTCTACATCTATCGCTCCCTGGCAGTTTCTGAGGCAGTCTCTGATTTCTTTAAAATCCGCCACCCAAAGTCCAGGACTTTTGGTCCTCATGTGGTTTGCCTCTGTGCCCATTTTAATGTTAAACCACACTGTACTGTGATCAGTGGTACCTAGGGAACTGCCCACGGTGATGACTGCAATGCTGTCCCTGTTTGTAAGTACCAGGTACAGCACTGCTTTATTCCTAGTGGGTTCAATTAGCTGCTTGAGAAAACCCCTTGTTAGGGAGTCAAGGATGTCCTCTTTCTTGCAGAAACTGTAGTTGGAAGGCTTCAGTTCACATCTGGCAGATGGAAGTCACCAACTAGTAGCACCTCCTTTCTTGTCATCCTGATGATGGCTTCCCAAATGCTTTATCCAATTCCTCTCCCTGTGCTGGAGGTCTTTATACCACCCGTGTATGGATAGTGGCCCCAGTGCCTGTCTCCAGAATGAACCACAGCACCTCTAGTGCTTCCTTTTACTCCAGGTGCCTCAGCATTGTTGTGGCTTTAATTCTGTCCCTTACATATAGTAAACCTCCTCCCTCCCTGTCTCTCCTAAACAGAGAGTAGTCTGGTATGACCATGTCCCAGTCAAGGCTGTCAGTGCGCCACAACTCTGTGATGGTCACCAAATCCAGGCTAGCCTCTGCCATGATGGTCTCCAGGTCCAGAATTGTATTTCCGGACTCTTGCATTGGCATATGGCTCTCCATACCTCACTCCCCTCTTCCTGCCTGCCCCCCACCTGTCTATTCCTTGATTCTGCTCTTGACCCACCTCTTCCTTGTAACCTTCTCCATTACTTGTTTCCTTTACTCCTTCTTTCTTGCTTCCTGATTTATACTCCCTTTGTCCTCTGCCTGTCCCCACCCCTGTCTTTCTGCGCCCCTGCCCAAGGAGTTTGCTCACCTCAGGCCCTCCCTCCTTGATGCTTCATCATCGGGTGGGGGGCAGTGCTATTGCCTCCTAATTCTACAGCCTCTTCCCCAGCTAATTTAAACAGTTAAGCAATAATGCCGACAGGTGTGTGTCATGCTGGGATAATGTCACACCTCAGGTGGTTGGGCGTGAGGCCGCAGGCCGAGTGCATCCAATACCTGAGGCGTGATATTCTCCCAACCACACACCCTGGAGGGCATTATTACATTATACAATGGCTCGTTGTTACACAGAATAAAAAAATCATTTTAAAGATGTTTTTGTGTGGAAAAATATTTTGTTTTTTAAGAGAAGATGAAACAATCAAGCAAATGCAAATTAAGCAAAGGATCATCTACAGGTTCACCGTGAGGCTGAGACAAGACCCGTGATGTTGTGCTGTGCTGGGATAACATCATGGGTCCAGCCAAGATTGACCAGTCAGAGTCCAGGATTTTTCTTGCCATTGTATAATGATTATTAGACATTAGATCCATCACTGGGGACTGACTGGTCAGTTCCCAATGATTCAGGAATTTCCTAAATGTCACACTGCTGCCTGGGCAAGGGAGTGCTACTTCAGAAAAGTAGCATGCTAATCAAAATGTATTCTATGTAAAATGGCAGTCCAATTGTTCTAGCATTTGTATAACCCTCCCTACTGTAAATATAGTTCTCAGATTAGGAGTCTAGATATTAAAATCCATAGTTCAGCTTACATAGTTTAATAAATGTGATCCACCTGTGTTATTTAAGTTACACTTATGACAGATCAAAGTATTTTATAACCTCGCAGTGCAGAGACCTTTCATGCCAGGTCCACCAATTAATATTTTTGTTTCTGTTCTACAGAACAGCAAAAGATTTTCAAATGATGGAAGAGATGAAACTGAAACTAAACCCCAAAAATCAGTAAGTTGATGCATCCTATTTGTATTCATTGCTGAGAAATAACTGATTAGAAAAATGGATAAGTTAAATACTGTATTCTGATTAGCTGTTGACATTCCATTGGCATATATTTATGTGCCAATAAGTCCCTGTAAAGAAAAGGGTCCAACATATGATCTGGAGTTTGGACAAGATCACATACAGGGTTCATGAGCCACTTCACTTATTCTTAATTTCCATCACAAACCTGGCTGCTGTCTTTATTCCTATGTAACCAGCCCCACTGGGAGGTGTGCTGACCAAGCATAGAGATGGTAAAGGACAAGGTCTGTTATGCCTTTGGGTGAATGGTGCCTAAGTTAAGTGGTTAGAAATAGGCTTGAAAAGTGGTGTGGAGCCTCCACCTATGGGGAAGCCCTATGACCGAGGTCCGCTTTTCTGCGACTCCGTGGCCATGGAGATTATAGCGGAATTTAGTGTTAACTCTGACATAACGTGGAATATTATTCCGGGTTTAATGAACTGCAGAATATTATTCCTGGTTTACATGAACTGTGGAACATTATTCTGTTGTTTACTTGAACTGCAGATTATTATTCTGCAGTTTACTTGAAATGAAGACTATCATTCCACAGTTTATACTGAAGAGTCAGTATTTAGCCATTCTGCCGGCGCAGCAGTACTGTTACTGCTCATGACACCAATGACACTGGTTTGGGAATGAGTTTGGGAAGTTGAAGGACAGCCGGGGGGCAGGGCGGAATCAGCGCCCTAGAAACTGCTCTCCTCGGCAAAGTGTCAAATGTATCTTATGACCGAGGTATCTCATGGCCACTGTATTTTACACCCTTGTCTCATGACTCTACTCTCCTGCCTTTTGTGGTCAGAGTGTCTAAACTGGAAAATTTCCTTGTTTTGCAATTCTTGTCAAACACTGTATAAATATCAGACAGACTGTATGGCCAGTGTGTCAAGGGAGTAGCAAATGTGGCTGCCATAGATACTTGGGTCACCCAGAGGAATGAGGAATATTGCTTCATTCCTCTGAACACCTGTAGCAGTCCTGGTGGTAATAAGCCATCAGCTGTTTAGATTTGATCATGTTAGAGGTAAAATTGTTAGGCTTATTTGGTATTAATAAATTGCAACTAATTTAAAACAACATTTGATATCAGGTGACTTTATTGGATTACGGGGCCACTAACTAAGAACCTTGTGTTTACAGGTGTGCCACCCTAATTTCATTGCAAGACACGTCTCCTAGGAGAAATGGGAAAATAGAGGTTCAGCCACCACACAATGTTGTCCACCCTCACGTTGCAGACTCAGTGCCACCAGCTGGCCTCTTGCTCCCGTTCTACCATTCAGTCTTTATTGAGGAAGGGCCTCCCGGTTTCCCCACCTGGGGGATAAACCGAGGTTTTGGAGTGTGTGGCGTGACTGGCGATGTGTAAATCAAACGATGGGGGGCTGGCAGATAAAGAGGTAAAGCATAATAAATAATCAAAAAAAAAATCAGGATAAATTATGAATAAAACAAATCTGCAGTTTACATTGACTCTGACCAAGAAAATTATTCCATGGATCATATAAACCCCTGAAAACTATTCCGCTTTATGTTAAATTCTGCGAATGATTTTTGGCATTCTGGAATTAAAAACAAAAATCCAAAAGCATTTTGGAACAGCCCTGCCCATTAATTTGTCTACTAGGGCTTTACCTTAAAATCAAAACAGGTAAATACCACCCCCCATCCAGCTCAGCCTCACCACCCTCCCTATCCCACCCTGAGAACCTCATTGAGTCCCTTTATTTGAAGTAGAAATATTTTTATGAGGTCCCATACTGTGCAGCAATTCTCATCCTTCTTTTTGTTCTCTGCTTCGTACTCCATGACCCACCACTCCCTTCGAACTATCTAGGTCCTTCAATCCACCTGTCCCTTCCTGAGCCTTCAACCCCACATAGCAGCCTCCCCAGGGTAACCGTCAAAACCCTTCACTAGGTGGGTCCCGGGGTGTTGCTGAGGTGGACATGGCTCCTCGGGGCATCAGTGGCATCGGTGGACCGGCAGCGGTCATCCAGCTGGTCGTGTAGCAGTTTCCGCTTTTGTGTTGTTCCTCCCTGCGCCGCCTCTGCAGTGTTCTGGTCTCCACCAGAGGCTGCTCAGAGTGCCGCTGCCCGCCACCCACCCAGGAGAGGAGAGCAGTCCCTATGGGCGCTCAATCCTCTCCTTCCCTTCCCTGCCAGCCTCCAGCATCCCGAGTCCGTTCCCGAACCCGGGTCACCGGCTAGTTCAAGGTAAGCTGCCAGTACCTCAGCCCTCTGCGCCCACCGGTTGGCCCCTCATCTTCTAATTTTATTGCCAGGCCCGAATTCCAGTTTCTTGTCCCTAAAGTGCTTTGAGCACAACTGCACAATGCACCACTGGAATGAGAAACTGGCATTCTGGTCTAGGGGTAAAACTAGAAGGATGAGAATGTGCGGTGTGTGTAGCCGCTAAAGATGTCACTCATTCAAATTTGGTAGCTCTGGGGACTCTAAGGCTGGGGTGGGGAGGGTGATGGGGCTGAGATGGATGAGGTGGATTTTTACTTTCTAATACTAAAAACTGGACGTTGATTGACAACCTTCTCTGGTTTGTAGGTCCTAGCCCAAAAACTAAAATGTTTCCTCTACCTGGGTGCTTTGGGGGGTTACTGACTAGCAACCAAAGGTCTCAACTGCCGCTGCAGAAATGGGAAACTAATGTACGCCACAGAAGTTCCATGGCAACAGGGGACTTGCCACAGAAATTAGACTCTAAATTGCTGCAAAAAATTGGGCCTTGCTTATGACAGAGCACTGCCAGAGTATTCCCCCACAGCAAATAAATACAGTCCCCACCCTCTGTGACAGGTAACACAATCCCATCCCTCTTATCTCTCTAAGCATGCAAATAAACAGCAAGGCAGTAATGGCAAAATATGTCAGCAGTTGCAAATAAATAACCAGTGGATTTATTTTGGGGTTAGAGAACAAGGTGGGGACAAGGAAGTAAAGGTATAAATAAAGACAGCAGTTTGTATTCATCCCCATTGGAAGGCTCGTCTCAGCACCTCTTTCCCACACTGGTGCACCAGTTAACCTCACAGTCCCTCTGGAGCTCCCAGTTACAGTTCAAAGTGTGAGCACAGATACAGAGTTGCAGTCCTGTGACACTTGGACCTTGGTGTGGTACGTGTAAATTTGGTGCGTTGACTGCATCTGCTGGCTGTCAAATTACACAGTTGGAAGGACAGTAAAACAGTTGCTCCTAGCTGTAAGCTGGCAGTGGGCTTGATTCTAAGATTGTGCTGGAATGCCCAGAAACTATCTAGCTAGCTAGTAAGCTGAGCAGTAGGAGTGATGATTTCTGTGCCTAAAACCCAGTACTCATGAACTTTAGATGACAGGCTGGTGCCGTTGCTTTGGAGGCGTTTCTTCTTCCTTAGGCAGGCGATGGCTGGATGCTCCTTCTGTTGGCTGGATACAGGTGCGGTGGAATCTGTACCTTTCTGGTGGTGAAAGATGCGGCCATGATGACTTTAGATGATAGGAGCTCTGTTCTGTAAGCCAGTGGCGAAGGGTGCAGGCTGTTATGCTTTGGACGATGATCCTTTTCACTCTGCAAGAGGATTTCCCTTCACTCACTCCAGCAGGTAGACAGTCACCAGGACCTCAGCTGGTTTGATCCCCTGTTAGTGTAAAATCCTAACAGCAGCAGAAGGCAGTGGCTGACCACCTTCCCAGATGCCTGCTCAATTCGTGCTAGAGCCCAGGCTTGGCACTCCAGCTGCTTCAAACACCTTTTGCAGGGGTCTCAAGTCTGTTTTGACAAATTTTGTGGTCGGACAGGAAAAGCAATTTGGAGCTATTCACAAATGCTCTCCTTTCCTCAGAGATTTCTCTCAGACCAGTCTGCTGTATTGCTCATGGCACTCCCTTGTGCAAATCCAGGGAGCAAAAATCCATGCCTAGCATCTCATGCATTATTCATTGTGCTAAATCCCTAGTTTTCAGTGGCTGCATTTCCTGGGGAAAAGCATGCATACAAGTCCTGAGCCAGCTTGCATTTCAGAGATGAGCCCCAAATTGATGTCAGTTTCACAGGAACAAGGTGTACTAATTTAGTTGTTATGCACTTTGTGCAGCTTGAGAGCTGTGTGAAATTTAGCAACCTCCTTGCTTGGGCTCCCCGATCGTGGAAGGCAGTCTAGGGCCGGATGAGTGAAGAGAGGTGGTGGCGTACTGACCATGGTGAGAAGGTGATGAACCAGCCCACAGAACTAATGGACGGTGTCCAGTCCAGCCCCGGTAAGCTCCCAACTTGGACTGGGGGTTACACCTACATTAAAACCTTCAACTAGCCTTAAAAATAAAGCCCTCAAACTCAGAAAACTCATAAATTGAATTTTCTTTCTACTCATGATGTCTTTCTGATAAAGCAAATTTAAAACAAAGTTAAGCACCATTCAGATTTTTTACTTCTGGTGGTACTTTGATGACCATGACAATCCCTCAGTAGCCTAACCAGCTTGTCAGAGCAATCTGTGTTTCTAGTTCTGCCAGATATAATTGAGCCTGTGGTTTCATATGAATCCTGTGTCTCTCATATGAGCCTATGTGTGAGTGTATGCCAGTGGAATTTTGCAGAATTTTAAATTCATGCATTCCATGTTAACATTCCATACATCTGAGGGAGGAGTGAGCATTAGAAAATGGGCTAGAAATTCCGGGCTCTGATTGGCTGATACCCCTGGCAAGCTGGGCATGTATCAGAAAACAGAGCCTGGGTTAGGAAAAGTGCTAATGCCATCCAACCTGAATAGAGAAATCATGCAGCCAGTCAGAATTTTTAGCTCGATTGCTGCCATTTGTTTCTCGCTTAGCAGGGAGTTGGCACACGGACAACCCCAACGAGTCTGTCTTATTTTCAATTAAATAAATCAATTAAGAGTAACCACACATATAAAAATTACAGAAGAAAAGAAAGGAAGTAGACTGTCCGATCAGCTTCACAACTGTAACTGTGCTGGGCAGTGTTTTTTTTGTTTTTGTTTTCTTTAAAAGGACAGTGCGCACTTCTCCATAGCTCCTAATCTACCTTCAAGGGCAGTGTCGCCTCTCCATAGTTCAAAACTGTCTTCAGTAAACAAATAAAATTGACAGAAAGCTGTCTCTGCACAAGTTACTGCAATCTGAGATCTAGCACTCCAGATATGAAAACAGTAGTGGTTTTGTCTCCACAGTAGCGCAACCAGCTAGCGCCTCTCTCCTCGAGTCTCGCTTCAACTCATTTTGTTCAACTCATTTCTTCTAAATTAAAGTAAGCTATTTCTCCTAAAGTAAAAATAAAGCACCATAGCAACCCACTCCCACCTCTCCAAAAAGCTGTATGTGTGGTAACCATGGCAACAAGGTCACAGGCACAACAACACAGGCTCCATATTCTAATGCAGGCAGAGGAACTACTGTATCACAAATATTCTTTTAAACACATTTTTTATTAAACTTATTTTTGTTTTTACTGTGCCCATTTTCTAAGTGCAATAACACCCTCCAGGGTTGGCGGTATTGTGCTATACCAGACCTTCCTGAGGCTATAAGGCCTTACACCTGCAGTGTCGGGCTTCATTATGCCCCTGGGTGGTCCGGTGTAGCACAATACTGCCCATCCTGGAGGGTATCATTGCTTACTTCTGTTTAGAGGAATACTGCAGAATACTGAATTCTTTGTTTCATGGTAAACAAACCTACTGCATGTGTAGAAAGACAAATCACTAATAGGTAGAAATCATTTGTGGAGGGGCTACTTGTCATTTTCTAAGCAATATTTTACTGTATTTTTGTGACTTTTTTTATCCTTTAGAGATGTTTTTTTTTTTTTAATTTGCCCAACCCATTTTAAACTGCATTAAGACCCTTCAGGGTGTAGGGTATTGGTGGTACCCGCACTTCCAAGAGCTGTAAGGCCCTTGGTGGCATTCGCCTCGATCACACCCCTGGGTGTGTGTATCCTCCGCTCCAGGTAGATTGTTCCCTAAGACCTGGTCTGAGACCAGATTCTTTCTTGCACTTTTGTTCTTGGGCTTTACCGTTTAGTGTGGACTTGCTATTCCAACACCACACCACCATGGATCACCACTTTAGAACAATTTAGGTTAAGCGAATGATAGTGGAATCAGGATTGCAACCCAGACCTCCTGGATCAGTGCCAAATCAGTCCAGGTGGGAAGTGGAGAAACTGGTCCCAGACCAGGTCTTAGGGGAAACAGTCTTCTCCACCATATCCTCCTACACCCTACACCCTGTCAGGGTTTATTGCTTACTTAAACTCTAACACACATTCGTTTCCTGCCTAGAGACCTGCATTTTTTTATACATTTTAATACACTTAAAAATAAAGCCTTTTGTTAGCTTTAGCCATAATAAATGTTACGTGTGGCTTCCACGAATAAGCACTGATCATGATGCCTACCAATTTAGCTTTGTGATAAGTTCAAGTTAATTCTTATTTACCAAAACTGTCCTGCTCTGACTTTCTCTGATGACCGTTAACTTCTCATTGCCTGCCTTTTAGATACATTAATCAGCAGCATGTTTTCAGATGCCCAGTCACAAACTTCATTCATGAGTTTAAAAAGAAATTGGATAGACTATTGTTAGGATTGAATCATACGTGCCCACAAGTGTGGGAAGGTGCTCATGATGGGCTCCTTGCCTTTTCCACCTTTAAATCGTAGAGTAATTTGTAAACTTACTACTTGTGTTGGCTCTACAGGCTGGCAGTAAATGTGTAATGGTGGAGACAATGAAGTTGCAAGTACTCATTCAAAAGCAGTACTTGGTGAATGCTGCAAAGGGTTGTAATGTGGTGAGGACAGCACCAGCAACCCTGGCCCTTCTAACCTCTGTAGGTTCTTCTTCAGGGGACTGCTGGTGCTGTCCTTACCACATTAAATCCTTTTTACTGCATGTACTGAGTACTGCCTTTTAACTGATGTGCACTTTGCAGCTTCGCTTGTCTCCAGCAGCTTGGTTTTTGGGCCAAGTGCTGCACCAGTCCTGTGCCCCCAGCTGTTCTTTTGTTTTGGTCTGTCATAGTAAATGGTATGTGCTGTCCTCCCTGACAGCTGGGACTGATTAAAAGTTTAATCGTTTTAGGGCTCATTCCCTCTCATTAGCCTCTGTCTTTTAATCTGTCCATTAGCGGTAGACTGCCTAGTAAAGAGACTTTCACCAATAGGGTCAGTTTTCTGCAAAAACTGCCTAATTGTATTCACGTTAAAAGAAAGAAGATCAGCACAAAAGCACTGAGGCAAGGATTACCCATAAAGGGCATTGGCAACAGAGTCAGGTTTCAAAGAAATACAAATGGCTGTAATGCAAAGCACCATGGAGTGTTTGCAAAATCACAGTGGACATTTTTACTGGTTCTACTAATGCTTGTTACCAAAGGACTTCTCATACAATCTGCAGAGGCTGAGAACATAAGACACAGATGTGTTTGTCCTACCAGGACTCATCAGTGTGCCTCATCTGTAGCTCACTCAGGGGAAAAACAAATAAGCCCTTATATGGTCTTATGGGTTTGGGTTTGGGTCACTGTGGGCCCAAAATAAAAAGCAAGCTGAAAAACAAAGAATCTCCATACAAAAGCACTGAGGCAAGGGTTACCCAAAAGGACATTGGCAACAGAGTAATTTACTGAGATACATTAATCAGCAACATGTTTTCAGATATCCATTCAGAAATATGATTCATTAGCTTGTAAATCACTAGGTGTTTATCATAAGAGAATATAAAGTAGTGCCATCTACTTGTTCACATCAAGGTGCAAAATCACTTATCATTTAAAGGAACAATAATGGACCCAGCTTTCTCCTTTCTTGGGACATGGATATGATGTTATATCCACACTATTTGGCAGTGTCCTTTCCCTTTGAGATGTGTCAGAAAGTCTTCAAGTTGGCTCCTCCCACCCACCCAGGTTGGTAACTCCTTGGCTCTGCCCATGGCCCAGATCTACCTTTCCGTTGGAAGAAGCGGGTTCCTTCCTTACCACTCCCCCGTTGAGTAGGCCTAGCACTTAAATCTCCAGATTTACTTCCAGAACTTCAACAAAACTCTTATGAGTTTGTCTTCAGCTCGATCTTGATCATGATCGATAAGTCCGTTCCAGGTTCAGCCAGTGCCCTTGCGGGCAGAAGATGTCTGGACCAACCTGTATGCCATGTCGTCTACCGCAGGGCGATCCGCGATCCCATGCTTCGACTTTTGTCACTCTTTTCACCCAGTCATTCTGGAGGACTGTCTCAACCGCCTATAAATTGGGCTACCCAGCGCACGAATCTGCCGTCAAATTTATGACGCCTGCTGGCGGTCTCCACGGCTGGGGCCGAGCAGCTCTCGCCCTTTGGAAGAGGAGACATCCCAGGCCACGCCACACTCCTCTTTGGCCTCTGCCTTCATGCTACTTCACCTGGGCTCAACGTTCATGGGCTCCTTCAAAAATTGTGCCGATCTTTGCCGACTCTTGGTCAGAGACCCTCGGGGCACAATCCAACTCTAAAAAAAAAAAAAAAAAAAGTCAAAAAGGAGAAAGAGGACTCGTCTTGAAGGATCGTGGCATTGGATTGCTCTTGGTCAAGGGTCTCCGATTCCTGCACTTCTCTGGATTTGACTTTGGTAGAGTCCTCAGCCTTGGCCACCGATCCCACAGTAACAGTTGGGCCTGTCAGCCAAGGCGCTGGTTGAGATCGGCGAAATTTTTCTCGAGCCGACCAACCAGTTATTGACCGAAGAGGCTGACACTTCTTTGCTCAGGACTCGATCCTGACTCAGATCGTTGGAGGGACGGATCAGTCCACTGACCTGCCGCCCCTGGTCCCAGACCCTGACCAGGAGGAGCTTCTGTGCTCACCGACTCCCCCCACTCCCAGCCACTGCCAGTCCCCCAGCAGTCGAGGTTTCTGTTTCCTTCTGTGGTCGAGTCGGTCGTGCCAACATTGGTGCTCCCACTCTCGGCAGCCGAGAAGGCGCCACCGTTACTCTTCGTCCTTGTCCTCCATGGGTGAGAGAGGCTTTTGGCGCAAATTGCATAGGCACTTAATGAGGACTTTATGTAGCAACAGTTAGTGCTTACCAGTGCCAAACCGACTCTGATTTCTCGCCGACCATCACTTGGCTGTCGCCCAAAATGCTGACACTGCTGGGTTGGGGAGCGAGCTCAGGTCGTCGGAGGGAGCTGGCTGGGGAGAAGGATCGAGGCGTCCCATGACTGCTCTCCTTTTCCGGGGAGGCGCGGGGTGCCACTGATGCATAGGGACACCTGGTGGAGGCCAGGAGTACCTCAACATCACAGGGCAAAAGACTTCAAGAGGCGGGACGGACGCTGGCGTCATTGCACGTTCCGCCCCTCTATGGGAGAAAACTCAGCCCACCTCTCGCGCCCTACGTGATGCCCACCCCTCAGGCTGCAATCGGCTCTCCAGGCCGACTCCGCCCTATCCGTTGTTTGTGGCACCCAAATAGGGGGATGGGTGCCACGCCTCTGCCCTGGGGGTAATCCAGGGGTCCCGAGTACGGCTCATGGGGATGCCGCAGCAGAGGGTCCGTGACCGGGCGGATAAGCTGGCGGAGAGAGGAGGGGGCGAAAAAGAATAAATAAAAAAAAAAAATAAAAATGCTGACACTGTCTCCATCGATGGAGCCAATTAAAACAGTTCTGGCTCTGGCATCTCGCCGATCGTGGTTGAACCACTGTTGAACAACCACTGGCGGCTCTCTGACCAAGGAGTCTTGACCAGCCAAGAGCTTCCCCATGGCTGTTGGTCACCATTGCACCTGACTGTCCGTGGAGGGTCCATGGTGATTTGAGTGGTGGACCACTGTTTAGACTCCTTGAAGTTCGTAGGGACCTCTCGACGGACAAAGGCCCATTTTCCTTCATGGGGCTTTCTGCCTGATCTCTGAGTCACGGGTATGAAAATGGAGCCCGTCCAGAAGCGGGCTTGTTACCTGTTGACTGAGATCCTTGGCCAGGTAGACACACTTACAAGGCTTTCCGGTGGCAGAAGCCATTCTTGGCCCTGTCCTGGAGCTTTGGCAGCACCCTGTTTCAGGCCTGTGCCTTCTGCACGGATGGTCTGCAAATACATGGTACCACCAGCTCCCTCTCGGGATTCACAGAGCACCCCTACTGAGAGCTTGGTGGCAGACTCTGTGTTTCGGCACTCCAGCAACACTGAGGATGTTGGAAAGCCACCTGACAAGGAGTCCAAGAAGTTGGACCATGCGGCTAAGGAAAGTCTATGCTTCCTCCTTGCTTGGTCTCCGCCAGGTGAGCTCGGCCCTCCTCATGGTCCACCTCTGTCATGCCCTTCTGGGCTCTCTCGATGAAGTGCTTCCTCATCTGCCTGCAGCCCTTCAGACTAGTCCAGGACCAGAGCCAGGCTGTAGCCAACCAGCAGCTCCAGACAGCCATGGACATTGGGAACTCCTGTGCCGCTCCGTGACAGCCTCAGCGGCTGTGCGCTGCAGGACTTGGTTGAGGATCTTGACCTTCATGGCGGACACTCAACACAAGCTGGCAGATGTTCCCGTCCTGGGCACCGAACTGTCCGGGCCCGGGGTCGAGGGCCACCTCACCTGTATTGAGAAGTCCAATGCCACCTTGGAATCCATGACATCTGCCCAGAAAGACCATAGGGACTCCAAGCAGCAGCAGAAAAAGGAAGCCCTTTTGGTCCACCTTCACTCCTGTGGCCAAACCAGCCTAGCCCCAGGCTGGACAGCAGGACACAGGCCTGGCAACCTGGCCCTAGTTGGTGGCCTTGGTTGTCCGTAAGCTTGGAGGAGAGGCTCTGGTGATGCCCAAGCTGGGCCCTCTTACCCTCTAAGCCTGCCCAGTGATGGAATGAGGAGTGCTTCCTCATTCCTGTCTAACCTCCCCATGGTCCTGCCGTGGGGTTGGCTCCACCACTTCCTTTCTGCCTGGTCTGCAGTCACCACGGATAGGTGGGTTCTTGAAGTGGTGGGTCAGGGTCTGCCTTTGGAATTCGAGCAGCATCCTCCTTGCCGAGCCCGCGCCCCATGGGAGGACTTTGTTGCCATAGGCATGCTGTCAGCTTTCAGAGCGACATAGCCCAGCTGCTCCACAAGGAGGTTGCGGTTCCTGTTGCAGATCCTCCGAACACCCAAGGTTTGTCTCCAGGTACTTCCTGGTGCCAAAGTAGATGGGGGCATGCTCCCATTCTAAATCTGCATGATCTGAACAAGTTCCTCAGGTCACACACCTTCAGGATGGTAACTCTGTCTCAGATCAAACCATCTCTAGAGTGAAACATGTGATTTTGCTCCCTGAATCTTCAGGATGCATTATTTCACGTCCCGATCTGTCCATCTCATCAAAGATTCCTCTGCTTTCGAGCAGGCGCCCTCTATGAGTTCCAGGCCATGCCATTCGTCCTCTCCTTGGCCCCAGGGTTTTCACCAAGTGCATTGCAATGGTGGCGGCGTACCTGAGGCGCGAGGGGTCTGGGTTTACCCGACCTGGATGACTAGCTGATTGCAGTTCCTTCCAGGCAGGAGGTGGAGGTTCAGGGACCTGGCCCTCCAGACCTCGTCTCCCTTGGTCTCCCTGGTCAACGAGGGCCAAGTCAGAACTGTGCTGTCACAGGTGATCAGCTTCATCGGGGTGGTGCTCGACTCTTGCAGAGCCAGAGCCCGGCTCCCAGTGGACAGGGCGGAGGCTCTCTCCTCCTGTGCCCAATCATTTCATGTTGGGCAATTGTGCTGTGCCTGGGACTTCGCGCTTGCTGGGCTACATGGCTGTCTACACAACGTGGTTCCTTGCACTCCCTGCAGTGGGAGCTGGCCAGACAGTGGTCTCAGTGCTAGAGTCACTCGACCAGCTAGTCACTGTGACCCAGTGGATGTGGGACACCATCCAGTGGTGGTTAGTCCCAGCACATCTGCAGGAAGGGATCCCATTTGTCCGCCCAGAGCCAACAGTCATCCTGATGACCGATGCCTCTCTCACAGGCTGGGGTGCCCACCGTGGGGAACACATAGTCCACGGGCTTTGGACCCCGTGGAGTCCTGATACCACGTCAACCTGCTATGGGAAGTTTGACTAGCGCTGACTGCATTCACTCCACACATCCAGGTCAGGTGGTCCAGATCCAGATGGACAATACCACGACCACGTACTACCTCAACAAACTGGGAGGGATGCACTCTATGCCCTTATGCAGGGAAGCGCTCCGTGTTTGGACCTCGTGCGCAGCCTGAGGCGGATCTCCTAGTCATCCATGTGGCAGGAGCCTCCAGTCAGCTGGCAGGCACCCTTAGCCAGGTGGGCAACTCACGAGTGCTCTCTCCACCCAGAGGTAGTTCACAGTCTGTTCTCCCAGTGGGGCATCCCTCAGATTGACCTGTTCACCTACAGGGAGAATGCAAAGCTGAGGCTGTTTTGTGACTGCCCCCTCAGTAGGGAAGCTGCAGGGGATGCCTTCTCGAGGCCCTGGAACCCAGGCCTCTTCTGTGCCTCGCTTCAATTCCCTTGATCCACAATGTGCTCCTCAAGGCCAGAAGAGACAAGGCATAGGTGATCCTGATGGCTTGGGACTGGCCTCAGCAGTAGGCTCCTGAGACATTTTCCCTGTGCTTGGACCTGCTTTCCATCAATCGGGGAAGGTACTCCACCCAGACCTTCAATCCCTGCCTGACAGCCTGGTTCTGGGCGATTAGAGTTCCAGGCTTTGGGGCTCTCTGAAGCTGTCTTCACCATTGTAGAGCATCTCGGAAGGAGTCGACAAGAAATACTATGCCTTCAAATGGAATAGATTCTCTGTTGGTGTCAGGGCAAGTGGTTGGACCTCTGTCCTGTCCAGTGGCTAGCATCATTGCCTATTTGTGGTTCCTCTCTCAGTCAGACCTTCAGTCATCAACCGTTAAGGTGCACCTGGCAGCCATCTCTGCTTACGGGCTTAGGCTGGTCAGCAGTCAGTGGTGTAGGAGAAGGTGGTCTGGTGCTTCTTCAAGGGCTTTGACCACATTTCCTCCGTGCATGAACCACCACCACTGTGGAACTTGTTGCTGGTTTGGCAAAGCCTATGGGCAAGCCATTTGAACCAATGCATGGGTGTGATATGTCTCACTTGTTATGGAGGACCCTTCTTGGTGGCCATCACGTCAACCAGAAGGATGAGTGAGCTCCAGGTGCTTTCAGTTGAGTCTCCTTACCTGGTCTTCCACAAGGACAAGGTTGTCCTGCGCCCAATCCAGTTCCTCCCGAAGGTTGTGTTAGAGTTTCACCTTTACCAGGTGATTAATCTCCCAGTGTACTTCACCAGTCACACCTCAAGGCCGAGCACAGGCTCCATACTTTCGACCTGTGGTGAGTGCTTGCTTATTACAGAGGGAGCACAGCTGGAGTTCGGGAGAGGTTTGCCAGCTGTTTGTCACCCACGCTGAAGCTGCACCTGGCAGACCTGCAGCCAAGTGGACGATTGGCAGGTGTATCACATCCTGCATTGATCTCTGCTATAGACTGGTGGGTAGGGAGCCTCCCAGAGGGCTAAGGGCTCATTCCACCGCCCATACCACTCGTTGGTGGCTGCTTCTGGGGACATCCTTATAAAGGAAATCTGCAGGGCTGCTACCTGGAGGTCAGCACACACCTTAATTTCCCATTACCACATTGACCTAGAGTCACGCTGGGATGCTGGTTTTGGGGCCTCAGTTCTCCAGTCTCTATTCCTGAAGTACGGGTGTGCGCCATGCCTTCCTTCTCCGGAGAACTGCTAGAGTCTTCCAGATAGTGTGGATAAAACATCATATCCACATCCTTAGAAAACGGGTTACTCACCTGTAACAGTAGATCTTCCTCGGATTGGTCTCTTGCAGCAGGTAATACTTTTGGGTATCCAGCAGAGGTCACTGTGGTGCACGGCAGCTCTACCAGCAGTTTTTCAGAGTGGGAAATCGGGATCTGGGGTGTACCCAGCCTGTTAGGCACATCTATTACTCACTGAGTCAGGAGAGGTTTAACAAAGGAGAGGTGTACACTCTTATGATGAATAGGGTGTCCAGCTGGGACATAGAAGATTTGAGATAGACCAAATACTTGCAGATGCACCTATCCCTTGTCCCTCAGGTATTTGGTGGCACCATGCCTTTGCAGTCACAGCTACAGAGGCTTACCAGGGCTCACTGCATCCTTCCTTTTGCCCTTGGGTCCAGATAACTGGTGCCTGCCAGCTGCACTGAATCTTCCGTGGCCTTTGTGCCGTTCTTTGTTCATTCGGCCTCTGCCAGAAACAGCTATTTACTTGCTGAAATAACAGGATGGAAAATGCAGAAACCATCAAGCAGCCCTCCTGAACATGAGCCACCAGGAGTCCGCCTCTCTTCAAACTTGGAACAGTGCAGGATTCAAGCCTGTGGAGATCCACACCAGAAGGAGCCAGTGCTATACTGAACCCTGCTGAGTCCCAGGCTTACTAATAGTTGATGTGGCGAGACCCCAACATGTCATCCATACAATTTTTATTAACATGCATTCTGTCCATCTCCCATGACATAGTCTAAGCCAATCCACAACATGCTGTCCTGGTGGGGCATCTCCAATCTCACACAGGAGGCACTTGTGAAGTGGCACCCCAATAGCAAAGAATGCTTTCCCTGCAACCTTTCCCAGGCTCTGAGGGCCTAGAGTGGCAGGACAGACAGCTATGACAAAGCCAGGTTGTTCACAGGAGCACAGAGTACTCCATTTGCACAGCTGGGTGGCTTGACAGTCTTGGGTGATTATGTAGCCAAGCATATGGCTTCTATTGTGAGCGAGGGGTGGGGGGGAGTACATGATGTAGTAAATCTAGAGAATCATGAAGGAAAAACTGTTAGTTGGGTTGATGCCTGTGTGAACATTTAAGTTTTCAGTGAGCAATGCACTGGAGGCGATACAAAAGCTAGACAAAGAATTTGTAAAGAAAGTCAAGTTCTAGGGACCTAGATATGGTTCACTTGTCCACACTTCTAGGCGTCTCCTTTAAGAGCTGATTTGCTGGACTGTCTTTAAGAGTAGCTCCTCCCACCACCTAGGTGGTATATCCTCAGCTTCACCCCTGACAGAAGAGCTTCCTGTAAAGTCGCCACATGGCTAACTTTGTTTGAACTTCTTTCCAGTTCACATTTGGATATATTCCTTGGTTCCGTGTTCATCTTCGATGCCTATGATGGACCGTGGGGCTTCAAGTAGTGTGTCTGGTACAGTCAGAAAATGTCACAGACTGATACACACATGTCAGGCATTTACTGTTTAGATGAACAACACAATGTTGTTGCCTGCAGCCTGTGTCAGGCTATGCTTCCTGCTTCCTCAAAGACTGCTACGCTCATCTTTTCCTCGGCTAGCTGGCCAAACGAGATCCTTCAGTGAAATCCAGGGATGCCACACAAAGCAGTCCCTGTGGCTGTGGGGTTCATGGCCCAGTGGGCAGCTATGAAAAGATGGTAGCCAAGGCCGCAGAGGGCACCTTTTGTTGATCTCGGTGCTGCAGCTTAGGCCCAGCATCGCACAGTTTTCGGGTAACTTCCATGAGATGTGCAACACCCTTCAGACCTTTATTTATTTATTTAAAATTGGTGACCGAAAGGCATGCTGAGCTGAGGCTCATTTCCAGAGTGCGACCGGTACAAGGTGTACAGTGAGAGCTAAACAGAGAAAATATAAAAGTTCTAGTTACAGGCGTAAGGAGCAACAGCAGCGTGCATGATAAGTACAAGTAAGTACAGGTAGTCAGCATTTTGTATATGGAGCTTAGGACTGGAAACATGATGGAGTGGACTATTACCAGGAAAGGACAGTGAGTACTCTGAGGCGAGGGGTGAAGCTGTCTGCAGCCAGAGGTTACCAAGTGGGACAGCCAAAGAAGGCTAGACCTGAGTCAGGAGGGACCCTGGGGCAACTGGGGCAGGAGGAGGGAGGAGCCTGAGTAGTGTTTTAACTGCTGTGAGGAGGGGCCTGATGTAGTTTGGGGGAGATTGTTCCAGAGGAGGGAGGCGGTAGGAAAAGGCTGCTTGCCCGAGGCAGAGTGGGCATGGGAGTTTGAAAGTGCGTGTGGCTCTGTAGACGGAGCTGGTATCCAGAGTAACTGGCTGGTGAGAGGTGGGAGCAGAGGTAGGGAGGAAGGAGCCTAACCAGTATTTACCTAGGAGGGAGGCAGTATGGATGGTCCTCCTGTGTGAGAGTGGGGTCAAGGAAAGTGAAGAGTAAAGAAGGCAGTGGTGAGTAAGTGGGGAAGAGGCTGTTGCAGACCGACAGAAGGAGTTGAGAAGGATGTCGAGTTTTGAGAGAACTGAGGCTGGGGCAGAACAGTAGATGATATTGCCATAGTCCATGACCGGTAGGATAGTTTTACTTACGAGGTTCACTATGGGTGGGAGGAAAGGCAGGTTTGTGGCGATAGAGGAGAGCCCTGCCTGCCACAGTAAAGTGAAAAGTCAAAGACCCACTGTCAGTGGTGGGAGTGGGAAAGGGCATGCTTTTCCCGCCCTCGACTCCACAACTGCTCAACAGTCGTCAAATGCTTGGCTTCAGCCAAACCTGCAGGTTGAGGATAGCTTTAGCTCCACAATGCCCCTGTTGAGTTTGTCAGCCTCGACACAGGTTGAACAGGAAGTTGAGATTTTCTTGACTCTGTTGACCTGTTGTCTGAAGGGATTGAAGACGATTCGACCTCCACGACTGGGGTCCTGTTGGGCCACCCTGAAGAGGGTCAGGAGCAGTTGGCAAACCTGGCTGTCTCCTCTTAGTAGTTACCTGCCTCCGGGGTCAAACCGCCCAAAACCTGTATGGGTAGTTCATACTGCCCTCTGGCTGTATCTCCAAGTTATCGGCCATGTCAACTTTTGAGGTCCAGGTTGTGCCTGAGGATTCCTTGCACTCTTGATCTCGTTTGACTGGGAGATGTTGTGTCGGCACTCTTCTTCCTTCATCCTGGAGCGATGAGAGGCTTTGTCACCATATGTGGTAGTGCTATGAAGAGCTCGCTTTGGCAGGTTAGGGCTCACCTCCATCCCTGCAGTCAACTGGTAGTCTCCAGTGCAGTCTGTACAGCTCCTGCAGAGACAGTTGTCCCCTACTTGAGTCTCTCCACCAGTTTAGGTGGAGCTGCCTCCACAACAGCCTTTGTAGGAGCCCCTTTAAGGATTCTCAGCTAGCTGTCAGCTTGCCAGGCTGGTTGTCGGTGGAGACCAGGCATTCTGGCGAGTCCGAATGGTGCATGATGGCAGTCAGACAAGGGCCATGCTCGAAGAGTTTTCGGATGACTCCGATGGATCCTCAATGCAGTCCTCGAGGACTCATGCTTTTGATCGTGACTCGATGAAAAGTTGACTTCCTACCATGGGCCAGTGTCCTTCATGGCTCTTCCTCAGGCTCATGTCTGGAGTCCATGGAGATTCTTTTGGAGCCAGTCCAGAAAAGGGCCAAATGCCCCTTACTGAGATCCTAGATAGGGACCAATCTCCAGGGTTGCCTTCCCAGTGGCAGAGGCCATCCTGGGACTGGTGCTGGAACTGGCAGCACCCAGCTTCCTGCCCAGCACTCTGCCTATATGGTCTGCAAGTACACGGTTCCTATTGGCACTTTGTCTGGATTTCGCACCACCCCTTGCCTGAGGGTCTGGTCACAGACTCTTCCATAAGTCTGGCAATGCCGGGACGTGAATGAGCTCCCCCACCCCCGAGTTAAAAAATCTTGACTATGCAACAAAGAAGGTCTCGCTGCATCTTCCCTTGGTCTCCATCAGGTGAGCTATGGCTTGATGATCTCTTGAGGTTTTGGGGACCCCTCGTAAGGACTGGAGTGATGGCTAACACCAAACAACCAAGGACACACAATAAATGTTTAAAACAAAGTATTTAATACATTTCTGATGTTAAGTTACAAGTTTTAAGTTTCACAGAGCAGACTAGCAGTCTAATGCTATTAGAGCTGTAGTTATACAGAAGAGCAGAGAAAAGATATTACTTGTCCTCTGGGAGCTGGGGCAATCTGACAGCAGATTCTTGTTGTTCTTCCTTTCTCCCTCCCAAGACTCAGAACACATCAGTAATGTGTGTGTTTTTAAATACTCTAACTGACCTTACCCTCTGAGTGGTCACTAGGTTTTAGACCAATCAGAATGTTGGGACTGATGGCCAATCACAACTTGCATGTTAAGTGCATGGACAGGGGCTTGTAGCTAGTTGCAGCTTGCCTTGTCAGTAGTGCATGGACAGTGGTTACAGTCTGCACCACCTGTTGTCACTGCTACATGACAGTTCATTACTGGCAATTGGCTCACAACAGTTTGCTCCTTTCAGAACTTAGGAAATTTTCAGGAAAGTTCCTGTTGCCTACTGTAAAGTGAGTTATCAATAGAGGGGTGTCCAAAATATGAATAAAATCTTGCTGCAGTATTTCATATGTGTGGGAGAGAGGAGTGAATCGTTCATGGAGCTAATTACCCTTAAAGAACTGACGTGACACCTGTTCTGCTTGTTTGGCACTCCTTTGATGGACCACTTTGCTTCCAGGAGAGCACAAAGCTGAGGCTGTTTTGTTCATGCTTCCCTCTGTCTGGAACAGGTGGGATGCCTTCTCAAGGCCTTGGACCCCAGGCCTCCTGTACCCCTTCCCTCCATTTCTATTGATCCACAAGGTGGTGGTCAGGGTGTGGTGGGTCAAGGCGCAGAGTACCAAACTCTCCTCAACCTCAGCAAGAGACCTCCTTGGCAGTTGCTTTTACCCCGGATCTGCTCTTTTGTCATCGGGTGAAGATTCTGCACCGGATCTTCAATCTTTGTACCTCACAGCCTGGTTCCTGAGTGGCAAAGTTCCAGGCTGTGGGACTTTGGAAGATGTGCTCCATGTTGTGGAGGCATAGCGAAAGAGTCGACTCGTCAGTGCTACACCTTTAAATGGAAAAGATTTTCCATTTGATGTCAGGGCAAGGTGCTTGATCCCTTGTTTACCCATTGGCTAGCATTCTGGACTATCTTTGGTCCCTCTCCCAGCTGGGGCTGAGATCGACTATTCTCAAGGTGCATCTGGCAGCCATCTCTGCATACCGAGTGTGGGCTGGTATACTGGCGGTGGCGTAGGAGAAGGTGGTCAGGCATTTTTCAGAGATCTAGACCACTTGAACCTGCCAGTGTGTGAACTACCACAAACTTGTGACCAGTTGCTGGTTCTGGCAATGCACATAAGCCTTTTGAGCCTATGCACAGGTGTGAGATGTCATACCTGTCTTGGAAACGCTTTCATGGTGGCTATCACCTGCACTAGAAAGATCAGTAAGCTGAAGGCGCTCTTGGTAAAGTCTTTGTACCTGGTCTATCACAGAGTCAAGGTAGTCCCTCCTGAAGATGATTAGAGTTTCACCAACCAGGTGATTAACCTTCTGGTATTCTCTACCAACCCATCTTTGGAGGCTGACCGTGTGCTCCATCCTAGCCCGTCTTAATGCGAGGTGAGGCTCACCAGCCTTTTTTTTTTTTTTACTTCCTCACCAGCTATTTTGCTCCCTGCTGGAGGTTCTGGACCCGCTCCACTTACGCTCTCCCCCAAGTATCCCCAGGCCTACCCCCAGCGGAGCCCCCCAAGGAAACACTGTCCACGAAGCCCTGGCTTGCCCCTCCAGAGTGGGGTCACAAGAACTGGACCCCCTGTGGTGGGGAGCAGAGCAGGGTCCATCATTAGCGGCTGGTGATGCATTTTTTTGGATTTTTCCTGGGGTGGTGACATGCAATGACGCCAACATCTGCCCCACTTTTATGTGTGATGCCTCTGCCAGAGGTTTGCATTGCACCTGACACTGTTCCCTCCTCCCTGGAGAAGGAGAGTAGTCCATAGGATGCTCAGTCCTTCTCCCCCAGCCCTCTGACTCCTGGGTCCATTCCGAACCGGGATGTTGGCATACAGACAGGCGCCTTGTTGTTGTGCGGAGGGCTGGCAGGTTCACCAGCTCTTTGTACGTATGCTGAAGCTTTACCTGGTAGACTGGCAGCTAAGAAGGCGATTGGTAGGTGGGTTGTCTCTTGTGTGGGCCTGTGTTATAGGTTGACTAGTAGGGAGCTTCAGTAGGGCTTAGGGCTCATTCCACCAGACATACCACTGCCC
This sequence comes from Neoceratodus forsteri, assembly GCA_016271365.2. NCBI lineage: Eukaryota > Metazoa > Chordata > Ceratodontiformes > Ceratodontidae > Neoceratodus > Neoceratodus forsteri. The sequence goes on from CM057459.1 coordinate 342,811,866, forward strand.
CTGTGGCTGCCTTCAGGAGTCTCTATCCATGCAGGAGATCTGAAGGGTGGTTACCTGGAAGTCAACAGACACCTTAATGTCACATACAGCATCGACCTTGAGTGATGCTGGGATGCTGCTTTGAGGCCTCAGTTCTCCAGCTTCTGCTTGCCAAATAGGAGTGCATGCCTTGTTCCCTCCTCCCGAAGAACTGCAGGAAGTCTGCCAGAAGTGTGGATAAGTGAACCATATCCATGTCCCTAGAAAGGAGAAGTTACTTCCTGTAACTAGATCTTCTAGGACAGGTCTCTTGCAGTAGGTTATTACTCCTGGGAGTCCGCTTGGTGGAGCTGTCAAACTGTAGCTTCTTCCAGCAGTCTTCTATAGGACCACCCACCATACATCAATTCTTCTGGCTGTGTATAAAGGGTGTGGCCCCAGGTGTACACTGTTCAATTTCCTTGACTTCAGCCACACCTGGCAACTAGCTCAGTCTTCTTGTTGCAGTCTTGAGTGAACTTGAACCTGATTTTTCTTCTCTGTGGGCCCTCTTGCTCACTAGTAGACCCTGGCTCTTATACTTTCTTCCCGGACCGGCCTGTGTTCCACTCACAGTACCCCCTCCCCAGCTCCCTTGTGTCAGCGAGCCTGTGTTCACTCACAGTACTCACGCAGCTTCTTGGCCCAGTCTGTCTTGCTGGATCGGGAGTCCGTCCATGGCTGACAAGGAAGCCATCCCAGGACAGACACGGGTTCCCGCCCAAGGCTATTGTTCCTGGCATCAGAGGCAGCAGGACTCGCCTCCTTGATCTGCTCCGTCGATGGTGGCTCCTCCATCGTCGATTGACCTTCATCTCCCTACCGTAAATGGGTTGCTATCCCCCCCATCGCCAGGTGTTCATCGTCGATGGGGCTGCTCCTCCCATCGACTTGTGCTTTTGTTGCCCCACCTCGTCAATGGCTATACCCCATCGACAGAGCACAATCTTGATGTTTCCTGCCGATGGCACTGTCTCCCGCCCCCATTGAGGGAATGTTCCTCATCGACATGGAAGCTTCCCCGTTGACAGAGCATGTTGCTTTCTCTCCCTCATTGCGGAGCTCTTCCCCATTGACAGAGCTTGCAGCTGCTCTCTCTTGTTGTTGGGGCTCTTCCTGTCGTGAGCTCTCCTCATTGACGGGAGGTTTCCCCATCAACAGGGCATGTTTTCTCCTTCACTCATCGACAGGAGCATTCCCCGTTGATGAAGCATGCTGCTCACTCTCTCTTGTCAGCGAGGCTCTTCCCGTCGATGGAGCACTCCTTGTCGGGGGATGTCATGTTTTATGTTCCTCATTGGCCGGGCTGCTTCCCTCCATCGACAGGGCATTTCCATTTCATTCCGTCGATGGGGTGCTTCCATCAACAGGACATCCTTTCTCTCTTTCAGGGGACTGGTTCCCCGTCACCGGCAGGCTCCACACCTCGGGCATCCCTTGTATGAGGTCCCTCCCTGCCCTCCTCTGCCCATCCTGGCACCAACATCCTGTTACTACATCGCTGGGGTCCCCTCCATTGCTAGACCTGTGCCTCTTGGGCACCCCTTCCTTGTACCCTCAGATGGGGTTCCTGGGTCTCGCCCTTGTTCCTCACCACCCCTCTGGTGCCACCCCACTGGGGTCGGGATGCCCCCCACCGCCTTTCCAGCGTCCTCTAGTTTGGGCTCTCTTTGCCTGGTTCTCCTCCCTCCCTCCTGTTTCTGGGGGTCCATGCCCAGGGGTTCCCTGCGGGGCCTTTCTGCCCATGTCTGGGCTTGGGCGTCCCCTCCCTTCCCTTCGTCATGCCCAGTGAGCCTCCTAGTTGTGCAACACCCTGCCGGGCCTTCTCTGTGCTGCCAGTCTTGCAGCTGCCTCTGGGGCTCCTGCCTGGCCCACGTGCCCGCCACCCCTGTTCCTATTCGCCAGATGTGGTTCCGGCACCTGGTGTTCTTTGGCGTGTAGGTTTGCCCTATTGTGCCTTGCTGCTTCGTGGTCTTTCTTATGTGGCGCGTGGTCCAGTACCTCTGTTCCTCCTGTCTTTTGACTTTTGGCACCTTCTCCCACCACTGCCCCGCTGCCTGGGTAAACCCTGTTGGCACTGCCCATGTCGCCCTTTCCATGACTTCCCGAATGCGGCTTTCTCGGGCCTGCGATGCCATACCTGCATCTGCCCTTCTGTCTGCCACTGCACGCGCTTGCGGCGCCCTACCTGGCCTTGGGTGTCTGGTTCAGCGCCCGACGCCTGCTCATTGGCTGCTATTGCCCCTTCTGTGGTGCTTTGTTTTTGGACATGGTCATCTGGCCTCTGATTTCTGCCCACTGTCCGGCACTGTGCACTTGGCATGCTCTCCTGGGTTTGCTGTGTTCTTGCCATGGCCTTTCGACCCCTGCCTCGTCAGGTTGCATCACTATGCATAGCCTCCTGTATCTGTATTTTCCACCTCAGCAGATCCCGACTGTCTCTGTGGCGCTTTGGATACCCTGCTGCACTTGCTGTATGCCACTGCCTTTTGCACCCCTGCACAGCAGTTTGAATCATTGGCATGGCCCCATTCGCCTCTCCCTTTGTGGAGTACTGCTGCCCTCACCACCTTTGGCTTATCAGCCCTTCTGGGCGTGGCTTGAGTTGACTTGACTTGACTGTGACTTTTGTGGCCGTCCCTTGTCCGGGATCACACGGCTGTCCCTTGACTTTTTGTGGCTCCTCCATGGCTTCCGCCTGGTATGTTTGCCGCCTCTTTTTCTGTTTTTACGGATGTGTTTTCTTGCCATTGCTTGGAGCTGTGGCTTATATCCCGGCTTCCTGCTCTGCTTATCTTCCTTTCTTTCAACTGCTTGGCACTCTCCCAAGAGTAATAACCTACACAAAGACCTGTCCGTAGAAGATAGTATTATTACGTAAGAATTTACTGTAACAGTAGTCAGTATATCTCGAGGTACGGGTTTGCAGGTACAATCCCACCCTCCGCCCTGCCTTTTTCCTCAGAGTCCTTGGATCTTGGGACGTTGGGATGGGGTTTCCCTTGGTTTCCCTCAGTCCTTGGCCTTTTGCGTGCTGCAGCCGGCAGGGAACAGTGTGCACCTGGGGCCCCCTTTATACACAGCCAGAGGAAGTGATGTATAGGGGTGGCCCTATAGAAGACTGCTGGAAAATGCTACCATGTGACAGCGCCCACCTAGCAGACTCCCAAGAGTAATAACCTACTGCAAGAGATCATACCTCGAAGATCTACTGTTACGGTAAGTTTTCTGAACAATACTTTCTAAGAGTGGTATATAGGTCACATCCTCACAACCCACCTGACCTCCCATGGCAGGGCACACACAGATCCCTACTTTCAGCGTGCAAGATATGACATCATGGGTGGGCAGTGATATATACCACTCGGGTGGTGGGAAGACTTCTCTTAAAGACAGTCCAGCAAATCAGCTCTTAAAGGAGACTGCCAGAAGTGTGGATGTGAACCATATGCTACTCCTAGAACTACTTTTACAGGTGACTGATCCTCATATTTTGTTGTGAGGGCCATAGAGCTCAGCAAGATTTAACGCCCAGTTAGTTAATACATCCAATAGCTCCGTTAGAGTCTGAACCATTCATTGCTTAACCTTGATACAGAATGGCCAACCAGGTGAAGATTAGTTAACTAAAAGGTCAGGTGAGATAGTTCAATAACTGCATTGGAACAGGATTTTTTCTCAACTGTCTTTCTGAGGTCACTATGGGTTGGCTGCTATCCACCCTGACTCCAGTGCCCTCACTGTCCATCATCTTCCCATGCTTAACTGTGTGGCTGGTACCCCAACAGATTCTCCCATGGCGGTATCAGGAAGGGGAAGGGAGGGCTATCCCCATGTCCCTATCTTGCTGACAGGTCGTTCCCAAGATGCAGCAGGCGGAAGTGCAGTGTGTGGGCCTCATACATCCCCATTGTGTCATCCATTTTCCTCTTATTTTCTTCCACTCCTGCCCTCAGCCATGGCATACTTGGGTGGTGCACATGTGGAGGTGTGCATGCATCCTGGGACCATGGCTCCTCCCTAACTGACGCCTGCTGTGCGGCGCCCCATGAGCTACCAGCATGCCTCCACCTTGTGACAGCCTAGAGCTGAGATGGCCAACCAACCCGATATGGGGGAAAGGAGAGCTGCCAGCCGGCTGCTCGAGCCCCCATGCAGCCCATGTTTGTTCTGAACATGGGTCACTGGCATGGCAGGAGTTAAGGTGTTTGACACCTTAGCCCTCCATGCCACTGAGATGGTGAAACATCTACAGTAAATGTATTACAGGTTCAGCACAGTTCTGTGTTTAGTGGGCAAACATTTCAAGCACTAGCTTTAAGGTAGTGGGTTTGAATATTACATTCACAAGTGGTGTTAGAAATGGTTGCCTTATTACATTTATGGGTAGGAGTAGGAATGGGAATGAGAAAGAAGGACAAGAAGGGTTTTGGTTTGTTGAGATAACTGGGATTTGGGAAGACCTAGAGCTGTAAGGCAGTACATCACTACCTGAGCCATAGTAAGCCCTTGTCCAAACCTCAACACTCTTGAAGAGGTTGTGAACTGCACTAAGAGATGCAGTGAAAGACTTCAGGAGAGACTTACTGTACTGGAATATTATGAGTGCATTAAAGATCAGCTGTGGGAAAAGTAAGAGAGGTTACAGAGTAGAAAGAGAAAGTACCAGGCAGGAGACCAAGTTACTGCTTGAATTTCAGAAATGTTGTAGACAGGATCTGAGCTGATTCAAATAACAGACCTCTGGTAGAGAACACTGTACAACAGCACGCAGCTCAACTGGCTGGTGTATAAGTAATCCAGTTTACTATGAATGAAAGCAAAGATGACACAAAATGGTTTATTTATTGATGGTTGACTTATGTAAATCAAACAAGTAGTGTTTATTATAGAATGGCAGACAGTGAACTGTTTTAATTGTAGTAGGTGTGTTGCAGAGCAAGAGCATTCCTTGTCCCCTGTCACTTTGATTCAAGTGTCATTCAAGGTCCTTATAAAGCATAGAAGTAAGACCATGAGAACACTTCTGTCTGTCTCACATTCCAGAAATGGAAAACGGTAGCATTCAGGAAGTGGATGATTTGCTGCTAAGGTTGCAGTGGAGGGGCAGTGTAATCTATGGCTCAATTCCCAGTGAATTTGGGGCTAGAAATATTAAGCAAAGTGTTCTTTTAGAATAGTTGTTCTATGAAAACAGGAGTTTTGTGGTTTTAATTAATCCTGTTTTGTATAAAATTGCACACTGCAGAACAATTTGAAGTACAACCTCAGCATGTCTTGTGGTGAAGAGACAATAAACTGAATTTGTCTAAGCCTGATTTTATTTATTGGCAGGCACACACTAAGTAACTGCTGCATAGTACTAAACATAGTTTCTGATCCCTGGTCCTGCTTGCCTATACTGGCTTCTTCATGGTTTCAGTTCCACATTCCAGACATTACAAAAAACAACTGTTCAGCATTCATTTTGTTTTTTCCCCTTAAGTTAGAGGATTTGAATGGAATCCACAAAATGCCATTAAGAACCACAACTCTAGAAACTTGTTAAACCTAGCAAATGAGCAATGTGTTTATACATGGCAACCATGACACAAGTCTGTGTTTCCATTGAGGTATTCTGATGACATCATAGGACCTCAAAGCGCTTCACCCTGAGGTCCTCGTCATTAGAACCCTGAAATAAAAACACAGATGATTTACGCATGGTTGACCATGTCTTATTTTGTACTTTATAATATATGATTTTAAACTTAACATACAGAGAATGATGCATGGGCAGCCATGCACAAGACTCCGTTCCATCAAGGTGTTCTTTTGTTATCATAGGGGCCTTGAGAGCAAGCTCGAGGAGGTCCCTGATGTCATCAGAACCCCAAGATAGAAACACAACTGGGTTGTGCATGGTTGCCCCTGTTTTATTTTGTGTAGTATATGGTTTGAAGCAAAAGCAAAAAAATTCTGCTTTATGTCCTGCCTAAGAAATCTGCCCTGCCACCACCCATCACCAGACAAATGGCTGCTTTTGAGGTACATCCCACACTGAGTTTGGGGAGAGGGCAGATCAAGGCTCTGTGAAGGGCGGCAGCTTTGGTGGAAGGCGTGAGAGTCAGACTCCTGAAGTAGTTCGCCACTGAGGATGAAACATAGAAACATAGAATTTGTCAGCAGATAAGGACCACTTGGCCCACCCAGTCTGCCCATTTTCCCTACCTACCATGTTACAGTAGACCGTACTTGATCTCTGTCTCTTTCTGCCTCCCCATTCTTTTCCACTAAGATTCCCAAGGCTTCTTGAACGCACCACTGTTTCACTCCCACCACCTTGGCTGGTAGGTTGTTCAGGAATCCACCCTCTTTCTGTGAAAAGTATTTCCTTACATCTCTCCTGAACCGGCCCCTCACATTTCACTGCATGTCACCTTGTTCTTTAGCACCTTTTTTCTGAAAATACTTTCTTGCTTTACCTTATTTGCCCCTGTGAAGTATTTAAAGGTCTGTATCACATCCCTCCCTCTTCCAAGCTGTACATATTGTGTTCCTTTAGCCTCTCCTCATAGGGCTTTTGATGCAGACCCTGCCCTATTCTGGACCGCCTCCACTCTGTTTATGTCCTCCTGGAGATGTGGCCTGCAGAGCTGTATACAGTATTCTAGGTGAGATGTTCTCAGCTGTCTATACAAACTCACCACCCTCTCTTTCTGCTGGTAATACTTCTCCCTATGCATCTCAGCATCCCACTAGCCCTCCCAACTGCCTTGTCGCACTGCCTGACCACCATTAGGTCATCAGAGTTATTATCTCCAGGTCTGTCTCCTGTTTAGTAGTTATCAATAACACTCCGCCTATTTTGTACTCTGCCCTTGGGTTTCTGTACCCCAGTTGCATTATTTTGCTTTGTTTCACATGAAAACCCAGCTGCCATATCCTTGACCACATCAAGTTTTCTCAGGTCTCTACTCATTCTATATACACACACAGCAGGGGTGTCCACCCTATTGTAGATTTGATTATCTTCCACAAATAGGCAGGTCTTCCCTTCCAGCTGCTCTGCAATGTCACCTATAAAGACATTGTAGTGGACTGGTCCCAGCAGTGATCCCTGAGCACCCACTGGTCACCCTTCCCTCCTGGGAGTAAAATTCGTTACCACCACACTCTGTTGCCTATCCCTAATGAGTTTCTTATCCAGTTTAACACCTTTTGACCCACTTCTAAGCTACCCTGCTTTTCGTAGTCTGTCTACGTGGAACAGAGTCGAATGCCTTACTGAAATCTAGGTAGGCCACATTCACTCAGGATGGAAGGAGGGAATAAAAGTACAGATTAAGGAAAAGATGCACTTTTTTTTTTTTTAAAGATTTTTGTACTAGTATAAATTACAAACACAAAAGATTATATAAGTGATAACCAAAGAGACCTATACAGTATTCAGAAGAGGCTGTTTTGTGTATCCCTGGTGTGCTGTGACTCAAAATATACTCTCACTGCAGTGCCCTTGGTTCAGTGCCCTATCCTTAAAACCAAATTTTCACTCCATTGTGATCTAACCAAGGCCTTGTACATTGAGAGGGTCCTCTCCTTGACCTGCCCTTCAACTCCCCTCACCCATACTGCATCCCAGCATTGTGGTCTTTCTTGACTTTGGCAGAATGTTGCCTGATTGGCATCAGCCTACAATCCCATAATTACCCTGTTTCCTTAGTTGTTCTGTTCACTGTTGCACTATACAGGATGTGTATGAGACCCAGATTCCTTGCCACCAGGTTTAGTACCTTGCACTCTGACTTGTACAATTTCAGTCTCTATTTCTCGGCCCACATCTACAATTTGTGCAGGTCTACCTGCACTGTACCATCTACCACCCCATGTGTCCACTCTTCTTGCCAATTTTATCTCATTAGCAGTTTTCATCAGGCTGCTGCTGACCTCCTCATCAGGATATTAATCAACAGGTTAAAGAGACACAAATCTAGCATAGTACCTTAGGGCTCTCACACAGAACATCCCTCCACGCTTAATGGTGACCATCTTCCTGACCCCAATCTCTGCTTCCTACCCAAGTTGTTATCCTTCTCTTGTACACTTTGTTGGCTTCATATCGAGTTACTTTCTGTGTGAATTTCCTGTGCAGCACAGTGCAAAGGGTCTTGTACCCACAGTGACAAGTGCCACCTCCCCTTGTAATAACTGGCTCATGGTTGATGACATCCAGGATCAAACAATCTGTGTGATGGAATATCATGTTTCTAAATAGGAAGGTTTCTAAAATCTTTAAAATCTTTGGCATTGTCTCTGAAATATGCTAGAATTTCTATGTCACGGTAATTTCTTGTGCTTTTTTCTTAAACATGTTATTAACATCAGTTGTAACCCTCAATTTTGTGGCCATTCAAGCAAACTAATTCTTCAGTCCTGAGAACATACCTCTCAACCTTCCATCCCCAGATGTGGAACATTGCCTCTCAAAATGTTGAACAAATGAGCAAAATGTGGAACACTTAATCAAATCTTTACCTAGGAGGCTTATAACACTGTTGAAAGATTTGTGTTTATGTTCAGACAGCCTGTTATTAATGGAATAATATATTTTTGCATCATTTACTATAGATTTTGCTTTAAAATGTTAATACTGAATGTGGAACAAATCCTCACAGTGTGGAACAGGGAGCTTTGTGTAGTAAAATGAGGAGCGTTCCTCGTAATGTGGTGCAGTTGAGAGGTATGCGTGGAAGGCTTTCTAACATTGATGCCTTTGCTGCTTCCTGACTGGTTAGTAAGATGACAACACTCTCGGCTTCTGGTGTGCGCTAGTTTTCAAACTTTCCAAGGAAAATAAGACTAGATCAGTACAATACTAACAAAACTGTGTTAGAACGTAAGGCAGCAATCTGATCAGAACAACCAGGATTTTGGTGAAAAGAAGCATCCACTTGTTTGTATGTTGCAAGTGGAACCCTTGTGACAAAAAGTGTCAAGTCTTGAGCAGCAGAGAGTTACTTTTGGAGAGGAGAACTGTAGCACTGTGCACCTGTGGAGACATCACCACATATTACATGGAGAAATCCAAGCTGGTCAGGTGAACAACTCGTCATGGCACCTGGCTGAAGAACTTACTGCAAACTGTATGGCAGCAATGTTCAGGAGAAGGTGGGCGGTATACTCCTAAGTAAGACAAAGGGAAAAGGAGCAACGCACCAGGGAAGTGGCGTAGCACGTTCAACTAACTTACTTGCTGCTCTTGAGAGGGGCGTGCTTTTATTCTCTTTTTCTATTTTCAATTGTGTCTTTGGTTTTTGTCTCGCTCCATAGGCACTTGTAATTAATCACAGTAGGGATGCGTAAGAGCTAACCGATGACCTATCGCAGCAGAAAAAATAAAATAAAGGAAGACAAACCAACGATCGACGAGGAAACAAATGTAGCATTCTCCAAGGCTGCCTGACTTAACTGCTCTAACAGAGGTACAGCTATCCCGTCTGTCACTGCTACCAACTATACCATAAATGGAAAGGTGGCAAAGGTAATATCTTTAACTTTTCAAACCAGGGAGACAACACAAGTAAGTGATTTGTCAAACAATACACAAGAAAGGGTATGATCCCAAAATCCAGAGAAGATATTAAATGCAGCTGAAGAGGAGGGAGAGAGACCGATAGTAAACCAGTTGGTTGGTAGCTCAAGGAACAGGATAACAAGATCAGGAGAGCAGAAACAGAACAAGACAAATAAGGACATAACCCAGAACCTCAAAAACTCTAATAAAAAGTATCTCCGATATAGAAACTATGGGTTTATCAGGTTGCCAGATGGAACCTAAGGACAATGCAGGGAGAATAAAACAAAGAGAGAATTAATAATGCTGAACTCTCTACAAGCACAATCTCTGTGGACAGCACAAACAATGGGGGTAAAATAGGTGAGCAACAAAATTCTCAAAATCTACAAAATTCTGAGGTATTAGGCGTGGTTGCAAATCTAAAACGAGATGCTAAATGCTCTTGGGAAATAAAAAACACTGAGCTCAGTGACTGGGTCACTGCAGGACCTAAATAACAAGTTGGAAAGAGTGACAATAAGAACTAATGAACTAGAGGACAGACTGTCAAAAGCAGAAGACAACAGTGTTCAATATCCAGGTAAATTTACTTCATTAGAAAGAAAGGTACAGCAGCTTCAGGAGAAGATAGCTGAGCAAGAAGACCAGGCCAGGAGAGGAAATGTGATGTTATGCAAAATACCAGAAGGGTTGAAGGCACAGGAGACCCAGTGCCTTTTTGAGAAAATGGTTACTGTTGCCTTAAACAGAAAGTACCCTGAAGAGAGAATTATATTTGACAGAGCGCACTGGGAAGGGTCTAGATTTACAGGCAATTTCAGCTACCCACGAACAGTATTTATCAAACGCTTAAATACCAAGATCGAAAACAATTTTACAAAAAGCAAAGGGTCTCAAAGGTTGCAATTTGAGCAAATACAATTCAGTGCTTATCCGGACAAGTCAGCCGATGCAATGGAGAGACAAAGGTATAACACTGTTAAACAACTTTTATACAATAAAGGAATTAGATTTTCCCTGCTGTACCTGGCAAAAATAAGGGCTCTTTTAAATAATAATAATAGTTTTATTTATTGAGTGCCTTTCACATTAGCAAGCTGCTTCACATAATCACAGACAGTTCATTAAACATAATTAAAAATCACAACAGATCAGGGAATGCCTTAATCCATAAAAACATTTTCAATGCCTGTTTAATGCTCCCCACAGTCCTTTACTCCCGGTTGACGGGCAGAGAATTTCAGAGGGTTGGGGCAGCAAACATAAAAGCATGAGCCCCAGATGAATTCAAACTAACCCTTGGAATCTCCAGCAACCCCTCATCAGCCGAAGGAGCTGTCGCATGAGGTGTAAGGAGTCAGAAGCTCTTTCAAGTAGTCAAGACCCAGTCCGTGTAGGGCTTTGTAGGTTAACAAATCTACCTTAAGGTGATCCGCCACTGAATCGCGGCCAAGTGCAGATCGTGCAGCACTGGGGTAATATGAGATCTCCTGGATACCCCAGTCAGTAAACGAGCAGCAGCTGTTTGCACTAGCTGCAAGCAGCGGATATCAACCCCAGGAAGCCCTAGGTAAAGGGAGTTGCAATAGTCAAGGCATGAGGTCACAAAGGCATGGACCAAACGGGCAAATCACTGGAAGGGAACAAGGTGCTTGATCCTGGCAATGTTCCTAGGGTGATAAAAGGCTAACTTAACGACTGCTGACACCTGATGACGAAGGGTCAGCCCCGTCATCAAGTATCACTCCCAGGTCACGCACCTGCTCAGAGGTAAGGATCTGAGCGCCTCCAAGAATAAACCGAGGGCAACTCAGTCCTCAGCCTCTGTCCCGCGCCCCAGGTCCACAACCAAAACCTTAGTTTTACCTATGCTCAACTTTAACCCACTGGAATTCATCCAGTCTTGGATTTCAGCGGCAGCTGTTAAATACTGAGAGAGCACTCACCTGGTCGGGGCACAAGACAGGTAGAGCTGGGTATCGCTCAGCATAGCAGTGAAACCTCAGCCCATACCATCTTACAATGTCTCCGGAGGCAGTATATACTGCAAACAACACGAGGACAGCACCGAGCTCTGAGGAACCCCACAAGGCAGAGAGAGAAGACTCAGAGGAGAAAATTCCTGAGATGACTCTCTGAGTTCTACTGGTGAGGAAAGATGAAAACCATCTGAGCACTGTGCCGGTCAGTCCACAGATGGACCTCAGGCGCTTGAGCAGAACCCCATTGTCTACAGTGTCAAAGGCTGAGGAGAGATCAAGGAGTACCAAGATGGTGCGGTTTGTCCAGTCTCTCACCATCAGGAGATCATTGAGCACCCGAACCAGAGCAGTCTCAGTACTGTGCCTCTTGCTGAAAACTAGATTGGAGAGGTTTGTATACTATGGATGGTCAAATGGTTCTCCAGTTGAATGGCCACAACTTTCTCGATAAACTTTCCCACAAAAGGAAGGTTCAGATAGGTCTGTAGTTAGCTAGAGTATCTGGATCCAAGAAGCTTTCTTCAGAAGGGGTGTCACCACCACCTCCTTCAGGGAGCTTGAAACTCACATGATTCCAAGGAGCACCAGACAATCTGAGCCAGGACCGAGCCGATGATATCACTACAACCCAACATCAGGGAGGTAGGGCCCAGATCTAAACTACAGCATGTAGGGTGCATCCCTGGACAATCCTCATAATATCAATGAACTCCGCAGGTCAAAGGTACTCCAGGAAACGAGGCATAGTGACTGAGCACCAACCCACCACATCCCCATAGACCCGGGTCTGATGGGTCTTTAACCTGATGTCGACCACCTTGTTGCAAAAGAATTGAGCAATCTCCTTCGCACTCCACTTGTGAAAAATCTTGACGGAGCTGCAGACAGGTTGGGTTGCACAGCCTGTCCACAGTTCAGAAAAGAGTTGGGCTGAGTCGATTCAAGCAACAGTGATTTCCGGACAGAAATTCTGCCTTCTTACAGAAGATCACTGATTGGTAGAGCTAACAATGCTCCAACAAAATAAGATGGTTGGCATCCAGGTGATAGATTTCCGCCAGCGGCGTTCTCACCTACATCCCAACCTCTGCAACTCCTCAGAGACATCAAGCCAAGGGGCCCGAGGGCAGTGGAAGGGGCAGGAACACTGACTGGAGCAATCAGGTCAAGAGCCAAGGAAATGGCCTTATTATAGGCTGTAGAACCAACGGCTCTGGACCTGAGAAAACATCTGCGAACTCCAAGAGATCAGTTATTGCCGCCAGGTCTTCAGGACCACATCCCATAAAGAGCAGAAACTGGCCATCTCCACAGGAGCAGACCTTCACAGGGGGTGTAAAATTGAACCTCACAGCGTGAAGTGATCAGACCAGCCGGCAGGTTCCACCCCAAATCGGAGGCCCTCAATCCCCAGGAGGAAGATCAGATCCAGGAGTGACCACCCTTATGAGTAGCTGTGGAAACAACCTGAATGAAGCCCAGTGATATCATCGACTGGAGGAAGTGTTGTCCAAAAAGTGAGCCATTGATCCAGGCATTGAAGTCGCCCAGAACCATCAGTCTGGGTGACTCCAAAGCTGAAGTGTCGGCAGCGAAGTCTGCTACTTCCTGCAGGAATAGCTTTTTATCCCCTGGGGAACAGTAGAGGAGAGCTATCCTGCACCCCACACCAGCTACCACAGTGCATTCAAAGGATTCAGCCTTCTCAACTGGTACACCCGTGAGACCCAGTCTGCTTTGAAACAGACTGCTACCCCCACCCCGTGATCCAGTCTTAAGCATGCATCACCTAGTACCTGGAGGAATAGCTGCCTCCAAAATTGAGCAGCATTTCCATCCAGCCAGGTCTTGGTGATGCAAACCAGATCCGCTGTTCCAACAAAACCTGCAATAAGGGCCACAGAGATCCAGGAGGAACAAAATGGGGAGAGATACTGTGGTTAAGCTGGAAAGGAAAATAGGGCTAGCCATCCACACAGGTGTGGTCTATAGACCACCAGCCCAGGAGGAAGAAACAGATAGGGAGTTGATGCTAGCCATCCAAAGGATGGCAGACAAGGGTGAGGTAGTACTGGTTGGAGACTTCAATATTCCAGACGTGGACTGGAGCATCCCAGCAGCAGCATCAACTGGGAGCAGATTTATCCTGGACTCCTTCATGGTGCCTTCCTCAAGCAACTGGTCATGGAACCAACTCGGCAGAAGGCAATACTGGACCTTGTGCTCACAAACAGGGACAGTGTGATGGGGGTAACAGTGGGGAGCACCTGGGGAACAGTGACCACCAGTCACTGTGGTTTGAAATCACAGAAAGAGCAGAACCAAACCACACAAAAACACGATCCTGGATTTTAGGGGGCAGACTTTGGGAAAATGGGGAGATACTTGAAAGAGGCATTAAGGGAATGGGCAGGAATCAGGGTTGAGGAACAGTGGGCAGTATTTAAAATGGGGATTACAAGAGCAACAGAATTATATATTAAGCAGGTTAGCAAGAGGAAAAGGAAGAGGAGACCATTATGGTTTTCCAAAGAGGTAGCAAAGAAAGTGAAAGCCAAAAAAATTGCATTCAGACAATACAAAAGACACAGGCAGAAGGGATAGGAGAAGTACCAGGAGAAGCAAAGGGAGGCAGGGAGGTCAGTAAGGGAAGCCAAAGCTCAGACAGAAGAACACATTGCAAAATCAGTGGGTAGAGGGACAAACCTTTACAGGTACATAAGCAAAAAAGAAAGGCAAAGAGAGGGATAGTGAGACTGAAGGGGAGGATGGGAGCTGTGTGGAGGATGACAACAGTAAAGCTGACATATTGAACAGGTATTTCTGCTCAGTCTTTACTGAGGAAGAGGAGGGTAATGGGTCTGAACGGAGTACAAGGGTGAGAATGGTGTAGAAATGGACACAGTCCCTTTACACGAGAAAGGGTCCTGAGGGAACTGGAAGTATAAGAGTTGATAAAGCAATGGGGCCAGATGGATGCACCCAGGGTCTTTAAAGAACTAAGAGAGGTGGTGGCTGAACCTCTGGCTATTCTGTTTAGCTGATCACTGGAAACAGGGCGGTACCCAAAGACTGAGGATAGCAGATGTAGTCCCCTTATACAAAAGTGGGAACAAAGAGGAAGCGGGAACTACAGACCAGTCAGCCTCACCTCGGTAGTGGGAAGATCATGGAAGCACTACTGAAGGAGAGATTGGTGGAACATCTGGTTGTCAGTGGACTACAGAACCCAAGGCAGCATGGTTTCACCAGGGGAGGTCATATCAGACCAACCTCATTGAATTTTTTGACTGGGTGACTGGGAGGTGGATCAGGGAGGGCAGTGGACATGGCCTATCTGGACTTCAGCAAGGCCTTTGACACTGTGCCATAGAGACTATTGACAAACTGGGGAATATGGGTGTGGGCAGGACAGTAGTGTGGTGGGTAGGTAACTGGCTGGGTGGCAGGACACAGAGGGTGGTGGTAAATGGCTGTCACTCCACAGAGGGAAGAGTGACCAGTGGGGTACCACAGGATCAGTGCTGGGACCAGTCCTATTCAATATCTTCATCAGTGACATTGCGAGGACCTAGAAGGCAGAATTTCACTGTTCGCTGATGACACAAAGCTCTGTAACAGAGTAGACACACCAGAGGGTGTAGACAGAATGAGAAGGGACCTGCAGAAACTTGAAGAATGGTCAGGGGTTTGGCAGTTGAAATTCAATGCAAGGAAGTGCAAGATAATGCATGTGGGGCACAAAACCCTGGCACAATGTATCAGTTGGGGGGTGAGGATATAGCATGCACCAAGCAGGAAAGGGATCTTGGGTTATCATCTCTGATGACCTCAAGGCAGGAAACAGTGTGACAAGGCAGCAGGTAAAGCAAATAGGATGCTGGGATGCTTAGGCAGGGCATCACCAGCAGGAAAAGGGAGGCCATAATTCCACTATACAAGACACTAGAGAGGCCCCACCTGGAGTAAACTGTACAATTCTGGAGACCTTACCTACATAAAGACATAGGGTAGAGAAGGTTCAGAGGAGGACAACAAAGATGGTGCATGGATTGCATCACAAGTCCTATGAGGACAGGTTGAAGGAACTGAACATGTACTCCCTGGAGGAGAGGAGGAGAGGGATATGATAGAGACATACAAGTATCTTTCAGGGAGGAACAGGGTGCAGGAATACACTATTTTAAGTGAAAAGATGTTCCAGGACTAGAGAGCATGGGATGAAGTTGGAGGAGGACGATTCAGAGGAAACGTGAGGAAGAATTTCTTCACAGAACGGGTGGACAAGTGGAACACCCTGCCAGAGGAAGTGGTGGGGCTGAAACTATCACGGGATTTAAGAATGCATGGGATAGACATAAAGGAGT
Source organism: Neoceratodus forsteri (assembly GCA_016271365.2). NCBI lineage: Eukaryota > Metazoa > Chordata > Ceratodontiformes > Ceratodontidae > Neoceratodus > Neoceratodus forsteri. The sequence continues at coordinate 342,827,789 of CM057459.1, forward strand.
TCTGGAGGTCAGGGGTAAGGGCAACAGACTTCTTGGAAAACATAAACTGAACTTACAAGCCAAATGGGCAGACTGGGTGGGCCAAGGCCCTTATCTGCTGACACTGTATCTATGTATAAGTGCAGTTTTGTTCGTAATGGATCTGGCATTGCATAACAATACCCGAGTTGGACGATGTCTTCGTGAGCTGTCCCGGCTACTTGTCCACCCAAAGAGTTGGTGCCCTTGGGTATGGGGACTAGACATGGACCATCGTTCCAGACACCATTTCGCCCCAGGGTGTCTTCTAGTCTTAACTATCTCATGGGAGAGAACCGCCATTCAACTTCATCATAATGCCCCCTGCGTAGCAATCCCCAGCGCATGACAGCACTGGCAAATGGAGGCAGCAGGGGAGAGGACCATGGAGGGCATGGAGAGAGGAGGACGAATAGCACAGGTCCGGGCAGCAATCGGGCACATTCCACAAATGGCCACCAAGCTGTGGCTAAGGAACAACACAAATAATCCAGTTTCCTCATAACAGAATCCTAAAATGGTTGCAGTTTAAAATTAAAACAAAAAACCCAGAGGAGCCAAAAACATAAACAAAATTCAAAAACAAGCTATAATAGTCCAAAATCCCATTTACCCAAAAAAACAAACAAATAAAACAGAGCAATATACAAAACAGTAGAAGTCCCCGAGCACCAGGTACTCTCACTAACCAGTGCCCAAAGAACTAGTCTGGCACTCTCACTGCCAAAAATAGTATAACAATTAACAGAAAGGAAAAGAAAAATAACTAAATCCAAAAAAAAAAATAAAAATTTCAATAACTTATCAAAGTGATAAGAGAAAAGTGACTCTAATAGGTCAAATAAATCCCGAGCAATTAAATACCTCACTATTAATGCCCAGAGAAACTGCAATGGTACTCTCACTACCATAAGCAATTGTGATGAAAATAAAAATAAAAATAATTAAAAAACAAAATGTCCAAAGTTTTCAACACAGTATTCATAAAAAATGTTACCAATAAAAGTCTAAAGAACCCCAGGCCTGGCACTTTCACTGCCTAGACTTCAAGGGAGCAGAGGACTCTTGATGCCAGATATAATTTTCAAATGGAGCAAAGGCAACAAGCCAAAGTTTCAGCACGTAAGTCGCATAAACACGATCTCCAGATCGGTCTCCACTGTTCAAATAAAAGTTTGTACAAAATTGACCAGTTAATCCTAGAAAAGTTTGTAGAATTCTTTGGGACCAGATCGTTCCCAGCTAAGAGCCCAAAAGGTCCACGCCAAGATCCACCACCAGACTACAACATCTACTGAAGAACCCCAGCAGAGCCCAACTCAAATGGGTTCTCAGGGATCCCAGAAAGATCATTGCCAGCTCCCTAGCGGAGAAGGCCCAACCCTGGCAGAGACTGCATACCTTGACACTCCAGAAGATGCCGAGAGACATATAACATCACTTTTGGGAATGAAAATACAACTGGCAGAGAATACAGAACAAGAACTACTCTTATCCACCCACATTTAATCCAACTGACTCAGATACAACTAAAGTTAATGAAGGACATAGCAAACAAGCACAGAAAGAGATGTAGGAGATAAAAATTAAAGATGGCACAGAAAGAAAAAAGGACAAAAAAGGGAAGGAAGAAAGAACCACTTTAAATGTGGTTGTCAAAATGAAAAAATTATTATGACAAATAATAAATATATAAATATTTTGAGAGGTTCACAGAGGCCAAGGCTAGGCTGTGTGTAAGAAGAAGGTTATCCACTAAATATTGGTTTAGAAGATGGTTACCCTACCATCTCACTTTGGGGGGACATATTAGAGAAGTGGGAGTTAGGCTATGCTGCACGGGTATACAGTATTATGTTAAGAAATGGAAGGGGCTATGAGGGGAGAAGGAGGGGGCAATGAATACTTTTTGTGGTACAAATTTCACAGAGCATATATACACAAAAGAAAAGCCTTTTTCCTTGTTTTATGTATGAAGCACATCTTATAAAACATAATTATGGCAAAGGGGTCCAGGAACTTCCAAAAGGATTTATTAAGGTCAAAGAACAGGTACATTCCACTTGGATTACATATTTAGCTTAATGGGGTCTCTATTTAGAATAACATCATGGAATGTTATAGGACTACAAAACAGAACAAAGATGGTAAAAGTATTAAACTTTTAGAAGATAAAGGCTCAAATATGATAATGCTACAGGAAACTAATTTGACAAAAATTAAACAACATGGCTGTAAAAGCGTGGTGTCCAACCTCGCCACTGATTTTACTAGGAATTCAAGAGGTGCCCTCATAACATGCAGTTATATAGCTATTATGCCAAAGATTGTGAGAACCATAGTACTGTAGATCCACAAGGTAGATATGTGATGAACCAAATGCAAATATATAATATGGAAATCACCTGTGCAACAGTTTATGCTCCCTGTGCAAATGGCCCCTAAATTTTATACTGATTTTTTTCTTAACTTTAACAACATTGGAACCTCCATATATTATAGGAGGAGACTATAACTTAGAAAGATAAAACAACTCCAATTGATGCATCATTCAAAACCTCAAGGAAAATAATGAATTTGCATTGGAATTAGGGCTTATAGACCCATGGAGTGCTCTTTATGGCGACTCTAAAATATTCTCATATTATTCTGTTGTACATCAGTGTTACTCAAGAATAGATTTTTTTGGATGTCAGAAACTCTCATGTGCAATAAATACAGTGGAATATCAGAATATTTTAATCTCTGACCACTCTTTTATGTATTTTAACAATTAGAATATCATAGGAACAAATATATGACAAGACTATGGCGCTTTGAATGCTACCAACTCAGCAAAATCAAATATACAGGAAGAAATAAACAATGCATGCCAATAATACTATAGATTTAACACAATCAAAGATACATCTGTAATAAATATATGGGAGGCTTTTAAAATACATTTAAGGGCCTATTAAATATAGAAGAAGAGAAAAAGAACAAACCGAAACAATTAAAGGAATTAGAAAAAGAAATTCAGTACTTATCAAAGTTACACTGCTTCTCATTTAATACTTCCATCTATAACCAACTAACATATAAAAGTTATTTATGTAACCCAATTAATACACTGAATGTTGAAAACAAATTAAAATACAAGACCCAATTATTATAGCTCTACAGACAAACCACTTAAATTGTTAGCTTGGCAGACAAAAAAATCAGAAGGAACAGTCTATAATTATAATCAGGACAAAATAGTCAGTACTCCTGCTGAAATAAATGAGAGCTTTGTTGATTTCTATATAGAACTGTATACTTACAGATGGAACATGATACAAACAGGCCATTTAGTTTTCTAGACTCTATCAGTATTCCTTAAATAAGTACTGAAGCTAAAACAAGACTTGACCAGCCTATTACACAAGATTAAATATTAAAAGCAATACAAGACTTATTATCAGGAAAACTCCAGGACTGGATCGACTGAGAGTGGAATTTTATAAAATGTTTAGTCCCAAATAGTCCCACATTTAGAAATACTATTCAACTCATTTAAAGAGACACTGCCAATCCCCTTGGGTCTCATTGAAACATAGAATTTGACGGCAGATAAGGACCGCTGGCCCACCCAGTCTGCCCATTTCTCTACCTAATGGATAAGCTGCAGATCCTAGTTAACCAGCAGCCTGCTTCTTCCCTACCCCACCCTAGAATTGCCTTATGACTGTCGCATGCATGCTTGTATTCCACCACTGTTTTGACTCCACAACCTCCTCTGGAAGGCCGCCCATGCATCCACAACCTTCCTGTGAAAAAATATCTTTAAATTACCCCAGCCCTCTGTCTTCAAATTGTGCCCCTTGTTCTTGCACACCTCTTTTTTGAAAGATGCTACCCTCTTGGACTTTGTTGATTCCCTTGAGGTAATTGAAAGTTTAAAAACATATTTTATGATTGCCAAAATTCTGTAAAGATTGTTGATGTAGCTGGTAGTTTGATTCTGACTGGTATTTTCTTTAAAAAGTAAAAAAAAAGAACAGACTGCTCAATATACTGGTGTTATCACACCAAAACAGGTTTGTTTACATTCCTTGATCAGCTCAAATACATCTTTCCTGGACTTGGGAAACACCCACAAAACAGTCAAGCCCCGTCATGATGCAGTGTGGAGTTAAGGAGGCTACTGCCTTATGAGTGACTAAACTGTTTGGGTGTGTTTCTTATGCAAGAAGCATGCAGTAAGAACAGAACCAGGATTGTAAACAAAACCAAGGTTGTTTATAAATATACATTGCCATGCATTTCAGCTCTGCTAAACAAGGAGACAGACAAACAAACAGCAACATCAGTGAATTTTAGAGAGGGTAAGCAATCATAAAATGTGAGAGTTCCACTAGAAATAATATGTTGAAAACAGGTTGACGGTGTCCCTTTAACACACTACAGAAAATACCGGACTCCTTTGAGCAGACTATTATTCAAGTATTTCTGAAAAAGTAAAAGATCTGCTTAGCTGTGCATCTTATCACCCAATCTCACTTTTAAATACAGATTACAAAATATTTACGAAAATAATAGCTAAAAGAATAGAGTCTATACCTCCATGAATTATAAATCAGAACCAGAATTTTTTTTTTTAAAAGAACAAACACTAACGGAAAACATCAGATGGACTATAGATGTGTAGCTTTAAACAATCATCAGATGCCATTTTAATGGCAGTTGATGCTGAAAAGCATTTGACTGCATCGAATGGCCATATATTTTGCAACATTACAGAGACTGGGCATGAGTGCACAGCTAAACGGATAGATAAAATTACTCTGAAGAAGGCAATCGACTACCTATATTAAGACAAACATGCTTATATCTAGGCAGTTTAAAAATACATAGAGCACTAGACAGGGTGTCCTCTTCCCATCAATATTTGCCATGATTATGGAACCTCTAGCAGTAGTTATTAGGGAAAATAAAATATTCAAGGTATCAAAATTAATAATATGATACAAAAATTGGACTATACATGGATGGCGACATTATATTTAATATAACCGAACAATCAATATCCAAATTCATCAACTTAGCGGAACAATTTGGAACAATCTCTGCTATAAAATTAATTGGGAAAATCAACAATCTTAAAACTAGATAGTACTTTAAAAATCAATCTTGTAGGTTGAGGGCAAACGGCAAGAGCAACAATAATGAAGGTGTGGCATCTAGGGATAGGCAAAATGGTTCAAGGGTCCATGAGATAGCAGATGCCTTTAGAACATATTATACTAAGTTATTCTTGAGAAGACACAAAAGAGGAAGGAAGACATAAAGAGATTCCTGAGTTCGCTTAAACTACCGGGCCTAACTAGGAGCAAGGGAAAGGTTAGTGAGACCGGAGGAAATAAAGGAGGGGATTAAAAGGCTTAAGGTGGGTAAATGCCTGGGTCGGACAGACTCCCTGTGGAGTTCTATAAATGTTTTGGAAACCAGATACAGACACTCTGGGAAGGTTTTTGATGAGGTCATGAGATGAGGCTGCCTCTCCTTCTTGGGCCCAGGCGGTGATTTCGTGATACCTAAGCCGGAAAGGACCCAACAAAATGCCCTTCATATACACCGATCTCCTATTGAACACTGATTATAAATACTTACATCTCTTTTGGCCAGACGTGATTCAGGAGTACCTTCTTTAGTACAGATAGATCAATCCAGTTTCATACCGGCAGACAAGCACAGGATAATCTACATAGAACAACACATATAATAGATCAAATCTCCATGCAAAATTACCAGCGTTGATAGTAAGTCTTGACGCTGAAAGCGCTTGATAGGGTATCGTGGTTATTTCTGAAAGAGGTCCTTTCCAGTTTGGGTTCCTGAGGCAGCTGATAACGCTAGTTTAAGTTATATGAATCTCCGAGAGCACAGGTCAGAGCTTAATGGGCATATCTCTGGGACTTTAATTTAGAAAGAGGAATGAGACAAAGGTGCTCTCTCTCTCCATTACTGTTTGCCTTGTTCATTGAACCTCTTGCTCAGAGCATCCGTCAGTGCCCAGAGATAAAGGGATTAATATGGGACAAACCACAAACTGGCTCTGTATGCTGATGATGTTTCTTTATGCGTGGCAGACCCGTAAGTCTTTGCCAGCAGTATTCAGATGGCTGGATAAGTTTTGGGGGTTATCTGGCTACAAATTGAATAATAATAAATGGAAATTCTCTGTTTCAATTTTACCCTAACTGAGGAGCATAAAGTAAGTACCCCATGTTATGGGATCAGACAGAGATAAAATATGTAGGGGTAAAGTTGGTAGGAACAATACACAATTGAAAGAACTGAACTATCCTCCTATAATAGCGTAGCTTAAAAGTGACTTTCAAAGATGGTCCCTTCTACCCATCTCACTTGGTGCTAGGGCTCAAGCCCTCAAGATGACTCCATTACCATGCCTTCTCTACTTATTTCAATGTGTCCCATGTCTGTTAACTCCGGTGATCTGGAGACTTGGCAGGGTATGTTTTCTCCTATTTATGGAAGGTAAAAACCTAGATTAAGAAGATCCTTGCTTTATCTTCCTAAGGCAGAGGGGCCTTATGCTCCCATGTTTGCAGGGCTACTGGGTGGCAGCCCAGATGAGGGTTGCACTACTTTGGGGCAATCCGAATATGACACCATTGAGCGAATAGATCTTTGAAACAAAGGGATTACCCTTATGGGCGGTGATGTTTGGGTCTCTGGACCCAGGGGAAACGCTCTGGTCTTTCAGGTACAAAGGTGGTGTTGGAAGGATGGATGAGGGAATAAGCAGAGGGGCCACATCTGGGAATTTGTGGAGGTATAGATGGTGGTATATGACCGCCAATTTACACCAGCAAATACTTGATAAGTGGTATCAGAACAAGCTAGAAGGGGTTCAGCGCGCTTCTTTATCAAATAATGTCAGGAATACCTACTCTCCTTTGAAGCAATCCAAGAAAAATATGGCCTGAAGCAGACAGATAAAATCAGGTATTACCAATTGAGAGACTATTTGAATATACAAATTAACAAGATAATGCTGGAGGAGCGTGTTGGAAGAGAGAGGCTATTTCAAAGAGTGTGGGGGAAGGGGACTGACCACGCCATTTCATTGCTGTATAATAATTATGGGCAGATATGGCCAACACGTCCCAGCACATAAAAGAAAAATGGGAACAGGACTTAGTAATTCACATAACAGATAAACACTGGTCTCTGATGTGAGAAGTACATGGTCAACTTCTAGTTCTTTGGTGTGGAGAGACTTTGTTGGAAGTTGAGAACCAGATATTTCTTAGTACCAACACAAATGGTTCATGTGAAGGGAGGGGCCAAGGCTGGGTGTTGGAGGGCTTGTGGAGAACAACATGCCTCACAGGCACATGTCTTTTGGTCATGTCCAGGTATCACTGTTTATTGGAGGAAGTTACTAAACATCTAGAACAGATATTTGCAATTGAGACGCAGTTAGACCTGAACACTCTGGTTTTGGGACTAATCCCACGGAAATTAAAGATAAGATGCAAGATACCTATGGAAGATCCTGGTTGCGCAGCCCTAAAAATTATTACAAAGAATTGGTTGCAGCCGAGGGCCTGGGTATGGGAATGGAAGGATATGGTTGAATCCATACATTTGATGGAAAGGTTAACAATCAATCTTATGCAAAAGCCACAGATATATCAACAGAAGTGGACCAGATGGTTAATCCATGACAGTGGTTAAGAGTAAGATGCTTGAACTGTACTAAAGAGATATTTATCTTTTACACGGAGATAGAGAATGTCCCCGATAGACTCCTGTTATGGGTATTCTCTGGATGCCAGACAACTAGTTATAGATAGTGAAAGGACGGAACACATCCCAGACAGTAGCACCTACTGTTACTGTTCTAGTTAGATTGTAGTAAAGTTAACTACTGTGAACCAGAAGTGCTGTAGTATCTCTGCAATGTTGTCGGTGCTATGGGTTTTACCCAAAGAACATCATGTGATTCATGAAATGATGTAACAAATGCTGACAAATGAAAGATGATAAACTAAGTATAAAAAATAAAAATCAATCTCCATTCACAATACTTAATACAGAAAACTGATGATCAAATACATTACTTGGGAGTTAATATTACAGCAAATATAAATCATTTATATTCAGCTAATTACATAGATTTAATAAAAGAAATACAAAAGGATCTCAAAAGATGGGAATTTTATTACTAACTGTAATAGGAGAATAAACATTATAAAAATGCAAATACTACCCAGAATATTATTTTTGTATCAGACATTAGCCATCCCATTACCCCATACCTTTTTACACAACTAAAAACAATGACAAGGCACTTTATATGGAATAACAAAAACAAGGATATCATAGGATACATTGACTTTGTCAAAGAAAAGGAGGTCAAGCACTCCCAAACTATTAACTTAAGTACTCAGGTGGCACAGGTTTACAGTGGATAGAAAAAGAATGTTTCTTTAATTGCAGCTCGGCTAGAAAAGGAAGTGCAGAAATATCCTTTATTAATGAATTTACTTTTTCAAATATTACACAGAAAAAAATATCAAACAAAATTGCATCCTAACAGATAAAACTTTGTGGTGCTGGAATAAGATTAAGGTTTTAATGAAAGAAGATAATTGTATAACCCAGTATACACCAATATATAAAATTACAATTTCAGCCATCCATTTCAAACATATTTAAAATATGGCAGGAAAAAGGTATCACTCAGTGGAAGATATCCTCTGTACAACAACTTTAAAACAATTTTCAACAATTCAGGAACAGTACGATATCCCTAAAACACACAAATATCAATATGCATAGATTAACAACTACCTTAGAAAAATAAGGATAGGCTGAAGATAACAGATCTCTCACAATTATTAAAAGTACTACAAATAGCAAGGGGAAAATTATGAGCGAAAGGAATTATAATTTAAATAAATAAAAATGGGTGGCAGATACTGGTCTGAACTTTACAGATGAGACGTGGCAAAAATCATAAAAGCATATATGGATAATGTCCAATCTACTAAACTTAAACATATACAAATGAATTCAACACACCATATTTATCATACACCATGCAAGTTGCATAAATGTAATAACTTCATTACTGATAAATGTCCAAGATGTACATATACAAGTGGAACTTTAATTCGATGATACATTCATGTCCCTATCTGACAAACTTCTGGACGGAGATAGAAGAGGTATTATCCAAAACTTTCAAGAAACCCATAGTTTTGAATCCAGTAATACCTATATTAGGTATAGTAGCATTAAAAGAATATTTGAATATAAACTAAACAAAACTCATGATGGCCACCATAATAGCTAGGAAATGTATTCTTATGAAATGGAAGGATGATACCTCACCAGTTTTCAAACTTGGATTTATGTGATGATAGATACTCTAATTTGGAACAGGTTTGGTATATTAAAATGGTAAAAACAGACATCTTTGAACTGTTATGATCCCGTTCAGGAACAGATTCAGAAAGGGATTGGGTAAAGGAAAATACGGATGGTTTTAAGTACACAAATCTAATTAGAAGTAGATAGGCTGTTCCTGGTTCCCGGTTATGACAATACAACAGTACCAATTGCTGACAGGCAATCTGAGGAAAATATTGGTCTCTGTGACATGTCTGAACTGAGAAAGAAAAAAGTCTTAAGCAGCAGAAAATATTCACACATTAAGCTTTTTATCATGGCTCAGAGACCAGATAGATATTATATTTATGAAGTGCCTTCTGGGTCTCGGAGCACTGTGTATTTATTTATTTAGCTTTTGTTAACCGGTAAGTACACTAGACAAGTTATATGCCTATTTTCAGGAACGACCTGGGAGAGTACAACAGGGATACATCAGTACAACATAATAGGTGAACAAGTACATTTACATTTTGTGGTAGGTACATTGAGTCAACAAAACAGCAGGCAGTAAATAGTACAAGTAGTGCAGCCTTGAGCTGCAATAACTGTCTGAGCAAAAAGAAGTGCAAGGAGAGACAGACATAGAATTGGGAACTGTAATATGAAATGCAAACACAGTAAACTAACATCAATATAAATTAACGCCAGCATACCCAACTTGTATTATTGCTATAGTGGAGTTGCATTACACAGAAACATTAACGTAATGTGTCAAGCAAAATCTATTTAATAGTAACATTCAATAAATATTCAAATGACTTGTAATGCTCAGTACTCAGTCATTATTTCATTTTATTTATTGATTTAGCAACGTTTTCCAGGAAAGCACACTGAGCTGAAGCGGTTCCCAGGTATATCCTGCAGGGAATAGGAACATACAGGGGCGAATAAGGATTTGACAGGCAAGAGCCGTGAATAGCTCCTGGGTGGCTGCAATTTACAGCAGACTAGGATCTACTCGGCAAAGCCAGGAGTTGACAACAACACATAAAATGCATTGGGATGTCGAGAAAGGAATAAAATGAAAAACAATAATAAAAATGCAATTCTGTATAGGAATCTTGTATAAATATTAAATATCTGTAAATCTGCTAGTTGTATATCACATTAATAATTACATTAACACATTCTCATGGTAAATCTGTTCGATAAAGGTGCAGTTGTCTAAAGAGACTTCATAGAAGGAACATTTTGACAGTTGTTCTTATACATTTGCCAATTAATTGTGAAGGAGGACAGAATCTGTTATTTAAAAACTACATTAACAGATTCTCTCCTGTTTTTTAAATTAATTGACAAAGGTACAAGACAAATAGCAAAGTGCCTCCTCATGTATGTCTTAGTTTAGACCAACTGTGCCTTTTCCAATCAGCAGTTTTATTCTGCATAGGTGGATTGTTTAAATTCTTCTCTTGCTTTTCTTCTCTCCATTTGATTTGCTTCAGCTGTTGCTGTTTTTGTTACTCTCTGAGATTACAACTCTAGAAAATATTTTAAAAGACTAAAATAAGTTCACTCAAAGGACAGAAAGGTATGGTGGTTCATAGTGCCAATCTTTTATTTCAGGACTGGTCTGCTGCAGCTTCATAAGCCAGGGTGTAAGACTTCTGCCAACTGCTGGCCCATTTGATACCTCACCACATTGGTGCAAAAGTGATACTGTATTTTGCAACTAGACCACTGCAGCGCAAGCCCTCCTTCGTCTCCAGTTGATGTTCTGAGAAGGGTTACTGTTATGTTGTTGAGACACTTTCTCTGCCCTATCTAAGCATCTCCAAGACACCACTCCACCTCCAGCACATGATGGATGCATTCCACAATTCATCTGTAAAGCTGCCCTGAAAGTGCTGAAGTTAGCATCACTGATCCTCTTCTATTGAGAGCACCAGGTGCTATTATGGAATTTGCAGGTGCTATTAGTACCCAGCCCTCCTTATTTAACCCTGACATACAAAAATATAGAGAAGCACAAAACAAATAATATACAGATAGACATAATAATTTAAGCCCAAATTAAGGGCAGTAAGATGCAAAAAGTATGTAATTATGTAACCAGTAACACATGAGAGAGGTCTTAGTTGTGATCTTATAAACCCATAGAAATGGGTGCATAGGAACCGTGAGGTATGCAGTGGCTTCAGCTGCCTGTGGTAAGTTTATAGGAGTACAACTCCAAACCTCGAATGTGTAATTGTGCTTATAATATGGGTGTATCTGCACTCAATTTTTGTTTTAAATAATAAAAGATTCAGTGAAAAACAGATTCTCAGGTGCTGGAAAGTCCTTAACTGTATGTTGTCTCTGATAATTTAACTGCACATTACCTGTTTTGACCAGCACCCATTTTTATGAAGTATAATAATAAGTTAGTTATAAGTATAATAATTAGAGGTAGAACACTACTGTCATAGTTGAAAAAGCCAGGATTTAAACCTTTTGAAGCATTTTACTGTTGGGGTGGTATGGATACCTAGTGGGAGAGTGTTCCACATCCTCCAGGAAGTTTTCCTGGATCTCACCTGGAAGCGAGCCTTAGCTCAGTGTACCTTTCCTGGTCACCAGTTTGCAAATTAAAGCTACGGAAAAGGCCTGTCCCTTCAGATTGTAATCTAGATTTGGGACAGCCAGATATTTACTGCCCTGTGGGTTACAAATCTGTAGTGTTTGTGAAGGTAGATGGGGCCAATCCATTTTGGTCCTTAAATATTAAAAGTAGTCATACAGACCAATATCAGTGTTGCACTCTGATTATAAGCTATGTATGTCCATTTTACGAACTGTCTTGATGTCCCTTCCCTGTTTGATCCAGCCAGTCCAGATGGGATTTGTTTGTCTCACCAAACAATCACTATATCAAACATTCCTTTTCATCCTCCATCAAGTGTCTGCAGCTGGTTCACCTGTCCTAGCCTTAGTCTTGACGTGGAGAAAGTGTTCGACTGAGTGTCCTGGATCTTTCTGCGTCCGCACTTGGCGTTTTGGTCCCATTCCCGGTTCACTGATTTACTTGTTAACATTCAGCTCCCCTCAGGCTCATATCTGGGCCAATGGCCTCTCTCCTCGTGGTTTGACCTGTGGTGGGGCATCCAGCAGGGCTGCCCCTCTCACCCCTCCTCAAGCCATCAGATAACATGAGGATATCGGGGGATACCAAGCATAAGATGCCAATGAACACTCTTGCTTTTTATTCTGATTATGTTATGCTGTACTTGTCTGCCCCAGACTTGGACCTTCCTGCTATCTGGTCCCTCCTATATCTGTACGGCCTCTCTCTTGGCTGTAAATTAAATGGAAAAAAAAGACAGGTACTGGCATTTAATTTGCCCATCTCAGGTGCTGATAGTCCAATACCCCTTAGATGGGGACTTTCAAAATACCATCACATAGGGTCCATCTTACTAACCCATCCTCACAGCTGGCTATGCTGCTGTGCAGGCGCAGCTTCAGACAGATCTGGGCAAGTGAGTTAGTGATGCCACTCTACCTGGAGAGGAGTGGCAGCTATCAAAAGATAGTGGTACTAACATTTTGTGCTCATTCCAGTCTTTATCCATTCCATTGATAATATCCACTGGGTCACATGGTGTTAAATGATCTCTAGATTGTTATGTCAAGGCCACCCACCCATGATCTGTTTCTCCACCCTGTGCAGGCCACTGGACCAGGGAGGACTCTCCCTGTACTGCAGGCAGCACAGCTTCAACTGATTTTACATTGGTTTAGAAATGCTTCAATGTAGCAATGGGTGCAGTAAAAAGGAGGCTTTACCTGCCTCCTCCTGAACAAAATATATTAGGTGTAGACAGATCCCTTCAACCACTGGTGCCTGCTCCCATTTGGTTTTACTTCACTCCATATCTGGAAAAAGTGGATAGCTTGGACAAATTTCAGAGAACAGCTGCTGTAGCTACTACCACTTCATAGAGTTTTGCTCCTGCAGATTGGACTCAGGATATAAGGAGTGGCACCTCCAGGGGCTTTGGTACTTCTACCAGCTTCTAAAGGGTGCAGAGCTGAAAGTATTTTAAACATTAAAAGACAATCTTGTACTACCACAACATGTTTTGGTACTTCCAGGCAAGAGACGTGTAGTCAATTGGCTCCCAGGGGCCTAACACCCGGACTTGAGCAACTCTCTTATAGCTGTCATGATCTCTGCCCTCAGAGGTGAGGCAGTGCTGCAGGTCATCTCACAGCTCTGTTATAACCTGACTCAGCTAAAAATGCCCTCTCATTGAAGGCTTATGATAAATGGAGCAGATTCTTAGGAAATCTTTAACTATCGAACAATGGAGAATAGCTTGCAATATCACATATAGAATTTCTTCCTCCATAAAGTGGAGGGAATTCAGTTGGGAAATTTTGATGTGCTATCTTCAAACAACATGAAGTCTTGCTGTATTCTGACATATGCAGTGATCACCAACCTTTGAACTGCCCCGGAGAACAAAGAGTTAACTTTCCATGCAGGGCATGGAACGCTGAGCTAGAGCTTGGTTGAAGCCTCTGTCTGCTGTTGTTTTAAACTCCAACCATCAGATTCTTTACTCTGCCTCATTGAACAGTCGCCCGAGATTTCTCCTTCGCTCGTTCAAAAAAAGTCGGTTAAAGTGTTGTTTTTCACCGGTTTCGAATCATTTCTGCTACTGAACCTGTCTGTTATAAGTCTCTATCTGGGGTACCGTGAGTACTAGATAGGTTTTTGTATTAGTTTCGTGTGGAACTTGTAAACATTGGATTGGTTCGGTTTGAACCGATCAGGTTTGTGTAAAAACTTCTGTGTCTATTAGAGCGTGGTAACCAGTCCATATCGGTTCTAAAAAAAAAAAATGGATTTCATTACATTTTTTCCAAGACCCATAACACGGTCAGGAACCGATAGGGTGTCTTGTCTGGCGGATTGCCGAAAAGGGTAAGTTTGGGTTAGGATTGGCCATGTCTGAGAAACCCAAGAAAAACCGGGCCACTGGTTTAACACTGTGTGTGTGTGGGGAAGCTTTGCTAAGGCTGATCCCCACACCACCTGTGTTTATTGTCTGGGGTTTGACCACCTCAATTCAGACTGCCTAATTTGTAAAAGTTTTCCCAAAGCTACCCTGGATAAGAGAGTAGGTAGACTGAGGAAAGGGAGGCCAAGAAGTCCGCTGACCTGATGGCCAGTCCAGTTCAGTTCCCGACCAAACCAGAAGGAGTGCCTCTGACCAGGGCAAAACTTTCGGATAGAAGGAGAACCCATTCTGAGGAGTCGGTTCCAGTTAAAAGAAAGAAAAGGGATAACCATCCGGTTCGGATCCACAAGTTCTTTCTCCAACCGCTGATGAGATAGCCAAAGCGATAAGGATAGTTCAATCTGGCCAAACCGGCACCATCTGTCAGGGTCTCGGTTCGGTAGGTTCCCCGGTTCGGATTATACTTTAGAAACATTTTATGAACCGGAGGAGGAGGAGGGAGAGTACGAAGATGATGATGATGGTGATCATGAAAGTCTGGATGTGCCTATTGACCCGGACATCTCCCCAGACAGACCTTCATGTGTTTCTCCTCCTAGGCTTTCTGAGTCCCTTCCCACTTTATGTTTTACAAGAAAGTGGCTGAAACCTCCAGCTTCCTATGGAAGAAGCAGTAGAGGATCAGGAGGAGCCTGATTTTGTTGAGATGATGGACATCCCAGAGTCCAGGAGATTGTCTATTCTCCATAAATCTTTTGGGAAACAGATATTTAAAATTCTAAAACTCCTAATTCCATACCTCCTGTGGACAGAAGAATGGACAAGAGGTATAGTCTTTCAGGCTCAGACACGGAGTTCCTTTCCCAGCAATGCAGCCATGTTGGGGTAGTGCAGGCTGCTGCCTGTGATAAGGCAAATATTCCCTGGCTTCACACCCCAGATAAGGACTCCAGGAGGATTGATGCCATGGCAGTTGGACCACAGTGGGCTCAGGGAGGGTGAGGGTGGTGGAACAGAGGCACACCCAGTCAGTTGTTCCACTCCACAATTCATACACCATTCTGTGGGAGCATAGCCCCCATGGATGCACCTGCAGAAGAGACTAAGGAGGCTGAGGACAACTGTCACAAGGGAGGCCCACAGGAAGGAGGCAAGAGGACACCACAGGAAAGGAAGCAGCTCCTGGTGGGGACTCAATTATTAGGGGATAGAACTGGGGAGCAGGAAAACTGAAGTAAGGTGCCTGCCTGGTGCCATGGCTTGAGGGACAGGAAGCATCCTCAGGATCACGAGAACAGCTGCATGGGAGTCTCGAGCTGGACGTCATTGTCCACCTAGGGACAAATGACTTGGCTCATCATGAGATTAGAGCAGTGCAGGAGGACTTTGTAGAGTTGGGGAGGGGCCTAAGACAAGTAGCACACACAGTGTCCTTCCAGAGGTGCTGCTTGTCAATGGCATGGGTGAGGCGAGGTACTGTGCACCATGCAGTTTAATGAATGGTTGAAAAATGGTGTGGAGCACAGGGTTTGGCTTCATTGGGGACTGGGATTCCACCTGGAGGGACACCAGCCTATACTGGTAGGATGGTATGCATCTGTCCAGGAAGGGAACAAGTCTTTGAACAATCTGTTTAAATGCTTCATTGGCAAGCTTTTAAACTAGTCAAAGGAGAGGCACTGATAAGCAGCAGGAAAATCCCAGCCTCTCCTACAAAACAGGGTACCAAATGAGAAAAGACTGAGGTAGAAAGGTCAGTGGGGATGCTGCAACAGAAGGTAAAGCCATCAAAAATGGAGAGCAATGAGTACCAATGCCCATAGTCTGAGTATCAAGCTTCCTGAATTAGTGGCCTTGATGGAGGAGGAACATCTGGATATCGTGGCAGTCACAGAAACATGGTACACACAAAACCATGACTGGGACGTAAACATATCAGGAAACACTATCTACAGGAGGGACAGGAGGGTAAAAGAGGAGGAGGAGGAGGAGTAGCTCTTTACATAAGGGAAGGATCAAAGCAACAGAACATAAGGGTAAACAGGGCGGAAAAGAAGCACTGTGGGTAAATTTGGAGACAGGCAATGGCACCACAATCCGCACAGGGATGTTATAGACCTCTTCTCAGGGGAGGAAATGGACAAGGAAATGATAGAAGGTATACTTAGAATGGCAGAAAAGGGGAGATATTGCTGATGGGTGATCTGAATATGCCAGATGTTAACTGGAGTGCAGTTGTAGCAGCCACTTCAAAGAGTGGGTTGTTCTAGATGCCCTACAGGGGCATGCCTTAGACAACCAGTATTGGAGCCCACTCGAGAGGGAGCAATCTTAGACCTGGTTCTCTCAAATGGAGATGGAGAGAGGATCACAGATGTAGAAGTGGGTAGCCATCTGGGAACTAGCACCATCGAACAGTATGGTTCACAATAAACACAGCAATAGAGTCAAGCCACACAAAGGCAAAAGTACTGGACTTTAGGAGGGCTGACTTTGCTAAAATGGGTGAGTGCCTAAGGAATGCACTAGCAAATGGGCAGGAAGGAGGGTGAAAGAACAATGTAGAATAATAAAACTGCCATCACAGAGGTAACAAGCCTTTGTGTGAAGCAAACAAAATGAAACGATGTAAGAAACCTCTATGGTTCTCAAAGGAAGTGGCAATGAAGGTTCAAGAGAAAAGAAAGCATTCAGGAAGTAAAAGGAATCACAGAAGGAGCAGGACAGAGAACTGTATCAGTTAAAGCAAAAGGAAGCTGAAGGCAGTCAGAACAGCAAAGGCCCAAACCGAGGAAAAGATAGCCAACTCAGTTAAGAAGGGATAAAACCTTTTATAGGTACATCAGGAGTGGAGGAAGACCAAGGGAGGGAGGGTGGGCAGAGGGTGACTGTGAAAAGGCAGAGATACTAAACAAATATTTTTGCTCAGTATTTACAAATGAAGAGGGGAGGTACCTAAAACAAACAGTAGAAACACTCTGGATACAGAAGTTGATACCAGCCCATTTACAGAAGAAAGGGTTCTGAAAGAACTCTTAAAACTGAAGGTGGACAAAGCAATGGGGCCTGATGGATTCATCCCAGAATTCTAAAAGAAGTAAGGGTAGAACTAGTGACACCACTGAATCACTTCTGAAGGAAAGAATTGTCGAGTATCTAGAGGCCAGAGGGCACAGGACCCAAGGCAGCATGGATTCACAGCGGAAGGTCATGCCAGACTTAATCTGATAGATTTCTTTGACTGGGTGACCAAAGTAGTAGATCAGGAGGGGCTGTGGAGATGGCCTACCTAGACTTTAGCAAGGCATTTGACACAGTCCTACACAAAAGATTAATATGCAAGTTAGCCAGCCTGGGAGTGGGTCCCAAGATGACAGCCTGGGTAAAGAATTGGCTGGAGAATAGGACACAGAGAGTAATAGTAAATGGAGTCCACTCTGAAGAAAGGGGAGTTACTAGTGGGGTACCGTAGGTTCAGTATTAGACTGGTCCTCTTCAATGTCTTTATAAGCAACATTGCAGAGGGACTGGAAGGAAAAGTATGTCTCTTTGCAGATGACACAAAGATCTGCAACAGAGTTGATGCACAAGGTGGGGTGGAAAGGATGAGAAGGGACTTGGCAAGGTTAGATGAATGGTTAAATGTATGGCAGCTTAGATTCAATGCTAAGAAGTGCAAGTAATGCACCTGGGAAACAAAATCCCGGGGAAGAATACACAATGGGGGTGAGATACTAACAACAACAAAAATGGAAAGGGGCCCTGGGGTAGTCATATCAGATGACCTAAAGGTGGGCAAGCAATGTGAGAGGGCAGCAAGGAGGGCTGGGGGATACTGGGATGCACAGGGAGAGGCATCACCAGTAGAAAACAGGAAGTTATTATCCTCTGTACAGACAGCTGGTGAGACCCCATCTGAGTACTGTGTGCAGTTCTGAGACCCAATCTCCGCAAAGACATAGACAGGATGGAAGCTGCCCAGAGGAGGGCACTAAAATGGTGCAGGGTCTGCACGGAAGACATATGAAGAGAGACTTAAGGAGCTTAATATGTATAGCCTCGAGGAAAGGAGGAGGGATGTGATAGAAACTTTCAAGTACCTCAAGGAATCAACAAAGTCCAGGAGGGTAGCATCTTTCAAAAAGAGGTGTGCAAGAACAAGGGGACAATTTGAAGATAGAGGGGTGGCGGTCAGAGGTAATTTAGGAAGTATTTTTTCACAGAGAGAGTTGTGGATGCATGGAACGGCCTTCCGGAGGAGGTTGTGGAGTCAGAAACAGTGGTGGAATTCAAGCATGCATGGGACAGTCATAAGGCAATTCTAGGGGTGGGGGGTAGGAAGAAGGCTGCTGGTTAACTAGGATCTGCAGCTTATCCATTAGGTAGAGAAATGGGCAGACTGGGTGGACCAAGCGGTCCTTATCTGCCATCAAATTCTATGTTTCTATGGCAGAGAAACAGTACATGGCAACATCTTTGGGACTCCGGCAGGCTAACTGTATGGCCTACACAGCTAGATACCAGAAGTCCAGTTGGGACACGGTGCTGGCTCTAGTTAAACAGGCCTCTGACCAGCTTGCCAAGGAGCTGGAGCAGGTGGCTCTGGATGGGATTGAGGCATCCAAGGTGCAATTTCATGCTGCTGTGGACTCCAATGATGTTTCATCTAGAGTCATGGCTACATCTGTGGCCCTTCGGAGGCTGGCTTGGCTCAGATGTACTAACCTATCACAGGCTACCCAGGCTAAGGCCATGGATTTTCCTGTCATTGGTAATTCTCTGTTTGGGAGCAGACAGAGAACTACATGAAGAAGATGGAGTGACAGGACCACCCACCAGGAGTGCTCAGGCCAAAGAAAGGCAAGCCACTCCTCAGAGGCAGCATTCCAGGGCAGGCGCTCAAAGGCCTTTTACCTTGCCCAGGCCTCCTCTTCTGCTTTTGCTCAGAGGGGTTCTTTAGAGGGAGAGGCAGATGGGTATGAGGAGGCCTGCTTCCACCCTTCAGCCTAAAGCCTCTGCCAAGCAGACACCCTGATGGGTCTGCCGGGCCGATTCTCCAATACCTGTAGGGGCAGGCTGGCTTACTTTGTCCAGGGCTGGAAGTCTTAACTCTCAGACAAGTGGGTCCTAGAAGTAGTAAGCCAGGGACTGGTTCTCAGCTTCAAAACATTTCCCAAGAGGAGAACCAGATCCTTTCCTCCTGCAAATCCATCAGAGGCCCTTGCCCTAGAGGCAGAGGTTTCTTCCTCTTGGCTCTCAAGAGCCATAGAAAGGGTTCCTACCCTACACAGGGGCAAAGGATTGTACTCAGGTACTTCCTAACCCTCAAAACGACAGGAGAATGGCAGCCCATCCTAGATCTGAGATATCTAAACAAGCACCTTTTAAAACCAAAATTCAGAATGGTGACTCTGAATAATTCTGCCCTCTCTGAGGCCAGGGACTGGCTAGCCTCCTTGGACCTCAGAGATGCCTATTTCACATTCCCATCAGGTGCTCCCACAGAAAGTACCTCAGGTTCGAGTTGCCCTCTGGCCACTATCAATTCAGAGCAATGCCCTTTGGCCTAACGTCAGCCCCAAGGGTCTACACAAAGTGCTTGGCAGTAGTGGTTGCTTTCCTAAGTAGAAAAAGATCTCCATCTTTCCATACTTGGACGACTGGCTCATAGTGGGTAAGTCTCCAGACCAAGTCAAGTCACATCTTCAGATAACTCAGCAACTGCTCACCTTAGGATTCCTTCTAAACCTTCCAAAGTCAGTTCTCGAGCCAGTACAGCTCCTCACCTTTATAGGAGCAGAGCTGGATACAATAAGAGCAAAGGCCTTCCTCCGCTGGACAGGGCAAGGACACTAATAGAACTGGCCTCTTCTTTCACCCTTCAGGTGTCTCACCAGCAAGGCACTTCTTGCAGCTCTTGGGCCACATGGCAGCCTCTACAGCAGTGGTCCAGGGGCAGGATTTCAGATGAGGGACATTCAGTTCCACTTGAGAGCCTTCTGGTCCCAGAGATGGGATTTCCTTACCAAACTAGTCCCAGTGACTCAACCCTGATCCAGGCTTTGCAATGGTGGCAGGATCAGGACAATTTAAGGCATGGAGTTCCTTTTGTCATTCAGTCTTATTCACTAATCCTCACCACAGACACCTCCCTCTTGGGCTGGGAGCCTACTTGGGATCTTACCACCCAAGGACTGTGGTCACCTCAAGAATCTCTGCTTCACATCAGTCTCTTGGGACTCAGAGCAGTGTTTCTGGAATTGCAAGCTTTTTCCAAGTCTGTACAGAACCAGGTAGTGCAGATCAGAACAGACAGTACCACCACAGTGTGGTACATCAACAAGCAAGGGGCACTCGGTTCTACGGCTTGTGCACGAAACAATGAAGTTGTGGTCTCTGGCCTATTCCTGCACATTTCTCTGATAGCAGTTCGCCTCCCAGGAAAGGACAATGTCCTAGCAGATACTCTCAGCAGGATATCTTGGGGCCACCATAATGGTCCCTAGGTCTCCTAATTTGGAAAGTGATTTTCTCCAGATGTCGTGACCACATATAGATCTTTTGCAGCCCCAGACAATCACCAGCTTCTCTCTTTGCTGCATACCCCAGTCTTGGGCTCAGTCCCCTGGATGCTCTGGTTCTGAATTGTGGAGGAAGTTCCTGTATGCTTTCCCCCTTCCCTCTCCTGTTCAGGGTGCTAGTCAAGATCAGGTCTCAACTGCGAAAGCGATTCTGATCGCCCAGACTGGGCCAGACAGCCCTGGTATCCACTGTTGCTGTCCTTAGCAGTCCACCTTCCCCTGTCTCTTCCCAGGAATTACAACCTGTTGACATCCTCTCAGGGAAGGATTTGGTATTCGAATCTCAAATCTCTCAATCTCAAGGCCTGGCTCTTGAAGAGTTAGAGTTTGCTGTTCTGCACCTCTCTCAAGGTGTTCTGGATATTCTTAAGGCTTCTCGAAGCTTTCCACCAGAAAGACTTACAACCCAAATGGAAAAGGTTCACTATTTGGTGCTCTGGTAAGCATATTTCTCCAGAATCTGCTGGGTTGCCTACAGTCCTGGACTATATGGTTCATCTCAATGGCTTGGGACTCATACCAGCTACACTTAAAGTACATTTGGCAGCTGTTTCTGCCTTTTGTCAGTAGGCAAGCCCTCTTCTCTATCAGCCCATCCTGTATTTTGCAAATTCTTCCAAGGGATTGTTGCACAAATCCTCTCTTCAGGGACCCTGCTCCTGCTTGTTACCTTAATGTTTGCATTGCTCAGCTTATGCAACCCCCTTTGAGCCTTTGTCCTCTGCAGAGCTTAAGTACTTGACTTGGAAAACTGTGTTTTGTGTAGCCATTACCTCTGCCAGGCGATCAGTGAATTGCAAGCCCTGTCAGTGGAGCCTGATTTCATCTCTTTCCATAGAGATAAAGTGGTCCTAAGAACTAACAGGCAGTTTTGCCTAAGGTGGTTTCAGATTTCCACCTTAATCAGTCTGTCTCTCCTGTTTCTTCACTGACCATTCCTCCTCTGGGAGAGGAGGTTGCACAGCCTGGACGTAAAAGAGCGCTTAGCTACTACATAGAGTGCACCAAGGGTCACAGGTTTGAGTCCCCCAGTTGTTCCTCACTTATGTGGAGGTCGGTAAGGGCAAACCTGCCACTAAAAGATCTATTGCCAGGTGGATTGTCTCTTGTATACAATTCTGCTATGAGAATTGGTAGAACCCCACCCTCAGGCCTGAGGGCTCACTCTCCTAGAGGTACAGCTGCTCACTGGCTGCTGCCAGAGATATTCCTATCTTAGAAATTTGTCAAGCAGCCACCTGGAAAACAGTCCATACATTCACCAAGCATTACTCTCTGGATATCCAAGCTAGGAGTGATGCTCGGTTTAACACAACAGTACTTCAGAGCCTATTTCCAAAGTGGTTCTGTCTCTCCTCCATGGGGTGCCTGCTTGGTAGTCTGCATCTGTCAGAATACAGCAAGACTTCATGTTGTTTGAAGAAAAATTACTCACCTTAGTAATGTTGTTTCTTCTAATGGAGTCTTGCTTGTATTCTGACCTCCCCCGCCTCCTCTCGGAAACTGTTTTTGGGATGTGGGTGGGAAGGAGCAGTGTTGACACCTAAAGGTGCCTTTTCTCACCCTCCTTTATTTTGGTGTGTGTTGTGTTTTGTTTTTGGGTTTCCTGACTTGAGTCTTTGCTTTGAAACCAAAAACCCTTTTAACAAATTTAGTTGCCAGTTGGCTAGTGTGAGTTTACAGTTTCCCACACAAAGCCTAGTGAGTATAGCTCAGAAAGATCTGACGGTTGGAGTTTAAACAGCAGCAGACAGAGGCTTTAGCCGAGCTCGAGTTCAATGTTCCATGCCCTGCATGGAAGGTTAACTTTGTTCTCCGGGCAGTTCAAAGGTTGGTGATCACTGCAATAGTCAGAGTACAGCAAGACTCCACTAGAAGAAACAGCATTACTAAGGTGAGTAATTTTTCTTCTTACCCCAGTCCAACAGGTACAGTACATGAAACAATGGCTAGTACTACCTGGTGATGGTGACAGTGTGTAGAGGAGAAGGCTGAACATTTTCATATATTTGGGCATGCCCATGACTCTAGCCATTTTCACCTTATTAGAAGGGGCAATGAGAGAGATTATCTCTGTACTGCTAAATCTTACCTAACATCTCTACCTCTTCACATTGTCGCACCTGCTCTCAAAATCCACCTGCTGGATATCTGCTGGGAACATTTGTTACAGTAGCCAAAAAAATGTGTTACTAAGAGATGGCTCAGAGCATGTCCCCAACCACTGAAGACTGGATAAGCTTAGTGAATAGTATGTATAAAATGGAATCACTAACAAATGCTGTACGGCAGCAGGAGGAGAAGGCCACAAGAAATGGAACAGATGGTTGATGTATATGATGAATAGGGACCCAACGCTTGTACCCTGAGGTGAGGCGAGGGTGGACAAACCATGGCCCAACCCTAGACTGTTGGACCTGTAGCTTTTCTCTTACGCAGTAGCCCTCATTGAATGTATGGTAACAGTATCAATAAGAGATGGTGCTATTATGAATACTATGGATTACAAGAAACCACTGTGTGTACTTGGTCGTTGTAGTCCATATCTGTTTGGTGCACTTGTGTTTGGTTGTTTTACTGCAATGTCTTTTCTGACACTGAAAATTCAATACAGTTTGATTATTGAGAAATATTAAAATGAAAAACTTAAAATTGATCCTGTATGTAATGGATAGCCATAATGAAGTGCAGGGTTCATATGTACTGAATTCTAGTGGCGGTTAAGAGATACTGTATGCTGCTGCATTATGCATGAGCTACAGGCAGCAGATCTAATTCACAGGCAGGCCATGGTATTGTTGATTACAGTAACCCAGGTGTGAGTTGATAAAAGCCTGCACCAGTGTTATATGATCGCCCAGGTGTTGTAGAAACTCAGTCTTTCAGTATTCTTTAGATGATGAAAGCCACTTCAAACAACGTGTTTCTCAAGTGCTAGTTTGTCAGAGTGATTCTCACTTGCGTACATTCTGCCTAGCTGAACTAGTCTAGCATGGGCAGTCCCAGGCCAAACCAAGAAGAGCTAGTCTCTACATGATCAAGCTGATAGAATTGTTTCATCTGGTGTACTACACCAAGGCATAGGGACATGCCTTGAAGCTCTGATGTGGTAAATTCAGTGATAACATTAGGAGGAATTTCTTCCAGCTGATGGTATACCTGTGGAGCACCTTACCAGCAGAGACAGTGGACCTGAAGCATGTATTAATTTCTGTCTACCAAGGGATTCCATAGATACCCTGGGTAGTAGAGTTGGTGGAAATCCCAGTAAATTAGTATGTCTGCACAGCACACTTTTGCCTGATGGACCTAGAATTCCGTCCAACCCTAAATTACAGTGTTACAATGTAGTGGAGAACTGATGTTTCAACCAGTAATTGTCATCTTTAGAGCTTTGAAGATGATGGTTACTCATCGAAACATCAGATGGCGGAATACGATAACCACTCCATTTCTATTGTTCTTGGTTTGAGCTTCAAATCATACAGAAAAGTGGATATTTTCTTCTGCTTCAACTTGATGCTGTAGTTGGAAAGGTTCCACATCACATTTTTTTTTTTTTTTAAACAAGTCAGGTTCTGATTTGGAAGTGATCTTTCTATTCCTCATATAGAGCTATTAATATTGTACTGGTTAGTAGGATATGCCTGTATTTAGGTGCTAACTTTCACCCCGTGTACCTTGAGTACACTGTCTCATGGACACATCCAGTTTCATTGCTCAGGGTTCTGGGGACTCAATCCCACTCCTTCCAAAACCTTGGCCTTTAATCAGAAGCACAGCACTGCTTTTGAGCCAACATAGATATCGTGTTCAAGTGTTCGTTAATGCACATTGTTTTCTTACAGAAACTGATGCCTTGGGATCACCCTTACTACAGTGGCATTCTCCAGCTGAAAGGTAAGACTCCTGTAATATCATATTAGACTATCATACAACTTTTGTTTAGTGCCCTTTTAAGGTTTGTTGGTAATGTCTATGTAAAACTCCAGTTTCTAGGGACGTGGATATGTTGTTCAGTCCACACTGTCTGGCAGGTTCCTTGCCGCTTAAATCTTGGCCGGAAAGTCTTCAATCTGGCTCCTCCCACCCACCTGGGTGGTAAAACCCGCGCCGCCCCATGACTCCAGATCTTCCTTACTGCATGGAAGCTCAGGTTCCTCTGTAGCGCTCTCATGCTTTAGGCCTGGATCCAAACTCTTCGGTTTTCTGAAACTAATTTTAAAATTTACAAGACTGAGGTCAACTTCCTTCAGGCTGCGATGGACAAATGAAGTCCTGCTTCTGCAGTGCCCTTGTGGGCAGAAGATGTCCGGACCGATCCGCACTTCTACGTATGCTATGCCTGGGGCTTGGCCACACCGCAGGCCTGCAACTTGTGCAAGTCCTTTCGCTTTGGCCTTAGAGGACCACTTTGCCAGATTACAACCTCGGGCACCCCTAAAAGTGGTACCCGCTGGTGAAGTCTAAGGAGGCCTGCTAGCGGTGTCTGCGGTGGTAGGCTTTGTGGAGCAGCTGGAGCAGTTGATTGCCCTCGAGGAGGAGAGGCAGCCCAGGCCACATCTTCTTCCTCCTCGGCCACGGCATTTTTCCTGCTCTCCTTGGCCCTCCTACACTGCTTCTTTTAAGGAGCTTTGTCAGTCCCTCTCCACTAAGAGAGAAGGGCCATCGGGACATACCAGTCGGTCCAAGAAGAAAGATCCAAGAGGTAAGTCCCACCATCGACGTTCGTGGGAGCGAGAGATCCCTTTACGGACCGCCGACTCTACTTCGGTTGAGGTTATGCTATGGTCACTGGCTTCACGGTGTCCCTGCCAGGTCAGCCGGTTGAGACACCCATTGACGCAGTCAAGATTTTTCTCAACCCGTCGGATGGTCTGTCGACTGGAGAAGCCAACAGCCCTTCTTCTCCAGTTCTCCGGTGGTTACCGAGGACTTGCCTGTGCCTCCTGTGCTGAAGTCCTGCTAAGGCTCCTGAACCAAGGAGGGCGGGTTTCCTGTCCCTCTATGACCCACCCTCGGCGAATTCTAAAGATCTTGGTCCTGTTCCAGGTCCAGCTGATTCCGCAGTCTCGCACCATGGAGAGCAGCGTTGCACTGTCCTCTTCAAGGATAGGCTCAGGCCTAGTTACGCCTGCGCTACAAGGACTTGATGTGGCAGCAACTTTGTTGACTGGTAACAAGCCACTCCAGCCATTAAGTGGCTGTCACTGGAGTGGCGAAACAACCCCTCGTTGTAGTCGAGGAGCCGACCCCGTGCCGGTTGTTCAGCTGAAACTGGCTGCTCCACCCATTGTGATGGAACCTCCACCTCCACAACCGAAGACTGGGGCCCCAACCAAGGATTCTCGGTCAGGTCAGGGCTTGCCCCATAGGTTGTCGGTCACGCCACTCCTGATCGTCCGTGACAAGTGGACAGTGGCTCAGGCGCCGTAGTCTGACAACAACTCCTCCTGTTCTCCAGGCCGCTTGACCTGAATCTGCAGGGGCCAGTCAGTGAATGAGAGCCCATCCTCGCTTTTGGGTATGCTTGAATCATTTCAGAGTCTACTGGGATGTAGCTCAATCCATTCAGAAACGGGCCAGGTATCCCCTTATGGAGCTACTGAACTGAGGGATTCCCCACGGAGGCCTTTCCAGTAGCAAAGCCATTGTAGGCCCGGCCCTAGAGTTATGGCAGTGACCAGCACTTTGTCCGCGCCTTTGGCCAGGATGACTCGCAAGTACACAGTCCCCACCGGTTCACTCTCTGGTTTTCGGAGCACCCTCTGCGGAGGGGTTAGTGACCGATAGTGTTTTCCGCCTTCCGGGAACGTTAGGGATGTGGCCAAACCACCCAATAAGGAATCCAAAAGCTGGATTACTCAGAGCGAAGGTTTTCACTGCTTCCTCCCTAGGCCTTCGACAAGCTAGGGTCGGGCCCCACGCCCTTATGGGTTCCCTGGGAGGAGGATTCCTCATCTCCCAGCTGACCTTCAGACGACTGTCAAGCAAGTGCAGGATCAGGAAGGCGGTGCCTAAACAGCTCCAAACTTGATTGGACATTGGTGACTCTTATGCCCGGTCAGTAACAGCCACAGTGGCCATGCGCTGCAGAGCTTGGCTGAGGATCTCCACCTTCACGGCAGACACCCAGCACAAGCTGGCAGGCGTCCCTTCCTGGGCACAGACTTGTTCGGGCCCAGAGTGGAAGGCCATCTCTAGAGGATCGAGAAGTCCAGTGCCACCTTGGACTCTGTCATGTCTGCCCAGAAGGACAAAGGCCGCCAGCAGCAGCATAAGCCCTTTCGCCTTCCGCCTCCTGCAGCACGTCCAGCTCAGCAACACCAGCAACAGGACCAGCAGGCTCACACTTCACACCCTAAGGCCAAGTCTCCCACTTCCTCAGGTAGGAAGCCTGGAGGTGAGGTTCCAGGAGTTCCCCAGCGGGCCGTTCCTCCAAGCCTGCCCAGTGATGGGTTGAGGGGTGTTGCCCCAACCTCGTCCTCCTCCCGGGTTCCCCGTTGGGGAACCGCTCCACCACTTCTTTTCCGCCTGGTTCGCTATCACCACGGACTGCTGGTGCTAGAAGTGGGTGGCAGGGGTCTGCCTCTGGAATTTGAGCATTGCCTCCCTATTGAGCCGTCGCCCACAGGGGGCAACAAATTCATAACCTCTCTGTCAGCTTTCGTCGAGCCGACATTGCCTTGCTCCTCAGAAGGAAGTGATCAAGCGAGGTTGCGGACCCTCCTCCAGACCCGGGTTTGTGCCCAGGTACTTCCTTGTCCCAAACAGACGGGCTGGCGCCCATTCTTGACCTGCACGATCTGAACAAGTTCCTAAGGTCACAGACCTTCAGGATGGTCACTCTGGCTCAGATCATTCCATCCTTGGAACTAGGCTTGTGGTTCTGTTCTCTGGACCTTCAGGAGGTGTTCTTTATGTCCCAATCCATCCGTTTCATCAGCGATTCCTCTTCTTCAGAGCAGAGGTTATTTACTGAGTTCCAGGCCATGCTCTTTAGCCTCTCACCAAATGCATGGCGGTGGTGACGTATCTCTTGCACCGAGGGGTCCGTGTACCTTTACCTGGATTTAGATTGTCTGATTGCAGCCCTCCAGGTTGAGGTGGGGGTCCAGGATCTGGCCTCCAGGTCTGCTATCAGATTGGTCTGCTCACCAAAGAGGCCAAATCAGAATTCGTGCCATTGCAGGTGATTCAGTTCATCGGGCAGAGCTCGACTCTTCTGAGCCAGAGCCCAGCTTTCGCAGACAGGGTCTAGATCCTTTCCTCCTTGCCCAGTCATTTCTGGTTGGGCAATTGCACGCCTGCCCAGGACTTTTGCCTCTGGGCCTCATGGCGGCCTGCACCAGTGTGGTCCATTGGGCCTGCTGACGACTGGCCCCTGCAATGGGGGCTGACCAGCCAGTGGTCACAGCGCCCAGTCCTCTGCACCAGCTGGTGACAGTGACCTAGGAGATGTGGGACAGCCTGCAGTGGTGGATCGTCCCAGCTCATCTGCAGGAGGGTATCCCGCTTGTCTGCCCCGAGCCGACAGTCACTGTAATAACCAACGCCTCTCTGATGGGTTGGGGTGCCCATCTGGGGAGCTCAGGGCCCATGGCCTCTGGTCCCCTCATGAGTCTCAATGCCACATCAATCTGCTGGAGCTTTGAGCAGTGCAACTAGCCCTCAGCGCCTTACTCCGCTTGTGACGGGGTCAGGTGGTTCAGGGCAACACCATGACCATGTACTACCTCAGCCCAGGGTGGGACGCACTCCTGCCTCTGTGCAAAGAGGCTCTCCGCATCTGGTTTCTCGTGATCAACCTGGAGGCAGATCTCCTAGCCATCCATGTGGCAGGAGCCTCCAACAGTCTGGCCGATGCCCTCAGCCAGATAGGCGCCGCATCTCACGAGTGGTCTCCTGCTGGAAGTAGTACAAGATCTGTTCTCCCATTGGGGCACGCCTCAGGTGGACCTGTTCACCTCAGGGAGAATGCGGCTGAGGCTATTTCATGCCCACCCTCAGCAGGGCTCGCTGCAGAGGGATGCCTTCTCGAGGCCGTGGATCCCGGCCTCTTCTGCGCTTTCCTCCATTTTCCCTTGATCCACAAGGTGCTTCTCAAGGTGAAGAGGGACAAGGCGCGGTGATTCTGGTAGCCCCAGACTGGCCCCGCCAGTTCTGGTACCCAGATCTCTCAGCCTCAGCTCCAGGCTCCCAAGGCGGCTTCCAGCCCGACTGGACCTGATCTTAGTCGACAAGGGCAAGGTTCTCCATCCGACCTTCAATCCTGCCCTGACGGCCTGGTTCCTGAGCGGCTAGAGTTCCAGGCCTTGGGTCTTTTCGAGGAGGTCTTCAACGCATTGAGGCGTCCCATAAGGAGTCGACTAGAAAATGCTATGTCTTCAAATGGAAGAGATTCTCCATTTGGTGTCAGGACAAGGGTCTGGACCCTTCTTCCTGTTCCTTGGCTAGTATTCTGGGCTACCTGTGGTCCTTTTCTCAGCTAGGGGCTTCAGTCGACGACCCTTAAGGTGCACCTGGCAGCCATCTCTGCTTATCAAGGCTCGGCCTGCAAGCAGTCGGTGGCAGGAGAAGGTGGTCGGGCGCTTTTTCAAAGACCTTGATCACATATCCTCCGTGTGAGAACCTCCACCTCAACCCCTGTGGGATCTACTGCTGGTATTGGCTAAGCTCATGGGCAAGCCATTTGAACCGATGCACAGGTGCGATATCTCCCACCTGTCGTGGAAGACCGCCTTCTTGGTGGCTATAATATCAGCCAGAAGGATGGGTGAGCTCCAGGCGCTTTCCAGCGAGTCTCCCTATCTGGTCTTCCACAGGGACAAGGTTGTTCTTCACCCCCACCGAAATTCCTTCCGAAGGTGGTGTTTGAGTTTCACCTGAATCAGGTGTTGACTGTTGGTTGTTCTACCCCAATCACACCTTGAAGGCGAATATAGGCTCCATACTTTGGACCCTAGAAGAGCACTCTCTTATTATAAGGAATGAACGGTTGAAATTGGGAGAGGTTTGCTAGCTGTTTGTCACCTTCTGAAGCCGCACTCTGGCAGACCTGCAGCCAAGCGGACGATAAAGCAGGTGGGTCACCTCTTGCATAGATCTCTGCTATAGACTGATGGGCATGGAGCCTCCCAAAGGGATAAGAATTCATTCTACCCACCATACCGCTGCTTTGGTGGCTGCTTCTAGAGACGTCCCTATCCAGGAAATCTGCAGGGCTGCTACCTGGAAGTCATCACACACCTTCATTTCCCATTACCACATTGACATTGAGTCATGCTGGGATGCTGGTTTTGGGACCTTGGTTCTCCAGTCCTTATTCCCTAAGTAGGGGGTGTGCCTTGCCTCTCTCCTCCCGGAGAACTGGTAGGAGTCTATCAGTCAGTGGATTGAACAACATATCCACGCCCTAGGAATACAGGTTACTCACCTGTAACAGGAGTTCTAGGAGTGGTATATGTTGTTCATTCACACGACCTACCTGACCTCCCCGCCTTTGACGCAACCCGGCTTCCAGCCGGCTAGATCTGGTGTCATGGGGCTGGAGCCGAGGGTTTTACTACCCGGGTGTGTGGGAGGAGCCAGCTTGAAGACCTTCAAGCAAGATTTAAGGAAATATCCAACCTAACAACCTCCAGACTGAGCTACATATTGGTTAGGAGAGCATAGGATCTGTATGCTAGTGCCCATCGTGAGTGAATGGTAAGGTGAGTACAATGACTTTGACTGTGCTCCAGGTTTATCAACACGTGGTTTATAGAGGGTGAGCCTGGAATAACCCATGCATGTTGCATGCCTTAGAGTACATCAGTTGTATACTAATCCAGGCAACCTCCTCTGAACTACTAATTTGCAGTTACAACAGAGGAGACGACAAGACTGTACCTTACTTACCAGTTGTGGGGATGAGAACTGGCACTTCATGATCGATGGTTGCTCTGCTAATCCAATCAGTCTGGGGCTTTAGAGCTGGATTGGGAATAGGATTGCATAGTGGGTGGGATGTTGTGAAGGTAGCTGGAACTGTGGATTGTCATCCGTGCCAGCCCTGTGTGTGTGTGTGTTGGGGGTCATCTTATGCTAACACCAGAGATGGGCTACAGGTTCCTGATTGATTGGGGGTCAGTTGTAAACTGGCACTAGAGATAGGTTCCCAGTGACAGGTAATCTAGGAAATCTCTACTAGTGATTAGAGCACAGACCTGTGAACCTGGAGACCCATGTTTGAATCCCACCACAGTCATTTACTCACTCTGTCACCCTAAGCATTTCACTTAAACTCATTGTGCTGGAATCTCTATGTAATCTCTATTTAATGGATCTGTGACACAGTACCAAACTGGGCAGCTTTGGGGAACATTTTCAAAGAGTGTGACAGGGATGAATAAGGCCCTGTCCCATTTGTTACATAGAAAGAGTTTAAAGCAAGGATCTGTTGTACCTCTCCTTCTCTGCCTGTTGTCTCATTGTGCAATCAAATTTTCTTATGGGACCTAGGAACTGATTATTGCCGATTTGTTTTGTGATTCTTCCCCTCCTGCTATCTCCTGCCTTCACTTGCTGTTTCTGTCTGTTCTTCCTTCTTCTTTTTTTTTTGCATTATTTGTTTTCCCCCCAATACCAGAGCTGATCACTCCTTCGGGTCCCTCGGGATCTTCCCAGCCTGACAGTCTCCCCGAGTCCACTGTCCCACATTGCAGCCTACCCAGGTATCCCCGATGTATCCCTTCATCGGGCGGTCCTTTACTTGCGTGAGGGATGATCCTTCCGCCATACTTCATGACACTGGGTGCTGCTGAGGTGGCAGATGGAGGTCCAGGAGCCCAGAGCTGGAGATCCAGGGTGGACGCCACCCGATCGCCTTTGGCATGATTTTCCATTTTCTCTTGTGGGAGCGACATGCCACTGACATTTGCGGCAAGCGCCAGACGTCCGTTGCTTCATAGGCATTGCGTGGTCAAGCTTTTGTGCTGTACCCCCAGCCTCCGCCTAGGGGTCAGCAGATGCCGAACTGCATCCTCACCCTCCCCGGAGAAGGTGAGCCATCAGTGGACGCCCATTCCTTGTCCCCTCATTCGCCCTCCAACGACCCAAGTCTGTTCCCAACCCGGTCGCTGTGTTGTAGACGGAAACTAACTGCTGCGCTTGATGGGTCAGCGGCTGTTCTTCCTTCTTGCTTATCTATGGTTGTAAAAATATATGTGAATCCACATGTGAAATTGGGATCCCTTTATTTGCCAATGTGTATAGTTATATTGTTGAAATGATTGCAAAAGCTGTTTGGAACTCGGGTTAACTTTGAGCTGCAGTTTGACCTTCAGAAACTCTTTTGCAGAGTTGTCAACAGGAGATTGGTTTTGGACACCATGCTCTGTTTTGTTCACCTGCAGGAAAGAATCTGACAAGATACATGTTGTGTGAAAACAGGATGTCTCTTAATGAGTGCAGAATGCAGAAATGAATTACCGGCAAAGACATCTGTAAAAAGAGCAGCATTGTTTGTTTGAGACAGAATGAAATTTAGAATTGGAGATAACCTCAGAGCTAGGGCTTTGTTTTGTTTGAACTGCTTATATAAAAAAAAATTCTGTACAATTTTTATTTTTAATTTTATTCTTTTGTTATTGATATAGTAGATGCCACTTTATCAGGACACGGTTAATGGAGACGCTTCTTAATTGGGACAATCCTCAGGCGTTAATTTGAGCCAATGTTAATCAATCAAAGCTGTCTCCCTTTAATTGGGACAGCTGTTCTGTTTATTGGCTGTGATCAAGTTGCTGCCGAGGTATTGGTTGCCTATTTATGCCTCATTAATAACCCATTAAGACAGGTGGAATAAATAGGATCCATGCTTAAGGGGTGTTATCATTGTTTGTCAAGATGTCCTCTGCAAAAGAATTTACCTGCCACTGTGTGATAAAGTAAAAGTCATTGAAGCCTTACAGCTGCAAAACACCTCAACTCTCTATGGTGGCTAAACAGTTTGGGATCTCAAAAGCCAGACGGGAAGAATCAGTATCAATAAAGAAACAATTCTCACCAAATGGCAGTTAAACAGCAATCCCAACCGCAAACGAAAGAGGGAAGTTAATGACACTGGTGGAGGATGGCTTACTGATGTCGCTCAACCATGCAGTCAGTAAGGGAGCTCAGCTGATAGGTCCAGTTATAAAGGAAAAGGAAAACAAGATTGATGCACCACTGGCGGGTGGCTTTCCTGGTGGAAACTACAGCACAGCATTGTGTGGAAAAAGAGCATGGTGAATGGCTCAATGCAGACGGCCCTTCTGCATCCGATTGGATTATATTCTCCTGCTGTCTTGGCTAAATATCCCCGTTAACGTATTTAATGCAGATGAGACCGGCTTTTTATAGAAGATATCCTGATTGAGGGCACATTCATAAGGACAATGATTTAATAGGGGGCAAGAAATCAAAAGACAGGGCTTCTGTTCTGCGCCAACATGACAGGAACAGAAGAACTTCCCTGTTAGTAATTGGTAAGAGTAAGAGGCTCAGGTGTCTCCCAGAAGACCTCTTCACACTGCCTGTGACCTATGGAAGCTCTGCAAATGCCTGGATGATTTGGGGAGGCTCGGATATTGGCTGGCAGCATGGAACAGCTGTCTGAGATGGCGAAGACGAAAAGTGATTGTGTTTGACAACTGCAGTGAACATCCTAGCGACCTAGCAGACAAATTCTCCCAATTCTCCCACTTTAAGTTGCTGTATTTATCACCCAACTCAACCAGCCTGATACAGCTGATGGACATGGGGTGATTAAGAACATCAAGGGACTACTCGCGCTTTTTCACTTTCGTGTAATTGGCTAATTGACAGTGGCTCTCCTGGCTTAGCAACAGAAATTGCAAAACAGTCAGTTTGCTAGCTGCCATCTTTATGATGGCAAAGGCATAGGCCACTGTCAAACAGCCCACTATCGCCAACTGCTTTTGAAAGGCAGGGTTTACTGTGGAAATAGAGGACCATACTATTACTGCAGAGAGTGGTGAAACTCAGCCTGATTACCCCTTGCTGATGTTGACTGTCCCACCTACATGTCACTGGATGAATTTGTGGCATTTGTTGATTTAGATGCACAAGAACAAACAGATGGTGATCTGTCAGTGGAGGACATATACAGCATTAATGGAGGAAAATAGAGAGCAGTCATTTGCTGCCATGAAGGATGATGAATCCTCCCAGGCACGCCAACAACGAGAAGCGTGGTGTATATCAGTGTTTCATGAGACTGGTGCTTTACAAACAATAAACTGAAGCACTAGAAGCATTTATCTGCGCTTGAGGGATTAATTCTACAACAGGTTGTATCAGAGTCCAGACAAAAAAGATTACTGACTTCTTCACCGCTGGAGACAAAGGTGCGCAAACCACTGAAGATGGACACTACAATGCTACTGGAAAGGTGTCAAAACCTGCATTGTCTGTATTGCAGGGTTGTGAAGCAGTTTACAGGTGAAATGGCGTGACAGACATACACTCCATCACTAATCATCTCTCTCAGTCATGTCTGTGGCATGCTTTGTATGGGTAATCTCAGAGCCACTGGTAGAAAAAAATCTGCATTACTATGCTGGTACCTGCCCGTTGCACATATCAAACAAGAAAGGCTGTAGTGCCAAATACCATCTGGGTGACACGGGCATTGATATCCTGTACAGCATGTATCCACTTGATGGGGGTGTGGTCAGTGATGAGGGTGGACTTCTGCCCCAGCATGTAGTAGAGTAGGATGACTACTGCCCACTTTATGTTCAGACACTTTTTCCAATGTGGCATAGCTACTGCTCCCAGGGAAAAGTTTTGTAGAGATACAAGATAGGTTAACCCATCCTCAGAGTCTTGTGATAACACTGGCCTCAGCCCCACCTCAGAAGTGTCTGTGTACAGAAATGAAAGGATGGTTGAAATCTGGACTCTGTATGGCTGCTTTACATTGCACATTTTGATGGCGGAAATGCCATCTGACAGTCAGGCGACCAACGGACCTTATATAAGATAGTTTTCTTACTCAGATAAGTCAGTGGGGTAGCAAGGGTTGAGAATTCTGGAATGAACTGATGATAATACTCTTTTAAGTCCAAGAAAGGTCTTGACCTGCTTCATAGAAATTAGGATAGGTTGGTCAGCAAGGGCCTTTACTTTGTCGGGCTTTGGGTTCACATTATATTCCCAGTCCAAGGGGAGCATGGTAAATTGGCCTATATGGGGTGGCAAAAAGCTGCTTTCACGGGACTTGGAAGTTAGCAGGATTTACCAATATCCCTAGGTTAGGTCCAGAGTACTAATGTAACGAGCCTTCCCAGTCAATCCAAAAGTTGTTCTATCTTTAGCATGGTGTATGTGTCAAACTTGGATGCAGCATTAACTTTCCAGAACTCTATACAATACTGGGTGATCCTGTCTGGTTTGGGGCTAGCACAGTAGGGCTAGACCATTCACTGTGGGATTCTCAATGATTCTCAACTTCAGCATAGACTGGATTTCCTCTGTACTGTTTCTCTGATTCTTTCCGTAATCTGTATGGTTGTTGGAAGATCCAGACGCCTGTGTCTGTGTCTTTGTGGTGCTGAATCACAAGGAAGAATCCTGGTTTAGGATGAATACATCCCCAAAATTCTCCACCAGCTTCTGGGCTTCTTGCTTTTGGATCTGGTTGAGCCGGTAATCCACTGAGATGGCGCTGGTTCATTTACACATTTAGGTCCCGTGTCAGGTTCCATCATTGTGCCGCTGCCTGTCACCAGACTTGGGGCCCTTTGAGGGTCTTTTTGGATCAGTGAGTAAACCTCCCTGTCTTTTCCTGGGTTTCAACAAATTAACATGGTAAATTTGTTTTTCTTTCCTGGTTGTCAGACTTTGTAAATAACTGGCCCTACATTTTTGAGGCCCCTCATATGGTCCCTGCCATTTATTTAGAGTTTACTCTCAGAGCTAAGCAACAGAAGGAATACTCTGTCACCGGACTTGAACTCTTATAGCCTGGCCTCTTGGTTATAGTGCCCGCACCGGTTTGCTGTGCTTTTATTAAATTTTCTTTGCAAATCTGCTACTACATGTCTGATCTTGTCTGATCTTTCTTTCATTTGTAGTCGATACTTGAGCATATTAGGTGGACTGTTTGCCTGTTCTTCCCATCGCCTCTTCATCTAGATCCAACATCCTCAAGGTTGTTGCCCATAAGACAATTCAAAGGGCTAGAATCCAGTGGGTGACTGTGGCACCTCCTGAATGGCAAACATTAAATAGGTTAACAATTCATCCTGTTTTTGTTTTTATTTATTTTTTTATCTCAGTTGACACAAATTTAGACAGCATATCTTTTAACGATTTATTAAAGTGTTCCGTTAAGTCATCGGTCTGTGGGTGATGCACTATCTGGATGGACTTAACCTTCAGTAAAGCATGCACCTCCCTCATATGTTTTGACCTACAGTTTGTGCCTTGATTAGTTAGAAACTTCTTTTGGCAGCCCAACTCAGGAAAACACTTCTATCAGTTATGTTGCCAGTTACTGGGCTGTAATAGAATGTAGGGGAATAACCTTAGGGTAATGGGTAGCATAATCCAATATAACCAGTATATATTGATACCCAGTTGTATTTTGTTATCAAGTGTCCAACCACGGCAACCCCAGTTCTTTCAAATGTGTTATCTGTTATGGGCATAGATCAAGGGAGCCCTTTTATACTTCTGCAGTAGCCTAGTTTTTGTGGTCAGGCAGTTGTGTTGGCAACTCTCTCAAAAGTCATAAGGTAGGTTTTGGGGTGGTCCTCAGGACCCATTTATATTAGCATAGGTGGGTCCTGCAGTGACTGCATTCACTTTGACCTGAAGCTGCGGCACAGTTTCTTTGTTTGCAGCGCCTGTTTATAAACTCCTGTTGTTGGTTTCTTGCAGCAGCTGCATTTGTGGTTGCTGGGCCATCCAGTTTCTCTACATCTGGACATGTAATGCCTGCTGTTCTGCCAGCCATTCAGTACTTTGAGTCCATCTTACCCCGCTTAGATGAGGAGGAGTTCAGTTCCACCACTAAAGACAAACCATGTGACAGTGTGGCAATCCAGGTGGCTTCTGGGAACACAATCCCAAGATAACACTCCAGTCACCGATTTAAATTAAAATAAATAGTTTTACTCTAACAGAAAAGAAAGAAACAGCTTGTATTTAGCTTAACAGAAACTTCTTGCAGTTCAGCCTCTTGCTGTCTCCACTTGTGTCTCACTGAAACAGAGACCTCTTTCTGCTTGGTCACTTTTCTCCCTTGGGCTCAGGTGTTGCTTGTTAACACCCACCCTCTCCTTGAGAAATGGCCAACAGGTTGAATATCTAGTGCATTGAGGCCTTAATAGGCCAACTTTAAAACAAAGGGGCGTGGTAAAATCCCACCACACCTGTCAAAACCTGTGTTGTCTATGTTGCAGGGTTTTGCAGCAATTTACTGGTGAAAGAAGCGTGAATGGCACCTCCATCACAGGATTTCTTTTTAATTGCTCTGTATACCTTACAAGGTAACATCATTCTCTCCTCCCATCTCCTGGATTGTAAAGTGCTTTGAAATACCTCAAAGAGAACCTTGGCTCTTGCTTCTGCTGCACCTGTGTGTGTATGACCCAATTCTTCTGTGTCAGCGTGGCTCAGTTGGTAGCACATCCGCCTCTGACCAGAAGGTCGGGTTCTCATCCCACAATGGGAATGGACTTGCACCTAAAATCGCTGGCATTCGAAAGTGCAGTATTGGGGGTGCTGTACTGTTGGGGGTGCCGTCCTTCGGATGAGACGTTAAACCGAGGTCCCTTCTACCCATCCTGGTGTTGTCCTGGTGGAAGTAAAGAACCCAGGGCACTCTTTGCAAAGAGTAGGAACATTCTCGGTGTCCTGGCCAACATTCCCTTCCATAAACCGGTTCATGCAATTATCCAGGCTGTGTGTGGGTGATGATGTGCGATATGGCCACCACCACATTCAGTCACTTCACTACCAGTCTAGCATTGCATGTAAAGCGCTTTGGATGTATGAAAAGCTATATAAATGCTGATTCTTCTTCTTTCTCACTTATGATCTCCATGGTCTGGTGAGGAGCTCAGGGAGATGAAGACCAGAGGTTGAAGCATTATTGGCAGAAGTCAGGGACTCATGAGGACAAGCTGAGTTTGAGAACTCAATACTAGGAGTATCAAAGAGCAGTCTCCCATAAAAGGTAGCATTTCTGTCCAGGGAGATTGCTTCAGGGAGGAACAGACTGGCTTGGCTGTTTCGGATTATGGACAGGTTACTTCTTCCTACATGCCTTCAGCCATCGGGTATGAAGAGTTCACTCAGTTCTTCTCTGACAGTGTCTTCTGTCAGGTCTGGCATTACCCAGCTGGGCTGTCACAGCCTTGCAGAGGAGAGGTGGTTGCGACAGAAACACTCCTGCTATCTGGAGTGAGTTTAGGCCAGTGGGTGTGGAAGAGGTTTGTGAGGTAATCTCGAGTTGTGGCTCACTTGCTGTGAACTGGACTCAAGCCCAACATGTCTCCTAGTGGGCTGTATGGAGGTTTGTAGGTCCAGTGTTCACTGAGATTGCCCGTGCACGCCTCTCTCTCTCTCTTAGAGGTGTCTTTCCCAGCACTTTGAAAGATGCACTGGTGAATCCCCTACTGAAGAAGCTATCTTTAGGCCTGGACTGCTTAGCTAATTTCAGACCAGCCTCTAACATTTCCTTTTCGGAAGGTCATTGAGAAGATAGTGGCACTGGAGCTCGAGGCACATCTTGCTACCTTTGACATTTGTGAGCCTTTCAAGTCAGAGTTTAGGTCTAGGTAGAGTACGAGACAACGCTGGTTAGGGTGAAAGAGTGATCTCCTCAGGGCTAGTGATAGAGGGTCATGGTCAGTTCTTGTTCTGCTTGATCTCTAAAGCATTTGACATTATGGACCATGGTGTGTTGTTGGTTTGCCTTAGGGAGCACTGCGGACTTGCTGGCACTGTCATCAGCTGGTTTAAGTCCTTTCCTTCAGACAAGATGCAGATGGTGGTGATGAGGAAGTCCCTGTCTTGTGGAGTTCCTTAGTGCTCAGTCTTCTCACCCATGTTGTTTGCAGAGTGCATACTGCCCCTGAGGGAGATCCTCAGACACTGCAGTCTGAGTTTTCACTGCTATGCAGAGGGCACCAGACTGTTTGTGTTATTTGCACCCTGGACACCTGATGTGGTTGAGATACTAAATTTATGTCTGGCGATATCCAGGACTTGATGTCCTCTACCTGGCTGAAACTCAACCCAGACAAGACTGAGGTTCAGGTGACTGAGCCTAATCATCTGCAAGATGTAGAGATGGCAGCAGAAGTGACTGGCCTGGTGTTTGGTCTCTCTCAGCCTGTAGCCTCTGCTAAGGTGAAGAATCTGGGGTCATTCTGGATGACAGATTGACACTTGAGGTTTAGATGTCATCTGCTGTGTGGAGTGGCTTTTACCATTTTAGGAACATTGCCTGGATTAATGCCTTTATCCTACCTGAAGACTTGCCATCACTGGTTCATGCTTTGTGACTTCCAGACTCGACTGTTGTAATACTTTTACCTTGGGGTTAGTGGAGGAGGTCCTACATCACCTGCAGTTGGTGCAGAATGCAGCAACCAGATTGATGGTAGGCCTTCTGAGGTCCTGTCATGTGACCCCACTCCTGCGTGACCTGCACTCACTGTCTGTGAGGTGGCAAGTTACCTTAGGGTCAGTTTACTGAAATATAAAACCCTATAGGACTAGGTCCTGGCTATCTGAGTAAACTCCTGACTCCATACTATACGTATTGCCCTCTCCGTCCTCTGAGGTGGGTCTCCTAGTGTTTCCCAGGGCATGACTTAAATCATCTAATGACCAAGCTTTTGAGGTAGCTTGTCCAGCTGTGTGAAACTTGCATCCAAGATCCTCAAGGGAGACCCCTCATTGGAGGCCTTAAGAGTGGCCTGAAGTCTTACCTCTTTAGGGAGGCCTATGGGTTGTATGTAGATAGGGCCCCTGTTACACTGGCTGCTATCAGACTTCAAATTTAGTTTGGTGTAATTAATGTTATTTATTTTGTTTTCTACCCTCCTTATTTAATATTTATTATGTAGCTATAAGTAAGATTTTATATTTGATGTTTTATGTATGTATTTTCCTGACCTATGTATGGCCTGAGCCCCTGAGAATGGGCACTCAACAGATAAAAATTTACTTCTAGGAGCGTGGATATGTTGTTCATCCACACTGTTTGGCATGTCCTTTCCCTTTAAATCTTGCCGAAGTCTTCAAGCTGGCTCCTCCTTATACCTCTGCTCCAACATGATGCTAGATCTTCCTTTCCACTGGAAGATGCAGGTTCCTCGTGCTCTCGAAGCATTTTGTAGGG
Source organism: Neoceratodus forsteri (assembly GCA_016271365.2). NCBI lineage: Eukaryota > Metazoa > Chordata > Ceratodontiformes > Ceratodontidae > Neoceratodus > Neoceratodus forsteri. The sequence goes on from CM057459.1 coordinate 342,868,192, forward strand.
CCTGGATGCTAATAATCGTTTTTACCGAAAATTGTTTTAAAACTTGTTAGAATTAGCGACTGCGATTTTACCGATCTGCCATGGAGGAAAAATCTTCCCCTGATTTCGTTGTTGCCTCAAGTGCCAGAAGTTGTCACGCACCGATCCCCACCTAACGCTTGTTCACTGTCCAGGTGTCAGACATGACACCTCGCTGTGTGGAGTTTTGCCTGGTCTTCCATCCCAACGCCCTGGCCGACCGCAAAGGCACGCTTAAAGCTGGGGAGACCGGAGAAAAGAAACCCGCTGGTGAAATCGAAGAGGTGAGGTGGGCGGTTTCTGCGGCCGCAGGATACCGAACAGCTGAAACAAACGAAGGCATTTGAGGAGGAAGCTGCTAGAGCTTCGCCAATTGAAGCTTCCTTGTTCCGCTTAACCTGGCTCCACCTTTGCAGGCTCCTTCAAGAAGTTGTGCCAGTCTATCCCCACCAGAGGTGAGGCGCCTCGGGCTCACACTCATCCCACCCTCGAAGAGGATAAGGACCCGGGGCTTCATCCAAGCGAAGGTGCTCTTGGAACTGAGAAAGGTCTGAGTCCCAGGTGCACGCAGTCTTGACTTTGGTCGAGATTGCCTCCTTGGCCGCTGGCTTCACGGACCTTCCGCCTGGCAAGGAGACTGAGGAACTGGCCGACTCAGGTCGAGATTGTTCTTGACCCAATGACCCCTTGTCGCCAGTTCAACCTGGACGACTCCTTGGAAAGGACTCTGGTCCTTGTCTTCCTGGTGAGGAGACCCAGCCTGCTGGTGTCCCCATTGAGGACCCAGTTCTGGACCATCTGTCTTCACCGACCAAGTTGGCCTCCCGATCTCGGTCAAGGTACTGAACCCCAAGAAGAGTGATAAGCACTCTAGAAGAGATGACACCACACGCCTTCATCCTTCTCGGACGAGGAGAGGCTCAGCGAAACTCTGTCGACGCTTATGAAGACCCCATGTGGCAGCAGTTGATTCTGTCCAGGCAAAGGCGTACCTGGCTATTACATGGCTTTCGCTCCCAGGTCAAGTCAATCCCTCCGAACTGAAGCCTTCGGTTCCTCTGCCCGTGGGCCGGCTTGGTTTATCTTGGTCTCTCCACCAATTAGGGTGGAACCACTGCCTAAGCAGCCTGAGGGAGAGGTGCCCTGGAAAGAGGACCGCAAGACACCGGGCTTCCCTAATGTCTGTTGATTACCGTCACCCCAGATAGCCCTCAGCATATCGAGGGTGACTTAGGCACAGACCACTATACCACGATTCTTTGGACTTGGACGTCACTGGATTACACTTGCATCCCGGGAAGATGAGTCATCCATGACAGGTTTGGAGGAAGGTCCTTCCTCCTTTCACGCATCCTCCACCTCATCTCTGAATCTACCAGAATGCCCATGGAGTCCATCCAAAGGAAGGTGGGGTACCCTCTCCTTATATACTCAAGAGGGGACACACTGACTGAGGTCTTTCGTGGCTGAGGCCATTGTTGGCCCGGCCCTTGAACTTTGGCAGCATCATGCTTCCTACCCAGCACCGCCTGCTTGCATGGCCTGCAAGTACATGGTGCCTGTGGGATCCCTTGCAGGGTTCACAGAGCACCCTTCTGCCGAGAGCCTGGTGACCGCCTGTGTTCAGGCATACTGGGAGTTCAGCCGACACTGACCAATCCCTGGACAAGGAGACCAAAATATGGACCACTCTGCCTGTATGGTCTGTGCGGCCTCTTCTCTGGTCTTCGCCAGGCCAGCTGGGCTGTCATTATGTACACTCTCTCTCATGCCCTTCTCAGGTCATTAGGACGAGGTCTTCCTTCATCTCCCAGCGGACATGCAGACTACGGTCAAGCAAGTCCGGGACCAGGGTCATGCTGTCGCAAAACAGCAGCTCTAGAAGGCCCTAGATACAGGAGATTCTGTGCCCGCTCTCTTGCAACCGCAGTGGCCACTCACTGCAGGGCTTGGCTGGCTTCGTCTCCCAGCTTTATCAGTTAAAGCAGAAAGAGGCTGGGAAGGCAGTCAGAATAGCAAAGGCCCAAACCGAGGAAAGGATAGCCAATTCTGTTAAGAAGGGGATAAGACCTTTATAGGTACATTAGGGAGCTAAGAAAGACCAAAGGAGGGATACTGAAGCTTAATAAAGGGAGGGAATGTGGGTAGAAGGTGACAGTGAAAAGCAGGGATACTGAACAAATATTTCTGCTCAGTATTCACAAAGGAAGAGGAAGGGAGTTACCTAAGCCAAACAAGAGAAACACTCTGAAGACGGGGTCGATACCAGTCCATTTACAGAAGAAAGGGTTCTGAAAGAACTAATAAAATTGAAGGTGGACAAAGCAATGGGGCATGATGGGATTCACCCAAGAATTCTAAAGAACTAAGGGTAGAACTAGTGACACGCTGACCACTCTCTTTAACAAATCATGGGAGGATGGGGTGGTACCCGAGGACTAGAGGAGGGCAGATGTGATTCCTCTTCACAAAAGTGGGAGCAAGACAGAGGAAGGAAACTACAGACCAGTTAGTTTGACCTCAGTGGTAGGGAAAATGATGGAATCACTTCTGAAGGAAAGAATTGTTGAGTACCTAGAGGCCAGTGGGGCAGGACCCAAGGCAGCATGGATTCACGATGGGAAGGTCGTGTCAGACAATCTAATAGATTTCTTTGACTGGGTGACCAAAGTAGTAGACCAGGGAGGGGCTGTGGACATGGCCTACCTAGATTTTAGCAAGGCATTTGATACAGTCCCATACAAAGATTAATACACAAGATAGCCAGCCTTGGAGTGGGTCCCAAGGTGGTAGCCTGGATAAAAAATTGGCTAGACAACAGGATGCAAGGGTAGTAGTAAATGGAGTCCACAGTGAAGAAAGGAGGGCTACTAGCGGGTACCGCAGGGTTCAGTACTGGGACCGTTCTTTTAATGTCTTTATAAGTGACACTGCAGAGGAACTGGAAGGAAAAGTATGTCTTTGCAGATGACACAAGATCTGCAACAGGGTTGATACACAAGATGGAGCGGAAAGGATGAGAAGGGACTTGGCAAGGTTGGAGGAATGGTCAAATGTATGGCAGCTCAGATTCTATGCAAAGAAGTGCAAGGTAATGCACATGGAAACAAAACCCAGGGAAGCGTACACAATGGGGGTGAGATACTGACAACAGTAAAAATAGAAAGGGACCTGGGGTAATTATATCAGATGACCTAAAGGTGGGCAAGCAATGTGAGAAGGCAGTAAGGAAGGCTGGGGGATACTGGGATGCATAGGAAGAGGCATCAATAGTAGAAAACAGAAGTTGTTATCCCTCTGTACAGACAGTTGGTGAGACCCCATCTGAATTACTGTGTGCAGTTCTGGAGACCCCAGCTCCAAGAAAGACATAGACAGAGTGGAGGCTGTCCAGAGGAGGGCACCAAAATGGTGCAGGGTCTGCACCAGAAGACATAATGAGAAAGACTAAAGGAGCTTGATATGTATACTCTTGAGGAAAGAAGGGAGAGAGGGACATGATAGAAACTTTCAAGTACCTCAAGGGAATTAACAAAGTCCAAGAGGAAGCATCTTTCAGAAAAGAGATGTGCAAGAACAAGGGGCACAATTTGAAGATAGAGGGGACGGCTCAGGGGTAATGTGAGGAAGTATTTTTCACTGAGGGGTTGTGGATGCATGGAACAGCCTCCCTGAGGAGGTTGTGGAGTCAGGAACAGTGGGGACTTCAAGAATGCATGGGACAGGCATAAGGCAGTGCTAGTGCGGGTAAGAGGAAGTAAGCTGTTGGTTAACTAGGATCTGCAGCTTATCTGTTAGGTAGGAAAATGGGCAGACTAGGTGGCCAGCGGTCCTTGTCTGCCGTCAATTCTGTTTCTATGTTGGCTGAGGCGCCTCCTTTCCGATGGATACTCGGCATAAGCTTGCTGATATGCCCTTCCTAGGCACCGACTTGTTTGGTCCCGGAGGGCGGTCACCTTCAGCGATAGAACACTCCAATGCCACCTTGGATGCTACTTCTGCTAAAGGTTCTTCGGCAAGAACCAGCAGAGGAGAAAGAAGAAGCCATTTCGCATTCTTCTCCTGCGCCAGGCAGCTCTCCTACCAAGGAGGTCATCAGCAACAGCAGGCTCAAGCTTGGAGCCCACGCCCCAAGCAGGGTCCCCAACAGCCACATAAAGGAGGCTGAGGCGCAGGTCCAGGAGCCTCCTCCTCCTCCTCTGAGCCTGCTCAGTGACTGGTTGGGGATGTCACCTCACACCCGCCACGCCAGCCTGGGTCCTCCTGTGGGGGTCTGTCTCCCACTTTCTTTCTGCCTGGTCCGATATCACTCGGACAGGTGGGTTCTCGAAATGGTCAGTCAGGGACTGCCTCTAGAGTTTGAGCAGTATCCTCCCAGCTGAGCCTGTGCCCCTCGGAGGAAAGGATCTCAGCTTGTACTCAGTCTGCTCTTCGAGACAACGTAGCTCAGCTCCTCCGCAAGGAGGCAGTAGCTCCAGTGCTGGATCCTCCTAAAGACCCAGGCTTCATGTCCAGGTACTTTCTGGTGCCCAGATGGACGGGGTTGGCGCCCATCTTAGATCTCCATGACCTGAATCAATATATCAGGTCTGGCACCTTCTCGGATGGTAACTCTGAATCAGATCATACCATCCCTGGAGCGAAACGTGGTTCTGTTCACTGGATCTACAGGACACGCTCTTTGCCTCCTCTGCTTCAGGGTCTAGGGGACCCTGTAACAGTTCCGAGCCATGCAGTTCGGCCTGTCATCGCCCCATGGGTCTTCACCAAGTGCATTGCAGTGGTGGCAGCTCACCTTGGCCTCATGGAGTCCGAATCTACCCTTATCTTGATGACTGTCTCTTGGCAGGTTCTCCCTTCAGGAGGTGGAGAGGTCCAAGGATCTGGCTTTATGAACCTGTCCCTCCCGAACCTGCTCCTAACTCGGCTTCCTGATCAACGAGGTCAAGTCGGAACTCGTGCCCTCTCAGGTGATGGGTTTCACTGGGGAGGAGCTCGACTCTTGTCAAGCCAGAGCTTGGCTTCCGGCGGACAGGGCAGAGGTTCTCTCCTCCTTGCCCGATCATTTCTGGTTGGGCACTTGCCTGCCCAGGACTTTCTGCGCCTTCTAGGTTACATGGTGGCATGCTCCTCAGTGGTCTGTTGGGCCAGGTGGCACATGCGCTCCCTCCACGTGGGAGCTGGCCGCCCAGTGGACTTGGCGCCATGGTCATTTCGACCAGCTGATCACTGTAACCCAGAAGATGTGGGATACTCTTCAATGGTGGACCGCCCAGACCGGTTACAGGAAGGGATCCCGCTTGTCTGCCTCAAGTTGACGTCCGTCCTTACGACTGATGCGCTCTCTCATGGGCTGGGAGGCCCACATGGAGGACAACAGGGCATATGGGTTCTGGACCCTGAGGAGTCCCGATGCCACATCAATCTGTTGGAGCTCAGAGCAGTCAGACTGGCGCTGTCCGCTTCGGCTCCTTCGCTCCAGGGTCAAGTGGTTCAAGTCCAGACGGACAATACCATGACCATGTACTACCTCAACAAACAGGGCGGCACACACTCCCATCTGCTGTGCAAGGAGGCGCTCTGCATCTGGGCCTCGTGAGGCCGGTTGGAGGAGGATCTCAGCCATCCATGTGGCAGGAGCCTCGAACCAACTGGCGGATGCTCAGCCACATAGGCTAGACATCCCACGGTGGTCTCTCCATCCAGAAGTAGCTTACAGTCTTTTCTCCTGTTGAGCAAACTATTGGTGGACCTGTTTGCCTCCAGGAAAACAACAAGCTGAGGCTGTATCATGCCTGCCCCTCAGCAGGGCTTGCTGTTGGGGATGCCTTCTCGAGGCCATGGACCCGGGCCTCCTCCTACGCCTTCCCTCCATTTCCTGGATCCACTGGGTGTTACTCAAGGTGAGGAGGGACAGGGCAAAGGTGATCCTGGTAGCGCCAGATTGGCTGCACCAGTTCTGGTATCCAGATCTCCTCAGCTTCAGCTGCTGGCCCCTGGAGCGGCTTTGTACAATCCCGGACCTGATATCACTGAACCAGGAAGGTACTCCATCCGGACCTTCAGTCCCTACACCTCACAGCCTGGTACCTGGCCGGCTAGAGTTCCAGGCTTTGGGTCTTTCAATGATGTCTACACCGTGGTGGAGGCATTGAGAAAGGAATCGACCAGGAAATAGCGCCTTCAAATGGAAAAGATTTTCCATTTGGTGTCGAGGTAAGTGTCTGGACCCCTATCCTGTTCTGTAGCTAACATTCTCGACTACCTTTGGTCTCTCTCCAAAGGGGTCTCGGTCATCGACCCTTGGGTGCACCTGGCAGCCATTTCTGCTTACCTGGTGCAGGCGGTCAGCCGACATTGGTGCAGAAGACAGTGGTTGGGCGCTTTTGTTCAAAGGTCTGGATCACATATCCCTGCCGTGTGAACCTCCACCTCCGTGGGATCTACTGCTGGTTTTGGCAAAGCCCGTGGAAGCCATTCGAACCAATGCACAAGTATGAGTTGTCACACTTGTCATGGAAGACAGCCTTCCTGGTGGCTATCACATCTGCCAGAAGAACAGTGGAGTGCCAGGTTCTTTCAGTGGACTCCTTGTCTGGTCTTTCACATGGACAACAGTTGTCCTACACCGTCACCGAAATTCCTTCGAAGGTGGTGTCAGAGTTGCATTTTAATCAGGTGTTGACTCTGCCGGTATACTACCCTAACTACACCTCGGATGCCAATACAGGCTCCATACTCTGGACCTGAGATGCTGTCTCCTATTATAAGGAGAGAACGCGGAAATTCAGGAGATGTTCACCAGCTGTTTGTCACCCACGCTAGCCGCTTCTGGCAGACCTGCAACCAAATGGACCATAGCAAGATGGGTTACATCATGCATAGGTCTGTGCTATGAGTTGGCAGGCAAGGAGCTCCCAGAGGGATAAGAGCTCATTCTGCTCGCCATACTGCTGCTTCCGTGGCTGCTTCCAGGGACATCCTTATCCAGGAAATCTGCGGGCTGCTACCTGAAAGTCATCAAACACCTTCATTACCCACTACCACATTGACCTTGAGTCACGAGATGCGGTTTGGGGCCTTGGTTCTCCAATCTTTATTTCCTAAGTAGGGGTGTGCATCTTGCCTCCCTCCGCCCAGAGAACTGATTGCAGTCTGCCAAGCAATGTGGATGAACAACATATCCACGCTCCTAGAACAACAGGTTACTCACCTTTAACAGTAGTTGTAGAAGTGGTATATGTTGTTCATCCACACACACCCACCTGACCTCCCTGGCTTTGGGCGCATAACCTTGCTTCCAGTGAGCTAAGATCTGGCCATGGGGCAGAGCCGAGGTATATACCATCCGAGTGGGTGGAGGAGCCAGCTTGAAGACTTCCGCAAGATTTAACGGAAAGAGACATGCCAAACAGTGTGGATGAACAACATATACACTCCTAGAACTACTGTTACAGGTGAGTAACCTGTTCTTCCTTATTAATACTGTTTGTATGTAAGATGCTGTATAAACCAAGTCCTTTGCTTTCTTCCTTTCCATCTTTCCTTCCTTCCTTCTTTCTTTCTTTCTTTCCTCCCTCCCTCCCTCCCTTTCTCTCTCTCTCTCTCTCTCCAGATTAATACCTTTGAGCACAAAACATCTTTTTTTTTTCAAAAGTTCCAAGTCGAGGATGACGCAAGACAAATACATACATGATATTCTACTGCAACAAAGAGCAAAACACAGAGATAGCATTGGATAATCAGGGAAAAACATTACATTGTATCCATAAGTGCACTGCATTAAAGTTCAAAAACAAAAACAAACAAAAAAAACTTTATCTAAACAGTTTGCCTGAGCAAACACAACTCAAACATTTAACTCTGGATTTCATGGCTAATTGCAGTCTGTCTGCAAACCCTTACTTATTTTAATGTAGTTCTGTTTGTCCTTCCTCCACTGATTGTTCCCCTTCTGACCTGGCCCTCTTAGTCTCATCAGCCACCTTCTCTAGGGCTTACCTCTCCATGAGTCTCTTATGGTTTACCCCATTACAGGACCTTTGGAGCTGCCCTGACCCCTCTGGAGCACAATCCAGATAACTTGGAGTAGATGCCTAGTCAGTGGTGATCGACCTGTGGTGGAACAGGTGTCACCAGCCACGGTCGGGAGTTGTTTTCCTCCTTGCTTTTCCCTCTTAAGTGTTGACAGTCATGCAGTGATGCACTGTGTGTGCATATGGAGGCAGGCATGTGCTTATCAGCATCTAATAGTGGGCACTCCACAGTATGTGTTCTCACTGTGCTGCCACCTGGATTTGGCAGGCTAGTAGCAGGACGCAGGCCCCACGCAGTAAAGCTGTCCTTGGGATGTCTAGTCCTTCCTTTCCCAACCAGGCCATGACTGATTAGAGTCTTTTCTGAACCCAGGTTGCTGGTGTAGTGAGTGTCATCCCTACTGTTGCACTTCTGGACCAGCCCTAGTTTTTGTTGATTTTTTATAAATAATATTTGAAGAACAGGCATTTGAAATGTCTGATTATTTATTTCAGCATACCCTACTGACAGTTAGATACACAGTTGCTGTACCATACACACCATACTTAAGAATGGATCTCAGGTAAAACTGCTGAAAGCGAAAATGGGGACTTTTCTCATTAGAAGCAGAATCGTAATAATTAAGTTTCTGTAGTGGCAGAAAAGCCATGCATCTGCAGTTCAGAGGCAGTGTGGTAGACGTAATGTTGGGATTATGCTCTTTCAGATGCCAGTGAATGGGTATAGCAGATTAAGGACGTGGAACGAGGACTTGGATATTGACCGCTACTTAAGTAATCGCTGCACTGCTATCAGTGTACTGTTTGAGAGCCATGCAGGTGCTCCTAGAATACAAGTAAATCACACTGAACAGTCTGTTTTAAAAGGCTCAGTGCATCATACAGTGTCTTGAGTACTTGGCATGAAACAGATATCCAGCAGGGGATTCCTCCATTATGGACCCCAGAGGAAGGCATATAGGATAGTGGTGTGAGCTATTCGAAAGGAAGGACATTACAGGAGAAAATGTTTATACTACACAGAAACAGGAAATAGAGAATTATGTTTTATTTATTTACTGATTCGAAAAAACCTTTGAGCACAAGCTGTTTTACAAAGGTTTCATGTCATAGATTGCAAAACGGTACAATAGCAGAAAGCAAAGGTACATTACAATGAACGATACAGCTTGGATTCAGAACTTACAGAATAACTCAAAGCATAGGTACAAGTCAAATAACAAGAAAAAACACTTTATGGTAGGTTAATAGATGGGGCAACATGGTTCTACAGGGCTGTGATTCCAGCAAGGGTTCTGGTGACATAATTGTCATCCTTAGATGCAGTGCGGTATAGTGGCAACAGCACAAGATTTGGAAATAGGAGACCCAAGTTCAAATTATAACACAGTCATTTATTTACTGTGTGATCCTGAGCAAGGCACTTAACGTTTTAGGACTTCAGTGTATCCGGCTATGGAAATAAGTAAAAGCAGGATCCCACAGGAAATGGGATGTAACCTGTCTGCTTAGCTATCCTATGGAAATAAACTATTAAAAAAAAAAAAAGATTTCGTATTACTAATAAAACATGAAACTGAATGTTGGGTGATTTGTGGTGCCCTCAGTGGAATCAGAGATCATTGTGAACACTGGTATCAGGATCTAGTGCACTCCAGCAGCTGTTCAAATGAGCCTGCAAGTCATGTGAAGTTATTGTTTTTTGTTCACTTTCTGCCTTTATTCCATGATTTTAAAAGGGGTTGTTGGATTCAACAGAATTGTGATGAGCCTGACCACTGATAAAGAGGTGACCCCATCATGGGTCGGGATTCTTGCTTTCATAACTCGCCAAATTGAGACCAAGAACCCTTTTAAAACTCATGGAATGAAGAAAGAAACAAGAAAATAGAAAAACTTTGAAATTATTTGCAGGCTCCTTTGAGCAGCATGGGGTGGAGAACACTGATCCTGGCTGTTCCTGATATTGCCACACTCCAGTAGCAACCCAGCAAAGTTTAAGAAAATAAATAAGAATTTTGATTAAATCTCAGTGGGGAGCCAGTGTTGATCTTGCTATGTCCCAAATTACTAAAAGATCAGGAGAGGTGTGGCATCTCCTGCTTATCATGCTCCTCTACAATCTTTGAGCATTGTATGGGCCAGCACTTTGTTAAACAAAACAAACAGCAGCCGGCCGTGTGGCGCTGAGGGCTGAGGCTCTGGATGCCTTACCTCGCGGTACACTGGTGACCCAGGTTTGGGGACGACCTCTGTTCGTCATTGTACTGTCATGTGGAGGGGAGAGCAGGATTGAGTAAGGGAGTAGGCAGCCTCTTCTCCCAGGGGTGGTGAGGGTGGGTTGTTGCCCCCGTGGTTCTGCTTCCACTGGGTGGAGGTCCGGTGGGTTAGCATAGATGGGAGGAAGCATCATTACGGGTGAGTGGAAGGGCTGAACTGGTGCCATGGTGTTTGTGCGTCGTGCCTCGCATGCACACACTGCCGTGGTGCTGGGGCCTCTGGTTGGGAACGGGAGAAAACCTACAAAATAATAAAAAAAATGTTTATGGAAAACAAACAAAAAGCAAGAGAGTGGTCTTCACATAATTTTGGCATGTTAAAATTGAAAGAGGAGGGACCTGACCTGTATAGGTCACCTAGTAGATCGTCAGGCCTATCACAACTCAACTGAATTGAGACCAAGAACCCCTTTAAAATCATGAAATGAAGAAAGAGAGTAAGAAAATAGCAAAATGATTTGCAGCGTGCTCCCAGTGTATTCAGATGGAAGATCCCTTCCTGAAAATTCCTCATAAAATCATTCAGGTTAGGGACTTCTCCATGTTTGACCTCGGCTGAGGTGTGGAATGCCCAGGACTCCTCCACTGCGGTTGGTCACTTTCTCAGTGCCTTTGGGGCACTGTAGATAGGCATGCCCCTCTCATTAGGTGGCGGGTTAGGTCTGCTACCAAGTGGTTGCATGGGAGCCTCCTTTTATGTTGGCACACTTGCACAGCCAACATCTTGGGACAGTGGGATTTGGAGGCTGTCACTGTTGGGAGAATGCAGGGCACGCACCAGCAGTGTGTCCCGCATTCCCCAATCAGCCTGGGCATGCCAGCACCACACCATGCACACATAATGTGGCGAGCACATCTAAGAAAAGGTCCGCTGCACCAGCAAAGCTCGCCAGATGCAGCCGGACCTTTCTTTGACGCGGCTTGCCGACATTATGCGCATAGTGGGCACACTGGCCACCGAACCGGTCGACTTAGGGGTGCCCAATCTCCTGTCAGCTGACCCTGCCCCCTATGAATGTGCCAGCAGGGAGCCCACTTCCCGTCAGCATAAAGCACCTCCCATTTGTGATATGCTGAAGGAGTGCTCAAACTCCCTGCTCTTACCCCGCCCTCCCTTTCTTGTGTGCCAACGGGAGCCCCTCTCCCCGGCCGGTATATAGAACCTCCCATTGTTTAATGCTGAGGGGTGCCCAACCCTCGGCTCTGCACCCCACCCTTCTTTGTGTGCCGGCGTTTGTACCCAATCCCATCTGCATTAATTCCTCCCTCCGCTTGTGTTTGCCGTGAGGGTGCCCGGTCGGCTACAGACCCCCCAACAGTTAGGTGGCACGCTGGGAGCCCACCCCAGCGTACAAATCTCTGCAGAGAAAAAACTGTCCTGCGGATGTTTTTTTTTTTTCCTTTATGTTTGCTTGAAGAAACATAGTGCAACGATCCAAAATGCAGTGTCAGCAGTTGAAAGGAGAGCACCGCTTGAGTGAGCAGCACTCCCCTCCCCACACACACACACACGCGCCGCATTGCGTGCTCCATGCGCCTCTACCTCCCCACACACACACTGTATGGCTGGCGGGGTGCCCAATCCCCGTCAGCTCTACTGTCTCCCCCGTAGTCTGTATGGCAGACGGGGTGCCCACCCCCGCCGGCTCTATTGTTCTCCCCCAGACTATCGGGTGTGCCATGCTGGGAGCCCACCCCAGTGTGGGAACAGGTCCTATGGCTGATGGGGTGCCCAACTCCCCATCGGCTCCACTGCCCCAACAGCCTTCCAGCTGCTGCGCTGAGAGCCCACCCCAGTGTGGCAAACGTCCCACGTAGTCCAAATAAAAAAAAAAAACCTGAAAGAAAAAACCTTCTCTTGCTGCTGTCTTCACCCCTCCCACTTGCGCCCACCCACTGTGCACCCTGCCTCCTCACACCCCATCTCACCCCATACTTGCCTCCGGAGCTCAGCGCAACGATCTTCGTGGACCAGGAACACGCTCTGCACTCTTCAAAGCCGACCGCGAACTGAGGAAATGCCGTAAGCTGTATAATGTAATGAATAGGGTTTTTCAACTTTGTTTCATATCTCAGGCACTTTTTGAATTTGGCACCACATTTTCAACATGGGTTTTTGGGACCCTCCTCATGAATTCTGTCACTGTCATGGCGTTAATGAGGCGACGGTGATTTCGATGTCACTGCGCCAAATCACCTTCGGGATCGATTAACGTAAACGACAGTGCCAGTGTTCATAAGGTGGGCTCTCAAAAGCCTATGTTGAAAATTTTGTGAAAAATTTTATAAATGACTGTTTTACAAGCGTGGGTTGCTCTGTCCCACGCACTGTGAGGTTCGTGAATTTTCAATATTTTCACTCTGGATTTTCAACATTGCCATTTGACCACACTTCCTTATGAGTAGTACAGCTGTCATTTTCACATCTCACCCAAAATGTGTTTCCGTATGTAGCGCACAATGGCACAATCAGTGTGCTAAATCAATGTTCGGGACACATTAAGAAAATCACAGTGACACTGTTCATGAGCAGAAGTGTTAAAATGTATGTTAAAATTGGTGAAAAGATTCCCAAAATGACTGTTTCACGTTTGTTACGTTGATCCTCATGCGCTCATAAGTTTGCAAATTTTCAATATTTTCACTCCAGATTTTTAACATTGCCATTTTACCACACCTCCTTATGAGCAGTACAGCTGTCATTTTTCACATATCTCGCCTAAAACATGTTTCCGCCATGTAGCACACAATGGCGCAGTCGGTGTGCTAAATCAATGTATGGGACACATTAAGAAAATCACAGTGACACTGTTCATGAGCAAAGGTCTTAAAATGGCTATTTTGAAAATTTGGTGAAAAAATTTGTAAAAATGACTGTGTTAAAGTGAGCATTATGCGAGTTTCCACGCACCTTGTAAGTTCATGAATTTGTAATATTTTCAGTCCAGATTTTCACCAGTGACATTTTTCCACACTTCCTTATGAACAGTACAGCTGTCATTTTCATAACATGGTCAAATGTGTTTTCACACTTTCAGCACAGAAATGCGTGGTCGCTGTGGGAAATCATTGTTCGGGACAGATAAAGAAAATCACAGTGACACTGTTCATGACCAGAGGTCCCAAAATGCCTGTGTTGACAATCTGCTGTAAACAATTCCCAAGCTAATTACATTACAGGTGCACATTGCACAGTTTCTACACATGCTCGTGGACTTCACCAGTTTGTTTTATATTTTCACTGCAGATTTTCAACATTGCCATTTTTATACCTCCTGATGAACAGTACAGCTGTCATTTTTCACGCCCTATTCAGAATTTTGCACCTGTGGTGATAAATGCCGTAGTCGCTGTGCAAAGGCAGCTTTCGCTAACAAACTGATATTGCCACTGTTAATGAGGTGGGGGTCACAAAAACCCATGTTGAAAATTTAGAGTGAAAATACTAACGAATGCCTGAGGTGTTAGGGTTTCCACCATAACACCCCACCCTGTAGAGAATGACTGGCATAAGGGCTGTGACTTGGGATTGTCCCCTGCAATGCTCATACCATTCCACCCCCACCCACACCCTGCAGCCACTGAGAGGCATGGAGGTGTGCCTTGGACTCTTAAGTCCCAAAGTTCACCCCATTCTCCTATACCACACCCATCTCACAATATTTCCTGATGGAATGGGGTATAAGGCCAAGACCCCAAGGCACACCGTGACACTTGTCGGTGTCTGCACGGTAGGGTGGTGAAATGGCGCGCGTTATGGCTGATGACCCAAAGGCACAATCCAATGCCTGTCACTATCTGCAGGGTGGTGATGGGGTTGGCTTCAGTTCAGTACTTCACTGCCATTCCTATTATGCAGCTCTGTAACTCCTACACTACCAATGCCAATGCCAGTGCCAGCAAGCAAACATTCAGCATTGACAAATGCTTGTTAACCTGTAAAATGAAAGCGGTCCCTCATAGTCTCCATTGCCCCCCACCCGCACCACCCTCTGCGCCCCTGCGTCCCCACACCCCACCCCATACTTACCTCTGGAGTCGGCGCGACACAGTCCGTCACAGGTCAGTAGTGGTGCAAAGCCGTGATATGGCCAGCATAAGGAAGGGGGGACTAGTAGGTTCCCTCATTTGAGCTGCATTAGCCCTCCAGTAATTATACAATTAATGACTAGCAAACTGTCCATGTCCCAGATGGTGCTTCTTCGCTGGATCCGTGAGGAGATCCTAACACTTGCGCAAAGTTTGAGTCCAGGCCGTAGAATTCCCATTTCTGCTGTTTTCTTGTCTTCTCGACCTTAGTAGCCCAGTCCAGGCATGTAGTCACTTTCCATTAAGTCCTCAGGTGCCAAGTCTGAACTCTGCAGATCATCTGTCTGTGCCGCTCTGCCTGGGAGAGCTTAACAGGGGAAAAGGGAGCCATTGCTAACTTTCTGCTGAGTGGGGCTCCTCGGTCTTTGACGATTTTGGACAGCAACTGGTCAGTGGAGCCATCCGTTGTATTTTTTTTTTTTTAGTTGTTTAACCAGGAATAGAACACTAAGCTGAAAGCTTTTTACAGGAGCACCCTGGGAACACAAGGAAGTTAAGTGACTTGCTCAGGGTCACACAGTATGCAAGTGGAAGCTGTGGGATTCAAACCCAGGTCTGGTCTGCTGGATGACATCATAGTTGCAGCTCAGAGCCTTAGACCACTGTGCTATACTTCCTCTATATCTTGTTGCTTAGACTCTAACACGGAAGCCTGCCAGATTTTTGCTGGGTGAAGGAATCAGAGTCTCGGTATTACTTCCTGAAACACGCCGTGAAGCTTGGCCAGTGCGAACTGGGGACCTGGTTCTTGAGGGACCTGTCCGCTGTTTACTTGTCTCCCTGGTGAGCACTTCCTCTGTCTGTTGTTCCTTGGGCATTTGATCCCCTGGAGCCCAGAGCGCCTGGGAGAAGCAGGTCGAGGAGCTAAATTAGCCACTGCTGCAGAACCAGGCCTCGGCCTCCTTCGGGATTCCGCTAGGAAAACCTTACTGTTTTTATAGATGTGGAGAGCGTGAGTTTTGAAATCTATACTGAAAGGCATTGGCTTGTAGGAATTTTTAATTGGTCCAAATTCTCTTTCTTCGCTGCAACTTCTGCTGAGAAATCTCTATAGAATGAGATTGTGGCCTCTTTCCAAGTGAGGTCCCCCACATCCCTGGCTGCTCAAGGAGCTTCTTTAGTGGAGCACTTTAGGATATAAGCAGTAGTTGTTCCTGGCCACTGGGAATCAGCTCTGCCTGGGATCCTGTGCTCCTCTCCACCCCAATTGGGTCTTTCCATCTGTCCCCAATAATAACTCATTCAAAAGCGCTCATTTTAGATCCTCTATTCCTCTGGGACTCCAATATGCATACGTTATTCCTATGGGCTCTGTTTCCTTGATCTTCAGCACGTTACTAGAGCCGAGACAGTTTCATTTAGTGCTCTCTCAGGCACTGCAATATGGTCAAATGCTGCTGCTCTAGGTCCTCCGTCCGCTGCTCCAACACATTTTGTTTGTCTTCAAGTCTTTGGACATCTTCCATGCTCCCGGACGGTGAATTTCAGTATTGTCTACTATGGTGAGTACTGCCTCTAGCATCTTAGTGATATTTGTTGGGGCTTCACTGGGTTGTATATTATCGGGAGGCGTGGGGCCTACCCAGATCGTGACCTCCGGTGTCAATCTGGCTGACACTTCCATCTCCATCGGGAATACAGAGCAGAGAGGTAGCTATTGGTAATAGCGGCTGCAGCCTTCCCGACTTCGCTTAAAAGTTGTACTGCACTGACCGCTGCAACCAGCTTGTTCTAGACGGTGCTGAAGAAAACCCAGGATTAACAGAGGATATGGACGGATAGTTAGCTGGTCGGGCGGTTGGTTGCGTGGCGCCTGTGTTGTAGCATACAGATTGGCTCTTCGTATAGCTACGTTAGGGCATTGCTCTTTCCCCAAAGCTCTGATTGTAGAGTGGCTATTAAGGAAGGATTTCTAGTGGTTTAAATTGACTTTCAATCCTGCATGGTATCGAATTTAAACAATTATTTGCCAGACACGGATGGAGCTTACACTTCATGCCACCATTACCTATGGGGTCCTGCCGCCTCATATGGGAGCCTCCTTGTCTTATGAAGACCAGAGACAAGTGTTGGGCCAAGTTTAAGGTCACGATAGACCAGGCCATATTTCAGCAGTACAGGAGGCTCAGAAATGAGTGTAAAAAGCAATCGTTCTGCCAAAAGTGAATTCTGCAAAGCTGCGCTGCTGAATTCAGCTAAGGACTCCAGGAGTTTGTGGAGGAACATTAGAAACATTGTAAGTGGTTCCTCCTCTTGTGAGTCCACTGACATACTCATTGATGGTTCTAGCTGCAACAATCCTCTTACCATTACAAATGCATTCAACTTGCTTTTCTCTGACTTGTCTACATTTACCTCTCCATGCCCCACTAGTGGACATGTTAGTTACACCAGAACACTACCCCATCATTGGCCCCTGTCTCCTGCCCACTCTTCTACTTTAAGGCTGTGACAGCACAAGAGATGCAGAGATTGCTGTCTGGTCTCTTCCCCTTCTCCACTGCTGGCCATGATGGCATGGAACCTAAGCTCCTCCGTCTTGGTGCCTTCTTCATTGTCTTTCCGTTGGCCCACATTTGCAACTTGTCCTTAACATCTGGGATTATCCCAGATATATGGAAGGTGTCCATGGTGGTTCCTGTTCTAAAGCAGGGCAACCTTAAATGCTAGACAACTATCGTCCGATAGCCATATTGTCTGAGGTCAGTAAACTACTTAAGAAAGTGATGGCTATGCAACTCGGAGTATATTCAGTACCACGAGCTGCTGTCTCCAGCACAGCATGGCTTCTGCCCTAGTCTCTGTCTCCTCCAGAATCAGAACAGCTATGGATCAGGTAAACTCTCTGGTGCTGTCTTCATAGACCTATCCAAGGCCTTCGACCTTGTGGACCATACCCTGCTTTGCTCTCAGCTTAGGTCCTTTGGTCTGTCCCCCCAGTTCTTCACTGTTCTGCAGTTACCTACAAGGTAGACAGAAGCTGGTCAAATACAGTAAGGTGCTCTCAGGCACCACTGCCGATCCACTGGCGTCTCCCAGGGTTCAGTACTGGGGACCCTGCTTTTCTCCATTTTGTCAGTGCCATACCCGCTTCCACTGTCTGCAAATCCACCCTGTATGCAGACGATCTGGTCATCCTCACTCATTCTTGGGACATAGGGGTCATTAACCACCAACTGAGTGAGGGTTTCAGGAGCATCCAATCCTGGATTTCATCCCACAAGCTGGTTCTCAATCTTAAAAACTCAGGCCATGCTCTTTGGGTCCCTGGCCAAGATCAAGGCCTCCCTTCCCTTTATGTATCACTGGAATTGATGGTGCTCCAGTCCTTGTCACTGGCACCTTCAAACACCTTGAGTGACACTCGACCCACAGCTTGACCATGGGCATCATATCCAGAATGTATGCCGTTGTTAACTGCAAAGTGGAATGGCGACAGAGCAAAGTGCAACCTCACCCCGCAGCATGTCTGGCACTGGCTCAAGGTGTGCTCCTTCCTTCCTCCTCTGCTACGGCTCTTCTGTTTGCTCACACCTCCAAAGTGCACCTTGGTAGGTGGTCTGTCTCCTATAACAATATTTGCAGTTTTTCTCTTGCTTCCCCTCATCTTACTCATCACTGTGACCTGTACAGCAAGCTGAACTGGCTCTCTCCATCTAATTAATTAGACTTTGTCCTGGGTGCCTCACGGCAAGGTTCTTCCCACTGGTACCCCTCCTGAGCTAGCAGAGCTCCTTGTGCCGGCTGCCTCCTCTCACTATTCCCTTAGGTCCCTGGACCCTGCTATCCTTAAGATACCTGCCACTGCACTCAAATGGGAGACAGAGGTTTTGCCTCATGTGCGCCCAGTTTGTGGAACTCTCTTCCTGTCCAGGGCTGCTCCTCCCCTCACAGGCATGCCTTAGATCCTCCTATTGGAATCACCTTAAGCCTCCTCAGTGTGTGGTTGTACCATGCCTTCTTAATTGCACCTGACCCCCTGGCACTGTTCCCCTACTTTTCTTGACTTGCAGGGTCGCTTGGGGTTTGGCACTGCTTGTAATGCCCCCACCCTATATTCTGGGCATGACCCTGACTGTGCTGCACTTTTCAGGCTCCTGTAGTTGTAGATAATAGTATTTATTGCACTCTAACTGTATTAATTGCACTGCTTGCATCTCTACAGACATCTTCTACTGTGTGCACCTATTTCAACATGTAATGTTTTTCCTGAATCTGTAATCTGATTGTGTGTACCTATTTGAACATGTTGGGCAGGATTCACAGAAGAGATGCATTAGCCGTATCCGAGATGGGCTGGGGCATCCCCAACATGCACCCAATGGCGATTCTGGCAGGGTACCGTCGCGCATACCACCAGTAATGCTGTGGCGCATCTGGAGGAACTGTGATGAGTGCGCCCATCTCTATGCAACCCTATTCACATCCCTTGTGTAGTGCGCATCCCCAGGGCAAGTCCGGGATGCGCTTACAGAAAGATAAGTCTAGAAAACTAGACTTAAGTGGGTGGCTACTTAAGGCAGGCTGCTGTACTGCAGACAGCAGCACAGCAGCCCGTCCACACCCCAAGCCACCGTGACAATGCAGCTTCCGTGGCAGAAGAAATGAGACCCCACCAAGCCCCCATGCAGTGCCGCTCCCAGTGGCAGTAAAAGAAATAAGGACCCCCAAGTCCCCACCTGTACAGTGCCACTTCCTGCGGCAGTAAAGAATGAGGACTGTCCTCAGACAGTGCCGCCTCCGGTGGCAGAAAGAAAGATAGAACCCCAGCCTCGAAGGCTTCGGAAGCCGCTTCCGGAGAGCCGGCCGGTGCAGACAGCCTTCAGACCCCCCAGTCTCCCCAGCAGGGTCCCACTGTTGGCGGCAGCTCAACCCACCGCCCCACAGCTGCCCACCAGCAGAGCTGTCTGAGAATGACAGTTGTCATGAGCCTGATGCCATTGGTGGACCAATGGGCTCGAGGCTGTGATAGCTGTCATTCTCAGACAGCTTTGTCAGTGGGCGGCCGGGCAGTATGTGGGTGGGTTGTGCTGCCCGCCGACCGTGGGATCCTGCTGGGGTGGGGGAAGAGGGGTGGGGTTGGGGGTACTGGGGGCTGGCTGCACCGCCGACTGCCACGGGAAGGCAGCTTTACCGAGGGCTGGAGCTGGGAGAGGGTTCATCATTTTTTTTTCACCGCTGCCAGGAGCGGCATTGTACAGGGGCTTGGGGGGTCCCTATTTTTTTTTTTTTTTTTTACTGCTGCTGGGAGCGACAGGTCTCGGGCTGGGGTCGGGCCGGCTACTGGTGGTGCATTCTGCTGGGGCATCCCTGCAGGCACAATGCACATGGGGCTATAATGGGATGGTGATGGCCCCATTGCGCTATGCATGCCTAATGGCCTCATTTGCATGCCCTGGCTGTGAATCGCATTTTTGGGCACAGGCCCCAATGGGTTCACAATCTGACATGGGGATGCGACTGACATCCAGGGCGGGTGCATCCTGTGCTGTTCACAGAGCGGATGCGCCTGGGGGCATCTCCCTGCACCTCCTCTGTGAATTGCTCAATTTGCACTCGCATCTCCCTGCGTCAGGCCGAGATGCACTGAGCATCTTCTTTGTGAATCCTGCTCATAATGTTTTTTCCTGAATCTGTAATCTGATTGTATCTGTATTATGTTGTCCTATTTAGTTGAACTGTATTTCCTGTACTCTCCTGGTCATAACTGAAAATAGGCAAATGTCTTATCTAGCCTACTTACCTGGTTAACAAAAGCTAAATAAATAAATAAATAAACCACTGGATCCTGTTTGCTTCTGATATTAGCCATACACCAGTAGCACCCCTACAAAATGTAAGTAAAATCTACTTCATGAATAATGATTAAATCTCAGTGAATGTGCGAGGGTTGAGCTTGCTACAGTATTACTAAAATCTTTTACCAGTTCATTTTTATAGTATGGAGTAGTTATTCTCACCAGAAACATATTTGTTTTAAATTCTATTAACCTTCTAGCTCAGTAATCACTGTAACTTCCTGACTTCTAACTCATAACACCCCACCTCCCAACTACCCCTACACAGCAGTCACTGCCCATTCCCAAATGTCCTTCATACTCAGAAGTTCTTTTATTTTCAGGATCTTCAAGTTTGCTAGCCCTTCTTGGTGGTTTAGCACTAAACAAACTGCTCCATACCAGTCCCTGAACAAGTCCAGTTGCTGCTGGGAACTGTTTGCTATGAAGCTGCCAGTTTAGTTTCAAAGTAGGTTGACCAACCATACCCAAGTTAGAAGCAAATAAAAATGAGTCAAGATGGCAGACACGTTGTTCAAGTGAGAGGAGGCACATCTGCTGCCTCCCTGCCAGTAGTTGATCCTCTCCTCCGTCGGATGGATGGAATTTAAACAAAAGAAAGTTACTCCACTTTGCCTGCACCTTACTGCTTGAGAATCTTCATGCAGCTATAATAGAAAATAGAAGCTGAAACAACAATGGAAAAGCAAGAAGACGCCAATATGAGGAACGCTGAGGAAGAGGACAGATGGAGATTCCTTGACGCTAAGTAACAGATTACTACTTTTCTAACTACTAAGAGGACAATGCTAGCTTACATTTAATATCTATTTTTATAGAAAAGAACAGAACGAGAACGAGAAGACACTAAAACACTTCATTGCAAACACTCTTCTTAAGCACGTTTGAAGGAACTAATAAGCCTTTTATGGTTTGAATGTGAAGCAAATTAAGTACAGGAAACTGAAATGGCTTTGGTGGTTTTTGCCCTTCCTTTTTGGTCTTTGTTCTCCCTCTCCTTTGATAATGGCCCTCGACTGAAGAGGAAATAAACTTACAGAGTAGCCCTTCAAGTTATTTAATAAATGGACACTGCCTAGAGAAAATATTGTTTTATCAGTCTGAAATTGATCTGAACTTCACTAATTAAAGGAGACAGTTGCACAGCAGGAAAGCCGCTAGAATTTTATATTGTTAACGGAATTAAACCCTGTAGAACGGCTTTTTTTTCCTCAAGCTATTCAACAAAGAAATACAATTAAAAAATTATCCTTTTCTCAGTCTGAAATTGGGTACATAAGGAGGCGGTCCCACCAGATTCCCAGTTCTTTCCCACTGTCGACTTGCGTCTCTCGACCCTTTGGTTCGTTCTAGCGCGACGCCTGGTTAAGTTCTTCCTTCCGGAAAAGTTTGTTTTCTGCTCAGTTTATATCTGATGTCCTCCAACCTCCGTTGAAGGCCATCCTTCAAGTGCGCCTGTGGGAAGCAAATCCTGCTCAAAGACTCAAGATTCGCCATGGGCCCGGTGCCTAGGCCCAGACCACAACACCCGCCTGTTCTTCTGCCAGGGGTTCAACAGCCTCCAAGGGGAATCTTCCGCCAAGGCCCGAGACACCTCGAGAAGCATGAGAGAAGTGAGATCCAGGTCCCGTCTAGGGCCTCTGACTCCCGTAGCTCGGCTCCCGGTCCGACCTCCCCTCCCGGCCCGCTCTCAGCCTCCCCCTGCAGCGGTGAAGACCTCCTGGTTCCTCTTCTTTCGGAGGCCAAGACCTCCAGACCTTCTTCGCCATAAACCACCAAGGCCCTGTTGAGGTCAGGGACCGTCACCACCATCACAAGTCTGGTTCCTGCCATTCGAACCCGACGCCAGGTCAGTCTCTTTGCCTCCCTCCCCAGCGGAAGACCAAAGAACTGACTTCACTCAAGAGATCGCTGGACCCGACGCCGCCCTCCGCCTGGCCGCCAAACACCATCGGTCCTGAGCACCGACGACCGCCCAGATGCCTGTCGCCGGTCAGGCCTGCTTCCACAGACGCCGGCGGGGACCGGCGTCCGATCTACCGAGAAGAGGACCTCGCCTCCCACCGACGCCGGTCAAGAGGCGACACGGAGGAGGAGCTGACCCAGCCCGAGGACCAGACGGGCGAACCCGTCCTGTCGCACTCCCAGGATCCTCGCTGGAACCTGAGGCCCTGGGAGCCGACGCTGAACCGACGACCGCCATCGGCGCCCGGTCCGTCGGCCCTCAGCATATCCGAGGTCAAGGAGTTGTTTTTCCTGGTGGGACACCATAAAAGGGATGTGGTTCCCACACCACCTCCTCCTCCTCCTGCTACTCCGCCCCGGCCCCGCGCCCCTACTTCACCCAGATGCGGGCCGGTACCCTCCCCAGGAGCCTATGGACCTTCCTAGGGTAGATCACGAAATAGGAGACCTCCTACGAGATCTTCTTCAGGGTCACCCAGCCCCAAGAGACCAGAAGACGCCGCGACTGCTCGCCTCGACGGAGGACACGGGATCAGACTTCTAATGGATCCAGATCCCCTTCTGATCAACGTCCCTTCTCCGGACCCACGGAGCTTCCCAAGATCTCCCTCCGGATGACCCATCGTTTCTCTGAGATTATGAGGCATATCCGGGAGAACATGGGCTGGGACGCAGAGGAACTAGACCCTGAGAGATTACACCTTGCCAGATATCTTCGGCAAAAGATCCTAAGCCTGTGGTGGTGCCACCCTTGGTGGACACATTGTGGACATCACCAAGGCAGCGTGGAAACGTCCACACTCGCCTGGCGATGCCGAAGAAAGCTGACCGCCTGTACAAGGCCCTAGGGAGGACCAGTACTTGGCATCACATCCTCTGGCCGATTCTCTGGTCATTACAGCCTCTCATGACTCGGTCCCAGAGGCCGCAACATTTGAGCACCCTGCCACCGACCCAGAGTCCAAACAGCTGGACGCCATGGCAGGCGACATATGCCTCCGCTACCTGCGCCATCAGACCCCTCAACTACTTGACCCACATGGTACAGTTTCAAAACGCCTTGTGGGAGCAGGGACGGATCTGGCGGAAAAGATGCCAGAAGGTGAGCAGAAGGAGGAGTAGCTACAGCTCCTTCGTGACGGGGTTTGGACGTGGGAACCCAGGTGCTGCGAGCCTGCGTGATGATTCCGCTGGACTCCTCAGCCAGAGCGGCAGCTTCAGGCGTATGCCTCCAGAGACACTCATGGCTCTGTGTTTCCAGATTCACCCGGACGTCCAGAAGAACATCCTGGACGCCTGCTTCATGGAGAGTTCTTTTGGTGAGTCCGGAGAAGGTCCTCACCAAACTTCATGAGGCCGGGGAAGGTGAGTACGGTCTGTCCAGGCCATGTACAGACCCAAGCTTAGTTCCTTTCATTGAGGAACCAAAGCCGTTTTCGAGGCGGATGCAGAGACAGCTGATCGCGGTCCTCAACAGAGGCTCCTTCTCCCGCAGAGCCCAGGGAAGTCATCAGCGGGCCGTGTCAATGACCAGCCAAGTCGGCCCAGCCTGCTGGACCCTCAGCCGCCACAGCATGACTCCTTCCCAGCCCCCGCCTCAGGATCAACGGGACACCAAGGTCAGGGCCCGCATTGGACCACCTGCCAGGATGGCAGTCCATAACCACGACAGGTGGGTCCTTCAGTTGGTCGAAGAGGCCACTTCTAGAATTCGTGGACAAGCCACCCACAAGGCCTTCTCTGCTCTCCGTTACTCGGGTCAGCACAGATCACTCATCAGGCAAGAGATACCGCGCCCTGCAAGGGAGGCGGTGGAGTATGTCCCAGAGAGCCAGATAGGATCCGGATACTATTCCCACTTCTTTCTGGTTCCAAAGAAAACAGGGACCTCCGTCCAATCTTGGACCTCAGCGACCTCAACATGTCGGTCGCCTACAAACGCTGCATGGTGACCCTCCAAGGACTCATTCCCATGCTGAAAAAGGACGCCTTCTTAGCGTCCCTGGACATGCAGGACGCCTACCTGCACATCCCAGTAGATCAAGCGCTGGGGAGGTTCCTGCGCTTGAGTTTCTCGGCCACCACTTTCAGTTCCAGGCCCTTCCGTTCGGACTGTCTTGACCCCAGGGTCTTTACCAAGTGTATGGCAGTCGTGGCAGCGTCTCTGAGGGAGACAGGGCCACTCACGTGTTCCGATACCTGGATGACTGGCTTCTCATGGCCGCCTCCAAAGAGGTGCTGTTGCTGGCTATTCAGAGCACCCAGGACCTGTTCCAGCCTCTGGGCATTCATATCAACTATGAGAAGTCTCTCCTAGTACCGTCCCAGAGCTGCACTTCATAGGCGCAGTTCTGGACACTGTCAAGGAAAGCCTTTCTCCCGACGAAAAGGCGGAACACATCAGATCCCTCATCAGGGATCTTTCAGCGAAAAGACCGCCCCCACCAGGTTGGTCCTTCGCTTGCTTGGACACATGGCTGCGGCCATTCCAACCGTCCCTTTGGCAAGGCTCCACATGCGGGTAACTCAGTGGATGCTCAAGGTGCAGTGGGACCAGAGGCAAGACCACATGCAGCATCCGGTCAGAATCCGACGCCGTGATTCGAGACTGTCGCTAGTGGCTAGACCAAGGACACTTTTGCGGTGTCCTGTTTACGCGCCCGTCCCGAAGGCAATCCTCTCCACAGACACCTCAGGGCTGGGATGGGGAGTGCACCTGAGCGGGTGAGGTCCCAGGAATATGGACCCTCAGGAGCTCACCTCCACATCAACGTGCTGGAGATGAGGGCGGTCCTTTACGCCCTGCAGGCCTTTCAGTCAGAAATACCGTTGAGTACCCTTCTGCTTCAGACGGACAACCACGGCAGTGATGTATTACCTCAACAAACAAGGAGGCGCACACTCTTACCCCTCTGCAGGAAGCTATGAGGGTGTGGGATTGGAGTAATCCGACCGCGGCGCGAGCCTGATTGCAATTCACGTTCCCGGGTGGACAACACAATGCATAAGCGGCCTGAGTCATTCCCAGGCCAGAGTCCACGAGTGGGAACTTCTTCAGGAGGTTGCAGAGGATCTGTTCCTTCGATGGGGCACTCCAGAGTTGGACTTATTCACTTCCCCATCCAACGAAAACTGCCCAATTTTTGCTCGCTAGATCCAGGGTCTGGTGTTTTCTGGAGACGCTGTTGTCCTCTCCTGGGCGGACAGATTCCTCACGCTTCCCCTCCTTCCTGTTGATCCAGAGAGTTCTTCTCAAACTGCGAGGAGCATGCAACAATTATCCTGGTAGCGCCTTTCTGGCCCAGGCAGATCTGGTTCCCCATGCTGACGCATTGTCCCGGAACCTCCAGTTCCATTGCCTTTCATCTCCCACCTATTGTCTCAGGAGGAGGGTTCACTAGTCCATCCGGACTTATGCTCACTGAACCTGCATGCATGGCTCCTAGAGACATAGCTTATTATGCGATACGGGTCTGCAAGAGGTGGCGGAAGTCCTTTCCGCGCCAGAAAGCCGCAACGTATGTGTACGACGCCACAAAGTGGTGCCGCTTTTGTTATGGTCTCAGGCACGTGGCCTTTCCCTTTAGAATGCCCAGTGAAAGGGGTGCTGGAATACCTTCTTTCCTATTCCATTCGGGTCTGTCTACTCCTCCATTAAAGTGCACCTCTGCCGATCTCTGCATACCACTTCCCGATGGGTCAGCACAGTGGCACAGCTTGATGCCTCTCGAGACTTCCTGAGAGGAGTGTTACACCTTAGGCCACCCATCAAGGATCCTGCTCCTCCTTGGGACTTACTCTTTGTCCTGGAACAACTCACGCTTCCCCTTGAACCTGCCGCGGATTGCGAAGCTGCATTTTCTGTCATGGAAAACGTTATTTTTAGTTGCTGTTACGCCAGCAAGGAGAGTTTCCGAGCTCCACGCCTCATGTGCAAGGAGCCTTATTTAATTTTTCACCAGGACAGAGTGTCTCTGAGGACAAATCCTAAATTTCTGCCTAAGGTGGTCCCTGCCCTCACTCTCAACCAGGACGTCGACTTGCCTGTGTATTTTCCCAAGTACTCTAATAGAGGAGAGGTGTTGCTTCACACCCTGGATGTTCACCGCCTTAAGGTTCTACCTGAATAGAACTAAACAGCTTCGCAAGTCAGAGCAACTGTTCGTTTCCTTCGCTGAGAGGATGCTGGGCAACCAGTCTCAAAGCAGACCCTTTCCCGCTGGCTTGTCCAGTGTATTTCATTTTGTTACAACAACAGACATAAGCACCTCCCGGGTACAGTCCAGGGCCACTCGACAGGGGTGGCTGCCTCCTTTGCAGCACTGCGCAGCGTCTCCACCTCGGCCATTTGTGCTGCAGCTACTTGGAGCTCAGTGCACACATTTATTAGGTACTATAGCCTGGATATCACATCACGGCGGAGAGCCGGTTTCGCTTAGCCGTTCTACAGGGTCTCCTGTCCTAGAGTCAGGACTTGTTCAAGATCTCTCCTAATTCCTCCCCCAGTATGCTTAGAGGCGCCATTGCTTGGGAATCAGTCCTAATGGTGTTACCTGCTGCAAGAGCTGTATCTGAAGTAAGATAGTACAGTTATGCAAGAACTTACCGTAACAGTAGATCTTGAGAACAGCTCTTGCAGCAGGTGCCCTCCCCCCACCTTTCCTTGAGGAGGTAATGGCCTACCAGGCCTTGGCAGGAGCTTTAGCTCTTTTCTTCTGATGGCGGATCCTGGTCTCCCTTCTGATGTCATCCCTGCGGCGGGAGTCTCCAGCGGAGAACCTGAAATCTGGGCGGGACCGCCTCCTTATGCTAGATCCTGGCGTCAGGGCGGACCCGGCGTCGGAGGCGGTCCCGCTGAACTGCTAGCTAGAAGATTTCTTGGGGTCCTGACGCCTGCCAGCTTCAGTCCTAATGGTGTTAGCTGCTGCAAGAGCTGTTCTCAAGATGTACTGTTATGGTAAGTTCTTACGTAACTGTACTTTACTACAAATAGTAATAGATAGGATAAGATGTGAGACCACAATAGAGAAGATAGATTCTAACATATAGATTTTTGGAAGTGGGATTTTGTATTCACATCGAAGTTAAATGGAAACAAAGGGATACCATATTCTGAACCCATAAAAAGAACAAAAAGGAAATGTTTCAAAAGATGAAACTATAATAATTATTTTAACAGAAATATATAAAGAAGTGCCTAGGATAGTCTAAAGAACATTATAGATATGACTAAGCTAGATCAACTCTGTTGCTGCAATGCACCTCATGGAATGTAAAAGGCATTAGTAATGGGATAAAAATGAGAAGTGCAATTCAACATTGTAAAGGGAAAAATATTTAAATTACGATACTTCAAAAGACACGCTTTCTGTTACTAAATATTGCATGCACCTCTTTAGAGCTAAAGGATACTGTGCACTATGTGATCAGTTCTTCAGAGGTATAGCTGTCTTTATTAAAAAAAAAAATCACCTATTGCCTGCAAAACTCTATAATTAATGGTCTCCATTTTTCCATAGGAAACCATGGTGTAATTACCGTAATAAAGGAGTGTTTATTATGACAAACATGTGCCCAGTTTCCTCAATCTTTGCGAACACCACCGCACTTCCCCTGTTCCCCGACCCTAGTTCTTTGGCTCACTTACTCTTCACTTATTGTCTCCCAAAATATGTAAGGAAATACTGAACCGCCACTGACTCAAGCGGTAAATTTCTTTTAAAACAAAATGACCACAAGGTGTTTTTTTCTTTTCAGGTCCCAATTTTAAAAAAAAGGAAATGCCTAACGGACTGGATTGTGCGCTTTGACTGGACCAGATCATGACTGCATTATAACTTCATTTTATTTTATATAATTGCTGGGCACAAAAAGGGAAACCCAGCAATTATATAAAATAAAATATGGGGTGGTGTGTGAAAACTGAAGTTTACATCACCTTTGAAGTTAGATGCTTTCATAAACCCCTTGAGCTTGGCCTCCGGGTTTATGTAGCATCTAACCCTCGTGGTGTGCGTGTGTGTGTGTGTGTGTGTGTGTGTGTGTATACACACACTTCTCATTAAACACACTACTCCATACTTTATTCTATTTATTATAGACTCAAAGTGATGATATGTAATGTTGCACCTACAGTTTAATAAATGGCATTTTTCAATTATTGGTTTATATGCACAAAGGAGGATTTTCCGATATTTTTCAGATCTTTTTGACTATTTTACAATTTCCTGCTCCATGTATAATCGCAGGAGATTATAACTTAACTTTACATAAAGTAGATGGAACATTAGCTAGCACTGACATAAAACAGATGGAACATTAGCTAGCACTGAAACAAAAGATAGTTGGTTCAAATTATTGAAAATTATATAAGAGATTTAAACCTGGTGGACCCTTAGATTTAAACACACAAATACTGAAATCTGCTCTTTTATTTTCAAGCACATCATGTTCACTCTATAATCGACTTTATTTTAGTTTCAGCCATTAGCAGTAGATAATATTACAAATATTAAATATGGTCCTATAATAACAGACCATGCATTAATGACTTGGAACTATCTGGATTATTTCATCATGAGAAAATTTGGAGATTAGATCAAATAATATTAGATGACCAGGAATTTAACTCCTTCTTAGAAATCAAATTAAAGAACTATTTCTTAGAAAATAGGGATAAAGAGACCTCTGTAATATATGGAGAGCACTGAAAAGTACCTTAAGATCCCATGTCATTGCGTATACCTTATACAGAAATAAAAAGCATAAGGAACAATTGAAAATCTGAAAGATTTAATAAAAGCAGAAGAACAAATTGGAAAGAATATACTATAAAATGGAAGACAGCGGAGACAGGTTTGAGGAAATATGGCACCCATTTCTGGAAAAATGAAGGGCTTGTAGAATCTATACATCCATGGGACCGACATTTCAGCAAAGGAATCTCTTTTTTGTATGGCCATGTAAAACAATAAAGTTATTGACTGGATAACGGGCACTCATTGCGTGATGCAAACCCACTCTGAGAAGAATACTCAGAAAAGGTTAGTTGATGGTATTCCCATCTGATAAAAAAAAAAAAGAAACAAATAAAAGTGATCGCTTCTAGGTATGAGTGATGAAGTTGGGTAATTCCTGACATGAAAAGCATGGAAAGGGATTACTGAGACAAAATCTGAGTTGGAGCAGCACTTGTGAAAAGTAAACATCTCACTATTGTCAGTAGGCTGTTTTACCGCTGATTCGGTGTCTGAAAGATCCCCTGTATGAAAAATGACTACCCATAAACTAAAATTCTTTATTGCTTACAGAGTCAGAGCATCAGTTCAAAACCTCCATTTTACTGGCAGGGTTATGTACTGCATTCTGTTCTTTGGCATTCTTGACTCTAATTCTGAGTCACCCAACCACAAACCAAACTAATGGGCTTGTCCGCTCAGTGCTGTTTCTACCTTCTTTCAGCATCAGTGATATCCTCTGTCTTCTATTTAATGTTTTTCTTTGATTCCTGTTTTCTTTTACACATCCTCTGTTTTCTTTAGGTCTTCTTGACTTATTTCCATTTGGTATACACTTTTTTCCACTTACTGTTTATCCCGCTTACTCCTGCCTACTCCCATTTAGACAGCCCTCCCCAGCCCAGTCACCTCCATCTCTGGGACTTGCCTTGTTACCCCACGACTTGCCCCTCATGACTGCGCCGGGGACTTACCATGACCCCCCAAGAGCAGGGGCCAGTTTGATGCTCAGTCTGTTGTTCCAGGCCTGTAGGAGGGCATCCTCATACTGCTCCAGCAGGATGTTTCCTCTGTTTTCCTTGCCTCTGGGGATGTTAGTATGCCATGGTGTGGGACGCCTGTCAACATCACATGCCCTTCTGGGGCTCCTATCTGCCACAATTCCTAGATTTTGTAGGTGCTAGCACATTGCAGGAGCTGCAATCCATCCCAGAAGAAGAGAGCAGTATTTTATATGCTTGATCCACCTCACACTCCCTGCTGACCCAGTGAATGGAACCCTCTCCCGAAATCAGGTTGCCAGCATGGCAGGCAGTGGAACTACTGCCATGTCACTTGGCTGGCCCTAGTACCCAATTTTAAGTTTCTTGGCAACTCCCAGCCAACCCTTCCTTTCCATGTGCCTCGCTTTGTCTCCAGATCCTTCTGTGTGACAGTAGTACTCAAGTTCTTTTGCCCTGTCTTGTGCTTGTCTGTACATCCATGTTTCACACACTTTCCTGACATTGTTTTTCACTGGTCCATCTTGAGCATGTAATAAAAAACATCCAGTAAGGATGTATGAGAACTTTGGTTTGAATACTTAGTAAGTATTTGTACTGTACCCAAGATTCTCTAAACTTTAAGAAAATGCAAACAAAAAAAATATCTACACTTTTCAGTTAATCAGGGCTGTCCTGTGGCCACCTTTCCATCCCAAGTCATTTTCTTCCTTCATCCTTCCATACAGTGATTTAAAACAAATGTTATCCTCCTGACACTGTGTCAGGAACCATCAGCAGCTTTTAAATGACTCTTCCCCCACCTAATACTCTCTGCTGTGTTTCAGAAGGCAGTATCTTAGAAGGAGCCTGCCTCTTGACCCCCAATCCATTATCAGGGCAATGTCATTCAAACCCTAACTAGTTCATCTGGTCCCCTCCCTAACCCGCAGCACACCTTCTCCCATTTATTTTTTTTAAAACTTTATGTTTATTGCTTTTTCAAAGACAACAGCATAGAGTACAATTGTCTGCAAGGCATAGAAAAGGTAAAAAATAATACAGATACATTCAATGTACATCAGAATATAAAGCCTATACAAATTGCTTCAGTGTTTTTTGGGGGGGATGAAATGGACATTTACATTATTTAACTACATAGCTACAGCAATCTAAGGCTTTTGGGGTACCAGTCCAAATGTGTCATATTAACATTTTAAAACTCAGCATCCAGTGTTGATATGCTCCCAAGTCCAAAATGATTACTTCACATAATTAGTGCCTCTAAGAAAAACTGCCATATCATCCCACAATATACAGCATCCAACAAGTAAAATAATGTAGTTATCCATTCTCAAACTATAAGTATCTTTTCCAAACTAGTAGTCTCTTTATAAGTAACAGTCTCTAGTAAGTCATTTGTATGAGACCAAACCACCCCAGAAGTAACCTATTTTTGTAATCTGGCTAAAGATGAGAACCAAACAAACAATTTTAACTTGTACTAAAGTTCAATCAGGGTACAAAGCCCTCTTCAGATCTTCTCATCCATATACTCGGTTGTTGCCCTTCTGAAGCCAAGGCCTCCGCTTTTTTCCCCAGCCTCCTTTGGATCTCTGAATTGGTATGTGCGCCTACCAGACTGGATCCGAAGTTCATGTGGCATTACGAGAGAGTGGAGATCCCCAGGCTCTCAAGTCAGGCCCAAACTGCATCAGATTTTTTCTCTTAGTACGAGTTGCAAACGACAGGTCAGGAACAGATGTATTGTCGCGCCTTCATAGGACAGTCCATCTGCTGATCTTGCAGCCTGTAGGCTCATGTCTCGAACCGTGAGCTGGTTGTAATCAGAAGAATTACTCTCTGTAAGTCCCTACGTGGATCAGCTGACCGAGGATATCTGAACGCCTTCCCAGAAATGGTCACCCAGCATATCCACTGGAATTCCAGCGCCCAGGAAGCCAAGACTTTAAATAAGTAATCAACTCTGCCCTCCGATCCTTCAGGGAGGCCTATAATCCGAACGTGAGAGGCCCGATTGGAATTTTCTAATGCCTCCAATCTGTAACATAACTGGGCATTCTCTTGGACCAGCTTCGATGTCGTGGCTAAGGCCTTAGTTGCTGATTTTTCTGCTGCCATGGCAGTGTCAATCACTGAGCCTATTTTGGCAACTTGCTCGACAAATTGTTGGAGTATCAACTCCACTTTTAGGTCGATGACTTTCATGGCAGATTGAGCGCTTTCCATGGAGGCTCTGTCTCCTATATATGTCGAGGAATTCACCACCTGCTCTTGCGATATCGATGAGTTTTTGGAGCCACTTCCAGTCACTTTCTGGGTTCATCCCATACTTTAAGTTTAATATCAATGATTCAGAACACCTTTGCCCAGTAAATCTTTACCTTTTAGTCACTTTTCTTTCACTTGTTTATCGATATTTACAAATTTAGTCTCTAGGATGTAGAGAGCTGTTGCTCAAGGCACATCTTGCCAGATAGCTGCTCAACAGCGCCCCCTTCTCCATTTATTAGTCATCTTACTGCCTGTATTAGTGTGCAGTGCATGCAGCTGGAATGAGGGCCTGTGTCATTAATGACCAGTCAGTCTGGCTAGCTATCAGTGATGCAGACCACTCCACCCCACTCCCTCACGGTTGCACCATGGATTCGCTACTGCAAGGAGTTGAATTGTGAATGAATGGGACTCTGCACACTGTGGGTTAGGAAGTGGTGACTGGCAGAACAAGCCAGGATTTGGACTAGAATTGGAATCACTGCTAAAGAAGCACCTGTAGAATAATATCAATAGTCAAGACCCAATATGTGTTTGCACCCAACACATCTTGTCAATCGTCTCAACAGGTTTTTACCCAGTTAGTAGAGCACTGGACAGGGTCAAGCAGTGGATGTGATATAGCTTAGTTTAAGCAATGCATTTGATACAATCATATGAACATACAAGCAGCTGCAGCAGAAGGCCATTTGGTCTGTCTACTCTGTTCATTGCAGGGTCCACAGCTTGAGCTAATGCCCTGCCCCTTTCTCCACTCCTCCCATCCTCCCTACCCGTGATCCTTCCTTCCTTCTATGCCTATCCCAGCCTCTCATGAAGCTGCCCACTGTCTTCAACAAGACCACCTCTTCTGGCAGCGCATTCCAAGTGTCCACCACACTCTCTCCATGAAGAAGTGCTTCCTGGCCTCACTCCAAACCCCCTCAGCATAAGACTGTGCCCCTTGTGTTATGTTTGCCACTCATCTTAAAGAGACCCTCCTTATCCATCTTATTTATCCGTTTCAAATACTTGAAGGTCCCAGTCATGTCCTCTCTCTCTCCTTTCCTCCAGGAGTACATGTTCAGTGCCCTCAACCTCTCCTTGTATGCCTTACCCTGCTGACCCGTTATCATTTTGTAGCCATTCTCTGGACCTTCTCTTGCAGGTTAATGGCCTTTTGAGGTGTGGAACCAGTGCTGAACTCCATACTCTGTCCCATGTAAGGAACTCGGTAATGCGTCTCATGTAGGAATGCACAAATCCATTGTTAGATGGATTACCAGCTGGATACCAGGGAGCTTCCTACCTTTTTTAATATATTTGTCAGCAACGTGTTTCGAGAACACCAACATATTAGTAGCTAGGTTTGCTGATGATACAAATATAGGAGAAACCGTATAAATGGATGAACAAAAAGAAACTGTAGACCAACTTAGATATATACTTGACTGGTTTAAAAGATCAGAAATGCAATTTAAGTCTGATAAATATGTTGTGATGCTTTTGGTACAAAGAATACAGGCTGGACATATAAACTGATGGTAAGGATTGAAGAGCATGAAAAATGCAAAGCGTCATTTTAGGATAAAGATTACCAAAAACTTAAAATATGACAGCATTTTGAAGAAGTGGTGAATAAATACAGTAAATTGCTGGTATGCATCGAAAGAAGCTTTGTTAGTAGGAAGAGGCAGGTGGTCTGCCTTTGGTTAGACTGCATTTAGAGTATTGTGCACAGTTTTGGTCACAGACCTTAAGAGTGATATAAGGAGATTTGAGGTGATCCTAGAAAGGGTAACCAAGATGGTTACGGAACTTCAGGATAGTGATTATATGGAGAGACTAGATAAGGTGATTTTGTATACACTTGAGTATAGGAGATTGAGAGGGACATGATGTTGATATTTCAGGCCCTCGGTGGCAGTACAGATGGGAGAAGTTGTTCAAATCAGCCATGTGGGATTGAAACAAGATTTTTGGGGGCTGGCAGTCTGGTACACCTGGGTACTAATTATCTAGTAAACCAGTCAGTGGAGATGGTGAAGCAGAACCTTGAAAACTGGGGACAGATTAATGGCACACCCAGCCTCTCTGACCTTTCTGAGGTTCTTCCTGTGTAGGGCAGGAAGAAGGACAGACTAAAGAGAGATGAGATAGAGGTTTAGTGGGTTTCTTAAGGGATGGTGTCCTAGAAGTGGTTACACTTTGTGGGGGACTGGGGGGACTTCTGGGACAGTAGTCTATTCTAGGGGTGATGGTCTTCACATGACAAGAGAGGGGACAGTGCACTGTGGCAGAAGTTTGGCATCTGTACTGGGCATTTAAATTGACTGTGAGGAGACTGAGACTAGGGAACCACAGTGATAAGAGAGAAGAAGGGGAACCTAGCTAGTACTCTCCCATATCTGGGGTCTTGGTGGCAGTGCAGTAGGTAAAGCAGGGGTTGAGGTCCAAACTAGGCTAGGGGAAGGCACAGTAGAGAGGGAACACAAAGTGTGTAAGCAATACAAGATTTAGGAAACTAGGAGAATAAGGAAAAAGTCAGTTAAAAGTTAATAAGGGTTCAGGAGTTAGTTGGAGGGATCTGCTACAACACCAAGAGTCTAGGAAACAAAACGGCGCTCCAGGCAATGACAGACACAGGATGGATCTTGTGGCCATTGCAGAAAAATTAGGTCTCTGAACGTAATGATCTGGGACCTGTTACTTATGAGTCCTGCTCATAATTCAGGTTCTTGTATGCCTGACTGAGTAAAAAAAAAAACAAGAAAACACAGGACTAAGGAATAGCAACCAGAACTCCATTTGATTCAAACTGGCCCTGTGTCCTGGAAAACCCCAGTTGAGAGCAGAGATCCTTGATTTTAGAAGGAGGACTTCAGCAGATTGAGGAGTTGGCCTGGAACAATTTAATTGGGGTAGACAGCATAGAAGCTGTGGAAGAGAGATGGGGCAATAAAGGGACCATTCTCGAGGCATCTGAGTTGCGATGAGAATGATAACCCAAAGAAACAAGAACAAGAGAGCATTGTGGATCTTACTTCATGGGAGCTCTTGCAACAGGCTGTTACAATAAGGACTAACACTGCAGGCATTAGGACCCACCGAAAACTTCTCAGCCAGCAGTACCCAGCAGGGACCATCCCCAACGTTGGCTCCATCCCGACATCAGCCCTGGTATAAAAGGAGGAGGACCCAGCTCCACCCCAGTTCTTTTCCCCGCCGATTCTCGCACATGAAGAGTTCCTGGCTGCCAGTCTCCAGCAAAAACTTTGTTGTTTTTCTTCAACATTTCTTAAACTTTTTCGACTGTTTTTGTTAAAGTACCGGACGTATGTCGTCCCTGTCCTCTGTCTCTCATTGGGACCCCATCGCAACAAGTGTAGCGCGGCGTCAATTCCAGCCCAAAGACGGCCATACCAAATGTGTCTTCGCCTGGGGCCTAAGCACAACACCGCGGCCTGTCTACCTTCCAGGGCTTTACTGAGTAGGACCAGGATATGCCGCTTAAAGGCTCTTAAGGCATACCTGCACGAACAGAAGATGGACCTACCCACCTCGGAGAGAAGGCCAAACATTCCGATAAAGAGAAATTGAAGCAGTCCCAAGACAAGGACCGTAGTCGGTCCTGGCACCGTCCAGGTCCCACTCCGATCTCGGCCCTCTCGAAGAAAGTCCATTTCCTCCGGGCTCAGTTGAGCACTCCAAATCTAAACAGGCTAAAGCTGGGCCATCGGGAGAGAAACCAGCCAAGCCTAAGGTGACTTGCTAAGGGTCACCACCAAGTCCTCGGAGGCACAAGCTTTGGTCCTGCCTTCCAAGGCTGCGGCGCACCCGATAAGGACACGCCCCTGGAGTCCAAGGACACTCCAGCCCTCCTGTTTTAAGCCGACGCCGTCCCGGTACTGGACGCTTAGTAGAAGGGACGGCGATCCTGACGCTGCCAGCGAAGGGACAGCACCTCTATCCCCCAAGTCTCTCTCGGGCTGTCCAGGTGGCTTCCATTCCAGGCCGGATACTGGAGGTCCCTTTCCCAGGGACAGTAGCCTTGGTATTCATAAAGGATGAGCTACAGGATCTTTTTCCTTTGCTGGGGTCAGGTCCAGAAGCGACCCCAAAGCTGGCCCCATCACCGGTACTGGACCCATCGGGTAAACCACAGCCGGAGGGTGTCCTTCACTGAAGAAGACCCCTGAGAGGCTGCCACCGACCACCTCCAAGGCCTGTTCCCGATCTGGTCCGCAGACCGACGCTGGTGCTCACCACGGTCTGGTAGCCGATTCTGGGTCAGGTCTCACACCAGAGCTGATCCTGTTCTGATAGGCATGCCCGCCTCCTAACATCGGTCCCCTGACCAACGCCGTCACCGGCTTGTCGTCGGTCCTCGACCATCGCTGGTCAGTGAGCCACCGATGTTCGAGTGGGGCTAGTCACAGGAGGGGTCCGTTACTGACACCCAGTAGCCAGTCCACCTCTTCCTCCATCTTGGGAATCGGGTTTCCCAGGAGAAAAGGAACAGCCCTGCTCGCCTCCTGCTGATCCAACCTTCATGGACGTCTATGAGGCACATCCAGGCCTCTAATGAATGGGATACAGTGGACCTGGATCCGAACGCCGTCGACTGGCCAAATACCTGAGGCAGAAGGAGTCCAAATCTCTTGTGGTGCCTCCTTTGGTGGACACCTTCCAGGATCTCACCTGGGTCATCTGAAGCATCCAGCTTCGTCCCGGTTCCAAAAATCAGATGGGCTGTACAGGGCCCCAAGGAATGAACCTTTTCTGGCTGAACACCCTCAGGCGGCCACTTCTGTGACTACGGCTGCCCATGGTAAATCAAAGCAGCCCAAGCACCTTAGCTCACAGCCTCCTGACCCTGAGTCTCGCTGTTTGGATCAGGAGGGCAAGAAGGTCTATTCTGCCTCCACCTGCTCCACTAGGTCCCTAAATTTCCTGAGGCATATGGTTCAGTACCAGAATGCGCCTGGGAACGGGACAAGAGCTAGTGAATGCCATGCCTGACTCCAAAAGAAGATGGAAATTCTGGATGCCCTTGTTGGGCTCGGACATAGGCACACATGCTTTACGTGCTTTGTAATACACTGCAGATACGCAGCCAGAGCATCAGCATCAGGGTCTGTCTCAGGTGCCACGCTTGGTTGAGGTCTCAGGCTTTCACCAAGACCTGCAGTCCGGGATCCGGACTTACCATTCCAGGGTACCATTTTGTTTGAGCAGGAGACAGTCGCTCATCTTTCGCCTCCAGGAGTCAGGGAAATCCATCTGGTCTGTCTGTCAGATGTACAGAGGAGACCAAGAAGTGGCCATTTCTGAGCCCTCAGGTGCCCAAGCCCATGGCAACCAACAGGGCCAGAGAGGTGGCTGGCAGACAGCTGGCAACCAGCAGCCTGGGGATGCTCCTTCCCGTGGCCCCAAGTCCTCCCAGGCCTCTCTGACCACTCCCAGCTTCACCTAATGACTCCTCCCGACCCCCACCTCCGCGGAGGTTTCAGGGAGGCAGTAGGGGTTGCTTCTCCTTTATCTAAAGAGATGGAGCTCTATTACTGTGGACCAGTGGGTCCTAGATATCATAAGGAGTGGATACACTGGTGTTCACAGAGATTCCTCCAGACACCCCACCAAGGTCCTCCAGATATCCTCTTTCTCACATTCCACTATTAGAAGGAGAGATACAGGCCCTCTTGCGAAACGGGCAATAGAAACAGTTCTCCTGCAGCAGCGGGGAAAGGGTATTATTCCCACTTCTTCGTGGTCCCAGGAAGACACAGACCTTTGTCCCATTCTGGACCTCAGCTCTTTAAACTTTTATACAGAGTACAGAAGGTTCCAGATGGTGACTCTTCCAGGACTGCTTCCTCTGCTGCACCAGGGGACTGGCTTTGTTCCCTGGACATGCAAGATCATTACATGCAAACTGGGGTCTTTTCCCCTCACAGGAAGTACCTGAGGTTCCACTTCCAGGGGAGCATTATCAGTTTCGATTCTCCCATTCAGCCTCTCCTCTGCTCTCCGAGTCTTCACAAAATGCTTGGCAGCAGTGGCTGCGGCTCTACGCCAGGGACGTTATGTCTTCCCTTACCTGGACGATTAGCTGCTCGTGGCCCTGTCCAAGGTCACACCTCCTTCAGGCTCTCAGAGACACCTATGCTCTGTTCCGAGATCTCAGGATCACCCTGAACCTTCCAAAGTCTTCCCAGAAGCCAGCCAAAGACTGCTTTTATAGGAACGGTCCTGATTGATCCAGGGCATGACTTTTCTACTCTCAGAGAGGGGCGATCGCTATGGGAGATTGCTGAATCTGTCCTAGTTAACCCCTCAGGTCCAGGCAAGGACCTTCCTCAGACTTCTAGGGCATGTGGCGGCGGCCATTCTGCCACCCCTCAGGCCTGCCTCACATGCGAATCCCACAGTGGATGCTAAGGGTGCAGTGGGATCAATGTCTCGACGACCTAGACCACATGGCAAGGGTCACAGAGCCAGTAAAGAGACACTTCTTTGGTGGCTGGACCCGCTAATTTGGAAAAAGGGGTCCCTTCCATTTGGAGCCCCGAATCAGACTCTACAAAGGAT
This sequence comes from Neoceratodus forsteri, assembly GCA_016271365.2. Taxonomy (NCBI): domain Eukaryota; kingdom Metazoa; phylum Chordata; order Ceratodontiformes; family Ceratodontidae; genus Neoceratodus; species Neoceratodus forsteri. Next base: position 342,906,959 of record CM057459.1, read on the forward strand.
GCCTCGATTTGGGTTGGGGGTGCACCTGGGGCATGCCAAACACAGGGTACCTGGACCCCACAGAGCGTGAACTCCACATCAATGTCTGGAGATGCGAGCAGCCCTCAGTACGCTACACACCTTTCAGGAGGACCTTGTGCCAGGCTCTCTTCTTGTTCAGAAGGACAACATGGTGGTCGCTCTTCTCATCAACAAGCAAGGGGTGCTCACTCTACCCACTATGCTGGGAGGTGATGAGAGTTTGGTACTGGGCACTGAGCGGCACATCTTTCTGTCCACAATGCACGCTCCAGGCATCCTAAACAACTTGGCCGACAGCTTAAACAGGTCTCAGTCCAAGGGCATGAGTGGGAGCTACTACAATCAGTAGCGGATCAGTTCTTCGCACATGGGGTCGCCCAAAGCTGGACCTCTTTATGTCACCATGCAATGCCAAACTGCCAGTTTTCTGTCAGCGAGCCTGCCTGGTGTTTTCTGGCCAGACGCTGTCCCTTTTCTGGGCAGGGAGGTTTCTTTTATGCCTTCCCTCCCTTTCCTCTCAACCAGAGAGTTCTTTTGAAGTTACAGGCTGAGGGGGCTCTGATGATTCTAATCGTCCTCTGTGGCCTCGGCAGATTTGGTTCCCACTATTTCACCGGTTGTCCACGGAACCTCCAGTCCTGCTGCCAATATGCTCGTAGTTGCTGTCCCAGGATCAGCACTCGCTTGTCCATCCCAGTCTCCGGTCTTTGCACCTTCATGCTTGTCTCCTTCGGACATAGCAAAATCCAGGTTTGGGGTATCTCATGAGGTGGCGGATGTACTCGTTTCAGCGAGAAAGCTCCTCTGGCGCTCCACTTATGCTATGAAGTGGAAGCTTTTCTGCTTATGAGCATCATCTCACTGTCTGGACCCACTTACCTGTCCAGTGAACTCAGCGTGCAGTATCTCCTCTCCTTATACCAACAAGACTTGAGCTACTCCTCCATAAAGGTGCACATGTGGGCCATCTCTGCTTATCACACCCTTTGGGAGATAGAACCTTAGCCCAACTGGTTGTGTCCCGCACTTTTATGGGGATTCTACATGAGACCTCCCATTTGGGATCCTATCCCTCCCTGGGACCTCCTATTTGTGTTGGAGAAGCTTACTCTTCCTCCGTTTGAACCTGCAGCAGACTGTGAGCTGCATTACCTTTCCTGGAAGGTTTGCTTTTTAGTTACCATTATGTCAGCTCGAAGAGTTTCCGAGCTTCAGGCTCTAATGTGTAAAGAGCTATATTTAATTTTCATAGGAAAGGGTTTCCTAAGAACGACTCCTAAGTTCCTTCCTAAAGTGGTCTCGAGTTGACCTCAACCAGTCGGTTGACCTTCCAGTTTATTTCCTTCTCCTCTAATAGAGGAGAAGCTCTCCTTCACACTTTGGATGTCCACAGGATGCTGAGGTATTACCTCAAGCGTAGGCTACTCACCGTAAATCAGAGCAGCTGTTTGTGGTATTTGCACCACAGCACTTGGGTAAACCGGTGTCCAAGCAGACCATTTCCAAGTAGATTGTCTACATGCTACATTTTGCTATGAGAAGCACAGTAACCCCTTCGGGACCGGTTAGGGTCACTTCACTCAGAGGAGTGTCTGCTTTTTTCACCGCTCTGTGGAATGTCTCTATTAGGGACATATCTTGCGGCTGCTACCTGGAACTCGGTGCATACTTTTGTAAAGCACTATAGTTTAGACATTGCATCCAGACGCCATGCTGGCTTCGCCTGGCAGTCCTTCAGGGACTCTTGTCTTGACTTGCTGCGTCCAGCTCATTACCTTCCACCTCCTGGGATCAGATACATACTTGGCGAGGGACTGCTTGTGGTTCAGTCCTTATTGTAATACCTGCTGCAAGAGCTTCCACTCAGTAAGATAGTACAGTTACGTAAGAACTTACCATAACAGTAGATCTTGAGAGGAGCTCTTGCAGCAGGCATTGCTTTCCGCCCTCCATCCCCAAACAAAGGTGTGCAGATCGACATCTTCGGGCTTTGCCTCCTTCTCTTGCTCGGAGCCCGTTCGCAGGTCTTGGCGGGGAACTGGGGTGGAGCTGGGTCCACCACTTATTACCAGGGCTGACGCTGGGGTGGAGCCGACGTTGGGTGGCGTCCCTGCTGGGTACTGCTGGCTGAGAAGTTTTCAGTGGGTCCCAATGCCTACAGTGTTAGTCCTTATTGTAATAACCTGCTGCAAGAGTTCCTCTCGAAGATCTACTGTTACGGTAAGTTCTTACGTAACTGTACTTTACCAAAATGTGGCTTGATCCAAACAACCTCTGCATCCTAAATGCTCGAGGGTACAAGCTCTTCAGGAAGCACAGGAAAACAGGAGAGGGCAAAAGGTGACGTTGTACATGAGGGAAGATTTTAGGGTGTTGCAAGACATAGCAAGGAGGGGAAGGGTAGAGGTGCTGTGTCTTCAGGCAATGAAAAGAAGGAAACTAAGTACAGGTTAGGAGCATACAGGCCACTAGATTAAACAGTTGGGGAAGATAAAAAAAAGAAAGTGGAGTGATCACAGACAAGAGCTTTTAAAATTGTATTGCCAATGATGTCGGATGCAGTGCAGACTCCCTGCATATAGTGCCTTACACAGCTTCATCTTTTCCTCAGTGTCTGGTGTGCAGTGGGTGTGCTTGGCTCCTTTTGTTCTTGTAGATCAAACGGTTGAGATAGATGAAGTGCTGGAGAAGAGATAAGGAAAGTGACAGGATTGGGAGAAATAGTGTTAATGGGCAACTTCCAGCTTACGGGGCAGTACTATATTTGGTGTTGTCCAGTCATCATTATGAGAGACTATAACTATTTGTTTTGATTGTGTCCATACACCAGGTAGATCCCTGTAAACATTTAAAACATTACACAAAGATGCATAAGAAATGTGATAAAATCTCTGTGTAGTAGCCAGGGTTGAGGTTGCTAAACCTTTAACATTGCATTCCAAACAGGAGTGCTGTGGCCTTTCCTAATTGGTGAACTCCCCATACGTGAAACATAGAAACATAGACTTTGACGGCAGATAAGGACCACTTGGCCCACCCAGTCTGCCCATTTCCTACCTACTGGATAAGCTGCAGATTCTAGTTAACCAACAGCCTATTTCCTGCAACCCCCACTATAATTGCCTTATGTCTGTCCCATGCATGTTTGAATTCCTCCACTGTTTTAGACCCCACAACCTCTCCAGGAAGGCGGTTCCATGCGTCCACCACTCTCTCCGTGAAAAGAATTTCCTCACATTACCCCTGAGCCCCCCTCTAACTTTAAATTGTGCCCCTTGTTCTTACACATCTCTTTTCTGAAAGATGCTACCCTCCTGGACTTTGTTGATTCCCTTGAGGTACTTAAAAGTTTCTATCATGTGCCCCTGTCCCTCTTTCATCAAGGGTATACATATTAAGCTCTCTCAGTCTCTCTTCATATCGTTTCTGATGTAGACCCTGCACCATTTTAGTTGCCCTCCTCTGGACTGCTTCCATCCTGTCTATGTCCTTGCGTAGATGAGGTCTCCAAAACTGCACGCAGTACTCCAGATGGGGTCTCACCAACTGTCTGTATAGAGGGATAACCACTTCCTTTTCTACTTGTGATGCCCCTCCCTATGCATCCCAGTATCCCCTGGTTTTCCTACTGACTTCTCACATTGCATACCCACCTTTAGGTCATCTGATATGACTACACCCAGATTCCCACTGGAGCCTTAGGGTACAAGACACTATATAAAAGATGAAGCCAGAGAGTAGTTTCCACACAAGAAAGAGAGAGGGCAGTAGAACTCTCAGCTCATATTGGCATTTTAAAATTTAAAGTGTAGTTTCCTGACCAGTGAATGGCTCACCTTGCTGTCAGTGGTCAGGCCGATTGTACTTTGGCCAGATGATGTGACAATGAGCCCTGTAAATGATAAAATGATGGAATGAAAGGCAAGTAAGAAAACTGAATTGATTTGAATTCATTGTAGGCTCTCGGATAGCTTTTGGTGGGGAGGCACATGTGCTATAACTATCTGACATTATTAGAAACATCAAAGTTGAAGTCCAGTGTAGGCAGAGAGATCATTACATAGTGAAATTCAGCATGAAACTTGGTTTACTGTACAAGTGGCCTGTGACAAATGGGTGCTGGACTTGAGCAAAGCAGATTTCAAGAAAAGGGGAAATGCAGAAAAGGCTTAAGGATTTCATAGAATCAAGAGAGAGAAATGGGCAGCATTAAAGGATATATAAAGCTCGCAGATAAGGACCGCTAGGCCCATCCAGTCTGCTTGTTTAAGCTGCCTAATGACGCATCCAGTGACCTTATCTGGTTATTGGCTTTAGCTTTTCTTCCTATCTCTATCACTCTTTGTTTCTGTCCCATGCATGTTTGAAACCCGCCACTGTATGGGCTACCACCACCTCCTGGGGCTGGCTGTTCCATGCATCTACCACCCTTTCCATAAAAACTTCCTGACACTTCCTGTATGTGGCCACCCTCAGTCTCATGGCGTGTCCTCTTGTCCTGGCACTACTATTAATCTGGAATAAGTTGTCCCTTTCCACCTTGTTAATGCCCTTGAGGTACTGGAATGTTTCTATCATGTCACCTCTCTCCCTCCTTTGTTCCAGCGTGTACAAATTGAGGTCCCTAACTCTCCTCCTGAGGCCTGTGATGTAATCCCTTCACCATTTTGGTCGCCTCCTCTGCATCATCTCTATTTTGTCAATGTCATTTTAAAGGTGTGGTCTTCAGAACTGTACACAGTATTCAAGGTGAGGTCTCACCAGAGTCTTGTAAAGTGGAACTATTACCTCCCTCCTTGGGCTTGTGATTCCCCTTCCAGTACACCCCAACATCCTACTGGTCTTTCCCATCGCCTTTGCCATCTGCCTAGCAGCCTTCAAACCATCTGTGAGTATGATCCCCAAGTCCCTTTCCTCCCTAGTTACTGCCAGCAGCTCCTCCCCAACCTGTAGTTTGCCGTAGAGTTCCTGCCCATGTGCACTTCTTTGCATTAAATCTTAGCTGCCATGCCCCCGACCACCTCTCCAGTAGTTTCAAGTCTTTTCTCATCCTTTCCACCCCGCCTGGAGTATCCACCCTGTTGCAGATCTTGTTGTCATTCACAAATAGGCAAACCTTTCCCTTCAGCCCATCTGCACTGTTACTGATGAAGACATTGAAGAGAACTGGCCCAGAACTGATCCCTGAGGTACCCCACTGGTCACCTGATTGGGTTCCATTCACCACTACCCTCTATTCTCTGTCCCTTAACCAGTTTTCAGTCCAGTTCACCACCTTGCGTACCAACCCCAGACTGCCTAGCTTGTTGACCAGACTCCTATGTGGGACCGTATGAAAGACTTTACTGAAATTGAGGTAGGCAATATTTGCCGCCGCCCCCCAGTCCACTGCCTTTGTCACCCAGTCAAAGAAATCTTATCAGATTAGTTTGACAGGATTGTGTTGCAGAGAACCCATGTTGCCTAGGATCCACCAGTCCATTTGCTTCCAGGTGTTCCAATATTCTTTCCTTAAGGAGTCGTCCATTATTTTTCCAACTACAGAGGTTGACTAACTGGCCTATAGTTCCTCACTTCTTCTTCTTTACTACCGCTCTTATGAAGAGGGACAACGTTGCCCTTCTCCAGTCCTCTGGGACCACTCCAGTGTCTAAGCACTCACTGAACAGGGCTGCCAGAGGGCTGCCAGTTCAGTCCTTAGTTCCTTTATGACCTGGGTTGTATGCTATCTGGACCCGTGGCTTTTTCCACCTTTAGCTTTGCCAGTTCTTCTAGGACCCTCTCCTTTGTGAATGGACTGGTGTTTACCTCCTTATCCTTGGCTCCTTTGAAGTCCAGATGTGGGCCTGCCCATCCCTTCCACAGTGAAGAGTGAACAGAAATATTCTGCCAGGATTGCTGCTTTCCCCATCTCCCTCCACTATTTTCCCCTTGCCGCTGTAAGCTTTGCTATTTCCCCTTGCCCCCTTCTTGCTAATGGACCTAAAGAATGTCTTATCTCCTTTTAACCGACTGCTTATCTCTCCTCTGTTTACGCTCTAACTCTCCTCACTGCCTTCCCGCCTCTCTCAGACACTTCTGGTACATTTCCTTGTCCTCATCCCTTTGTGTCCCCTTACACTTCCTGAAGGCTAGCCTCTTGGCCCTTACTTTTCTGCCACCCGCTGAGAACCAAAGTGGTGTTCTCCTTTTACTCTTGTCTATTGACCTAACGCATTGTTTTGTTACCTCTGCTATAGCCTCCTTGATGTGTGCCCATTTCTCCTCAACGTTCCTGCCTATCCCCTCTTTTCCAGGGTTTCTTTTAGCTGTAGTTCCATGCTGATAAAGTACGCCTTCTAAAGTCTGACTCTTGCCTTCGTATGGGTTGACTGGATCCCTGTGTCCACTTTGAAATACACCATGTTGTGATCACTGGACCCTAACTGACCTTCCACCCTAAGATTTGATACCTGTCCCCATTGGTCAGCACCAGATCCAGGATTGCCTGGTCCCTGGTAGGTTCCTGAACCAGTTGTCCAAAGCCAGCCCCTGACAGGAGTTCATGAAGTCCTGTGTCCTAGCTGAGGCCCCTGCTGGGATGAACTAGTCTAACTCTGGCATGTTAAGTCTCCCATTAGTAGTACCTCCCCTTTGCTGCCATTTCATGCATGTTTTCTAGCAGCTGCTTGTCAGTTTCCTTGGCCTGAGCCAGGGTCTGTAAACAACCCCTGTGCAAATGGTTGTTCCATTGCTCATGCCTGTTTTGAATTCCAGTCGCCTTTATGCTCTCTTTGATGTAGAGGGAAACCCCTCCCATCTTTTACCGTCCCTGACTTTTCTGAACAGGGCATAACACTTATGACCCAGCTGTGGTTTCTGGTGTACCATGTTTCAGTTATCGCCACTAAGCCCAGATCAGCCTCTGTCATTGCAGCCACCAGGTCTGGGATCTTGTTCCCCAGACTGCTGGCATTTGTGTGCATGACCTTCCATGAAATGTGGCATCTTTTTGTTCCCTACTTGTGTTTTAAGTTCCTTAAAATGTTTTAGGCACCAGTGTGGACAGGGCCTAAGACAAACAAATCCATCGCCTTCACATAAACAGAAGTCCTCAAAAATAAACAAGTTATCTGAAGTTACACGAAATAGAACCCTCCTAATCCCTTACCTTCTCAGTATCAGGGATTCACCCAAGAAACATTCCTCCGATATTCATTTACCGTATTTGGGGTACGAAGCACTTCTTTCTCGTAAATCTTCTGACCAGTGTAATATTTTGAATTAATCCACTTAATGAGACAAAGTGCTGTTGTATGACAAATTGGCATCTTACATGCTAAATGCACTATTTCAAAATGCGTAAATTACCCTCAAAAGTCATATGGTATTTGCTCCACCCTACCGATAAAGTCATAAACCTAAGTATCATAGTTCAAATTCACAAATAAAGGCTCATTACATTTTGTCATTAATGAAGCCCGTAAACTGTTAAAATATGCACAGTGGAAAAATAGATGGTGCATTGTTTCCAATATTTTATGCTAATGCATGGAGCCTTGAAACAGAATTCCAGACCTGGAAGCCATCATGGTGAAGGCTAACCTGGATTTAGTGACCATGACAGAGTCATGGTGTACTGAGGATCACAACTGGGACAAGGCTGTACTATGTTACTCTCTGTTCAGGAGAGACAGGGCGGGAGGAGGGGTTATATTATATGTGAAGGAGGGAATCGAGGCCATGGAGTTACATGAGCTCCAAGAGGAAAAGTATGGTCTAGAAGTGCTGTGGGTCATCCTGGAGGCAGAATCAGGAACCACTGCCTGTACTGGGGTAGGTTACAGATATCCAGCACAGGACAAGGAGATGGATACGGCACTTGGGGAAGGCATCATCAGACTCTCAAGTAAGGGCAGGGTGCTGCTAGTTGGTGACTTCAGTAAGCCAGATGTGAGTAGAGCCTACCAGCTTTGGCAAGGAGTTGAGCTATCCTTCACTTCCAGCAAGGTGCTTTTCAAGGCAGCTAGTCAAAAGAACTTGCAGTGCTAGGCAGTGCTGAACCTGGTGCTTACAAACTGAGACAACATTGAAGATGTCACCTAGGTACTAGTGATCACTATACAGTGTGATCCAGCATAAAAATAGGAGTACATGCAAACCACACTAGAATGAAGGTGCTGGACTTCAGTAGGGTGTATTGTAATGAAATGTAAGATTGCCTTAGAAACTGTCTAAAAGTGAGGGATTGTCAGGGAGGGGTAGAGGCACTGTGAGGAAAAATAAGGGACATCATAACTAAAGCAGCCAACCTATGTGAAGGAAGTGAGCAAAAGCAGAAGGAAAAAGAGACCACCATGATTCTCCAGGGAAGTGGCAAGGGCGGTGAAAGAAAAAATGATTCCATTCAAGAGGTAGAAGGAAGCGAGAGGGAGGAGGATAGGGTGGTATACCTACTAATGCAGAAGGAAGAAGACATGGCAGTAAGGGAACAAAGGCGAGACTGAGGAAGGAAAGCCAAGGGGGCTGCTAAAGGGATAAAACTTTTATCAGGTACATAAGTGAGAAGAGGAAAGCAAGGGTGGGATAATAAGGATTAGAAAGTGAAAGGGGAGGACATGAAAGATGATAAAGAAAAGCTGATGTCTTAAACAGGTACTTCCCTCAGTCTTCACTGTGGGAGGAGGAGGAGGGACAGGCCACCAGTTAGAAGCAAGAATAGAGGGGGAGAAGTGGAGACAGGTCTATTTGGAGAGGAAAATTATTGAAAGGACTTGCAGCCCTGAAGGTGGATAAGGCTAAGGGACCAGATGGGATTCAGCCCAGGGTACTAAACTCAGGGAGGTGCCAGCTGCCTACTGACAGCCGTTCTCAACAGCTTACTGGAAACAAACATCATTCTGGAGGAGTGGAGAAGGTTGATGTGGTTGCTCCACATGAGAGTGGCAGCGGATGAGGCTAGCAACAATAGACCCGTCAGTCTCTGAGACAGGGCATTAAGTAGTGGGGTACCAGAGGGGTTGGTCCTGGATCCACTCCTGTTTGATATGTATATCTGTGATGTAAGAGGGTATCTAGCACAAGGCAGTCTCTTTGCAGATGATACCTAGCTCTGTGGGAAGGGTTGACAGTAAAGAAGAGATGAGTAGTGTGAGACAGGAAGTGAGGAGGCTGGAAGCGTGACCCGGTATTTGGCAGTTAAAATTCAACACTACAGAGTACAAGGAGATGCATGTAGAAGGGAATAATTCTGAAACCATGGACTATATTGATGGGACACTGGTGGAGTACATGAAGGATGAAAGATACCTAGGGTAGTGATCAGCAACAACCTATGGCTAGCTTCTCAGTACAAGGGGCTAACAAAATGGTGATGTGCTTAGCGAAACAAAGAAACATAAAATTTGATGGCAGATAAGGACTGCTTGACCCATCCAGTCTGCCCATTTCTCCCTACTACACTATTACTGCTGGCTGTGCTTGATCTACAGCTCTTTCTCCCTTTCCACTATGGGTTCCCCTGTGCTTGTCCCATGCATTCTTGAACCCCACCACTTTTTTCACCCCCACCACCTCTGCTGGAAGGCTTTTCCAGCAAACCACCCTACTTTCTATGAAGGAGTACTGTCTGCATCTCTTCCTGAATCTACCCCCACGCTTCATAGCATGTTCCCTTGATCTTGAGCACCTTTTCTTCTGAAAACGACTTCCTCCATTACCTTATTTACCCCATGAGGTACTTAAAGGTCTCTGTCATCCCCCTCCTTTTCCAGGGGTGTACTTATTGAGGTCCTTTAGTCTCTCCCCATAGGACTTTTGATGCAGACCCCGCCATTTTAGTTGCCCACCTCTGGATCGCCTTTGCTGTGTCTGTGTCCTTCCGGAGATGTGGTCTTCAGAACTGGACACAATACTCTAGGTGGGGTCTTACCAGTGATCTATACAGAACCACCACCTCCCTCATTTTGCTGGTGATACCCTCCCTATGCACCCCAGCATCCCACTAGCCTCCCTGCTGCCTTGTTGTACTACCTGGCCACCTTTAGGACATCCGTTATGATTGCCCCTGGTCTCTATACTGCTTGGTGATTGTGAATACCACTCCACCTGTTTTGTACTCCACCCCTGGGTTTCTGTGCCCTAAGTGCATTATTTTGTATGGTTTTCCTGAAACCAGCTGCCATACTCTTGACCACTCCTCTAGTTTTGTCAGGTCTCTGCTCATCCTTTCCACCCTCCTGGAGAGTCCACCTTATTGTGGATTTTGGTGTCATCCGCAAAGCGCAGACTTTCCCTTCCAGCTCCTCTGCAGTGTAACTTACAAAGACATCAGAGAGGACTGGTCCAAGCACCGGTCCCTGAGGCACCCTGCTGGTCACCCTTTCTTCGTCAGAATGAACTCCATTTACCACCACCCTCTGTCACCTATCCCCAACCAAAGGGAGAGATTACAAGCAGCAGGACGTAGGGTGGTGATATTGTCTCTGTGTTAATCACTGGTGAGACTTCATCCAGAGTACTGTGTGTATTTCTGTGGCCAGCACCTAAGGAAGACAGGGACAGATTACAGACAGTGCCTGAAGGACCAGGAAGATAAATCATGGATAGCACAGCATGACATATGATGAAAGACTTCAAAGTCTCAACATGCATTCACTGGCAAGCTAAAAGCAGGGTGACATAACAGAGAATTTCAAGTTCATTAAAGTCTTTGGAAGAGTGTAAGCAAGTTTGTGCTCACTGAGAAGCGGTATGTCTACCAGGAGGCGTGCTCATGCTGGAGGAAGATTCAGAAAGGGTATTAGGAAGTACTGCTTCACTAAAAGGGTGATGGGTGGTGGAACACACTTCCGAACAAGGTTGTGGAGGCAGAGACAACATCATGGCTTAAGATGAAATGGCATACATACATAGAAAGAAATTATCAGATGGAAAGATTAGGAAGGGAAGGAGAAACTGGGAGAAAGGACCAGAAGTAGAGTGTCTCCTAGTAGGGAATCTTGGTACTAACTGGACAAACTGTTCCGGTCTTTTTCTTGATTTTCTTTTTATGTATTTATATTTCCATTTGATCTTACTCAAGGACAAAGTTTTGCTGGACACCAGTAAGAATGTTATGCCCAGTATGGTTCTGTTCAAGCCAGGCCTTAGAGCTGCCTATGTTCATTCGCATGCCTCGTGTCTGCTCAGTTGAGAAGCTGCCTAGTCTGGATGTCTGGCATGCTCTTGTGTTCTGCCAGAAGAAAGCAGAGGAGTTTAGTACCTAGTTGTGACCCATGCTGAATTGTCCCAAGACCATCTTACTAACAAGCAAAACCGTCTCTTGATGGATAGTTTCCTGTACTGAATATTGATATATATTGGCCACCCGTGCATTGCCTATGGGCATCTGGGCCCACTCAACCCAACACAGGGCAGCCTCTGCTGCTGCCTGAGGGCATCCTTTCAGTGAGATTTGCTGGTCTTCCACACACACTTGCATGACCCATGAAAATCTAGACTTGCAGGAATACTGCTTTTGGATCGCCCATCCAGAAGTCCCTTTTCAGTTGAGCTATAGTCTTCAGCTCCCTTCAGCCCAGGTACTGCTAGTGCAGTGCATATACGTGACTAAGTAGAAGGAATCCAGGTAGTTGTAAGACAAAGTTACTCATCTTTAACTGTTGTTTCACTACTGATATTCCTTGTACAGGTACACAAATCTGCCTCATCTTTCCTGCCTACCAGTCCTCAGGTGTTACTTTTTGGTAGTGCCTCACTTTTTCTGTGATTCAGCCATAAGATCTGAAACATAGAGGAGTGAGGATCTAAGTAAGGGAGGAGCTAAAGTTCTAGCCATTGAGCTTTCGGAGACATTATATATGTTCAGATGTCCCGCTGTTAAACGGTTGAAGGAATACTAGTAGTGAAGCAGTAGTTACAGATAAATAATGTTAACTTTGGACATGTCCATCCCTATCATCCAGCTTTCTAGCTAGTGTATTGTTTAGGGTTCAGCTTTTGGATCCATATGATGCTAATGTTAAAGAGGGACTCCAGTCAAATGTGCAACTTTGCATAATTAGAATAAGCATACCCCAATAAATCACATACCAAAAATTAGGTTTCTGTGTTACTTTATTTTAAAGTTACGAGCTATTTTGTAACACCGATTTCACTACCTGTTCAAAAAACAGTTTCAGTGAAGAGCTGATGATGTCATCTCCAGAACTCACGTTCTAGTCTTCCCTGTCAACAAGCTTACAGGACCTGTTACTCCAAAGTTTAAAAAGCATGTGCAGTGGTTTTACAAGTTAAAGAGACAACAACATTAAAAAAATTTCTATAAAACTATCTGGATTTCAGGTTTTGGAACAAAGTTGACATTCATATTTCTAATGCCTTTTGATGTGGTCCATTTCTCCAGGGTTGCCGAAGCGGAGTCAGCATGCCTCCAGGCTGCTGTTACCATTTGGGTGCTACTCTACTGTGTCTGTTAGGAAGTTGTATTGCTTCTAGTATTGCATAATGTTGGTAACTTCCTGCTGTTGTCAGTGTCTGCTTTATAACAACTTTTAAAAGAGCACCTTTCCCAGTCCTTTTGACTTTCATGCATAAATTACCTTCTTGCGTTGATTCTGGAATTGTATTTCATTACTGTCCACTGCAGTTAGTTTTTGCATTCTGCACAATGAATAAAATGAAATTCCAGAATTAGTGCAAGAAGGGTATTATATGTGTGAAAGTCAAAAGCCCTGGGAAAGGTGCTCTAAATCTCGATCTCTCAACAAAATATTGCTCTGTTTTATAAGATGTCTTTTCCTAGTAGTTGAAACTCAGCCTCCTGTTCTTGTAAGTTTCATGTCCGGTCTTTAACAAAATGGGGTCATTTTGCATGAAAGTCAAAAGGACTGGGAAAGATGCTGACAAACCCTATCTTTCTCAGTCCCATTCTTTATTACTGAGGCAGAAGAAATTCAGTTACAAAAATAAAAAACATACTGACAAGGCATTTGGATTTTGGCATAATGCTTTGTTAACAGGGTGATTGGGGAAGGGGAACACATAATATGTACACTGAGTACTGGTAGTTTTCCCTTGCAGAATTGCTGTGACTGCACTGAACTACACAGTGTAAGTCACTCCTCTGCTCTACAGTCTCATACATTGCGAGCCAGCAGCTGAACAGCAAAGGCAAGTGCTGCAAGTCTCAAAAACAAATCCAAATTATGGAAGGCAGAGTAAACCTTGGCCAAAAATAACAACTGCACACATCCTTTCCGGTCTTGTACTGCATATAATGACTTACAAGATGTAGCTTTTGGACCATCATGAAAGGTGCTGTTTAACAGGGGCCTAATATGTAGTGATTCCTGCTAGTGGTGGAAGTGTTAGCCCTGGTAAAATTATCATTTTAATGTGAAATACAACGTAGATGAGTCTGAATGTAGGTTAAGTAACAGCCTGTCAGGGAGAAAACACTAGGGGCCAGATATTCAAACTTTGCAACTGGCGCACATTGATTGAGCCACAGTTGTGCTGGAGTGCTATATTCAAAGGCCAAATAGCACCGATGCAACGTGATAGCACCAGTGCTGTGAGAAAATGCATGCATGGTGCAAAGTGAGGGGTAGGGACATGCAAACAGGTGCATTGGTATATTCAAAGTATAGCGTCGCAAGATTGTGCCACAACATGTAGCTGCTACGCAAATTACTGCCATAAAAGTGTTGGTCTTAATGCTGGGTAAACCAAGATGGGGGGCATGGACACAGCAGCAACAGGGAACAAGGCTGCATGCATCCAATGAGCAGGCAGTGTGGGCGGTGGCCACCCTGGGCCCTCCATGTGCACAGGCACACAAACTGTGGAATGCAGTGCCAACAGTGCTGTGAAGTGAACACTCATGTAAATGTTACACCTGAGCAAGAACACCACTTGCAGCAACAAATTATTTGTATGGTATTGTAATGTGTGCCTAATGTGATATTTGTGTATTGTGTGTTGTTGTGTATTGTATTGTCTTATTGTACACTGTTCCACCTCAGCCACACACTTAGTGTCTCCAGGTCATTCCTGACACTGGGTCTTTGCCCAGTGTGCTTACCTGGTAAACAAGGTGATAAAATACAATGAACAGAACACATACATGGCAGAGACATGCTGCACACAGAAGGCACCGCCATGTCGCCATCATCTGGCACCGTCCTAACTCTGCCAGGCATTAGTGGGTGCCCCAGTGTCCAGTGGATGCCATGACAGTGCGGCCCATGCAGCACACATCTCCAGTTCCTCCATTGGGGTACACAAACACAGTCCAGTAGATGCATGCTGCACTGGGGAATGGAGGGTGTTGAGAGGAGGTGTACAGGAGGCCAGGCTGCAGCACATAGTAGCTACTGCCACACAGCTGGGGCCATCCACACAGTGCACATGTTCTACTGATGGGACTGCTCCTGACAGCTATGTGCCAACATGATGGTATGTGTACTCCTCCAGGGCATATACCTGCACCTTCCAGGATCCGCACACACACGGACAGCCATGTGTATGGTAGTGTGGGATCCCATGCCAGTGGTGCAGCACATGATGGTCACAGGACAGTATGACTGTGGTGTCCACTGTCGGACCACACCTTCCAGCTGTGCGTGTCACTGTGTGGGTGGCACCAGTCACTGTTGCCTGACACACTGTAGGCATTGCTGTGTACCTCACAGTATCGCCTACTGTGGTATTGTAGCCATCTGATAAACCCTGTGGCAGGAACAATGATATGCTTCTGGCATGCAGCATGACCACCTGTTCCTACAGTGCTACTCCCTGGGCCACATTAGTCTTTGCATCTGTGTCCAAACCAAGACTGCAGCCAATGTTCTGTGAGCTGTGAACACAATAAATGTGGCAACGGACCTGTAATACCAGTCGGACCTACAGGTGGAGCTGTGAGCCAGAAAGAAGCGTGGCTACTGACCTGTAATTCCGGTCGGACCTACAGGTGGAGCAGTGTGCACCATGTTGTAGTGCTGGGCAATCCACATGCAAAGCAGGCTGTAATGAGATGCTGAGGTGGCTGTTTGCTCATGGATTGCCTGAGTAGGCTTATTTGCATTCCAGTTTTGAATATAGCAAACTTTAGCGCCGGGCAAAGCTAAATGGATTGCATAAAGGCAACTGTGTCAGCGCCGTGCAATACTGTAATATTCCATTGCATGGTTCTGCAGCATTTGGCCTGCACTGTTTGCTGTTGTTGCTCTCCACTGCTTTGCTATCACACACTTTGCCCACATTGTTCAGCCTTATCTAGCTGTCAGCTGTCAGTGTGGCTCAGTTGGTAGCATCCCTTCTGGACCAGAAGGTCGTGGGTTCTCGTCCCACACGAGATTGGACTTGCACCTAAAATTGCTGGCATCCGAGTGCAGTATTGGGGTGCTGTACTGCTGGGGTGTGCCGTCCTCGGATGAGACGTTAAACCAAGGTCCCTTCTGCCCATCCTGGTGTTGTCCTGGGAGTGTCCAGGTGGAAGTAAAAGAACCCAGGGCACTCTTCACAAAGAGCAGGGAACATTCCGTGTCCTGGCCAACATTCCCTTCCATAAACCAGTTCATGCAATTATCCAGGCGGTGTGTGGGTGATGATGTGCAATATGGCTGCCACCACACATTCAGTCACTTCACTACCAGTCTAGCATTGCTTGTAAAGCGCTTTGGGATACTGTGTATGAAAGGCGCTATATAAATGATGATGATTCTTCTTCTTCACACCACCTCTGTGTGCACTGGGCTGCTGTTGCAGTTTGCACTGCTCTCGGTTGCTGTATTCAGTGCTGTCTTATTGCCGGGCCATTGTTGCACTGCACTGTCAGCCCTGTTTGCACGCCTTCATTTGCACACTATAGTTAATTAATTCAGCCCGGGCTATTCCTGTGAATATATGCGTGCAAATGGTTCCAGGCTAATTTTGCCCACCATGCAGGGCTAATTTTGCCTGGGGGCAAAGCTTTGAATATCTGGCCCTGGGTTGGCTACTGCACTGAAACTCACAGAAGATTTCAAAACAGCATTACCCTCTCCCACCCAGATTTACAGGGATGTAGAATAATTGTTGTAAAGTGCCATCCTGAGAAATCACCTCAATTGAATGACAGTGTGAATGATTACAGCCTTCCACCACATCAGAAAAATAATTCAGTCTGCAGACCTCACCAGTGAAAACTGAAAATTTTGCTGACCTGCCTTTCCAGTGTAAAAAATAAACTGAAGCAAAATCTCACTGCAGTGTGCTATGATTCAGCATTCAACAGCCCTGTAGAAAGGACCACAACATAAAGGCACCAAAATAAATAAATAAAAAAATACACATTTGTCAACTTTTTACAAAACCTAAAACTCTGCTTTAATAGCAGTGTTTTTTTAATGTTGCTGCCTATTTTACTTGTGAAAACTATTGCACATGAACTCCAACCTTTGAAGAAACAGGTTCTACAAGCTTGCTGACAGGAAGACTAGACTTTTGAGTTCTGGAGATGACATCATCATCTTTTCTTCACTGAAACTGGCTTTTGAACAAGCAGTGAATGTAGGGTTGTAAAATGACTTGTAACTTTTAAACAAAGTAACTTAGAGATCTCATTTTGGCATGAGGCTGACTGGGGCTATGCTGATCCAATTCTGAAATTTATAGATGCCAGAAATTTTAATTAGTCCCTCTTTAATGGCACTGCATTTTGCACCTTACACTTTGTCTTGATGTTCACATTCCTCGGTTGTTCAAGAACAGCTGAAGATGTTGAAATTGACTCTTTTCCAGCATTATATTTCCTTGGAACTGTATGCAGGGTTATTACACCAGCATATTGAAAGTTAAATCTTTAACAAGCAGTCAAAGAAGTGCTGAGATCAGATTCAGAGTGATGTCCGTCATCAACATGACAACACCTAGCCGGCCCGGTAGCGCTGAGGGTTGAGGGCTGGATGCCACACCGCGACCCAGGTTCGGGAATGAGCCTGGGTCATTGGGGTTGAGGAGGGAGAGGTTTGAGCATCCTGAGGATGGCCTCCTCTCCCAGGGGTGGCTGATTTCTCTTGGTGCAGTGGTGATTCCTTGCGGTGCCGGGTGTATCAGCTGGGCCAGGCATGATAATGGGAGGAGCACGGTGGATGCTTACGGCCTTCCAAGCTGGCGTATTACACGTCCGGCTCCTGGGATAACTATGAAGGAAACCTCTCTGGCAGCAGTATGAAGGCACTGACCAACAACCTGATCAGTGGGGCAAACAAAGCCCAACAGTCGGGACGAGGGCTTAGGGCGATGCAGTCTCCTCTCTGGTTCTCCTCACTGGGAGGCCCGCTGTGGGGGCAAGCCACGAGTCCTCCTCGCTTGGCAGTTGTGGCGGAGGCTGGCTCCATCTGGACCAGTTGAGTCAGCGCACATCGTCTGATAGGGGTAAGCTACCCCAAGCCGCATTAGAGTGCATAAAAGAAAGTTGACAAAAAAAAAAACATGACAACACCTCTGTCCACAGGGCTTACAATGTCCAGGCTACCAGATGGGAGCTAAGACTGCAGCAGCTAACCTGTTTGCTCAACTCAACCTCAGCTTGGGCAAGAAAGCAGCCAAGATCAAGATGAGGGTGATGGACTTCAGGAGAGCAGATTTTGGAAGGATGGGTGACATTCTAGCAGGGCACATGTCCAAAATCAGTCCAGAGATGGATGCGGACCAGAAATGGTCCATTATCAAGCTGGGACTGATTGCAGTCACGAACACATGCTTAAGACCCAGAGTAAGAAGTCCAGGACCAAAAGACTGAGCTGAGTCACAAGAAGTGGTGGAGAAAGTGAGTGATAAGAGAGCAACATCTCGTAGATACAACAGATGTATGAGACAGGGAGGAGTACTTGAGGAAATCAGAGAGGTGAGCAGAATGGTCAGGGCAGCTAAGGCTGCAAGAGAACTAAGGCTGGCACAAGAGATTGAAGAAGGGGAAAGATTTCTTCAGGTACATGAGAGAAAAGAAGCTGCAAAAGATGGGATTGTCAGGATTAAGAGGAGGAGGGATTGGCAGAAAGAGGGGTGGAACAGGCGGAGGCACTAAATGAGTACTTCTGTTCAGTGTTCACTAGAGAAAAGGAAGGTCCCATGCCACAAGGGATAATAGGGGTGACAAAGGGAGCACCATTACTGATGGGGAAATCCCAGAGGACAGGGTGTTAAGGGCCTTAAGGCCCTGTGGGTTGACAAGGCTCCAGGACCAGACTGCATGCACCTGAGAGTCCTGAGGGAATTGGCAGAGGTCCTGGCTGGACCTCTGACAGACCTGTTTAACACCTCATTGATGTCGGGTCATATGCGCCAGGACTGGAGAATGGCGCATGCAGTGCCTTCCACAAGAGCGGACCCCGGATGAACCGGGTAACTACAGACTAGTTAGCCTTACCTCCATCGCTGGGAAGTTAATGGAGACCATTCTGAGGGAGAGACCGTGGACTTTCTGGAAGCCACTGGTCTCCAGGACGAAAGGCAGCATGTGTCTGTCTTAAGAAAATCCTGTCAGACGAACTTAATAAACTTTTTTATTGAGTCACAAGGGCAGTTGACAGGGGCCATGCGGTGGATGTCCTGTATCTGGTCTTCAGCAAGGCCTTCGAGTTGGTGCCAATAGTAAGTTACTTAGTAATCTAGTGAACCTAGGAGTCGGGAGAAACCAATGGAGTGGGTCAGGAGCTGGCTGCAGGACGGGATGCAGATGGTAACCATCCGGGGAGACTATCTAAACCCAGGCCTTTGACAAGCGGGGTCCCATAGGGCTCAGTACTCGTCCAGTCTTATTCAACATCTTTATTGGGGACAAGCAGAAGGGATCGGCAGTAAAATCTGCCTATTCACAGATGACACTAAGACCTGTGCAAGAGTGGACAGTGAGGTGGGAGGCGGAGCTCAAGGAAGAACTGGCAGAGCTCAGCGCTTGGTCGAGCATCTGGCAGTTGGGGTTCAACGCTAAGAAATGTAAGGTCATGTACCTGGGAGACGGAACACTGGGACTAGCTACTGGCTAGGGGGAGTGCAGGTAGCCACGACAGAGAAAGAAAAGGATCTAGGGGTGATTGTCAGGGGTCATGAAACACTGTGCACAGTGCCATAAAGCAGCTACCAAAGCAAACAAAATGCTAGGGTGCCTTGCCAGAGGAATCACCTCAAAGAATGAGGAAATCATCATGCCACTGTACAGGTCCCTGGTTAGACCACACTTAGAGTACTGTGTGCAGTTCTGGTGCCCGTGATTTGAGGAAGGATATCAGACTGCTGGAGGGGTGCAGTGAAGGGTGACCAAATGATCCAGGGCCTGGGGACAAACCCTCTGATGAGAGACATGGGAGCTCAACATGTCCTCCCTAGAGGATAGGAGGGAGAAGGGGACATGAAGGAAACCTTCAAATACTTAAAATGTATGAATAAGGTTGGAACAGTGACCATTTTAAATTAAAGGGAGGGTCCACAAGGGGCACAGTCTGAAGTTGGTGGGGAAGATTTAGAAGGAAATGAGGAGGCACTATTTCACAGAAAGCGGGTGGCAGGGTGAAACAAATTGTCGGAGGAAGTGATCTCACTGAGAACTGAGCAGTTTCAAGAGGGGTTGTGGGACAGGGTCAAAGGAAGGTCAGTTCTCTGGGTAGGTGGGGAGGGGAGAGGAGGGAGGGAAAATAAATTTAGGAAGGAAATAGGTGAGGGGCAGCTACAGCAGAATAAACTGTGTGCTGCACACTTGATAGACTGTAATGGCCTGTTTCTGCTGGCATGTTCATATGTTTGTCTTTTCACCAGGTCTGGCCATCCTCTATAAGTATTGTCTAATTCCAGCATCAGAGATCATGGAAAGACCTACAGTAAAAGCTCTGCCCTTTACTGAGCCGTAAAAATCTCACATCTAAGAGCTTATTCCTGAGTGTTCTCTGATGCTATACACAAGCTGGCAAAGCATAGGCAGAAGTATTTTGAAATGAAAGGTGACTGCTTTGAAAAATATCGTAGCACTTCATTTATTAAGACACTAACTGTTTTAAAATACAGGAGTGGTATACATATTTTGACCTCACCTTATAAATTGAATGCTTGTTATATTATTAACCATGACATAATTTTTATCTAATGAGGATAATTCATTTCTAAACATTCTATGAGTACTCATAAATTTAAGAGGGTGTCTCATGCAAAGTGTTTACAAAATCTGAAAATCTTTTGTTTAATTTATTCATACATTCGAGAGTACTTTTGAGCACAGGTGCTCATTTACAAAGGTTCCACATCAGAATCAGTCCATTGCAGTTCCATGCAAAATCAATATCTTCATCAATTCCAGTGGAATATAGGCAGGACAAACGCAAAAAATGCTTAGTTACAAGGTAGAAATTAGGCTATACAAGAGCAAAACAATGTGGAATTTCAGAGCAAGTCAGAGTAGCAGTCATGTAAGTAGACAGATTAGTGGAAGCAGATAACTGAGCTGGAAGAGGCTAATCGCAGTGATCTTTTAAACTGGGCAATATTTGTGACGCCTCATCAGGGATTCATCCACTTCATTCAACCAGCCTACTCCCATAGCTACAAAGGAACATTTACCCAGGCTGGTTCTCCTGAGAGCCAGTTCTAGAGCATACATTGCCATGCTCCTAGCATTTTATTGATTAATAGGGTTGAAGCAGTTTTAGTATTGGGGGCTTGGGCGTGAGGCCCAACAGTGCAGCAAGCAGACAGGTTTGATGTTTTAATCTGGTATGTGACGGATGGCCAGTTGGTGAGGGAGTAAAGGGTGCAACTGTGTGAACTTGCCACCCTCAGTGCAAGCTGACAGGCCTTGTCGCATAGCACCCTGTTTAATACAGAGTCACGTACAGTAGCATATATAGGGTGAACATAATCCGGAGGGGCAGGATGGTACTGGAAACAAGACGCCTGTCTTCAGTGGTGAGGTTGAAGCAGTTCCTATACAGGGTGCCCAGTCTACTATTTGCCATGGTAACAATGTTGTCCACATGTGGGCAAATGTTAGGTATCATCCAGTATGACTCCAAGGTACTTAAAAGTTTATACCTGTTCCAGACCTTGGCCCTTGTAGTTGAAGATGACCTTTTTTTTTCAGTTGTGGGCCTGAGAAAAGCAGTTTTTGTTTTTGTAGTTCAGGTACCAATTTGTTGGCTGTGAACCGTTTTTCCAGTGACTCGAAATTGGCCTGGAGGTCAGGAGAGATTTTATCGTGGCTAGTACTGCTGGTGAAAAGGTGGCATCATCAGCGGAGAGTACCCTTGCAGATCGGCAGGTCTCTGATAGGTTGTTGATAAACAGACGAAATAGGAGTAGGCCAAGTATTGAACCCTGTGGTATCCCTGTGGAACATATGTAACATCTGATAGGAAGCCATCGGTTTTTGCACGCTGGGTTTGGTTGGAGAGTTAGCTATGAAACCAAGCTACTGTATCCTAAGATAGACCAAGGGAGAGGAGCTTGCCAAGCAGAAGTTTGTAGATGACTGGATCTAATGCCTTAATCAGATCTATATATTTGGCTCGGATCAGGTCTCCTCTGTCAAGGGCCTCAGGCAGGTTGATTGTGTTCAGCTAGGGCAGTACTGGTGCAGTGAAACTTTCTGAATCCATGCTGTTGTGCGCACTGGATGTTGTATTTGTCCAGGTGAGTGACCAGCTGGTCTGGTACGATTCTCTCCAGGGCCTTGGACAGATGTGAGAGGGTGCAGATTGGCCTGTAGTTAGCTAGATTAGAGTGGCCACTGTTTCTGAAAACTAGTGTGGCCAGTGCAATTTTCCATACCCAGGGAACCGAAAGTACTGTAGAGATAAGTTGAAAATCTTGGAGATAGGGGTGGCAAGTTCCTGAAGGACCAAGGCTAGTAGCTTCATAGCAACCGAGTCGCACTCAACCCTGGTTTCACCTAGCACCCTTTTGATGTACTTTAGGGCCATTGGTTGAAATAGAATTTTGGGTGTCCTGTCTCTGGTTGTGCCTGCAAGCACATTACCATCACCATTACGATTTGCCTGTGGGCCTCCAGGATGAGTGCACTTAGGTTGGTAAAGGTTGCATTAAAGTTTGTTTGCTATCTTTGTCGGGTCCAGGATCTCTGCCCCATCATTTTAGTGGACCGTTTTCCACCTTTGCTCAGGAGCTAAGTAATGTTCTCCCAGAATTTCTTTCCATTGCTCTAGTTTTGGGCTTGCTGGTTTTGCAGTATTCAGAGTTGGTCAATCTGAGCTTACTGGTGCATCTATTACATGCTTCTCTGTATTTTTATAGATGCAGTAGTGACCTGGTCTCCTTGCTAAGGACCACCAGTTGTCCCTTTCCTTATGGGGTCCAGGAGTTCAGAGATGATCCACACTCAGATGGGGAACCTCATACCTTATGCCTTTTAAGGGGTGCAAATTTGTCACAGGCTGCAGAGAATTCCTTTATTAGGAAGTCAAGACCAGAATCTGTCTACGATGGCATCCAGGTAGCTCCAGTTTATATTAGTCACATAAGATGTAAATGCTGCCACCTTATCTTTAAAAAGGACATGGCTGATGGTAAATTGGGGAGGTTGGGTTGGTTTTTAGGTGACCACAAGCATTGTACTGGGAATGGTCGCTGATGGTGTCTGATCGCACTTTGACATCTTTGACTCTGTCAGTATGTTTAGCCAGAATCCAGTTTATTAGGGTACTGGTGCCTGTTTTATAGTTGGCTCTGGTGCTTTTGTAACCTTTGGGAGAGGAAGAGGTTGGTAACCATATCCCTATGTGGCATGTAGGATTTGGAGGTCCAGTTGACATTGAAGTCCCCGTGACAATTATTTCCTGCTTCGATTCATCTGTTTGAAGTACCCGGAGATGGACTCAAGACCAGATTGGTGTTTACTAGGTGGTATGTAGTTTTTCATAAGGATGAGAGGTTTGCTTCTCCTCTCTAGCAGGAGTTTTTCAGCCAGGCATTCGCATTCCATAGTCAAGCCACTGATTTTACGCTTGGAGCCCATCAGGTCTGACCTTATTGATAAGGCAGCCACCTCCTTGCTTGCCCATCTGGTCTTCTAAAGTGGTTGAAAACTGGAATGGTGATGACAGCATCAGAGATCTTGGGGTGAGCCATGTTTCCATCAGGGACAGTGCATCCGAGCACTGATGCAACCCAAGCATCCTGCTGAGCAAATTTTGGCAGAAGGCTTTCAGTGTTGAGGGAGAGAATGTTTAGTTCTAGGGACATGGATATGTTGTTCATCCACACTGACTGGCAGGTTCCTTGCCACTTTAAATCTTGCCGAAGGTCTTCAAGCTGGCTCCTCCCACCCACCCAGGTGGTAAAACTCTTGGCTCCGCCCCTTGACACAGATCTTCCTTACCCGCTTGGAAGCTCAGGTTTCCCTCCCTTAACGCTCTGCGTATAGACTGGATCCTAATTCTTGATTCGCGAAACTCATTCTTAGGTTTTCAAGACTTGGTCAAATTACTCCCTCGCGGCTCACGATGGACAAATCGACTCCTGGTTTGGCCGGTGCCCATGTGGGCAGAAAATGTCCAGGGCGGATCCGCATCACGCGGCGCTACCTGCCCAGGCTCTAGACCATGACCCGCAGGCTCCGGTAGTTATGCGATGCTCGCTTTCAGCCAACGCCCTGGAAGACCGTGCCACCTAGTTACAGCTTGGGCGCCCGAGAAGCGCCACCTGCCGTGAAGTCAAAGGAGGCCCTTGGGTGGTGTCCGCGGTGGCTGGCTTAGCTGAGCAACTCAGCAGATGATCGCCTCGAGGAAGAGGTGGCCCAGGCCGCATCTTCATCCTCCTCAGTTGTGGCATTTATCTCGCCTCCTCTGGGATCCTGCACGCAGCTTCTTTTAAGGAGTTTTGCCAATCCCTCTCCACGAAGGGAGAGGGCCATCGGACATTCTTCTCAGTCCAAAAGAAGGACTCGAAAGGTAAGTCCCACTGTCGGAGTTTGTGGAGTGGAGAGGTCCCTTCCGGACAGTTGACACTTTACTTGGTCGAGGGTTGCGGCTAAGGCTGCTGGCTTCACAGTGTCTCCTGCCGAGTCAGCCGGCTTGGAGACACCCGTCGACTGCTGAGATTTTCTCAACTCGCCGGACGGGCTGTCGACTGGTGAAGCCAACAACCCTTCTTCACTGTTCCCTGGTGGAGTCCGAGGACCTGCCTGCGCCTCCCTGCTGAGTCCCCGGTCAAGGCTTCTGAGCCGAGGGAAGAACGGGTGTCCCCTGCCCCTTCCCAGACCCGTCCTCGGAAACACCGAGGGTCTCGGTCTCGGACCTCGTCTCGGTCCAGCCGATCCCGCCAACATCGGCGGTCTTGGCATCAAGTAAGCGGCGGTTGCCGCTCCTCGCCTTCCTCCTCGAGAGGAGAGGTCAGAAAAATTGCGTCGACGCCACGAGGACCTAATGTGGCAGCAGTTACTTCTGTCCGGGAACAAGCCAACGCCATCGCTTTCCCCGCCATCTAGTGGTTGTCACCCGAACGGCCGAAACAACCCGCTGTAGTCGAGCTGCCCAGGCCTGGGCCAGTTGTTCGGCCGAAACCAGCTGCCCCACCGATTGTGGTGGAACCTCCGCCCATAACTGAAATCGGGCGCCACCAAGGACTCTCGGTCGGGTCAGGGTCTGCCCACCAGTTGTCGGTCACCCTCACTCCCGACCGTCCCTCGGCAGGTGGAGGTGGCTCAGGCCCCAGGCAGCTCTTCAGGACTCCTCGGAGTTCGACGACCACTCCTCCCTATTTTCCAGGCCCCTTGACCTGGAGTCCTCCGGGGCAGTCAATGGACGAGAGTGCATCGCCTTTATGGGTCTGCTTTGGCTCATCTCGGAGTCCACCGGAATGCAGCTAGAGTCCAGATCCAAGCGGGCCAAGTATCCCTGACAGAGATACTGACCGAGGGATTCACCCACGGAGGCCTTCCGTGGCTGAAGCCATTGTTGGCCCAGCCTTGGTGCTCTGGCAGCGGCTGGCTTCCTGTCCTGTGCCTTCGGCCAGGATGGCCAGGAAGTATGCGGTCCCTACTGGCTCTTTGTCCGGGTTTTTCGAACACACCTCCGCCGAGGGGTTGGTCACCGTAGCATTTTCCAGCTGCCCGGGAATGCTAGGGATGTGGATTAGCCCCCAACAAGGAGTTCAAAAGCTGGACTATGCCGGTGCAAGGTGTACGCTGCATCCTCCCTTGGCCTCCGCCAGGCCAGCTCAGCTATGCTGATGGCACACTTCTCCCGCCCTCGTGGGCTGTCTGGATGAGGTGATCCCTCATCTCCCGGCCGACCTGCAGACCATGGTCAAGCAGGTGCAGGACCAGGGAAGGGCGGTGGTAAACAGCAGCTCCAAACGGCTCTGGACATTGGAGACTCCTGTGCCAGATCAGTTCTGGCCGCAGTGGCCATGCGCCGCAGAGCATGGCTGAGGATATCCACCTTCATGGCGGATACCCAGCATAAACTGGTGGATGTCCTTCCTGGGGACTGACCTGTTGGCCCTGGAGTGGAAGGTCACCTCCAGCGGATCGAAAAGTCCAGTGCTACTCTGGACTCGGTCACCTCCACCCAGAAGGACAAGGGCCTTCGCCAACAACATAAGTCCTTTTGCTCTTCTGCGCCTGCACGCTCCAGCCCAACAGCACCAGCATCAGGGCCAGCAGGCTCGCGCTTGGCACCCCAAAGGCAAGCCTCGCTCTCTCTAACAGGAAGCAGGAGAAAGGCCCAGGAGGTCCCTCGGCCAGTCCTCCTCCAAGCCTGCCCAGTGACGGGTTGAGGGTGCGCCCTAGCCTTGTCACTCCCCCATGGGTTCCCCTGGGGACGGCCCGCCACTTCCTTTCCGCCTGGTCCGCTATCACCATGGACCGCTGGGTGTTGGAGGTGGTAGGAAAGGGCCTGCCCCTGGAGTTTGAGCAGGCCCCGCCCTCCCGAGAGGGGCGACGGGGTCCGCAGCCTCTCTGTCGGCTCACCGGCCGACATCTCCCTGCTCTCGAAAAGAGGTGATGAGGAAGGTGGCGGATCCTCCACCAGACCCGGGGTTTGTGTCCAGGTACTTCCTGGTCCCGAACGAATGGTGGCTGGCGCCTCATTCTAGACCTGCACGACCTGAACAGGTTCCTAATGTCTCGGACCTTCAGGATGGTCACTCTGGCTCAGATAATCCCATCCTTGGAACGAGGCATGTGGTTCTGTTCTCTGGACCTCAGGATGCTCTTTCATGTCCCAATCCATCCGTCCCACCAGAGATTCCTCCGCCTCAGGGCAGAGGGATCCCTCACGAGTTCCGGGCCATGCCCTTCGGCCTTTCCCTAGCTCCCAGGGTCTTCACCAAATGCATGGCAGTGGTGACAGCATTCCTGCGCGCCAAAGGGTCCGGGTGTACCCCTACCTGGATGACTGGCTGATTGCAGCCTCCTCCAGAATGGAGGTGGAGCAGTCCAAGATCTGGCCCTCCAGGTTTGCTCTCAGGTTGGCCTCTCATCAACGAAGGCCAAGTCGGAACTCGTGCCAAAGCAGGTGATACATTCATCGGGCAGAGCTCGACTCTTCTACGAGCCAGAGCACGGCTCCTATGGACAGGGCCGAGGTTCTTTCCTCCTTTGCCCAATCATTTCAGGTTGGGCAATCGCCTCTGCCCGGGACTTCCTGCGCCTCCTGGGCCTCATGGCAGCCTGCACCAGCGTGTCCGTTGGGCCTGTTGGTACATGCGCCCCCTTCAATGGGGCTGGCCAGCCAGTGGTCACAGCACTCGATCCTCTGGATCAGCTAGTGATAGTGACCCAGGGATGTGGAATGCTCTCCAGTGGTGGACCGCTCCAGCACATCTGCAGGAGGGCATCCTGTTTGTCCACCCCAAGCCCACGGTCTATCGACCGATGCCTCTCTGATGGGTTGGGGTGCCCATCTAGGGAGCACAGAGCGCACGGCCTCTGGTCCCCTCGGAGTCCCGATGCCACATCAACCTGCTGGAGCTTTGAGCGTTCATCTAGCCCTCGCCGCCTTCGCCTCGCTTCTCACGGGTCAAGTGGTTCAGGTCCAGACGGACAATACCACGACATCATGTACTGCCTAAACTGCCAGGGCGGGATGCGCCCATGCCTCTGTGCAGGGAAGCTCTCCACATTTGGTCACTCGTGTGCAACCTGGAGGCAGATCTCCTTGCCATCCATGTGGCAGAGCCTCCAACATTCTGGCCGATGCCCTAAGTCGGATAGGGGCTGCGTCCCATGAGTGGTCTCTCCTGCCGGAGGTAGTACAAGATCTGTTCTTCCACTGGGGCATGCCTCAGGTGGACCTGTTTGCCTCAGGAGAATGCGAGGCTGAGACTGTTTCATGCCCGCCCCCTCAGTAGGGCTCGCTGCGGGGGATGTCTTCTGAGGCCGTGGACCCCGGGCCTATTCTACACCTTTCCCCATTTCCCTTGATCCACAAGGTGCTTCTCAAGGCGAGGAGGGACAAGGTGCAGGTGATTCTGGTAGCCCCAGACTGGCCCCGCCAGTTCTGTATCCAGATCTCCTCAGTCTCAGCTCCAGGCTCCCAAGGCGGCTTCCAGCCTGCCCGACCTGATCTCAGTCAGTCAGGGAAGGTATTCCATCCGGACCTTCAATCCCTGCACCTGATGGCCTGGTTCGCTGGCTAGAGTTCCAGGCCTTGGGTCTTTCGGCACGAGGTCCTCAACGTTGTTGAGGTGTCCTGTAAGGAGTCGACCAGAAAACGCTATGCCTTCAAATGGAAGAGATTCTCCATTTGGTGTCAGGGCAAGGGTCTGGATCCTTCCACCTGTTCCTTGGCAAGCATTCTGGACTACCTGTGGTCCCTTTCTCAGCAAGGGCTTCGGTCGACCACCCTTAAGGTGCACCTGGCAGCCATCTCCCGCCACCGGGCCGGAAGTGTCAGGCGCAGGAGAAGGTGGTCGGCTTTTTTCAAAGGCCTGATCATATATTCCTCCGTGCGACAACCTCCACCTCCATGGGATCTACTGCTGGTATTGGCTAAGCTCATGGGCAAGCCATTAGAACACGATGCACAGGTCGATATCTCTCACCTGTCATGGAAGACCGCCTTCTTGGTGGCTATCCGTCAGCCAGAAGGATGGGAGAGCTTAGGCGCTTTCCATCGAGTCTCCTTATCTGGTCTTCCACAGGGACAGGCTGCCCTGCGCCCCACCCGCAATTCCTTCCGAGGGTGGTGTCGAGTTTCACCTTAACCAGGTGTTGACTCTGCTGGTGTTCTACCCCAATCACACCTCGGAGGCCTAATATAGCTCCATACTTTGAACCCTAGAAGAGCCGCTACTATAAGGAGCGGACGGCTGAAGTTCGGGAGAGGTTCACCAGCTGTTTGTCACCTACGCCTGAAGCCGCACTGGCAGACCTGCAGCCAAGTGACAATAAGCAGGTGGGTCACCTGCTGCATAGATTCTGCATAGGTTGGCGGGCATGGAGCCTCCCAGAGGATAAGAGCTCATTCTACCCACCATACAGCTGCATTGGTGGCTGCTTCCAAGGACGCCCTATCCAGGAAATCTGCAGGGCTGCTACCTGAAGTCAGCACACACCTTCATCACCCTACCACATCGACCTTGAGTCACACCGGGATGATGGTTTTGGGGCCTCGGTTCTCCAGTCTTTATTTCTTAAGTAGGGGTGTCGCTTTGCCTCCCTCCTCCCGGAGAACTGCTAGATTCTGCCAGGCAGTGTGGATGAACAACATATCCATGTCCCTAGAAATACAGGTTACTCACCTTCAACAGGAGTTCTAGGAATGGTATATGTTGTTCATCCATGACTCCACCCGCCTCCTCGGCTTCGACGACAACCTGGCTTCCAGCGGGCTAGATTCATGGCCATGGGGCGGAGCCGAGAGTTTTACCACCCGGTGGGTGGGAGGAGCCAGCTTGAAGACCTTCCGCAAGATTTAAAGCGGCAAGGAACCTGCCAGACAGTGTGGATGAACAACATATACCATTCCTAGAATTCTTGTTACAGGTGACCAACCTGTATTTTCCTGTGATGATTGGGTGCTGGACCATGGTTGCACATGGGGCCAAGTTTCTGTGGACATTGCCTGACAGTAGGAGTAACATTAACATAATTCTTCTTAGGTCCCTCAAGCCATATTTGAGTTTCAGGATTTCTTCCTGAGGATGAGGCTACGCGAGACACTGGTAAGAGATATGCTGAGAGAGTAACAACGCACACCCTTGGAGTTGCTAGGCTTTACAGCCCACTGTGATAAGACTTTAATTGAGGGCCATGGGAGGGAGTTTATATTCCAAGCCGGTCCCCAAGTGCCCAGGGGCACATCCAGTTATCTGGGAGTCAGCCACAACCACTTCAACTCGCTTTTGCAGTCTTGCAGAGCCTTTCAGTGGGTAGTTGGCTCAGGAGTATTAGAACTGCAAATAGCTTTTTTGCAGTGGTACTATACCCCGTGATGGAAGCTCAAGCCTAGCAGAGGGTGCAGGAGAGGGTTAATGTAACAAGCACAATAAGGATAGTGCTCTTTAGCAGAAAAAGGATAGATGTTTTACTTCCAGTGTTCCACATAGATGCCACTGCAAATAGATATGATAGATCAGGTTTCCTATGTCAATTCAACATCATTGTTGTAAGTTTGGCATAATAAGATCCCCAATGTTGACAGGTGAAATTTCACCTGCCGACGTTAGAGTGTTTCTCTCGGGGGCTGTCCTCTGAACCTCTCTCCATGCCCCTTCTAAAGATTATCTGCCCAAGTCGGAGTTGATTTGAAGGGGCAGACGGGAAAGGGTGAAATTTCGCCTCTGGTCCCCCACGACAGTTTCAAGAACTGTCAAAATTGTTGCTGTGGTGGATTTCGCCATAACAGTTTCGTTGTTCAGTCGGCACACCAAGGGAACCAGTTGGGCACATACACTCTACCCAGATAGGGTGTTTAGTGGTAGTTGTTAGCAGCTAGCAGCAGGGTTAGCACCAGAAATAGAGCTCAGTTTAGTAGCTAGGGCCCAGTGGAAATCCAGAGGTGGAGCTGTCTATACCATCCTATACAGCTTGGGTGTCAGTGGTATTTGCTAACAGCAGAGTAAGCACCATGACTAGGTCTCATTTAGTAGCTAGGGCCCAGGACTTGGATGGGTTGGATCAGTAGAACTTTAAGCTGTCAGGGAAATGACTGCACCAGGTGTCAGTGTGGCTCAGTTGGTAGCACATTTGCCTCTGGGCATGAAGGTTGTGGGTTCCTATCCCACACCAGGATTGGGCTCATACCTAAATGCTTGCACCCAAATGCAATATTAGGGGTGCTGTACTGTTGTGGTGTGCCGTCCTTCGGATGAGACATTTAACCAAGGACCCTTCTATCCATCCTGGTGCTGTCCTGGTGGGTGTCCAGAAGTAAAAAGAACCAAGGCACTTTTCGCAAAAGAGTAGGAGTATTTATTAGGAAAGAAAATCATGCAAACAATTGCTTCACCAAATGACAAAAGGAAAACCACAAAACCCCCAAACAACCCAATCCCAAAACACCCAAATTACAGTATGTACAAAACAGTTAAGCGCAATAGAGTGAGAAATAAGAAAAGAAAAATTGAGACCATAAAGAATCATACCAGTAATACAAAAGCAGTCATATAGTGTGAAAGTCACAATTTACAGTTTCATTATCTGTTATCAGTCCTATAAATTTCAAATTTTACTGGGAAAACTGAGGGAGAAAATAACTGCCCAAAAAGAAAAAGAACCCAACAAAAATAGAAAGAAAGCATACTGTTAATTTAAACAGTAAAGGTATGTTTGGGAACTCTTCGACTACAAACATATCAATATAGATGCTTTAAAATGGAAAAAACTGAAAAATTAATGTAGTGGGAACGTCAGAATCAGTAATCCGTGGAAGATTCCTCCATTTTGCCCTGAGATTTATCACTTGGTTTCTCTTGATTTCATCACAGTAAACCTTTTAAGATTGGAGTTAACCTTGGCTGCCAACTCCGTATAGTCCATATCTTTTGCTGTACAGTGTACAAGCACCTAGAATTCCATATATGCTAACGAATGATTGCAAAGACCACCTCTAAGTACTCTCATCCCAGTTGCACCAATTGACCCATATGCTCCATAAATTAAAATCTCATAACTCAGACCGAAAAAAAGGTAGCTGCCATAACGAGCAAAAATACCCAAAAGTGAGTAATATACAGTATGAGCACGTGAAAAAAGGTGTTGCATAGATTCCAGTCGTTTTATGCACTGTGGCCTACTACACATTCTGTTTGCCAACTGTTTGTGCATTTGATTAGCCTTAACATTCAATCTCTTGTGACAGCAGAGCCAGTGGATATCTCAGACATGCGAGGGAATTCTTTTATTTACTAATAAATTCTGCAAAGAAGGTAAAAAAAAAAAAAAAAGCGGGGCAATTAAGTAAAATGCTAGTATCAGTAAAATAACCTATAGTAATACGCTCATATAAAGATTTTCTATGTCCAGTTAAAACCATTCTACTTGGTAGTTGCCATGCTTTTAGGTTCAAGAATAATTGCTATACGTAAGGGGTACTTGACTGCGGCTCCCAATCCCCATAATTGGCCTGTATCAGCGTCTAAACTAAGGGCAGTAAAGTAAAAAAAAAAA
This sequence comes from Neoceratodus forsteri, assembly GCA_016271365.2. Classification (NCBI taxonomy): domain Eukaryota; kingdom Metazoa; phylum Chordata; order Ceratodontiformes; family Ceratodontidae; genus Neoceratodus; species Neoceratodus forsteri. The sequence goes on from CM057459.1 coordinate 342,938,562, forward strand.
AAAGTGCCGGCCTGGTGGCGCTGAGGGTTGAGGTGCTGGATGCCACACCTGCGCACCACGCCAGCGACCCGGGTTTAGGAGCAAACTCGGGCCTCTGGGGTGGAAAGGTTGGAAGCGTCCATAGCTTCGCCTTCTCCTGGGGAAGAGGAGGGCTTCCTAGTTGTGACCACCCCTGGTAGAGGCTGGGCTAAAGCAAGCTGCTCGACTGAGCGCGATTGTCTGGGGCTAAGGTCTGGGGCCAGTCAGCTCTAGGGCAGCTCCTTCGTGGGAAGGATGGGAGGGACGGATATTGCAGGCGCCGGCGTGATGCCTTGATGCTCGGGTATGCAGCGTCCCACAGAAAAGGAAAATCACCTCCAGAGCCGGGTAGATGGAGCACCGAGCCCAGTCCTGATATGCCACCGACTGCCGCTGTCTCGGGACCTGACGAGACATTAAGGTACAGGGTGTTCCGCTCACCCGAACCTTGCCCAGGGGTAATCCGTGGTAGGATGCAGGGACCCAAGCAGCAGGTAAGTTGGTGGCAGGGATGGGTTTCATTGTCGACTCCTGAAGGGGGCTCTGGCAGGGGACGAGTGGAGAGAAAAGAAATTTTGGAAAAAAAAAAAAGCATCAGGAGTCCCAACATTTTCTCGTGAAAAAGTAAAGGTTTTAGATTAGTCATTATAGAAATAGAAAAAGGAAAATCAAAGGATTCACCATCCCTAATCCCCTCAGCAATAGATTGGTATAGGCTATTTTTTTTTATTGGATTTAAACAGCTGCCATCACACTGCCTGAAAAATACTATAAAGTGTGGTCTCCAGAGCTTTGGGAGGTGGGAAAATATAACTAATGTATGAAAAAGGGGAACTGGAAAGGATTTGATTAAATAAATTATCTTTTCTTATTCATTTTATGCTTATTCCACTGAGCTACAAGAGACTTTCCCTGGTCTAATTTTGGAGACCAATAACTCTTCCATTTGCCCTTTCTCAAAAAATATCCTCAAGATTTTTACCAGTGTAGTTATTAGGTAATGCCCACCAGTGAGAATGCTTCTTCCCAGAGGCCACCAGGTGTTTACCCTGAGACTTTGGTTTAGAGAAGCCCCTGAGAACTTTCCAAAATTCTGACATTCCTGAATGGCATGTTCAGCTGAGGTATCATCTGGAACCAGTAAAAGGTCATCTGCATATGCAGTGATCATAAAAGGAACTACTCCATCAGGACACTGCAGATATCTGATTACAGGTGAGCTGTTGAGCTGACAGAGAAGAGAGTCAGTGCTAAAACATAGAGCAGTGGGCTCAGTGGGTACCCCTGCCTTACCCCTGTTTTACAGGAACCATAGGCCCCACCAACCATTAGTTATAGGCGTAACTGTGGCAGTCTTGTATAAACTGCAAAGCCAGGTTATGAATTTGTGTGGAATGCCGATGTCTGGTTTATCATATCAAAGGCTTGTTTCTGGTCCAATGCACAAACAAGCCCTTCTATCTGATGTTTACTGCCTCTTTCAAAATGTCCCTTATGAGAATCAAATTGTCTGTCACCGAGCATTCTTTAACCGAACAAAATTGTGCCAGATGGATTAAATATTCTGCCACTTTTGAAAGTGTGGTGTGCAGGATTTTGGCCAAAATTTTGAAGTCACTATTCAAGAGATTAATGGGTCTCCGATTATCAATTCGCTGTCTATATACCTTTTTGAAAAGAAATATCAGATTACCCGTAGACATATCCAAAGGAACCCCAGAAGAAGACAGCATGTCATTAAAGACCCCAGCAATCTTCACAGCTAATTCTGGTCCTAGTAATTTGTATAAGTCACTGGGAAGGCCATCTGGACCTAGTGTCTTTCCAATGTCAGAGATTGAATAGCTGCTCTAACCTCCGTCAGTGAGCTATCCATGTAAAGATTGCAATAAAGCAGATAGGTAATGTGGTAAAACTAAATTATTGAAAAACCTCCTTGACCAGATATATCAACCTGCTTTTGGGAAAATAAATTTCATGAATCTTCTGTTAAAACATCTAAAATGCCTCTTGTGGAAGTCTGCAAGTTATTATGTCTGTCCAATAATCCATCAAAAGTTCTTTGTGCAACCTTTAATCTACAGGTATCATATGGGCATATAACAGCTACCTTCCTGTGTCCCATATTCCTAAGCTTTTCTGCTTGTAGGAATGAAAGCCCATCTTAGCTGTTTTGACAGATGAAATTTGAACAGTAATGCTTAAATAAGTTTCTGTAGTTGTTTCTGGTTTTGCAAATACTGCCAATGTTGGGACTCCCTACAGATCTTCCTGGACATAAGTCTCCACCACTCATTCACACTAGTGGGGATTAGCGCCGGAGGCACTAGGACCCATCGAGAGCAAACTTTTGCTGGAGTCGGTAGCGAGAAGATGGCGCGCGAGCAGCGGCTTCGGCGGCAATGACCATCTCGGCCGCGCACCCTCCAACCGCCTCAGTTCTTTTTTTCCCCGCCCGAAAGCGCTTCAGTGATGACGTCGTCATTGTCGGGAGTCAAACTTCAAACTAGCGATAGTTTTCAGTTTATTTTTTGTAACATTATCTCGATAGTAGTATCGCTAATTTTATTCTATTTTCGTTAAATTTTTCTAATATTTTAAATTTAACTTACTTGAAGAAGTCTGCCTACTGGGCGGAGTCGACCATGAGCAGGTCAGGCGACGTAGGGAGACTTCGTGTAACTGTTCAGTCAGCGGGCGCTGGGTCCGTCAGCCTCCTTCTCCTCAGCGGGTTCCGGCAACGGTTAGTCCGATGCCCGGGGATGGGCTGTCCTCGCCGGCATAAAAATAAACGGTCGCATTCTCGGCACCGTTCGCCTCGAGCTCTTCTTGGCCCACAGGTCAAAAGAGAAGGCATCACTCGAGGTCGCCTCTGGTATGTCTGCGCCGACGGTCGGTTATCGAAGCTAGTTGCCGCTCTCCTTCTTCGGAGTCGCCAACTGCTGGTGACCGCTGCCTTACATCGGAGCCCTCCCGCCTGTAGGTAGGGCTCCAGATGAGCAGTTTCATCAGTGGGCCGCTTATGGAGCGATGGGCTCGGAGGTTGGTTCTCCTGCCTGGCTGTTGCCACGGAGCCCCGGCTCCTCCAGCGATCGGGTAGGGCAGTTGGACCTTCCTAGTCGCGGCGCCTTCGTGCCAGTGACTCCCGCTAGGTGTTCCCCTTCACATGGCTGGGCGCAGGGGCCACACCGATGCCCTTATCTCCTGTTTTTTTTCCTTCTCTAGCTTTCCAGGTTCCTGGGGCGTTTCCGCGCCTTCCGTGGGTCTGTTGGCTTGTCGGTGCCGTTTTCGGTGCCGCTCGGCCTTGGTGGCCGTCCTCGGTGCGCGTGGTCTCGAACGCCCGCCTGCGGCGCCGTTGGTATAGCTCTTGCCGTTGGCGGCGCCGCTTGGTTCGGCAGTGCCGCTATGCGTACGCGCGTCTCTTCGCGCCGTGCCCTCTGCGGTGCTGCTTTTCAACCTGCTTTTGCCTCTCGGCGCCGGGGCCCTCGGGACTCTCCTTGTTTCTCTGCTATTTCCTCCTCTCCTAATTTTCACTCCTTTCCTGTCCAATCAGTCCTTTCTGGACCATCAGAAGATGATGTTGAGCCTGACCCAGACCTTGGTTGGGTGATGAAGTGGAGGAAACAGGATCTTTCTTTGCTACAGAGCCTGTGGTCGAGGACCTGTCCTTTAAGTCTCTGTTGAAGAACCTGAGATCCACTCTTCTCTCCAGACTACAGACATCTATCCTGGGAAGATGTTAAGACTCCAGACCTTCATGCTCGGAGATCCCTACGGATTTGACTCCTCCGATCCAGCCTTCCTTCGAGACGCTGTCTCAAATGGTATGGAATAATCCTGCTCTTATTCCCTCAGTGGCTAAATCCATTGATAAGAAGTATTCAGCTCCCAAGGATCGTCCCATTTTGGCATCCCAAGCCTTTGCGGATCTTATTGTAGTCCTGGCAGAGAATGATAAGGTCGTTCTTCCTCAAACTACTACAGCTCGACCTATTAACAAAGAGTCTCGTAAGATTGATACATTAGGTAAGAGAGTCTTTGCTGCCTCCACTCTAAGTATCGCGTATTGCCAGTTATCAAGGCTATTTTTCTCAGTATGAGTATATCCTGTGCACACTTTGAAAAGAATGGTTGAAGCTCTTCCGGATTCGGACTCCAAGTCAGAGCTTCTTCTGACCGCTACTAGGGTATTGAGTCCAATAACCAACAGGTCAAAGCCGCTATGGACGCTTCGACACTTCCTACCAGCAGCGCGCAGGTATTTGTACTCGCTACCATTCCTGGCTGCGCATTCTGGCTTCACGAATGATGCTCAGCAGCAGGTAATGGCGCTGCCCTTGATGGCCTCCTTTCTTCGGCCCTCAGGTGGAACAAGCCTTAGAGGCCACTCAGAAGACTAGATCGGCCATTAAGTTGGCCAGACCTCCGCCTGCTCCCTCTCGGGGCATGTGAACAGACATCAGTTTCATAGTCGTCAGTCCTTTCGAGGCAGAGGCAGGGGAAGCTTCCATAAAAGCCAACCTGCCCAACCTCAAAAGAAAGCTCAGCAGAAAGCGCAGGGCCTAAAAGCCCTCAGCACCACCTTATGAATTGCTGGCCCAAGTTCCATCCACATTGCCCGAGGTGGAACTTTCTCCTCCGGTGGAGGTCGCCTGATGTACTTCTACAACCAGTGGAAGTCCATAACTGGACAATGGGTCCTTCGGATAATTCACAGGGTTATCTCTCTCAATTTTTGGAAACCCCCGAATTGTCCTCCCAGACGACAACCCAGGTTGTCGGCCTCTCAGTCAGACCTCCTCACCGCCGAGATCCAGGGCCTTCTAAGCAACAGGGCAATAGAACTGGTGCCCCCATCTGCGGAGCACAGGGTTCTATCCCCATTACTTCCTGGTTCCAAAGAAGTCTGGGGAATGCGCCCATTCTAGACCTCAGAAAGTTAAACAGATTTCTCCCCAGGGAGAAATTCAAAATGATTCTCTAGGTACCCTGTTACCCTTGCTGCATCAGCACGACTGGCTGGCCTCCCTGGATATGCAGGACGCTACCAGCATATCCCCATCCACCCGACCCACCGCAAGTTCCTCAGGTTTGTAGCTCTGGGTCAGCATTATCAGTTCAGAGTCCTGCCTTTTGGCCATCTCCACGCGCTAGTCTTTACAAAGTGTTGTGCAGTTCTCTGGCGCATCTCAGGAAGATCGGACTGAGTGTTTCCTACTTGGACGATTGGCTTCTAGCAAGCCCTTCCAGCCAAGGGACTTTGGAAGCCGTGCAAACGACTTTTTCGCCTTCTTCACGCCCATGGGAATTCTGCTGAATTTGAAAAATCACAACTGCAGCCTCCCAGAGGCTCCTTTTCATAGGGACGCTTCTAGACACCTCTTCCGCGAAGGCTTTCCTTCCAGAGGACAGAAGACTCGACATCCTTCGGATGGCCCGCTTACATCGGGAGAACCAATCGGTTACAGCCTCTCGATGCAATGCATGTTGGGTCTCATGGCGCCCTTGGTGTTCACTGTACCCCTGGCCCGTTGCACATGAGAACCACCCAATGGATGCTCTCCACTCAGTGGTCTCCGACCTCTCACCCCAGTCTTATCCCATCAAGGTGAGGAGCCCTTCAAGGTCTCTCACCTGGTGGACCCAAGAGAGCAATCTCCTGGAAGGGTTCCCTTTGCTCCCCGGATCATCAGATCTCCATCACCACAGACGCATCGCTAATGGGATGGGAGCTCACTGTCACTCCCTCCACACTCAAGGTGTATGGACTCAGTTCAAACTCTTCTCCACATAAATGTCCGGGAGATGAGAGCGGTCCTCTCACGCGATCCGAGCTCTGAAGGATATCCTTTGTCACAAGAACATTCTCCTTCAAACGGACAACAAAGCTGTGATGTATTACATCAACAAGCAAGGCGGCGCCATTCTTACCTTTGCAGGGAAGCAATGAGGGTGTGGGAGTGGTGCTTGAGCACAAGTCTCTGATTCAGGCGGTTTATCTGCCAGGTATACAAAACGATCTAGCAGATCACCTCAGCAGAATGGAGACAGACCCTCACAAGTGGTCTCTCGATCCAGCCGTAGCTCGGTCACTATTCAAGAGTGGGGACTCAGACCTGGACCTTTGCATCCCCACTCAACGAAACTGCCTCTCTTCTGCTCCAGAAATCCAGGGCCTGGCATTTTCTGTCAGGATGCGTTCAGGTGCGGTGGACAAACGTTTTCTTTACGCCTTTCCACCGATCCTCTAATCCAGAGAGTTCTCCTCAGTTCGAGTCTCAGGGACCAAAATGATTCTCATTGCTCCTCCTGGCCTCGGCAACTATGGTTTCCTCTGCTCAACGGTATGTTGGCAGCCCTCTGAGACCACTTCTCTTGCAAATCAACCTTTTGACTCAGGGTTCGTTGGTCCATCCCAACCTGAAATCACTTCACCTTCATGCTTGGCTTCTGTAGAGGTAGAAGTGAATCGATTCAACGCTCTCTCGTAGAGTCTGGACATCCTTCTGGCTGCTGTAGCCAACCAACCAACGTCGCTCCAAATGGAAACGCTTTTCTCTCTGGTGTGCAAAGTCCTCTTGAATCCCTTTTCCTGTCCTCCTGACAAGGTTCTGGAGTATCTTTGGACCTATCAAACTCAGGTCTCCAGTACTCCACAGTTAAAGTTCACCTTAGTGCCATCTCAGCATTCCATGAGCGGTTTCTTCCTTGACTCTGGCTCAGCTTCCTATGGTGAAGAGATTTCTTAAAGGATTCTTCATACCAGACCCTGTTAGGCGTCCAGTTGCAACCTGGGACATTAACCTGGTGCTGGACATGCTCACTCGGAAGCCTTCGAGCCCTTAGCTACCTGTGAGCTAAAATTTCTTACCTGGAAGACTGCCTTCCTGGTGGCCATTACCTCAGCCCGCAGGGTCTCGGAGATTCATGCCTTGGTGACGGACCCTCCGTGATACTGTATTCCATAAAGACAAGGTAGTTCTCCTGACTCATCCTAAATTTCTTCCCAAGGTTGTGTCAGAATTCCATCTAAACCAACCTCTGGTACTTCCTCTTACTTCGCTAATTTCCAAAATGAAGGGGAACGATCTCTTCATTCCTTGGATGTTAAGAGAGCCTTGCGGTTCTATTTAGATAGAACCAAGAATTTTCGCAAGACTCAGCAACTGTTTGTTTCTTTCAGCGACACCGGCTGGGTCAACCCATCGCTATTAGATGGTTAGTGGCATGCCTTCACATTGCTACTCCATGGCTCAAGTTAAATTGGAGGGTAGAGTGTCGCTCACTCTACTAGGCGGTCATGACATCTTTTAGCGGAGATTCGCAATGTTCCAATTGTGGATATCTGCAACGCCGCTTACCTGGAGCTCAGTGCATACCTTTCATAAGCATTATGCACTGGATGTTCATGCCAGGCGACATTCCGCATTCGGCAGAACTATCCTTAATGTCTTATCTTAGACGCTGGAGCCTGGCCTCCTGCCCCTTTGGGGATTATCAGCTTTGGTACTTTCCCATAGTGGAATGAGTGGTGGAGACTTATGTCCAGGAAGATATGAAAATTCACGTACTCACCGTAATTCTTGATCTTTCTGGACGCAGTCTCCACCACTCATTCACACGCCTACCCTCCATCCCCCGAGCTCACCGCTGTGTTGGTCTTCACCCTCAAATCTTTAGGCCGTGAGGACTTCTTTGCTGACCCTTCTTACACGGTCGCACGGACTATCTTATGTCCGTCTTTTAAGGTTAGATTTATTTTACTGCTAGTTGCGCCTGCACCTCCTTGGTAAAAAAGGCACTGAGGCGTGTTGAGGTCATCGCCGAGATGGTCATTGCCGAGCCGCTGCTCTCGGCGCCATCTCTCACGCCACCCTCCAGCAAAAGTTTGCTCTCGATGGGTCCTAGTGCTCCGGCGCTAATCCCCACTAGTGTGAATGAGTGGTGGAGACTCGTCCAAGAAGATCAAGAATTACGGTAGGTACGTAATTTTCATTTCTTGCCCGCCTGTCTTAATAAGGCAATAAAATCTTGTTTGGTATCTGTCCACCATTGTACATGTGAGTCATAAAACTGCTGTAATAGAATGTATTACCATCTGCTGAGGAAGAAAGAAAAATCAATATGGGTGACCAAAGGTCCTTTGTAAAAGGTGGGTTCATACCTTGAATGTACTGAAGAAAAGGCATCCTTTAACTCATTACCTCCTGGAAGCACCCGTAGGTGGCGGCCAAATCATCCCTTTGTCTCCCACAACAACTTCAGTCAGCAGACAGACTTCCTGTGTGCCCTGGACACTTCTCAGGTCATCAGCACTGTCACAAACCCATTCAGCCGGTCAGGCCCTCTGCTCCCACAGTGCCAACCTCTGAGCGTAGTACTATGAACAGTTAACAGAACAGGGTAACCCTTCTGTCTGTTTTTGTGGGTTCAATCAAACTTTGGTCTCAAGATTCGAACTTTGAACCTCTTGCTAGCGTACTCCAATGTACAGGCCTCGATAATTCTGTTCTTCGGGGCAGATATCTGTCGCCATGCCAAGACCTAACCAGTTGTACAAAATGACCCCTTAAAACTCTATGAAAGACCTCAGAATAAACTCTTACCTTTTCCCAGTTTGGTAAAACCAGTAAGCTTTGTACAGTGTCAGCTTTAACCATATATGCTTCCCTTGTCAAAGAAAGAATTTCAAAGGCACACCAGGTAGTCTCTAAAATAGAGGTTTACTTAAAATAGATAAAATGTAAAATGTAAAACGAGAACCATATATCACAAAACATACAATCTTTTAAAACAATAAGGTTTAAAAAGTGCAAATTCCTACCAATAATACACTTAGACCTGTCTACCTAATGTAGTCTTATCTTCTTATAGTGCTGTAGATGTTTCTTTTCAGAGTCCAAACATGTGTGACTGTAACGGTCTGTTACAGGATAATTAAAACACTGTCTTGACCCTGCCTTCTCCATGATGTCACCAGCTCCTCCTCTGTTTATTAAAAATTATACAATCAGGATGTCTTGTGTCAGGAGGTAAATTAATAGGTGACATCAGCAGAAAAAATTGTTTCCATATGACTTCCCAATTAAGTCTGTAATTTTCCAGGTCCTTTCTTTCATCCACGAGCAGCATCCTCCTCAAGGACAACAAAGGACCTTTCATGACTTCGCACACCAGTGACATAACCTGTATCTTCCTCTCAACTCCATAAAGTTTATGATTTCTAGCCTAGCAGCTGGCAGCTACAATTAAGCTAGATAAACAGAAGATCTTTGATTTAGATCTCTTCTAGCCTGTAATTATCTCCTGGCTTTTATCTTTTAGCTGAAACGGCATGTCTCATGAGAGACACTCAATACCACATTTTTATATTACAAAAAGAAAAATTACTCACCTTAGTAATGTTGTTTCTTCTAATGGAGTCTTGCTATATTATGACATATGCAGTTTGACCCAGCCTTCAAACTGCTCCGAGGTGAAAGAGTTAACTTTCCATGCCAGGCATGGAATCTTGAGCGTGAGCTTGGTTGAGAACTCTGTCTGTTGTTCTTCAAACTCAAACTGTCAGATCTTTACGAGCAAAACTCACTAAGATTCTGTGTGTGGAAGCTGTAAACCTACACTAGCCAACTGGCTACTAAAATATTAACACATTTTTGGTCCCAAAACAAAGACTCAAGTCAGGGGGTCCAAAAAATAAAACATAACACCCAAACACCCCAACAAAGGGGTGAAAAACAAGGTGGGCATCTACTATGCAATACTGCACTGCCCACCCACATCCCAAAAGCAGAGGTTCTGAGAGGGGCAGGAGGGGAGGTCATAATATAGCAAGACTCCATTAGAAGAAACAACATTACTAAGGTGAGTAATTTTTTTTCTTCAAACAACATGAAGTCTTGCTATATTATGACATATGCAGACTACACAGCAGTACCTCCATGGAGGAGGGACAGAACCTACTTAGGAAATAGGCTCTGAAGCACAGCTGTAAAGAAACCGAGCATCACTCCAGCCTGGATGTCCAGGAGTAATGCTTGGTGAAAGTGTGAACTGTTTTCCAGGTAGCTGCTTGACATATCTCTATGATAGGGATGTCCTGGCTGCAGCCAGGACGTAGCTGTACCTCTGGTAGAGTGAGCCCTCAGGCCTGAAGGGGGAACCTTACCCAGTTTTGATAACAAAATTGGATATAAGAGACAATCCACCTGGCAGTGGATCTTTTAGTGGCAGGTTTGCTTACCAACCTCACCATAAGTGAGGAACAGTTGGAGGAGTCAAACCTGTGACCCTTGGTATGCTCTATGTAGTAACTAAGGGCTCTCTTCACATCTAGTTGTGCAGCCTCCTCTCCAGAGGAGGAATGGTCAGTGAAGTACACTGGAAGAGATATAGATTGATTAAGGTGGAAATCTGAAACCACCTTAGGCAAGAACTTCCTGTTAGTCCTGAGGACCACCTTATCTCTGTGAAAGGAGATAAATCAGACTCCACTGACAAAGCTTGTAATTCACTTATGCATCTGGCAGAAGTGATGGCTACCAGAAACAGTTTTCCAAGTCAAGTACTTAAGCTCTGCTGAAGACACAGGCTCAAGGGGGTTGCATAAGCTGAGCAATGCAAACATTAAGATCCCAGGCGGAGCAGGGTCCCTGAATGGAGGGTTGGTGTGAAGCAATCCCTTGAAAACTTGGAGAATACAGGGTGAGCAGAAAGAGAAGAGGGCTTTCCTGCTGATATAAAAGCAGAGACCGCTGCCAAGTGCACTTTCAGGGTAGCTGGCCTCAGCCCCAAAGTATTTAAGTGGATCATATAATCCAGGACTGTGGGCAAATCAGCAGATTCTGGGAAATATGCTTTCCAGAGCACCATATGGAAAACCTTTTCCATTTAGAATTATAAGTAGCCCTGGTGGAAGGCTTCCTAGAAGCTTTCTAGATATCGAGTACACCTTGAAAAAGGTGTAGGTCAGCAAACTCTTAACTCTTCAAGAGCCAGGCCTTGAGATTGAGGGATTTGAGATCTGGTACCAAACTCTCCCTGGGCACAGGTTAACAGATTGTGATTCCTGGGAAGACACAGGGAAGGTGGACTGCTAAGGACAGAAGGAGTGGATACCAGGGCTGTCTGGCCCAATCTGGAGCAATCAGAATCATCTTGCAAGGTTGAGATCTGATTTTGACTAGCACCTTGAACAAGAGAGGGAAGGCATAGAGAAACTTCCTTCCCAGTTGAGAAGGAAGGCATCCAGAGGGACTGAGCCCAACACTGGGGCCTGCAGCAAAATAGCGGAAGTTGGTGATTGTCTGGGGCTGCAAAAAGATCTATCTGAGGGGCGCCCCCACCTGGCAAATACTACCTCCAGTACTAGGGGATCCAGAGACCATTCTGTGATGGCCCTGGGAAATCCTGCTGAGAGCATCTGCCAGACATTGTCCTTGCCTGGGAGGTGAACTGCCATGAGGGAGGTGTTCAGGGAATAAGCCAGAGACCACAACTTCATTGCCTCGTGCACAAGGCAAGACCGAGTGCCCCCTTGCTTGTTGATGTACCACATTGTAGTGGTGTTGTCTGTTCTGACCTGTACCACTTTGTTCTGACAGATGCAGAAAAAACCTGAAGTGCTAGAAAAACTGCTCTGAGTTCCAACAGATTGATGTGGAGCAGAGATTCCTGAGGGGACCACAATCCCTGGGTAGTGAGGTTGCCATGTGAGCTCCCCACCCCAAGAGGGACGATCTGTAGTAAGGGTCAAGGAGTGAGACTGAGGGATGAAAGGAACCCTTGTCTCAGATTGCTCTGATCCTGCCACCACTGTAAGGCCTGGATCAGGATTGAGTTACTGGGATCAATTTGGTTAGAGGATCTCTCCTTTGAGACCAGAAGGCTCTCAAATGGAACTGAATGTCCCTCATCTGAAATCTTGCTCCCTGCACTACTGCTGTGGAGGCAGCCATGTGCCCTAGGAGCTGCAGAAAATGCCTTGCTGGTCGAGAGACCTGCAGGCGTGAAGGAGGAGGCCAGAGCCACCAGGGTCTTTGCTCTTTCTAGAGGGAGGAAAGCTCTGGCCTGCTTTTGTGTCCAGTTCTGCGCCTATGAAGGTGAGTAGCGGAACAGGCTCTAGAACTGACTTTGGGAGATTGAGAAGGAAACCTAGAGATGTAAGCAGCTGCTGGGTAACCTGAAGGTGTAATTTGACTTGGTCTGGAGACTGGCCCACTATGAGCCAGTCGTCCAGGTAAGGAAAGATGGCTATCTTTTGCCTTCTTAAATGAGCAACTGCTACTGCCAGGCATTTTGTGAATACCTTTGGGGCAGAGGTGAGGCCAAGGGCATTGCTCTGAACTGGTAATGGCCTGAGGGCAGTTCAAATCTGAGGTACTTTCGGTGGGAGCTTCTGATGAGAACATGGAAGTAGGCATCCTTGAGGTCCAGGGACGCAGCCAGTCCCCTGGCCTTAGAGAGGGTAAAATAATTCCAGAGTCACCATTTTGAACTTTGGTTTTAAAAGGTGCTTGTTTAGGTATCTGAGATCCAGGATGGGCCGCCATTCTCCTGTCTTTTGGGGTAAGGAAGTACCTGGAGTACAGTCCTTTGCCCTGGTGTAGGGAGGTACCCTTTCTACAGCTCTGAGAGCCAGGAGGGTTGAGACTTCTGTTTCCAGAGCGAGAGTCTCTGATGGATTTGCAGGTGGAAAGGATCTGGTTCTCATCTTTGGAAATTTTTGAAGCTGAGAACCAGTCCCTGGCTTACCACTTCCAGGACCCACTTGTCTGATGTTAAAGACTCCCAGTCCTGGGACGAGTAAGCAGCCTGCCCCCACAGGTAATGGAGAATCGGCCCTGGCCCTCCCATCAGGTGCCTGTTTGGTAGGGGCTTTAGGTTGAGGGGTGGGAGCAGGCCTGCCTGCACTCTGCCTGCCTCTCCCTCTGAAGAACCCCCTTTGGGCATAGGCTGAAGAGGAGGCCTGGGCTTGGTAAAAGGTCTGTGAAAAGGCCTGCCCCTGCCCCTGGAAAGCTGCCTCTGAGGAGTGGCCTGCCTTTCCTTGGCCTGTGCACTCCTATAAGTGGTCCTATACTCATCCATTTTCTTCATGTAATTCTCTGTCTGCTCCCCAAACAAAGAGTTACCCACAACAGGAAAATCCATGGCCTTAGCCTGGGTATCCTGTGACAGGCTAAGTACACCTGAGCCAAGCCATTCTGCGAAAAGCCACAGATGTAGCCATGACTCTTGAAGATACATCACTAGAGTCCACTGTAGCATGGAATTGCACCTTGGATGCCTCAATACCATCAGCAGCCACCTGCTCCAGCTCCTTGGCAAGCTGGCCAGGACCTGTTTCGCTAGAGCCATAACAGTATCCCATCTGGATTTCTGGTATCTTGCAACATAGGCCATATAATTTGCCTGTCTGAGTCCCAAGGATGCTGCCATGTACTGTTTCTTTGCCATGGCATCAATCCTCCTGGAGTCCTTGTCAGGGGTGTGAAGCCAAGGGAATATTTGCCTTATCACAGGCTGCAGCCTGCACTACCCCAACATGGCTGCATTGTTGTGAAAGGAACTCCGTATATCAGGCCTGACAATGTGTACTTGTCCATTTTTTTTATCCACAGGAGGTATAGTGTGAGGAACTTTTAAATTTTTATTGTCTGTTTCCTAAAAGATTTATGTAAAGGAGTAGACAATCTCCTAGACTCTGTGATATCCATCATTTCTACATAGTCAGGCTCCTCCTGTTCATCCACAGCTTCTTCCAAAGGGAGCTGGAGGGTTTCAGCCACTTTCTTATACAACATAAAATGAGAGGGGACTCAGAAAGCCTAGGGGGAGACACTCCTGAAGGTCTGTCTGGGAGATGTCCGGTTCAAAGGGCACATCCAGACTTTCACAATCATATTCACTCTCTTCTAATCTTCCTCCCAGCGTCCGGTTCATAAAATTCCTCTATATCATATTCTTGAACCGTGGCACCGACCGAACCGACCGCTACTTTGATGGTGCCGGTTCGGTCGGAACCGGGAAAGCGACTGGACAATTTTGATCGCTTTGTTATCTCTGCAGCGGTTGGAGAAGGAAATTTGACTCCATACCTGCTGATTTTTCTAGTCCTTTTGCTGGGACTGACTCCTCGAGTCAGCCCTCCATTTGCCGAGGAAGTCTAGCCTGGTCAGAGGTCACTCCCTCCGATTCGGTTGGCACCGAACCGGGCTGGCCATCCGGTCAGCCGGACTTTTCGCCTCTCGCCCCTGGAGCCTACCAACTCTCTTATCCAGGGTAGCTGCAGGGAAATTCTTGCAAATCTGGCAGTCTGCATTGAGGTGGTCAAACCCCAGACAATAAAACATGTGGTGTGGGTCAGCTTTGGCAAAGGCTTCCCCACAGACATTAGAGTGCTGAAACCCAGTGGGCCCGGTTTTCTTTGGGTTTCTCAGACATAGTGCCAGCCTAACCAAAAACTTTCCCGCTACGGCAATCCACCAAGCAAGACACCCTTATCAGTTCCCAACCGTGTCACGGATCGTGGAAAAAACGTAATGAAATCCAGTTTTTAGAACCGATAAGAACCGGAACCGCACTCTAAATGCAATTTAATAAAGTTTAACAACAACCTGATCGGTTCAAACCGAACCGATAATATCGCTTGCAAGTTCCACTCAGAAATAATGTAAAACCTATCTATTACTTACGATACCACAGACAGAGCTTGAACCGACCGGTTACTGTTAAAATATAGACAAAATGTGGTTTAAAACCGAGAAATTACACTTTTAACCGATAAAATGAACCGAGCAGCAGGAGAAATCTCCAGAGCGACTGTTCAGTGAGGTGGAGTAAAGAATCTGACAGTTTGAGTTTGAAGAACAACAGACAGAGTTCTCAACCGAGCTTGCATCAAGATTCCATGCCTGGCATGGAAAGTTAACTCTTTCACCTCCGAGCAGTTCAAAGGCTGGGTCAAACTGCATATGTCATAATATAGCAAGACTTCATGTTGTTTGAATCATAGATTAATCAGAACCAGCTGTACAAGCGTCACAAGCACTATTGCTGTTTATTACTTGCAAACCAAATTGATTAGAATTGACTGTATAGCACTATTAGGAAGGTAATTTTGTACTGAACAACTTTGCCACTGATACTTTGTGTATCACATACTTTAGGGTTATTCACATTTGTTTATGGGATGGTGTCTGTAGCTGACATTTGTCTCTCAAGCCTCACCTAAGCATCTTGAATAAAATGGGAAAAATACATGTTTTATGTTAGAAAAATTACTTTTTAGTACAAAATTACTTTTGTACCTACATCTAATGTATGGATGCTTAATTTGGTGTTCATATGTTACATATTTTTGTACCAAAAATGGTTTATGTTGACTTTCTTGTTGCAAAAAACTTTTTGCTTTTCAACTGATATAGAAAAAAAATGCTTATAGTTGATTGCATAGTACCATTGGAAAGGTAATTTTGTGTTGAACAACATTGCATCATACTTTGTGTGTAGTACTTACGGTCTGTGAGGTATTTGCATTTATTTGTAACATGCTGATTATGGCTTGATTTTGCTTAGAAAGGCCCAGGATGCAGTGTTAAAAGTATACAGGACACAAGTGGTGGAACTCTCAAGAGCTCCTGTAGAGTGCATGAATTAAACCAGTAGTTCTAGTAATATTATTTAGACAGGTCATGTCGCAAAATCTTTCTTGGTTCGAGCAGTTCGTCCTCTATCTGCTAGTGCCAAACCACAGTTAAAATCTCTTCCCAAATCAAATTATGTGATGTAAACAAATACGGCTGAATAAACTGAAATAATTCCATACGCCAGCTTTAGTTTGTGCCATGAGATATTAATTAGACTATATAATTGCTCTTCACGTTGACATCCAGAATTAAGATTCTTCCAGAAACAAATCTATTAACTTTAGAAGTTTGAACAGAATAGTATGGAAAACTATTTCCACTCTGGAGCAAGTAACCTGGCCCATAGACAAATAAGAGGGCCCCCATACCATTCCCTGACCACTTTTGCAAGTTCTGATGGAAAATTAAGTGTCTCATCTTGGAAAAAAGACACCCCTGCCCCTAGAAATTAAGTTGGAAAATGTTGCCACCCTTTTCTTTGTGATTTAATACTATTCACATTACAAGAATAAAAGAAAAAGGACGTTGGGGCTAAAAAGCAAAAGGGAACCATTCAAGAAAAACTTAAATCAGGGGGATGTTTTAGTTTCCTCTTCACATTCCTTGTTTTTCTTCTTTTTGAGAGAAGATTTTTCCTCATCCCGCTGTGAGAGCCCAGCTGGTCAGAAGAGACTTCGTCCAGATCCATTACCTTGGTCTGGGATGGAAGAACTGAGGAGGACTCATCTGATTCATCTCTGGACAAATCAGCCTGCTGGTTTAAAATATCAAACTTGCCGGCCCAGTGGCGCCGAGGTTGAGGCGCTGAATGCCACACCGCGCTATGCCGACAATGGACTCTGGTTGCCATGGGTTGGCTGGGGGAAGGAGGATAAGCATCCCCATGGATGCTCTGCTCCTCCTGGGTGGGTTACCAGAGTGCTCACAGCACCATTGTGCCTGTGGAAGCACAGCAGCAGGGCACATATGGCTCTCGGAGGCGGGAGGACACTGTCGGGTGCTTGACAGTGGTGTGCGTCAGTACGTTATCTGTCTGGATGAACGCCCTCTGCCAGTGTCCTCAGGATCGGGAGAAAATGGGGAAATGCATACACCCCGGCCTCCCGAGCACAATGAAACCGGGGTGGGGAGCCTTGGTACCTGGCAGATGGAGTAAGAGGGTACAAGGCCCCTCTGAAGCAGAGGAGCTGGGCATGTAAAAAACATACATATCAAAGCTATTTGAAAGTGATAACTCTGAGGTTTTAGATTGTTTAAGAGGTGGAGGTTTCCTGCCATCCTTTTGCACAGGACCATCTGTTCCCTACTACTAGAAGTCGACTGAGAGGGAGGGGCATAGTCTCCTCTCAAGTTGTACATCACAGGTGTCCATTTGTACTACATCTGAAGCCTGTGCAGATTCAGGCAGCTGGGGAGCCAGTCCACTTTCCACCAAGGAAGGTCTTGCAGGACTGGCCATTTCTGCAGCTTCTAAAACCTCTGGAACCTGGATTCTGAGTGCCCATAGGGCACAGGAACAGGGTGGGACACAGAAAGGACTCTGTCTTTCTACCCTAGGAGGAGAGTAGGGAATTTCATAAGACAACAAAGGAAATTAAACAAACCCGGTATTGAGGCATACAGGAAAGAAAAAAATAACACAGGAAAAAATAAATTACATAAATCCAAACTACAGGAACGCGAAAAAATTAGACAAAATCATAAGTACTGTAAACCTAATTACAAAACAATGTACAGAAGTTTCCATAATGAAAGGAAAACCATGTCAATTACAATAATGAATCAGAGATCTTACTTCGGAGGGCCCTTTTGTAGGTAATTACATATAGGACTGACATCGTCAGGACCCACGGAAAAATTTCTAGCTAGCAGTCCCTGGCGAGGACCGCCCCATGTCAGGTGACGGTGTCAGAGGCGTCGGTATAAAGGGGCAGTCTCTCGCCGCCTTCCTGTTCTTTCCGCTGTTAGCTCGTGCAGCTCCTCGTGAAAAGTTATTTGCTTGTCAGCCTCCCTTCATCGGTTTTACCGAGTATTTTTGCCTTTTCAACCAATCATCTGTACATCCGTCGGTGTGTGTCGTGTCTTCACACCTCCGAGCACAAAATTATGCGCACTGTGTGGCGCCTAACTCCCCGCACAAGGACGGCCATTCCCTGTGCCTGTTCTATCTAGGCCCTGATCACCCGGTCGAGAAGTGCCAGCACTGCCTCAACTTCAACGTGGCTACCCAAAGGCAGCAGCAATCCCTGGAAGCCACCATCCTGAAGAAAAGTTGAGTTCTATGGAGAAGGAGCTCAAAAACTGAGGCAGGCGTCCACTTCCCCAGAAGGCCATCGGAAGAAGAAAGACAAGGAGAGGCACCGGGACAAGGGCTCCTCCACGTGTCTCTCTCAGGCGTCGTGATTCAGGTAACGTCCCCTCTGAGGGACCACTCCTTGACGGCTGCCTTGGAGGCTTCTGAGGTGGCGTCTAGCCCGTCTGGCTCGCTTCGGGCCTTCGGGTGCTTCCGGAGCAGTGGAGACCTCCGCCCCCAGTTCGGCCGTAGCCTCATGGCCTACTGGCACGGGCGACTCCGGTAGGCTGGATGTCAGCTCCTCCGCGTCTGCGCTGAGAATGCCGGTAAGTCGCACGACCCTTTGGGGCGGCCCCTCTCCTGCTGGACCAGGCTGATCCCCTCTCGGTCTGCCTCCGGTGAGGGGTCCCGTAAGTTGGACACCGGCTCCTCCAGCGCCCTGAGATCTCACTGTAAAACCGCCACGTCGGTTTGTCCGCTCGATCCAGCCGAAAGAGCGACAGCGGACTTCCCCCCGTCCGTCGTCCCGGTTCTCGCGAGACTTCTCTGCCCTCCGTGGACCCTGAGTCCCCAGCCCGACCCGGGATTTTTCCCTCCATCCCGGGTGACGCTGGGTTCCTTCTCCGCCAGACCGTCCACCTTTAGGCCCACCGGATCTGGCGTCAGTTCCTCGACGCTGGCTCCGGCGCGGGGCCCGATGCAGGCCCCGATGCGGTTCTACCAACTCCAGCTGACATCCCTCCCTGGATGTCGCACTGCGCCGGCCCTCACGGCCCTCCAACGATGAACCGCCTGTGAGGCCGCCGCCAGGCATCTGCTCAGGCAGCTCCTCCGGCTCCTGGATACCCTCCGTCCTGTCAGGCGCCATCATATGCGGGACCACAGTATCCGGCGCCACAGTCCCGACACGGTCTTTCCGGCGCCGCAATACCCGATGCCTGGTTTTCCGCCGCTGGGTTTCAGATACTCTCCAAATGGATATAATCCATACTCTTATCCCCTCCTCCTCCACCGCCTCAGCCGCCGTGGATTTGCAGGAGACTTTGGCTTCCTGGTGGGCTGAGGAGAGCAGCCTACCAGCGACTGTGCCGACCCAGGTTCCCGTCGTCCACGGCGGCACACTCCTCACCACCTTTGGACACCAGGGCTTTTCCTCTGGGTCCAGAGAGGGGCAGGATACGCTTCCTCGGGTGCTTCCCAAGGGTCCAGTCCTCCCGGGTCAGGAAAGGGAGTCTTTTTCTCTTCTTCCTCTTCCCCTCGGATTCCTCCGCAGGTTGCTCCAAAGGGACGACAAGCCACGCCTCCGTCAAAGCCCAGGCCAAGGACTCCTCCGAAGTCGCCCGGAAGATCCTTCCTTTACGGAGTTGCTACATAAAATCCAGGAGGTTCATCGGTGGCACTCCTGGAACCAGACCCTCAGTGGTTGAAACTTGCAGAGCATCTGGATCTGCCCGTGACAGCTCCCACTTTGGTGCCACGCTGGATAGAGCCTCATGCTGACCTTGTTACCACCATTTGGAAACAGCCGTCGGCTCTAGCCCCACTTCCGTGGAAGTCAGACAGGCTATACCAGGCTCGAGGTGTTGACTTTTAGATTCTCTCCCTCGAGCTGACTCGGTAGTGATTAGCGCGCTCACGGCCGGTCGGCTAACCCAAACACCTTAGCTCGTCAACCACCTGACAAAGAATCCTGCCTACTGGACTAGTATGGTAAGAAGATTTTTGCTTCTTCCACACTGGGGATCAGGGCCCTGAATTATGTCGGTCATATGGGGGATTACCAGAAGGCCATTCTTACTCAGGTGGAAGCCAAATTGGACTCCTGTCGGACTCTCAGGTCAAGCAGGAGTTGGCTGATCTTGTCCGCTCTGCACGTTTGGCCAGTTGACACATGCTTCATGTGACCTACGATGCAGTGGACACTGCTGGATGGAGCTCAGCTTTCGCGAGGCTTACGTTGTCATGCTTGACTCCATGTGTCTGGGTTGGTCCCGAAGTGCAGTCCGCTATATAGGAAGCGCCTTCCGGAGGTCGGTGCCTTTCGTGGTGATGTCAAGGACATCATCACTGATTTCAGGAGAAGGGATGGCACTAAAGTCCGTTGACTCCATGTACCATCCCCACCAGCCGCAGCGCCATCCCTTTCGCAGACAGAATCGGCCCAAGGCAAAACCCAGGAAAGTGGGCTACAAAACGTTGGCCCTACAGCTGCTAAGCCCCGCCACCCAAAAAGCAGTGGGTGCTTCAGCTGCGGCTCTGCCCCACAACACACTGACTCCTCTCCTTTCCCACAGCATCCGGACTCCCAGAGGAACCGTAGGAGGGAGGTTTTCCTCCACCTTCCAGACTGGGAGAGGATAACATCAGATTCTTGGGTGCTCCAGCTGATCGTAGAAGGACACTCAATAGAGTTTCTACAGAAACCTCCTCGCCACCCCCAAATCGTCATATTCATGGGAACATCTTCTCTTGGTCCAGGAAAGATTTCAGCTCTGTTACTGAAAGAAGCAATAGAACCCATCCTCTTCATCTTCAAGGGATGGGTTACTATTCCACTCTTTCCTGGTCCCAAAGAAGACAGGAGATCAAGACCCATTCTAGATCTCAGTTCCTGAATCTTTTTGGAATACAAAGGTTCAGAATGCTCTCTTTGCAGAGCCTTCTGCCCTCCTTCCTTCGGGACAATGGCTGTGCGCTCTGGATATGCAGGATGCTTACCTGCACATTTCCATTCGCCCTGCCTCACCGCAAATATCTTGCTTTTGCTGCTCCAGGGGACCACTACCAGTTCAAAGCACTTCCGTTTGGCCTATCCTCGGCTCCCCAAGTATTTACCAAATGCCTTGCGGTGGTGGCGGCCTACCTGCGTGTTGGGAGGGCGGGGTGCAGGTTTTCCGTACCTGGACGATTGGCTCCTCGGCCTTGTCCAGGAGGAACTCCTGTGTTAAGTCATTGTTACCCAGCAGGTTTTGCCTGCCTGGGTATTACCATCAACCATTCCAAGTCTCACATGATCCCATCTCACAGACTACAGTTTATAGGGGTGATTCTAGACACGACCATTGACAGGGCCTTCCTGCCACTGGACCGGCGTCCACCCTCCAGAATCAGATAAGTCTGGTATCCGGCTGCAGGCGGGTCAGTGCAAGATCGGTCCTTTGCCTTCTCGAGCTCATGGCGGCTGCTATCCCGACAGTCCCTCGCGCTCGGCTTCACATGAGAGTTTCTCCACAGACACTCCACTCCCAATGGGATCAGTTAGTGGACGACTTAGATCACCCAGTTCTAGTCTCCTCGCCGATGCTTGAGACTTGCAATGGTGGATGGTTCAAGAGAACCTGCTTTGGGAGTTCCTTTCTTCCTCCCCTTCCCAGACTCTAACCACAGACACCTCGGTCGAGGTTGGGGAGCCCATCGGACCCAGGGCTCTTGGTCCAAGCTCGAACTGACACTCCACATCAGTGTGCTCGAGCTGGCAGTGTTGTACGCTCTCAAGCCCTTCACCCCTACATTCTTCCGGCCACCTAGCCGTCCAGGCGGACAATATGTGCATGGTTTGGTACATCAACAAGCGGGGGACTCTGTCCTACCCTCTTTGCAGGAAGCAATGAGGGTTTGGGATTGGGCAACATATCACAACCTTCACCTCACGGCAATTCATGTTCCGGGAGTCGACAACACCTTGGCAGACAAGCTAGTCGTCCGTCCGCTCTTGACTGACTAGTGGGAACGGGACCAGGGGTCCTAGAAGGTATCTTCTGACGCTGGGGAACACCACAGGTTGACCTGTTCGCACCTCCTCTAAACACAGAGCTTCCGCCTTCTGCTCACTCGCTCCAGAGCGAGGTATGCTTGGAGAGCTCTGTCTCTAGACTGTTAAGACAGATTGTCTATGCCTTTCCCCAATTCCTCTTGTCCCACGAGTCTTGCAGAAACTAGCTTCAGAAGGAGCACGAATGATTCTGATTGCTCTTTCTGGCCCAGGCAAGTTTGGTTCTCTCTTCTACAACAATACTCAGAGGATCATCCTCTTCCTCTTCCTCTATCACGAGGTTTGCTGACCCAGGATCGGGACCCTGGTCCATCCAGGTCTCAAGTCTCTTCAGCTGCATGCATGGCTCCTGCAGACTTAGCTCAATCCCGCTTTGGGGTTTCTCCCCAAGTGGCGGAGATTTTGTGGAGGTTAGAAACCCTCTACTAGATCTACTTACGCTATGAAGTGGAAAAGGTTCACTATGTGGGCTGCCTCTAAGGACGTGGAACCCTTTTCCTGTTCGGGGGGCTTCTGCTGGAGTACCTACCCCATCTTTTGTTCTGGTCTTAGTCACTCTTCTCTGAAAGTCCACGTGGCGCCTATCTCGGCTCATCATGTCCCCTTTGCAGACAAGACATTTGCTCAACTGGAGGTCTCTAAGACTTTCCTTAGAGGGTCCTCCATCTGAGACCTCCGCACGCATTCCTGCCCCCCTTGGGATTTGAACTTTGTTCTCAGAAACTTACTCTGCCTTCTTTTGAACCAGCAGCTTCGTGAACTTGAAGTTCCTTTCATGGAAGACCCTCTTCCTGGTGGCCATTACTTCCGCCGCAGAATTTCCGAGCTCCAGGCTTTGATGTGTAAAATTCCATACTTGATTTTTCACAAGGAACGTGTGGCTCTGTGCACTAACCCCAAGTTTCTCCCAAAGGTTGTAGCGGAGTTCACCCAGAACAAGTTCATAGAGTTATCCACCTTCTTTATGCAGTACTCCAATCAAGGGAGTACTTACTCCATACTATGGATATTCATCAGATTCTGAGTTACTACACTAACAGGACAAAAGATCTCCGAAGACAGATCAATTGTTTGTCTCTTTTGCTCCTAAAAGAGAGGGCAATGCTGTGTCTAAGCAATGCCTATCAAAATGGTTGGCTCATTGCATCACTTTCTGTTATGACAAGTACAACAAGACCCTGTTGGTCAAGTAAGAGGCCACTCCACCCGGGAGTTACTGCCTCAGTGGCTTGTTTCAAGAATGTGTCAGCAGCAGACATCTGTGCTGCCGCTACTTGGACCTCCGTCCATACCTTTACAAAACATTACAGTTTGGATATCGCCCGCTGTAGAGCAGGCTTCAGGTTGGCTGTCCTGCAGGGCCTTCTTCCCTAAGACTTGCACAGCTAGCGGTTCTACTTGGAGTAGATTTCTTGCTGCGGTGCTTCTCCTTGTTCCAGACTGCTTGGGACTCAGTCCTATATGTAATTACCTACTGCAAGAGCCTCTCTGAAGATCTACTGTTACGGTAAGTTCTTACGTAACTGTACTGTATATCTGATGTAACTGTTTACATTTAATAAATATGGAAAACCCTTCCACCATCTCAGAACTTTAAGGGAGAAAAATCTATCTGCCCTTCTGAAAGACTAACCCTATAGCCTGACTCACTAGGATTGTAACAGTTTCGAAGACATTTAATTTCTGATGTAACACCCATTGGCACCTGGCTTGCCACAAATAAAATTTTAAATGCAAAAGAAAACTGCCAAGGTATCCTTATGGAATTTCTGTAAATTTACTGTAAATCCTCAATACCAAACTGTCATAAGTCAATTGAGGGAGCCAAGGCATACTCCATTTATTCCCATGTAGGTTCATAGTGCAGAAGAAAAGGAACAGTCAAACAAAAAAGAGTTGCATAGATTCCTCTTTACCTATACGATGTAAATACGGACACTTCCTATCTCCCAAAGCCTTGTGTTTCCAATTGCTTCTCCATTTAGATGGCCATACATTGTGCCATTAAAATTTCCACATATGGGATGGGATTTTAGTATTTTTAATTGAACAAGCACAAACTCATTATTCTCAGGGGACAGAGTTTAAATACAGGGGTAGCTAGGTAACGAAAGTGAGGATGGTACCATAAAGTTCTTTAGCTGACCTATCTTTAAAATAGCTCTGGGCAATTTCCATTTAAACAACTTTTGAGCTGCTGGTCTGAAAAATTTGGTAAATGAACTCTACTATGAAGTCTTGGAGCTTCAGGATTCCATAATAGAAAGCAGTGCTCTAAAGTATTCGATATCCATTTACTGTCCAGATGTTACACAGGAAATAAGCCTAACTTAACCGCTTTGGGGGAATAGAGTAAAAAAAAATAATGGGGTCAACCATCCCAAGCCCCCTTTTTCTCTAGACAGGTAGGTGAATGATCTCTTAACCAGATTTAATCTTGAGCCCTATAACATTTGAAAGAGGCAATGATACAGCCTATTTTCTAGCACTTTAGAGGAAATATAGCAATGTATAAGAAACTAGGTATTATAAATTGCTTAATTAATTGAATCCTCTTTAGTTTAGACATCTTCCACAACTTCCATCTTTAAGCTTTCTGTTCTTTGCGTATTTAAAACTAATTCCCAGTTGTATGAGGCTAAATTATGGGGACCAGAAACTACACCCAATATCTTAAGGGGTTCAGAAATCTGAATGTCACCTATCATAAAGCCGGATAACCCCTGGACCAATCATTAGTCGTTTGCTTTTAGTAAGATTCAATTCCGTATTTGATACTGCAGAAAATCTTCCCATTTCTTGTTAAAAAAAAAAAAAAAGGTGATCTGAGAAAACTTTGAAAAAAAACAAACATATGTCACAGCGTAAGCAAGAAGACGCAACTCATCAGACTGAGATCTTAATGATATACCTCATAAGCGGCTAGCTTATTATTGTTTTATTAATGGATCCAGAGAAAAACGGTACAACAGAGGGCTTAATGGGCACCCGTCAAACCCCCACAGTAACTCTCAAGTGTTGAGTAACCTGGTTCAAATCATTGGGCTAACTGTTGCAGATGAGTAAAGAAGTTGTAACCAGTGTATAAAGTTTATTGGGACCCCATATTGCTCTAAAGCGTAAAAGGATGATGAACCCTGTCAAATGCTTTTTTTGATCTACAGAGATCACATAGTGAGTTAGACATTGAGCCTCTGAAAATTCAATCACGTCTCTTATGATTGAAAGAGCTTGGTGTATTTTTCTGCCAGGTATACCACAGAATTGAACTAGGAAAGAACCAATTGTGCCAATCGGTTGTCTGTTATTCAAAATTTGTGAAAGGATTTTAAATCGAATTCAGAATGGAGATGTCCTCCAATTCTGAATCATCCTTTATCCCCTGACTTAAATAGAAAGATCATTAATCCTTCTATAAAGGAAGATGGAATGAGGTCGTGTGAAGAGAAAATTAAAAACTGCTGCAAGACAAATATGTAATTCTTTTGCAGATGTTTTATAGAATTGAAAGGAGTCCATCAGGTCCAGGGAGGCCCCTAAGTTTAAATTTTGTGTAACTAATTGTACTTCTGAAACTAAGATAGGTTTATCTAAAGATGCAGCTATATCAGAAAAGTGAGCATATGTAGATGTTGAAAATAATCCTAAAATTTTGAAGTGTAGTTTGAGAAGACATTTGCTGAGCCTGAAAATGAGCACGAATGATAAGAAGTCACAGAAATGCCATCATCATCAGTCAACTCATCCATAGAAGTTTTAGTTTTCTAGCTTTACAGGCTTCATATGGGTCACCTACTGAGATTTCTGAGTGCCGTACTGAAGCATAGCTCGTACAGTTGCGGCTCTATCATATTGATATGATTTCATATCAGATTTTATTTTATTGATTTGGGCAGAAAAGTCATATCAGGACATTGAGGCTATGGAATACAAATATTGCAATTGTCACCTATGTTTCAAGTCTGTAAAAATGTATCCCTTTCTGATGTTTTCCCATTTTTGAAGCCAGTCCTTAATTTCCTCTTGGTATCCTCCCACCAGGTATCCATGTCAGAATAGAGAAAACTAACCAATGTTCTAGCCCATAATAACTTATATATTTCCTTCTGGACATTGGGATCCTTTAAAGTAGCCATATTCATTTTCCATCTGCCTTGAGGCTGGTGTGTACATGCACTGGTTTGAAAATCAATCTGTAAAAACAGTGGTCTGAGAATTCTACTGGGTATACCACTAACCTGGGAACAAGAACGGACTTGGAAACAAAAGTAGTCTATTGTATTGTAAACCTGCCCTAGAGTATGTAAAATGTGGACAATCATCCTGGGTGACTTTGCATTCCTGAAGTTCAGCAATTTCTATACATCATTTAAAGGCATTTGAATCACAATACACCTTTTTCCCAGCTAATGTAGTGATGTTGTGCATAATTGAAATCACCTCAAGAATTATAATCTTAAATGCAACAAGATAAGGTTGTAAAATCTGAAACATTTCTACTCTAGCGGCTTTTATTTTATTTATTTGTTCTAGGATTACAAATACCTTTGAGCTGAGGCTGTTTTACAAAGGTTCCACGTCATTGGTACAATTGAGACAATCATAAGCAAAGATAACAGTTTATAAAATTATAAAATATGGGCATAAATATAATATATTTATTTATTTGCTTTTGGTAACCAGGTAAGTGCACTAGGCATCAAATCCTGCCTATTTTCAGACACAACCCGGTGAGTACAACATAACAACAAGCAAGAATACAGTAACACAATATGGCAATGGCAATGACAGGCAGACAGGCACATAATACAGTGGAACTGTCCAGCAAAATACAATGGAAGAGGACAGCCACAGAAGATAATAAATCACCTGGCTAACAGCAATAGTGAGTTATAGAAGCATACAGCCATAACAAAAAGCACTAATGGATCCTTCTGGAGCCTAGCTAGTAGGAGAACAGACTGGGAGGCACCGCTCACCATATATACACAAAAGTCAGATAAACAAGGTACCAGGGGTAGTGGTGGGAGAAGCAGACAGTTAGAGACACTAAGACAAAGGCCAAATACTAAAGGGTAGGCAGGAAACCAGGTAAGAGTCAAAGTAGTGAGACAGAGACAAAGTAGAGAGACAGAGCAGAAATTAAGTGCAAACACAGTTGCCTAGAGCAAAGAGGTGGGAAAATGGGGCATGCTTAAATGAAAGGTGAGATGAGAGTTCTTGACATGGATGGGGAGTGAATTCCAAAGCCTGGGAGCAAAGTAGGAGAAAGCTTGCTCCCATTTTCGTGTAGCATGACTGAACAGATAGTAAAGGGAGGTAGAGGACTTAAGGGGAGAGTGAGAGACCAAGGAAAGCATGTCCCCAGAGAGGAGGGACGAGCAGATCTGGTTGAAGAATCGACAGAACACCCAAGTGAGTATAAACGAAGGGCTTTAGGAGACAGCCATTTTATAGCAGCATAGAGATGACAGTGGTGAGTTAGGCGGGAGCTGATAAGGCAAATCTACAGATATTGTTAAAAGATATGTCCCATTTGTGAAGAACACCCATGTTAGCATGAGAGAGCACTGGCAGGCGTACAGCAGGTATGGTAGTAGAACACCTCTGCAACTGAGACCCTTGCAGCTGGAGTGAGTGAGTAACGCACTCTGTAGGCTGCACCAACTTTGGCGTTAACCAAGCGAGACACCTCATTAACATGTGCAGAGTAGTCAAGACACGGTCCAGCGTAACCCCTAGATACTTGAAGGATAAAGTGTTGATACAGCAGTCCCATCGCAGCCATGCACCAGGAGTTTAGGGACTCGGTGGGCACCTTTCTGGAGGATCCAAAGAGCATAGCCTGGGTCTTTGATATGTTTAGGACTTGATAGTTTGATGAAAACCAGGATTGGAAGGTCTGAAATGCAGAGGAGAGATGTAGGTTGATGCTGTCAATAGACTTGGAAGCGAGTAAAGCACCAGGTCATCTGCATACATGATAATGTTGCAGTGAGAAGAGGGAGTAGGGATATCATTAGTAAAGAGGGAGAAAAGTAAGGGACCAAGGACCCAACCCTGCAGAACGCCACAGATGATCGGGACGGGGAGAGAGAGACTTACAGAAAGAGACAGCCTGAGACCGATTATCTAGGTAGCTGCACAACCAGGAAGGTGTTGAGTCAGAGGCACCAAGTGTGTTCAGTTTGGCCAATAGTAGCGGGTGATGAACCATGGCAAACGCTTTGAGAGATCGATGAACACCGCTCCAGTAAGCAGGCCCTTGTCCATGTTATTTTGACATCACTGGTAAACTGAGTAAAGCAGTAGTAGTGCTGTGTCCAGCCCTGAAACCATGTTGTACAGGGATTGTAGGTTAAAGTTGAGAATGTGTGCTGAGACCTGCCGATGCACAAGTTACTGAAGCAGCTTGCAGAGTGTGAGTAGGAGTGAAATGGGCCTGTAGTTTGACATGATCTTGGGGTCCCTTTCTTAAAGATAGGTATGGTTCTGGCAACTTTCCAGACCAAAGGCACAGAGGCAGAGCAGATGGACAGGTTGAAAAGTCTGGTAACAGGTACAGCAAGACAAGAGGCAAACTGCCTTAGAATCCTAGGATGAATACCATCAGGGCCTGCACTACCATTAGCAGGGATAGCCTTTAGTAGCTTGGTACTTCTGGACAAGTGACAGATGACAGTTCAAGGGCCGGGAGAAGTAGCGGACAGGAAGGGGATACCAGGAAGTGAGGGGTAGATGAAGGGGATGGGAAGAGGGAAAACAGGGAGTTAAAGGCTTTAGCTATGGTAAGGGGTTATTGCAGTGGATATCGTTAATCAGCATTTCATTTGGAGTCATAGGCTGATTGCTCCCAGTATTTCCTTAATTTGAGACCAGTACCGCTTCGAGTCAGAGGCCTAAAACTGAGTAGGTTCCGATAGTATAAACTGTTGGCCGAGCGAATATCCCTTTACAGGTGTTCAGTAATAACCTGTAGGCCTCAAGTCAGCTTGAAGGAAGAGGACTTCCATACTGACCAGAGTTTATCCCTACGCTTTAGCAACTGAAGTAGAGGGGCGCTGAGCCACTTAGTGACTTTACCTTTTCTACGCTGGTGACTGGAATATGAAGGTTCTGAAGAGTTGGGTGTCACTGAAATATTCAACCACTTTGTTTATGTCATTGGTTATGTATAGGGGACCAGTCAACCATATTAAGATCGCTCAGAAAAGCAGCCTGGTTTAGTCTAGAGATGTTGGAGAAAGATAAGACTTTAGCAGGGTAGGAGGGAGGGGTGGTGTCCCAGGTGCAGTAGACTGGGCAGTGATCACTTAATGAGTCTGAGAGAACCCCGCAGTGGCGTAAGTTCTCCATCCTATTAGTCAATATCCAATCTATGAGGGAAGAGGTGGAACCATGCCTGGAGAATCTGGTGGGGTTCCAGATAAGTTGAGTAAGGTTTGCCTTGCTTGTAATGGAGGATAGGAGGGAGGAACTGGGCCCAGTCCAGTCCTGATTGAAATCACCCAGGCAAATTACTTTCTTTTCCCCAGACACAGAGGGCACAAGTTCAATGAATTCTTCCAGATCCTGTCTGAGTGTCTAGGAGGAATATGTCTAGAAGAGTGGATTTTTTTTTAACTCCCCAAGAAATAGAAGTGAATGAAGCACCTCACAATTTGCCAAGGGGACACTGTATGAGAGACATGTTGAGGTGAGACTTGAAGTACAAAGCCAGGCCATCCCTCTCTGGCATTAAAGCGATCAGCTCAAAGCAAATTATATCCTGGCATAGAGCAGAGGGAGTCTGCGATGGAGGGTTTCGCCAGGTTTCTGACAGGGCAAGAACGCCTGGATTATAGCAGAACCCAAGCCTCTAAACTCAGGGAGATTAGCAGTAAGGCTCCTAATATTAAGGTGGACAGCGAAAATGGGATGCTTGAGGCGAACAATAGGAGGAGGGAGACTGGGGGTGGTATTAGCAAAAACAGGTCCAGGATTGGACTCCACATCCCCAGCTAGGTTAAGGGATAGGCTAATTATCCAGAAGGAGGCAATTATGACAGCATGTGAGACACACACAGAGGAGATAGTGCCTCCACAAGATGTTCCTAAGTAAAACCCCATGGGTTTATTTTGAACCAACATAGGTGGAGGTTTAGGGTGGGGTCAGAGAGAAGTTGGAGTAGAAGTTATCTGTAGAGTTAAAAAGGCATGAAGAGGGATGCTCAGAAGGACCTGTTAGTACTGCGAGAAAAAATATGTACCAATGACTGGCAGGAGAAGATACATAGTCCTAGAGTGCATTGTGAGAAATAAAATTGGCCATTGTAGTAGGAGGATAGAAAACAGATAAGGTAAATCCCCAGCTAGAGACTGAGCATAAGATCTAACTGAGTACAGGTGACCTCTAGTGGGGATCTAGAATAAAGTGCAAATGAGAATGATGGGCGATAGAAAAAAAGCAGACTAGATCACGGAGACCCACCACTATATATTAAGTACCAACTAAGGGTGGATGGTATTGGGGGCGGAGTGGGAGCACGCGACAGCGACTGCGAGGTTAAGCTTGCAGCACCCGAACTGTTGTGGCTGCCTGTAAAGTCTGATGCAGCCAAGATTCCTGCTGGTGGCTCTGTGGTGAAACACACTTCGTCTGCTTGCTCCGCTTTAAAAGCAGGAGTTGTAGAGGAATTTATCGGTCTAAGCAGACTTCATTAGCTGGGCAGGACTTAAGTCATAAAATTAAAATCACCAGCTAGTTTGAATCAGCCGGGCATTAGCGAACACTATCAGCCTGAATCACACCCACCACAAGCCTCTGACCGTAGCCTGGTAGCGGCCTTGAAAAGCCTGAAGTTTGAAAATTCCAGACAAAGGAGGATGAAGCAGCGCATCTATGCTGTGAACGTAGGCTGGACTGAGCAGCTCGCGGGTGGTCCTGCCCGGGGAAAGCTGTGCTGTGAACGGCAGGGTATTTATGAGATGATATTCATTGTTTCCAGTAAAATCATCCAGAATTAATACCCTCCTGACATCAAATCTATTAACTTGGTTAATGAAAAGGAAGAGAACAATATACTAACCCCATCCGCCCTATCCAGGCCAAAGGACCAATAGGAAGAACCAGCAGTCCATTCAGCCTGGAAAGCCTTTCTTGATCAGAGGTATACATTCAGGTTTCTTGGACAAAACAAAATGTAAGGTGGGAGGATTGTGTGTGATGAAAATGGAATGACTTTTATTAGGCTTCAGTAAGCTGTGAACATTCACAGAACCCACCCTAAAATCCAACATAATGGCATACCAAGTGTTAAACTTTTTCCTTTTCTTTTTTTCTTGGTTTTATACCCTCGGATTCATCCAGTTTCCTTAGATGCCCTGTATCTGGGAATTGTGGCAAAGAGCCATCATGTTCACTCTGTCTCCACCCACTTGGTAAAACTGAGAAAGAGTTGCTAGTTTCAAGTGGTTGACTGGACTTGGGAGGGGTACTTCTAGTCCTCCTTCTTAGGTTGTGACTGGGGCTGTATCCAATGCAGGAGGCAAACCAGATTCCCATCTCCGGCCATCCTCAAAACATACTGGCTGTAATACATGAGGAGTGTTAAGGAGCTGTCCTGAACTATTGTGATGGATTCACCTTCCAGAGTTTCCACGGAAGGTTGTGGTAAGGGAGGGGGGATCTCATCCTTTTGTTGGGAGGAGAAGCAGCATCTTGGGCCTGCTGAATCAAAAGCTCAGGGCTAATAACTGAGGCCTTGTTCTTAGCAGCCCAAGGGCAATCTGGAAACACATGACCTACCTCCTCACACAGTTCACATTTTGTGTGATTAGCACACTGGAAAGTAACATGTCCCACTCCCCACAGTTATTACATCTGGGTACATCACAAATACAAAAGGTGTGTTCTTGAGCCACATTTATAACAAGCCTGGGGCATAGAAGCATACCCCCTATCCGGAAAGGAATTGGGGATATATGCACCACGACAGAATCAGTCTGTCGTAGCTTCATTTTGTATTTCTATCCCCCGTCCAAAACAACTCGCTATCTAGAATAGCTTCAGGTTCACTCAAAATCTCACTCTTCTGTGATAATCAGTAAGTTATGTCCACTACATGGACGCCTCATTCCAAAACATCAATGTAACGTATTTAATCAAATTTTTATCAGCAGAATGACTAGAAAGGGGTCCATGTAGGGAGAACCTCACTTGATTATACCGCTCCCAAAACAAATCTAGTGCATATGCAGAGCGGATAGTTATCCTCTCTGGATATATTAATAAATGCATACACCTCTCTCCGGGTAAACTTTAAGGAGTCCGTGA
Source organism: Neoceratodus forsteri (assembly GCA_016271365.2). Classification (NCBI taxonomy): domain Eukaryota; kingdom Metazoa; phylum Chordata; order Ceratodontiformes; family Ceratodontidae; genus Neoceratodus; species Neoceratodus forsteri. Next base: position 342,970,607 of record CM057459.1, read on the forward strand.
GCAGCAATTTACCCACATGGTAAACGATTTGGATGTATGTCCAGACTGCCTTTATATCTAATATGAATGGCATTTCATCAAGGAGCTGCTTCTTTTTGGATTTTTGAAATAACTCGGACAGTAGTGGTTTGGAATCATGAGGGACCTCCTGTGCAGGCTGTTTAGGATGGTCTTGCTCGTAATGGGATCAGGGAGAGCATCCTGGTTAGGTAGGGAATGTGCAGCTACAGTATCATGACCTCCAGTATGTGGAGCAAGTTTGTCAGGAGGATTTGGTTCACTCAGGTTAGTGAGTGTTACTGGTCCGACAGGTGGTCAGGTACCTGACCAGTCAATGTTGGGTGCCATGTAGGAGAATCTTGAGAGAAGGAATTTTGAGCTTCCCAGGTGGGATCAGGTATCCAGCTACCCAAGGGACTGCGTTTCCAACCAGCAGATTGCAGCACCCAAACCAGGGGACCAGTGATCAGTTAAGGGCTTGTCATGGTGAGATAGAAGAAGTCCTAGAAATAACAGCAGGAGCACACACGGCATGAATACCAGATTGAACAGCCCCTTAAGGTTAGGAGCACTGGCAACATTTTATGTGCAATATTCCATTTTGCCAATGTGAGTGCCTCCGCTTTTCTTTAGAGAAATCTTTTCTTTGAGGTTTAGGGCACTTTTAGCAACAAAAGAGAATACAGTTACCCGTGCCTTGCTGATGGGGCTTTGTTTGATATGAGACCAAGTCTGGGGTGAAGTCCTGTTCCTTGATCTGTGTTACCACTGAGATTGCTTTAGCTACATCCATCAGAATGGTAAATTGCCATCAACACTCAAAATACTCGTAGATCCACCCTGTTCCCCATCAGCTTTAGGCACGGATTGTTTATTACATCAATACTGCCAGCCAAGGTTTGAATGTCAAGAAGAAGGAAAGAAATTACCTTAGGTGCGGTTTCCAGTGAAGTTCTGCAGAGCGGCACAGCGCTTGAAACTGCGGCATGCACAGCTGGGTGCTGGTCAACTTGTAAAATTCCAATGTTAGGTCATTCTGCATTCCTCAGCTGTGAAATGCACGCTGTAAAGAGACATTTCTTTTGTGCAAAAGTTTTCTTCAGCTGCCAACAAGTCCAAAAGTTCAGCCTTTGACAAAGCAGGGTCTGCTCCTTGGAAGTTACCACACTGGTGCTTCAACTGTAGTAAAAGTTTATCCTTTTCCTCAGTGTTCGTAAGATCTTCAGTGGAAGAAATATTTCTTCCTCCAAGAAATCCAAATTCACCTCAAGATCAGCTTCTGAAACATCGACCTCTTGGTTATCAAGGTTAGGAGAGTAGGTGGCTCCACCACCTCCAGAGACAACCATGTCCTCCAGTTGCACAGGCAGAGTGGCCATCTTGAAAGGATGGCCAGCAATTCCTACAGGCGAGGAGGGATTTTCCTGGTGTCCTGGCCAGTATTACCCATCCCATAAAACTGGTTCGTGTAATTGTCCAGGCTGTGTGTGGTTGTTGATGTGCGATATGGCTGCCACAACACATACAGTTACTTCACTACCAGTCTAAGCATTGCTTGTAAAGCGCTTGGGGATACATTTGTATGAAAAGTGCTATATAAATGCTGATTATTATTCTTCTGGCTGTACTCTAGACATAGAATATACTTTAACTGGATGAAAAAGCAGGCAGCATTACTCTAGGCTGGAATACAGCAGGCAGCATAACTCTGATCTAGATAATAACATGAAGCATTTGAGTAGTCATGGAGTCACTCTGTACTAAGCTGACACAGAGCGTACTCTGCACTAGATAATAACCCATCAGTAAAACATCTGCAGTACACTTAACTAGTTAATAAAGTAAGCAGATTCAGAGTAGACAAGTATTCAGACTGCACCAGGCTTGATAAGATGTACCCTAAACTAGATGATAAACAAAGCTGCAGCAGATTAGAGTCAGGTGTTCTTTGAGCTATGCAGTGAAATGAGTTACAGTTTATTTCACAGAGATTAAACTAGTCTAATCACTAAGCAGGCAGTGATGAAGAAAGCAGCAGTATTATATCATAGCAACCATTCAAATAGTTATCCAAGTTTGGTTGGCCCAGTTAATTTCACACTGGGGTTTCAGTACTTTTGTACAGAGTAAACTGCTTTAATTTTAAATTCAAATTACATTTTATTTTTTTATTTGGTTAAATTTATTATTTATGCCCCTGAGTCAATGGGCCAGTCCTCTGGCTGGGAGAAACCAGGCCATCCTCGATCCCTTGAATGCACTGCAGTCTGCCCCCACAGAGCCTCAGTTTACCCTCTGGGCAGGGTAGGGGTGGCCAGCTACTCTCCCGAGTCATGCACCTCGTCTGGTGACTTGAGGTGAGTGGTGAGAACTCCACTGGGGTCCTGCCCAAAGCCAGCACCAGGGTCAAGCTTTTTCTGTTACTCCTCGGTGTCTGGAATCCCCTGATGACATCAGCATGCATACAGGAGACCAGTGCAGCAGCGGACACTGGAGCGGATGCAGAGCGAGATCCCTGGCTGATGTCATGCCCTCTCGTTCTTCTGGCATTCTCAGCTGCGCATGGCCACCTATGGTCACCAAGGTGGCAGTATTGCAGTGGGCGGCAGCCCTCCCTCCCCTCCATGGAGAGGAGAAAGTGATCCATGGGATGCTCGATCCTTCTCCCCTAGACAGCCCAGGCTGCTCCTTGAACCCAGGTCGTCGGCATCGCAAGCGGTAGTTTCACTGCTGTGCCGATAGGCCGCCCATGTTTCTGCCAGCAAAATTCCATTTTAAAACAGTAGCTTCATTCTGAAGTTGTCTCATCTGACTCAAATATCTCATAAAGACACTTTCAACACCTTAATGTCTTGAAGGCACTTTAGAGACACCTCTGCATCCATACAGAGGATAACGGATGGGCAACTGTGAACAACAACATTGTGTTTGGTTTGAGAGGCTGTCATGACAACCATTAGATCTCGAGAGTGAAGGCTCTCAACTCAGCTGTTGTTCACTGTTGTTCATCCATTGTCTTTACAGAATATGGGTAACTTTGAACAAAAATGGTGAGTTTAACAATTTGAATTACCATGGCATTTTACCTTACTTGGTAGATGAATGCATCCCATTGTGACACCATGTTCTGAGCCTCCCACGCCTGCCAGTTGCAATCCAGTATGCAGAGCACACAGCACTTGACAAAACCACTAGTCGTCCCATAAAGCTCTTTTTTTTTGTTGTATAGCGTAAACAGAACTCGCTTTGAAACTCAACTGTCCCAAGTGTGACAGTGAATGGATTACATCAAGTGACATGATGGGTTGTTCCAAACAACCTTTGAAATGTCGTTTACAGAACAGGAACAGTCATTTCATGTAGTATACATTGTAGTAGTCCTTCCTCCTGCAGACATTTATTGCGCTTGGCTACTACCCTCTACTGTCTGGTTTAGAAAAGACTGCAGATACCATTGACAATGGACCAGCCCGCTGGTGCTGGAGGTTGGGCGCTGGTTGCTACACCTCACCCCACCCTGGTGACCCAGCTTCAGGAATGAGCCCGGACTGCCAGGGGTCGGCAGAAGCGAGGGAGGATCAAGCATCCAGAGGCCTGCTCTTCTTTCTCGGGGGTGGGGGCTTGTCATCCTGCTGGTTGATTGCACTCGCGGTAGCTGGAGAGCAGTATGGGTTGGGAGACACGTACCAGTGTCACTACGTTGGTAGGGAGGGTGGACAGGAGAAAAGGAGGAAAAGGGATCTGGCAGGCTCCATGATGGTGCTGCGTCCCTGTGCCGCCCCTAGCTTCTGGATTGTGCTCTTGGGGAGAAGACTGGCGCCTCCCTGGTCCCCTCTAATGGGGGCTAAAGCCATGAGTCAATACCAGGGGTCGGCATGAGTGGGGACATGTTGGCCAGAGGATGAATCCCTCCAAGGGATGGCCATAGCTGCCTGCCAGGCTCTGGGAGAATAAATATAATAATAATAAATAAAATAAAAGAAGCCATTGATGGTTGCTCGTTTTCTCTTCACAACTAACAGCTGAAACTGACCAGAGAAAAATGAGTGATCAGCGATACTGAAAGGAAAAGTGAAACTGAGCGGGCATTCTGTGTTATTGTATCCCAGTAGTGACATACTGAAGATGGACAGCATCAGTTTTTTTTTTTTATTTACATTTTTCCACCTGTGCTGACCGCCCCTTCACTGGTTCCCCAGCCCATCACCCCAACATCCACCAAGACCTACTTCAAAGATACAGAGGTGCCCAGCTGGCTGGTTGTAGAGCCTGTGGGGACCAGCATCATTCTGCCTGTCAGCACACATTTATCCACTTGTTCTCTCCTATCCCCAGTCGTAGGCGTGCATGCGTGTGTGAAGGCCCACACACACCTGGACCTCGACACTCTCACCTACAATACCACCAGGTCAAGTCACGGCTGAGCATGCGACGCAGGAGGCGGCATGCCGCAGACCACAACACCCTCTTGCATGTCGCATTCCATCCTGCGCCGCCACTGAACCTCCACCCGGTGGCGACTCATGTGGCGGAGTAACAAGGACTCTCCCCAGTAGAGGAGTACCATTCGGCTGCTTGATCCAGCCCCACAGCCAACCCCGACGACCCTGGTCATCAGAGTGGCAACAAGGTGTGGTGTCCAGCGCCTCAACCTTCAGAGTCATTGGGCTGGCAATGGTACAGCAACAGTTTGATGTCACTACTAGGGTACAACAACACTGGGAATTCATTGACTTCATATACAGTAGCCCTTACCCATATACTATATATCTGTAGTAACATACTTTTTATCATTGTTTATTGCCAGTGATTCATTCTTTGGGCATCTGATGTCTGAAAGTGTTGATGTGGTGTACTGCTTAAATAACTACATTTTTACATTATTACCAACCCTGGTAGATTTTTTTTTATCTATAATTTTGATTAACACCTTTGAGCTAGAAGCTCTTTTACGTAGGTTCCATGTCAACAGGTTTACATAAAGGTTTTAAGATCTTAACAGGAAAAACTGTTTACAGAGAATACAAAGGAAAAGTCAGACAAGGTAACAGGGATTGTACAATGTTTGCCAGGCAATAACTTTACAATGAATATGCTAAAGTATAGATTAATGACAGACACTGTGAAGCAGCCAGGAGGCCTTGTCAAGCAAGAGTAGATGAGCAAGAGAGGGTTTGGTAGGGAGATGGGGATACGAGGAGGTAAGGGAAGAGTAGAATATGTGGGACAAAAGGAGGGATATATTTGTGTTGTATAAAATAACACATGAACTTAGGACATAGATGTGCATCAGCCTAGGAGGCATTGTCAGTCATTGGCCAATAACGGAGAGGTAAAGGCAAGGAGTGGGAGAGGGTAGTTAAGTAGAGTGAAAGGGAAGAGTTCCCAGAATGGGTAGCTCCAGTACAGCTGATAAGGACAGCATATTTAAAAAATAGAGGCAAGTAAATGGAAAAGATTTGGGTAAAATTAGTGGAAACAATCACAGTTGTTATTTGCCAAGAGTATCACCGTAGTTTATATTTGAATGAGCCCAGCTTAGTAACTGAGGAGATGTCAGTGTGAAACAGAGTTAAGCCATAAATGGGGCTCTATAGGTGATTGACCATTGTCCTTGTGTAATGCAACAGCATGGGACAACGAAGAGCTGGTTATCTGAGCCTTGAATGTGTCTGGGCTTACAGAAAGGGTTTAGTCTTCTGACCCCAGGGGCTAGTGCCCCAGATTAACTTTTTTCGCTAACCCTGCTTGTTACTTTACGTGCTACTTTGGTACTTTATTCTATCCTTTAACTGTAGCCAACTTGACTGGGCATAGAGGTCATACGTAGGCGTGAGTCTTGCTGCCCCTGTGAGGAGCCTACAAGATTTGATAAGAGCCATATTGATAGGGATAGGGATGTTTCAGTGGCTGAGCCAGACGACCAGTCCATAATCTATGACGGAGATAACAGAGCTGTGAATTGCTAGTCTAAGTGCATCTTCAGTAAGGCTTTGCTTATGTTTGTGGAGCAGCCCTATTCAGATGTTGACTGCTTTGGCTACATTTTCTATGTGTTGTGCATAGGATAATGTGCTGTCAGTGGTGACTCCAAGGTATTTGAAGTGATGAATTTGCTCAAGTGGAGTGTCATCACTGTTTCTGATAGTCAGTGGGTGGGATCTGTGTTTGTTGTGGGAGATATGAAAGAGCAGTACTTGTTTTTTTTTTTGGTAGTTTAGTATTTATTTTATTTATTTATTTGTGTCTAGGATTACAAGGTACCTTTGAGCCAAGGCTCTTTACAAAGGTTCCACGTCATGCTGGTTACAGGGTAACAGACACTAAAACATAAAACAGTTACAGGTACATGGTTTTAGACAGTAACTTTGCTTGACAAAATCAGACTGAGCAAGAGTAATTCAAGAAACAATAGGAGGAAGAGGGCAAGAAGGGAGGGGCTGAGGGTAGGGGAAGGCATAGGTGTAGAGGGTCAGGGTGAGGCAGCCGAGGGGCCTTGTCAGGACAGACACAGGGCAAGTGCATTAGAAGTATGAGCTTGTGCCAGTCCTCCATGGTTGCAAAACTGCTCTGCAGTTGATTTTCAAGGAGCTTGGGATCCGAGTTACTTGTGAATATTACAGCATTATCCGCGTAGAGCAGGATGTGATGTTCGCTATGCTAGGGAGCCTGTTGAGGAAGATGCTGAACAGAAGAAGACCCAGTATAGATCCTTGCGGGACACCAGATTGGACTGCTTGGCTATCGGATACGATGTTGGCAATCTTGAATTGTTGTGTTCGGTTAACTAAGAAACTTTTGAACCAGTTAGTAGTATCCTTTGAGAGCCCTGTGCTGTAGAGTTGCTTAAGTAGCAGGTTATGATTACGGTATCACATGCCTTCGATAGCGCTTATGAAGGCTGCGCCAGCTAACTGGCCTTGTTCTAGAGAATTGTGGATGAAACTGTTGAGTTCAAGAAGTGCTGTGGTGGTACTGTGCCCTTTCTGAACCCATGCTGTTAGGGACATTGTATCCGATATTTTTTAAGTACTCGACCAGTTGGTCAGCCACTATACTTCTAGTGCTTTTTAAAAATAAAAGGGGAATGGAGATCGGTCGATAGTTCCCATGTAGTGCTCTATCACCACTTTGTGAACCAGGGTTACCAAGGCGGATTTCCACACTTGTGAAACTGAGATATACTTAAGGATAGATTCATTATTTTTGTTAGTGGTGACAGAATTTTGTCCTGGTAAGGGCAATAAGTTTGGGGTCAAGCGAATTCCACTGAATCTGGATTCCCAAACACCTTTTAGATGTACCTTCTAGCTTCCCTTTCAGGAACTGCTTTGAAATACAATGGGGTGTGTGCATGGGGCTGATCCCTGTTCCTTTGCTATCCTAGTTTGTAACAATATCAAAGTAGTACCGGGGAGTATGCTACTTAGGTCTGTAAATGCATTATTGAATGTGTTGGCATTGGTCCTCTTGGTCAAGAGATGGAGTACTATCAATCTTGAGCATGGTAGGGAGCCAGTTTGGTCTCTTCCTGTTAAATCCCTTAATGTTATTCCAAAACTTCCTACCATTATTCCAGGTGTTCGTGAGTGCTTTCCTATAATGTCTTTTTTCTTCCATGTGGATGGCTCAGGTGCAGTCACTTTTGCTCCTTTATATCCTTGTATATCCACTTGCCTGCCTGTGACACGTGCGCTGTCATAGGTGGTCTCTACATTTCATTAGTTCGATTAGACCTGGTGTGATCCAAGATTGTGGTCATCCTGATCTTCCGTTTTTAAATGGAGCGTGGATGTCGCTGGCAGCATTGAATCGATTAATAAAATATTCAAGAACAGAATTGATATCGTCAACGAGTCAGTTGGTGACGGTCTTGCATATGTAAGAGTTGTTTGAGCAGTTCCAGGTGACCATGGTTTAGGACCCTACTTATGATTGTTTTTAGCGTGCTTAATTAATTTATTCGACCAGTGACATATTATAGGCGAGTGGTCACCAATAGCGTCCGAGAGGATGGCTGTATTTGAGACACGCTTTTGGTGATTTTGAGAATCCAGTCCAGCAATGTGCTTGTCCCTGTTCTGCAATTAATTCTGGTTGGGGACTCAACTAGTTGGGTAAGGTGGATTGCAGTGATGACATCCTTGAAGGTGCATGCTTCATGGGAGAGCCAGTTCACATTGAAGTCTCCCATCACAATAATTTCTGAGTTCTGGTGTAATTTGTGAATGCAGTCCATGAATGAGTTGAAGCCGAGACCTGTTATCTAGGTGGAATATAGACTGAGGCCACAGTAAGAGCTTTGTTATGTGCTCCTAGCAGCACTTTGATGGCTAGCGCCTGAATAGTGTCCTTCTGTGAGGCAGAGGTAATGCATAACCCTTAAGTGTATCCTTTAGGTAGATTGCACAACCTCCCCTTTTTAGATTGTCTATCCTGCCTAAAGACAGAATAGCCAGGTAAGGAGATCAAGATGTTACGGTATTTTAGGCGAAAGCCAGGTCTCCACTACTGAGAGACCGTCCGGATTGTACTGAGTAACCCAGACTTTATAGTTGTCGAGTTTAGCCAGAAGACTGCAGATATTAATGGAGACAAGTGTGAGAACCTCTAGTTTCTTTATCTGACTATTCAGCTGCTATAGGGGCCAGGGTTTGGTTGTATATTGCCAGATATTAGTAATAGGAGTAGTAGCAGTCGTCTCAGTTGTTCCACAAGGCTACTTATATTTAAGTGTATTCTTATGACTCAGAGTAGGCCTCACGTTGTATTTGCGCTGTGTGACGGGGTTGTTTAGGAATGATAGGAATGTGAAATAGGCTATACTGCTAAGAGGTGATCTCATATATGTTGGCAGGTTCCTTAAAGTGTGAGAGGTTTTGTTGCCCAATCCAAGTATGGAGGTAACAGTGCCATATGCACAGAGTCCAGTCCTGTCCATGGGGTATGTGGAATGTTTGGGTTCATGCTCAGCTATCAGTCCTGCCAATGTTACCATTAACAATAGGGGAATCAAATTTGTGACTAACATTGTGAATGCAGGTTTTTGGTGGTTCTGCAGCAAGTAATTCCTTGACCTGAGAGTAGTGCTGCACAGATTGCAGACAGGGTTAGATTGATTCGAGAATAACACTTAAAACTGAAATTTAGGATGAGCTGGGGAACGTGTTAGAAGGAAAAACTCTCGGTCAGAGAGAAGGTGGTAAAGAGAGTGATTGTAGGTCCTCTAGTGACTAAGTAGTATAATCTGCTTATGGGAAAATGGGCATTTACTTTTCACAGGCCCAGGGTCACGTGCTCACAATTGGCTATAAGAGTAAAATGCCCACATAGGGCAGGTGGGATTAGCTGAACGTAATGCCTCAGATAGGGCAGGAGGGTGAGGAGTCAGCGCAGTGCTGGCAGGCAGCCAGTAGGAGAGCCACGCCACGGGTCGGGGGAAAGGAGCGCCTGGTCGGGGCCTCCTGACTAGAAGGAGGAAAGGGAGAAATAGAATTAATTTAAAGTGTATTAAATCGGTGTCCTGGGGGCAGACAGGTTGGAGACAGTGGGACAGCAGGCTGTCGGGACAGAGGAATTTAGCGGGCTGAGGGAGGGGAGAGAACGAGGAGGGTGGAGGAAGGCGAGACTGTAGCCAGTAGCTTGCAGGAATTCAACCCCGAGAAGTGAGAGGGGAGATCAGTAACATTTAAAATACACTCTACAAAATTTACACTAAGCTGATCTCTTAGTAAACAGGAGAGACCATTCCAGGCTAGGTGGTTACAATAAAAGCATAACTCTAAGTGTAAGCTAACTGTTCTGCATATGGCGCATGTGACTTAAACAATAAAATGCATCTTTTAACTGTTACAATACAGATTGATAGTAGGCAAGATCGAAATTAAATGCTGGGAAAACAGAGTCAGAGTTAGGTAGAAACAGTGTAGATGTATCATAGGTGGACACCCATGGCTAAAGAAAATCAGAGTTCCCGGTAAGAGACCCATGAGAACTGGGGGTGCCAGAGTTGGCGGGAGGAAAGTAAATCTGCTACAGCTCTGAGGTGTGCCTCCTGCTGGTTTATGTACAAACAGGGGAATGGGTCAGTCAGCTGGCCGCTGAACCCCGGCAATCTGCCAAGAAATCCCTGATTATGCAACAGAAAGAAAATACTTCTTGTTTATGGTTTGGGATTCAAAAAGGGCCTGGAGGTTCTTATAGAAAGGCTTGAAAATAAATTTTGGCAGACTTTGTTTAGATCAAGCTCGCTTGTCAACGTCAGCTGAGGGAGTCATAGCAGCAACAGAGCTATGCAGGCTCAGCCAGCGGAGAGTTTTAATAATAATAATAAAATAAATAACAAATGGCTTCCTGTAGGAACAATCTGTGCCTGCTGATTATCATCCAGCAGTCTTCTTGCTAACTGGACTTCCTCCTCCTTGCCCCCTGCTCCTGGGGGCTTGCTACTAGGTGGAGGGCATATCTGGAAAGTACAGTGGGAGCTGCTTTTGAAATGCGCTGCAGCATTCTACACTCACTTGTCAGCGCAGTTGAGAGTCGGAGTAGCAATAGAGCTGAGCAGGCTCAGCCAGCGGAGGGGACTTTAATTTTGGTTATGAGTCAGGAAGAGATCACTAGACTTGGGGCTGCATTGACTGGGAGTAAGATGACACATTCTCCCACCCAGGGCCACAGTGGGACACTATTACTTCAAGGATGCCAGATAGGAGGAGGCTGAACTATGGTGAGCTCGGGGAATGCAGGCACATTCCTCAACCACAACTGGTACCACTACAGAATTCCTACACCACTCTGGTGGGGTGGGACTGCCAAGAAGAGGCACCCGTGGTAGTGGCGGTGAGAATGTGTGGGCCCTCCCAACTGGAGATTCTAAGGAAGGTAAATAAATTGCCTAACTGTATCTCTGACTGCCTACCATCTTGCACTTCCAATAGGTATTCCCTGAAAAGCCTTTTACCTGTGATTGAAGGTCTACAAAGCCAGGTCTAGCTTTGGCTGTGCTGCTGTTAGTTGTGTGTTACCTTTATTGTGGAATAAACTGCAAAAAACTAAAATTAAAGATAACCGTCAGTTTGGCATCCTTCAAAGCACTATACTCTCACTACTTTACAGAATCCTGCACCTGTTACTCCTGATCACGCATTCCCTCATCCATCTGGTGTCCACTATTTTGCCATGACCCCTTTAGTTGCCAGTCTAGCTCCCCTGGCCTCCCCCACCATCTGTCTCTCTCTCTCTCCCCATCCCCGCCTCACCCTCCCCGCTCTCTCTCTCCCACCCTTTTCATTTTCTTGCCTTATTCTCCTTCTTTCCCTTGCCTAGCCAACTCCAGTATTGAGTGTGCTACTACAGTGGTCTGTATGTACATAATTGCTCTTGGCTGAATCTGTCCGACTTAACTGTGTTATGCGTATGCCTGTTTAACATAGCTGTTCATTGATGTTGCTTGTATTTATAATTATTGAAATTTTATGCCTTATATATATTGTTGTACTATTGCCTATGCCTGTTCCGCAGATGATGTACACTGGTATTGCTTGTACTACAATCATTGAAATTATGTGCATTATATGTATTGTTGTACCCTTCCCCAGGTCCACCTATCAAATGAGCTTTGCTTGATGGTGTTCGCCTGGTTAAATAAAGATTTTGAATTGAATTGAATTGAAAGAGGACCCCAGAGGAGGAGGAAGCAACTTCTGGTGGGGAACTCCATTATCAGGGGCATAGAGTTGGGAATAGGAAAGGAATGGAGAGAAGGGTCAGGTGCCTACCTGGCACCACAGCCTGGAGGGATGGGAAACTTATCCTACTGATCGCTAGGGCAGTAGAAAGAGAATGGAGCTGGGTGTTCTAGGATCGTGGATATGTTGTTCATCCACACTGTTTGGCATGTCCTTTCCACTTTAAATCTTGCTGGAAGTCTTCAAGCTGGCTCCTCCCACCCACCTGCTGGGTGGTATATACCAACTCCGTCCCGTGACACCAGATCTTCCTTTCCGCTGGAAGATATAGGTTGCCTGCCCCATGCTCTCTCATTTTGTAGGCCCAGGCTTTCAAAACTTCGGTTTTACGAAATTAAAACTCATCTGAGTTAGCGATCGCGCTTTTGCGTCCTCGATCATGGAAGAGAAATCTTCTCCGGATTTCGCGGTGTCCTTGCAGCCAGAAGATGTCATGCACGATCCCCATCTCACATCGTCTACTGCTAGGTGTCAGCCATGACACCTTGTCCTGCAACTATTGTGGCCTTCCATCCGCGTCCTGGGCGACTGCCTGGCACGTTGAAGTTGGGGAGACGGAGAAAAGGAATCCTCCGGTGAAGTCCAAGGAGGCTAGGTGGGCAGTTTCCACGGACATGGGTTCTGCCTGGCAGCTGGAACGCATGAAAGCGCTTTGAAGAAGAAGCCACCCGTGCTTGGGACAATCGAAGCTTATTTGTTCCACCCAACCTGGGCTCCACTTTCACAGGTTCCTTCAAGGAGTTGTGCCAGTCTGTCCCCACCCGGTGAGAGGTGCCTGCGAGTCACTCTCGATCTACGTAAAAGAGATAAGGAACCAGGTTCGTCTTGGCGAAGGCTCTCTTGGGACCGAGAGGTATCAGTCCCAGGAGCATGCGGCCAGAAGACCGAGGATATGGCCGATTAGGTTGAGATTGTTCCCAATCCAATCGACCCGCTGTCACCGCCCGTCGTCGACTCTTTGGAAAGGACTCGGGTTCTTGTCTCCCGATGAGGAGACCCAGCCTGCTGGTGTCCCCATCAAGGACCAGGTTCGGATCCCGGTATCACTGGTCCTGCGGTGTTTCCTGAGCGACCGTGTCAGCCCGTCCGATCCCGGTCGAGGTCGAGAACCCCCACATCCGGATGGCGAGGAAGAGCCATAAGCACTCCAAAAGAAGCGATGCCGCGGTCAACCTCGTCCTCCTCAGATGAGAGAGAGGCTCAGCGGAAACTCCATCGGTGCTATAAAGAACTCATATCGCAACAGCTGATTTTGTCTGGGCACACGTCGACTTGACTCTACCCTGTCATTACTTGGCTTTCGCCTCCTGGGCGAAGCCAACCCCTCGGAACAGAAGCTTTTGGTTCCTTAGCCCGTCTGGTTCGGCCTATACCAGTCTTTCCACTGATAGTGGTGGAGCCGCCACCTAAGCAGCCTGTGGGAGGGCTCCTTCCAAGAGGACCGACGAGATACCGGGCTTCATCGGCGTCTGTCAGTCATGGTCACCCCAGACTGCCCTCGGCAGGTCGAGGGTGACTTGGGCTACAGGCCGTTGTACCCTGACTTGGATGTCACGGGCTCTACTCTCATCCTGGGGATGATGAGTCGTCTATTAGCACAGGGATGGAGGAAGGTCCTTCCTCCTTCAAGGGATCCTTCATCTCATCTCTGATTCTACAGGATGCCCTGGAACCCATCTGAAAAGGCAGAGTACCCTCTCATGGACATGCTCAAGAGGGGATACCCAATGGAGGCCTTTCCTGTGGCTGAGGCCATTGTTGGTCCGGCTCTTGAACTGTGGCAGCATCCTGCCTCGTGTCCAGCGCCGTCAGCCCGCATGGCCCGCAAGTATGTGGTGCTCATGGGTCCTTTGCGGGGTTCACAGAGCTCCCTTCGACCGAGAGCCTGGTGACCGCCTCTTTGTTCAGGCATACTGGCAGTTTTGCCAACACTGATCGACCTCCCAACAAGGAGTCCAAGTATTTGGACCATTCAGGCGGAAGGTCTACGCAGCATCTTCCTTGGGCCTTCGTCAGGCAAGTTTGGCCGTCATCATGGCACACTTCTCCCATGCCCCTTCGAGTCATTGGACGAGTACTCCCTCATCTTCCCGTGGACATGCAGACCACGGTTAAGCAGAGTCTGAGATCAGGGCCGTGCTGTTGCCAAACAGCAGCTCCAGGCGGCCCTGGACATCGGGACTCTTGTGCCCGCCGATGGCTGCCGAGGTTGTCTCTCGCCACAGGCTTGGCTGAGGCTGTCTTCCTTCCGGCGGATACTCAGCACAAGTTAGCTGATGTGCTTTTCCTTGGGACTGACTTGTTCGGTCAAGGTAGCGATCACCTACAGGCGCATAGAGCGAGTCACAATACCACCTTATGCGCCACTTCTGCCAAGAGTTCTTTGGGCAAGAACCAGCAGAAGAAAAAGAAGAAGCCCTTTCAGAACTCTTCCCCTGCAGTTCAGCAGTCCTTCTACCAGGGAGGACAGCAGCATCAACATCACCATCATCATCAGCAGCAGGCTCAAGCTTGGGCCCTTGGCCCAAGCCTGGACCAATAGGCCATGCAGTGGAGGCCAAGGTGCATGTACTGGACCTCCTCTTCCTCCAAGCCTGATCAGTGTCGGGGTGGGGTTGCCACCCCTATTCCTGTCACACTAGCTCTGGGGTCTTCCATGGAGGTCCAGCTCCACCACTTCCTTTCCGCCTGGTCCGCTATCACTACGGACAGGTGGGTTCTCAAAGTGGTTGGTCGGGACTGCCTCTAGAATTTGAACAGTACCCTCCTAGCGAACACGCGCCCCCTCGGGAAGAGCAGTTCCGCATGCGCAGTCGACGAGGGCGACATTGCTCCAATCCTCCTCAAGGAGGCAGTAGCTCTCGTGGCAGATCAGTCTGCAGACCCAGGCTTTGTCTCCAGGTATTTCCTGGTGCCTAAGCAGACGAGGCTGGCACTCATTCTAGATCTCCACGACACAGTGATATATACTGAAGAAAGGACCTCGGCATCACAAACAAAATTACAAACCGCTTTCGACTGACTAGCAGGCTTTTTTCAGAAACACCATTTATGCCTAAATGTTTAAAAACCAGCTGCATCTTATTCTCCAGATCTGCTGAAGCTAAAATCTCGAAATTAAGTCTATAGGTGGAACTATAATACAACAGGTAGATAGTTACAAATATTTAGGACTGACTCTGGATCTGTGTTCCCATTAAGGTTGCAGATCTGGGTGTGCACTGCACCCTCTCCAAAAATTATCAGGGTACAAAATAAATCATAAGGTTCATTCTACCATTTGTACAAAATATTTGTGGGGTACATATACTTCAAACAGAATTAGGTACAGTGTACCCCTTCACACAAAAATGTACTTGATTTCATAATTTGTACTTGAATCAAGTACAGATGGGGGTAAATGGAACACTGCTCTGGATGCTAAGTTAACCTGGAAATAACACATTGATATCTTGAAAAGAATTTGGGCAATAAACTAGGAGCATTATACAAGATAAGGCAGTATTTGTCTTTAGACATTAGATTAAAGGTGGTAAATAGTATGTTACTTCCTATCCTAGATTATGGGGATGTGTTTTATGGAGGGGCAGCCGGAGACTACTTGCGGACTGGACACCCTATACAACAAGTTGGCACGTTTTACATTAGAGGTACCTAAAGACCCACCACTGCAATTTATATAGATCTTTGCAGTGGTTAAAATTGAGTGATAGAAGAGATTGATATCGCTTACATTAATGTATAAGGCTTATAAATCTAAATTACCACAGTATTTACTAGGTTAATTCTCCTTTAGGGAAATTAAACCTAACTAAAGTCTGCCCATGGTTTGGAATTTGATGTTCCAGGTGTGGTTCGAACCTGGGCAGATCTGCCATTTGGGTAAAAGGGCCTGTAACATGGAATTTACTGCCTATCTCTTTATGTCAGAGTAATCAAGTAATCAGACTGGAGACCATAAAACAGTGGTATAAAACTAAATCAAGTACATTGCTTCCCTGCTGTATGGGTGTAGTTATTTAGAAAAGATTATATTATAACTGTTTAGCATTTGTGTGTGTATCCTGTGTCCAATTTTAATTTGTGTGTTATACATAATTTTTTGTATGCTGTATTCAGTTGTTCGCTTTGTATAGGTTTGTGTAATTTGAATGCTTTCTATTCCTAAAAAAATGGACCTCCTTTGAAATGAGCATTGCTCAGTGGAGTATGTAACAACTTTTCCAATTCATGAATTTGTGAATAAAATTTTAAACAAACACTACAATGACCTGAATCAATACCTCAGGTCACGCACCTTCGGATGGTCACTCTGTCCCAGAGCATACCATCCTTGGAGGCGTATCTATGTGGTTCTGTTCATTGGATCTGCAGGATCGTTCTTTCACATCCCAATCTGTCCATCCCATCAGCGGTTCCTCCACTTCAGGGTTGAAGGGACCTATACGAGTTCTGAAACCATACCGTTTGGCCTGTCCATCATTACGGGTCTTCACCAAATGCATTGCAGTGGTGGCGGCCCATCTCAGGCATCGGGGGGTCAGAATTTACCCCTACCTCGACGACTGGCTCCTGGCAGGTTCCACTCAACAGGAGGTGAAGAGGATCTGGCCCTCAGACCTGCTTCCAGCTCGGCCTCCTGATCAAGGCCAAGTCAGAACTTGTGCCCGTCTCAGGTGATGGGCTTCATTGGAGCAGAGCTCGACTCTTGTCAAGCCAGAGCTCGGATCCGGCGGACAGGGCGAGGTTCTTTCCTCCTTTGCCCAATCATTTCTGATTGGGCACTGCACCTGCCGGGACTTTCTGCGACTTCTGGGCTACATGGTGGCATGCACCCCAGTGGGTCCGCTGGGTCCGGCTGCACATGCACCACCTCCAGTGGGAGCTGGCCACCAGTGGACTCAGCGTCATGGTCATTTCGACCAGCTGATCACTGTGACCCAGAAGATGTGGGACGGTCTCCAATGGTGGACCACCCCAGATTGGTTGCAGGAAGGGATCCTGTTTGTTTGCCCTAGCGATGGTGGTTCTTCGACCGATGCCTCTCTCATGGGCTGGGGAGCCCCATGGGGCAACTGGGGCCCACGGGCTGTGGACTCCGAGGTCGATGCCACATCAACCAGTTGGAGCTCAGAGCAATCAGACTGGCACTGTCAGCTTTCATTCCTCAGCTCCGAGTCAAGTGGTTCAAGTCCAGGCGGACAATACCACGACCATGTACTACCTCAACAAACAGGGCGGCGCGTACTCCCATCTGTTATGCAAGGGGCGCTCCACGTCTGACCCTCATAGGCTGGTTGGAGGCAGATCTCCTCGCCATCCATGTGGCAGGAGCTCGAACCAGCTGGTGGATGCTCTCAGCCACTTAGGCCAGACATCCCATGAGTGGTCTCTCCATCCAGAGGTAGCTTACAGCCTGTTCTCCCATTGGAGCAAACCGATGGTGGACCTGTTTGCCTCCAGGGAAAACACCAAGCTGAGGCTGTTTCATTCCACCCCCTCAGCAGGGCTCACTGCAGGAATGCCTTCTCGAGGATGTGGAGCCCAGGCCTCCTGTACCCTTCCCTCCATTTCCTTGATCACATTTGGTGTCAGGGTAAGGTCTGGACCCTTATCCTGTTCTGTAGCTAACATTCTCGACTACCTTTGGTCCCTCTCAAAGGGGTCTATGGTTATCGACCCTTAGGGTGTACCTGGCAGCCATTTCTGCTTACGACGCAGGCCAGTCAGCCAACTTTGGCGCAGGAGACAGTGGTCGGGTGCTTTTCAAAGGCCTGGATCACATATCCTCCAGTGCGTGAACCTCCACCTCCGTGGGATCTACTGCTGGTATTGGCAAAGCTCATGGGCAAGCCATTGAACCATTGCAGAAGTGTGAACTGTCACACTTGTCGAAGACAGCCTTCTTGGTGGCTATCACGTCTGCCAGAAGGACAGGGAGCTCGGTGAGTCCCTTATCTGATCTTCCACAGGGACAAATTGTCCTGTGCCCCCACCTGAAATTCCTTCTGAAGGTGGTGTCAGAGTTCACCTTAACCAGGTGTTGACTCTGCGGTATACTACCCTCTTTACACCTTGGAGGCTGAGTACAAGCTCCATACTCTGGACCCTGAGACGTGCTCTCTCCTACTATAAGGAGAGGGCCGGCAGGAAATTCGTGAAGAGGTTCATCAGCTGTTTTCACCTACGCTGAAGCCACTTCTGGCAGACCTGCAGCGAAGTGGACTATTGCAAGATGGATCACATCATGCATAGGTCTGTGCTATGAGTTGGTGGGCAAGGAGCTTCCCAGAGGGATAAGAGCTCATTATACCTGCCATACTACTGCATCGGTGGCTGCTTCGGGACATCCCTATCCAGGAAATCTGTCGGGCTGCTACCTGGAAGTCAGAAAACACCTTCATCACCCACTACCACATCGACCTTGAGTCATGCCGGGATGCTGGTTTTGGGGCCTCGGTTCTCAATCTCTTTTCCCTAAGTAGGGGTGTGCGCCTTGCCTCCTTCCTCCCGGAAAACTGCTAGGAGTCTGCTGAATAGTGTGGATGAACAACATATCACAATTCTAGAAAACAGGTTACTCACCTGTAATAGTAGTTCTAGGAGTAGTTTGTTGTTCATCCACACAAACCACCTAACCTCCCGCTGCGGACTCTGCTGACCTGGCTTCCAGCGGCTAATATCTGGAGTCATTGGGCAGAGCTGAGGTATATACCAGCCGGGTGGGTGGGAGGAGCCAGCTTCAAGACTTCTGGCAAGATTTAAAGGGAAAGGGACATGCCAAACAGTGTGGATGAACAACATATACCACTCCTAGAACTACGGTTACAGGTGAGTAACCTAGTTTTATTGTCCACCTGAGGACAAATGACCTGGTTAGTGACAGGGCAGACACGGGGGTCTAGGGAGCTGGGAAGAACCCTTAGGTAGCATGCTGTGTAGCTTTGCAATGGTATTGCCTGTCTACGATAGAGGGAAGTAGAGTGAGCTCCACACCAAGGCTTTCAACTCATAGTTGAAGGACTGGTCAGAGAGGAGGGGTATGGCTACATTGGGAACTGGGGACCCACCTAGGAGGATAAGAGCCTATACAGAGTTGATGGCCTGCATCCATCCGGGAGGGAACCACAGTTCTGAGTAGACAGTTTAAGTGTTACTTAGATGAATGCTAAACTAGCCAAGGGGTAGTGGGCAAAAAGGAGCAGAAACCCCTCGCCCCCAGGCTGAGAATAGAGGGTAGGTGATCCTAAGGGGCAAGAGTCCACAACAGAGCAAGTTAATTAAGGAGTAGGGGATTAGCAAAGGAGGAAGGAGGAAGCAAACAGGCAGAAGAAAAGAGGAGGAAGAGGAACAAAAGAAACAGGAGACGATACAAACAAAAAAGCTAAAAAAATATAGAAGGAGATGTCTTCCGTCACTGCCACTGCAGAAAGAAGATTGCCTCCACAGACAAACAGCCTTTATGTTTCTGCTGTCTTGGGCCTAACCATGAAGTTTCTCACTGTGAGCTCTGCCAGAAGTTTAATCAAACAACCCTAAGGTGGCCAGAAGGCTCTTAAAAATTTCCTAATGGAACATCAGGCAGCCTGTTGCGGCAGGGGTCCACCGAGGTCCCAGCCTCTCAGTCGCTGACAGGGTCATGGAGCTCTATAGCTTCTAAAGTCCAAGACAAGTCCTCAGGAAAAGTCTTAAAGAAGACCGAGATTGGGACCGCTCCCCTGGTGGTGGCCCCTCTCCTGACTGCTTCCTCATCTTCTCCGGGGAACTGCATCTACAGCTGCAGTGCCGACAAACCAATCTGCTGTCTAGGCCTCTGTATCTACCAGACCCTACCAACAGCTACCAGCCGTTGTTGACCTCTGGTAGTCGGACCCTCCTCCGTCAACGCAGGCTCATCAACGACCATCCCGGCGTGGCCTAATATCTCTCCAGGCCTTAGGCTAGACTTCATCCTCAGGCTTTCAGGGCCCTTCCATCGAGCCCGCTCCCAGCTTGGTCGATCCCCCACACCGTCGGCGTGGGGTTTGACACTCGATCTGAATAAGATCCTTACCAAGTTCACTACAGTGATTGTCCAACAACAGTGTCTTTAGGCCTTCCTCACCTGTACCGTCAATGGCTGCTTCAGTGTTGCCCCCCTCCCCGTCGACTGAGGGATGATCCCGCGGTTCGCGATCGGCACATCGTACGTTGGACCTAGAACTACAGGAGGTTGACTCGAAGAACAGTATCATCCTAACCTCATTCTGCCTGATGATGAGGAAGGGAGGAGGAAGAGCTTCTGTCCTCAGGCAGGTTCACTGTCTCCTGTGTCAGTGAGGACCCTTCCTTCTTTAGTATTATGAAGCAATTGCCCTCTGCCATGGTGTTTCCTACAGAGGAGGAGGGATGTCACCAGGAAGGATATGGTTGACTTTCTGGAGATCCTTGAGTCTCCTCCAAAGATGGTTCCTCCCATCTTGCCTGCTTTGATAGATACTGCCGCTGCTGCTTGGTACCGCCAGATATGGTGCCAGCTGTGCCCAGGAGGGAAGATAAACTCTGTAATGCCTCCAGGAGTTCCTTTGCTATGCGGCTCAGCCTGAGACAGACTCAGTGGTCAGTAAGGCTGCCCATGACAGGTCTAAGGCACCCAAACACCTTAGCTCCCTCCCCAGATAAGGAGTCTTGCAGAATCGACCTTTGGGGTAAGAAGGTTTATGCTTCATCCACCTTAGGCTTGAGGATTGCAAATTCAAAACCAGCTGGAAGAAGGGTAAGACTCTGCTGCCCAGTCTCGTCCAGAGGGCTGTCAGAATCAGGAGCTTCTCCAATGCTTACAGACAGCAGAGGATGTCAGCAAGCACCTGCTCAGGGCACTTTATGATTTGGCTGACACCATTGCCAGGGCTCCTGCCATGGGCATATGCCTATGTAGGCAGTTCTAGTTGCAGGTTTCTGGCTGTGCCGTGGATGTTCAGCAAAAGGTGTTAAATGTCCCTCTAATGGGGCCAAACTATTTGGCCCTGATGTCCAGGACATCATTAGTGACCTGCAGGCTTTGGGCAGGGCCCTTAAATCTGTCCACTCACTGTATCATAGCAGCAGAAGAGCAAACAGTGCCCTCCTTTTGTAGGGTACCTAACAGACAGGGAGCAGCTGCCTAGGCCTCAAGGCATGAGAAGAGCCTCCACTGCCCTACCCACCCCTCCAATGGTGGAGCTGAGGCCAAGCACCTTGGGTCGGCCTGCAGCTGAATCTACCTCAGCTTGACTCCTTGCCAGACCACCCTCCTCTGGTTGCCGATTGGAAGGTGGTGGTCAGAGGATGGTTTTCCCTCCATTTAAATCGATGGAGAACTATAATTTCAGATGCTTGGATTCTGCAACTCATAGAAAAGGGCCATACTTTGGAGCTTGTAAAGTATCCTCCAGAGATCTCTCCAATTACCTCTCTCTATCCTCCAGACAGTGATTCAGGAGGCAGTACAGTCCCTTCTGAACAAACAGGCCATAGAGACGTGCCCAGGCATCAGAGGAACAAAGGGTTTTACTCAAGGTTCTTTCTAATTCCCAAAAGACTGGGGATTTGAGGCTATTCTGGATCTAAAAGACCTCAGTCTGTATGTCCAGTACAAAAGTTTTGCATGGTAACTTTGCCTGGCCTGATGTCTCTGCTCAAACAGGGTGACTGGCTATGCTCGCTGGACATGCAGGATGCCTGCCTGTACATATCTGTGTTCCCTCCTCACAGGAAGTTTCTCTAGTTCCTTTTCAGGGTGAACACACTACCAGTTCAAAGAGCTGCCCTTTGGCTTGTCCTCTACACATGAGTCTTTACCAAGTGCTTAGCAGCCCTCAGGAGGGAGGATGTACATCTTCCCTTATCTGGACAATTGACTCTTAAAGAGCCCATCCAGAGACCAGCTTTTGGAGACCTTAAGTAGGACTCTTCAGTTGTTCCATTCTCTGGACATCATAGTCAGTTTGCCCAAGTCGGTCCTGGTTCTGGGTCAGAGACTGCAATACATAGGGGTGGTTCTAGGACTCTGTGCAGTGGAAAGCCTTTCTCCCTCTGAACAGGGTGGAGTGCCTCATGGCCCAGACCCAGGAGGTGGTCCAGAGTTGGCATATCCCCACCAGGCTGTATTTAAGGCTTCTGGGTCTAATGGCAGCTGTGATTCCTACTGTTCCTCTGGCCAGACTCCACATGCTTACCCTTCAGGACCCTCGGGTACAGTGGGATCAACAGACGGACAAATTGGACAAGTTAGTCCTAGTTTCTTCTGTCGTTGCAGAGTGCTTCAGTGGTGGATGGACCCTCAGAACCTTTTCCAAGTGGTCCCATTCCAGGTGTCATCTCCCCAGCAGATCCTTACCTTGGACGCATCCGGGGATGGGTTGGGGGACCACCTGGGCCCTTTTCAGACTCAGGGATCCTGGTTCCAGACTGAGGTCTCACTGCACATCAATGTCCTGGAGATATGGGTGGTTCTGTCTGCCATGCAGGCCTTTCAGAACCACCTTCTGCCAGGTAGTTGCTGATTCAGTCAGACAACCTCATCTGTGTAGTGTACTGCATTGACAAGCAAGGAGGGACTCATTCATACCCTCTTGGCATGGAGGTCATGATAGTGTGGTATTGTGCTCTGGACCACTGTCTGACTGTTTCAGTGGTCCACATCCCAGGAGTGCTATACACTCTGACAGACAGACTCAGTCCAGCATGTACGAGTAGGAGCTGCTCTCATTTGTTGCAGAAGATCTGTTCACAGATGTGGTCATCAGAGTTGGACCTTTTTAGTCCTCACTCAATACAAAAGTGCCCAATTTCTGCTCGCCAGTCCAGGGCCTGGAGTTTTCTAGCTGCAGACGCTTTGTCCCTCTCCTGAAGTGGAAGGTTTCTTTATGCCTTTCCCCCATTTCCTCTGATTCATAGGGTACTAATCAAACTGCAGATGGAAGGGGCCACCATGATTCTGGTAGCACCATTCTGGCCCTGCCAGATATGGTGTCATCTTCTACTGCAGTTGGCAGAGGAACCTCTGGTCCCTCTCCCCTCTGCAGAATCTACTGACCCAGGATCACGGGACACAACACAAACAAAACCACACTTATTGGCATGGGGAGGTGCAGTGACCTCGCCACAGCAAAATCCACAACACAGCTGCGCTCAAAGCTGGAAAATTATGTAGAAAAATCAGTCCAAAAGCAAGCTTGCCATTGACATTGAAAGTTTTATTCTTCAAGCCCTAGCGAGCCTCAGCCTCAGCGCTTCACACCTCTAGGGTGACAAAGCATCATGCTAGAGGTGCGAAACATCGAGGTTGTGTGCTTGCCAATGCTTGGTGAATAAAACTTTCAATGGCAAGCTTGCTTTTGACTGATTTTTTTTTATACATAATTTTCCAGCTTTGAGTGCAGCTTGATTTTTCCAGGATCAAGTGACCCTGGTCCATCCCAACCTCCAGTCCTCCATCTGCATGCTTGGCTCCTGAGGATGTAGCCATCGCCAGATGTGGGGTTTCCAACAGAGTGGCAGATGCCTGGTGGCCACACACAACCCTCCACCGGAGCCGCTTATTCCATGAAGTGAAGTGGTTTGCCATATGGGCTACCAAACATAATCTGGACCCTTCACCTGTCCGATGAACCAGATTCTGGACTACCTGATCTCCCTGTCTGACTCGAGCTTCAGTACTCCTCCTCAAGGTACACCTTTTGGCTGTTTCTGCTTTCCATGAGCCCATGGGTGACCACAGTGTAGCTCAACTGGATGTCTCCCATACCTTTCTGAGGGCATCCTGCATCTGAAACCTCCAATCCGTTCTCCTGTTCCTGCTTGGGATTTAAATTTCTTTTGGAGAAGTTGACCCTGTCTCCTTTTGAGCTCATTGCAATTTCGGCGTGCGCTTTCTTTCCTGAAAGCACTCTTTTGGTTACCCTTACCTCTGCTCGAAGAATTTCAGAGCTTCAGGACCTCTGGTGCGAAGAGCCGTGTTGATTTTTCACAAGACATACAAATCTGCCAGCAGAAACGGCCTTATGGTCTATTAAGTTAGTCTCTAGAATGTGCAGCTAGCACACTATATTGCAGCTGCTCCCTCACCTTTACCCACCCCCGGCACCCTGTCGCTTTTTGCTATTTATTTTGCTTTTGTCTGCTTTTCCAATGCCAGGACTTCAGCCCAGTCACGGACCTTGCCACCCTGATTCCCAAATCGGCTGCAACTCCCCAGTTCCCCATGGCTTACTCCCCAGGGCAGGGCACCGGCAGGTGTCGCAGACTTAGGTCAGGTCAGAGGAGCCATCCTGGGAGGCGAAGAGGCGCGGCGAGCAGGCGTCATGGAGCGCTGGCAGCAGGTGTTGTTGACCCCTATATTTCCTGGGGGTGGGGACGTCAGACGACATCCAGTGTCTGCCCCACCCTGGAGGATGTCCAGACACTGGCTGCTGCGGTACCTCGCCTCCTCGGGCCAGGGGTCTGCTGTAGCACTGGAAATACTCAGCACCCTTCCCCCGAGAAGGAGAGCAGTCCATGTGACACTCCATCCTTCTCCCCTGGCCAGCCCTCCGACGTCCATGTCCTTTTGAAACTGCCCACTATGCTACAGGATACCACCTCCTTGGATAGAGTGTTCTATTTCTCCATCAGCGCTCTGTGAAAATGCCTCCTCATGTCTCTCTGATATCTTCCACCGTCCTACCTGAAACCACGCCTCTGATATCCCTTTTCTCCTCAGCTTAAATATCCCTTCTGTGCCTGTATTGTTAATCCACTTCAAATATTTGAAGGTCTCAATCATATCCCCTGAGTCCTCCTCTCCTCCAGGATGTACACAGTCAACTCAGTCAGCCTGTCCTAATAGGTTTTGCCCTCCAGCCCTGGATCATCTTAGTTGCCCTATGCTGTACCCTCCAGCAATCTGATATCCTTCTTCAGAAAGGGACACCAGAACTGCCGCAGGATCTCCAATGTGGTCTGACTAGTGACCTGTACAGAGGCAGGGTCACATCCCTATTTTTGGATGAGATCCTCTCGCAATACACCCCAGCATCTTGTTGGCCTTAGCTGCCACCTTCCTGTACTGAGCTGAGTTGTTCATGTTATCCATTATGATCACCCCTAGTCCTTCTCCTCCTCCTGTGACCTCTATCTGAACCTCCCAACTGGTAGCTCCTCCCTGTGTTCCTTGCTCGGAAGTGCATAACCTTGCACTTCTTTGCATTGAAGCTCAATTGCCACTTTTCCGACCACTCCTCCAATTTGATCAGATCCTCCGTAGCCCTTGCCACCCTCTGTCATCCACCACTGCTCGTATCTTGGTATCATCTAAACAGACTGATCTTGCTCCTAACGCCATGTGAGATATCCAATATGAATAACCCAAACAACACCAGACCCAGGACTGAGCCCCAAGGCACCCCACTTGTCACTGCCCTTGGGGAAGAGGTGCCCCACCACCACCACCACCACCTGTTGCTGCCTCCTTCAGCCAGTTCACAGTCCAGTTTACCATCTTTGTCCCTGTCCCCACATGTTGCAGTTTACCCCCAGCTTCCCATGAGGCACTGCATCAAGGCCTTGCTGAAGTCCAAATACAGCACATCCATTGCATGGCCTTTATCCTTTTCCTTGTTACCGCTTGTAGTATTCAATTAGGTTTGTCTGGCGGGATCTTCCAGAGACGAATCCATGCTGCTGACTGTCCAGGAGTCCATTTTCCTCAAAAGGTCACCAGCCTCTCTTTCTGTATTGCTTCCATAAGTTTTCCTACAATGAATGTGAGACTTACAGGTCTGTAATTGCCTGGTTCATTCTTTGGGCCACTCTTGTGGAGGGGCACCACGTGAGCCATCCTCCAATCCTGTGGTAAGTAACCTGTTTCCAGGGAGGTATTAAACAGGCCCACCAATACCCAGCCAGTTTTTTCAACACCCTGGGATGAATGCCATCTAGACCTGGTGCCTTATCCACCCTTAGTGCCTTCAGACCCTCCAGCACCCTGCCCTCTGTAATTACCCTGTCTGTCCTCCTCCTCCCTTGCCCTCCTTCCCCATCCCTGAGGTAGCTGTCCACCTTTCCCTTTGTGAACACAGAACAGAAGTACTCATTTAGTGCTTTTGCCTGTTCTGCTCCCTTCTCTACCCACTCCCGTCCTTTCTAATCCTCATTATCTGGTTGTCCTGCAGTTCCTTCTCTCCCGTTGTATCTGAAAAATCTTTCTCCCATTCCCTGATGCCCTGTGCCAGCTTCAGCTCCCTGGAAGCTTTGGCTGCCCTGATCAATCTGATTACCTCCTTGGACTTGCATACAATTCCCTGTCTTTCCCCTCCCAGACTTCTTGAACCTCCGACTAGCTGCTTTTTTGCCCTTACCCCTTCCAGAACCTCCTTGTTCAGCCAGCATTGCTTAGCCCTACTCTTCTTGCTCAGCATCTTGGTACATGACCCAGTTGCCTCAATCAGCCCAAGTTTGTAATTGCTTCTTTCACTGTGTGATTCTCATGTACCTACTGTTTCATGTAACTGTAACCATATTACTGTATTGTATGATGTACTAGTTGTCTACTCTGACGTGGAACTTTGTAAAAGAGCTTGCACCCAAAGGTGTTTCTGAACTACTAAATAAATAAAAATAAAAACAAATAAAACAAAAGTTTGATAATATCCCACTTCTGATCTGCATCCATATCAGGCCTAATTCCTACCAGGTGCCTTCCCAGAATTTCCCCATCTAGATAAAGTCTGCCTGCCTGAAGTCAAGCCACCCTGGTTCCGGTACCTACAGTCTCTCTGCCCATGCTGAGCATGAACCACACCAGTTGATGGTCACTTCCAGCCTGCGGGTCCTTCACCCTCAGATCCCTCACAGCCTCCCGTTAGTTAGCACTAGGTCCAGAGTGTTTTCCAGCTGAGTTGGCCCACTGACCATCTGCACCAGAAACTATCCTGGAATGCATCCAGTAGCACCTTCCCTTGCGCTTGGGTGGCTGTGATTCCTCAATCCACTCCTGGTGGACTGAAGTCCCCCACAATCACGTGTTCCCTTTCCTGCATACCCTTCTAATCTGCTCCACTAACTCCTTGTCCAATTCATCTGTCTGAGCTGGTGGTCTGTACACCACCCCATCCATGAGTATCCTACTTTTATAATCAAGGAACTGCATCCATAATACCTGTTTACCCTTCTTCCCCTCAACCCTTGTACACATTATCCTTCTCCGCGTAAATTACCACTCCTCCCCCTCTCCCGTTCTCTGTCTTTTCTCTATATCCTATATCCTGGGATCATCAGATCCCAGTCCTGGTGTTGTGTGGCCCAAGTCTTTGTGATGGCAGCAATGTCCACCATCCTGACGATGAGGAGAGCCTGTAACTCAGCTGTTTTGTTCCCCAGGCTCCTTGCATTCAGGAGACCATCCTCCACCAGTTCCCTTCCTTACCTTAACCCGTTTCCACTCATCCTGATTCCCCTTGGCCCTACCCTGGTACCATCCCTGTTAGCATGAGGGTTAGCTTGTTCGGCTCCCCTATCCGGTGACCCTGCATACCTGTTGCACACCGCCTCCCTCATACCTAGTTTAAATCCACCCTGGATGCTGTGTACTCCCTCAGCCTTTGTTTCAAGACTCCTGACCCACCTTACTCAAATGCAATCTGTCCTTCTTGTATAGATCACTGTTGTCCCAGGTGTTTCGCCAACCTCCCAACAGCCCATATTCTTGGGTTTGACACCACTCTCTCAGCCAAGAGTTAAATTCCTCTATCCTTTCTTTCTTTGTCGTTCTTGCCCTGGGTACTGGGAGTACTTTCGAGAAGGCACTGAACTCCCTACTTCCAAACATAACCTCTCCAGTTCCTCAAACCTCTCCCTCACCAATTCATCCATTACTGTCCCCAAGTCATCTGTGCCTACATGCCGCACCACCACATGTGGTTTATCTCTTCCCCTCCTAACACACTTGAGCAAGGATTGTTCCGCCTACCTGCTGTCAGTCCAGGTACTGATTCACCCATATCCGACTATGCCATTCTCCCTTCCCTCCCACCTGACCCCTTTTAGGATTGAGTTCCCTAGCACTAAGACCTCATCCCCCCTTCTCCCACTGTTTCCCTGTACTGTCCTACTATCCCTACCCCACCTTGAACATCCACCTGTCCTGCACACTTGCGACTTGCTCTGTCCCCAGCCAAGCCCCGCCCTGTCCCACCAAATTGACCCTCCAGATATATCCTACGCCCCTCCCCTATTGTTCATCTCACCCCTATGACTCTTCCTGCCTCATAACCTCCTTCCCATCCTCTAGATCCCTCTTCCTTTCGACTCCTCTGCCCTGCCCCCGCCTCACATCTACCTCAATCCATTTTCATCTTTCTCCCCTGCCCCCTCCTCTGCCAGACAGTTGCTCCCTATATTTTCTCTACCCTCTTCCCTCCTGCCCCTTCCGGAGAGCACCTCCTCATCATCCACCACTGAAGGCAGTATAGCAAACCTCTTTCCTGAGCAACTACTGAATGCATGTCCCCTAGTGCCACCCCGAGGTTCCCCTTATGCTTCTAAAATGTTTCACCCCATCCCTATCCTCCATGATACCACTGGCTCAGTACCCCTGGTCCCTAGGAGGGTGACCTTCCTGCTCCAATGCTCTCCCTCCCTCCTATAATCCTCATTAACTCCCTCTAGCAACTGGACCTCTGCCTCCAGTCCCCATAGCCTGAGGCAAATGTGACACCCCTAGCTTCCACAGTATGCCCATCCAGATAACCGCCCCACAACCATTGCAGTTAACTATCCTGTCTACCCTTATCGTCTGCTGTCCTCCTGCCCCTGTACCAGTCCTCAATCCCTGCCACCAACCCCCTCTGCTTTCTATATAAAGTCCCCCGTCCCATGCCACCAGCTCCTCTCCTCATCCCCCCTCCGACATCCACCTACACCAGGTTGCTACATTGACACGCTGTTATAAAAGTACTCTCCAACAGATAGAACTATAAAGAACAGAAATACAAAAGTATCTTTGAGACAGAGGCCAAATTAGCAGTTCTAATATAAATAAACACAGGTTAAAGAAATCCAGAGCAGTTCTCTCCATGACTCTCAGAACAGTTCTAATTTAAATAAACACAGGCTGAAGAAATCCAATTTTGTTAGTGTTGTAAGACAGGGTGTCTTTGCCTAATCCTAAGTTTCTCCTAACGTGTTATCTGAGTTTACACTGAACCAGTCTATCCACCTTCCTGTTTATTTTCCAGAGCAAATGGTTGGCTAATTGCATTGTGCTGTGCTACAACAAGTATATGAGAATTGCCTGGTGCTGTCAAAGCTCACTCCACTAGAGGCATGACTACCTCTGTGGCTTGTTTCGAAAGGTTTCTGCAGCTGACATTTGTCATGACTGGCACCTGGAGCATCACCCATGCTACGAATCACTACAGTCTGGACATTCATCTAGAGTCCATGCAGGATTTGACGGGCTGTGCTTCAGGGGCCTGTGTGTGAGACCTGATGCTGAGATACCCTGAAGAAGATAGAACAGTTATGTCAGAACTTACATAACAGTAGATCTTCAAGGGATCTCAGATATCAAGATCTATTCCCACCACCATCACCCTTTTGGGGCTTCCTCCTGGAACTGACTACTTAGTATATTTAGATTTAGATTTATTATTGTTAATGTTGAAACCAAACACAAGTTGTGGAGTTGAGTTCATATACAACAGTAAAAAATAACTTTACATTAAAAGCATAGGTCAAAACTATACATAGTGCTCCTATCATATAAAATGAACCACATTTACACATGTATTATGCAGGCACAACAAATCGTAAAATTACATTTCAAAGAGGATATTTACTAAACCATATCCAGGTAACGCATAAACAAGGGTTTGCTGTAGGTTTGAGTCCTTACTAAAGGTCTTTCCCACATCCCCTGTTTACGTAACTTATATCCTGTAGTATCCTTTGGTGTATCCAGTCATAATAAGCGCAACTGGAATAGCTCAAGTAAAATACACGATTCATCTAACTTACGGTCAACACTCATAGATACAAAATAGCGCAGCACAGCATCAATTTCAATGCCCGTGTTAATGATATCTAGTGGTTATGTGCCCTGCAACCAGTATCAAATTGATTAATTATCTAATTGCCAACATTACTGAAACCAGCCACTTTTTTTGTTTTGTATTCATTTGCAATGGCTGTAGGTTTGTGAAGAGCCAGAAGGAGGAGAACTTGCTGTTCTCGACGGGTTTCTATACGAAGGAAAGAGTAGCCTGACAAAATCATACTACAAATGCCTAGAGTATGATAAAGGGCACTGCATAGCTCGACTGCATCTAAATGGGAGACCATGCTGAAGAAATCAGCAGAGCACAACCATGTCCCAATCCATCAGTAGTTGCAGTTAAAGAAGCAATGTCAGGGATGAAAGAACAGGCAGCCAGCAGTTGTGAAACTACTCACCAGGTAGTAGCTGGTGGTGTTGCTGAACTGTGCCCCTCAGTGTCATCTCAGCTCCTGCAGTGTCACTGCTGAAGTGCACTGTGCATCATAATTGCAGGGCTGCTGCTTGCACCCCCAAAGCCAGCAGATGCTGCCTTGCTGAAACTACCCGAGGACCTGTGCCTATCAGTAAAAATGAGATTTCTTCTTTATGATTCTGGGCCTACAAGAACTGTGTCCTGATTTTTCAACACAGCACTTAGAGCACCTAAAAGTAGTAAGCACTGGTTTGCTGATGGCACATTCAAGTGTTGTCCCACCATATTCAGCAGCTCTATACCATACTTGCCACGCAACAATACTATAGTATGGTTGGGGCTTATTCTAGATGGAAAACAGTGGCTTCCCAAATGTTGTTGTAGGACAGTTCAAAAGTCAAAAAGTTGTTGTATTATTGTTCTGGCGTCAGATCGATAGTACAAAAACTTTTCAGCCTTGAAACTGCTACATGATTGGCTGAAAACAGAGCTGATCAAAAATGCGCTCTAATATGGCGGTGTCTAATGATCAGTCGGTAGTGCCATTCAGTTAGATAGTTGGGACACGGACTGCCATACTCTGCTCCATGTTCCCAAACTATCAGTTTGCCATTTTTTTTTTTTTTTTTAATTATTTCTTTTGCCGAGACAGGACTGCAGGAAGCAGTGAAGCACCGGTATTTTCAGTGTCGAAACTGGATGGCGACTACAGCATGGACCAGGAGGGGTGACCCGAGCAAGCGGCGGGACAATATTCTACAAGATATGAACCTTGTCAAAGTCAAACCTCCTACAGTTTGGGAACCATATACTATATAAAATAGTATATGGTTATGCTTACTAACAAGACATTATTGCCATCTCGGGAAGTGATTCCATCACACTGGACTTCTCGAGCTCAAGCTCTCGAGGTCATCACAGCCCCTCGATGGCAACATAGCCTTGTTGTGTAGGAGCAACCATACACTATTCTATATGTGGTTCCTCTAGTTTATGTATTGATGGCTAACAGAACTGCTGCAACATATGCTAAGGTATTCAGTGAGCTGCACAACCCTGCAGCCTGAGGCAATAATGCTTGACTTTGAATTGGCTGCCATAAAAGCTTTAAGCTAACATTTCCATCTGCTCAAATTCATGGTTGCTTTTTCCATATGTGTCAGGCGCTATGGCAAAAATACAGGAACTGCCTGATGTGTGTTCAGAGTACCTTTCTGATCTGAACTTTGCTTTACATCTGCGCCTACTACCAGCCCTGGCTCACGTCCCAGTAAATGATGTTATTCCTGCCTTTGAGGAGCTAATAGTACTGACTTCTATCAAGCAAATGGTGACATGCTAACGAACCTGGTGGACTATTCTGAAGACACTTGATTGGGTGGTCCTTGGGCAGGGAGGCCATAGATGACCCATGTTCGAATCACATTATGGAATTGTTTTGATGATGTGCAGCTAGATTTACTGTGCACCACAAATTCCGTGGAGTCATGGCGCTGCAAGTTCAATCATTTTATCGGTGCCCACCACCCCACAATATGGAGATTTCTGCACATCCTGAAAGAACAGCACTACAGGAATGTGCTGATGGAGCAGTTTATTGCTGGTACTGTGGTTGCTGGGACAAGGAAAATGCAAAGACGGCAAAGCGGATGCCGCTATCACAGCCGAATACCAGAGGTGTGTCCAAGGCAGAGTATCTCTGCGGTATTGCCTACAATTTTCTGCTGCAGGCATAATTATGGGATTATCTGATGCGGAAGCCAAGAAAAGCCTGCATTAAGAAAAACAGAGCAGTCGACAGAAACACTTCGATTCACTTTAAATAAAGATTGAGTTTATTTGCCCCACCCCCAAACGTTAACATAAACATTTTACCTTTCTCTCGATAAAGATTATGAGTTTTATTTTGGCCCCACAAATGTTGAAATGTGCCTAATGAGCACTTCTGAAAATATAAGCCTACATAACATGAACTCATATCGCTGCACACCTAGTGTCTTCTACTTACTACTATTAGTGTTATTTTGGCACACACAAATTGAAAAATGTGTGTACAGTGAGTAATTTCATAAAATATGTGGCCACATAAAGTTACCTTGCACTGCAGCACATCTACTGTCCTCACTTTGTTTACATAGGACCTAATAACTGCTTAGCAGTAGGGTAGAAACATTACAGTGTAGGACACCATTGTACGAATATGTGGGCACAATACAAAATCCCCTGTTGGCGTACCTTTTGTGAAAACAAAAGATGATACTGCAATGCTGCGCCACAATGCCGCTAATCGTAAGTGCAATTTCTTGCTATTATGAGCAGTGCTGTGTTGTTTAAGCACTATAGCGGGTTTAAGCACTATAGCGGCAACACGCTATTATGTAGGTGTGATAATAGCTCACGCTACTCTGGTTGCGTGTTTTGCACATCAAACCATCCTTTGGTACAAGCAAACAATGCGATTTATGAACAGGATCACAAATTTTTCTAAAAGTCTCTCTTGCCATTTTTCCTTCTAATATCCAACCTTCCCAACTTATAGTTAAGCAATGCTTCCTATAACTCATTCCCCACCCTACCATTATTCAAAGTGCTCTTTTCTGTACCCCTTCTACTTATTCAGATTCATTCTGTCAACCCACCATGCCAAACTGCTGCCCCATACTCTACCACTGGCCTAATTACTGTAGAAAAATAGTAAACTAGACCAATAAACTAAAACCTGCCTGTCTCAAAATCGTTACGTATAACCTGCTATTTGCCTTTTTTACCATTGTTAAAACTTGCTCTGCTCAAGTAAAATCATTTTTGAAAATAAGACCCAAATACTTAACTTTATTTACTACTTCCACATCTTCTCCTCCAAAATTCAAAGATGTCATTCTCTTCCATCTATTCTGTTTCCCAAAGCATATCTACTTAGTTTTGTGGGATTTATTTGCATAAAATTCTTTCCTGACCATTTCCTATATAATCCAAATCAAGTTGCATGGCACTATCTTCACAACTTTCCCAAATCTCCAACACTATAGTATCATCTTTGTACTTCATACGTGGACCTTTAGTGCTCAAGTCATTTATCATAATCAAAAGGACTCATCCACTGGCGCTCACTACAGATTCATCGTTCCATCTCAATCCATTGTGACCTCCCTGCAAGAAATCATACACCCAATTTACATACATTCGGAATATTAAAACCTTCCAATTTTTTATTACTATTTTATGGTCAGTACTCGGGTTAAGCTATGTTTAAGCCTTTGGAGTAGGCTAATTTGAATATTGACTGCCTTTGCAATGTTGTCAATATGGTAGGTGTAATACATAGTGCTATCAGCTGTGATTCCAAGTATTTGAATCGTCTGACAAGTTCAATAGGGCACCAACATTATTTGTTATGGCAAGAGGGTAAATTCAATTTCTGTTCTGGGGATTATAAAACATCATAGTCTTTGTTTTATGTAGTTTATAACAAGTTTTTTGTTTTAAACCAGCATTTGACTACAGTAAAACAGCTTTGCATAGTGCGTGCAGGGCCTTAGGGTCAGTGTCACTTGTGAACAGTACAGCGTCATCTGCATAGAGCAGAGTTTGACAGTTACAGGCAAGTGGGAGTTGGTTAAGGAATATGCTGAACAATAATGGACCCAGTATTGATCCTTGGGGTACCACTGAGCGAACTGGTCTGCTGTCCGAGAGGTGTTCTCTGTCCTGACTTGCTGTGAACGGTTTGAGCGGTAGCTCTTGAACCAGTATCACGGTGTCACGTGAGAGACAGATAGCTTCGAGCTGCTCAACTAGAGTTATGGTTAACTATGTCCAAACACTTTTGACAGATCATGAAAATGCTTTGACTAGCGCTCCATGGAATATATCCGGTGAATTCCAGCAGGGCTGTAGTTGTGCTGTGTCTTTCTAAGCCTGTTCTGCTGAGGACACTGTCAGTTGTACTTCTCCAGGAATTCTACCAGCTGATCAGCAACTGTCTTTTCGGGCGTTTGATAGAGGAGGTAGAAATGAGATTGGTCGATAATTTCCCCAGGAGGAGTGACCACCACTCTTGAACACTGGAGTCACTAAAGCCGCTTTCCAAAGTTGTGGGTACTGTGAGAGTCAAAGTGAGGCAATGATGACGTGTCAGTGGAACAGTATTTCTTCCAAAATTAGAGCAACACATTTAAGGTCCAGGAGTTGCCACTATGCCTGGTCTTCCCAATACCTTTTGAAAGTATTTCCTGGCTTCTGCAAGAGAGATTGTTCTAAATAGAAACGGTGGATGAGAGGGTGTTGGGTTTAGGGGCATTGCATTGGACCTTTAGTGCTCAAGTCATTTATCCTAATCAAAATGAACTCGTCCATTGATGCTCACTACGAAAAAGGAGGACAAAGGGAGGTATTGAGCGGTTAAAGAGGAAGGGGGTTGATTAATGGAGGGGATCAGGAAAAGCAAACGTTAGAACAAATACTTCTGCTCATTGTTCACAGTAGAAGTGTAAGGGAGGGAGCACGAAAAGGAACCAGGAACCTTGATGGGAGAGAAGTGGATACTAGTCCATTTTCTGTGGAGAGAGTCAGGAATGCACTCGCTAACCAGAAGGTAGACGAGCTATGGGGCCAGACAGGGTACATCCAAGGGTGCTGAGGATGCTCAGGGAGGTACTAGCTGCACCTCTGGCAGACCTCCTTAACAGATTACTGGAGAAAGGTATGGACCCAGAGGACTAGAGAAAGGCAGGTATAGTGCCACTTCACAAAAGTGGTAGCAAGGAAGAGGCAGACAGTATAGGCCTTTCAGCCTGACACTGATGGTGGGTAAGTTAATAGAAACACTATTAAAGGAAAGGGTTGTGGAATATCTTGTATCCAGTGGATTACAGGACCCAAGGCAACATGGTTTTACAGAGGAAAGGTCATGCCAAGCAAATCTGATTTGAACAGGGTTGGGCGGTGGACATGGCTTTCAGTACTGTTCTACATGAGAGACTGATAAGCAAGTTGGGTAACTTGGGGGGGTAATAAAAGTGGTAACCTGGGTAAGAAACTGGTTAGCAGATAGGACACATAGGGTCATGGTAAATGGAGTGCACTCTGAGAAAGGAAGGTGACCAGTTGGGTACCTCAGGGATCAGTGTTGCGACCGGTCCTCTTCAGTGTCTTTATAAGTGAGACTGCAGAGGAACTGGAAGGAAGGTCTACCTCTCTGCAGATGACACTAAGATCTGCAAGAGAGTAGACACTTGGGGGGATAGAAAGGATGGGTGGGATTCTGAAAGACTGGAAGTGTGATCAAGGATATGGCAGCTGGGTTTTAATGCAAAAAAAGTGCACAGTAATGCACCTGGACCATAGAAACCCAGGAGGCGGAATACAAACTGTGTGGAGGATACTGATAAAGACCAACCAGGAAAAAGACCTGGGGTAATCATGTCCAATGACGAAGGTAGCCAGGCAGCATAACAAGGCAGTTGGAAGGGCTAGTGGGATGTTGGGGTGCATAGGAAGGAGTATGGCAAGCAGGAAGAGGAGGTGGTACTGCCCTATAGACTGCTGGTAAGACCCCACCTTGAGTACTGTACCCAGTTCTGAGACGACATCTCAGGAAGGACACAGACAAAGTGGAGGTGGTCCAGAGGAGGGCACCTAAAATTGTACAGGGTCTGCATGAAAGCCCCACGAAAAGGCTAAAGAGCTAAATATGTACACCCTGGAGGAGAAGGGGGAGAAGGGCATATGATAGAAACCTTTCGGTACTGTACCTCATGGGGGTTAATAAGGTACAATGGAGGGTATCTTTCAGAGAAAAGGTGCTCTAGAACAAGGGGCATGCTATGAAACTAGTGGGCGTGAATTCAGGAGGGATATGAGGAAGCACTTCATCACCAGTACAGTGGTGGATACTTGGAACAGCCTTCCAGTGGAGGTAGTAGCTGTGAAAATGGTTGTGTTCAGAAATGCCGGGACAGGTACAAGGGAATCATAGCGGTAAAAAGAGGGTGCACCATAAATCAGGTAGGGTCTACAGCAAAAAATGAAGGTTAAAAAAAATGGACAGACTGGCTGGGCCCAGCAGCCCTTACCTGCCGTCACATTCTATGTCACTCTTTGTATGTTTATATTAAGATATTATTTGCCACCCCTGCAGCAGTGGTTAACATTAATGGAGCATATGTCCAGACATTTTTAATTGAAAGAGGGGCAAGTCAGGGATATCCTATGTTCCCAGTAACTTTGCCATAATAATTGAGACCTTTGTACTTCCAAGTCTAAATATGGGTCAGGAAATCCATATTTATCCTCAAAAGTACAGTCCTAGATTACGATTTCAAAGACACTGGCCAGGTAAAATACAATGAGCACATAATGTGCTAATATGGAGCACCCACACACCTAAGTATGGGCATATACTGAATTACTTTAAGGTCATTCTATAAACTAGTGATGAACTTTAATATACAAATAGTGGGCAATCTGGATGTCATTGCCTAAGGAGAGCACATGATTGAGGGAGGCCTTAGTGTAGAAAGACAGTTAAAATGGAGCCTAATGGTCTGGGTGAGGTGAAGAAGGCTAAAAGAATAAATCTCTATGTAGTTTTTCTTTTTTTTTTCTGAACTGGCCATGTTGGAAATAGAAACTGATTTTGAGTTATCCTGTATATAATTCAACTATGCTGTCAAAACATTTTGAATTGTGAAGTTTTTATATCGAAGACATGCCAGTAAAGAATATTAATTAAGAAAATGAATTGCTAGTTACTCCTGCATATAACCAGATCTGTAAGTTTCTTCTGCAGATGTTTGGCAGATGTTTGTAACTTACGGCTATAGTCTTTGTGATACTTAAGGTTGTATTTCTTTTAGAGTTTGAAGTTTGATTGTTTGATATACAGACGATGATCTTTAAGAGCTACTTGACCAAGTCTTCCCCATGTTCGCGTGTCTGTTAAATTCTGTGGCATTTGTTTTCTGGTTTGTATTCATCCGATACTTAAACAGTTAAGTGACTCCAAATGAAATCTAATTCTGGCCATAGGGTATTCTGTTTTGCAGCCCCATCTCTTTGAAACGATTCACCTGTTTATGTTAGGAGTGTCTAGAATTTCCAGTGTTTGAAATAGCTGTGATAAATCACTTGGTTATTAGCTCGAATCAGGCCTTGTGATTCTAAGGAACTGTAATATTATTTTGTTCAGCACTCTCCAGTGTCTGTATGTTTTTATGAACATATGGTACCACCCACCTGACACACACACACCTTGCAAAGATGAAACTTGGCTCAAATGGTGTTCCTGAACAAACAAAATCCCTCGGTATTCTAAGGAAATAACTAATATAGACAGGCAGGCAGATAACATAGAGGATTAACCCACAACAGGGCATGAGTTTACTGAGCATTAAACCACGCTGGGGGGCATAAGGCCGGCGGCCGAAAAACTCAACCACACAGGCATGGATTAATCCTCGTAAACCCATGACCTGGAGTGAGTTAATCCTCTTATAACTTGGGCAGGTTTTCTAAAGGAATATTAAATCTCTGGGAACATACATTTATAATAAACTAGTCCTTCCTCCTAATGGGGTGTCCTTCTGAGGATGCCATAGTTGTAGTTCTCCTCTAGGTGGATTTGTCCTAATCAGGATGCCATAGTTGTAGTTTTTTACATGTTTCTTTGGTGGAGTGATCTGAAAAAGTCACTTTACATTGCTGTCCGGATTTTGTGCTCTGGTAAGGCAACTGTTGGTATACTAAGGATTAATCAATGGTCAGGTCACCTGTTTGGATGAATCAGAATACAGGATTTTTGTACCCATGTTACAGTGAGCACATTTCCACTGCAAAATTCATGAACTAAAACTGTCTGGTACATTGACCTGTATCTCTTCTGTCAGCCAGTATCTATTTTTGTATACTGTTCTACCCAGAACATGAGTTTGCTCAATGGAGCCTTATCCTGATAAAATAAACGCTCCAAGTTCTTTACACAAAGTGACATACAGTACCCCAATTATTATTAAAATAAAGACTGTACTATATAGTTATAATTAACATTTTGATTACTTTTGTTTGAACATGACGATCAGGGTTAGACATTTACTTTAAATGTAGTGTTTCAGATGGAATAACAAACTTCTAATGCTGGCATCCTCTCAATAATCTGGAATACCATCTCCAATTAAATACAGTTTTATTGTGCTTTTAGGTACATTTTAAGACCACTTTTTATTCTTCTGTCAAATTGTGTTCTCTGAGTGCCAAATGAATGACAAATATTAGCCTTGGTAATGTTTTACCCAGGCTTTTATTCAGTTTTATTGACCAAGGTAACATTGAAACATAGAATTTGCCAGCAGATAAGGACCGCTTGGCCCACCTAGTCTGCCCATTTCCCTACCTGATGGATAAACTGCAGATACTAGTTAACCAACAGCCTGCTTCCTCCTACCCCCCACTAGAATTGCCTTATGTCTGTCCCATACATTCTTGAATTCCCCACTGTTCTTGACTTCACAGTCTCCTCAGGAAGGCTGTTCCATGCATCTACAACCATCTCCGTGAAAAGTACTTCTCACATTACCTCTGAGCTGTCGCCTCTATCTTCAAATTGTGCCCCTTGTTCTTGCACACCTCTTTTCTGAAAGATGCTACCCTCTTGGATTTTGTTGATTCACTTGAGGTACTTGAAAGTTTCTGTCATGTCCCTCCTCTCCTCGAGGATATACATATTAAGCTCCTTTAGTCTCTCTTTGTATGTCTTCTGGTGCAAACCCTGCACCATTTGGTTGCCCTCCTCTGGACAGCCTCCTTCTCTGTCTGTGTCTTTGTGGAGATGGGGTTTCCAGAACTGCACGAGTGCTCAGGTGAGGTCTCACCAACTGTATGTACAAAGGGATAACAATTTCCTGTTTTCTACTGGTGATGCCTCTCCATGCATCCCAGTATCCTCAAGCCGTCCTTACTGCCTTTTACATTGCTTGCCCACCTTTAGGTCATCTGATGTAATTACCCGCCCGGTCCTTTCCATTTTTGTTGTTGTTAGTATCTCACCCCACTCTGTACTCTTCTCCTGGGTTTTTGTTTCCAGGTGCATTACACTGCACTTCTTTGCGCTGAATCTAAGTTGCCATACATTTGGCCATTCCTCCAACCTTGCCAAGTCCCTTCTCATCCTTTCCACCCCACCTTGTGTATCAACCCTGTTGCAGATCTTTGTGTTGTCTGCAGAGAGACATACTCTTCCTTCTAGTTCCTCTGCAATGTCACTTAATAAAGACATTAAAGAGGACCGGTTTTAATACTGAACCCTGCGGTACCCGCTGGTAGACCCCTTTCTTCACTGTGGACTCTGTTTACTATTGCCCTTTGCATCCTGTTGTCCAGCCAATTTTTATTCAGGCTACCACCTTGGGGCCCACCCAAGGCTAGCTAACTTGTTTATTAATCTTTGTGTGGGCTGTGTCAAATGCCTTACTAAAATCTAGGTAGGCCATGTCTACAGCCCCTCCCTGGTCTACTACTTTGATCACCCAGTCAAAGAAATCTATTAGATTCGCTCTAACATGACCTTCCCGCTGTGAATCAATGCTGCCTTGGGTCCTGTGCTCCACTGCCTTCTAGGTACTTAACAGTTCTTTCCTTCAGAAGTGATTCTATCATTTTCCATTCCACTGAGGTCAAACTAACTGGTCTGTAATTTCCTGCCTCTGCCCTGCTCCACTTTTGTGAAGTGGAATCACATCTGCCCTCCTCCAGTCCTCAGGTACCACCCATCCTCCCATGATTTGTTAAAGAGAGTAGTCAGTGGTGTCACTAGTTCTACCATTAGTTCTTTTAGAATTCTGGGGTGAATCCCATCAGCCCTATTGCCTTGTCCACCTTCAGTTTTAAGAGTTCTTTCAGAACCCTTTCTTCTGTGAATGTATTGGTATTGACCCCCTATCCAGAGTGTTTCTCTTGTTTGGCTTAGGTACCCTCCCTCCTCTTCCTTTGTGAATACTAAGCAGATATTTTCATTCAGTATCCCTGCTTTTTCACTGTCACCCTCTGCCCACATTCTCTCCCCTTTATTAAGCCTCAGTATCCTCCTTGGTCTTTCTTCCCCCAATGTACCTATAAAAGGTTTTATCCACATTCTAACATAGTTGGCTATCTTTTCCTTGGTTTGGGCCTTTCTTTTTTGACTGCCTTCCCTGCCTCCTTCTGCTTTAACTGATAAAGTTATCTGTCCTGCTCCTTCTGTGTTTCCTTATATTTCCTGAATGCTATCCTTTCTCCTTAGCCTTTCCTGCCACCTCTTTTGAGAACCATAGTGGTTTCTTCCTTCATTTTGTTTTGTTGATTTGCTTCACACAAAGGCTTGTTGCCTCTGTGATGGCTGTTTTGATTACTCCCCATTGTTCCTCCACCCTCCTTCTTGCCCGTTTGCTAGTACCTTTCTGAGGCACTCTCTCATTTTCCCAAAGTCAGTCCTCCTAAAGTTCAGTACTCTTGCTTTTGTATGGCTTGAATCTATGGCTATGTTTATCGTGAACCACACTGTTTGGTAGTCACTTGTTCCCAGATGGCTACCCTCTTCTAAATCCAAGATCTTTCTCCATCCCGTTTGAGAGTACCAGGTCTAAGATTGCTTCCTCCTGAGTGGGTTCCAATGCTAGCTGTCTGAGCATGCCTTGTGGAGCATCAAGAATGACCCTGCTCTTGGATGTGCCTGCAGCAAGGTGCTCCAGTTAACATCTGGCATATTCAGGCCCCATCAGCAATATCTCCCTTTTTCTGCCATTCTAAGGATGCATTCTGTCATTTTCTTGTCCATTCCCTCCCCTGAGATGGGGTCTGTATACAACCCCAATGCGGATTGTGGTGCCATTTCCTGTCTCCAGGGTAACCCACAGTGCCTCCTCTACTCCCTGTTTACTCTCTAGTTCTGTTGCTTTGATCCCTTCCCTTACATAGAGAGCTCCTCCTACTCTTTACCCTCCCTGTCCCTCCTGTAGATTGTATCCTGGTATGTTGACATCCCAGTTGTGGTTCTCTGTGTACCATGTTTCTGTGACTGCCACAGTATCCAGGCATCCCTCTTCCATCAAGGCCACTAGTACAGGGAGCTTGTTACCTAGGCTATGGGCATTGGTACTCATCACCCTCCACATTTTGATGGCCTTACCCTTTTAGCCCCATCCCTGTCCTTACTGCCTTTGCCTTTTTTGCATTTATCCCTGTCGTGCTCCCTAATGACTTCTCTACCTTGGTGTTTACCTCATTAATTACTGTGTTTTGTGGGGGCTGGGATTTCCCTGCTCCTTCAGTGCCTCCCCTTAGCTAATTTAAATGCTTGCCAATGAAGCATTTAAACTTGTCGCCTAGGATCCTGTCTCCCCCCGCCTCCGGACAGATGCAAGTCATCGCCAGTATAGGCCTGTATCCTTCCAAGTGGCTCCCCAGTCCCCAATGAAGCCAAAACCCTGAGCTCACACAAATTTTTCAACCATTCATTGAATCCCATAGTGGGAATAACCTAGCATCACCCTTGCCATAGACAGGCATCACCTCGAGAAGGTTACCATACGTGCTACTTATCTAAGGCCCCTCCCCAACTCTACAAACTCCTCTTGCACTGCTCTGATCCCATTCCCAGTCAGGTCATTTGTCCCTAGGTGGACAGTGACATCCAGCTCCCTCCTTGTGCAGCTACTCCGCGATCCTGAGGATTCGCTTCCTGTCCCTCAAGCTGTGGCACCAGGCAGGCTCCTTACCTCCCTCCCTCTCCCCTTCTTCCCACTTCTACCCCCTAATGATTGAGTCTCCCACCAGGGTTGTTTCCTTCCTCTGTGGGGTCCCCTGCCACCCTTCTGTGGGTCTCCTTTGTGGAGGTTCCCAGCATCCTCCTTGGTCTCCACTGCAGGTGTCTCCATAGAAGAACCACTCTCTGCCAGAAGAGTGTATGAACTGTGGAGAGGTACAGCTGGGGGATGCACCTCTGTTCCACCACCCTCTCCTCCATGAGACCACTTTGGTCCGACCGCTCCTCTTTCTTGGCAACCTCTGAGGTAGCAGCGGTGGCCCTGGTGGTACCTGGATGGGGAGGAGGGTTTCTGAATCCTAGCCAGGTCAGCCTGGAGACTGGCAACCTCCTCCCTCAGACCAGAGGTGCCTGCAAATAGGGCAGCATTGCAGCCTCCAGAATGTCCCTGGAACACTGCCATCCCACAACCATTGCACTGCACCACTCCCATCATGTCTTATTTATATCCCCTCCTTTTGCTTTATATGCTTACTCTTTCCTCCCTCAATTTTTTTTCCTTCTACTTTCCTAAGGCCTATGTGCCTAGGTAAGAACTCTAGTCAATTAAAATGGCTATTTTCAGGTACAGCCTGAGGTGTTTCAGAGTTAAGCAAAGAGGCAGACATCT
This sequence comes from Neoceratodus forsteri, assembly GCA_016271365.2. NCBI lineage: Eukaryota > Metazoa > Chordata > Ceratodontiformes > Ceratodontidae > Neoceratodus > Neoceratodus forsteri. Next base: position 343,013,225 of record CM057459.1, read on the forward strand.
ATCGGAGTAATACATAAGAACCCAGTGTTGCAGAACATTCATGATAGTCCCAAAATACAGCTACCGAAAGTTACCTCATTCCAAGAGATGGCTGAGGACAAGTCAGTTGCTTTCCTCATGTGAGTGATATAAATAAGTGTGCTGTGTTGTCACTGTACCGTCTCTCCCACTTTAGAAGCCCCTCCCCCAAACTGGGTTGTGTCTGGAAGTGTGCTTCAGCTCAGTGTTGCCTCTACCAGTTACCAATTTCTAAATAAATAACTCAGTAGTCAAAACATTCAGTATTTAGAATGTGTGACTGTTTTCTATGGGCATGTTATTGCTTCCTTGAAGTAGCAACAAGTAAAGGGGTATACTGTTGCCTCTTACCTGCTCTGCTGGTTAGAGAGTGGTACTGTCTTATTAGCAAGGGAGCAGTAAAACACAGGAGTGAGTAAGTAAGGATGCATAGATGTGCTGGAGAAACTCCTTTTCGTGTATATTCTTGAACTGAAGAAATTCTTGCCATCGTTTGAATACAGATTGAATAAGTTAAAAATTCTCTGCATAAAACTATTATTATCATATAAAAATAATTAAAATGCCTAAGAGAAAATGGTGAAAAGAAGTTCTGTAAAGCCAGGGAGCAGTAGTGGGTACAATGAATTAGATGGAAAGGTTTTAAGGATGCCAGTGACAATATATGGATTCTGTGGGTATGTATTTATTACTCAAGGCTAAATAATTATTTCATTAAAAATAATTCAAAATGCCTATGAGAAAATGGTAAAATAAATTTCCTCCAGCCGGGGCGCTGAGTGGTGGGGCAGTGAATTAGATTTATTAAATGGACAAGTTGCGCGTGTTATGGAACTGCAGAAGGATGCCTTTTGGCAATACAGTACTTGCATTCTTTAGTGCAGTATTAATTACTCCAAGGGTAAAGACGTTTGATCCTTTAGTAAAAAATAAAGAACAATTTAAAGAGCAGGTGTTTACTTCTAATGATAGCTATTTTCATTATTGTGTTTTGATGTGCTAGTAAAACTTTTCTACTTTTATAATAAAATATTTGTTAGTGCGGTGAAGCAGGTGGGTTTTCACCTTTGCTTTTCATATTGCTAGTAAAAAAATTAAATAGAATTCTGGTATTGATATGTCAGAAACTTCTAGCCTCTTAGCAGCCCAATGTATTTCAGTGAGAAACTAAAGATATTTTCTTTTGAAAAGAAATACATACTTCTTTCAGAAACAAATTTTGCCTTTTAAATGTTTGCATTATTGTGGTCCATCTGTATGATTTTACAATTTTGTAAAACAATAATTGGCGTCTCTTTTCTTCTTCCCAAGTAAAATCTGGTTATGAAGAAAATTTCAACTGCTAAATTGTAACAAACGTTCACAGGTTATCAGAAATCATATTTCTATGAATATATAATATCTTGTTGGCAGAAAGTTTTATTTTTCCATAAATATCTGATTTGCAGTTTCTCATTGAAGTGCACTGCCAGCCTTGCCAGTAAGGAATTTTCTGACATCATAATACAAGGATTCCATTAGATTATTTTTGCTATCAGTTGGCAAAATACAAATAAAATGAGGTAAAGGTGAAAAACAAAAACAGATTGAATGACTGCAGAGGCCTCTAAAGACCCCAAACCTTCAATCTTTAACATATACATCCTAACTAGCACTTGCCCTTTAAGTAGCTCTTCCTGGACCGTATCTTCACCATTGATTCACACTGATGGGTTCTGAGCCAGCAGCGCTAGAACTCTTGAGAGCAAAAAATATTCAGAGGGGCCTTGGTCTCACACTGCATAGCCGTCTTGCAACAGCCCCCAACCACCTCAGTTCCTCTTTTCCTATCGTCAAGTGAGCTTCAGTGATGACATTGCTCGCCCACCCACCGAGTCAGATCTTCAGTCTGTATGACAGCAGCATTCAGTTCATTATGATTTCATGTTTAACTTGCTGTTTGTTATTTTGTATCAGCTAGTTTAAAAAAAAAAAAAAAAAAAGATCTTACTCGAGGTGAGCTCTTGCAGCAGGCAACACCAGTAGGACTAAGCTGTCAGGCACTGTGACACCACGGAAAACTTCTAGCTAGCAGTATACAGTGGAGACCGCCCCTGACGCCGGCTCGTCCCTGACATTGGCCAGTGGTATATAAGGTGCAGTCCCCAGCCCTACCTCAGTTCTTTCTCCCGTTGATCTGCGCACATCAGCTCCTCAGATGCCTTTTGCTAACAGTTGACCGATTTTCTATTGTGTGATACCTGCGCTTTTGTTTAACTTACCACAGTGTTCAACTTGTTCCTGTATGACTTGATCATCATCTTCATCTCCAGAGCAGCGGATGAATAAATGTCCTCACGGCAAGCAGATTCCTAATGCCAATGGTCATTCGGCCTGCGTGTTCTGCCTGGGCCCCAACCACAACACCGAGGCCTGCCAGCACTGCCGCAGCTTCAATCAGAGGACTAAGATCCGCCACCGAAGACCCTCAAGAGCTTTCTGCTTGAGCAACAATTGGCCACCATGTAATCTTCTAGACCCGCTGGGTCATCATCCTCCTCGAGCACTCACTGGGAGAGGTCCCCATGGGAAGCACTCTCACTGGGATAAGGACAGGAGAGATCCGGTCAAGCCCTTGTTCTCGGTCCCTGCGCCACGTGGTGACCTGCTCAAGTTCTTCCTCCGCAGGAGGTCGGACTCCATCCCCTCCCGGTGGCCCTCACCCCCACGGGTTGTCGTTAGTTAAACCCCACGCTCTGGTTCTGACGTTCAGCGGGGCCTTCGGGCCAGGGTCTTTGGCCCTAACTCCTCTGTGCCTTTGGTCCTACATCCATCCTACTGGACTGAAGCCAGGAGGCCCAGCCAGTGCTGCCTCTTTGGGTGCCAGGTCCCTACCCACCACCTGCCTGGCTGGGGTGCCGACTCCATCGGACCGGTTGTCAGGATCCGATGGCACCCCTAGCGCCAGGAGCTGGACCACTGGTCAGGCGTCCACACCCTAGGTGGACGCCGCCTCAGGTGTCGTCAGCCATTACCATCCAGCAGCCCCCTAACAGTTCAACTCCAGTTTCGCCAGATTGAACCAAGTGACCTCCGGTCACCCTAACCCTCGGTTGTCACCAGTCCTTCAACCCTGTAGGGACAATGCCAAGGAACAGCCACCTCCAGATCTGATGACACTCGATGCCCGACACCCTGTTGCCCAGCAGCCCACCCGTCAGGTAACCCGGCGTGGGACATACCTGTCCTGGGCAACCCGGTTGCCCGACTTTCAGGGCCCAGAGCCCATTTCCGGATCCATCGGAGAATGTTCCTCAGGGTCCAGGGACCCCCTGATCCCCTTGTTGGAAGTAGGTACCTCTTTACTTCATGTTGGAACACCATCCAGGGAGACTTGCTACCTCAAGGCCTAAAAGTGCCCCCAAAGGCCTCAGCCGAGGGCTTCTACTTCTCAGTCTGAGCAACTTTAGCCCCTCCTTGGAAACCCTTACCTACACTGGCCCAGCCAGCATAGGTCCCAAGGGGTAAGAAAGGTGCTGCTCCTCGGGTCCACCTCCAGATGCGCCACAGCTCCCATGACCATCGGTGGCACAGGTCCTATTCTCGGCCCTTGGAGTCAGGGAGCTTAGTGGAAGCTCCCATTATGACTTTAGAGTCTTCGAGGATGGGCTTTCTCCCATCCCAGTCCATCCTCTGGACACGCCTCAGTCATCTCCTGATGACTCCAGCCGTGGACGTCATGAGGCACATCCAGGCACTCAACAGCTGGGACACTGAGGATCTTGATCTAGAAAGGCTCCAGCTGGCAGAACATTTGGAGTTGCAGGATCCCATGCCAGTAGTCCTGCCTTCTTTAGTTGCTTCCTATCAAGATGTTACTGTGTTGGCTTGGAAGCACCCTTCTTGACCTCTGCAGTCCTGGGAAGCTGACCGGCTCTGTAAAGCCCTAATGATGAGCCTTTCTTGGGAAACAACTCAGAGCGATTCCATGATTCTTACGGCGGCCCATAGACAGTCCCAGCAACCCATGCATCTTAGTTCTCAGCCTCTGGACAAGGAATCCAAGCAGCTGGATCAGCTGGGCCACAAAGTTTACTTCGGCCACATGTAGCATCTGCTCACTCAGCTTCTTGGCTCACATGGTAAAATACCTGAACACCTTGTGGAAGAAGGCCTTAGAACTGGCCAAGGGTCAGCCTGTGTCCTGCCAGACTACGGACCTACTGATATCCACCAGTCGGGGCTGATGTAGGTAAACACGTTCTGCGTTATGCTTCGATTCCACTGACACTTCAACTGGGGCTGCTGCTCGGGTATCTGTTTACGTCGTTACTTGCGGCTCAGGGTCTCGGCTTCCGGCCGGATCTCAGGAGGAATTTTGAATGCCCCATCCAGGGCCAGGTGCTTTTAGGGAACCCACGAGAAGGATTATCCTGGGGCTCAGGATTCTGGGAAAGCGGTCCAATCTGTATACAGAATGTACCTCTCAGAGCCGGTCCTCAATATGCATCGGCCTTTTTGTTGCTTCAAGGGCCAGCAGTTTCAGAATCAGCAGCCCAGAGGTACCTTTAGGAGAAAGGCTACCTCTCAACTGGGAGGGAGCTCCTGGTCCAAGAACCCTAAGACCTCCAAGTCCTCAGTCCTACTCCCAGTGCCTCTGCCTTCCTCCTTGCCCGACTCCCATCCTCTGGCAGAGCATCTAGTGGAGTCAGTAGAGGTCCCTTCTCCCTCTACCTCAATGGGTGAGAAGCATTGCATCTGATCAGTGGGTCCTGCATTTTATCGAACAGGGCCATATTCTGGCCCTCTCATTACCCTCCCTCCTCTCATCTTTACTTGATTTGAGAGTAGATCCAGTCTCTGCTGTCCAAACAGGCCATAGAGCCCATTCCTCTCAATCAAAGGGAAAGGGCTACTACTCTCACTTCTTCCTAGTTCCTAAGAAAACAGGGATCTACTGCCCATTCTAGACCTGAGTCAGCTGAACCAGTTTGTGGAGGACAAATGGTTCAGAATGGTCCCTGCTAGGCCTGCTCCCCTTCTCCGTCAGGGGACTGGCTTTGCTCTCTGGACATGCAGGGCGCATATCTGCATTCTGCACATTCAGATCTTTCAGCCTCACAGGCGGCTCCTGCAGTTCCACTTCCAGGAGACCCATTATCAGTTCCAAGCCCTTCTTTTCGGTTTGTCCTTTGCTCCTTGTGTTTTCACCAAGTGCCTAGCCATGGTGGCTGCGGCCCTGAGAAGGAAGGGACACTACGTCAGTTCCTTACCTCGATGACTAGCTACTGGCAGCTTCCACGAAGATCAGCTTCTGAGGACTCTGGCAGATACTTTCACCCTGTTCTGGTGCCTGGGTAGCACCCTGAATCTTTCCAAGTCCCTTGCGTGGCCCAGTCGCAGACTTCAATACATAAGTACTGTTCTGGACACTGAACGGAATAAACCTTTCTACCAGAGTACAGGGCAGAAAGGCTCCAATCCTAGCCCACCTAGTCTCTGTCTCGCTGGATTCCAGCTCGGACGTACCTCAGCCTTCTGGGCCACAAGCGGCTGCCATTCCCACAGTCCTCCTGACATGCTTTCATTAGGGTGCCCCAGTGGACCCTTCGGGTTCAATAGGATCAGCGATCTGGCGACTTGGATCACAGAGGTGCTTATCTCATAGGCAGTCCGGAGGACACTTAGCGGTGGCTCGACTTGCCCAGTATGATGAAGCGGTCCTTTTCCGAAAGGATCCACCTACTCAAATCCTGACCACAGATGCCTCCACCCAGGGCTGGAGGCACATCTGACCGACAAGCAGACTCGGGGATGTGGTCTCCACTGGAGTGAGATTTCCACATCAGTGTGCTGAAGATGAGGGCCATCCTTTATGCCATGCAGGCTTTGCAATCAGATCTCCTTCCAGGCCCTTGCTGATTCAGATGGACAACATGTTGCGGTCTTTTACATCAAACAAATGGGGCAACCACTCATATCCTCTTTGCAGAGAGGCCATGAGGGTTTGGTATTGGGCCATAGATTATGGTCTGGAACTAACAGCTGTCCATGTTCCTTTGCCGACAGTCTATGCAGGTCTCGATCCAAGGCCCACAGTGGGAGATTTTGCATGCAGTCACAGACGACCTCTTCAACAGGTGGGGACGTCCAGAGTTAGACCTTTGCATCTCCATTCAACACCAAACTGACCATTTTCTGCTCACGATCCAGGGCCTGGTGTTTTCTGGTGATACACATAGTCCCTCTGCTGAACAGGAAGGTTTCTTTACTCTTTCCCTCCCTCCCTTCCCTCTCAAGCTTCAGGCAGAAGAAGTGGACATGATCCTCATTGCTCCAGTACTGGCCACGGCAGATTTGGTTTCCCTGCTCTAACAGCTGGGAGCCGGAGCCTCCAGTTCCTCTGCCCTGAGCTCCCACTTGCTTTCCCAGGACCTGTGCACCTTAATCCATCCGGACCTCAAGTCTCTGCATCTGCATACATGGCTCCTGCAGACCTAGCTGTTTCCGTTCGGGGTCTCCCCTGGGGTGGTGGAGGTCCTGGTGGCTGCTAGGAAGCCTTCCATCTGAGCCACCTATGCTATGAAGTGGAAATGGTTCTGCCTGTAGGCTTCCGCCCATTCCCTCAAACTTTCACCTGCTCTGGTGACCTCGGTTTTGGAGTACCTCCTTGACCTGCTGCATCGTGGCTTGGGTTACTCCTCCGTTAGGTGCATTTGTCAGCCATCTTTGCATACCATGCACCTGTTGAGGGCAAGACCCTTGCTCAGCTGGGCCTGTCTTGTGCCTTTTAAGGGCATTCTGCACCTCAAACCTCCTCTTAGGGACCCTTTCCCTCCCTGGGATCTTTTATTTATGTCAGAGAAACTTACTTTGCCTCCTTTGAACCGACTGCAGACTGCAAACTACACTTTCTGTCGTGGAAAGTGTTATTTTTAGTAGCGGTTACTTCTGCTCAAGGATTTCCGAGCTTCAGGCTCTTGTGTAAAGAGCCTTATTTAGTTTTCCACAAGGAAAGGGTGTCCTTGCAGACCAGTCCTAAGTTTCTGCCAAAGGTGGTGTCTGAATTCACACTGAACCAGGAAATCTACTTGCCTGTTTATTACCTGGAGTACTCAAATTGAGGGAGGCCATACTTCATACTCTGGATGTCCATAGGGTGCTCTGTTATTAGAAAATCTGATCATTTATTTGTCTCCTTCACCCTAAAGACCTTAAGTGCTCCGGTTTCTAAGCAGTTGTTATACAAATGGTTGGTTAACTGCATTGTGTTCTGCTACCAGAAATATGACAAGCCTTTACTTGGCCCGGTTAAAGGCCATTCCACAAGAGGAGTGTCTGCTCCTTTGCTTCGGCTTGAAGAGGGTCTCAGCAGCAGATATTTGTGCAGCTGCCACTTGAGTTCCATCCATACTTTCATCGAGCACTACAGTTTGGACATTGCTTCCAGATGCAGGATGGGCTTTGGTATTGCGGTCCTGCAGGGACTCCTTTTCTGAGGGATTGACTCACTGTTTCTTTCCTCCTCCCTGTTAGTGAGTGCTTGTTTCCAGGTACTGCTTGGGACTCAGTCCTACCAGTGTTGCCTGCTGCAGGAGCTATCCTCAGTAAGATAGTACAGTTACGTAAGAACTTACCGTAACAGTAGATCTTTGAGAAGCTCCTGCAGCAGGCACTGCTTTCCTTCCTCCTTCCCCTGTGCATGCTCTTTCCTAGGTCTCTCCTTGGTCTCCTATCTGTGTTGTGGGTCTCCGTCAGGAGAACTGAGTTGGGGCTGGGGGACGGCCCCTTATATAACATTGGCCGGCGTAAGGGGTTGTCTCCGCTGCATACTGCTAGCTAGAAGTTTTCCAGTGGGGTCCTGGTGCCTGGCGGTGTAGTCCTACCATTGTTGCCTGCTGCAGAGCTTCTCTCGAAGGTGTACTGTTCACGGTAAGTTCTTAGTAACTGTACTTTTTCTGTCAGTTTCTCTTAGCCCTAACCAACAGCAGCCTGCGACCATGGGCCGGTGATGGTGATGGCAGGGAGCCTCTTCAGATCAGCTGCTTCAGCAGTGGGGCCATGTCCAGGCCATCTCCCTCGCGAGGAAGGGTTCCAATGATGGGCAGTCCTATGTTCAGGAGGAGGGCAGTCCTCTCAAAACACAAACAGGAGCGGGTCCATTCTTGATCTCGACCAGGGACCCGCACCATTTGGCCTTGAGTTCTTCCTCCTCCCATTGGAAGGGGAAGAAATGGTACTGCTCAAGGTCACTTTTGGTATGTCTGCCTCAAGTCCTCAAGGACCAAAAGCGGGAGGCCTTTCCGGCACCGATATCCTGGTCTCTCCTGCTGTAGTCACTTGAAGTCTTGGGCCCGGAGCCCTCTCTGTCCCCTTGTGGGGACTCTGGTGGGAAGTTTAACCATTGGGCAGCTCTTGTGGAGCAGTGGGTACAGTGTCTGGCCTGTTTGCCCTTCCCACGGACCCGACACCAGGCCCTTCGGGGCTAGGAACCTCGGGCCACGGTCAGGTCTTTCAGGCCAGGTAGAGCATTTGCTGTGCCAACGGATCCTGATACCTTGATGGTGACCACGCTGCTAATGCCAGTTCAACTGGCCATACCCCTGCACTGTCTCTAGCAGGGACTGACCCAGGTACCTCCGCCGATCACTTCGGTGCTGACTGGACCTTCGTTGGGGATGACGTCGGGTTCGCATCGGGTTCAGGTCTCCTTGGGCATGTCCCAGCTCCATGTCTGGCACTGAGTCCTTCGACATGTTCAGCGCTGTGGGTCTTCTCAGTGCTCGTCCTCGGCCTGTGGGTTCGGAATCAGCTCCTTTGGTGCCAGTACCGACTCCTCTGGGGGCTAATGTTAGCTCACTTGGTGTAGGTTCTGGCGAGGCTCCTTGCTACTGGTGGTGCCGGGCCTGGTGCTGGCTCCTCTGTTGGTGCTGTTTCCGGTGCCAGCTCTGGCTGGCCTGTGCCAGAACTGGTGCCAGTGTCTCCGTGTATCCAACTCACAGGATTGAACTAGGTGTCACTAGAGCCACACCTCTTCCTGAAGAGAGTTGGAAGGCGATGAGTCTGACCCCAGCCTCGTATTATTTCTGATGACAAAGATCTGGTATATAGAGTGCCAGCAGATACAGGCCATTCGTTCCATCTAGTCTGCTCGAGTGTGCAGCACTTCAGTCCATCAGACTGCAGCTGCCCCTCCTGATATTCCTCCCCCATCTCATGCCCCTCCCGGTTTGTACCTCCTTGAATCTGTCCCACCCCATGAAGCCCCCAACACTCTGCAGCAATATGACTTCCTCTGGCAGAGCTGCCCACCCTGCCACCACCCTTTCTGTGAAATAGTCCCTCCTCTGTTCCCTCTTGAATCTGCCCCTTCAAACTCGTGAGAGTGCCCTCAGGTTTCCTTCAGGCTGAACCTACATCTGGTGTCTACTCTGTTCAAACCCTTCAGATACTTGAAGGTCTCAATCATATCCCTCTCGCCCGTCTTTCCTCCAGGGTATGCATATTGAACTGTCTCGGTCTCTCCTCATATGGTCTGTCCCCAACCCCAGGATCATTTTGTTGCCCTGCGCTGTACCCTCCAGTAGTTTGAGGTTTCTATTCAAGTAGGGCCAGAATTGCATGCAGTACTCTAGGTGCGGTCTCTCCAGGAACCTGTACAGGAGCAAGGTGACCTCCCACTCCTGGAAGTAATCCCCTTGCTATGCAACCTAGCATCCTGTTTGCCTTCCTGCACTGAGCAGAGTGGTTCATCTCCCGGTTGCCAGCATTCCCAGATCCTTCTCCTTGGATTTTGTTAATGGGACACCATCCAGCTGGTTATTGTGTCCTGGGTTCTGCCTCCTAAATTTATTTAATCTAATTCAAGGTCAGTTGGCATTCATCTGTCCCCTCCCGAGTCATGCCTGAAAATAGGCAGGATTTGTCTAGTGCACTTACCGGTCAACAAAAACTAATAAAAAACCCAAAAATATTTATTTGAGTTTTGGTGACGGGTAAGTCCACTGAAGACAAGTACAGTCCCTTTTTAGGGTTGACCTGGGTAACAGGAGTTGCAGAGAGCATTGAAACCAAGCTGCCAAGTGTGAGACCATTCCTCCAGTTTTGCCAAATCCACCTGAAATACTTTTGCTCCCTGTCCTCATCTACTTGGCACAGATCTTTGTGTCATCTGCAGAGACTGATCTTGCTCTTAATCCCTACTGCAATGTCGGCTATAAAATGTTAAACAGAACCGTTCCCAGCACCGAGCCCTGTGGTACACCACTTATTACTGCCCTGGGTTCAGATGCCCCCCCTCACTACTACTTTCTGCAGTCTACCCTGCAGCCAGTTCTCAACCCATCTGACCAGTTTCTTCCCTGCTCCCAGACTCTTAAACTTGCAGGTCAGCTTACCGTGGCACCGAGTCAAAGGCCTTGCTGAAATCCAGGTAGAGGACATCCACCACATGTCCCTGTCCAGTGCCCTCGTAACACAGTCATAAAATCAACCAGGTTCCTCTGGCAGGATCTGCCTGAGACAGACCCGTGCTGCCTGCTCTCCTAGAAGTTGTTATCCTCAAGAAATTGCCGAGCCTTTACTTGAGGATGGTCTTCCATCAGTTTTGCCACAATTGCAGTAAGGCTCACCAGTCTGTAGTTCCCCAGTTCATCCTTGAGCCCTCTTATAGAGAGGTACCACATGTGCTACTCTCCAGTCCCTGGGCATGCACCCTGAGTTCAAAGAGGTATTGATCAGGTCCACCAGTGGCCCTGCCAGTACCTCTGCCAACTCTCTCAGCACCCTGGGGTGGACTCTGTCTGGGCCAGGTGCCTTGTCCACCTCCAGGAACTTAAGGCCCTCCTCACCCTTTCCACCATGATTTCCTCATCCATGGTTGCTTCTCCCCCACCCTCTCCCACCTCGCCCTTCCTTTCAGGTATGGGCCATCCCCTCTCCTTGGAGAAGACTGAACAGAGTATTCATTAAGTACTTCTGCTTGCTCAACCCCTTTTCTACCCACCCACCCACATCCCTCCTGATCCTAACAATTTGATCCTTGCTCTTCCTCTTCCTCTTCTCTCTGATATATCTCAAGAAATCCTTTTCCTCTCCTTTGGTCCCCTGCACTAACCTCCGTTCCCTAGCCACCTTTGCTGCCCTTACCACTTTGCTCACTTCTGGATTTCTTCACATATTCTTCTTCGTCTTCTGCCCTGTTGGATCGCTTTTAGATCCAAATGCATTCCCTTTCCCTCACCTTCTCCACTACCTCTCTACTCATCCAACTGGGTTTCTTGGTCCTGGCTTTCTTGCTCTGGCTCTTGACACAAGTTTTAGTGGCTTCAGCCAGTCCTGTCTTGATGACTGCCCATTTTTGTTTCGTGTCCATTTCTGGGTGGATGCTTGCCATGTTACTTTCAGTATGTTTCCCATCCTGTCAAAGTCTGCCGTTTTGAACCAGGACCCTAGTTTTTGAAGTGGCTACTTCCTTACCCAGGTTGATTGAAAACCACACTGTGTGGTGGTCACTGCTTGTCAGAGGTTCCTTCACCCTTATATCCCTGACCTGTTCCCCATCTTCCAGTACCATGTCTACTATATTACCCTCCTCGTTGGCTCCATTACCCTCTGAGTAAGGAAGATATCCTGGAATGCTTCCAGGAGGATCTGCTCCCTGGCACAATTGGTTCCTGGGATGCTCACTCCACCCCTGGTAGATTAAAAGGCCCCACGACCACCAATGTGCTCCCCCTTGCCACTATGTCTCCATATCAGCTCCACCAGTTCCCTGTCAGTGTCCTCCTTCTGGGCGGAGGGTCTATAAACAACCTCCAGACAGATATTTGTGCCTTTCTGGCTGTATAGATGACTCTTTTTACTCCTTGGATACTCCTACTCCAGGTGCTCCTTCTGTTCCCCCAGAAGGATCTTTCTTTCCATTCTCTGCTTTGCAATATGCTTGCAGCATTCGCTCTCGAGACCTCTGCCCTAGATCCAGGTAAGCGGTTATGTCTCGAGTGGCTTCATGTGCCTAACATTCCAGTAAATCTCACACCTCCTAGTCCTCCTGCTTTTGAAACTCTCTGGAGGCAGTGTCGGCCAGGCCAGTGACCACTCTTTCAGTTTCTAAGCAGATAGACTGCAGGTACATTGCTCCTAATGATAGGCCTATTCTGGCTTCTCAGCCTATTGCTGGTAAGATTGTCATTTGGCGAGAATGATAAAGCCATCCTTCCTTAAGAAGTTATAGCTCAGCTCACCCCATCAGTAAGGAATCTCATAAGATTGATACTGTGGGGAAAAGAAAGTTTGCTGCAGCTACCATGGGTATGTATATAGCTAGCTACTAGGGCATTTCTCTCAATATCAGTATGTCCTCTGGACTTTCCTCAAGTCTCTTGCAGAGACCTTGCGGAGTTGGACACTAAGCAGAAGCTTCTTCAGACTGTTACACATGGTATAGACTCTGACAGTCACCAGTTAAAGGCAGCCATGGATGTGTGTGATACTGCTTCCTGTGCTGCTGCCAGTATCTGCATTAGGAGACATTCCTGGCTTTGAATGTCCGTTTTTCTAATAACGCCCAGCAACAGGCCATGAATGTTCCTTTGATTGCTTATACTTGTTCAACTGCTAAGTGGAACAGTCCCCTTGAGGCCTCTTAAAAGACCTGAGCGGCCATCAAGACTACTGGACACCCCTTCTCATCCTCAGAGAGGCAGGGCATAGTCTTCTATTGTAATCAACAGTCCTCTCATGGCAGAGGTAGAGGAGCTCAAGTCAAGCCTCAGACTCCTCAAGCATGAAGAAAATACTGCAGAAGGCACAGGCCCTGAAGTCGTCTTGTCCCACCCTCAAAGTGCGGCACGGTTCTGTCTCAGCTGTCCGAGGCAGGCCTCTCCTCTCCCGGTAGGGGGCATCTGGCTCAGTTGTACAGCCCGTGGAAATCTGTCACTACAGACAAGGGGTTCTGTGGATCATTCAGGAGGGATATCTTCTGATTCTAGGGACATGGATATGTTGTTCATCCACACTGTCTGGCAGGTTCCTTGTCGCTTTCAATCTTGCGGAAGGTCTTCAAGCTGGCTCCTCCACCACCCGGTGGTAAAACTCTCGGCTCCGCCCATGACGCCAGATCTTCCTTACCGCTTGGAAGCTCAGGTTCCCTCCTTAAGCTCTGCGTGATAGACTGGATCCTAATTCTTCAGGTCGCGAAACTCATTTTAAAATTTTCAAGACTTGGTCATCTTTCTCCCTCTGACTGCGATACCGTCGACTCCGTTTGGCGGTGCTCTTGTGGGCAGAAGATGTCAGGGCGGACCCGCACTCACGTGCGTCTGCTGCCTCGGCCTGAGAACCGCGACCCGCGGGCCTGCGAGTCATGCCGTTCGTTTGACCAGCGTCCTGGGAGGACCCGCGCTGCCCGGTTACAGCAGGCGCCCGAGCGTTACCCGCCAGTCAAGTCGAAGGAGGCCCGTTGGGCGGTTACGCGGCGGCGGGCTCGGCTGAGCAGCGAGCAGATGATCGCCCTCGAGGAGGAGGCGGCCGGGCGCATCATCCTCTTCCTCGGTCGCGGCATTTATCCCACTCTTACTGGGCACCTGTATTCAGCTTCGCTCAAGGAGCTTTGCCAATCCCTTTCCACGAAGTGAGAGGGGCCATCGGACATTCCTCTCGGTCCAAAAAGAAGGACTCAAAGGGTAAGTCCCATCGTCGGCGTTCGTGGAGTGGGAGAGGTCTCCTTTCTCGGACAGCTGACTGTTGACTTCGGTTGAGGTTGCGGCTAAGGCCGCTGGCTTCCTGGCGTCCCGTCAGGCCAGCTGGCGAGACATCTGTCGGCGTGGTCGAGATTTTACTCGACCCGTCGGACGGGCTGTCGACTGGTGAGGCCGACAACCCTTCTACGGTTCCCTGGTGAGACCGAGGACCTGCCTGCGCCCCGGTGCGCGGTCCCCAGTTAGAGCTTCAAGCCGAGGGAAGGCGGGTGTCCCTCTCCTTCCCAGACCCGTCCTCGGAAACACCGAGGATCTCGGTCTCGGTCTTGGACATCGTCTCGGTCCAGCCGATCCCGCGGACATCGGCGGTCTCGGTCTCGGCACCGAGTGAGCGGTGCTGCCAGTCGTCCTCATCTTCCTCCTCGGAAAGGAGGCTTGGCGCAGATTGCGTCAACGCTATGAGGACCTGATGTGGCAGCAGTTACTTCTGTCCGGGAACAAGTTGACGCCATCGCCTTCCCGCCATCAAGTGGCTTGTCACCTGAGCGGCCGAAACAACCCTCGCTGTAATCGAGGTGCCCAAGCCTGGGCGGTTGTTCTGCCGAAACCAGCTGCCTCACCGATTGTGGTGGAACCACCGCCTCCACAACCGAAATCGAGGCGCCGACCAAGGACTCTCGGTTGGGTCAGGGCCTGCCCACATTTTGTCAGTCACCCTCACTCCCGACCGTCTTGGCAGGTGGAGGGGCTCAGGCCCCAGGCAGCTCTTCGCAGACTCCTCCGAGCCTGGCGCGACTCCTCCCTGTTCTCCAGGCCCATTGACCTGGAGTCCTCCGAGGGGCCAGTCGATGGACAAAGAGCCCATCGTCCTTCATGGATTTGTCGGCTCATCTCGGAGTCCACCGGGATGCAGCTGGAGCCCATATCAAGTGGGCCAAGTGTCCCCTGCTGGAGATACTGGACCGAGGGATTCACCCACGGAGGCCTTTCCGGTGGCTGAAGCCATTGTTGGCCCAGCCTTGGAGCTCTGGCAGTGGCCTGCTTTCTGTCCTGCACCTTGGCCGGGATGGCCAGGAAGTATCCGGTCCCTACCGGCTCTTTGCCGGTTTTGGAACACCCTCTGCTGAGGGGCTGGTCACCAACAGCGTTTTCCGGCGTTCCAGGAGCGCTAGGGGCGTGGACAAGCCCCTGACAAGGACCCAAAAGCTGGACTTCGCCGGGTGCAAGGTGTGCGCTGCGTCCTCCTTGGCCTCCGTCCAGGCCAGCTCGGCTGTGCTGATGGCACACTTCTCCCACGCCCTCATGGGCTCCCTGGATGAGGTGATTCCTCAACTCCCGGCCGACCTGCAGACCACGGTCCGGCAGGTGCAGGACCAGGTAGGGCAGTGGCTAAGCAGCAGCTCCAAACGGCTCTGGACATAGGAGACTCCTGTGCCAGATCAGTTATGAGCCGTGGCTATCGCCCGTGAGAGCATGGCTGAGGATATCCACCTTCACGGCGGATACCCAGCACAAATTGGCGGATGTCCCTTCTTGGGGACCGACCTCTTCGACCCTGGAGTGGAAGGTCACCTCCAGCGGATCGAAAGTCCAGTGCCACTCTGGACCTTCCGGTCACCTCCGCCCAGAAGGACAAAGGCCGCCGACAGCAACAGCACAAGTCCTTTAGTCCTTCTGCGCCTGCGCTCATCGCCCAACAGCACCAGCACCAGGGCCAGCAGGCTCACGCTTGGCATCCTAAACCCAAGCCCCGGCTTCCTCCAACAGGAAGCAGGGAGGTAAAGCCAGGAGGTCCCTCGGCGGTCCCTCCTCCAAGCCTGCCCAGTGACGGGTTGAGGGGTGTCTCCCCAGCCTCGTCACTCCCCGGGTTCCCTGGGGACAGCTCCGCCATTTCCTTTCCGCCTGGTCCATTATCACCATGGACCGGTGGGTGTGGAGGTGGTAGGAAAGGGCCTGTCTCTGAGTTCAAGCAGGCCCCACCCTTCCGAGCCGTCACCCTTGGGGGCTAAGGGTCCGCAGCCTCTCTGTCAGCTCCCGAGCCGATATTGCCTTGCTCCTCGAAAAGAGGTGATCAGGAAGGTGGCGGATCCTCCACTGACCTGGGGTTTGTGTCCAGGTACTTCCTGGTCCCAAAGCGGACGTGGGGCTGGCCCCTATTCTCGACCTGCATGACCTGAACAGGTTCCTAAGGTCTCGGACCTTCAGGATGGTCACGCTGGCTCAGATAATCCCATCCTTAGAACGAGGCGTGTGGTTCTGTTCTCTGGACCTTCAGGCCGCGTTCTTTCACGTCCCAATCTGTCCGTCCCACCAGAGATTCCTCCGCTTCAGAGCGGAGGGATCCCTTCAGTTCGGGCCATGCCCTTCGGCCTTTCCCTAGCTCCCAGGGTCTTCACCAAATGCATGGCAGTGGTGACAGCATTCCTGCGGTGCCGAAGGGTCTGGGTGTACCCTACCTGGATGATTGGCTGATTGCAGCCCCTCCAGAGCGGAGGTGGAGCGGTCCAGAGATCTGGCCCTCCAGGTTTGCTTTCAGGTTGGCCTCCTCATCAGCGAGGCCAAGTCGGAACGTGCCAAAGCAGGTGATATAATTCATTGGGGCACAGTTCGACTCTCTTGAGCCAGAGCACGGCTCCGGCGGACAGGGCAGGTTCTTTCCTCCTTTGCCCAGTCATTTCAGGTTGGACAGTGGCGCTCTGCCTGGGACTTCCTGCACCTCCTGGACCTCATGGCGGCCTGCACCAGCGTGGTCCGTTGGGCCCGCTGGTATATCCGTCCCCTTCAATGGGGCTGGCCAACCAGTGGTCTCAGCACCCGATCCGCTGGATGAGCTAGTGACAGTGACCCAGGGATGTGGAACGCTCTCCAGTGGTGGACCATTCCAGCACATCTGCAGGAGGGCATCCCGTTTGTCCGCCCGAGTCGACGGTCTCACTATCGACTGATGCCTCTCTGATGGGTTGGGGTACCCATCTGGGGAGCACAGAGTGCCGGCCTCTGGTCCCCTCAGGAGTCCCGATGCCATATCAACCTGCTGGAGCTTGAGCGGTTCATCTAGCCCTCACCTTCACTCCATTTCTCACGGGGTCAAGTGGTTTCAGGTCCAGGCGGACAATACCACGACCATGTACTACCTAAACCGCCGGGCAGGGCACTCCATGCCTCTGTGCAGGAAGCTCTCTGCATTTGGTCACTCGTCGCAGCCTGGGGCAGATCTCCGCCATTCATGTGGCAGGAGCCTCCAACACCCTGGCCGATGCCCTAAGCTGGATAGGGACTGCGTCTCACAGTGGTCTCTCCTGCGGAGGTGGTGCAAGATCTTTTCTCCCACTGGGGCACGCCTCAGGCGGACCTGTTTGTCTCCAGGGAGAATGTGAAGCTGAGACTGTTTCATGCCCGCCCCCTCAGCAGGGCTCGCTGCAGGAGATGCCTTCTCTGGGCCGTGGACCCCGGGCCTCTTCACGCCTTTCCCCATTTCTCTTGCTCCACAAGGTGCTTTTCAAGCGAGGAGGACAAGGCGCAGGTGATTCTGGTAGCCCCAGACTGGCCCGCCAGTTCTGGTATCCAGATCTCCTCAGTCTCAGCTCCAGGCTCCTGAGGCGGCTTCCAGCCGCCCGGACCTGATCTCAGTCAGTCAGGGAAGGTATTCCATCCGGACCTTCAATCCCTGCACCTGGCCACCTGGTTCCTGGCTGACTAGAGTTCCAGGCCATGGTCTTTCCGACGAGGTCCTCAACGTCGTTGGCGTCCCGTAAAGTCGACCAGAAAATGCTCGCCTTCAAATGGAAGAGATTCTCCATTTGGTGTCAGGACAAGGGCCTGGACCCTTCTTCCTGTTCCTTGGCAAGCATTCTGGACTACCTGTGGTCCCTTTCTCAGCAAGGGCTTGGTCGTGACCCTTAAGGTGCACCTGGCAGCCATCTCTGCTTACGGTGCGGGCTGGGAAGCGATCAGTGGGCGCGGGAGAAGGTGGTGGGCGCTTTTTCAAGGTCTTGATCACATATCCCCTCCGGTCGCGAGAACCTCCACCTCCGTGGGATCTACTGCTGGTATTGGCCAAGCTCATGGGCAAGCCATTCGAACCGATGCACAGGTGTGACATCTCTCACCTGTCGTGGAAGACCGCCTTCTTGGTGGTTATCACGTCAGCCAGAAGGATGGGAGAGCTCCAGGCTTTCCATAGTCTCCTTATCTGGTCTTCCACAGGGACAAGGTTGTCCTCTCCCCCACCCTAAATTCCTTCCGAAGGTGGTGTCGGAGTTTCACCTTAACCAGGTGTTGACTCTGCGGTGTTCTACCCCAATCACACCTCAGAGGCCGATATAGGCTCAGACTTTGGACCCTAGAAGCGCTCGTTTATTACAAGGAGCGGACGGCTGAAGTTCGGGAGAGGTTCGCCAGCTGTTTGTCACCTACGCTGAAGCCACACCTGGCAGACCTGCAGCCAAGCGGACGATAGGCAGGTGGGTCACCTCCTGCATAGATCTCTGCTATAGGTTGGCGGGCATGGAGCCTCCCAGAGGGATAAGAGCTCATTCTCCCACCATACCACTGCATCGGTGGCTGCTTCCAGGGATGTCCCTATCCAGGAAATCTGCAGGGCTGCTACCTGGAAGGCAGCACACACCTTCATCGCCCACTACACATCGACCTTGAGTCACGCTGGGATGCTGGTTTTGGGGCCTCGGTTCTCCAGTCTTTATTCCCTAAGTAGGGGTGTGCACCTTGCCTCCCTCCTCCTGGAGAACTGCTAGGGTCTGCCAGGCAGTGTGGATGAACAACATATCCATATCCCTAGAAATACAGGTTACTCACCTGTAGCAGGAGTTCTAGGAATGGTATATGTTGTTCATCCACATGACCCACCCGACCTCCCAGCTGACGCACAACCTGGCTTTCAGTGGGTAGATCTGGCGTCATGGGGTGGAGCCAAAGTTTTACCACCGGGTGGGTGGGAGGAGCCAACTTGAAGACCTTCCGGCAAGATTTAAAGTGGCAAGGAACCTGCCAGACAGTGTGGATGAGCGACATATCCATGTCCCTAGAAATACAGGTTACTCACCTGTAACAGGAGTTCTAGGAATGGTATATTTGTTTCATCCACACACTCTCCGACCTCCGGCTTGACGCTGAACCTGGCTTCCACGCAGGTAGATCTGGCATTATGGGCGTGAGGCAAGTTTTACCACCCGGTGGGTGGGAGGAGCCAGCTGAAGACCTTCCGGCAAGATTTAAAGCGGCAAGGAACCTGCCAGACAGTGTGGATGAACAACATATGCCATTCCTAGAACTCCTGTTACAGGTGAGTAACCTGTATATTTTGCAGAAAACCCTCAGACTGTCCACCAGAAAGCAGAAACCCTGTGCACTGCTATGTCGGACCTCCTCGCCCCTTGGAGATAGCAGGCCTCTTGCACAACCCGGGCAGTGGAAGTAGTGCCAGAGTCAGAAAGTGCAACACAGGCTTCTCCTCCCACTACTTCTTGGTTCTGAAAATGTCAGGGAGCATCGCCCCTTCTTGCCCTCAAAAGCTAAACAATTTCCTGCTTGAGAAGTTCAAAATGGTCTCTCTTGGGACCCTCCAACCACTTCTCAAGTCTCAGGACTGGTTGGCCCTCTGGACATGCAGGATACCTACCAGCATAATCCAGTGCACCATTGTCACCACAAGTTTCTTAGCCCTTGGCCCTGGGCCAGCATTACTAATTCTGAGTCCTGCCCTTTGAGCTATCAACGGCACCTTGAGTCTTTACAAGTACTTTGCTGTTCTTGCTGCACATCTTTGAATGTTCAGGCTTCTGGTCTTCCCTATCTGGATGACTGGATCCTAGCCAGTTCATCCAAGCAGAATCTTGAAACAAGCAGTTTCCACAGCGACTTAGTTCCTGACCGCCATGGGAGTTCTGCTGAAGTTGGATAAGTCGCAGCATCAGCCCTGTCAGCAACTCCTCTTCATCAGAGCTCTCTTGTACACTACCAAGGTGAGAGCCTTCCTCTCAGTGGACAGGAGAAAAGCCATCCTTCAGGTGGCACGCTTTATCATGGAGAACAAGTCCATCTGAGCTCGTTTCATGCAGCAGATTTTAGGTCTCATAGCCTCCTTAGTCTTCATGGTGCCTCCAGCATGACTGCACATGAGGACAACTCAGTTGATGCTCAGCACACAGTGGTCTCCGACAATGCATCCTCAATCTTACCCTATCAAAGTGACAAAGCTTCTGCTTTGGTCACTTACATGTGGATGCAGGAAGGCAATCTCCTCCAAGGTCTCCCTTTTGCTTCCCAGAGCCACAGACAACCCTCACGTCAGATGCATCTCTTTTGGGGTGGGAGCTCATTGCCAGGGTCACTGCAGTCAGGAGTCTGAGGCCCTATGGAATCTCATCTCCACATTAGTATCTTGGAAATGAGAATTCTCTTTGCCATCCGAGCTCTGGAGAACTCTGTTTGCAATCAGGTGATCTTCTTGCAGACAGTCAACAAGATGATCATGTACTACATCAACAGGCAAGGCTGAGCACACTTTTACCCGTGAAGCGAAGCAGTGAAGGTGTGCGAATGGTGTCTGGAGCACAGTGCTCTGATCCAGGTGATCTACTTGCCAGGAGATCAGAACACTCTAGCAGACCACCTCAGCTGGACAGAAGCAACTCTTTGAGTGGTCCCTAGCTCCAGACGTTGTTCTCTCTTTGATGAGTGGGGAACTCCAGAACTGTATCTTTTGCATCCCCACTCAGTGCCAAACTGCCTTGATTCTGCTCCAGAAATCCAGAATGTGGCGTTTTCTGTCGGGATGCATTTAGTCTGTGGTGGACAGGCTGCTTTCTGTATGCATTTCCTCCAGTGCCTCTAATTCAGTGAGTACTGCTCAAGTTGGAGGTGCATGGAGGTGAGATGAGTCTCATTGCTCCGTATTGGCCTTGGCAGATATGGTTTCCTTTTTCTTTGCAACTTGTCATTTGCCCCCGAGACCTCACCCACAGCGGATGAACCTTCTCATGCAGGGTCCCTAGTCCATCCCAGCCTGCACTCCTTCATCTCAATGCCTGGCTTCTGGCCGGGTTCCATGTGATGGCGGTGAAGATAGAATAGTAACTACAACACAGCGAGTGCACATCGCCAAAAATGAGACGATGTGCACTAGAGCCTTGCAGAAACAGCTGCCGGTGCTATATTTGACATATACAAACAAGGCAACTATTCATTTTATAAAGGGGCATTGCACCTTGCTTCCAAAAATAATTAGCTCCGGGGGTGATACGAGAAGAGGGGCAAACTCGGGAGGGCTACATTGGGAGGCAGATGTCGGCAGGGGCAGAATATTGAGGGGAATCTATAGAGGGGGGGAACAATGTCAAGACTAACGGGACAAAATATAACACATTTATTATAATACTTTATATTTCAATTAAAAAAAAGATGGTATGCCTACAGCCAGTCCTGAACCGGGTTGCCTGACACAAAGGCAGTTACCTTAACCACCACCAGATGGCCAACTTGGAAGGGCGTGATGAACAAACCCACAGTACTCTTCCAGCTACACAGCGAAACCTCTGGCAGCTCAATTTCACTGTGCTGTTAATGGCACATAGTTATTAGTAGCACATAGCCGTTTTCACTTTCACTATTTTCACTTAGCTTGTTACCTGCTCAAAATTACTTGCTCTCTTAACGGGATACCCTCCTGGTAAGATAGAGGTGAGCCAGGCAACAAGGTCTCCAAAGAGTTCTCCAAGACCCTCATGGCTGCTCGTAGCCTTCCATGAGAAGGATTTGCATGGCCAATTGGAAAGCTTTTAGAATGGTGCTCTAAATTCCATATTGATCCATTCCAGTGTCCACCTGGCAAAGTTTTTAGAGTACTTGCTGGACCTTTCCGATGTTGTATTACAGTACTCCTCTGTTAAGGTTCATTTATGGTCTATCTCGGCATACCACAAGCCAGTCCAGAACCTTTCTTTTGCTCAGCCACCTCTTTTAAGAGGTTTTGAAAGGTTTCTACACACACAGGCCCCCAGTGAGAGAACCTATGGATCTCTGGGATATCAACCTTGTGCTGTATATGCTAACTTGTAAGCACTTTGAATCTCTGGCTACACGTGATCTTAAATTTCTAGCTTGAAGACTACATTTTTAATGGCCATAACCTCTGCTCCAGTATACTCTCTTCCATAAAGACAATGTGGTTCTTCGTGACACACCCCAAGTTTTTGTCTAAGGTGGTCTCGGAGTTCCATCTAAACCAACCTTTAGTGCTGCCCACATATTTCTCCTTACTTCCAGAATGAGGACAGTGCACCCTTCACTCTCTGGCGTTAAAGAGCCCTCAGGTCTTGCTTGAGACTCTTTGGGACTTGCTGTTTTATCCAGTTAAAGATGGGCTACAAACTGGAGGATTTTTTTTGTTTGTTTGTTTATTTACTGCCCTATGTGCCACGGTTTTCCTAACATTAAGTTCCGTTAATATGTTAGCTTAAGAATGTCTCTTTATATACGTTACATGATGCATGATGCATGTTCTTTTAGATGTACATGCCAGGGTATAAGACAGGATGTTTCAACTATTGTCTAAAATGAGAGTGGGTTTACTTAGCGGAATTGAGAAGGTACTTGTCAGAGTTCTGTTTTTTCTTTAAGTATAGATGAAACACTGGGAGCACTGCAAGACTGGATTCTAGTCTTGCAGGGAGGTGCTGTCGACACTTCTGTTTAAGCTGCAAGTTATGGGACTACCTTATAATTGCAATATGGTATTGTTATTTCCGCCTTGAAGTAACAAATGGGGAGAGTCCTTATCCATGTGTGTACTTGTAATTTCTATATCTTATAATGTTGCATTACTCACCTATGCAACATATTGTTCTGTGACTTTGCTTACAAAATCAATACAAATATTACACAAAAAAAAAAGAGCCCTCAGGTTCTACTTTGATACAACTAATGACATCCGAGAGTCCAAGTAACTGACTGAGTCAGCCGATTCGATAAAATACATTTCCATTTGTATAGTAGCTTGCCTTTGCAGTGTTATTCCATGGCACAGGTCAGTCTGGAGGGCCAAGTTTGTGCCCACTCCACCAGGGTGGTCGCTACATCCCTGGTGGAGATTCACTCCATTCCCATCACAGAGATTTGCAGGGCTGCTACCTGGAGCACAGTGCACACTTTCATCAAGCACTGTGCCCTGGATGCCCTTGCCGGCAACATACCTCCTTTGGCAGGACAGTCCTAATGGACTCTTGTCCTGAGTAAGCTCTGTCTCCTACTGCCTGGCCTGGAGGATTTTTGTCTGAACTTGGTACTCAAACCCATCAGTGTGAATCAGTGTGAAGATACCATCCAGGAAGATATCAAGATACGTATTCACGTAATTCTTGATCTTCTTGGACCATCTTCACCATTGATTCAAACACCCACCAGTGTCTCCTGGGCTCACGCTCTGTTTTATTTTGGTTTTCACCAGCTCTTTTGGTTGGGCTGTAAAGACACTCTTCTTTTTATTGTTGACCCTTCTTACATGAGTAACAAGGGCTATCTTATGCCCTTGTTGGATTAGGTTGCAATTAGTTGGTTATACTGCACCTCCTCGGTAAAAAGGTACTGAGGCAGTTGGGGGCCTTTGCGAGATAGGCTATGCAGCGCGGACCAGCTCGCGGTGCCACTGTACGTGTACGGCTATCAGGCTGGCCCTCCGGAAGATTTTGGCTCCCGCAGTGTCCTAGCACCGCCATCTCAGAGCCGATCAGTGTGAATCAGTGGTGAAAATGGTCCAGGAAGATCAAGAATTGCTAAGTTTTTATTTGTAGAGTTGAAAGAAGCGTAGGCATAAAGATTGTTAAAATAATACCTAATTGAGTGAAGCAGAGAACATGGTTTCTTCTGTAATGGGCCAGTAAGTAATGTAGTTTGATTTATAATTATTGAAGATAAATTATGTACATGATACAACATAGCAGCAATAATGAGTATAAGTAAGAAAATAATTAATACAGACAGTTATATATTAAAACTCTCAACAAGCAAAAGCAAATCACATAGTAGCTCAAGGTTTACTGTAATATGGTATATATTTATCAAAGTACTTAGATTTCTGCTGTATGGAATGCAAACAGCTGCTGTGAAATATTGCACTTGATGTCTGCAGTAAACATGGATACCTTAGTAGCTGTGATGCCCTGAATTGTTTAACATGCTATGTGTTTCTCCTAGGTATAATATCGAGCCTAGCTTATACAGTCCCTTTTTCTCTTGGGCTTGCATGGAAGGGCTGAACATGCTTTTTAGTCAGCTGTTAGGAGCTCTCTGTATGCAGAGCAACCTGAAAAAGGAGAAGTCTGGTCTGAGGATGTCCGAAAACTGGTAAGGTTACTAATTTTATAGCTCTGCAGTCACAAATGTTACACAGTATTTTATTTTTGGTCATTTTCATCATGATTTTGTACTTGCAAGCATTGACGAAGGTATTTGTGTTGTTTTTGTTGTATTATAGACATAGAAGCGTAGACATTGTCACCAGATAAGGACTGCCAGGCCCATCCAGTCATCCCATAAACCCTATACTTGGTTACGGACTCTTTCCTATCTGGGCAGTGGCTTCCCTCCCTCTGCCCTACCTCAAAGGTTCCTTATGCCTGTCCCAGGCATGCTTAAACCCTCTACAGTGCTCACTCCCACCACATCCTGTGGCAGGCTATTCTATGTGTCTGCCACCCTCTCTGTAAAGAAAACTTTCTCACGTTCCTCTTAGCCTGCCACCTTCCACCTTCGCACACCCCCCTGCTCTTGTATCCTCCCACTTTGGAAGATGTCTCCTCGCATCATGTTAATGCCCTTAAGGTACTTGAATTTTCCTATCATGTCATCCCATCCTCCAGTGAGTACATACTGAGGTCCTTTCATTTCTCTTCATAAGTTTTGTGGTGTAAGCCCGTATCATCTTAGTCACCCTTCTCTGGACGTCTCCACCTGCCAATGTCCTTAAGAGGTGTGGCCTCCAGAACTGTACACAGTACTCTAGGTGAGGCCTGACTAGTGTTTTATACAAAGGCATCACTACCTCCCTGCAGCCTTGGTACTCTGCTTAGACATCTTCAGGTCATCTGAAATGATAACCTCCAGGTCTCTTTCTTCCTTGGTGATTGTCAGCAGCTGCCCCCCATAGCTCTTCCCAGGGTTCCTTTGTCCCAGGTGCATAATTTTGCACTTCTTTGAATTAAACTTCAGTTGCCACACTTCATACCATTTTTCAAGCTTCCCTGGATCCATCCTTGTTGTCTCCACCCGTCTGGAGTATCCACCCTGTTGCAGATCTTGGCGTCATCTGCAGACAGGCAGACCTTACCCTTCAGCCCTTCTGCAATGTCACTAATTAATAGATTGAACAGGACTGGCCGAGGACTGATCCTGGGTATCCAGCTGGTCCACCCCATCTCCCCAGATTGTATCTCGTTAATGACCACCCTCTGCCTCCTGTCCGTTAGCCAGTTCCTAACCCAGTTTACCACCTTGTGTCCTATGCCCCGACTACCCATCTTGTGTACCAAGCGTCGTATGTGGAGCGGTGTTGAAGGCCTTGCTTGAAATCCAGGTGGCGGCGTCCACCCTCTCCCCACCCCCAGTTTACTTCCTTCATCACCCAGTCAAGGAGATCTATCAGTTTGTCTAGCACAACCTACCGCTGTGAGCCATGTTGCCTCGGATCCTGGACACGTTGGATTCCAGATGCCCCACCATTCTCTCCTTAAATAGTGCCTTCATGATCCTCCCCACTACTGAGGTGAGGCTGACCGGCCTGTAGTTCCCCGCCTCCTTCCTACTGCCAGATTTGTGTAGGGGAACATGTGCCTTCCTCCAGTCCTGTGGAACCACTCCTGTGTTGAGTGACTTGGTGAACAAGGCTGCCAGAGGCTCTGCAGTTACCTCAATATCCTCGGGTGTATACTAACTGGTCCCATTGCCTTGTCTACCTTCATTTTTTTTTTTTTTTTTTTTGTGAACTGTCTTTTATCACTCCTACGCTGGAGCCCGCTCTGTCAGGAGACACCTAAGCACCAGCCCCACTTCACTGCCTTACCTGATTCCCGTGGACCCATGACTATACCCCCAGGCGGTTATGGCGGGGCCTATACACCTTTAGACAATTTGTTTCATCGGGTCCTCCGTGGGCAGGCAGACAGGGATAATTAGGGTCTGAGCTGGTGCTCCTTTCCCTCGGTGCTCCGGCATTGTTTTTCCTTGTTCTAAGGGTGGCATGCACCAGGCGACAAGGCATTTCCGCAGATGTCCACCACTCCGTTAACCCTCTCTTTTGTGCACTGCACTTGCTGTGCTCTTCCGCCAGAGGCCAGTCAAGTGCTGAGCTGGTTTCCTCCTCCCTCCTGGGAGAGGAGACCCATCCTCTGGTTGCTCGATCCTCTCCTTCCCTGCCGACCCCCGATGGCCTGGGCTCATTCCGAACCCAGGTCGCTGGCGTGAGGTGTGGCGTCCAGCGCCTCAGCCCTCAGCGCCACCGTGCCAGCTGTCCACCTTCAGTTTGTGAGCTCCTCCAGGACTCTCTCTACTGTGAATGGATACCTGTCCCTCCACTTGGCATCTGTCGATCAGCTATGGTCCCTGACCCTCCCCCTCTTTAGTGAATACTGAACAGAAGTATTTATTCAGTATTTCTGTCTTCTCAGGTCTCCTCCTTACCTCCCCATCTCCTTTGATCCTTCGCCCCCCTTTTTTTTCTGTCGCTGATGTACCTGTAGAATGTCTTGTCCCTTCTTTTACTGTCTGCACTGATCCTTCCTCGGTACATGCCTTTGCTCTCCTACCAGCCTTCCCAGCTTCCTTAGACACTCTAGGTACACCTCCCTGTCTTCCTCCTTTTGGGTCTCTTTATATTTCCTGAATCCTGCCCTTTTAGCCCTTACCTCCTCTGCCACCTCTTTGGAGAACCATAGTGGCTTTCTCCTTCTCATCCCTTGGATACCACCCTGATGAAATGATTCATCACTTCCACTGTGGCTGCTTTAGTTGCCTGCACTGCTCTTCAAACCCCCCTCTTGTGTCTTCCTTCTCCAGGCTACTCTGACATATCTCCCAATTTCAGTAAAGTCTGCCTCCCAAAATCCAAAATGTTGCCTTTGTGTGATGCAGTTCAGTCCCTGTCCCAATGTTAAACCACACTATGTTGTGATCACTTGATCCCAGTTGTTCTTCAACCTGGACATCTACTATTCTGTCCCCATTGGTCAGTACTAGGTCCAGAATCACCCTGCCTCTGGTGGAATCACTCACAAGCTGCCTGAGACCTGCTTCCTGTAGGGAATCCAGGATGCTTCTGCTTCTGGTTGAAGCAGCTGCTTGGAGTGCCAGTCACATCTAGCATATTGAAATCCCCCAGCAGCAGAACTTCACCTTTCAGTTCCATGGTGTGTATGCCATCCACTAGCTCTCTGTCCACTTCCTCCCTGTGACAGAGGCCTGTAGATCACCCTGTGTGTACTGCTGCGCCATTACTAGTTTCAAGGGTGATCCACAGTGTCTTGGCCTTCACCTTTCTCAGCTGCACCTCTGTTGCCTTTTTACCCTCCCTAACGTATAAGGTGACCCGTTTTTTTACTCCGCATCCCTCCTGAACAGAACATAACCCAGTACATTTATGTCCCATCCATTATTTGCATTGTACCATGTCTCAGTTATTGCTACTATGTCCAGATCTGCCTCTGCCATCAATGCCTCCAGGTCTGGGATTTTATTTCCCAGGCTGCAGGAATTCATTACCATGGCCTTCCATGTTTTGCAGCCTATCCTTCCTCTGCCCTGTTACTGCTCCCCTGCTTTCCCCTCCCAGTTCTTTTTCCTTTGTGGCCCTGCTCCTGCAGCTTCACCCTGTCTGACTCCTTCAGTTGTGTGTGGCCCGATTCCACTGCTTCTCCCTCCTTGACTACTTCAGTTACTGCTGCGTTGATTCATTTGCCTGCATGTGCCGGGGATAACTGCCTCTGGACCTTCCTTCCCCACACACTTGGCCAGTTTAAATGCTTGCTGCTGAAACATTCAAACTTCTCTCTCAGGACCATGGTCCCTTCCCCAGACAAATGGAGGCTGTCATCCTTATACAGGCTCACATCACGACCAGGTGGGGCCCGTCCCCAATGAAGCCAAAACCCTCCGTTCCACCAATTCCTTCAACCAGGAGGTGAATTCCTGGATCACGGGTGTCCTAGCCTCCCCTTGCTGTGGACAGATAGTACCTCGAGAAGGATGCAGAATGTGCTGCGTGCTTCAGGCTACCCCCAGCTTTATGAAATCCTCCTGGATTCTGCCTATCCTCACCTTGTCTCCTGCCAGGTCATTCATTCCCAGGTGGACGATGACATCGGTTCCTCCCTTCATGCTGTTGCCCTTGCGATCCTGTTAATCTGTTTCTCATCCTCCATACAGTGCTTCCTGGAATGTATTAACCCCGCTCCAAGGAAGAACAGTCAGATTCAAGCAGATTTTGCTTCAAAAACTTTCCACAGCTTCAGTGCCTGTGAGGAACAAGGCAAGTTGCCCCGTATAGCTGCTTTCTGCGCTCTGTGAGGATAAAAGGTTACCCCCATATAACCATACAGCACTCTTTAATCAAGTATGGAGTCAGCTCTCCCTGCAGCGTTTGTGTAACCTGTAAAGAAAGAAACAAAGCCCCTTTACACAGCACAGCTGAATCCTGTAAAGAAAGTTGTGTACTAAGACCCCCTGTAGAGTTTCAAGTTTCAGTAAAAAAACGCACACAAAACCTCTTCAAGCACCTATACTAATCTAATCAATACCCTGTTATCCACACAAGCATTTCCGCTTATAAGAAAACTTAAGGATCAGCACTTCCCTGCCATTATGCTTGGAACCCTCAGAATCCGCTCCAGTCCTCGGTCATCATCTTCCACCTCTGCTGCACATCTCCCAGTCCTGGTGGCGGTGTCCTCTGTTTGTAGACTCTTGAGTTCAAAACTGCCATAGTGCTTTATTGACTGAATCCCAGCAGGCATGCAGTGTGGTATGATGACTATAAAAGAGGTTAAAGGTTTAAATCTGGCACAGTCATAAACTCTTTGGGCAACTTAATAGGTTTGTTTACACTGAGCATTGTGTTTCGGTTTGAGTAGCATAGCTGATTTACCAGAGGATAATTGTAAACACATTTGGGAGTGTTGTAAGCTGATCCCTTTCAGCACCAGTGAAACTGCAGCAGTGGGGAGATAAAATGGTGCAGGAGTTGTGAATGCTCCACACTACTTGAAGTGATGTACTTGCAGTGTTTGAAGCTAGTAGAGGAACATAAATAAAACACAAGAGGAATGGGAGCCAGGCTACATGTAACACTTTCACAGCTTCTGCACCGCAATACAGATTGTGTGTGGATGCACTGAAAAGATCACACTCTGGCCTTTACAAACAGTTGCTGTAACAGTGCCAAAATCCAGTGTGTGTAAACACATCTAAAATAACCTCCATATAGTTCTGTCTCCCAAGCTGTAAATAGAAGTGGGAGAAGCACTGCTGACCCAACAGTGCAGCGGTAATGATACTGCCTTGCAACCCGGCAACCAGCAGGAGACCAGCCTGGAGTCATCAAGGGCGGCAGTTGGGGATTGAGCATCCCAGAGGATGCTGTCCTTTCCTGGATAAAGTGGGTCCAGCTTGCCACTGCTGTGCTGGGGGGTGGTATGGTGCCACAAAACTCTGGGTGGGAGTAACCACGCTGGCTGCGGGTGACATTAGGTGTATGTGCATGCACCCTTGCAGCCCTTTCGCACATGTTTCCTAAGGGCTGTAGGGAAAAACATGAAAAAAAATCAGACCCTGCGCACAAAAGATGAAGGGTGCCAGGTGCTGTTCAATCCCCTTCCTCACTGCAGACACCCCTGAATGAGACATAGAAGTGTTCAGGAGTAAACCCCTCACTCTGACCCTGTGTGTGTGTGTGTGTGTGTGTGTGTGTGTGTGTGTGGATAAGCTGCAACTCTGTGGAGGATGGCACCGAGGACAGAGGTAAGACGACTGGTGGTAGCCATGTGGGCCTGGAGGAAATTCAGCGGCAGAGTATAGGGGCATAAACAGAAACAGCAGGGCCACTCTAAAAATGAGATGTTACAGCCTAGTTTTCTATCCTAAATTAATGAGTTATATAATAAAGAATTCAAGAGTGTATAAAACATGAATAGAAAAACTTCTCTTGCAGTTTACACACAAATGCAGGTTACTCAGCTCCATAGTTTGCATCCATTTTACACATCTCTGGAGGGGTGTAGCCCTACTGAAAATGAGTCGACCATGTGCAGATTTGAATGAAAAGTAAATGCAGAAAGCCTGCTGGAATTGGCCTTTCAGTTAAGGAGCTGTTTTTCTGATAATATTCTTCATCTGTGTTACCATAGTCACAGCATTGGCCTAAACGCTGTTCATTTTTCTGCATTTTTAGCAGTAGTTTCCTAATTCAGGAGACATTAACTTGTGTGCCAGTCAATGCCAGTATTCATTGTATCATAATGCATTTTCCTCATATGAGATAAATTGATGCAAGATGTATGACCTTTAGGACTTGTCTTTGAAATGGAAAACGGGGTAGAATTTCCAAGTCAAACAATACAAATTTAGTTCCAAGACTGCTCTTAAGTCCCTTTTAATTTGATGCAGAGTTCACACCATGAAACTCATTTATTTAATAAGTCATCCACTGAGTTTTGCACTTCAGGTATTCCTTTGAAATTTCTGATTCCGTTCTTTTCCAGGCTGTGGTCCATGAAAGTGAAGGATTGTTAGGATACATCTATTGTGACTTCTTCCACCAAGGCAGACAAACCTCATCAGGTAAGATGTTGGCCATAGGTAGTTCTATCAGAGTACAGTATCAGACACACACTGCCTTACGGTTCTCAGAGAAACTCATTTTCTGATGAGTGTAAAACCAAGAGAACATTATGTGAAATGGCAGTATAAACTTAAGTGTATTCGTGTCTAGCATGTGTTTACAGGAATTCCACAGGCAGGAATATATACAGTAAAAGTCTGTGTTTAAAATACTTTCAGTCCGCCATACCCATATTGTGTCAGTGGCTCAGTAGGTGCACACACGCCTCTGAGGCCCGAGGATCAGAGGGCTGTGGGTTCAATTCCATCTGGCACTTAGGTTATATCCCAGCACTGACACTGTAGTGCAGCATGAGAGGGGTGCTGCACTTCTGAGGTGTCATCTTTCGGATGAGACGTTAAACCGAGGTTCCATCTGCCTGGATTGGTGGTAGTTCAGGTGGATGTTAAAGATCCCATGGCACTTATCAAAAGAGCAGGGAATTTCCTGGTGTCCTGGCCAAATTTCCTCATTCACTAAACATACCACCAACAGCTTAATCTGGTTCAGGGTCAGTTGGCATACATCTGTATCCCCCCCTCCCGTGTTGTGCCTGAAAATAGGCAGGATTTGTCTAGTGCACTTACCGGTCAACAAAAACTAAAACTGAAAAAAATATGTTTAAAAGTGCCATCATAGCCTCATGGGAGCTGAAAGAGTGCCTTTACATATTTGAATGCATCTGTTCTTTTAAATGATTCTACTATACATGTTTGTTATACTATTAGAACAGATCTGTATAGAGTACAAGTAACAGCTTCATCAATGTTTTATTAAATGGCTATGCTTTATAAATATGAACATACGAATTTGCCAACAGATAAACTCCTTATGGTCTGTCGAGTCTGCTTGAGTGTGCAGCTAGCAACCCTTATACTGCAGCTGCCCCTCCCTCCCCTGACCCTCCCTTTCACCCTCTCCCATCCCCTTTGGAAGCAGTCCACTGTTCTACAGGATACCACTTCTGCAGGCAACACGTTCCACCCAGACACCACTCTCTCTGTGAAAAAAAAAAAAAAAGTGTCTTCTCATTTCCCTCCTGAACCTTCCCACCGCTAATCTGAGATTGACTTGAGTGTCCCTACCCCACTAACTTGAATAGTCCCTCCATGCCTGTCTTGTTTATTCCTTCATGTACTTAAAGATCTCACTTTGAGAGAGTTCCTTCAGTAGGTCATTACATATTGGACTGGCGCCACCTGGCGTCAGGCCACACACAGACTTTTCTAGCAATCCCTGATGGGAACCGCCCACCCGATGTCACGTGGACTGACGTCAGTGTGACTGTATAGAGTGGGCAGTCCCCACGCCTGCCCACCAGTTCTTTCCCCGCCGTCGCCTCGCGGTCAGTCGCATTGCAGACTTCATATAGCTTATCACAAGAAAGTGTTTTGCGCCAGATTTTCCTTCGCTAACGCTCTCTTTTTGTATCGTGTTCATTGATGTCTTCACCCAAGAAGAAGAGCTCATCCTATGCACGCAGATTCCGCACAAGGACGTCGTCTCAAGTGCATCCTCTGTTTAGGCCCAGACCACCCTGTCTCCTCCTGTCCAGAGTGCCAGACCTTTACCAGACCACCAAGAAAAGGAGACAGCAGGCTTTGGAGGCCCATCTCTTGAAAGCTTGCCTGGCTTCTCTAGAGAAGAAGATGGATCGTTTGAGAGAGTCCTCAGCAGATAACTCTTCTCCATCGAAGAAACATAAGAAGAAGTGCAGAGCTTCCGCTGACGGTACATGGCCCTTGATGAGCAAGGCCCAGGAAATCGGACGGCAAGTCTGGTAAGGCCATAGCGGTCAGTCAATCGCTGGCTCTCCAACAACCGCACCATGCCAGCCAATAAGTCGGCTCTGGCTCCTCTGGGGACTGCGCTGCAGTCAGCAGGCCAGCTCCCCAGCCTGTGGGGACCCGCCCGGCACCGTCTCACAAGTTGGCGGGGCTCCTCCCCTGCCAGCTTGATGCCGCCTGCTAACACGCCCGGCCCTGGCGGCCGCTCAGGTGTGGCCCCGTCAGGAGTCTAACAGCGCCTCACCCGACATCCAGCAGAAACAGGAGGAAGGCCCTCTCCCTCCCCTTCACTGGTGGGCACCTCTGGCGTGGCGGAGAACCCTTGGCGTTGTCAATTCTGCGTGGTCTACTCCATGTACTCCCCTTGGGGTCAAGCGAAGAGGCTTCTCCTTGGCCTGCTGGCCTTACAGTGGAGGCACCTCCTTCGTGCAGGATCCCTATAGAGTTGACCCTGGCCAAGATCCCACCAGTGGACCCAGCGAACCCTGTTCCACGCGGATGTCCTGACTACTGTTCCACATCTGGGACTCAGCCGTTGACTCCAACATTGGACATCCAGTGAGCAGTTCCTCGGCCATTGGCCCCGATGCAGATCTGGTCCTGCCGTCAGAGTCCCTTCGTCCAGTTCCGGCGCCAAATCGGGTGGTGCCAGTTCTGATGTCGGTTCTCCTGACATGGGCTGTCCCGACGCGGACCTCCAGCCTATTTATACAACGGCGGGTCCGATGTGGATACCCACTGCCAGACCTGATGACGGGGATCTACTCTAGACCCGAACTGTCCCCATTACCCATTGGGTTTCCTGAGGAACACTACCGGCTGGCCCCACTCCGGACTGGAGCCACGGACAATTCTACCATGGGTTCAATCCTACTCTCATTACCAGGGATTCCAGGGTTATTACCCACCCCCACCAGTAATACCGCCTCCTCTGCTCCCTCAGCTCCAACCTCCTCCACCCTCTGGTTACACCGGACTTAAAGACTCCGATTCAGTCTTGGTGGCAGGGGCTCAGTCAGAGTTGGTGTCGGACCTGGAGACAAGACTTCCTCTCCCACCGTCTCCAAGGTCCCCTTCCCCAAGTAGTTCTTCTATGGCTAGGTTGCACATCTCTGGGAAGGCTCGTCAGGACGTCTCACTCCTGATATCCATCACCATCCTGGCAGAGGGGCAGGCGGCGATGATGATGAGGGGCCGATGATTCTCGGAGGATGTGTTGGAGGAGCCTCTGGGCCCGTCAAGTAAGGTTTCCTGAAATCCCAGCAGAGGACCCTGCCATTTGGACCTTCTGAGGTCTATGAAGGATTTCTTTGACTGAGAGTCAGAGGATCAGGACCCTGTAAGACAGAGACTCATGAGCATCCGGACTTAGAGTCCCTGTCTCCGGTCCCATTCCTCCATGGACTGGACCTCATCAGGACCTCACCGCTACCATCTGGCAGATGCCTCATTTCCTCCCAGCTGTCCCCAAGAGGGCGGACAGACTTTACTGGGTGCCAAAGGATGCCCTGTTTTTGAAAGCGCATCCTAAGACTGACTCTGTTTTCATTTCTGCTGCTCATGACTCCACCTGCACCCAAGCACATGAGCACCTCCTCCCGGACAAAGAGTCGAGGCAGATGGACCAGTTCGGAGAAAGATCTATGCTTTGGCCATATCGCTCTCCGGTCCCTTAACTATGTGGCCCATATGGTGTCTTTCCAGAAAGCTACCTTGGCCAGGTTAGAGCTGGGTCCAGGCCATGGATCCCTTGAGTTTAAAGAGGAGCTTGTCAAGGATCTTTGTAGGCATGCTGCTAGGCCACATATGACTCTATTGATTCTGTGGCTCACACCTCAGCAACTGCCGTTGCTCTTAGGCTGCACTCCTGGCTTCGCCTTTCTGGACTTGCTAATGAGGTTCAGTTGGAGATTCAAGATGCCCCTTGGGGGCTCTGTACTCTTTGCTGGGGACACCAGGACATTATCACTGACCTGCAGGACAGAGGTCTTGCTCTCAGATCAGTGAGGTACATGTAATGATCGGGCAACCAACAACAGCAGCCCTTTCGGAAAAGGACCTGGGCAGAGAAAGCAGACCCAGGCATGTCACCAGGGAAAGTGTAAGGCCGGGTACAGCCACCCCTCCTGCCTCAAGAACCAGAGATGTGCAGAGGGTCCTCCCCTGAACATACATCCACTTCCTGACTTTCCATCCCCCTGCCTCCTCAGTCTCCCGCAGGAGCAGGTGGAGTGATTCGCCCACCACTGCAGCAGTGCGAGAGAGGGCTGCGATCCCCCTGGACGCACGGGTCCTGCAGCTAGTGTCCCTCAGACACACACATCGAGGTTTCTCGATTTCCTCCAGAAACTCCACTAAAAAGATCCTCCTGTTCAAGGGATCAGGTTCTTCTCTTCGAGAAAGGGTGAACATCTCTTGCTCAAGGAAGCAATAGACCACGTTCCCCTCGGGAAAGGGGTTTTACTCCCATTTTTCCTGTTTCCCAAAAATACGATGGATTTCAGACCTATACTCTACTTAAGCAACTTAAACCAGTTTGTGAGTGCAAAACATTTCAGATGCTGACTCTCCAGAGCCTCCTTTCACTTCTTCTGGAGAACCATTGGTTGTGCGTTCTGGACATGCAGGATGCTTAGCTGCATATCCCCATCTTCCCAGCCACCGTTGGTTTACTGCAGTTTCAGTTCCAGGGGAACACTTCCAATTCGGGCAATCCTTTGGTCTGTCTTGGCACCCCGGTGTTTACCAAGTGCCTGGCAGTGGTTGTGGCCTTATGCGCCAAGGGCATTGTGGTTTTCCTTACCTGGATGACTGGCTGATTTCAGCTCTCACTTTGGACTTTTTCAGCAGGCTAGAGATTACTGTCATTATTCCCAAGTCCTCTATGACCCCTGCTCGAAACTTCAGTTCATTGGGGCAGTTTGTATATGATCCATTGCAGAGCCTTCGTCCCTCAGACAGGGTGGAGACACTGATCTGTCAGGCTTCTCAAGTGGCTTCTTACAGGACCATCCCGGCCAGGTGATCCTTCACCTTCTTGGCCTGATGGTGGCCTCCATCACCACTGTTTCTCTCATGAGGCTTCACATGAGAGTGCTCAGTGGTCCTTGCGTGTGCAGTGGGATCAACTCCTGGGCGACCTGGACCATCCAGTTCTGGTCTCCTCAGCGATCCATAAGGAATTGCTTTGGTGGAGGGATCCTTGCAATCTTTCTTTGGGTCTTCCTCCGGAACCCAGCTCCCTTAGCATCCCTAACCATGGATGCCTCAAACATGGGATGGGGCACATGTAGGGGAGCACCAAGCCCAAGGACTGTGGTCCAGCTTGGAGACTATGTTACATATCAACATTCTGGAGATGAGGGCTGTCCTGTACACATTACAGGCTTCCAGACCCTCCTTCCCAAGGGATCACTGCTGGTCCAAATGGACATGTCAGTAGTTTGGTACCTCAACAAACAAGGAGGAACCCACTTTCGTACCTTGTGCAGGGGAAGCGTCTGGCGGTGTAACTGGGCGCTCCAGTACAATGTGGCCTTCAATGCTGTGCACATGCAGGTGTTCTAAATATCCTGGTGGACAGTCTCAGCAGATCTCGGATCCTAGCTCATGAGTGGGAATTACATCAGGAAGTGGCAGATTCCATCTTCCTATGTTGGGGGCATCCAGAAACCAACCTTTTCACCTCCAAATTCAACACAAAACTTACCAGTTTTTGTAAGTAAGTAAAAATATATTTATATGAGGTGCCTTCCAAAGCTCTGGGCACCTTTACAAAATCTCAACATACAATATGAAAATCCGTAGCAATTTAAAACATTATTTACATTTCTAAAAATGCTTGTTTAAATAGAAAGGTCTTAAGAACTTTTTAAACTCTTCTACAGTCAGGCTATTGTATCTGGCAAGGTAGAGAATTCCACAGGGTAGGTGCCACAAAGGCAAAAGTTCTTCCACCAGATGTTTTCAGGGTTACCTCGGAATCTCCAGCAATCCTAGCTAGAGGATTGGAGGAGGAGGGGGGCAGTAAGGGTCAGGAGCTCTTTCAGGTAGTGGGGTCCCAGCCCATGCAGGGCCTTATAGGTCATCAATGCAACCTTGAAAGTGATCCGCCACTGTGCAGGCAGCCATTGCAATTTGCGAGCACAGGTTTTATATGGTTGGATCTCAGGCTTCCAGTCGACAACCTAGCTGCCGCGATTTTGCACCAGCTGCAAGCGTGGACATTCACCCGGCAGCCCTAGATAAAGCGGATTGCAGCAGTCAAGACGACTGGCAACTAAAGCGTGGACCAGAGTAGGAAGGTCCTCTGATGGAACTAAGTGTTTCACCCGTGGTATGTTCCTTAGATGGAAAAGGATGATTTGACTACGGCTGACACCTGTGCCCTCAGGGTCAGGCCCTCGTCAAACACAACACCAAGTTACACACCTGGCGGATGCCATAAGCGGGGTCCCCCTAGAAATAAACCTGAGGGTTTTCCGCCCATGAGCTTACGTGCTCACCCTGGTTCCACTACCAATACCTATGTTTTATCTGGGTTTAACTTCAGCCAGGTGGTACTCATCCAGTTCTGTATCTCCAGCAAGCAGTTGTTAAACACTGCATTGAATCGGACTCCTGCTCGGGCACAAAGACATGTAGAGTTGAGAGTCATCAGCATAGCAATGAAAACTCAACCCATACTGTCTTATAATGTCCCCAGTGAGACATATATACCACAAATAACATGAGGAACAGCACCAAACCCTGTGGTACGCACAGCGCAGACAATGAGAGGCCGAAGAATAAATCCCGAAACTACTCTGAGTCCTACCCTGCAGGAAAGATTGAAACCAGCTGTGGACCACCCCCTAGTCCACAGAGAAGCCACAGGTGTTCTAGCAATACCCCTGATCTACAGTGTCAAACACTGCTGAGACATCAAGGAGGACCAAGATAGGATGAGCTTTCGAGCTCCGCCATCAGGAGATCATTCAGTGCCTGCAAGAGCCGTCTCAGTGCTATGCCGCTTCCTGAAGCCAGACTGGAGAGGGTCATAGATACTGTGACTGGTTAAATGATCCTCCAGCTGCAAAGTGACCACCTTCTCAATAACCTGCCCCAAAAGGGAGGTTAGAGACCGATCTGTAGTTTTCTGGGCAGTCGGGATCAAGGAGGTCTTTTCAAAGGTGCAGCCCACTGCCTCCTTTAAGGGATCTGGAAAGATCCCTCTCTCCAATGATACCACCACTATCCCAGTAAGGATTGGGCCAATAACCTCTACACCCCACCAATAGGTGAGTAGGGCCTGGATCCAAACTACAGTAGGTTGGACAAAGTCTGGATGATCCTCAATATATCCATGACTGCCGGCTGACTAAAGGTAAACTAAGTTAGCGGATATTAGTGCCACTTGGTTGATTAGTGCAAGACCCAATGGGAGGCGGTGGCTGATCTCATCCCTGATGGTGGACACCTTATCAGCAAAGAACATCAAACTCCTCACACTGTAACTGTGACAAAGCTCGACTAGCTTGAAGACAGGCTGGATTGCACAGTCTGTCTACAGTCCGGAAGAGCTGGGCCAGTCTATTCCTTGCTGTAGGAATTTCCCTGGACAGGAACTCTGCCTTCTTATGGGAAATTGCTAACTGATAGGTCTTATAATGATCCAGTAGTCTAAGCCTGTCCACCTCCAGGCGAGTTTTCATCAGCGTCTCTCCAATCTTGACCCTGTCTCTTCAACCCCACGGATCTCCCTGGTAAACCATGGAGCCCCGGTGAAGGGTACAGGGACGAACCTGAGATGGAGCAATGACATCCAGGGCCCCCACAACTGCCCTATTATAGGCTAGCACTAGGGGCCCTGGGTCAGTGCTATCTATTGGCAATCCTGAGAAGTCCAGCTCAATCATTAGGCCTTCTGAGGTAACTCCTCCTAGAGGACAGAACTGTACTATCTCCTTAGGGGCAGGCCTCTTTTGGGAGCACGAAACTGAACCTTGGGGCATGATGGTCAGACCAACCGATAGGCTCCACCTCCCATCGAGACCTCCATCCCCAGATGGAATATCAAGTCAATTCTCCTCGTGAGTTGCAGAGATAATAACCCGTGTCAGGCCCAATGAATCCATCAGTTGGAGAGGTTTTGTCCAAAAGCGCAAGTTCATCGTCGACCCAAGCATTGAAGTCCCTAGAATTAACCATGGGGGCACTCCAATACCCTCTTGGCGATGAAGTCTGCAACCTCCTTCAGAATTCCTCCCATCACCTGGTGGACGATAAATGAGAAGGATCCTGAAACCTGCACCTGCACCCACAATACACTCAAAGGAATTGGTACCTCCAGCTGGCACCTTCCTAAGGTCAAGTTCCTGTCTAAAACAGACTACAACTCCCTGCCCCTACGGTCCACTCTCGGACGGTGAATCCAACGAGAACCGGCCGGAATCGTGGACTCAAAATAGGAGCCACATTTTCATCTAGCCAGGTCTCAGTTGATGCAGGCCAGGTCCACAGATGCAACAAGATCCACCATCACTGCGGTCTTGTTTCTAATGGACCTAGAATTGCTTAACACCGTCCGAAAGGACGAATTCCAAGGATGACTCCAGCTTCTGCCTGACCAAGTCAGTGCCCTTGGTATGGATACAAGGCAAGGCGGACCTCACTCCTCTATCCATTTGCCCCAGGACGTTTCCTGGTTCTGACTGTCCCTATCCGCCCCTCTTTTCCCGTCCCACAAGAGTTCCAGGATCTCCTGTTCTTCTCACTCCTTCGTCTCACAATGCGAAAGCTTCGGCAGTTTTTAAACTTCAAGGTAGTGTAGGATATTCAAAGGATGGAGATCCTTCAGTCTTGAGGGGAGTAACGCCTGACTACAGGGCACTAGTAATTTAACTTGTTATAACAAGTTAAACAAAAAACAGAACACAATCAAACCATTACTTGCATTTTTCCTTCTAATTACTCTGACTAGGTTATAAACCCAGCAAGTTATCTGGAATGGATATCATTAACTGCAGGTACTGTGGAACAATTTTCAGAAGGACAGTCTTACAGGATTTGGGACACTGTCCTACATGCTAGGCCATTGGAGATCTTAGGGCTCAGCTCCGGGCAGCATGGGCAGAGATTGCACACCTCAAATTTCATATTCAAGAGGAAATACATTATAAGAACCACCTGCCATTTCCCCAGCATCCAACAGAAAAACCTCGACCGTGGGGGTAGTTGGACCAGGAGGTTGGCAGGTGGTTAGGAGGCAAATCGGTGCCCCATCACTCTCTGCTCTCCAACATATTACCTCCAAAACCATATCAACACTACAAACAGGTATCTGCCTCTATCTCTGAAATCAAACAAAGAGGCAGAAGACACTGCAGAAACGAGACACTGCGGCACAGGAGCTAGCACAACAAAACTCACCCAAATCAGGAACCAAAACAAAAAAGCAAAAGGAAATCCAAAAACTTCTGATCATAGGAGACTCCATGATTCGGGAGTTGATACCCATCTCCAGCCAGGTAATGGTCAGATGTCTCCCAGGTACATCAGCATGGAGAAACACTGACCGCATTGCTAAAATTGTTCACAAAGCAAGAGAAAACATTGATGTCCTAGTACACATAGGGACAAATGATCTCGCCAGCTGGTCAGTTGTGGAGACCAAGGAACACCTGACCAGGCTGGGTGACAAACTATCATCCATTTCATCTGGCATCTCCTTCTCTGAGATCCTGCCAGTCTGGGAGAGAGGGCAGATGGACGGAAGGTCAGAGAAGGGAGATAGGAGAGCTAAACACGTGGCTCTAGGGCTGGTGCCAGGAAAAGGACACAGATTTGTAGGAACTGGAACAGTTCTGGGAGCGAGATTCTTTAAATTTGATGGACTGCATCTGACTAAGGAGGAGTCAGTGCATTGGGGCAGAAGTTTGGCGTCTTTGAGAAATATTTAAACTAGCAAATGGGGAGGGGTGCAGCACCCCATACGCCGAATGGAAGAACACCCTCCCCTCAGCTAGTGGTCAAACAGGGATTCAGCATGTTTGCAGTTCATTTGCATCACCAGGTAAGAAAAAGGTTTGTCTCCCCATACGGCCTTGGGGTAATGCCAAACCTCACCCAACAACTAACACACCGAAATCTGCCCAATGGAAAATCATGTACACAAATGCTCACAGCCTGGGAAATAAGATCCCAGACCTGCAGGCAATAATGTCAGAGGCTAAACTGGACATAGTAGCAATTAGTGAGACGTGGTTTACCAGTAACCACACTTGGGAGACTTCAGTACCTGGCTATGTATTGTTCAGAAGAGACCGAGGTGCAAAAGGGGAGGAGTGGCCCTGTATGTCAATGAAAATATCAATGCTACAGAAATTCAGAATACACATAAGGAGCCAGAAGAACTGTGGGTCACCCTGGAAACAGGAAATGGGACAGCCATAAGAACTGGGGTTGTCTACAGGCCCCCAGACTAGGGAGGACATATACACATTACTGTTAGAGGATATGCAAACATGACAGCTAAAGGGAGGTTCTGATAATGGGAGACTTCAACATGCCAGATACAGATTGGTCAATACCAGCAGGAACATCTGCCAGAACTAGACACATAGTGGATTCCTGCAGGGAGGGCCTCAAACAACTAGTACAACAACCCACAAGAGACAGGGCTATCCTAGATCTGGTACTGACTAACAGGAAGGGATCACAGATCTCCAGGTAGAAGGTCACCTGGGGCCAATGACTATCACATGGTATGGTTCAATTTGGCTACTACATCTAAATCATCCCATTCCAAGGCAAAATATGGGACTTCAGAGGAGCTGACTTTGATAAGATGGCCAAAAGAGTTAAGCTAGCCCTGGCAAAAAGAAACAGGTGAGGGGTACTGGCAAAGTGGGCAAGCATTAAGGATGCAATACTGGAAGCAACATCCCATT
Organism: Neoceratodus forsteri; assembly: GCA_016271365.2. Taxonomy (NCBI): domain Eukaryota; kingdom Metazoa; phylum Chordata; order Ceratodontiformes; family Ceratodontidae; genus Neoceratodus; species Neoceratodus forsteri. Next base: position 343,054,518 of record CM057459.1, read on the forward strand.
GTGTTAGACAGAAAGGAAGTGCAAAGAAGAAGGAAACCACTTTGGTTCTCAAATACAGTAGCAGAAAAGGTCAGAGCCAAAAGGCTGGCCTTCAGGAAATATAAGGGAACACAGCGGGATGAAGATAGGAGGCATACCAAACTGCCCTAAGGGAAGCAGGGAAGGCAGTAAGGCAGGCAAAGTCCCAAACTGAGGAAACACTAGCACGAACAGTAAAAGAAGGTGACAAGACTTTCTATAGATACTTTAGTGAAAGGAGAAAGTCCAGAGGGGTATTGCTAAGCTTAATGGAGAAAAGGAGCATGTGAGGAGGAGGACCATGTAAAGCATCTATCCTAAATAGATACTTTTGCTCAGTATTTACTGAAGAGAAGGTAGGGCAGGCCCACAGCTCAGCACCATGGACACAGGGGAGGGGAGGGTGAGCACTACCCTTCACAAAAGAAAGGTCCTACAAGAGCTTGCTAAGCTCAGGGTGGATAAGGCAATGGGACCTGATGGCATATATCCCAGGGTACTTAAGGGCTAAAGGTGGAACTAGCAGAGCCATTAGCAGAACTGTTTAGTGAGTCTCTGAGCACAGGAGAGGTCCCAGAAGACTGGAGAAGGGCTCATGTGATCCCGCTCCACAAGAGTGGTAGCAGGGAGGAGGCAGGGAACTACAGACCAGTCAGTCTTACCTCAGTAGTGGGCAAGATTATGGAGGCACTCCTTAAGGAAAGGATAGTGCAACACCTGGAATCCATAGGGGCACAGGATCCAAGACAGCATGGGTTTACAAAGGAAGGTCCTGTCAAACTAATCTCATAGATTTCTTTGACTGGATAACCAGAGTGGTGGACCAAGGGGAGCAGTTGATGTCGCCCTTGACTTCAGCAAAGCTTTTGACACTGTTCCACATAGAAGATTGATAAATAAGCTGGGTAGGCTGGGTGGGTCAAGTTGGTCAACTGGGTGGCAAACTGGTTGACGGGCAGAAAACAGAGAGTGGTGGTAAATGGTATACAGTCAGAAGAGATGTAAGTCACAAGTGGGGTACCTCAGGGATCAGTCCTGGGCCAGTCCTCTTCAACATCTTCATTAGTGACCTTGCAGATGGACTAGAAGGTAAGGCTTGTCTGTTTGCAGATGACACCAAGATCTGCAACAGAGTAGATGATCCAGATGGGGTGGGCAGAATGAGAAGAGATCTGGATAAACTAGCAAAATGGTCAGAAGAGTGGCAACTGGGATTTAATGCAAAGAAGTGCAAGATCATGCACATAGGGAAGAGAAACCTGAAGCCACCTATAGGCTGGGAGGGAGTTGCTAGCAGTCACAAAGGAAGAAAGAGACTTGGGCATCATCATCACTGATGACCTGAAATCATCAAGCAGACCTCTAAAGCAGTAGGTAAGGCTAGGGGTGTTAGGTGTATTAGTAGAGGTATCACAAGTCGTAAGAGGGATAATCCCTCTTTACAAGACACTGGTTAGGCCCCATCTGGAGTACTGCGGCAGTATTGGAGGCCACACCTTCACAAGGACATTAACCAAATTGAGGCAGTCCAGAGAAAGACAACCAAAATGGTGCAGGGACTGCATCAGAAGACATACGAGGACAGATTAACAGAGCTCAATATGTATACCCTTGAGCAAAGGAGGAGAGAGGTGATATGATCGAGGCATTCAAACACCTTAAGGGCATTAACAAGGTGAAAGAGTCTAACGTTTAAATATAAGAAAAATAGCAGGACAAGAGGACACAGGCATGAGATTAGAGGGGGGCGATTAAGAGGAATATGAGGAAATTCTTTTCACGAAAGGGTGGTGGATGCATGGAATGGCCCACCTCAAGAAGTGGTGGCTATGAATACAGTGCAGGACTTCACACAGGCATGGGATAGGCATAAGGGAGTAATACAAATGAGTATGAATAGATAGGCCACTGACAGAGCAAAGGCCGATGGCACATTTATAAAGTAGAAAAGAAATGGGCAGACTGGATGGGCCTTGCGGTCCTTATCTGCCATCAACTTCTATGTTTCTATGACTGTGTTCTTGCCACCCCAACACATATTTCAAACTCTAAAATACTACTGTGTCAGTTTAAAACCAACACTTTTATTCACCCCTAATATACCCACCCTCTAATAACCCCCACTCCCCAAATAATAATTAGATTAAAAGACCCAATACTAATAAAACATCTGTTAACAAAGCTCCTCACAGATGTATCATTAACAATCTATAAAAGCTGTTTAGAAAAGAAAGAAAAAATATAAACAAATCAGCAAACTATAAATAACTATATATAACTCAGATTATACATGGTCTAAATAAGCACCTCTCACTTGCATGTATTTCTTCTAATACAATTACAAAACATAAATTAAATATATAAACCCCAACACCGTCTCTCACCTTATAAAGAAAACTAAAATTAATTACTTTATTTATTTAGTTTTTGTTTACGAATAAGTGCACTAGCCATAGAGATGACTATTTTCAGGCACGACCGGGAGGTTACAGGGTAAAACATTACACATGTACAAAAAGGTGGTTACAGCAAGTTATAAGTAATAGTGTTACACAGCAGGTTTGCTGCTGCATTAGGATACAGTGTGTTGAGAACCGAACAGAAACATAACTTACAGTTATAGCATAGGGATGAGGCATATTGCGATAAGGCAGTGTGGATTACAAAATCAAGGAAAAATCTAAATCAGAGAATACAGTGGGCAAACAGTACAAGAAAATAGACATGCAGCAGATAGGACCCTGTGGGAAGACAAATAAAGCAGACAGGTAAGGAAAGGAAACAGGGCTGATAAGTGCTAAGAGGATAAGTTGCAGGAGAATAGGTGACTACGGAGCAGAGAATAAGTGCAAAGGGGGCTGGATGCAGAGAAGATAGCGAGGTGAGTTTGGAAGTGAGGCCTGTTGAATAAGGGTAACCTGGGGAGGCGTGAGGGGTGTCATAATGTGGTATTATGCAGAAACAAAGGTAGAAACTGCTGCCAGGGATGGAGGACAGGGAGCTAAGGAGGTTTAAAGCAAGGAGCATTGGTCGGATGAGATGAGGTGGAGAGACAGTGTTTTTAAAAGGTGTCATGGGTGTGGGTGCTAAGCGGACCTCGAGAGGAAGAGTTCCACAACAAGTGGAGCACAGTGGGCAAAGCACTAGCATCTTTGGTAGTTTGTGTTTCAGTACACACAAGAAAGATTTGTCTATTGAGCAGTCCATAGTTGGAGGTCTGTAGAGTGAGCAGTTCAGCCAGTGATTTGGGTGTTTGAGACCTCATAATACTGTCTATGGTGGAGCCAAGGAATGAAGCCTGGTGGCATTTGGAGATAGCCAGTTAAGATCAGAGTAGAGGAGGCAGTGGTGTTTTCTGCTGTGGGATGAGGCAGCGTACCCGGCATATATTATTATGGAGCGTCCCACCTCTGTAGGTTTGTTTTAGGTATGGCGGCAAATGAAGATATCCCATAGGTAAGGTAATTAACTAAACTAATAACTAAAAAATAAAAGAAAATTTGATTTATGTCTTTATTTGAGCATCTCTCACATGCCTTCAAGTCCAGTACCATTCACAGAAACATAGAAACATAGACTTTGATGACAGATAAGGACCACTTGGCCCACCAAGTCTGCCCATTTCCTACCTATTGGATAAGCTGCAGATTCTAGTTAACCAACGCCTACTTCCTGCAACTCCACTATAACTGCCTTATGTCTGTCCCATGCATGTTTGAATTCCCCACTGTTTTAGACCCCACAGCCTCTCAGGAAGGCGGTTCCATCGCCACCACTCTCTCCGTGAAAAAGAATTTCCTCACATTACCCTGACGCCCCCCTCTAACTTTATTTGTTGTTTAACATTTTATTATTGTTGTTCTTGGGCAGAACACACACACAGAGGCAGAATATTACACATACAGATTCGACTCATACCGCAACATTTGGTATGACCAGTTGATGCAATTAGCAAAGCATTCTGTCAGTTAGCTACAGCTTTGCAGGGTATAACTTAAAATATTCTTCATATTACAGACCTGGTAGCCAGAGGAAAGTAAGCTAATGTAATGTCTTCCCCAAGTGGAGGAGAGCCTAAATTTATTTAGATAAATTACACAGTAAAGAAGGATATAACAAAAAGAGGTCAGAGTAATATTTGATTACTCTACCTAGGATATGTCCTATTACCATGCAGATTGTAATATCAACTATATACACAACGCAATCTTTCTTTTTATTTTTTTATTTCAGAAAGTATAGTTAAGATCAGGATGAAGAAAGGGAAGGGGGCTAAAAAAAAACAGTATCCAGACCTTTATAGTGAAGGGAAGAGTCTAGGAAGCGAAACTGGAAGAATATTAGCAGTACTTGGACCTTAAGTAAGGTTGCCAGCATTTGTCATACCAGGTTAGAGAGCCTTGGGCAAAGCTGGAGATCCTCCCCCAACAGCCCCTTGGCCAAAGCCAAAAGAAACTGTGAAAAGTCGGAATTTCGAGGTTCTCCATCTCGTCAGCATGAGTCTCTTGGCCAATGCCAGGGCCAAGGTGATCCATTGTGCCTCTGGACTGCACTTCAGCATCTCAGGACTACCACAGCCAAGAAGGAGTAAAGTGGGGCAGGGAACAATATTAGGGAACAGTTGTTGGCACATGTCCTGGATGGCTTGCCAGAACTGCTGAAGGTTGGGACAGTCCCAGAGTATATGAAACAAATGAGCACCATGGTTGCCACATCTCTATGCAAGTGTCAGCGGGATAAGTCCCATCTTAACTAGTTTAGCCGGTCTCTATACCATCTATGGAGGGTCTTATTCATAATAAGTCTTGTATGCCCATCCCGCAAGCCAAATGGATTCGTGTCCAACCTTGTTCCATTGTTGTTCTGAAATAGAGATCTGTAGTTCTTTTCCCATTGCAGTCTGGCATTCTGGGTGGGATCTGGGGTGGAGTCTCTAAGGGCATTATATATATTGCTAGCTTTGTTCTTGGTAAGTTTACTCCATGAAAATATAGGGTGAGTTTTTTTTTTGTAATTAATTATTATGGGAGAATTTGGGAGATGAGATATAGCATCTCTTAACTGAAGGTATCTCCAAAATGAGAGGCAGGGAGATGATATCTTGCCCTTAGAGATTCAAAGGAGTCGGTAACAGTGGTCCCAGGGAGTAGGAGATCCTGTATTAGGAAATGCCCTGTACCTTCCATACTTTCCAGTGCAGGGTGGAGTCCCTATTTTCAGGCCCTGATTGTCCCATGGAGCATATATTCCCAAGGGGCGGGTCATGGCCCAGCAGAGCCATTGCTTGTTTCCAATATTTTACTGATAGTAATATAGAAGGGAAAGGCCTGCGGGCAAATTCTTCTTACCATATAGGATGACTGGGGAGGAGTGCGAAGTTAGGAGGCTTCTAACTGGAGCCACTGCAGAGAGGCCTGTCCAATTTAGAAAACCATCTAAGAGTCTGAGCCAGCAAAAGGACATATGATACCGCTACAACCAGGGAGTCCCCAACCACCCTTTCCAGTGCTGCTGAAGTTTAAGTTTGCTGTATTGGAGGTGCACCCTCATATAAAATTACCCATCAGGGTCTCCAATTTCTGAAACCACTTCTGGGGTATAGACAGGGTAGATGAGCCAATAAATAAAGCATCTTGGGAGCAGCCATCATTTTGATCGAATCAATTTTCCCAGCAAGTGAAAGTTTCATTGCTTTCCATCTTTCTATGTCTACCTAAGTGAATCAATCAGGGAATTGAAATTAGTTGCAAGCATTTTAAGCGGATCCAGGTGTAGGGATAATACCCAGGTATTTTATACCTTGAGGGGACCATTTAGCCCCAAGGCGATAAAATCTGCTCCAGAGGCTGAGGAATTCAATGGGAGAATTTCAGTTTTGGACTGATTTAATTTTAGACCTGTTATCTTAGTAAACTCAGTCAGGGTTCTAAAGATTGTCTGAATCCCAAGTTGGGTATGTTCCATGGTAATAAGCAGATCATCTGCATATAAGAATGTTTTATAGTTAGCATCACCCACCTGAATCTCAGGAATAGAGTTGGAGGACCTAAGTGCAGTGGCCAGGGCTCCATATCTAGAATGAATAGAAGAGGAGAAAGGGGCATCCTTGTCTAGTGCCCTTCTGTAATTGGAAGGGCGAGACATGGTGCCATAGGTCAAAACCCGAGGCTAGGGAGCAGTGTATAGCAGCCTTATCCAGGCAATATAGTCAGGACCAAAACCCATAGTGGAAAGAGTATGAAATAGAAAGGCCCATTCGACCGAGTAAGGCCTTTCAAGTCGATGGCCAAAGCTACTCAAGGGATTGGTGAGAGTTTGACAGAGTGCATTAAAGACCCTAGATTCTGTGGTGGTCCGACCCCAGGCGCCCTTGACAAAGCCTGCTTGGGATGGACTAACCAAGCCCTGCAAGAGGGTTCATGCCGCCAGCAAGAACCTTGGCATCTGCGTTTATTAGAGAGATAGGGTGATAACTGCCTGGAGACAGTGGGTCTTTCCCTGTTTTGGGAAGCACTGTAATAGTGGCTTCTCTCATGGAAGAGGTAGCTGTCCATTAAGTAAAGAATGTCGGAATACCCGAACCAAGTAGGGGCCAGGTTAACACCCCGAGTCTATACAAGTCAATAAGCAATCCATCCTTCCCTGGGGTTTTACGGGTTCAGAGAGTGTATCGCCTGGTTAACTTCTTCAGCTGTTATCGGGTTTCTAACAGTTTGGGATCACGGCCGGAGATTCTGGGAATGGGTAGCGAGGATAGAAAGGCTTGGATCTTAGCTGGATCAGTGGGGCTTGGAGAAGCATATAGGTTTTCATAAAATTGGGACCTGATTAAATTTATCCCTGAGTTTGTACGACATGGATCCTGTAGTATCAACCCCGCATGTATCACCTTAGAAGCTTGCTGGCGTTTAAGATGCTAGGCCAATAACTTACTGGCCTTTTCTCCCCTTCCAGTAGGCATGACGCATGCCTAAGGTTTAGCTCAGCCTGCCGAGATAGATGAGTGTTAAGAGAGATTCGTGTGCTGGCTAATTGCGCTAATAGAACTGGAGGCAGGGATTGGTTTTCAGGGCTTTGTACTGGGATTCCAAATTGTATAGTTGCTTCTCCAGGGCCCTCTGATGGCTACCGGCGATGTCTCTTAGCATAGCAAAGCTATTATCCTACCCGAATAGTGGCTTTAAAGGCCTCTCATAGGGTCGAGTCGGAAACCTCTCCATTATCATTATCCATCGAGTATTCTGATACTGCCTGGCCAATCCAATCTAAAAAGGTTGCATCTTCTAGCAGGAGAGGGTCTAAACGCCATGCATGAGACTGGTGGGATTATGTCCCTCTGATAACTAATTCCAGAGGGCATGGTCGGAAACATAAATTGGGTGAATCAAAGCCCTCACCACCTTTCATATAACCCAGAAGATATGAGCCAGAGATCTATCCTGCTGGAAGAGCCGTGGGTTGGGAAAAACATGAGTAATCATGCATTCCTGGCTGTAATGTCCTCCAGGCATCCAATAATCCGAGTTCGGACATTAGTTTCTCTACTGCTCTCTTAGCCTGTCTATGGGGTTCAGGGATTTATTGCTTCTATCTATAGTATGATCTAATGTTAAATTAAAATCCCTCCTAAAGGTATTGGGGCTCTATTTTGTTGAAACCCAGGATGGCCTGATTTAACTGTATGAAAAAATTGTGGGCAATCCTGATTGGGGCATATATGTTAGTCAGGACCAAGGGGCCTCAGGGTTTCAACTTCGAATAATCCATCTCCTTCTTGATCTCGTGATGAAGTCCTTCACCTTCCATCCCAAATTTTATGAAAAGTATGGAGACCCCTTTTATGGGTGGGTGCCGCACTATGAAGTTCTTCAAACACCCAAGCTTGTTTAAGCTTTATGGCTTCCTTAGAAGAAAGTTTAGTCTCTTGTAAGAAAGCCACCATAGAAAGCTAGTTTTTAAGTGAATTAGAACCTTCTTCCGTTTGTTGGGTGAGTTAAGCCCCTCACATTCCATATAATTAGCTTAGTCTCCATTTAAACCAGCAGTAAAACATGTCAGCAGGAATATAGCCGGAAGCGATATGGAGAGGGTCTAACTCTAGCACCCTTCCTTCTTACTTCCCATCTAATATTTGCGGGCACATCCGCCCCATTAGAAAGATTGCCATAAAGGAGTTAACACAACACCATAATACCAACATTTTAACCTGACATAGAAGAGTACTAACATGCACAATCCCTAATAACTGAGGAGGTTTAAACCATTTTTATTGACAAACCCACCCCCAGTTCATTACTCTGTAATCTTACATACGACCAGCATCCACTGCATGTCGGCTAAAAAAACCCAGACACAGTAAAGTCGCTGGGAGGTAAGCGCCCCAGGAACCCATCTTAAACACAGGAAAATGGGGACAGCCATCCGCTACAGGTGTGGTCTATAGACCACCAGCCCAGGAGGAAGAAACAGATAGGGAGCTGATGCTAGCCATCCAAAGGATGGCAGACAAAGTGAGGTAGTACTGGTTGGAGACTTCAATATTCCAGGACGTGGACTGGAGCATCCCAGCAGCAGCATCAACTAGGAGCAGATTTATCCTGGACTCCCTTCAGGGTGCCTTCCTCAAGCAACTGGTCATGGAACCAACTCGGCAGAAGGCAATACTGGACCTTGTGCTCACAAACAGGGACAGTGTGATGGGGTAACAGTGGGGAGCACCTGGGAAACAGTGACCACCAGTCATTGTGGTTTGAAATCACAGAAAGAGCAGAACCAAACCACACAAAACAATATCCTGGATTTTAGGGGGCAGACTTTGGGAAAATGGGAGATACTTGAAAGAGGCATTAAGGGAATGGGACAGGAATCAGGGGTTGAGGAACAGTGGGCAGTATTTAAAATGGGGATTACAAGAACAACAGAATTATGTATTAAGCAGGTTAGCAAGAGGAAAAGGAAGAGGAGACCATTATGGTTTTCCAAAGAGGTAGCAAAGAAAGTGAAAGCCAAAAGATTGCATTCAAGTAATACAAAAAGACACAGGCAGAAGGGGATAGGGAGGAGTACCAGGAGAAGCAAAGGGAGGCAGGGAGGTCAGTAAGGGAAGCCAAAGCTCAGACAGAAGAACACATTGCAAAATCAGTGGGTAGTGGGGACAAAACCTTTGCAGGTACATAAGTGAAAAAGAAAGACAAAGGGAGGATAGTGAGACTGAAGGGGAGGATGGGGCCGCATGGAGGATGACAACAGTAAAGCTGACATACTGAACAGGTATTTCTGCTCAGTCTTTACTGAGGAAGAGGAGGGTAATGGGTCTGAAGGGATACAAGGGGTGAGAATGGTGCAGAAATGGACACAGTCCTTTACACGAGAAAGGGTCCTGAAGGAACTGGAAGTAATAAGAGTTGATAAAGCAATGGGGCCAGATGGGGTGCACCCAGGGTCCTTAAAGAACTAAGAGGTGGTGGCTGAACCTCTGGCTATCCTGTTTAGCCAATTACTGGAAACAGGGAGTACCCAAAAGACTGGAGGACAGCAGATGTAGTCCCTTATACAAAAGTGGGAACAAAGAGGAAGCAGGGAACTACAGACCAGTCAGCCTCACCTCGGTAGGGGAAGATCATGGAAGCACTACTGAAGGAGAGATTGGTGGAACATCTGGTTGTCAATGGACTACAGGACCCAAGGCAGCATGGTTTCACGGGGAGGTCATGTTAGACCAACCTCATTGAATTGTTTGACTGGGTGACTAGGAAGTGTATCAGGGAGGGCAGTGGACATGGCCTATCTGGACTTCAGCAAGGCCTTTGACACTGTGTCACATAGAAGATAATACACAAACTGGGGAATATGGGTGTGGGCAGGACAGTAGTGTGGTGGGTAGGTAACTGGCTGGGTGGCAGGACACAGAGGGTGGTGAAATGGCCGTCACCCACAGAGGAAGAGTGACCAGTGAATTACCACAGGGATCAGTGCTGGGACCAGTCCTATTCAACATCTTCATTAGTGACATGGCGCAGGACCTAGAAGGTAGAATTTCACTGTTCGCTGATGACACAAAGCTCTGTAACAGAGTAGACACACCAGAGGGTGTAGACAGAATGAGAAGCGACCTGCAGAAACTTGAAGAATGGTCAGGGTTTGGCAGTTCAAATTCAATGCAAAGAAGTGCAAGATAATGCATATAGGGCACAAAAACCCTGGCACAATATATCAGTTGGGGGTGAGGATATAGCATGCACCAAGCAGGAAAGGGATCTTGGGGTTATCATCTCGATGACCTCAAGGTAGAAACAGTGTGACAAGGCAGCAGGTAAAGCAAATAGGATGCTGGGATGTATAGGCAGGGGCATTACCAGCAGGAAAAGGAGGTCATAATTCCGCTATACAAGACACTAGTGAGGCCCCACCTGGAGTACAGTGTACAGTTCTGGAGACCATACCTCACGTAAGGACATAGACAGGGTGGAGAAGGTTCAGAGGAGAGCAACAAAGATGGTGCATGGATTGCATCACAAGTCCTGTGAAGACAGGTTGAAGGAACTGAACATGTACTCCTGGAGGAGAGGAGGAGAGAGGATATGATAGAGACATAGCAGTGTCAGTGGCTCAGTAGGTAGCACACTCGCCTCTGAGGCGGAGATCAGAGGGCTGTGGGTTCCAGTTCCACATCTGGCGCATGGGTTAATATCCCAGTACTGACACTATAGTGCAGCATGAGAGGGTGCTGCACTTCTGAGAGGTCCGTCTTTCGGATGAGCGTTAACGAGGTCCCATCTGCCTGGATTGGTGGTAGTTCAGGTGGATGTTAAAATCCCATGGCACTTATCGAAAAGAGTAGGGAATTTCCCGGTGTTCTGGCCAAATTTCCTCATTCACTAAAAATACCACCAACAGCTTAGTCTGCTCAAGGTCAGTTGGCGTTCATCTGTATCCCCCAGGTCGTGCCTGAAAATAGGCAGGATTTGTCTAGTGCACTTACCCGGTCAACAAAAGCTAAATAAATAAATAAAATAAATAAATAAGTATCTTACAGGGAGGAACAAGGTGCAGGAAAACACTATTTTAAGCGAAAAGATGTTCCAGGACTAGAGGGCATGGGATGAAGTTGGAGGGAGGGCGATTCAGAGAAACATGAGAAGAATTTCTTCACAGAAGCCGGGTGGTGAACCGTGGAACACCCTGCCAGAGGAAGTGGTGGGGCTGAAACAATCACGGATTTAAGAATGCATGGGATAGACATAAAGGAATTCTGGAGGTCAGGGTAAGGTGCAACAGACTTCTAGGAAAACAAACTGAACTTACATGCTCAAATGGGCAGACTGGGTGGGCCATAGGCCGTTATCTGCCGACACTGTCTATGTATCTATGTATCTATAAAACAGTTCTCCTTGTAACTCCCGGTAAAGGAGACATGTATGGGAAGAAAAAAAAAAAACACAACAACTTCCAAGCAACAACGGCCTAATAGGCTGTCAGTCCATTAAAATAGTAGAAGAATGTAGTAAGGGCGAGCCTAGTCCCTCTAGATACATCGAGCTATTGCCGACAGGTGTCAAGGGCCCTAAAATTAAGCTATGGGCAACACCTGCATCTCCCAGTTCATTCAGGTATCCCAGCCAAGGCAAATACACAAAGAGTGTGATTGGCACCAAAACATCAGGGGACAAGCAAGAGCCCAGAGTAACTGATCAGGTATGGACCTAAGGGCCCATCGTAGCCATCCTCTGAAGGATAGGTCTCATCCTTAATCAGAGGAGAGGCCTGTTTTATCTGTAGACAGGCTTAGCATTAAAAACAACAACAAAAAAATATGGTAACAGCAGTCAGCCCACTGATTCAGCAGCAGGAGTGGAAGTAGCCATATTGCTTGAGATTAGTTCCAAAGCTGGCCCAGCTGCGCGTGGTCCCAGAGTCTTCCAGAGAGGTACCAGCTGATTCCTCGCCCAGAGAAGATGCTTTGCAACTGAGGATTTCGAGCAGGAGCGCCTGGGAGGGAGAGGAAGTCTGGGAATGTCTGGTAGGGAGATCCATCAGTACTTTATATTGATTGTTGCTACATCCGGATTAGTGACTCCTGAGAAACACTGGGATCTGGGCTACCACTTCAGCTTCTACTTCTGGAGCGGAGCCGTGGAGTTTTATCTATGTGCCCTCCTTCAATTCTCACCCCTTCTTCATTCGCTTTCTTACCGCCAGGGATTTTGAAGAGATGTCCGAGTGGGGTCAAAAGTTGTTTGACTGCATGGGAAGTTGAGGCTGCTAGAGCATTGGGGTCGAGGGCCTGTCACTGTCCATCGGGGCAGAGTGAGCAACCAGGGCCCTGGGGCTGCGGGTTACACGAATTTGCCCCAGTTCAGTTTAGGAGCTTGAGATGCTATAAAGTCCTCAGCAGATGCCAGGTTGTCAAAGACCCATGGTGACCCATTAATCACAATTCTGAGAAACGAGGGTAACGAAGAGAATATTCGAGACCCAACTCAGCACACGCCCATGAGCAGCTGTAAAGGCCTTCCGCCTGTTAGTAACCTCCAGGAGAAGTCAGCAAAATTTGGATTTTGTGCCCTTCCAAAACAGTTCTTCTTCTGCGTGCAGCTGGGTGATCCGCTCACGGTCCTGGAACTGGAGAAATCGGGCTAGAATGGTACGAGGGCGCCCATCGAGCTGGCCGCCGGCAGGGTTCTATGCGCTCTGTCCAACTCCCAAGGGTCTCATACTGACAGTCCAACAATGGGGCAGCACTTGTTGTAAAAAGATATGGCATCATTCCCTCGCAGCCCTCCGGGAATCCAACAAACCTGAGGTTGTTCCGGGGCTGCGATTTTCAAGATCTTCCACCCGGCCCAAAGATGATGAATTAGTTGCCCTGTTCCGTAGCTTAGCCCCGTCTTGCGGCCATCTTCCACCCTGCTAGCTTATGCTCGGAGATACACGCCTGCCAGAAAGATCAACAATATCTTCGTGTTCTTTTTGTGGCTACATCCATTCTGTCCATGTGATGCAGGATTTGGCAAACATTTGCCATATTTCTGATAGATTGTTTCGGCTGCCATCGGCGATGGCGTAAGACAGGCTCCATGTTGCAGAATTTTTGGGCCAGTAGCAGAGCCGGGACCCAATGTCTGACTGTAACCCGAAAACGCATTTGTTGTTTTATGCGCCAGTCAGGAAGCAGGTATCGGGATGACCACCGTAAGTTCTTGCTCTAAATTTAATGCCGTGAGGAACGGTCCGTGAACGCAGGATTTTGGGGGTTACATTCGAGCAAGACGCTAGGCGCCCATTCAGTTCGGCTGTTGGCGCCCCCGTCCCCCTCTAACTTTAAATTGTGCCCCTTGTTCTTACACATCTTTTTCTAAAAGATGCTACCCTTTGACTTTGTTGATTCCTTGAGGTACTTAAAAGTTTCTATCATGTCCCCGTCCCCTCCTTTTCATCAAGGGTATACATATTAAGCTCTCTCAGTCTCTCTTCATATGGTTTCTGATGTAGACCCTGCACCATTTTAGTTGCCCTCCTCTGGACTGCTTCCATCCTGTCTATGTCCTTGCATGTAGATGAGGTCTCCGAACTGCACGCAGTACTCCAGATGGGGTCTCACCAACTGTCTGTACAGAGGGATAACCACTCTCCTTTTCTACTTGTGATGCCCTCCCTATGCATCCCAGTATCCCCCTGGCTCTCCTTACTGACTTCTCACATTGCTTACCCACCTTTAGGTCATCTGATATGATTGCACCCAGATCCCTTTAAATTATTATTGTTGTTAGTACCTCCCAATAATGGAAAGGGATCTGGGTGTAGTCACAGTATGTTAAGATAACTTGAAATAATGCTGTAATAAAACACCACCACCTCTCACGTGGTGGGGGACTTTGTAAATTAATTCACAAAATAGTTGGTAGAATAGAACTGTCTGAAGTAATGAAAATAATGAAACGGTGTGCACAGCACTCTCACCACCCACATATCCAGGACCAAACCGGAGGGAGAACAAGTCAATTCTCTAACAATGTCGATTTTATTAAAATACAAAAGTAGGTAACATCCAGCACAGTCCCCACAGCTCAACTGAATCTTTATCTTCTTCCGATACTTCAAGATAATCCACACAGCATGGCGGAGATCGACCAAGAAAGGAGGATTAAAGGAGGGCCCACCAGATGAACAGCATTCATGGGCCCTCATCGCCACCTCCCACGACCCACAGCTAAGACCTTCCAGGAGCTAAGTTGCAAAGCCCAACCCACAGGAGGCCCAGAGGAGACCCGAACAACCCTCCAATTCCCGGAGAAGCGCCGAGACCACCCTGTCTGGTTAGCAAGTAGTGGCTAGGTGAAAATGGCCTCAACACCCAAGAGGAGCCCCCTCCTGTCCCTCGCAGTCTCAAATCCTCAGCTCCTACTTAAACAATTCCGGCAGTACTAATTATGAAAATCTGACCCCGCCTCACGTCCTGCTTATGTTATTCCTGTCAAAATTGATTATAGGGCTTAACCTTAGTACCCCTTAAAACGATCCAGGGCTCAAATCTTCCTCGCAGACTCAACTGGACTCCTTTCTCCTTCGTCCAGTCCACCCAAACCTGCCTTCTCACTGCAGGATGAACAGGATAACGAGTCGCATCTTCACTTCACGGCCAGTCTCACATTCTCAGGATCGATCGACTCTGTAGCCATATCGCAATCATCAGGAATCAAGTCACACAGATCAAAACTCGCCACTCGCTGAATTAAAAAAAAACAAAAACGAATGAATACTAGCAAATAAAATACCACTGAGACGTGTAAAACAACAGCAAATAAAACGCTGCAAATCAAACACTAAACAGCACGATCCTCAGGCAGCACATATGCCTCAGTTACAGGGCATGGTGCTTTCTGGCATGATGCGCTGTCTCCTCTTGGTCAGGGACATTTTGTATGCCTTCCTCCATTTCCATTCTCCAGAGGGTCCTCTAACTTCAGGCAGAGAAGGCAAAGATGATTCTCATCGCCTCCTTTCTGGCCGAGACAGATTTGGTTCCGCTGCTGCAACAGCTTTCCAGGGAACCACCAGCTCCACTTCCAGTGACCCACGACTTCCTGACTCAGGATCAAGGTTGACTACTACATCTGGGGCTCAGGACTCTGCACCTCCATGCATGGCTCCTGCAAACATAGGCGTGTCTTGCTTTGGGGTCTCCTCCCGGTTGCTCAAGTCATCATTGAGGCTAGAAAACTCCTCTACTGCTCCACTCATGCCATGAAGTGGAAACAGTTTGCATCTGGGCAACCGCCAAATGTTTGGAACCCTTTCTCATGTTCTGCCCTCAAGTCATGGAATACCTCCTTCATCTGTCAGACTCGGTCATTCATATTCATTGTTGAAGGTCCACCTTCGGCTATTTCAGCGTACCACGAGCTAGTGGATGATAAACCCGTGGTCAGTTGGAAGTCTCTAAAACCTTTCTAAAAGGGATTCTACGCTAAAATCCCCCATCCGTAGCCCAACTCCTCCTTGGGATTTGAACTGCTTTGGAAGCGCCACCCTTCCTCCTTTTGAGCGGCTATGAGCTGTGACTTGCACTAATTTCCTGGAAGACATTGTTCCTGGTTGCCATCTCATCAGCCTAGAGGATTTCGGAGCTTCACGCCTGGTTTGTAAGGAGCCATATCTGATTTTTCATAGGGACCAGGCAGTCCTCAGAACGAATCCAAAGTTTCTTCCCAGCGTGGTGTCAAAGCCACGCTGAACCAATCAGTAAAGCTTCCTGTATACTATCCATCCTCTAACAGCGGTGAGGCACTCCTCCATACCATGGACGACATCGTATTCTTTGGTGCTACACTCAACGGACTAAAGAATTCCGTGGCTGTGATCAGCTTTTGTCTCTCTTGTCCCCAGATCAAAGGGCAAACCAGTTTCTAACCAGGGTCTTTCCAAATGGTTAGGCAACTGCATTACATATTTTTACCAGAAGTATGAAAAACCTCTGCCGGGTACCATCAGAAGTCATTCTACTAGGGCATGGCTGCTTCCGCTGTCTTTTGCAAAATGTCTCTGTGGCTGATATCTGTGCCACAGCCACTTGGAGTTCTGTCCATACCTTTACCAAACACTCACAGTCTGGACATTGCTTCTAGGCGGAGGGCTCGTTTCAGCCTAGCTGTGTTACAGGGCCTTCTGTCCTAGGCTGGGTCCATTCTGGATTCCAGTTTTTCTGTTGGAGTTATTTCTTCTCCTCCCTAGTTTCTCTCGGTCTCTCTTGGAGGGACTGCTTGGGACTCTTTCCTATGTGTGATGACCTACTGAAGGAACCCTCTCAAGTAAGATAGTACAGTTACATAGGAACTTACCATAACAGTAGATCTTCGAGAGCGGTTCCTTCAGTAAGTCATATGTTTCCTCTCTCCTTCCCCTCATTTTGTATTATGCAGGGACTCCAAATCCTGTCTGCTCCTGCTGTCAAGCCTCTTCCTGACTCCGCGGAGAACTGGAAGGTGGGCGAGGGGCTGCCCATTATATACAGTCACGCTGATGTCGGTCACGTGACGTCGGGTGGGCGGCCCCCGTCAGGATTGCTAGAAATGTCTGCCATGCATCCCGACGCCAGGTGGCACCAGTCCTGTATGTGATGACCTACTGACGGAACCTCTCTCAAGATCTACTGTTACGGTAAGTTCCTATGTAACTGTTGTTTCAATCATATACCCCTGCTCTCTCCTCCAGTGAATACATGTTCAACTCCCTCAGCCTGCTCATGTAGGGTATATCCCTAGTCCCGGGATCATCTTTGTTGCCCTGTGCTGCACACCCTCCAGTAAATTAATGTCCCTCCTCAGGTATGGGCCCGTACTGCACACAGTACTCCAGGTGTGGCCTAACCAGTGACCTATACAACAGCAGGATCACCTCCTCTCCTTGAAGATATACCCTGGCAATACATCCCAGCATTTTGTTGGCCTCTGCAGCTGCCTTCCTGCATTGTGCTGAGTTGTGCATTAAGCCTGCTACAATCACCCCCGATCCTTCTTCTCCTCTGTCACGGCTAGCTGAACCCTCCCCACCAGCTGGTTGCTGCTTGTTGTTTTTTTGCCCCAAAATGTAGCACCTTGCACTTTTGGCATTAAACCCCAACTGCCAGGTGTCCAACCAGATCCCTAATATTGACAGATCATCCTGCAACCCACGCCGCCTCCTAGGTCATCCACTACTGTTCCCATCTTGGTGTCATCTGCAAACAAGCTGATCTTGCTCTTGATGCCCATTGAGATGTCTGATATGAACAACCCAAACACCAGTCCCAGCACTGAGCCCTGCAGTACTCACTTGTCACTGCCCTCAGAGATAAGAGCTCCTCCCACCACCATCCTCTGCTGCCTTCCCTGTAGCCAGTTTACTACCCATCCCACCATTTTCGCCCCTGCACCTGTACCTGCCAACATACTACCCAGCCTCCCATGGGCACCGAGTTGAATGCCTTACTGAAGTCCAGCAACAGGACATCCACTGCATGGCCCTTGTCCAACTTTCTAGTTACCCAGTCATAGTAATCCACCAGGTTGGTCAGACAGGATCTGCCCATGACAAACCCATGCTGCCAAACATCCTGCAGCCCATTGGTCTCCAGAAGGGACATCAGTCTCTCCTTCAGGATTGTCTCCATCAGTTTTCCCACGATGGATGTGAGGCTTACAGGCCTGTAATTTCCTGTTCGCCTTTGGGACCGCCTTATGGAGGGTACCACCTGAGCCATCGTACAGTCCTGAGATGCACTTTCTGAGACTAGGGAGGCATTGAACAGGTCTGCCAAGGGCATCACCAGGATTTCTGCCAGCTCTCTCAGTACCCTGTGGTGAATGCCATATGGCTCTGGCATCTTGTCCACCCTCAGTGCCCTCTGGCCTCCAGTACCCTGCCCTCTGTGATTCCCCACCTCCCCCAGCCTTACCACCAAACCCTCTTGGTAGCGCCTCTCCTTTCTCCTTAGTAAACACTGAGCAGAAGTATTCATTAGCGCTTCTGCCTACTCTGCCCTGTTTCCACCCTCCCCATCCCTCTTAATCCTTACTATTTTGTCCCTACAACTCCTTTCTTCCTGATGTACCTGAAGAATTTCTTCTTCCCTTCTTGATGCCTTGCGCCAGCCTGAGCTCCTTTGATGCCTTGGCTGCCCTTACTGCCTTCATCACCTCCTTCATTCCTTTGGTAATCTTCTCTGTCCTTCCTCTCTGTTTTTTGAACCTCCTGAAGGCAGCTGTCTTATTTCTTCCTTTCTCCATGACCCCTTGCTCAACTAGCTGGGTTCTGGACCTCGCTCTGTTACTCTGGACCCTGATGCAGGTTTTGGTTGCCTCCTCAATCCCAGTTTTATGACCTCCCACTCTGGTTAGAGTCCATATTAAATCATAGAATGACAGAAATGAAAGGACATGATTGGCTGACCCACATCATGTGACTGTGGCAGTTAATTTAGCAGTCATTTTTAAACTTCAAAAAGTTTCTTATTGGCACATATCTCTCCTGAAATGAGTAATTTGTATAGGCAGTAAACCATTCAGGGTGTATGGTAAGACAAGTCTTACCACAGTTACCAGGTGGTTGAAGGCATGTGGTATAAATATACTGGAGCTGTGGTGAGATCTGTCTTGCCGCACACCCTGTCATTGGTTAGAAACATAGAAACACATGCGATGGCATAAAGAGACCAATGGTCCATAAAGTCTGCCGTTTCATCAACCTCACCCACTGAGGTTATTGCTTACCTATTATTTACTCCAAGGTAGAGGGAAACTATAGACTTTTCACATATTGCTTTTCACTAATGTAGTATACTAATCTAATATTTTTTGTGTCTTTAGAAAATGCTAGCAAATGCAATACTTGTATATTAGATAAGGTGCTATTTAAACTATTAAATTTAAAAGATTACAAAACCTACATTCCAGTAAAAGAGACAAATACACTAAGCAACTACTCCAACACAGAAGAAGCTGCATTGGGGTGTAAGTGCCTAGTTTGCTTCGCTTACTGGATTGTTTTTACTGGTGGCACCTCGGTTTTCCTGGTGATTCTGTTTGCTGACCTGAAAAGTTGACATCCCCAAGCAAATACTCAGCAGCTTGCTTGATTCTCTTGCCAACAGCCACATGGAGACATTTCTGTTGTTTTTCCATGTTGTTACTGGGCTAATGGAACTCATTCCTGCCCTTACTCGATCCCCTCCCATTCAGGGTTCAAATGTCTCTATGGGCATTCCTGAAGGCTCCTTCGCCTGTCCCTGTGCACCGTAGCCCCTTGAACAATCCTCTCTCAGTGGGGTTGCGACCCCAGGACTGGCTGCTCTTACCCTCCTGGTCACAGGACTAGATTTCTTCTTTGGTTATTGTAATGTTATTCTGTCAGTACCTGCAACCACCCTTGTATGTAAATTTTGTTAGTACCTGCAATCACCACTGTATGTAAATTCTGACTCACTCACTATATGTATATGCTGTATCAACTATCCGGCCTTCTGTAACCCTCCTCGGCAGGTGTCTTTTACTGGTTACCTTCTTTCACTATATGACATGTAACTATCTCTGTATTCTATTACTCTTTGTGTTCAAGTCCTATATGTCACTGTACCTGTTATCCAAGCTTGTAACCCTCCCGGTCGCACCTGAAAATAGGCACTTGGCTGTCTAGTGTGACTTACCCGGTAAACAAAAGCAAATAAATAAATAATTTACTGGTGAGTAGAAGTGATGTCATGCAACAAAAACAACACACACAGACACAAAGCTGTGACATCGTCTTTGAACTCCAGACCTAACAGCTGCACACAAAGTTGTTTCTACTGAACCGACACACAATGCTGTCTTGTAATGTAATTAGTTCATAAGGTTTAAGACAAAAGTTTTCCTCCTTTGTTGAAACCAGTTGGGTTCAGTAGTTGAATTGTTTGTTTTCCCAATCTGCACAAGTGATCTGTAGTACCGAGTACAGTAGTTAAGTATTGAACAGTAAAAAAGATTTAAATATTGGCTGGTCTGGTAGTGGGTGAGTTGCTACAAGTATGCCTTTATGAATATACTATACAAGATTACAGAGTTTAGAATTCCTTTACTAAGTATGTTAAACTTTTATCATTTTGAAACTTCTTTCCATATGTACCCTGTTGTTTTGATTCCTAGCAAATACATTAACAGGGAAGGACTAGAAATTCATTTTTTTAGGGACATGCCTTGATAAATTAGGAAATGCATGGACTAATCAGTGCAGGTTTGAAGAGAGCCAGCATCATTTTTTCAAGATTCTTTTATCTCCCAAGCAACGGGCAGGGATGTACCTTCATCTGCGCTTGGGACCCACCACCCGACATCCCACAAGGCTGCCCAGTCTGGGAGACCCGCAGTTTACTCCTGTTGTGGGCTTCCTGAGGAGCGAGACCATGATCAACCTGAGGCCCTAGCTGAGGCTTACACCTGGGGCATCATTCAGGTTGGGGTCCCGGGGCTTCATTGCACATTGACTCAGGGTTTTTTCATACATCCCTGCTGGAGGCGAGACATGCAATGAGGTCAGCACAGTTTAGCGTGCTCCTCACCCGACGTACAGACGCCTGCTGTCACCTCAACCTCTGCTTGTTGGTCCTGGCTATTGTACACCCAGTGTCCACTGGGTGTTGCTAGTATGTCTGGAACCACAACTCTGCCTCCCGGAGGAGGAAAGCTGTCTGGAGGACGCTAATCCTACCTCCCAGTGGCTTACCCTCTGATGTTCTGTGTTTGCTTCCAACATGGGTCGTCAGCGCTGCAGGTGGTAGCACTACCACTGTGTTGGCAGGCCGCCAGAGCAACATCTTGAATAAGAGTACTAGGAAACTGGCTCAAGTATCCTCTTCGTAACTTCCAGAATAGATCTGCAAACCAGTCTTTAATTCCAAACTGGGAGTGAGCAGAGTGGTATATAAGTCCATCCACAGAATGCTTACAGCAGAAATTGTTATTCTTTCATGTTTACAAGGATTGCCACTTCACAATCCGTGGTGGAAGATTAAAAGAAAATGGTGAATATCAGATCCCTCTGGTGGTTCTCATGCTTGGACTGCTACATCCATCTAGGAATTCCCAGTGCTACTGACACCTGGCATGATGGAGAACCTTTTCCATGAAATGGGTCATGCCATGCATTCCATGTTGGGACGGACTCGCTACCAACATGTAACAGGTGAGAAGCAATAGTAATGTACTTTTAACCTTTACTGTATCTGACCTGATATTAGAGATTTAAATAGTCCTGTTCTGTATAACATCTTCTTCTGCAGCCATATCTCCAACTAATCTGCATGAAGTGAAACACAGTGCATTTTTTCTTCAGGTGAAATTATTGCATTACATTTTTCAGTGGATTTTAAAAGTTATTTGTGCTACAAGATGAATGTCTGTAGAACAGTTCTAGGAGCGTGGATATGTTGTTCATCCACACTATCTGGCATTGTCCCTTTCCCTTTAAATCTTGCCAGAAGTCTTCAAGCTGGCTTCTCCCCACCATCGGTGGTAAATACCACCCGGTGGTAAATACCTGCTCCGCCCCATGACGCCAGATCTTCCTTTTCCGCTGGAGATTCAGGTTCCTCGCTGCTTTCTGCAGTGTTGAGGCCCTGGATCTGCTTCGACGGTTTTCACCACATCTTCTCGCTCTGAAACTCGCTAGAGTTTACGACTCTGATTCGGACATGGATGACAAGTCGTCCCCTGGTTTCGCGGTGTCTTGCGGACAGAAATGTCGCGCACCGATTCCCACCTCTCCGTATGCTTACTGCCTCGGTTCTATTCACGATACCGCAGTGCTCCATTTGCGCTTCCTTCCACCCCAACGCCCTGAAGATTGTCAGGCTCCTTGAAGCTGGTAGACCGGAGCTGCGAACCCACCGTAAAATCCAAGGAGGCCAGGTGGGCGGTTTCTCATGGGCTGCGGATCCGCACAGCAGCTCGAGCACATTGCGGCTTTCGAGGAAGAAGCCGCCAAGCCTTGGCTAGCCGAGGTTTCTCGCGCCGCTCAACCTGGGCTCTTCCTTCTCAGGATCCTTTTGGGATTTGTGCCAGTCTCTCCCTACCAAGAGTGAGGCGCCCGGCTCGCGACTCTTCCGCTCAAGAAAAGGATCCCAAATCTTCTTCAAGTCGAAGAAGACGCCCTGGGATCAGGAGCGGTCCGAGGTCTCGACTGGCTCGAAATGCTCCCGTCAGCTGGGTTTTCAGACCTTCTGTCTGTACCGGGCGAGAAGCCGAGGAGTCGCTGATCCAGCCAAGATTATTCTTGACCTGATCAAGCCGTTATCACCGACTCCTGTCGATGATTCTTTGAGAGAATGCCGATCTCTCTCCTTCCCGACGAGGAGACCGCCGCCGGGCTTCCCGATCGAGGAAAGAACCGGAGCCTCGTTTTCACCGAGCCCAGTCTCCCAATCGACAAGCCGACACCATCGGTCTCGATCAGGAGCAGTCCTCTCGGTCGATCGACCCAAAAAGGACACAAGCACTCCCAAAGAGGCGCCGCCACCACCCTTCCTCCTTGACGAGGGAGAGGCTTCGACGAAAAATTGCCGACGCTAGCGAGGATCTCATGTGGCAGCAATTCCTGCTAGCAGGTCAGAAGCCGGCTCCTCGGTGGTCCGGCTATCTCTTGGCCTCAGCCTCTTGCCGCCTCAGACACCGATTGCTCCGTGCGGTCTCTTCGGGGCTCCGTGCGCCTTCCGCCAAGCATCCTGTTTCAGGTTCCCCACCAATTCTGGTAGAACCTCCACCTAAGCTGCCCCTCGGGGGTTCCCTCCAGAGGCACGACAGTCTTCGGTCTCCCCACAGACTGTCACTCACGGTCACCCCTGATCGCCTGCAGGCGATCGAGGGGACTTAGGTGGGCAGCCTTTATATCGGGACTCCTCCGATTCTGATAACACTGGCCTTCACTCTCGATGAGCTTGGCGCAGGCTTGGAAGAAGGGCCTCTCCTTCCAGGGCATCCTCCGCTCATTTCTGAATCGACGGGATGGTCCCACAGCCTATCCAGAAAAAGGCGGAATATCCCTCACGGATATTCTTAAGAGGGGGATACTCACGGGAGGCATTTCCAGTCGCCAAGCCATTATTGGTCCGGCCTTGAACTCTGGCAGCGCCCAGCCTCCTGCCCAGCTCCTTCTGCCTGCATGGCACGCAAGCACGCTGGTGCCCACAGGGTCTTTGGGGGGTTTACTGAGCACCCTCGCGGAAAGCCTTGTGACTGCCTCAGTATTCAGGTGGGACGGGCAGCTCAGCCGATACTGACCTCCAGACAAAGAGTCCAAACTTATGGACCACTCGGCCCGGAAGGTCTATGCTGCATCATCTTTGGGCCTTCGTCAGGCAAGCTCAGCGGTGATTATGGCACACTTCTCTCACGCCCTCTTGGGGTCGCTGGCCGAGTTCTCCCCCACCTCCCAGCTGACATGCAGACCACGGTCAAGCAGGTCAGGGACCAGGGCAGAGCTGTTGCTAAACAACAACTCCAGACTGCTCTGGGCGTGGTGATTCCTGTGCCCATTCACTAGCTGCAGCGGTATCCACTGCCGCAGGGCTTGGCTGAGGTTATCCTCCTTTCCCGTGGATACTCAGCAGCATGCTAGCTGATGTGCCCTTCCTTGGCACCGACCTCTTCGGCCAGGAGTGGAGTCACCTGCAGCGTGTCGAGCAATCTAATGCCACCTTAGATGCTACATCCGCAAGGGTTCTTCAAGTAAGAACCAGCAGAAGCGCAGGAAGCAGTTTTTCATTCTTCCCCCATGGGTCAGACAACCACTCTTCCAGGGGTCAACAGCAGCAAGGCTCAGGCTTGGCGCCCTAGGCCCAAGCAAGGTCCCCAGCAGCCCGCTAAAGGAGGCCGGGCGCTGGTCCAGGTGCCCCCTCCTCCTCTAGCCTGCCCAGTGGCGGGCCGGGGTGTCCTCCCCATACCCGTCACTTCAGCTGGGGTCCTCCTGGGGCGGCTCCGCCACTTCATTTCCGCCTGGTCCGGTATCACCACGGACAGATGGGTCCTAGAAGTGGTCAGGCAGGGTCTGCCCTTAGAATTCGAGCAGTACCCTCCCAGCCGAGCCCGTGTCCCACGAGAGGAGCGGATCTCAGTCGCCCAGTCTGTCCTTCGAGACGACATTGCGCTACTCCTCCTCAAAGAGGTGGTGGCCCGAGTGATGGATTCTCCTTCAGACCCAGGCTTCCTCCAGGTATTTCCTGGTGCCCAAACGGACGGGGGTTGCGCCCATTCTAGATCTGCGCGACCTGAATCGGTATCTCAGGTCCCGCACCTTCGGATGGTAACTCTAAATCAGATCATACCATCCCTGGAGCGAAACATGTGGTTTTGCACACTGGATCTTCAGGACGCTTTTTTCCCGTCCCTATCCGTCTGCCTCATCAGCGGTTCCTCCGCTTCAGGGTCGGCGGGACCCACGAGTTCAGAGCCATGCCGCTCGGCCTGTCATCAGCCCCAAGGGGTTTCACCAAATGCATTGCAGTGGTGGCAGCCCATCTTCAAGGCCAGGGGGTCTGTATTACCCTCACCTGGACGATTGGCTCCGGTGGGATCCTCCTTCAGGAGGTGGAGAGGTCCAGGGACCTGACCCTCCGAACCTGCTCACACTTGGGCCTTCTGATCAACGAGGCCAAATCGAACTGTACCTTCTCAGGTGATGGGCTTCATCGGGCAGAGCTCGACTCTGGCCAAGCCAGAGCTCGGCTCCCGCGGACAGGGCGGAGGTTCTCTCCTCCTTTGCCCAATCATTTTTGGTTGGGCACTCACGCCTCTGCCGGGACTTCCTGCGCCTCTGGGCTACATGGCGGCATGCACGTCGGTGGTCCGCTGGGCCAGACTGCACATGCGCCTCCAGTGGGAGCTTGCGCCCAGTGGTCTCAGCGCCAGAGTCTTTTCGACCAGCTGGTCACGGTCACCCAGAGGATGTGGGACGCCTCCAATGGTGGACCGTCCCGAGTCATCTGCAGGAAGGGATCCCGCTTGTCCGCCCGAGCCGACGGTCGCCCCACGACCGATGCTCTCTCATGGGCTGGGAACCCACATGGGGACCACAGAGCTCATGGGCTCTGGGCCCCAGAGGAGTCCCGATGCCACATCAACCTGTTGGAGCTCAGGGCAGTCAGACTGGCTCTGTCAGCTTTCGCCTCGGCTCCGGGTCAAGTGGTTCAAGTCCAGACGGACAATACCACAACCATGTACTGCCTCAACAAACAGGGGCGGCACGCACTCCCGCCTGCTATGCAAGGAGGCGCCCGGATCTGGACCTTTGTCAGCCGGGTTGAGGCGGATCTCCTAGCCATCCATGTGGCAGGAGTCGCAACCAACTGGCGGATGCTCTCAGCCGCTTAGGCCAGACATCCCACAGTGGTCTCTCCATCCAGAGGTAGCCTACTACCTGTTCTCTCGTTGGGCAAACAGTTGGTGGACCTGTTTGCCTCCAGGGAGAACACCAAGTTGAGGCTGTTCCATGCCCGCCTCAGCAGGGCTCGCTGCAGGGGATGCCTTCTCGAGGCCGTGGACCCCAGGCCTCTTTTACGCCTTTCCTCCATTTCCCTTGATCCACAAGGTGTTACTCAAGGTGAGGCAGGACAAGGCGAAGGTGATCCTGGTAGCCCCAGATTGGCCACGCCAGTTCTGGTATCCAGATCTTTTCAGCCTCAGCTGCAGGACCCTGGAGCGGCTCAGTACACGCCGGACCTGATTTTTCTGAACCAGGGAAGGTCCTTCATCCGGACCTTCAATCCCTGCACCTCACAGCCTGGTTCCTGAGCGGCTAGAGTTCCAGGCTTTGGGTCTTTCTGAGGATGTCTACACCGTGGTGGAGGCATCTCGAAAAGAATCGACCAGGAAATATTATGCCTTCAAATGGAAGAGATTTTCCATTTGGTGTCAGGTAAAGGTCTGACCCCTTATCCTGCTCGGTGGCTAACATTCTAGAATACCTTTGGTCCCTCTCAAAGGGGTCTTGATCATCGACCCTTAGGGTGCACCTAGCAGCCATATCGCTTACGAGGCGCAGGTCGGTCAGCCGACATTGGCTCAGGAAAAGGTGGTCGGGTGCTTTTCAAAGGCCTGACCACATATCCTCCGTGCGTGAACCTCCACCTCCGTGGGATCTTTTGCTGGTTTTGGCAAAGCTCATGGGCAAGCCTATTCGAACCCATGCACAAGTCTGCACTTTCAGACTTGTCGTGGAAGACGGCCTTCTTGGTGGCTATCACGCCAGCCAGAAGGACAGGGAGCTCCAGGCGCTTTCAGTGGACTCCCCTATCTGGTCTTTCACAGGGACAAAGTTGTCCTGCGCCCCCACCCGAAATTCCTTCTGAAGATGGTGTCAGAGTTTCACCTTAACCAGGTGTTGACCCTGCCAGTATATTACCCTAATTACCTCGGACACCGAGTATAGGCTCCATACTCTGGACCTCAGACATGCTTCTCCTATTATAAGGAGAGAAGGAAGTCGGGGAGAGGTTCGCCAGCTGTTTGTCACCTACGCTGAAGCCGCTTCTGGCAGACCTGCAGCCAAGCGGACCTATTGCGAGATGGATCACATCATGCATAGGTCTGTGTGCTATGAATTGGGCGGGTAGGAGCCTCCCAAAGGGGTAAGGGCTCATTCTACCCGATCATACTGCTTGCCGGTGGCTGCTTCCAGGACATCCCTATCCAGGAAATCTGTCGGCCGCTACCTGGAAGTCAGCAAGCACCTTTATTACCCATTACCACATTGACCTAGAGTCACGTCGGGATGCTGGTTTTGGGGCCTCGGTTCTCCATCTCTATTCCTAAGTAGGGGTGTGCGCCTTGCCTCCTCCTCCCAGAGAACTGCTTGGAGTCTGCCAGACAGTGTGGATGAACAACATATCCACGCTCTAGAAGAACAGGTTACTCACCTGTAACAGTAGTTCTAGGAGTGGTATATGTTGTTCATCCTACCCTCCCTCCGACCTCCCGGCTTTAGGCGCACAACCTGGCTTCCAGCGGGCTAGATCTAGCGTCATGGGGGTGAACCGAGGTATTTACCACCGGGTTGGTGGGAGGAGCTAGCTTGAAGACTTCCGGCAAGATTTAAAGCCGAAGGGACAATGCCAGACAGTGTGGATGAACAACATATACCACTCCTAGAATTACTGTTACAGGTGAGTAACCTGTTCTTTTTAAGGATTAGCCTCAATGCGTTTATAGAATTCCACTGTGTTCTTACTTTTGATGTTTAAGCAGTTTGTTGAAAGAGCTTATAATAATCAGCCAGTCCTGTGCTTTATAAATCATGTATTTTTTCCCTTCCATTTAAGTCAACGGAGAAGACTTTGCACGTGAAGACCCTTACACAAGAAAGTGGTCTTTATGTGCAACAAGCCTGTAAATGTATGAATATGCTAAAATCTAAATTTTGTGAACTTTTTTAAAACAATTGGCCTGTCAGTGACCACTGGTATGACTGATTGTTCCATCAGGCACTGTCACAACCCCCACCCTGCTTTTGGCTAAATACAGTACCTCCTTGCCCTCACTCTGTAAAGAGAGTAATAACGAAATACAAAACTCATATACTGCCAAGTGTTGCCGGTGTGATCTTAATGTATTTTGTCTTTTCAGGGATCATGGTATAAGTTTTTTCTCCACCATATTGGGGCTGCTGTGAGTGTATCAATGTGCTCCTCTAGTCTTGTGGTTTTCTAAACCAAAATCAGTAGCCCTTGGTCCAGAATCAATATGGATGATTATCGGACTGTCTGCAGCATCGGTGCCTGTGTAAAATATGGGATCCTAACTCTGGCTGCCACTGCTCTGTATCTTCCTTCAGCCCGCTCTGGTACAGAAAAGTCTGTCAGACTGGACCTCACCAGTTCAGCTGGATGCTGTTCTTTAGACAGCCTGTTACAGGCAGCTATAATTGTATCAATCCACTGTGGATCAAGGTGGAGCCCAAAATATATTTAGACAAGCTAGGGTTAGGCAGATCAAGGAAATGCTATAAGCTACAACTTATAGCTTTTAATAACAAGCATTTGCTAATTCGAACATTGGCTGATTTTAAACAATTTGTTTTGTAATTCTGATCCCAAATTATGAAGATACTTGTTTTAGGATTACGTCTTATAGACATGACATGTGCCATTTATATTATATTGGCCAAAATGTCATTTCGCACCAGAGGTGTGAAAACACATGTCATGCAGGATTTTTAAATGACACTTCACATTTATGAGGTGGTGTGGAAAAATGGCTGTGTTGAAAGGGTTGGAATCAAATTATTGAAAATAAGTGAAGTTGTGAGTGAACGTTGAAACAGTGTAATGTTCAGTCATAACTCTCGCATTTTACTTTATTTGTACACCAAATTTTCAGCATTGCCTTCTTATGACCCTACCTAATGAACGCTGTCAGTGAAAATGTTCAAATCCGCAAAATGTCATTCTATGCCACAGGTACAAAGACAGATTTTGGCCAGGTTTTGAAAATGGCAGCTTTCCCATTCATGAGGTGCTGTGAAGAAATGGCTATGTTGAAAATGTGGGTCAAAATATTGAAAATTACCAAAGTTACAAGGCTGCATTGGTAAATTTCATGTAGGCTCATAAGGTGGTTGTTTTTTAATATTTTTGCCCCAGATTTTCAACATAGCCTTTTATGACCCTACTTCATGAACAAGTGCAGAGAAAAATTTCAACTTCCTGCTCGAAGGTGATTTCAGACAGCGATCATGTAAATCACCTTTCTGGAGGTGAAAGACATTTTGGCCAGGATTTGAAAAAATGACAGCTCTCACATTCTTGAGGTGCTATAAAGAAATGGCTATGTTGAAAATCTGGGGTCAAAATATTGAAAATTACCAGAGTTACGAGCCTATGTTTGTTAATTGCAACATAGGCTCATAACTTTGTTGTTTTTAATATTTTGTACACCAAATTTTCAACATAGCCTTTATGACCCCACCTCATGAACAAGGGCTGAGAAAATGTTCAACTCTTGCCTGAAAGGTGATTTCATGTAGCAACCACAAAATCACCTTTCAGGACAGATCTGCCTAATGTCACTGTAATTATTCACGAGGTGGGATCATAAAATGGTATGTTGACAATTTGGGGCAAAATATTACAAATGGCCAAATTATATCACTAAGTTCAAACCCCATTGAAATACATTGAACTGCATACCTGATTTCCTCAGTTCATGGTCCAGCTTTGAAGAGTGAAGATGTGTCTGTGGTCCAGAGAAGATTACAGCCTCGGACTCCCGATGGGTGGGTAAGTGCGTGCTTGGATGAGTGGGGGTGGTAGTGCTGAGTGGGTGGGGGGACTAATGGCAGAAAAGACATCGATTGATGGTTTTCCATGTCACAGGATTAAAAATATTTTAAAAAATGACAACGGACAGTTTTCTATATTTCAGGTAATGACACTGAGGGATTGGGCATCCCCAGTGTCAGTGTTGTGTTTAATGAGAGGGTTCTGAGAGGGAAGGTCGATTGGGTGGGCACAGTTACGGGCACCTGCAACAGACATCGATCGACAGTTTTCTTTGTTACAGGCAGTGTTTATAAATAAAATAAAATTAAAAAAAAATACAGGGGTCAGTTTGGAGATTGGGCACCCCTGTGTCAGTGTTATATTTGTTGGGGTGTGTGTGGTGGTGGGTGGTCAGAGGAGGGTTGGGTGGGGGGGCAGTTATAGGGAAGCCTGCTACAGACATCGATGGATGGCTTTCTGCTACGCTACAGATACAAATAAAATTACAAAAAAATAAAAATAAATAGGTGGCTACGCTAGATTGGGCACCCCAGTGTCAGTGTTATGCTTGGGGTGCTGAGGGGAGAGTCGGTGGAGGGCTAGTTACAGGGGGCAGCAACAAACAATGGTGGTTTTCTTTTTACAGGCTGACAAGCTCTTGAAAGCCACTCAGCTGTTTGCTGACGGCTTCATGCAAATCAAAGGACTAAAGTCCTCTCTGATTGGAGTGGCTCCGGTTCTTTGAAGTACACAAGGTTTCAACCCACCAGGCAGAGTGTGATATCCTTTTGTAACACGTAGTCATTGGTGTAGGCTGCTGAGCCAGTTCTTTAGTGAACTGCAATAGGCTCAACCATGACCACCCCTGAAATCCACTAGCCTTGTTACAAAATGGGTAAAAGCGTTTCGAGCCGTAAAAAGGAAGTCCATTAATAGTGAATGGTTTCACATTTGTGAGTTGTAAAATAAAAAATATGTTTGTGTGGTAGATGGATCATGCAAGCTCCATTTGGTTTTCTTATTGTATACTTTTCTCGGTTCAGTTTTTAAAAGCTAACAGTGCATGTTTTATCTCTCAGTATTCAATCAGAGTATGTTACTGATTTTCATCCTGAAACTCCACGGGGAAAAATACAGGATTAATAAAATGTTAATGGGTTTGCAAAATGTTTCTTGGCTATTCAAGAGTGTCATCTCGTGAATTGTTAGGGTTCTAGAACTGCTCAGCTTCTCTTCATAGTTCTTGAACCCCAAGAAGTCATAAGATGACACTCTTGATTAGCTAACAACATCTCACAAACCCCATATCTTCTTCAAGGATATCTCTTTCTATTGAGCTACATCATGGAACTATCGCTGTCAATGTCAGGACCACCTGGAAACTTAGCTGGAACCATCCACGTCAACATGCGTCATTGCTGCTTATAATGAATGGGCGGCCCCATCATGCTTCACTTCTTTCTGATGACTTGATTGCAAGATGACTTAGTCTGTAAAGCTCAGAAATCTGGTACACCAGCCATTCCTACACCAGTAAAACCCAGTGCTCCCCTGACAGTTTATATCAACAAGGACTGAGCCTAAGCGTGCTCCCCGACAAACAGGATCTCTCCTGGCCCTGTGGCAAGCACAGGCCCTTCCCAGGATGACCTGGGCTGAGCTCAGCCCAGCCCTAGCGATAAATGCAGGAATCCGATGCCAGTCAATGTACAAGAACAAGAATGTGCTGGGATCAAAACCTGCTGACACGATCGATAGATACTCAACTAATTCAGGGGCAGGATGCTTCCCCACACAAAAAAAAGCACAAAGGAGAACCTCAAGATTGTTTAAATCCTCACGGAACCAACTTAGATACCACTAATGAACAAGTCTGAAGTTTTATGGAGAAAAAATTGGGGATTCTGACATGGAGGAAATAGGTTTTGATACCTCCTTCACCCCTGGATTTAGCCACAGAGACAAAGAGACATCACAGAAAAGAAGGAAGAAACTGGGTCAATTACAAAGGGAAGGAGATATTACCTAATTTATTGTGTTTAGTATTTTTTTCTCTCCTTAATTATTGATGGAATAGTTAAAAGTTGCCTCCTTTAATGTTTGCAATGTAAATAGCCCCATAGATGGAAAGCTGTCTTTACTGTACTTTATTGCAAGAGGCAAACCTTGACATAATTTTCTTACAGGAGACCTGGATGGCTTCAGTGGTGGACCTCTTGCAAGTAAAGAAAGATTGGTGGTGGGACCTTCTTTCTGATCCTTTAGGAGGTTAGCGGATGGATATAGTTTCTGTTTTGGTGGTCCAGTTTCAAAGTAAGCAGACTGATTGAGATGGTACTGGGAGAGCATTTCTGCTAGACATACAACTGAAAAATAGATATTTGAGATACATTAACATCTATGCAGCTCAGGTGAAATTGGAAAGAGTCACTCCTTTGGCCACAGGTGACTAAGTGTTTCTTGAATTTTTCTGTTCAACACCATTGTGGCAAGAAAATCTGTTCTGATTCTTTGGCATTAAGTAGTTTCAGTGGCTGGCTTAATAAATAGCTAGAGGCAGTCGATCTTACAGATGGAGACACATATTGTGCAGGATTGATTTTATTTTTTCTCTCCTCCTCCGTTAACAATTCATCAGATCGCAATGCTCCAGTGGAATATTCTGATCACACACTTTTACAGGTGGTGATCCAAAGTGAGCACGTTTTCTCAGTACCTCTACAAGGTGGAGGTTAAATGTCTCAATGTTACATTTGCTGGAGGTTCAAAAGTAGATAAGTTATCTTTTCACAAGCATAGGCATCACTGCAGTGTCTGTATGCTGAAGCAATTTGGTGGGAAGACACTAAATCCGACATTAAATCCTGGTCTCAGGAATATGGGAGGAAAAAAGCAACAGCATATTTCTTGTATTTGAAACTGAGAAGCCATTTGCAGCATTTAATCTGGAAGCTAGTGATGGTACTTTTAGGTATGCTGGTCAGATATAGCAGTTGAAATTGGAAATGCGGTGATATCAGTATAACAGAACTGTCTCTTTAGAGACGGAATTGAAGTACAGTACATGACACAGAAGATACCTTATGGTGATCCCTCTGAAGCCTGTAAAGAGAGGAGACACTAGTCTCAGTATAAATCAAAGGAGGCATATGGTAACTAATCCTCTGAGTATATCACAAATGGTGGGTAGCTATCTTTGGG
The DNA here is from genome assembly GCA_016271365.2 of Neoceratodus forsteri. Lineage (NCBI taxonomy): Eukaryota > Metazoa > Chordata > Ceratodontiformes > Ceratodontidae > Neoceratodus > Neoceratodus forsteri. Next base: position 343,086,994 of record CM057459.1, read on the forward strand.
ACACATTTGAACGTACTCTTCCTGCAGCCCCAATGAACATAGATAAAGATAAGTTGATAGCACCCTTCACAAAGCAGTAAATGTTAGATGCGACTTGACCTTCAGTTCAGAACAGGGCTTCTGCTGGTTGGAATGGCTTCCACTTTTTTCCATTAAAGATTTTATTGAGAGATTTTAAATAGCATAATGCAATAAATACAAAAATACAGTAACTTTAATTGGCAATATATAAATACTAGCAAATAATAAACAACTAGTGATATTCTTAAATACAACAATCTTGTACAGCTGTCCTATATTCTATAAATAGCATCAAAACCAGTTCAGTTTAACACTGTGTAACTCAGTACTGCTCTATCATTGAATTCAAGTCTTATAACATTGCAGAAAAGGATTCCAGACCTTCCTGAAGTAATCAGATTTATTAAGTTAAGTTGTAACTAATTCTTTCATTGTTAGCCAAAGTACACATCATATCAAACCACTCTTTAATAGAGGAATTTTCTTTACCTTCAACTTTTATATACTAATGCAGTAGTTAATATCCAAATTTGAAGTGGGTGTGTAATGTTCAGTAAGGTGTTTGTGTCTCCAGAAATGAAGATGGCTGGATTAGGGATATTAACGTGTTGTATATCTTGACACAAAGTACACTATCTTAGGGCAGTCCCATAACAGGTGACTTACATAGATTACATAGATATTGTCAGCAGATAAGGACCACTTGGCCCACCCAGTCTGCCCATTTTGCCTACCTACTGTAATCCATAAACCCACTTTATCTCCAGCTTTACCCCAATTCCAAACTAATAAAATTCCCTTTTACCTATCCCATGGGTTTTGAATCCCGTTACAGTTTTTGCTTCAGCCACCTCCTCTGGGAGTCTGTTCCAGGCCTCTCCACCCCCTTCTGTGAAGAAGTATTTTCCAACATTTCCTGAATCTACCCACTTCCAGCTTCAGCACGTCCCCTTGTTCTTGAGCATCTTTTTGTCTGAAAATGCCTTCCTCTTGTACCCTGTTTATACGTGTAAGGTATTTGAAAGTCTCTATCTTACTCCTGTTCTCCCCCTTTCATCTAGGGTATACATATTGAGGTCCTTAAACCTTGCCTCATAGGGCTTTTGGTGCAGGCCCAGCACTATTTTGGTTGCTGTCCTCTGGACCACCGCCATTGTATGTCCTTTCGAGATGTGGTCTCCAGAACTGAACACAGTACTCCAGGTGAGGTCTCATCAATGTTTTATCCAGCGTATAATTAGCTCCCTCTTCTGCTAGTGATACCCCTCCTGTGCACCCTAGCATCCAACTAGCTCTTCCCACAGCCTTGTTACACTGTTTTGCTACCTTTAGATCATTGGAAATGATTACCCCAGATCTTCTTTGGGGTTATCTCAGTCATCAGGTCACATCGTAGGAACTTTATGTCAGTGAAGCAGGATCCACACAGAAGATTTTCAGCAGTACAACTGAGGGCCGTCCATGCTGACATCACCAACCCTATATCGGTGTGAATGGCCCTGCTCCCTCCTCAGTTCTTTCTTGCTGTCAACTTGAGTCTGCATGGATCTCCGTCGAGCTCAATGCAGTTTTCATCTTCCCTCACGATTTTATTTTACATAGTTTTGTTTTAGAATCTCCTTTGTTAGAGATTCCTTTCGAGAGCTTTTTTTCTCCTTCTCTCCTCCTGCTGCCACGGCGGATGGGCTATCTCCTCCACAGACAATTTTTTCTCTGTGTCAGTGGTCTTGGGCTGCTCTCGGTTGTTAGTCTCTGTCTAAGTTTACTCTTCCTGCCCTCCCAGCGCAGAAGAAGGCTCTCTAAAAAAGAACATTCCTAACGCAGCATTTTTTGGGGGACCCTGAGGTTCCCTCCCATCACTGTTTTTTTGGGGGTTTTTTCTAAGCTAGCAGGCTTCTGAGGCCCGGGACCAGCCCTTGGGGATAAGTCATCAGAGAGACCGTTACCAGGAAGGCTTCCCCGGCATTCCCATTCCCAATGGCTCCTTCTTTTCAGCGGGCTCCTCGTTGATGGCTCTGGCCTCGTGTGGATCGCTGTCCAGATCTTTGCTCTTACCAGGCCCATACCAACAGTGCTATCACCAGCTTCATTGGGTGTTGGGTCTCAGTCTCTGGGATTGCTTCCCTGGCATTCCTGGGCCTGATGGTTCACTTCTTCTTCAGGGGCTCCTCGTTGGTGGCTCCGGCCTCGTCTAGGGTCACTGTCCAGGTTTTGCTCTTATCAGACCCATACCGACAGCGTTGTTGCTCGCTTGTTGGGTGACTGATCTCGACTCTCGGGTTGGCGACCTTCGCTCCATCAACGACTGGGTAGTCGGTGACAGCCCTCCTTAGGCCTGTTTCTCCAGGCCCGGGCTTCGTGCTCTTCAGGCTCTCAAGATTGTCAATGGGGTTGCTGTGCCATTGATCCCTCTACCATCAACGACGGCTTCTATCGCGTTGTTGGCACCAGCTCTGTCAACAACTGGGTCATCAGCGACAGCCCTCCCATTGTGGCCTGTTGCTTCTCCAGGCCCGGTTTTGGGCTCTGTGGGCTATCAAGCCCATCGAGGATCATAGTGCTCTGTGCTGTCGATGACGCGCCGCCACTATATTCTACTTCTGTGGTGCCCACTCTGTCAATGACTAGCTCGTTGACAACAGTCCTCTTGTTGTGTCCTGATGCTTCTCCAGGCCCCAGGCTTCAAGTTTTCGAGCTCTCAGGACCCATCAGCGGGTCGTCTTACCCTACACCATTGACCCCACTGGTCGCCGATACGCTTTTACGGTCATCGACCTTCAGTGTGTCTGCTCCATCGCGTTACCAGCTCATTGACAGCAGCTCTTCCGTTGTGGTCTGATGTTTCTCCAGGCCCTGACTTTCAGGCTTTCAAGCTCATTGACGGGTCACAGCTCGATGCTGTTGACCCATCTGCAGTCGCACTTATCTCTTCTACTGTCGCATTAACTTAATGGTGCCTTACTGCTGATGACTAGTTCATAGACGACAGCCCTCCCGCTGTGGCCTGATGCTCCTCCAGGCCCCAGGCTATGGGCTATTCTGGCTATCAAAGAGGGTTCTCAAGAGAAATCTCTAGTCCCGCTTGATGGGGTCAGCTATGTTCAGGCCCAGCCAATGTCAAAGGCTGTGGTATTCTAGGTGGCTAAGGGTGGTCTATGGCACCTGAGCACGCCGGCTCCCTCACCCCGACAGGGAGTCCTACAGGCTTGACCTTTGGGCACCAAGGTTTCTACTTTTCCATCTTGGGGCTGGTATTCTGACTGATGTCCAATAGAGGGTGCTTAATGCCCCTTTTAACAGATCCAACTTATTGATCAGATATTCAGAACATCGTTAACCTGCTACTGGCATCAGACAGGGCTATTAAGTCTGTCTTCTTGTTGTATCACACTCAGCCTTGGAGCAAACAGTGCTCTCTTTTGTAAGGTCCCCAACATCTGGGGCAACCTCCTGGCCCCAGGGCAACTGAAGAGCCTCCTCCACCTTGCCTGCTACCTCCTCCAGGTTCTACAGTCAAGCACCCTTGGGGTGTCAGGCCAGCCTCTGCAGGTGGTCCCACTCAGCTTGCTCCTGGCGGACTCCTCCTCTTCTGGTCTTTGACCAAGAAGTGGTGGGCGGAGGTTGGTTCTCCCTCCAGTTTATTTCTTGGAGAACCATCTCTTCAAATGCCTGGATCCTTCAGAATATAGAGAGAGGTCACATTCTGGAGCTTGTAGTGACACCCCAGAGAGCCTCCCTCAAGAACTCTCCACTTACCCCAGATGGGGATCTGTGGGCATACTGGATCTCAAAGACCTCTCCTGGTACATCTGGTATGAAAAGCTTCATATGGTCACCCTGCAGAGCTTCCTGCCCTTTCTCAAGTAGGGCACCTGGCTGTGCTCCATGGATATCGGGACACTTCCTGCATATCTCTGTCTTTCCACTGCACAGAAGGTTTCTGCAGTTCTTTTTTCAGTTGGAGCTTTATCCATCCAAGGTATTGCCCTTGGTTTTATTTTGCACATGGACCATTTGGAGAGTCTAGTGCTGATCTCCTCCCCAGTCCACAAGGTATTCCAAGGGAGGATGGTCCCCTTTTCACCCCTTCAGAGGAGTCCCTTTGGGATCTACTCTCCTTAGGTTCACACTATGGATACCTCGGGCTCAGGCTGCTGGGGGGTGCATCTGGGTCCCTCTTGGATGCAGGGTTCTGAATCTGCTATTCTTATCAATGTCCTGGGGATGCGGGTGGTTCCATACACCATGCAGGCCTTCCGGAACCATCTTCTCCAGGATAGCTATTGTTCTGGACGGACAACTTAAACACTGTCGATTACATCAGCCAGCACGGGCACTCACTCGTAGGGAGGTCATGAGAATTTGGTACTGGGCCACAGGCCACTGTCCCATTCTCCAGGAGGACCACGTCCCCAGCATGCAACTCATTCTGGCTAATGGCTTCTACAGGGCTATGTCCAGCATGCAGGAGTGGACCTCTCTCTGTCGCTGATGTATCTTCGCCAGATGGGATGATCTGAGTTGGACCTTCTTTGCATCCCCTACTCAACATAAAACTGCCTGGTCTCTCTTGCTGATCCAGGGCCTGGAATTTTCTGGTGAGATGTTGTCCCTCTCCTGGAACAGGAGGTTTCTTTATGCCTTTCCTCCATCTCAGAGGGTGCTACTCAAGCCCCATATGGAGGGGCCGCATGATTCTGGTACCCCTATTTGGGCCACTGGCAGATATGGTTTCCACTGCAGCAACAGCTGGGGATCCCCTAATCCCTCTGCTTCTCTGCAGGGATCTGTTGACCTTAGATCCCAGGACCCCGATCTGTCCCAATCTCATGTCCTGTGTCTGCATGTTTGGCTACTGAAGACATGGCCATTGCTTAGCTGGACATGTCACAGAGGGCAGTGGGTGTCCTCATCGCAGCTCAAGCCCTCCCTAGGACCACTTATGCCATGAAGTGGTAGTGGTTTGCTGTCTGGGCAGCAAGCATCAACTGGACCCTTTTCCTGTCCAGTGAACTGGGTTGTGGACTACCTACTGTCACTTTGAGGCCGCGGTCTCCAGTACTCTCACCGGCCAACGTGTACCTCTCAGCTATATCAGCTTTTCATGAGCCAGCGGGTGACTGCTCTATGGCTCAGTTGCTGATGGCCTGTGCTCTCCTGAGGACATCCTGCATCTGAAACCCTGATTCATTCTCTGATTTTGGCTTGGACTCTGATTGTTGCTTTGGTGCTTAACTGGCCCTATCTCTGTCTGGAGTCAGTTCGCGACTGCCAGGCTACACTTTCTCTGCTGGAAAGCGTTCATTTTAGTGTTTTTCATCTCTGCTCGGAGGTTCTCCGAGCTTCAGGGTCTTTTGTGACAAGCCCTTGATTCTCCATAAAGACAGGGTGACTTTTATTTATTGTATTTATATGCAACTAGGATTGAAGACTTTGAGCTGAGAGTTTATTTACAAAGGTTCCACATATACAACAATTACAGACAAGTAAATAAACATATCATACAAGATTATGCATATTGAACGTGGCTATAAAATCAGAGAAAAATACAGACTTGTAAGGTACCAGAATGATAAGTGAATGGAAAATAAAGGAAAATAAAAACGAGGATGTAAAGGTAGTAATTGAGCAGTATCATAGTTAGGTGAGCAAGGGACGGTAGGGCGAGAAGTGACTTGGAGGGGAGGGGTAAAGAGGTGTGGGTAAGAGGGAGGGAAGGCAACTTAAGTCGAGCATTGTCAAAGGTGAGGATAGAGGAGAAAGAGGGTGAGGTGAGGAAACAAGGGGGTGGGATTAGAGAAGGAGGTTAGAAGAGGGAGAGAGGAAGAGGTGGTTGTCAGTTGGGTAGGCCTAAGGAGAGAAAGTGATGCAGCACAGTAAACTGGGAGATTAAAGACCACAGTCACATTTAGGATTGTTGCTCACCAGGTGGGCCTTCAGATTTGGCTGCAATTAGCCAAGCTTGGTGCAGGACAGGAGGTCGGGGCTAAGGGAGTTTAGCCATTTCCTGGCTTGATAACCAAATGACCGTTGACCGTGAGGTCCAGCGAAAGGGAATATTTAGTGACTGACTACACACCTTTCTGGTGTTCCTTTTACTGCTATGGGGACGGAGGAGGTTCGGAATCCCAGGAGCGATGAGGCCCATAGTTGACTTTGGCTAACAAGCAGACTTGGTATCTGATTCTACACTCCAGGTTTAGCAACCCCATCACGAGTAGAGCTCGCAGGTATGCATTTGTCAGGGGCACTTAGGAGAAGCCTACAGGCTTTATTCAGGGCCAGCTAAATTCTCTGGAAGGCTGTGTCTGTGGCAGCTCCATAGATGACCAGATCATAGTCGGTAACCGACAGAACTGAGCTGTTCACAGCGAGTTTAAGGGCATCATTGGTAAACAGTGCTTATGTTTATATAATACGCATTCTGGAGTTGACAGTTTTTAGACTAGATTAATGTGTTTGTACATAGGAGAGGGAGCTGTCTAGTGTGACCCCAAGTATTTGAAAGTGTTGCCATGTCCAGAACTTTGTTACATTTGTTGTGTATTTGCAGTTGATGGGATCTGTGTTTATTTTAGGTGCAGCAAAAATTATGGTCTTGGTCTTCTTATAGGTGAGAAGAAGCTTATGGTTTTGGAACCACGATTCTACAATCGTGAAACAATTTTCATTTGTTCTTCGAGGCAGTAGTGTCGGACTGGCTTGTCGCATCATCTGCATACAGGAGAACTTTGCTTGGACTGGCCATGGAAGCTTATTTAGGAATAAGCTGAAAAGAAGGATCCAAGGATTGAACCTGGGGGACCCCTGTTGTAACATTACAATGGTTAGAGAGGGTGGAGAGTATATTTACTTGCTGAGTGCGATCGGAGAGGTAACTGTGGAACCACCTCACTGACTCTGGGACATACCTGTTGAAGACAGTTGGTTTAGAGGAGCCCATGGTTGACGGTATCGAAGGTCTTAGTTAGGTCAATATACATGGCCTCAACCATGTCCATAGTCTAGAGCATCATGGATGAAACTAGTTAACTCCACCAGGGTTGTGGTGGTGCTGTGCTGTTTCTTAAAGCCATGTTGTTCCGGCATTGAAGCTTGTACTTGTCCAGGTATTCAACTAGCTAGTAGCTGACGATCCTTTCGAGCGCCATAGATAGGGTTGGGAGTATAGAGATGGGCTAGTAGTTACAGAAGTTGGTGCAATCTCCATTTTAAAGACAGGAGTGACCATGGCCCTTTTCCAGATTGTGGGGAACTTAGTGTAATTAGTGATAGATTAAGGATATGGGTTAAAGGATGGATTACCTCGTCCAAGGGCGAGAATTACTATTTTAGGTCCAGAGAGCCACTGCTAGACCTCAATTTCCTGTAGCCTTAGTGATGTATTTTCTAGCCTGTGAGAGAGGGAGACTGTTTTAAGGTAAAGGGGGGTGGAGTTTCAAAGGATGGGCCGTGCTTTCTGGGCAAGAGTCACTAATAAGGGAAATTGGGAAGGCCTTGTTGAAAGTGTTAGAAATTATTTTTATGGTCTTGGGTCAAATTACCATTAATACTGAGTAGGGAAGGGGCATTTTGTTGGCTTTCCCTGTTAAAAGTTTTTACATTTTCCCAAAATTCTGGCCATCACCCCAGGAATTCTTTAGTTCCTGTCTAAGCACAGACTTTTCATAATATGAATGGCATGGGTGCATTTGTTGCAAGCAGTTTTGTAGTTTTGCATGTCAATACGAGAGCCAGTACTGTACTTTGAGCTTTGAACCAGAGGTGGCCTCTTTCTTTCATTAGTTGGATAAGGGAGGAGGTGACCCAGGATTTGTTTGAGCCCTTCACTTTCCGGTTTGTTAAAGGGGCATAGATGTTGCAGGATCGTTGAATATGTTCATAAAGTGCTCAAGTGCTGTGTCAGCATCATTCGTTGGTAGATTGCTGACCAGTCTTGGTGATCAAGGTGGATTGAGTGATCTAAGTTGGCCTGCCTTTAGCACTGGTCGTGATTGTTTTAGGTGCTAACGCTAAGTTTCTTCCCACGATGGTGTTTTGACCTGTTCGACCCAAGCTCAATAAGTTAGGTGTGCACAGAATTTTTGCAGTACTATCTGCTTTGTACTATAAAGAACAGAAAGTTAAAGCAGCTGTTCGCTACTCTCGTCCCAGGCAAGAGAGAACTCGTTTTCATCTCAGTATTTGTCCAGATGGTCGGCACCTTGTATTATGTTTTGTTTAACCAGCATGGCAAAGAGTTGCTAGAGACTGTGACAGCCCTTTCCATAAGGGGCATGGCTATCTTTGTGGCCTGTTTTGAAGGGGTCTCAGCTGCTGACATTTGTGCTGGTGCCACCTGTAGTACCATCCATACTTTCCCAAGCACTACAGTCTGGACATTGACTCTAAGGCCCATGCAGGTTTTGTCAGTGCTGTGCAGCAGGATATGTTATCCTGCACATCAGTTAGCCTTCCTCCTAGACTGTTTCCTTGCACTTGTAACTGCTTGAGTCTGTTCCTATGGTGTGACCTGATGACTGAGATACCACAAAGAAGATAGAACAGTTGCATAAGAACTTACTGTAACAGTAGATCTTGAGGGATTCTCAGTCATCAGGTCTGCTTTCCTCCGCCATCCCCCTTTTTGTGGGATTATCTCAGAACTGGTTTCTAGTGTATCCAGCCTTTTATTTGGCTTGGGCACCTCTTTCTATCCTCGGCCCCAGGGCACAGGAGTGCTCCTTAGTCTCCGGGAAAGAACTGAGGAGGGTGGGACCACTCACGCCTATATAGGTTAGTGATGTCGATGGTGACGTTGTACTGCTGAAAATCTTCCATGTGGATCCTGCTTCACCGTTGGTGAAATTCCTATGGTGTGACCTGATGACTGAAATGCCCTCGAAGATCTACTGTTACGGTAAGTTCTTAGCGTAACTGTTCTGTCCTTTCCTGCTTGGTGGTCGACAGTACCACTTCCCCATCTTGTACTCCACCCACGGGATTCTGTGTCCTAAGTGCATGACCTTGCACTTCTTCACACTGAATCTCAGTTGCCACAAATTGACCACTCCTCAAGGTTTCTTAGATCACTATTAATTTGTTCCACCCCCCAAGTGTCTACCTTATTGAAGATCTTGGTGTAATCTGTGAAAGGCATACCTTCCTTCTAGCCCCTCTGCAATGTCACTAATAAAGACACTAAGAGGACTGGACCCAGTACTGCCCCTGTGGCACCCACTGGTCACTCTCCTTCTCCGGAGTGAACTCCGTTTACCACTACTCTCCATCTCCTATCCATAGCCAACTTCTTACCCAGTTTACCACCTTTGGACCCACTCCCAGGCTGCCCAGCTTATTCATGAGTCTCCTGTGGAGCGATGTGAAGGCCTTACTGAAATCCAGGTAGGCCACATACCACGGCACTACCCTGGTCACCCAGTTAAAGAAATCTGTCAGATTTGCCTGGCATAAACCTCCTGATGTGAATCCATGTTGCCTCGGATCCTGTAAGTCTCTGGTTTTGAGATATTCCACAATCCTTTCCTTCAGCAGTGATTCCATTAATTTCCCCACCACCAAAGTCAGGCTTACTGGCCTATAATTTACAGCTTCCTCCCTGTCCCACTTTTGTGAAGTCAAGTGGTCTACATCTGCCATGTTCCAGTCCTCTGGAACCACTCCTGTCTCCAGAGTGGTTGAACAGGACAGTCAGAGGTGCAGCTAGCACCTCCCTGAGCTCCTTCAGTATCCTGGGATGTATCCCATCTGGCCCCATTGCCTTGTCCAGTATCAGATCTACAAGTTGCTTCATGACTCTCTCACTGTAAATGGACTTGTGTCCACCTTCCTTCCTAGATGCACCTGCCCCAATCTGTAGTCCTCATCTTCCCATTCCACTATGAACACTGCATAAAAGTATTTGTTCAGGATGTCTCCTTTTCTTGATCTCCTTCCACATGTCTCCCCAGCACACATCCTTCCTCCTCAGTCATACTTTGCCTCCCTGGTCTTTCCCCTTTCACTTACATACCTAAAAAATTCTTGTCCCTCTTATTACTGCCTGGGCTATTTTCTCCTTTGTTTGTGCTTTTGCACACCTGATTGCTTTCCTGCCTGCCTCCCTCTGCTTCTCCTGATACACCTCCCTATCCTCTTCCCTCTGTCACTCCTTATACTTCCGAATGCTGACTTTTGTGCCCTACCTTTCTATCCACCTCTTTTGAGAACCATGGTGGCCTCTTTTTCCTCTTACTTTGCTAGCTTGCCTGATGCAGAGTTTTATTGCCCTCACAATGGCCCCTTTATTTTTGCCCACTGTTCCTCCACTCCACCCAAATCCTCCCGCTATTCCAGGGCACTTCTTAAATTAGGGTATAAATAAGTAAATTAGCATTATATTTTCTACATTTCAGCAGTTAACCATGTTTGCTGTAACTTAGGTTTTTAAGTTGTTGAGGTAAATAATAACTAATAGTGACATATTTTGAACTGTGTCAGTCTACCTACACTTCTCTGCAGCAGAGGTAGGTTATTTTCCCATAACCTTGACCAAGAGTCATCTGATATTTGTATGCCAAACTCTGGTTCCAACTTAGTTTTAGCTATAATCGTAGTGCACCCTTCCACGTCTGATATGATTTTGTATATAAGACTGGCCCCTTTCTTTAATTGACCTGTGTTTTAGAAATTGACCCAGTCTGAACTGGGAGGGAGTCCTGTGTTCCACATTAAGAACTTTCTTACGGCATTCCTTATCTGCAAATATAGTCAATACAGCAGTTGATCCAGTTGAATTTCTTCCTCAGTTCTTCAAATGATAATAAACTATTATCTGCTGCATTTAGTGAATCTTCAGTTCTTACAATGCCTCTTTTGTCATCCTGTATTTTGAGTTTTTTTCCATTGTGAGATTTATATGAATTTTTCCAAACTGGCATATAACCAAAGTGTGGACAACCAGAATTTAGGAATTTAGATATGTTTTTACATAAGGTAACAGTAGTTGAAATGGTAAGGTGAGAAGAGATCCTTCTGGGCATGGTCAAGTGTAACGGTTAATAAGATAGAGGGGTTTGCCAATTGATTTTGTATTGTTGCTCATAATGGAAAAATTGATATGTGTGTGCTCAGAGAAGCAGTGAATTGCTTGTTTAAGGTGGTGGGCCCAGTAATATCTTTGCCACCAGGCAAGCTAACCTTCCTTTTTCCTCAGGGCCCTTAGTTTATGAATACTTAAACGGGTGGTTTACCATTCCATAACAATTTAGAAAATAAACATTCTAGTTTTAAGAATATAAAACCCTTGGTGCTAATACCGTCTTTGTTGAATTCATGTCTCCTATAGAGACAGATTCAATTTAAACAATATTTCCAGTTCAGCAGTGATTTCTGCCAGTAAGGGTGTTAAACTGGATTCCATTTTTTCTTTTAATGGAGTTGGGTATAGTCATACCTATATAAGCAATACCTTTGTCTACCCAGGGTAAAAAGAGGATTGTGAAATTCAAATTTTTCCCCCAAATTCAGAGGAAACCAGCATAGAAACATAGAAGCTGTCAGCAGAAAAGGACCTCCTGGCCCAGCTAGTCTGCCCTAAGGTCCCTACCTACTGTGCTACGTGAGACCTAATTGACCTCTGGTCTTACCCCACCCCTGCTAAGGTCCCTTGTGTTTATCCCAAGCATATTTGAAGCCTGTTACTGTTTTGGTACCCACCACCTCTGCTGGTAGGCTGCTCCAGATGTCCACCACCCTTTATGTAAAAGTATTCCTCACATCCCTCTAAGTCTCCCCCCTTCATATCGTGCCCCTTATCCTTGAGCATCTCTTTCTGTGCAAAATGTCACCTTCCTGTACCTTATTGATACCTTTGAGGTATTTGAATGTTTCTACCATGTGTCCCATTTCCCTATAGAGTACATATTTAATTCCCTGAGTCTTTCCTCATAGGGCTTCTGGTGCAGGCCATGCACCATTTTGGTTGCTCTTCTCTGTACTGCCTCCACCGGTCTATGTCTTTCCTGAGATGGGGCCTCCAAATTGGACACAGTAGAGACTCCAATTGCTTGAATATGGGCTGAGCAGGCCTTGAGCCTGCAGATGGAACCCACCGAAGGAGACCAGAGCGACCACTAGCAAACACAACCAACTCGAGGAGTTGGAGCAAGAAGGGCTTCAGCCTTCTCATGCTACCCTCCTGAGAGCAATCCAGGGCTTGGATCACAAAATTGAAGATTTTGGAGCAGATCTTAAGCAGTTACACTCTAAGGTTGAGGTAGTGGAAGATGATGTAATGGGGCGTCTCACAAAGCTGACAGGGCCCTGGTCATATCCATAGGGCTCACTAAGGAGAACGGAATGCTTTGGAAGAGGCTGGAAAATTTAGAAAATGCCTTGTGGGCCTCCATGTACATCCCTGGGACTCCCAGAAAAATCAAAGGAACAACCATTGGCGTTCTTGCAGACCTGGATGAAGGAATTTCTTCAGATCAACCAGCCATTTCAAGTACTCAAGCTACTGATCACGCCACGCGGTAACCAGTGGAGGGCTGCCACGGTATTGCCTTCCTCGCACTGTAATGCTAGAGCTTCAGACTGCAGCCGAGTGGGACACAGTATTACAACAGGCTAAACACCTTAGTCCCCTTACCTGGAATGATCACGGATTCACCTATTCCCGGACTTAAGTTTTGCAACCAGGGCAGCGTTGGAAAATTTTTGACTGTATCTGGGAAAGGCTGAGAGCCTTAGAAGTTCATTGTGTACTTTTGTTGCCAACAAGCCTCTGGATTGTATACGGGTAATATCGTACCAATTTTCAGAGTCTTCAGAGGCCTCCAAACTTTAGAGAAAATAGAAGCAAAATTTTCATCACGAGAGGAGGTTTCTGACTCTGATAAGGAATAAGACACTTGAACTGCATATCCTCCAGTAAAAGTAAGAAAGGCTGTGGGAGAAAAGCATATGAGTTGTGAATTAAGAAAATATATTTTTTTAGAACGGGCCTATGTAAAATACTTTCCTTTCTTTGCCATATCTTAGGAATACATGATTGTGGTGGGAAGATTTCGGTAGAAGGAAAGGAAGTGTGGCATGGGATAATCTGCTCTGAGTTTCAGAAATATGAAAGCTCTATCTTCCCATAGTACATCAGTCTCGACTATGTTCTTAGATGTTCAGTGTTTGTTAAAAGTTTATATAAATATCTGGTTTACAGGAAGTACGCTAGATGTGGTTTGGTGGGGAAAACTATGCATAATTATTTGTTTTACAGCATAACCGATGTTCGAGGGGCTGTTTACCCTTTTTAGGGTGCACAGTGTGGTTTAACCTTTACTTGGTGCCCTGCTCAGCTGTATACACCTTTTCTTACATATAATTGTTGTTCTTCTTTTATATATTACTGTGTGCTTTTGACACAATGTGTGCATGTAGCACAGATTGCTTTATCTGGACTTTAAATAAGATGATTCTATTTGGTAACCCCACATGTGGTAACGATACATAGGGCATTATTCCTTTGTTACTGTAAAATATGGAATAATTATTAACTAAGTGTATGCCTGCCTGTATGTGATACAATGTAATGTTGATCGTTGCATAAAATCAATAAAATATAATTTCAAAAAAAAAAACTGGACACAGTATTTGAGGTGGGGCATAATGCCTTCAGTTTTGCACCAGTTAATGTGTAGGCCTGAAAAGGGTCGAAAATTTTACAATAAATATTGCCGATTTACCATTGAGAAATGAGGTTGACTAAGAGTTAATAAGACATCATCTGCAAAGGCCAAGACCTTGTTATAATTACTAGTTTTTATTCCGTGAATATTTGTATAATTCATAATTCTTCTAATTAGGGTTTAGTGCATAATACAAGAAGTAATGGTGACAAGCAGACACCCTTGCATAGTTCCTCTAGACATGGAGAATGTTTCTGAAATGGTTCGTTGGTGATTATTGATGCCTAGAATTCACTTACGTGTCGGGACGCACTATTCTTCATTCTGAGCCTTGTGACCTACAAAAGTTCAAGAGTTTGTAAATAGAAATCTGTTGCATCGAAGGGCTTGGTGGGGTGCCAAATATAAAGTTTATAATAATGTTGGAAAGCTGCAGATATAAGGAAGGGGACATTGTTTAACCAGGAAAGACACACTGAGCCAGATCTTTTTCCAGGTGCGACCTGGGAGCACAAGGAAGTTAAGTGACTTGCTCAGGATCACACAGTGTGCAAGTGGGAGTTGACGAGTTCAAACCCAGGTCTCCAGGTTTGCAGCTAAGTGCTCTTAACCACTACACTGTACTGCCTCCTGTGATATGTCAGGGATCATCTTGAACCTCTGAGCCAGACCTGGATGAAAGACCTTACCTATATGCACTCTACTACTGTGCACCTGAAGACGACAGGCCAATAATCTTAGGGCTGTGGGCCTCCCTCATAATATTTCTGTCTCAGATATTTTAAGTTCTGTTCTACCTTATAATCCAAAATTTGATTACGCTCCCTCTTAAGTTAGGTCAATTCTAGCCCTCTGTTCCTATCTAATTTAGCCTGTTGTAAAGCTCAAGGGTTTGTATTTTCATTTCTAATGTGTGTTGTTTCTGTAGTCCATCCTTCTTCCTACCTGCTGGTATAGCAAGTAACTTGCCTCTAACCATAGCCTTTACTGTATCCCAGAGGTTACGCAGGCACACATCAGACACTTGATTATCCCGAACTGCCTGTTCTGTAAAAGTGTTTACCTGGTCTTGAACCTCCCTATCCTGCAGAAGAGACATTAAGTCTCCAAAACATCGACATTGTGTGCATCTGCCGTTTAGTTGTAAGTGGACTGGGGTGTGGTCTGGAATTCCTATGGGGCCTGTCATACAAGCATGCAGTTTATCTGAGTGCTCTTTGGCTGTAAAGAAAGATCCAGCCTGAGTACATTTTATGGGCTGCTGAGTAAAATGTGTAGCCTTCGATTGCCCATGAATTTGTCTCCAGGCATCTACCATAGCTAACTCTCCAAGCAAGGTTTCCACCTTTTGGCACAACGTGTTCCCTCCTCAGGATCTGGGAAATACTGTCAATCTGAGGAGTCAAGGTGAGATTGAGATACCCTTCACAAACAATGATACCATCCTCTTTTTCAACTATGAGGGACAGTAGCCTTCTATAAAAACCATAGTCAGCTCCTGGTGGGACATAAATAGAAGCTAAAATGAGTGGCTGCTCCTCATATAGACCAACTAAAGGACTTCTATGCCCTACTTATCAGTGTGTACAGATTTAAAGATAAATGGAACTCTGGAACCAGAACAGTCACCCCTCTCCTCCGCCCAGCTTTATAGGAGTAGTAGTGGAACTGGCTATACCCAAACTCGGCCAATTTCTGATGTTCCACATCCGATAAGTGGGTCTCCATAATAGTATAAAATCCACTTTGGATTTTCTGAATGTTATAACTTTATCCTTTTAACTGGATGAGTGAGGCCATTAACACTGTAAGTCAAAATATTGGTATGTGCAGTACTCATGGCAGTTTGCACAATAGACCTCCTCTATAGGTGAACACATGCAAACAGATGAGAGAAAGAAGCAAGTACCTCAGCTGGTACTTGAACCCAGGCCACCAGAATACTATTCTGATTAGCGCTACCAGCTGTGCCACTGAGGCAACTATAAACTGGGCTGTCCCCAAGCACATTACTCTTTCTCTAGTGTACAACCCTGTGGCTATGCAAATAATTACATATTACAATCACCGTGAGTGTGGTGTGCATATCTTATGGACCATCTACAAACAGATGAGAGAAAGAAGTAAGTGCCTTGGCGAGACTTGACCCCAGACTGCCTGGAATTGCCATTCGATTGTGCTACTAGCTGCTACCGAGGCAACTGGAAACTGGTTTGTCCCCGAGCATATTATTACTTTCTCAAATGCACAACCTGATATATAAGATATGCACACCGCATAAATATGTAATATTGCTATGGGCTCCCCATAGGGTGGCACTCTTAACCTGTGCTTCAGTACTGCCTCAAATATTTAAGTGTTAGCTAATGATGGGGGTTGGGGTCAAGGTCCAAATCGTGGCCCTTCAAAGTTTTATGCTTGATTGACTTATGTAGTTATTGAACTCCGGACCCCTTGCTGCCCATAAATAAAAGCTAACAATGCATTGGTATTGCCCTTCAACCTCAGCTTCTACTGTGGGTCAAGCTAGCACATCAGAATATCCTATAAACTTAGCTTGATGCAACAAATATAGCACTTCACTTTTAAAAGGGTTGTTTTATAGATACACAGGTATGCATGAACATCTGTAAGTGTAAACTAACCTGCTTAATTTACATAATCCCCAGTGGAAGCGATCTCTGTCGCCTGAATTGGGAAGTTCTATTAATGTCCCTGACAGAATATGTTTCACACATGTTCAGACTTTGCAGTACTGCATAAAATCCATTTAATTGCAGCTGACAACCTCTGTAAAGTGACTAGACTTGTGGTTTTGATGTCGAGGTAGTTTAAAGATGAAACAAAGCTGGACGAATTTTCGGTAGTTGTGCTGTTGACCATAAAGAAATGTGCAACAGTCAGTTATGCATCTACCGTGGGTTAGACAATGCAGTCACAAATGATGCCTTTGTGGAAAATACAGTCAGAGTAGAATGCAATAAAGGATTGTGGAGATTTAAAGGGTGTTCTGTTAAGTGCTGTGTGTCAGTAATTCATTCCTTGTCCACTGGTGCATTTTCTCCTGAGCAAATTTCAGTGCTGTCCATTTCTTCAAGTATTTCAGCATATGTTCTGTCAAAGGAGTAGTTAGGTACAGGTAATCAGTGTTGGATTGATCCACCTGGATACCTGAAATTTCCCAGTGGGCCTCCCTCACTTGGGTTCTTACCCAACTTCCAAACTCTGAAAATCCTTACATTAATGAACTACTTAAAATGGGGTTTTCTGACCGCTGCAGGAAAATATAAAGTGAAAAATAGAGCCTTTGTACCAAACTGAAATGTGAAGCTGATATGAATATGACCCCCAGGCCCCTAATTCATTTTGAGGTGGGCCCTTGCACCCTAGTCTGACCCAGCAGGTAATGCAGAACATTTGACAGATTTGTTGTTTCCTTTAGCTAAGGTAACAGAGGTCGAGGTCTGTTCTTTGCAATAGGGTTGTTTTCCTATAGGATCTGACTGACCACGCTAGTGACTTCAGGATGACTTAAGGTTTTTCTGAGTAGGTGAGTGGAGGTTTGGCAGTGACTTTAATGGTATTTCCATTTGTTGTTGCTTTGTTTCGGAGTTTGCTGTTGGTTATGATCGTTGCCTTCACTTGGGGTGGGGTGGGGGGCGGGGTGGAGGTTGCCGTGTCAGGCAGCTGGGCTGACTGCTTTCTTGATAGAGTGTGTTCAAGGAGACAGTGTGACCAGAAGAAGAGGGCCAATATTTAGTAAGGAAATCCCATGCCTCCTCTGCTTTATGAAATTCATAAATCCCCTTCCCAATTTACCATCACAATAGCAGGGTACTTAATGTAGTACTGCACTTTAGCTTCTGCAGTACAGATCTGAGTTGGGTAAAGGTTTTCCTTTTTCAATGGTTTCGAAGAAAAGTCTTGAAAATATATATCTTGTCGCTCATTCAGTACTTTCCTCTCCTTGCCACTTTTATAGGATTTCATCCTTGACACTGAACCTAAGGAAGTTTGCTGACTGTCCCGGTTTTGGATTAGCTGTCGGTGCTCTATGAGCCTCTCTGTTTCGAGTCTCCAGGGCCATTGAAGCTGCCTTCTTGTTCCGCTTTCCTAAACTGTGGGGTTCTGTTCCACCTTCTATTTGCTCTGTTCCTCCTTTTCTTGCACTTAAAGCTCTCCTTTGTGATTTCTCTTCCCACTCCTGCAGTTTTTGTGATGTTGTTTTGGACCCCTTTCACTTTAACTCCCATCATTGTTTCCAGCATTTCCTGAAAAGCACAAGAAAGTTGTGGCTCAGTATTTCTATATTTCTTAGAGCAACTTCTTGCCAGAAAATATGTATGGTTTCTAAGTAGGTGCACCTTACCAGGCTAATTGTAGAAATCACTTCAAACTGCAGACGCTGTAGCAGAAAGGTCATCATTCTACAAACTGTTGCTTAATTTCACAAATTGCATTTATTCCAAAATAGGCAGCATTAAAAATCAGGCTCAGGTTCATTCATCATATGGCATGTACTCCTTTAGAACTGCAGACTATCAAGCAGGTATAACTTATAAATGTCATTTGTTACCAGCGGTCCAGCATTTCCTAGCATCATTCATTCCCTCTGTTCCTTATTCTGATGTGTTGATAAATATTTTAATTGCGGTTTCATCAGTTCTACAATTTACTGTATCTAACTTACTGTATAGCAATTTTATTCTTAAGCGTTACTGTCTTGTTTTTGATATACTGTAGTTATTTCCATTCTGTGAATTTGTACTTTGTATTTTGTATCTGTTCTCCCCTCACTCCCCAGGATGCATATGGAAATGAGCTGCTACCAGCTTAGTATGTCTTTCCGGGTAAAACCTTTGAAATAAATATTAATGAATTGTTAGTTTAATAAAACTGGTATAAAGGATTGTAGGAAACTTATCATGTCAGCCTCTTCTGTGCCCTCTGGTACCCCTACAACCCTAAGATTGTTCTGACAGCATCTGTTTCAATATCATCAGCCTTTATACTTAATTTTCTAACTGCATTGTGTGCCTGTCAGAGTTGTCTTCTAATTTTGTCACTAATGCTTCTAAAAATGCCTGCCTCTCCCCAAACAAATCTATTATTTTCGATAATTCATTTATCTTGGTATTATTATTACTATTATTATTATTATAACATCATTAGGTTTGAGTTTGGAAGCGTCAGATTTAATTGACATGAACATATCTTTAATAAATTAATAAAGACCATGTCAAATTCACCACCACCTTGTCAGGCGACTGTGCTGAAGTTCCATTGTGGCCATTATTTAGACGCCCAATCTTATTGGGTCCGGAGCACCACAGCAATGCTCACCACTTGTTTTGATAAAAAAATATATATATATATACAGTATATATATATATATATATATATATGTACACACACCTTATTCAGGGGCTTACCTGTTTGCCCCTCGAGGGGGCTGACCCAGTTCCCATTTCCCTGCTTCTGGTGCCTCAGTTTTTCCCTCTCTATCCCGGTCTTTCTGTGCTCCAGAATGGTCCCCATTTGGTGTCCGAATCCTTCCTCCGCACCCACACAGTTTTTCCAGAATGGGGCCAGAGGAGCAAAAGCACAGAGCTGCCAGTTGGATTTGCGTTAGGTGCATTGCAGCGCTCTATGCATACACAGATGCACATTTCGTTTTGGCCGTTTGGCGGCTGGTTAAGTGCCTCTCCGGTGGTCCCATTCCCTGTGTGGAGCAAAGTGGGACGGAGACTGTTAGAAGGCAAGAGAGGCATCAGGGAGGCAGAAAAGATTGTTTTGGTGAGTCAGTCGACTCGAGAATCTGAGAGCCACCTCATGCATATTAGTAAGGCGGTTCATGAATATTAATAAGCTAGGTATTTTCCAGCACTTGGGGTACAGATATTGGTACTAGAGACAGGAAAAGGAATAAATAAAATGTTTAAATGGTTCCAGGGTCTGAAAGAGGCAGGGACTGAAACAGAACTGTGGGGTATTAATTAAATAAATATGTGTAGTTGACTGCGCCAGTGTAAAGTGGGACATCATCATCTTATTTATAGAAGGCGACCTTCCAGAGCTCAGGGTGCCGAACAATATCCATAAAAGCAATTCAACATCACAAACAAGATAGTACAGATCCATAAATAGCGAAATCATGTACCATTAAAAGCTTGAAAAAGAGATGTGTTTTAGGTTAGCTTTAAAACCCTCGACAGTCAGGCTATCTAAGTATCCAGCAAGGTAGAGAATTCCACAGGGTAGGACCCATAAAGGCAAAAGTTAGCATGCCAGATGTTTTTAGCCGTACCCTGGGAATCTCTAGCAATCCTCGTCAGAGGATCGGATGCACAGGAGGGGCAGTAGGGATGCAGAAGGTCTTGCAGGTAATGGGGTCCCTGGCCATGTAGGGCTTTGTAGGTCAGCAACACAACCTTGAAGGTTATCATCCACTGTACTGGCAGCCAGTGCAGTTTACACAACACATGTGTTATATGGCTTGATCTAGAAGTTCCAGTTAACAACCTGCCCATCGCATTCTGCACCAGCTGCAGTCAGCAGATATCTACCCCCAGTAGCCCTAGATAAAGGCGTTGCAGTAATCAAGCCAGCTGGTGGCAAAGGCATGGACCAGTGTGGGAAGATCTTCGCCAGGACCAGGTGCTTCGCCCTGACGGTGTTTCTTAAATGATAAAAAGCAGATTTCACCACTACAGAGACCTGAGATTTTAAGGTCAAGCCTTCATCTAAGATCCACCAAGATTTGGAACTTGCTTGAAGCATATAACGGGTTCCCCAAGTGTTATTCCAGTGGGTTGTCCTCCCATACCCCGCCAGTCCACCACCAGCCCTTCCGTTTTTCTGAGTTCAGCCTCAGCCGGCTAGCACTTATCCAGTCCAGTATCTCAGACAGTTGTTAAATACCGAGACTGTTCAGGCACAAAGACAGGTACAGTTGAATCATCTATATAACAGTGAAAACTCAAACTGTACCCTCTTATAATGTCCCCTAATGGCAGCATATACACTGCAAACAACATGGGTGACAACACCATGCCATGCGGGTACCTGCAGAGGGGCAGACAGTGAGAGGCCGAGGAATAAATCCCTGACACCACTCTCCGAGTTCTGCCTCGAGAACTATTGAAACTCAACTGAGGACTGGCCCCCAGTCCACAGAAACGCGAGGCGCTGAGTAGCACACCATGGTCTATAGTGTCAAATGCTGCTGAGAGATAAAGGAGGACCAAGATTGTATAGGCCCTCTGATCCCTTACCATCAGGAGATCATATAGTAGTAGAGGGGACAGTGAAAAGCAGGATACTGAACGAATATTTCTGCTCAGTATTCACAAAAGAGGAGGGAAGTGCCTAATCCAATTAACAGAAGCACTCTTGATAGGGGGTCGATCCCAGTCCTTTCACAGAAGAAAGGGTTCTGCAAGAACTCCTAAAACTGAAGGTGGACAAAGCAATGGGTCCTGATGGAATTCACCCAGAATTCTAAAAGAATTAAGGGAGGAACTAGTGAAACCACTGGCTACTCTTTTAATAAATCATGGGAGGATGGTGTGGTACCCGAGGACTGGAGGAAGGTGGATATGATTCCCTTCACAAAAGTGGGACCAAGACAGAGGCAGGAAACTACAGACCTGTCAGTCTGACCTCTGTGGTAGGGAAAGTGATGGAGTCACTTCTGAAGGAAAGAATAGTTGAGTACCTAGAGGCCAGTGGAGCACAGGACCCAAGGCAGCATGGGTTCTAGCGGGAAGGTCATGTCAGGACGAATCTAATAGATTTCTTTGACTGGGTGACCAAAGTAGTAGAGCGAGGAGGGGCTGTGGACATGGCCTACCTAGACTTTAGCAAGGCATTTGACACAGTCCCACACAAAGATTAATAGTCAAATTAACCAGCCTGGGAGTGGGACCCAGGGTGGTAGCCTGGTAAAACATTGGCTGGACAACAGGACACAGAAGGTAATTGTAAATGGAGTCCACTCTGAAGAAAGAGGGGTTACTGTGGGTACCATGAGGTTCAGTATTGGGTCCAGTCCTTTTAATGTCTTCATCAGTGACATTGCAGAGGGACTGGAAGGAAAAGTATGCCTTTTGCAGATGACACAAAGATCTGCAATAGGGTTGATACACAAGGAGGCGTGGAAAGGATGAAAAGGGACTTGGCAAGGTTGGAGGAATGGTCAGAAGTATGGCAGCTAGGATTCAATGCAAAGAAGTGCAAAATAATGCACCTGGGAAACAAGAACCCAGGGGAAGGATACACAATGGGTGGGGAGGTAGTAACAACAAAGGAAAGGGACCTGGGGGTAATCATATCAGATGACCTTAAGGTTAGCAATCAATGTGAGAAGGCAGTAGGGAGGGCTGGGGTATACTGGGATGTATAGGGAGAGGCATCAGCAGCAGAAAACAGGAAATTGTTATCCCTCTGTGCAGACAGTTGGTGAGACCCCATCTGGAGTACTGTGTCCAGTTCTGGAGACCTCATCTCTGCAAGGACATAGACAGGATAGAGGTAGTCAGAGGAGGCAACTAAATGGTGCAGGGTCTGCAAGAGAGGCTGTATGAGGAGAGACTAAAGGAGCTTAATATGTATACCCTTGAGGAAAGAAGGAGAGGGGAGACATGATAGAAACTTTAAGTACCTCAGTGGAATCAACAAAGTCCAAGAGGGTAGCATCTTTTAGAAAAGAGACTTACAAGAACAAGGGGACACAATTTAAAAGATAGAAGGAGGGTGGTTCAGGGGCAATGTGAGGAAGTATTATTTCACAGAGAGGGTAGTGGATGCATGGAACAGCCTTCCTGAGGAGGTTGTGGGGTCTAAAACTGTGGGAGATTTCAAGAATGCATGGGACAGACATAAGGCAATTCTTGTGGGGGTAGGAAGAAATAGGCTGTTGGTTAACTAGGATCTGCGGCCTATCCCTGTAGGAGGAAATGGGCAGACTAGATGGGCCTAGCGGTCCTTATCTGCCGTCAAAGTCTATGTTTCTATGTTACCGAACTAGTGCCGTCTCAGTGATGCGTCTTTCCTGAAACCCAACTGGAGAGGATCATAGATATTATGGATTGTTAAATGATCCTCCAGCTGCAAAGCGTCCACTTTCTAACTCATTCTTTATCTATCCTCAGACTCTTATTCTCTTTACCCCTTTATTGAAGATTTTATGTTTAATAGTATTATAATTGTACAACAGACATTTATTAAAAGTAATTATTTCAGTCTGACCCAAGATTCATGGATTAATCAGTTCATATATAGTAGAGGAGCAAGGATTATTTGGGCCAGCTGTTGATAGTAATAATATAAAACATAAAACTGTTTGTTATATGTCTCATAAAAATAATTTCTCAAATATTTTATAAGCAACTGAAAATAGCTACATAGGGACAGGTGTTCTTGTCTTTGCTATATAAGAAATTAATCTTTCTATTTAATTGATAAATATTTTATATTGGTTTATCTCATGATTCTTGCAAATACTTACATTTTACAATATATTAATGATGAACTCTTGATGAATTGTTTTATGATTCATATATAATGGCTAGTATGTACTCTTTATCTTTGTAGTGAGATATTGCAGTATGTTCTGTTATTGGTATAGTTACTTAATGTATTGATGTGATTACCTAATAAAATTAGTGATGGAAAAAAAAAAAACCGTTACCTACAAAGGTAAGTTCGAGACTGGTCTGTAGTTTACTGGATAATCTGGGTCCAAGGAGGGCTTTTTAGGAGGGCCTTACCACACGCCTCCTTTAAGGGATCCAGAAAATCTCTCTCCAGTGAGACCCTTACTATTCCAGCAAGGACTGGGGCAATCATCTCAACACTCCCTACTAGAAAGGTGAGTTGTGCGGGTCCAGACTACAAGCAAGTTGGCCGCAGAGTCTGCATGACCCTACTATATCCATGATTACGGTTGGCTGAAGGTAAGCCAGGTCACCTGGGTGTTAGTACCATCTGGTTGATCACTACAAAGTCTAATGGGAAGGCACTGGTTGATCTCATCCCTGATGGAGGCCACCTTATCAGCATAAAACTGCACAAACTCACCATACTTAACTTGTGACAACCAGACTGCAGACAGACTGGATTGCACAGTCTGTCCACATTCGAAATTGCTAAGCTGGTCCACTTTTTTGCCGCAATTTCCATGGACAGGAACACTGCCTTCTTATGGGAAATTGCCAATTGGTAGACCTTATAATGGTCTAACAATCTAAGACTACCCTCCTCCAGGTTATTTTTCCACCAGTGTCTCTCCAAACTTCATCCTAACCTCTTCATCTCCTCAGTGCCCCATCATACCATGGGGCATTGGAAAGTTAAAGGACGAACACGTACAGGAGCAATGAGATCCAAAGCTCCCAATATCGCCTTGTTATAGACAACAGCAAGACTCCTGGGTCATTGCTATCAGTCAGAATTCCTGAAAGGTCGAGCACTGTCATTAGGCTTTCTGAGGTAACTCCTCTTAAAGGATGGTACTTTACCATTTCCTCGGGCTGGCCTAATCAGTTGGGGTCACAAAGCTAAATCTCAGGGCGTGATGGTCCGACCAACCGATGGGATCCACCTCCATCTCGAGATTTCCATCCCAGGAGGACCACCAAGTCCAAGAAGGTACCCCCGGGTTGCAGCGGTAACTATCCATGTCAGACCCAATGATTCCATCAGTTGGAGGAGGTTTTGTCCAAATGGCAAGAGTTCATATTCGACCCAGGCATTGAAGTCCCCAAGAATTATCGATCTCGGGGACTCCAACACCATGTCAGCGATGAAGTCCACCACCTCCTGCAGGAAAACCCTCCCATCACCTGATGGAGAGTAGATGAGAAGGATCCCAACCTGCTCCCACAATACACTCAGAGGATTGATATAACCTACTGACACCTCCCGAGTCCCAGCTCCGCTCTAAACCCGATTGTGACCTCCCCCACCCCTTCTATCCTTTCTCGGGCGGTGTGTCACTGAGAACCCAGGCAGAACTGTGGCTGCCAAAATGGGCCCTGCATTTTGTATCCAACTAGGTCTCGGTGATGCATGCCAGGTCCACGAAGCAACCAGGTCCGCAGTTATTGCGGTCTTGTTCCAACAGACCTGGCATTGCATAACACACCCGAGAGGATGAGAAAATGAGGATGACCGCATTGCCTGCTTGCAATAATCAGAGCCCTTGGCATGGGCACAAGACAAGGACCTCACTCATGTACCCATTTCACCCCAGGCGCCTTCTGGTCTCCATGTCCCCATGGACATGATGTGGGTGATAATGGGGCTGTGTACAGGCTGCCTGGGGACAGTCTGAAATGGCAGCATCGACCAACTGTGGTGAAATAATTATTTTGATGAGGCGATAGTTTAAAAGAGTGCAGAAGTCACTACAGAATGGTGGGAAATAATTAAATAAAAGAAAATGGTTTGCTGCACCATGAGGATAAAATTGGAAACCTGTGTGGACTGTGTTAGGACTGTTGTTCTAGCAGTCATATTAGCGACCATGTGACTTCTGTACAGCCAATTGGAGGCCAGTATTCATTAGGAGGATTGTGGGACTATTGAAAGGACAGTTGGGGGAAAATCTGGGGAACGCTTAGGCACCTTTTCTGTAGCCTATAAAGGCCGAGGGAGCCTCATACATATTAATTTTGGAAAGGACAGCGGCTCCAGCCAATGGGGAGCTGACAAAGGCTCCCAAAAAGAGAATTACTTTTGCTTTCTGAGTCAGTCCAGCGGTCCCTCCACAGGGAGGAGGGCTCCACCCCTAAGCACAGAATGGGGCTGCAAGGCTGGGAAAGGCCTGCCTGGGGCTGCCAGTGATTCCCCAGGGCTTGTCATGCTTTTCCCAATCTGGAGAGTGAGGAGGAAGGTTGTTCAGGCAGCTTGCAGAAAGACAGAGAGAGCTGCAGGATCCTGCTACAGGTTGCTGTGATAAGAAACTGCACCACAGCGGTGAAAGAGTTCATAGAAAAGGTTCACTGGATTTGGAAAAAGGATTATAGAAATGGACTGGTTTTGTGTGAAGAGAATGAGGAGAGAACCTCTTTAGTTTTCGTCTGCACCACAAAGGTGAGACACCAGTGATGAGAGATTTGTGTGAAATTGGTGAAAAGGAAAAGGTTCTGTTCAACCCTGGGAAAGACAAAGCGTCTAGAGAGAAAAAGGGAAGGACACAAGGTTTAACACTTGGTTGTTGGCAGTGGAAAATAGATGATGGAAAATGGACTGGAATTTGGTTCTGAGAAGTTGAAGAGATCCTCTTAAGTGTTTATCTGCACCCATGGTGAGAAATATTTGTTTTGCATCCGAGGGACTGAGAGAAACCCTGTATGGGAGAAAGAGAGATTTCCTGAAACTGTGTGTGAGCCAGAGTGAGAGGCTGCTTTCTTGAACTCGACTGTGAAAGCAAAGAGATGGGCGGGTCCTAGGCTTCAGGGCCTTGCCACGGCTGTTGAGGGCCAGCTGAGGGAAGAAACTGATGTTGTGA
This sequence comes from Neoceratodus forsteri, assembly GCA_016271365.2. Lineage (NCBI taxonomy): Eukaryota > Metazoa > Chordata > Ceratodontiformes > Ceratodontidae > Neoceratodus > Neoceratodus forsteri. The sequence continues at coordinate 343,113,193 of CM057459.1, forward strand.
AGTTGAGTTTGACTCAGCTGCTGAGGGGTCTGAAAAGCAGGAAAGATAAAGAATCTGCTTTGGCTGCACGATGGAGCCAGTGTGCTAATGAGAGGAACAGGCAGAGAGATCCAGAGATTTCCAACTAATCCAGAGCCAGGTGGAGAACTGCTAACCCCACAAGTGGGGTCTGCTGCTGGCTGCAGGGGATCATGGGTTTACTCCAGAGTGCTAGGGCACTCAGACCTGTGAGGGAGCCAGGCTGTGGGGCCACTCCTAGGTCTGGGTCCTGTGTAGCTGGTGGGCCTTGCACAGTGCTCTGCAGTGGGCACAATAGGCGAAGGGGACAACCTGCAAGACCTTCAGTCAAGCTGAAATTCAAGCTGCAGCATCCTGTCCCTTCTCAATTTGTTCAAGCAAATGATGCCACTGATGTCAAGATTCTGTTATTCCACCAACCCCAGGACTTCAGTCACAGTACCATCAGAGGACTGGTTTCGCAGAACCGTGAGTAGAGGCAGGAACTGCCCTGCACCTGGGGAATGTATACAGTTAACGGTGTTCACTTCGTTATGTGCATTGGCGTAGGAAGGTTTAAATCAATCAGGATGAAAAATGTGAAAAGGTTAACTTGATTCAAGTAAGCATGCAAACCCTGGCCGACCAGCAACATCTCAGGCTTGCAACTGAAGAGCTTTGTACCCAGGGACAGAATTTGGGGTTTGTTCTGGACTGGTACCAGTTAGGGGTCTATACATATTTAACACCTGCAGCAGTTAGCTAGTTAGAGAGTTGGAGGCTGCACTAATTGAAATCTGACAAGCAAGGTCAGCTCCCAGGATGGGGCTGACCAACGAGCAGACGCGAAAAGACCGTTAGGCCTATTCTGCTGGCATTTTAGTATGTTAGTATATCAAAAGTGGAAATGACTGTTTGAAAAATGCAGATCTTAAAATGTTATGCTTAACCTTTGGTCCACTTACTCCCATCCTAACCCTCCCATGTAAATAAATTAGATGTTTCTGTTTTGGAAAAGATCTGACTTGCAAGAGCCTGATTTAGTGAGCATGTTATTAACTGAAGTTGAACATACCAAATATTGAATGTAGGGATGTTGGTAAATACTGTGTCCATGTCTGGGGCGACTGTATGGGGAGGTGGAATGGTACAGCATCCCAGGGGTTGTACTGGTAATATCACACCCATTTAAATTGTACTCAGGTGGAGGCAGTGACATTTTATTTTTCATTCTTGGGAAAGGACCTCTGGTAGCAGCAGAATAGGAACCCAGGCCCCTTAACCTTGGTCTGGCCAGCAAGACAGGGGCAGTAGCCCTCTTTGTAGGACAGCGCCAGGCTACATATATATTCATGGCAAAAAACTCATTAATGCATCAGTTAGGGTTCTTAGCACAGCAACAAAAGCATGGAAATGTGATGTTAGGGTTACCACCCTGCCAACCCACCCCCACCCTCCACACAACAGACATCGGGGTGTGCGTTGGGGTCGTCGACCTAACTCTTACCCCATTCCATGTGTAAACAAGCTGAGGTGGTGCTGTATAGGAGAATGGGGTGAGAGTTAGGCACGACAACCCCAAAGCACACCCTGATGCCTGTTGGTGTGTGGAGGGTGTGGGTGGGTTGGTAGGTGGTAACCTAACACCACATTTCCATGCTTTTGTCTCTGTGCTATGAACTCTAACTGATGCATTAACGGAGTTTGTTTGCCATGAATTTCCCTTTTTGAGAAAGTGTGATGTAACTGGTAAGCGGTATGTATTGGCTCCCTTCATATTGCCAATTTTTGCGTAGTGTATGCATATGTGTGGGCGTGGGCCTTTTGGGCCTGCGCCCCCACTTACACATATCTATGGAGTCATACAGCAGTCCTATAGGGCAAGGAACACTTGTAACAGTAATTTGATAATATCTCAGCAACCACTGCATCTAGCAAAATATTCAACCAAATCTGTATCTCTAGCTCGCATCGTTTACAAGATATGGGCACTGAAATACACTGAAAAGGCACCCTTGGGACCCTTGTGACACTAATTTGCCAGTATCTCTGTACCTGTAGCAAGTAAGAAAAGTTCCACTGCTGGTGTAATCTATGATTTCCAAACTTGTTTCTGCAGGTTAGTTCACTTAAAGTTGATCTAAGCTGCAGGTAGCGAAACTGCATATCTTGTTTCATTTTCGAGATACGGGCACCGCAGTGTTATCCTGTGGAAATGTCTCAACTTTGGAATGCTGTAACTTTGGGCGCTTTGAATGTTTTGGCACCAAACCACCAAAAGGCACATCTGTGGGACCAGGGCTTGCCACCTGCAAATGTCAGCCCAAAAGATCCAAGCGTTTTGTTGCAGGGGATGGCAAAGATTAGCAGTTTTTTTGGCAAAGTCCTTTGCAATTTAAAGTTTCAGAAAACGGTATCAAACGTTCGTGATTTATGGAAAGTTTTGTGGATGTTTTTCCGTGATTTGGCGAAGTACTGGGGTCCTTAGTTTTCAAATGGTATTTCTGGGGTTTACCCCAACAAAAGATAGGGCTGGCATCCTCGTGACCCGATTAGCTAAACTCAACAGTCAGTGTTTACCTAGAGGGTCCCAAATTTAACACCAGGCGTTTTCTCTCGCTAACTGAAAACAAGATGGCGGCAACATGAAAGTAAAGGGCCATTTGTGAAAGAAAAATTGTACTTGTGACACTTTTGTGAGAGACATATATTTTTTCCCATTGACTATAATGATAAATTTGTTTTTGAATAACTTTTGAACAGTTTAATATATTTACACAGATCTTCAAAAGGCACATCGGTGATCCAGGCTGCACCTTCTCTGAAGATTTCAGACCGAGCGGACAAATCGTGCAGGCTGTGGGTCGAAACTAGAAATGCACAAACGCCTGTTTTGTTGCTATTTGATGTTCTGCAGCTCTGCAACCATATATCTGACTGTAACGCAACTTGCCAGATCCAAAGATCTATGGTACCAGACCACGCATGCAAAATTTCAGGCAAATATATTGTACAGTGGCAAAGTTATTAAGGTGCAAAATTTGAGGTTTAACATTAAAGTGTTTACTCCACTGTTATATCAGAAACTTGGTCTTTTCCACAAATTCATTTACTGGGAACAAAGATTATGAATTTTACTAAAATTGGACTCACTTCTTAACTTTTATTTATAAATTATCTATCTGTATCGCGTTGGGTGATGTAGAGCTGTCATATCAGCTTGCCATTGTCTTCGACGCACATGTTCACTCAAGATGGTATCCCTAGTAAGTGTTTTAAAACCTTTGCCTCTGATATTGCAGATTGTTTGGTAGCTGTATATTTCCATTTACTGAATTCTAAAGCTGTACCTGCTAAGCTTTCTAGAGGTATGCTCATCTTTTATTTAAGGTTGGCAATAAAGGAATTTGAATAATTGGAGGCCCATCTGCCTCTAGAACTTGGGCTGTAAAATTTTGACTAAACTTTTCAATCGGAGATTAACTCATATAGCAGTAGCTTTCACTAACCCAGCCCAGACCTGTTCTATTTCTTCCAGTAAGATTCAAGAGCGATCTTTACATAATTGGGATGTGTTAGAATATTGTAAATCTCATAACACAGAACCTACTTAAAACCTCATCTTGATTTCTGTTCACCCTTCTGGAGTCCCTACCTAAAAAGATATTAATCTAATTGGGCAGATACAACACCGTGTTAAACTCATCCCTACCTTCAAGTCCCAGCCTTATATGGACAGGTTATCACAAACGGCTTAGTCACAGTGGAAGAAAGAAGGAACGGGAAATATCTTACAACTTTACAGGATACTGCAAAATCCTACGCTAATAAGCTAATGTGGAATGAACTACACTTCCGAACCACAAACCTTAGAAGTTACAAGCTGTAGATAACTATCCCAGAGCAACTACTCAAAAAGGATCACCTTTTACTATTAGAGCAGTAAAGTTGTGGAATTTACTGCCACAATACATAGTTGAAACAACTTCAACATTTTCAAAGACTCAATAAACATCTTAACTGGCATAGAGCTCAACATTAATACACCCACATGGCTGTGGGAGATATCCTGATCGGTCTCTGCCTTCTCATGTCTTAACAAACCTAATAATAAGAAGCCAGGATATTTGCTTTCATTAGACCAAAGGAAAGTATTTGACAGTGTCAGTCATGAATACCTTTTTAAAGTTTAAACATGGTGTGATATTCCTTCAGTATTTGTCTCCTGGGTACAAGTATTACCGAATCAGAATCAGTAGTATCTCTGATTGGCAGTAGAATAGGGCAGTCTGTGCCTATAAAATTTAGTGAATGACAGGGTGCCCATTAACCACACCCCGCTCTTTATATTTGCCCTGGACCGTTTAATACATAGTATTATAGATGATCAGAAGATAAAGGGAATAACATGGCCTTCAGGCATGAGAGATTTGAAAATCTCAGTCTCTGCAGATGATATCTGCTTATATGTGGCTGGCCAACCTAGTTGGGGAGCAAGTGCTGAGGTCTATAACCAGGTTTTTAGACGCTTATGGAGCCACTTTAAACCTGGCTAAGAGTACTGGGATTAGTCTGGGAGATATACCACTAGATGAGATTAATGTAGTGGGGATCTAGATAGTTAAAGAAAATACAAAATCACACATGCCCCCACAATGCAAAGCATCATGGTTACATATGCAAATCACCACAGAATGTTATGCTGGTCCAACTTAAGCAGAATTGCATGGTGCCGAAGGCCTCTCACACAGTTTGCAAAGGGTGCTAACAGAAGACATAGACACGGTGGAATGGACCAGCTACCCTTAAGGCAGTGTGCCTTGGATATATGTGGTGAACCCATTAAAATAAAAAAACATTTAAAGACAAAGAACCTCTATGTGCAAACACTGAGGCAAGGGTAACATTCTGTGGTGATTTGCATATAACCATGATGCTTTGCATTGTGGGGGCATGTGTGATTTTGTATTTTCTTGAAACTTGGCTTCCCAGCCAAATGCCCTTTGGGGTAACCCTTGCCTCAGTGTTTGCATAGAGGTTCTTTGTCTTTTAGATAGTTAAAGGACCCATAACATTCTTAAAGTGAAAATTACCTTTGATTGCTAGCTTTCAGAAAGGCCAGGAACCACTGTACAAAGCTTGTTCGAGCCAAGAAATCCTACTACTACCGAACTGAATTGGACTCTTCCTCCAAGTGCTCAGCTAAATTTTGGAAACTATTAAGGATATCAGAGGGCATGTGTCATCCAGCTCCTCCTGCCAAAATTTCATACGGTGACTCCCTTATAACTGATAGACTAATGATACTTGACTTACTGAATAATCATTTTACGACTTCTGGGCTAGCATTTGATTCTTCCCCAGCCAGTAATCTACTTACTCAGCTGTATACCAGTGACACAAGCGTGTCGGTCTCTGACCCCATGCTCAAGCAATGACATTTTCCTTCTAGCCCGTGTCTTTAAAGGGTGTAGAACATTTATTACTACAGTTGGGCCCCAGAAAAAGTGCTGGTGCTGACCATATTGAGACATACTTTTAAAACCTAGTTACCATGTCCTGGCCGCTCAATTACACATCTCTTCAGTCTTCCCTTCCTCAGGGTGACATTCCACCAATATGGAAAACAGCCCAGGTTATCCCTTTGTTTAAATCTGGAGATCCTAGTGATCTAAATAACTGTAGACCAATTTCCTTACTCCCTATCCTCTCTAAACTGCTGGAGAAATTAGTGGACACTCAGATTAGGAACTACCTGGACTCCTCTAACCTGCTTAATCTGGCACAGTCAGGTTCAGGCCACATCATAGCATGATATCTGCCCTTGCAAAGGTGACTAATGATTGGCAGAGTGCCCTAGATAACAAAATTACGTATGCGCTGTTTTACTTGATTTAAGCAAGGCTTTCGACACTGTTGATCATGACCTGCTTCTTGCTACACTCCGTAACATTAGTCTGGACTCCATCTCTCTGAAACAGTTCTCTAGTTACCTAATGGGGAGACTTCAACAGGTTAAAGCTGAGGGGAACTTTCACCTTACAACCTTTGTTGAGGGTGTGCCCCAGGGTTCTATTGGGACCCCTACTTTTCTCATTGTATATGAATAGCATTGATGCTGGAATCAAACGACCAATATTCATCTCTTTGCAGATGACACGGTCCTCTGAATTGCCAGACCCAACTGGGTACCTGCCTGCACAGACCTCCAATTAGAGTTTAATCATCTGGTAAGCAAACTTTCTGAGCCAAAATTGCTCTTGAATGCTAAAAACACAAAGGTGATGCTTTTCTCACCTTGCATCAATGCAATAAATCCTGCCTCAATAGGAGCGGTACTCAAATTACGACTCTTTTAGGTGAATCTCTGGACTTCATAACTAAATTCAAATACCTGGTGGTGTGGATCGATTACAAACTTTTCCTGGACCATATTGAGGAGATGTCAAAAACTTAAGCAGAGACTTGGTCTCTTATTCAGGATCAAACACCTCCTTACACAGGATACTACAAAAGGCTGGTGCAAACTACTTTTCCTTCTATCTTAGACTATGCTGATTTCCTCTCAGCCAAGCTCCTAACACAGCGTTAACCAAACTTGATCCTCTTTGCCACAGAGCCCTAAGATTTATCTCTGGAGCACCGTGTTCTACACACCGTTGCTCCCCTTACTCCTCAGTGGGTTGGTCTTCCCTTAAATTCAGAAGGCAAAGAAATGCTGCCCTCTGGACCTTCCGGCAATCACCGAGAAGCTCCCACAGTACATTTCAGATTGTTTACCAGGTTGTATGTTAGGTAGTTATGCTCTGAAGCTCCTCTTACATTTCCTAACTATCCCCAAAGTCAAGTCACGCTTTGGCAGTGCCACAATAAGGTATGCATTTCCTCAACTCTGGAATAAACTCCAAAAACCATGAGCATAGCCTGCCATATTAATTTGTCAGCATTCAAATCACTATATCGCGTTATGTTAAGGAGTCCTGCAGTTGCTTTCCTTGATTTTTGGCTAAGGTATACTGACCTCAGACATTGTGCCCTCTGTTTGACCTCCACTGCCCCTCAATGTGATTTTACTCACGCTTATCCTCCTTCCTCCCTTCTCCACCTTAGTTGTTCCATGTAACCATTGTCTTTCCTGCATGGTTGCCCACACCACCTTTGTTATGCTAGTATGTTCAGTGCATATATTGCTATGTGACTGTGATCTGTAAGTGTTCTCTTAGTGTACATATTTGCAAGTGTATCTTATTCTATTGTATGTAATGCCTTTATTTTAATTTTGTAATATTATTCTGTGTTTGATCATGTAGCTGTCCAGGTCCATCTTGTAAATGAGTTTACTCAAAGGTGTTTTGCCTGGTAAAATAAAGACTTTTGATTGATTGATTGATTGAAATTTGGCTTAGGTGAAATGGCTCAGAAAACTGGTCTGAGAGACTGGCAGTTTGTGAATGGAATAGGTGGAAAGGTTGGAATCTTTCTAAACATAAAAGGGTGGGTATTATTAGACAATTTTTCATTCCAGTCCATCTATGTATTATATTTTCCACTACCTGTTAATTTGGAGACCACTGTATTCAGTATTTTTTTTAAAAGATCTGGGGAGTGGTCTGAACCCTATAAAGAGGGATATGACATATCTGCCCAGGGAAAATTGTGGGGTCAATATGATCAACCCTGTAGTTTTTTTTTTAACCAGTCTGTTTTGGCAGGAACCCTGAAATTGGCTTTAGAGCCAGCATTCTCACCTACAAATATCTGGATTCAGGGTGTTTTGGGGATCTTCTTTGCAGGTTTGGTGAGAAGCCCTGTTAAATTAACCAATGCATTGCTACTGCCTGAATACATTATCCCATCTTTACAAAAACTGCATGAATGGAAAGTTTCCAGATAGTACAGTGATGAGACAGTTTAGTTTACACTACAGGAACCAAACTTTAAGAACTGCAGAGCTGAAAAAATCCTTTTGTAATCCAGCAGTTATTAGACAAGAGTATGATTATGGTCTTATGGGAAAGTGAACATTCGTGGAAATAACAAAGATAAATCCCTTAAAGAAAGATTATGCCCATACTTCAACTGTATAGCTGATTTGGAATCAATGGAACATTTTCTTTCGAATGCTGGTTTGCTGTGGGTTTCTGGAATTTTTTAGCAAACAAATGAAAGCTTCCATTGCTGGAAAGATTAGCCCAAGAGTGTTTGGTTCTAGGTGACTTTCTGGTTACTTTGAGGTAGTACAATATTAGTAGGGGATGGGCAGGCCCAAAAGGTCCCAACCCTTATCACCAGGACCAGTATCAAGCAATAGTCCTGATCAGTTCTGATTTAGATCAGAACCTTTAGGAAAATAATGTTAGCACATGAAAACAATCACAAAATACATGAAAAAATAGAAAATAAAGTATTTTTCTAACTTGAGTGTCAGTCTGATTTTCTGACTTCATTCTGCATATTCTTCTGCTCTGTCTCCAGAGTCTCTCTTGCCTATAGAGATCCAAGTATGCTCCGTTCACTTACTATCTGATTGTGGGGGAGGGATGGTATCATTAATTAACACTTGTGCCCCTGCCTGCCCAGAGTCAGCAGACCACACATCTGATGGGTCAGATCCAATAAATCCTTCATGCTTTCCTCTCCAGTGATGCTACTACCAATCTGCCACCATCACTGTCATCACACAGCCAGTGGATGACAGAATGTCCTCTAATTAAAAACAAAATACAGCAAATGCATAGGCTGCCAGCACAATGGTATAAGCAAGTGCTACTCTCTGGTAGCCAAAATCTGTAAAAACAAAGATGAAGAACCACCTCGGATGGAGGATGCACACTATAAAAATAAAATGGTTCAAAAGGGACTATAGATTCATAAGTGCCAAAGCTGTATGCTTACAATTATAGCACACACTTATTAATACAGCAACAGCTTCCCTCATCTCATTTCTAGGCTCAGTTACTTTTATCTGTTCAGTACTGCACAGTCCCTGATGTCTTTACAAGGCCCTTAGTACAGTATCTTGCCAGGAAATCTGCACATACTTTAGTAGGATGCTTTGTAGCAGATTCAATATATTGCACAAATTCCAAGATTCTTTGCACAGCCCAAAGTATTACACATAATCTTAACAAATTACTCTATTGCACATATTCACAACAGACTGTATTTCACCACTAACATCTTGATGCAGAGACTCATTGTAGGTATACTTAATGGATCAGCTGTAACCCGGTGGCAAAACTTTTCAAACCTGAGTAAAGGTGAGCAGTCTGGAGTTCTCTGAAACATTTGTGTCTAGCTACTGGGAGTGTTGAGATGACCATGAAGGTGAATGGCACAGGAGACTGCAGTCAAGACACATTGAGAAACATTGATGCATAATTAGCATTAGACTTAGCATTCTAAGCACGCCACCTTGGGTGACGTCAGCCTTCTGCTTTTGGCACAAAGGCATGCCTTAAAAAAAAAATTCCTAAGCCTGTCAACTCCTTCAACATAGGTACTGCTGCCACTGGTTGTTGGCAGCAAGCTTCATACTGTATCTCACTTGCTCTTGTCAGAGATGGGTGAGAGCAATTGAAATATGTCTTTGGGGGTTCCACCATCCCTAAATAATAACACTCTGACAGTGATAGTTGCATGCTTTAAGTTCTACCTTTGGCAGACAAGATGTCGTCTGGTGCTACAACAGTTGATAATGTCCCATGTGTCACTAGCAACATTATGCAAGTCTCGCTCTTAGAAGTGTATAGAGATTATTGCAGTGTACTAAAAGGACAACTGCTTTCTGCTAGTGGACAGTAACTTGGATACGTTTCTCTGATTAAGGAAGTATGGAACAGGTACACGTTAGTGAGTAACTTCTTCATGTTCTACAGAAGTTAAGTAGGTTTTTCAGTGCTGTTAATTTTTTTTTTGGCAGTTTTTGATTAGTAGAGGGAAGAAGTTGCTGTTTACTTTGACTATTTTGGTTTTATTCTACTGTTTCTTTTTTCAGCCTTTACTTTGTTTGTTTTAGAAAATTTTTGTTTTCTGTTGCTATGGGAGAATATGACGGTTTTGCTTGCTGTATGTTGACATTTTTTTGTTCAATAAAATTCCCCAACTCTTTTTGCAAAGTACTGGAACAACCACCAGAACAGGCAAACAGGACCTCAGTTTAATGTCTCATATGAAAGACACTACCTCAGGAGTGCACCTCCCCCGCCCCCATGCTGCACTACAGAGTCAGTATTTGGACTAGAACCCACAGCCTTCTAATCTTCCGGCCCCAGAGGGAGTGTGCAACCCACTGAGACACTGACACTGATGTTTATTTTTAGTGCACAATTTAGTTATTTTTACTATAGATTATTTTTAGTGCACATTCTTTTCTTCTGCCTGCCTCAGACCTGGCTTCAGCTTGATCAGGCTGTCCCTGCTCCTGCCCCCACTGTCCTGGTCCATCTACTACCCATCTCAAAAGCTGCCCATTCCAGACCTAGCATCACCTAGCACCAGAGTTTGCTCCCTCAGGCCAGCCCTGAGCTAGATGGCAATGAGGGCTTTACTCAGAATTCAATTCCTGAATCGTGTACTGACACTGGGGGAGGCTTGGTGGGGAGACAGGAATGCAGATGTGGGGTATGTAGTCATTAGTCATCTGGGTTGTGTTTTGCATCCTCTTTTCACCCACCGTCCTCCCCAACAGGACATTGACACAGTGATGCAGGGATTGCATGAGAAACTGTCTGAAGAGAGTCTGAGAGATCTTAACATGTGCTTCTTGGAAGAGAGGAGAGCAAGAGGTGACTTGATAAAGACCCACAAGTACCTCATAGGGTGTGAACAAGGGCACGGAGGGGTATCTGTCAAATGAGAAAAGCACCAGGACCAGGGGCATGTGTTTGGGGGTGAGTTCAAGAGAGGTTGGAGGAAATATTTCTTCACTGAAAGAGTGGTGGACACCTGGAAAAGACTGCCAGTAGAAGTGGTGGAGGTGAGAACAGTGAGGGCTTTAAGTATGTGTGGAATAGACATGGGGTACATTAGAAAACAGCCGGGAAGAGGGAAGGTCACTGTAGACCAGTTAGGGTCTGCAGAGACAGATTAGGCAGTGAATATCTGGGCATACTGGGTTGTCTAAACTGTCCTACAAATTCTATGTTCTGTATTCTGTGTATTGCTGATGTATTTACATCCACTGCATTTCAGTTTGGCAGAGAGAGGTACTGTATATGTCATGTGGTCACCTGACATGCCAGGCCCTCTCCATATCCAGGTGGCACCACTGTAGTAGACAGCTGAGTCTTTGCCACCTGGAGCTAACAATCCCTGCCTCCACAGCACTTGCAGTTCTCGCCATCCAAATGCTGGTGGCAGAACAGAACATGAACCCAGGTCACCGTCATGTGGGAGTGTAATGCCACCTGACCAGTCATAACTGTTGTTTACAACTGATATTCCTTCCGCAGTCACAGCTCACCCAAGTCCCCTGTCTACTGATCATTAGATTTTGTGATGAAGGGCAGCACCTCGATTTTGCTACAGTTCAGTCCAAGATCGGGAAATGGTGGGCAACGATGCATGAGGAAGTGGAGGAAACAAAGTTCGGCTGGTGGACTTTCTGAGGAATTTGCACATGATCAGTTCATCTGCTCTAGTCTAACTGTAACCGTGGAAGGAGGACAATAGCAAATCTGTAGTTACAAGTAACATACTCTTACGTTCTGTTCAATTCCGTCTTGAATAATTAATTGTGTTTTTCACATTGTGTTGATTTTGTTTATAGTTAGGGTTGATGTTCTACAATATAAACATGGGTGAGGAGGCATTTAAACTATACATAAAATGTATTGCTAAAAGTTGAAGGGTAATCCAGATTAATTGCAGTAAATAAAAGCTGCATTAGAACTGTACTTAGACTTGCAAAAGTGCTATAGTTATTTAAAGTGTTTAGAATTTTATGATGCTTAAAATCAAATTCAAGAACATGACTTAAAGATTTCTAATGTTTCCTTTCTTAGGCACCAGATGTCCTACTGACTTTGCTGAGGTTCCCTCTATTTTGATGGAGTATTTTGCAAATGATTACCGTGTTGTCAGTCAGTTTGCAAGACATTATCAGACTGGACAGGTAAGGAAGAGATGTGAATTCCAACTTCACAAGACCAATTAAAACTTGTAGTATGCAGTCTTAGAAATATTTGAAATCTTCATGTGCATGTCTGTATGTATTTGCTTTTGGTCCATGACTTATATAAATGGCAGTATGACGTTAAAGCTAGTCAATAAAATATATAAAACCAGATCACAAATTTAAGTTATTTAGAATGTATTCATTAAGTAGCTTCTTGGCAGTAGTTATAATGCATTCCTCTTGTACAGCAGTGGGAAAACCTTGTGTATCAATTCCACTCTGAGTTCTTGAACAACCATGCTATTTTATGTTGGAAAATAGTTTAGTTAGGGTTGGCAACACATGACTACTGAATGCTATGCCATACCACTAACTTTCAGGACTCTCTCATTGGGATTGCATGTGGGATGTTCTGTTGCTTTGCTGTCAGTGCTTATTAGTTGGATGCTTTCTGATTAAAATGCATTTCAGACATTGAATTCTAACTTTGACTCTCCACATGTATGCTGTTCATGACACAAAGAACAAATTCTAGTCATGTGTCACTTTAAAAGCTACTAGTAATCCCTACTACCTCTGCAGTTATCAGCTCCTTCCTTGACCTGTCTGCCTAAAGTCCTACCTGTATACGACAGAGAGGAGGAGAGGGTTCTCTGCACCAGGACCTTCAACTCATGGCTGAGGAAATGGTGCAGCGAGGAGGGTTTGATTACATAGGGGACTGGGGACCCACCTGGGAGGATGGGGATCTATACAGGGTGATGGCATGCATCCATCCAGGAGGGGAACCACGGGTCTCAGTGGATGATTTAAAGTTTAGTTCAATGAACACTTAAACTAGCTGAGGGGTTGGTGGAAGGAAGCAGGAGGTAACTGCCCCCTCCACAGACTAAGTAGACAGGAGGAAGATCCCATGGGGAGGGTAACCACCCATGATGCAGGGTGATAGAAACTGAGAGGTAGGGGACAGAAACATTAAAAAGAAGGGGAAGGATGGGGGATACAAAGGAAAAAAGGAAGGATGGGGTGGCACAAAGGAAAAAGGGAAGTAACAAGTAGAGTGCTGAGAAAATCTGGAGCATCATGTGTGAGATACTAGAAGTCAAAGATCCTTGCGCATCGGGCTCAGCTCCCTTTGTCTAGACATCTCCTCTGCAATCACATGGGGTCCTTTTAAAAGTATGCTCAAACGACACCTAGTTGCTAATGCCAGCTGTGACTGCTTCCACTAATTTATCCTCTTTGGGGCCTTCACCTCTGTATACATTCCCTATTCCCCTGTTCTTCCCACGCAATGCCTCCTTATTCTTCCCTCACCCACCCTTCTCACCTTTGTCTAGGTCCACGGCTTATTCCTCCTTTCTCTCCCACTCTACTTCCCTGTCCTCCTATCTCCACCCCTGTTGGCCACACTGCTTGCTCCTTCCTCCTCTCTTCCTTGTTCTTCCTGTTTCTCAGTATTTCTCCTTCGACTTTGCCTGCTGAGCTTTATCTCTCAGTCCCCTAAGTTTGCCTGTGGCATACAGTGTACAATGCCACGTGTACTCTTCTCTTGCACTGAATTTTTGAGTTAAGATCTGCTGCCTATTGAAGTAATTGCATGCCTGTATGCCACTCACTGTAACAATGCACTGAATTTGTCCAACTCCTAGTGCTCAAAATGTAACTTACCCTTTGTGACTGCTGATTTTATTTATATTTTGTCTGTACCCACCTCGCTTTGTGTATTCCTTGTATCATAATCTTTTGACGTGGAACCTATGGAAAGAGCTTATAGCTCAAAGGTGTTAATCTGAGAGAATTTATTAATAAATAAATAAAAAGAAGTCTTGAAAATAAGATTCCAGACCTAGAGGCCGACCTGGATGTAGTAGCCATTACCAAGTCAGGGTGCACTGAAAACCATGACTAGGACGTGGCATACCAAGCTACACTCTGATCAGAAAGGACAGAGTGGTAGGAAAAGGGGGTGTGGCACTTTATGTGAAGGAAAGCATAAAATGACAGCGATACAGAGAATTCAGGATGAGGCAGAGATACACTGGGCCACCCTGGAGTTGGAGAATGTAACCACTATTCACACAGGTGTGATCTACAGATTTCTGGCACGGGGAGGAGTTAGATAAGGTACTGTTGGAAGCCACTGACAAAATGGCAGAGAAGGGAGGTGCTTCTGATGGGGACTTCGTTCTGGCAGATGCAGATTGGAGCCTGCGGCTGCAGGTAGAAGCAGGGACATTCTAGACTCCCTGCAGGGGGCATTTCTCGCAACTAGTCACTGAGCCCACTTGTGATGGGGCAGTACTGGACCTTGTACTGAATAACAGGGACAGTCTTGAAGACATCAAGATGGGAGGCCATCTGTGGACCAGTGAGCACTGCATGGTGTGGTTCAATATAATGACGGCAGCAGAATCAAGCCAAACACGGCAAGGGCGCTGGACTGCAGAAGGCAGATTTTATAAAGATGAGTTAATGCATCATGAATGACCTGCGGGGGAATGACTTAGAGAGGATGGAGGAACTGTGGTCAGTTCTAAATGGGGGCATAGTGAAAATAACAAACCTTGTGTCAAGCAAGTGGGCAAAAGAAAGAGGAAAAGAGACCATTATGATTCACGAAAAATGTGCCGGAAAAGTTAAAGCCAAAAGGCTTGCATTTAAACGATTCAAAGAGATGCAGAGAAAGAAGGATAGGGAGATGTATCGGAGAAGCAGATGGAAGTAGGAAAATCAGTAAGGAGAGAAAAGGCGCAAATCAAAGAGAGAATAGCACAGGCTGTATCAGAAGGGGACAACACATTTTTAGGTATGTAATTGAGAAGAGGAAGATCAAGGGGGTTTGAAAGGTTAAAAGGGAGAGGGGACTGTACAGAGGTGGATCAGGAAAAGACAGACATCTTAAACAGATACTTTAGCTCAGTGTTTACAGAGGAGGGAAGGGAGGGACCACAAAAAGAGCAGGAGCCTTGAAGGGGTGAGGTAGATAATGGTCCTTTTTCAGAAGAGAGAGTCATGAAGGCACTCACTAATATGAAAGTGGACAAAGCAATGGGGTCAGACAGGGTGCATCCAAGTTTGTTGGGGAGCTCAGGGAGGTACTGGCTACACCTCTGACAGTCCTGTTTAACAGATCAGTGGATAACTGAGTGGTTCCAGAGGCCTGGAGGAGGAGGGCAGATGTCCCAGTTCACAAAAGTGGTAGCAGGGAAGAGGCTGGAAATTATAGGCCAGTCAGCCTGACATCTGTGGAGAAAAGTTAATGGAAACACTGCTGAATGGAAGGATTGTGGAGTATCTTGAATCTAACAGGCTACGGGGACCGAGGCAGCATGGATTCATTGGGAGGTCATGTTAGACAAATCTGATAGATTTCTTTGACTGAGTGACCAGGGAATTAGATCAGGGAGGAACAGTGGACGTGACCTATCTGGATTTCAATAAGGCTTTCGACACAGTTCAGCGTAGGAGACTGGTAAGTAAGCTGGTTAGCTTAGGGGTCGGTAAAAAGGTCATAAACTGGGTGGGAAATTGGTTGGGGATAGGTGACGGAGGATGATCGTAAACTGAGTTTGCTCCGAGGAAGGGATGGTGACCAGTGGGGTACCTCATGGATCAGTCCTGGAACTGGTTCTCTTTAATGTCTTTATAAGTTACATTGCAGTGGAGCTAAAAGGAAGGTTTGCCTCTTTGCGAGTGACACCAAGACAGCAACAGGGTAGACACTTTGGGGGGAATGAGCAGAGACCTGGGAAAACTTGAGAAGTGGTCAAGGGTGTGGCAGCTGGGTTTCAGTGTGAAAAGTGCAAAATAATCCACTTGGGGCACAGAAATCCTGGGGCGGAGTAGAAAATGTGTGGAGTGGTATTGACACAACCAACCAGGAAAGAGACTTAGGGGTAATCATATTAGATGTCCTAAAGATGGCCAGGTAGTGAAACAAGGCAGTAGGGAGGGCTTGCAGGATACTGGGGTGCATAGCAAAGGATATGCCCAGCAGAAATAGGGAGGTGGTGTTGTCCATGAATGTATCGTGGTAGCACCCCACCCGGAGTGCCTTGTCCAGTTCTGGAGTCCACATCGCCAGAAGGATATTGACAGAGTAGAGGTGGTCCAGAGGAGGGCAGTTAAGATGGTGCTGGGTCTGCATCAAGAGCCCTGTGAGGACAGACTTAAGGAGATCAACATGTACACCCTGGAAGAGAGGAAGACTATTAAATACCTCATGGGGATGGAAGGGATAGTTTCAGGAGGCGTGTGAGGAAGTACTTCTTCTAGAAAGAGTGGTGGATTCGTGGAACAGCCTTCCAGTAGAGGTAGTGGGCGAAAACAGTGGGATTCAACAATGCATGGGATAGGCACAAGGGATGTAGTGGAAAGGATAGGGAGGAGAAAGAACTGTAGATCAAGTAGGGTCTGTGGTGAGAATATAGGTAGGAAAAATAGGCAGACTGGGTGGACCAAGTGGCCACCAGTCAAAGTGTGAGAACTTTGTAACATTTTACAATCCAGTATTGCCTGGATTCCTATGAGTTCCTTATGGCATCTCCACCTCTTCTTGCCTTCCCCATCCTGCCCCTCTCCATCGACCCTCTAGCACTTTACTTTGATGTTTTGTCTCTGAAACAAAATTTCTTCTCTAGATCTTGTTACCTACTCTTTTGTCTCTGTGCCTTTTCTCCATACATTACCACTGTTGTTGACCACGCTGTCACCTCGGAACTTTCCCTATCTCAAAAGCACTCTTATATCACCCATCTGTTTATAATTCACTTTTTTCTGCTGGCCTACATGACAGGGTTGAATAAGGCCCTGTCCCGTTTGTTATGCAGAAAGATTTAAAACACAAGGATCTGTTCTACCTTCTTCTTTTCTGTCTCTTGTCTGTCTGGTTGCGCAACCAAATGTTGTTCTGAGACCTAGGAACTGATCACTCTTGACTGTCTTGCGATTCTCCGCCTGTTGCTATATCTCTACCTTCACTTGCTGTTTCTATCTTTTCTTCCCCTTTGCATAACTACGGTTATAAAATGTATGTGAATCTTCATGTGAAACTGGGATCCCTTGGTGTGAAAATGTGTATAGTTATACTGTTGAAATCATTGCAAAAACTATTTGGAACTCGGGGTTAACCTGAGATGCTGGTTTGCAAAATCTTTGCAGAGCTGTCAACAAGATATCAGTTCTGGGTCACCATGTTCTGTTTGTTTCACCTGCAAGGAAATAAACTGACAAAGTTCTAATACATTTGGAAAAAAACAGGATGTCTCCTTAACGAGTTCCCAGGAAAAGACTTATAAAAAGAGCAGCAGTATTTGTGCTGGAGAGACTGAGATTTGAAATTGAGAAGAAACAGTCTGATGAAGGAATTTGTTTCTCTGTTTGTACTGCCATGGTAAATAGTTATACTGAACGATTCTTATTTTTATTTTACTGTTTTTAATAATAAAACACTCATTGCGAATTTTACCACTACTCCTGGTTTTCCTATGCTTCCTGACCTGTGCCTCGACGACAGCCCGTGATATAAACCTGGGGTACCAGGGTTTATATACTGTTCCCTTAATTCTGCACTAGAGCCGGCTGAGGGATGGTATTGTTGTGGATGTTAGGCGCTATCCTTCTGGGTGGGGTGGAGTAGGCATTTGTGCAGCCCCTGTTGCCTGAACCTGAAGCAGTGTTACATAGAAACATAGACTTTGACGGCAGATAAGGACCACTTGGCCCACCCAGTCTGCCCATATCCCTACCTACTGGATAAGCTGCAGATTCTAGTTAACCAACAGCCTTCTTCCTGCCACCCCACCACTGTCTTGTGTCTGTCTCATGCATGCTTGAATTCCCCCACTGTTTTAGCCCCAACAACCTCCCCAGGAAGGCAGTTCCACGTATCCACCACTCTCTCCGTGAAAAAGATTTTCTCACATTACCCTGAACCGCCCCCCATCTTTAAATTGTGTCCCTTGTTCTTACATTTCTTTTTCAGTGTTGGCATGGGCTGTAAAGCCAGCTGCATGTCCACCCCTTGCCTGAAGGAATGATACAGTCTAGTGGGCCCCATTGTCAGGGTGTGGGAATGATGGGAACCAGAGGGACAAAAATGGCTACAACTAATAATAGAGACATGTTTTTCTGTTTGTACTAGTGTGAATGTTCAGCCTTATAGATGTGGCAAGTTATGTGCTTCCTTCTTTCTCTTGTACAAAGAAAAATCTATAAAGTTGATGGAGGACTTGAGGTTACATTTTGAAGTCTTGGCTCAGGAGTAGGGTCTCCGATTTTTGAGGACGTTGGCCAGATTTTCAAAGAGTGGCGCAGGGCTTGCATCAAGCCCAAATTTCAGGCTCCACCTCCATAAGAATGGTCACTGATATTGATGCAAGCTAGACCACAAAACATTGGTTTAACTTGTGTCAGATACTGCAGGATGAAAATCCTGTTAGAGTGCCACAGACCTGGTGCTCCACATGTTTGTTGCACCTAGGGCTTCAGCAATTCCACGGCTCTGAAAATCTGGCACATTGCATTCAAAGAAGCAGGGCTTTAATAAAACATTGATGAGGAGAGACAGGAGAACAGTGAGTAGAGTTTTGTTAAATGCATGAATGGTCACAGAGTTTCGTTTGGCATAGAAATTATGGCCCAAGTTGAATTGCAAGGTCAGAGGGCAAATGGGAAGAAAATAAGAACAAAGGAGATAAAATGTTTGTTTTGGGAACCTCCTTGATGGATAGAAGCCCCCAGAAGGGGTGAAGAGTCAATAAAAGAGGTAGGAGGAAACTACGATAGGTAGAACCAGTATAACTATATTGGCACAGTATCTTTGACCGCCATCTCGTCTATCCTGTTTTGGGCTACATTATTGCAGTGTAGTAGTAGTAGTCCTGTAGTATCTTTAATTGCAGCCAGTGAAATGATCCCAGGTGAAAGTGACCAGGTAACTACAGACCAACGAGCCTTACATTGGTGCTTGGCAAAGTGTTTGAGTCAATCATAAAAGATGTGGTAGCTCAACACGTGGAAGACAATGCCCTGCTCTCTAGCACACAACATACCTTCACAAAAGGAAGATCTTGTCAAACCAAACTGATTGCATTTACTAAGGAGGTAATCAGAGAGGTGTGTGAAACCATAAAGTGAACTTGATATTTAGACTATAACAAGGCCTTTAATGCTGTACTACATGGAAAACTCACAGAGAAAGTAGCACCGTATGGAGTTCAGAGAGAGAGTAGTGGATGGTCACCATTGAGAGTTAAAGGATGTACCTCAGTGGCTGGTTCTGAGTCCTTTTCCTCTTTCCATGTTTTTTATTTTTACCTCCTTCACCCTGGGTGTTCCTCTCCTTCAGGTCCTCCTAATGGTTGCTTCTGCTCACTAACTCACTCCTGTACAGGCTGCCTGCTTCTGATTTGAGCTCCCGATTTATCCTTACTGGGGCCACTTCCCCTCTGTAGCTACGGGAGTGGAGGGAGAAGTACCTTGTGACTGGAGCTAGGCTGGGTGATGGGTGTCACCATGGGGTGGGGGGTGATGTGGTGGAGTGGCCAAGAGGCTGTTATCCCAAGCATTTCAAGACAGACCAGACAGTTTACTCCTTGCCCTCCACCCTTACCCACAGTGATAAACAACGTTGCAGCTGATCTGGGGGTACCTGTTGGTGTGTGGTCATAGAAATACAGATACTACCGCAGATAAAGATCTATCTAATATGCCTGTTTTGGTTATTCCTACCTCTCATTATAGTCTGTTTTAATTTCTTTGGTTTTTAGCCTAATTTCCAACTGTTGAATAGTTGATATCCTTTCAGTGCCTTTTGTGTATGTATCTTTCCTCAGACTCTAACCCAGCTGTGTCTGAGCTCCTACTCCATCTGCTGGTAGAGTGTTCCACGGTTAAACTACCCTCTCTGTGAATTGATATTTCCTCACATTCTTCCCAAAATTACAACCTACCAGTTTCCATCCATGCCCCTTGTTACTGATTCCTTATTTTGTTTTGAATAGGTAATTGTATTCTACTGTTTATTCCTTAGAAATGTGTAGGTCTCTGTTATGTCCCTCTCAGTTGTGACCTCTGTAGAATACATAATTAGGGACTTCAGCCTCTGTTCATAGGATTTCCCCTGCTGACCCTGAATAATTTTAGTGACCCTTCTCTGGACTGATTCCAGTCTATTCCTGTCCTTCTTAAGAGTGGGCTACAGAACTGGGCACAGTACTCCAAATGAAGTCTCACTCATAAGTTACACAGTTGTAAAATTACCTCCCCATCTTACTGTCGGTCCTTCTCCCAGTGCACCCAGCATACTGTTTGTCTTACTGCCACAGCAGGCTTGAGCCTGCTCAAGATTACTGCCTGGCTCATCGATTTGACCTCTGTCAGAAATTAAGAGCCAAAGTCAAGCCCAGCCAGTTGTGGTCAATGTAATAATAATAATAATAATAATAATTCTTCTTCTTGATTTATAGTGCGCCTTTCAAAACCAAGGCGCGTAATAGTCAGAACAGTTAAAACATATAAAAACAGCATCACGTTCAATAAATGCAAACATGTCAGCCAACATCATCACTATAAGCCTTATTCCACAAGAAAGTTTTAAGGCCTGTTTGAATCCACCCACAGTCGCAACTCCTAATCCGACGGGTAGAGAATTCCAGAGGGTCGGGGCCACAAACATAAATGCCTGGGCTCCGCTGATTTTAAAGTCATCCTCGATCTCTAGCAACCCCTCATCGGCCGATCAAGTGGTTGCTCAGGGTGATAAGGAACCAGGAGCTTTTTAAGGTAAGCATTTTGTCAGCCTGAAAAGCAAGTATAGTGTCTGAAATGTTTAACTCCTGTGCAGAAAGCAGCCTGCAGTAGCCGGGGCTTGGCTTACGTTCTGGCTGGCAGAGTCAAGCCAGATCCCTGGCTGGGATCTGGCTTGGCAATAAGTGAAAAAACCTGGTCTGCACACTTCTACTTACTGTAGGCTTTATTACAATAGCTGGCTTGCCTGAGGGAGTCACTTAGAATGTTACTCCAGTGCTTTTCTTCATTTTTAGAGGCTAATTTTACCCACCCACATTCTGTACTCAGTCATAGGATTTTTTCCCCTATGTACATTACTGTGCACTTTTTGATTACACTTCAACAGCCATATTTTTGCCACTTTTCCAGTCAGTTCAGGTCACTGGTTTCCTTACTCCCTCAGTACTGTCTACTCTGCTGCAGAATTTTGTCATCTGCAAAGAGATGCATCTTGCCTTTAATGCTTTCTCTGTCACTAACAGACATATAGAAGACCACAGCTCCGAGGAATGACCCCTATGGAACTCCACTCATGATCGCTGTGTCTCATGATTTGACACCATCTTTTTACTGTCCTTTGCTTCCTCCTCCCAATTTCCCACACATATTACTAACTCTGGTCCTATACCCCAAATCCTCCAGTTTCTTGTCTGCTGTGCAACACTGGAGTCAAAAGCTTTACTAAGAGTCAAGTATAGCAAATTGACAGCTTGCCCTTTATTCAGTGCTTTTATAACCCTGTAAAATGATATACGGTTGGTCTGACATGACCTCCCTCTCACAAACTTGTGTTGCTAGCTATCCTGTAAACCGTTCTTTCAAGTAGGCCACCAGACTTTCCATGGTGATGGTCTCAATTAGTTTACGTATAGGGAGGTAAGACTGCCTGGTCTGTAATTACTACGATCTTACTTTTCCCTCTTATGAAGTGGGACCATTTCTGCAGTCCTTTAATCCATTGGAACAACCCCAGACCTCAGCAAGCTATTGAGAAACTCGATTAAGGGCTTAGCCAGTTTCTTTGTAATTCCCTAAGCATTCTTGAGTGCAATTCATCTAGACCTGGCGCCTTATTTATTTTCAGTGTGGTGAGATTTTTTTTAGCACATCCTCTGAAATTTCTATGCTTTCTGTATTATTAACTCCCTTGTTGCTGTCTTTACACCATTTTCCGGTAAAGGCCCTCTGTTCTCCAGTGTAAATACTGAACAAAAGTAGTTGTTTTCAGTGCTTGCTGTTCGTCATCCTCTGTTGTATTACCTCCATCTACTCTATTGCAGCCCTTGCCCCATTAATCACTCTTTTGGCCTCCCTCAGCTTGATCTTATATTACTACCAATCATCAACATTTTTGGTATTCCCATACTTAATGAGTGCCATTTTATTTATGCTATCACCGACTCTGTTACAGTACCTCTCTATAAAACCAGACTGGCCTCTTGTATTTGTTTCTGTTGATGATTGTTCTTAAGAATTAATTTATTGCTTCACAAGGTGCCTCTTTAACTACTTTCCACTTTTCATGTACCCCACCCGCTCCGTCTTTGTCAAGATGTAACAGTTTCTCTCTGTTTTTCTCATCATGTCAAAATCTGCCCTCTGGAACTCAAGGACCTCAGCTTTTGACAAGAATGTGCCTTGAGCAGAGCCAGTTCAAACCATATTGTATTACTGTCACTGGTTCCCAGTGGTTCATCTGTAACCCACGTCCCTATGACACCGTCACCATGCCACCACCAACAGCCACTTGTAGGGCGGTGCGTCGGTTCCTCCCTCCCACCCAGGAGGTTAGCCTCTGTGCCAGTGCTTGAACCCTCCTGTCAGGCTTGGGTGCGAACAGCTTGCCAGTGTGTCAGTGCAGTCCACCACAGCTCAGTGCCAGGGAGTGGGCATACAATGTTTATTAATGACCTAGAGGAGAGGCCAGCAGCAGGTTGCACAAATATGCTGAGGACAGTAAATTGGCAAGAAGAGTGGAAACTACACTGGGACCTGCACACATTAGGTTGTGGGCTGAAAATGGAAGCTTGATCTAATGTGAAAGCAAGGTTCTGCATGTACAGGGTGAGGAATCTGAGCGTGGTTAGGTGACACATTTGATGTACCAATGTCCAATCATAAACTGCTATGTCTTATTTATTTGCACAGTATTAAAGGTGACCTGCAAACTAAGTACAGGAGCCTGCTCCCATCCCACATACCTTAGTAGGATGCAGCAGGAGTCCGGACTCCTATCAGTAAAATTTTGTAACAATCTGAACATTTAACAAACTGCGAAACTTTTCACCGAATACGGAAGTGCGCCAAGGTCAGTCGAGTGGGCGCAAGTTTACATAGGTATTCTACTCATTTAGTGACGTTGCAGACACCAGTGCTTTCAATGGAGCAGCAGTGGAGGGCTTCATATTCTTATTTCATTGCTTTCATGGGGTCTTGATGCATACATTAATACTCACAGCAACACCAGAATGGGCCATTGCGGTAACAATGATTGTGTATTGGGACCCTCGCGGAAAGCAATAAAATAGAGTATGAGCCCCTCCCTCTGCTCCGATAGCTGATGGTGTCTGCAACGTCATCCGTGTAGAATACCCATGTAACGAGCCTGCTCATCGGGACCTTTCTGGCTCCCTCCGACTTGCAAGGTCGGTTAATAAAATGTTCAGACTGTTACTAAACTTTTACTGATAGCAGCCCTGACCTCCCGCTGCAGCTTGCTAAGGTATGGGATGGCAGTGGGCTCCTGTACTTAATTTGCAGGTCACCTTAATGTATCCTGATCTTGTTTTATGGATTCTGTTTGAAGATTTTTGTTCTTAATTCTATTTTTGCCCCTAAGCATCTACCAACAGGGGCCTCCTTGACCAGTGCCACCTATCATCATTGTGTTGTTAACCTCAGCATGCCCTCTCCCCAGGTTGAGGTCTGCCTACAGCTCTTGGAATCTCCACCTCTCTTATGCAGCCAACCGTGGGAGGTGACTCCTGAAGCCATCCCAGGATTCAGGATAGAACCAGACTACAGATGTGGGGGCTGGCAGGACTTTTATCTATTCTGCTTGCTGCCTGATTTCCTCCCTGTAAGGATGTGCATAGCCCTGATGCACACCTGCAGCAGCTGTGGTGATGACCACATCCAAACCCTACCTCTGCAGTGTCACGACCTCACTACCACCCAAGCGTCCAGTTGGCGGCATGGGATGCTCTATACACCTTCCTCAACTAGCACCCAACAATCCCTGCTAATTCCCTACATTTTGTTGTCACTGTTTTACAGTGTTGAGTCTGATATATATATATTTTTATTTTTGTATCATATCACAGTTTCTCCTTCCGGCATGCCCCATTCAGCCCATCCCCCCCAACTTGACACCGGAATTACCGCGGCTTACCTTATGCCTGGACCAGGAGTGGTGCCTGAAGAGGGTCAGACGTCATCCTGCCTGCTGGGTTTTCCTCCTCCACTTTACTTCAATCCCAAGATCCCAGCAGCAGAGGCGCATGCACGTGGAGGCGCACATGCACTCTCGGCCCTGGTAACAGCCCCTTCCGCCCACCCATTGGCCTGCCACTGTCACGCCTGGCTTTAACTTCACCTCCACCAGGAGGCAGACCAGAGCGAGGATGCAACCCCACCACACCAGAGAAGAGCTGCCTTTCGGCCGCTGCATCCGCTCTGCGCCCCGCCAGCCTCCAATGGCCCGTGCTCATTCACGAACACAGATTGTGGTGTGGGGGCGGTAAGGTGTCAGCGCCTCAGTCCTCTGTGCCACAGACACAGCAGTTCTGATTATTTATTGTTCCTGACTGTTCCTGTGAAACATTTTCACCATGTGGCGTGCAGCGAACATTTTGTTCTAAGGATGTGGATATGATGTTCAGTCTATACTCTTGTTAGTGTCCTTTCCCCTTTAAGGCTTGCCAGAAAATCTTCAAGCTGTCTTCTCCCACCACCCAGGTGATAACTCCCCTAGCACCACCCCATGATGTCGGATCTTCCTTTCTGCTAGAAGAAGAGGTTCCTTCTTATCGCACTTGTGCTGAGTAGGCCCTTTGCTATTAGGGAACATTGTTTAACCAGGAGTAGCACACTAAGCGAAGCTTGTTTCCAGATCGACCTGGAAGCACAAGGAAGTTAAGTGACTTGCTCAGGATCACACAGTATGCACCTAGGCGGCTGTGGGATTCAAACCAGGTCTCCAGATCTGCAGCTCAGAGCCTTAACCCACTGCTATACTGCCTATTAAAATCTTTGAATTTCATAAAACTTTGTCTTCAGGTGACTCCTCCTTTCTCGGTATGGAAGACACAAAATCAGTGCTGGGATTTCAGAAATAGACCTGCGGGCAGAAAATGTCTTGGGCGGTGCCTGGGCCATGAGCACTATCCCCAGGTTTGTGGGCTGTGCCATGTTTCACCCATCCACCTTAGAAGATCAGTATGCTCGGTCTTCTGCTGGGTCATCGGATAACGAATTCTCCCATTAAGTCAAGGATGCTCTTCAGGTGATCTCTGCTGCTGCAGGGTCTGCCGAACAACTTCTTGGCGTTGAGGAAGCTGTGGCCCAAGCTGCAGCAAAGGCTTCCTCGTCTTTGGCCTTTTGTCACTCTCTTTGGGTGCTTCCTTCATGTGGGGCATTTAAGGAATTGTGCCAGGCCCTGCCCACCTATGGGCAAGGTCCCTCAGGCACCAAATCTAAGTCTTAAAAAAGAGACCAAAGAGACGGTCTCGATCATCAATTGTGGAATCGGAGGTGCTCTCAGGCCTCCCAGTTCCCACTTTCTCCAGAGGTTCCGACTTCTGTCGATTCCTTGGCCCAGGCCATCGACCCTCGGCCTCCTTGTCAGGCCAGTTGACTGAGGCATAGGTCGATCTTCCGGCCAGGATTTTCTCGAGCTGGTCGACCTTGTCACCCGAAGAGGTCAACCCCTTTTATCTAGGACTCGGTCCTACCACTCACTTCTCAAGAGGATGGACCAGTCTGCTGATCCACCGCCTCTCACCCACGAGCTCCCAGACCGGAGGAGGCTCGGCTCTCGCTGGCTCCCTCTGAGGCATACCGTTGGCAGCCCCAATGGTCACGGTCCCACAGTCCTGAGCCAAGCAGATCACATCAACATCAGCGCTCATGGCGTGCCATGAGCAAGCGGCATCACCGCTATTCATTGTCCTCTTCATCCTCCTCGGGCGAGAGCTCCAGCGCCAAGTTGCGTCAGCGCTACAAGGATTTGATGTAACAACAACTTTTGTTCACGGGTGAAGCATGGCTTTCGTCACAGGGCGAAGCCTTCCCTCCTCGGCAGGAACAGACCTTTCAGGTCCCGGCTCACCCTCCCCGGCCTCTCTGCTAATTTTGGTGGAACGCCTCCCAAACAGCCAAAGTCCAGCCCTCCGACTAAGGAGTACTGCCCGGCATTGGGACTTCCCCATCGGCTGTCTGTCACTGTTACCAAATCAGAGAGTTCCTCCTTGCACTCCTGTCCAGTGGATATGGAGTCAGATGAGGATTTGTTGGCTGAGCAAGGCCCCACTTCTTTTATGGGTGTTCTCTGCCTGATCTCTGAGTTCATGAGTCTCTCAATGGGCCCATTCAGAAGTGGGCTTGGTACCCGCTCTGGCAGGGGTGACTCACGTAGGGAAGCCTTCCGGTTGTGGAGGCCATTCTTGGCCCTGCGTTGGAGCTGTGGCAGCATCTGGCCTCTTGCCCTGTGCCCTCGACCCAGTTGGTCCACAAGTATGCCATCCCTACTGGTTCCCTTTCAGGATTCACAGAGCACCCTCGGCTGAGGGTCTGGTAGCCAACTCTGTGTTCGGACGCCAGGCAATGTGGGTGATGGTAACAAGCCTCCTGACAAGGAGTCCGGAAAACTAGACCACATGGCCAAAAGGTTAGTGCTGCCTCCACCACTTCCCTTCCGCCTGGTTCTGTCACCATGGACAGGTGGGTCTTCAAGGTGGTCGGTCAGGGTCTGCCTCTAGAGTTCGAGGCCTACCTTCCTTGCCGAGCCCATGCTCCACAGGACATAGTGTCTGTTGACATCCTGTTGGCTCTTGATGCGACATCACCCAGCTCTTCTATAAGGAGGTCGTGGCTTCTGTCTCGGACCTCCAGAATACCCATAGTTTGTCTCCAGGAACTTCCTGGTGCCCCATCTTAGACCTGCCTGACCTGAACAAGTTTCTTAAGCGCGCACCTTCAGGATGGTCACTGTGTCTCAGATCATACCATCTCTCGAGCAGGACATGTGGTTTTGCTGTCTGGATCTTCAGGACACATTCTTCCCGTCCCAATCCATCTGTCTCAACACCAGTTCCTCTGGTTCGGGTGGAGGGATCCTCTAAGGTCCCAGGCAATGCCATTCAGCCTTTCCTTGGCCCCAGGTTCTTCACCAAATGCATTGCAGTGGTGGCAGCTTACCTGAGGCTCCGAGGAGTCTGAGTTTACACCTATCTGAATGATTGGCTAATTGCGGGTCCCTCCAGGGAGGAGGTGGAGAGGTACAGGGATCTGGCCCTCCAGCCCTCGTCTCTATTTGCCTCCCTGGTCCAGTGAGGCTAAATCAGAACTTCGTGCCCTCGAAGGTGATTCAATTGCCGGGCGGAGGCGCGACTCTTGCAGAGCCAGGGCTCAGCTCCCAGCGGACAGGGCAGAGGCTATCTGCCCCTTTGCCCAATCATTTTGGGTTGGACAGTTCGCCCGGCAAGCCAGCAGATCCGTCATCTGTCAGCCTGGATTGGCTGGAATATGAAACATGCAGGGAGCTCACGGCAGATGATAAAGGAAACCGTCCATCGATATGTTACTGGTGTCGCCGCCCTATGACCGTCCCCTGCACCCAGCTCTCCTCTCAGCACCCCCTAAAATATAACACTGACAGGGGTGCCCAGTCTCCCAGTGTCGCCACCTTGTAAGCAAAACCCTGATCCACTACTGTACCACTCCCAATGCGTGGTCACATCCTGTAACTGTCCCGCTCCTCATCCTCAGCATTCCCTCCCATACACAAACATAACACTGACACTGGGGTGCTCAATCCCCCGATGTGATGACCTGAAATAAAGAAAACTTTCTCTTGCATTTTTTTTTTACACTGACACTGGAGGGTGCCCAATCCCCAGTGTCGTTGTCGTTGTCGCTGTCTGTTGTTGCTGCCGCTGTAACTGTTCAGCCCACCCTCCCTCCCACTCAGCCCCCCAACTTAACACTGACACTGGGGTGCCCAATCTCCCAGTGTTATGCACCTGAAATAAAGAAAATCTTCCCTTGTAGTTTTTTTTTTCTTTTTTTTTTGTGGTTAAATAAGCCCTGGAAAAGAAACGTCCATCGATGTCTGTTGCGCTAATCTTATCTGTGTCAATCTTCACCATTCATCACCATTGGGTAATGTGGCCAGAGGTCACAACCCCATGGGAGTTCTTTTTTTGGATGGGCAAGTCGGCGCACCATCGGCGCCGCCCTCGAGGCCGACAAATTGTGTGGTGCTCGCGGGTTGGCCATTAGGTGTTGTTGACCCGCCCTCCTGCCAGTTCTTCATCTCCGCCGTGAGGTGCGCACCTCATGGGAAGCTCAGCTGCACTTAAGAGGCCTACTGAACAGAAAAAAGCCTTGAAGCGATTTCTTGTTGGCAGTTCTGTTAGGCGCCAACATATTCGGCGCCTTTCTCTAGCCTGCTGGTTCTGTTTTCGCCACCACTAATCCGTCGCTGGTAAGACTGTTCCTTTTCTTTATTTGTTAGCGGCGTTGATTCTTTGTTTAGCTTGTTTTCCGTGGGTCATGTCTCAGTCAGGGGTAAGAAATCTTGAAGATGGGATGACCCCCTATGAAGATGATGCCTGTCTTGACCGTAAATACTCCATCACCGACCAACATGACCGTTGGCGCGTGTGTCTTAGCCCACTTCCGACATGGATTTGTCGATGCCTGCTTCTCCATGGACCATGTGCGTGTCATCAGCTTAGCGTGGGGAAAGTTGGATGAGCTCTGCCGACTTTTTGGGGATGGGCGTGCACTCATCGGGCCAGGCCATGGTCTGTGGCCTTTCCTCTGGGTCCCTTCCGGTTCTATACGAACCGTGGAGAAGTGAGCTTCTGCTCCAAGTAGCCTGTGCGGAAGCCCCTTCTGCGGTGCAGGAGGCTGATCCATGCCCCTTGAGGGGCGGGCGGGAGAGCACCGCGTTGGCAATCGCCTCTTGAGGTGAAGGCACCCGGTGTTGTCTTTCAGGCTGAGAAGCCTGGGTGGTGCCGTCCTCAATGCTGTCTGTCGGTGCCGTCTTGGGCCTCGGCGCCATTCACGGCACCATGGGCTCTGATGGCGCCATGATCGGCGCCAGTTAGTCGCTCAGGTGCCACCTCTGCTGTCTGTGCCATTGCGGTGCCGATGGGCCATGGAACTCTACAGTGCTGTCTCGACTGTTTCTTGCCTTGGCACCATTCGCAGTGCGAGGCTGAGCATAGTGCCGTGTCTGGCTCTGGTGCCGAAAAGAGCTGTCGGAGCCATCATTGGCACAGTCTCTGACCTTGGCGCCACTTGCAGCGCTGTGGGTCGGGTGCCATGACAGGTTCCAGATCTGATACTGCTGTCAACCTCGGCCAGGTCTTCTTCGCGCACCATTCAAAGTGCGGTTGGGGGCTTAGGCTCTGACTCTGGTGCAGTCCCGGACTGGTACCCCATTTGGTCGGGAAGGCAGCGGGCATCCACGTACCGTCTGGCACGGACCTGGTCTCCATCTCCTTGGAGGCGGAGGTGGACTCTGAGTCAGACAAGCGGTCTGATTCTTTGGAGTTGGCCACTCATGTGGACACCCTGGTAGTGTCCTCGACAGACCGAAACCAGCCCCCTCTGAGGAGGCGGACAGTTGCTTCCGGGTCCAGGGTCGGGGTGCTGACCAGCAGGCAGTGGTGCAGGCCACTGTTGCTCTGCAGCCTGGCTTCAGAGGGTTTCTGACCTCTCAGTGGTGGTACCCCTCAGGTGGTGTGCCTGGATCGCCCAACTTTGGGGGCGATCGAGCACCCACAGGAGGGAGGGTGCTCCCCTGGATAGTCCCTTCAGGGACTGACCAGAGTTGTCAGCTCCCTAGGCTGGCATTTATGGGAGAAGGACTGTATCAGACTCCGAGGGGTCGAGGAGTTGGGGTTTGGCTCACGGCAACCCTTTTCTGGGTCTCACTTGGGTTCAGGAAGGAGTTGTAGTGCGAACCTCCGCCATTCCTTTTCAGTCTCCTCAAGAGGGCCCTGTTCTTTGGTGGTAGGGGACCGTCCTTTGGAGTTCCATAGCCCTGGTCACCCGACAGCTGGGAATCTTCAGGGCACAGCCTAGGCAGTTTCAGTATGGTTGACCAGCTGTCTGCTGTTGAGTTTTCGGGCCCCCTTTTCCTTGGGGCTCCAGGTGCTCTTTCTTTCCTAGGCAGAGGACAGTCAATTCCTGTTGTCGGCTGTGCCACCTTCTCCTGCTCTCCCAGGCATTTTCGGTCCTAGTGACCTCTCTCCTGGGAGCAAGTCAGGCTATGGCTGCTCATTTTCCCTCTTATGTTAGGGCCATGGACAGGCAGGTGTTTCAACCTCCCCTGAGCAACCAGCCACTGAATCTTTGAGGTCCCCACTTCCTTATCCTTCTCTTTGGGAGAGAGGAACCATCTGTTGACATCTTCCTGCTGCTGATCTCATGGAGTATCAGCGTTTCCTCTAATGAGGTTGTTGGAGGACCTGCATATCATCCCACCCAAGCAGTACAATCCGGAGCACTTGGCGTGCGCCTTCTTAGGCAGTTTCAGTGTGGACACCCTTGTGCCCCCTGGCCTGCTCCCTTTCAGGAGGCGTCGTTACATTTCTGGCAGAGACCCTTTTCCGGGTCCCAGCCCTAGTGATCTCCGCCAGAGGTGTGCCCCGAAGTCTCCAGGTAGTTTGCCTCATCCTCAGTCAGGACTGAGGCAATTGATTCACTGCCAGTGGGCTTCGCGCCCTTCACTGTGATCAGCCCCAGTTGCAGATTCCATGGATTTTGATTTCTGAGGGGAGGGACTTTCTACTCGGCACTGTTACTTCTTTCAATATCTGCACATCAGGCCCACTCGCTACCTATGATAGGTTCCTGTGGTCCAGGCTAGGTCAACTCCTAGCCTCAGTGCCTGATGTGGAGGTAACCAGACCAGCCATTGCACTCTCTGTATGTGGCCTGGAGCTGGCAAGGCACCAAACAAGGGCATCTTACAATGCCAACGAGGTAGCTTCCAGGGTCGTGAGGACAGCGGTCTGCCCTAGGCGGATGGCATGGCTGCGCCTCTCCTGTTGCCACCCTTGGCCCGGCCTAGAGTCATTTCTTCCACATACCAGAGAACTCATCTTTTCTCCTGTAGGTGAGACGGCATCTGTCGGGCAACCTCTTACCCCTCTGGGAGGTCCCCATCTCAATCTTCCCAGTCTCTGGCCTCTCCAGACCCATGAAGGTTCTCTCCTCTCGGTGTGCCTCCCACTGAGGCTAAGGGACTTGGTCCTTTAGGGTCCAGGGCCCCCTTGGGGGGGCTCGGCACTCACCCAAGGTGATGAATGGTGAGATTGACACAGATAAGATATGAAATTACATACCTACTGTAATTATGATCTTTCTGTATATTTTCACCATTCATCACAATCCCACCCTCCATCCCCTGGGGCCTCAGCCTCTGGGTCCCCTCCCTCTGTGTGCCCTCCTCCCCCCTTCCTTTCCATTGGTCAGGAGGCGGGGTGGCGTTGAGCACATGGGGATATTTTATACCAGGGGAGAGTGATCAGGATGGAGGCACTTCTTTCCTCAGTGCCTCAACTCCACCCCTGTGTGGGGTAGGGATTAGTGTTGCCCTCTCTTCTGTTCTCTGTCTCTCTCTCCCTTCAGCTGTTCTCCCTTGTTTTTGTCCTAAGGACTCAACCCTCAAATTAATTTAGAAACTAGTTTCTTCCACCAAAACTAGGTTTTGGAGAATACTGCCCTGTATCTGTATCCTGTCTTTTCTTCCAGAAAAGCCGCTTCTACTTATGTTGGAGTTTGTGCAAGTGATTCTGTGCCTTGAATTCTGGCGTAGCCTTCTGGCTACTCCTTCGCAGTTCCTATACAATCTGGATACAGGTCAAGGCTTCAGGGTATGTTCCTTACCCCCCACACACACACATCCTTACTTCTAATTCTTCTCTTCCTCCTTCCTCTTATACTTCCAGAGATTGGGACCTTTCCCATTCTGCTTAGATTTCAGCTTTCTTCTCTCTCCTCTCAGTCATTTATTTCTCCTTTTAGTTTGTATATCTTTTCTTTATCTGTCCCTTGGACTCCTTGTCCCTTCCTCCCAAATTTTCTTGCTCTCGGTGACTCCAGAACTGGCGGGAAGGTGGGGTTGATGACACGAGCAGCCCAACCTGCAGCGCCACGCAATCGCCCGGCCTCGAGGGCGGTGCCGATGGTGCGTTGACTCTGCCCATCCAAAAAAAAAGCTCCTCAGGTCGTGACCTCGCCACATTACCCTAAGGTGATGAATGGTGAAGATACACAGAAAGATCAGAATTATGGTAGGTATGTAATTTTCATTTACTGTCCCTCCACCTGACCCTCCCTCTACACCCCCCGGCCCTTACTAACACACACTGGATCCAGCACCATAATCTTCTGTGGATGGCAGACACATCCTCACTCTTCAGTGAGCAGTATGGGTTGAGTGTCTGCCAGGCATGATGGTGGCAGAGGTCATTCACTATGTCTCCTCAAGGAAACAGCAGGATGAGAAAACACACCTGGTGTTCCACCTGGGAACAAATGACCTGGCGGAAAAACCTGTTGGAGGTGCAGGCAAGATTTAGAGCACTTGGCAGATACTGCAGCAATCTGGGGTTCAAATCAGTGGCTTTCTCTGAGGTTTGCCAGTATCAAAGGCAAGTACTGATAGGGAGGCTGAGGATTAAGGAGTTCAATGAGTGGCTGGTGAGGTAGTGCAAGTAAATTGGGTCTGGATTGGTAGGGGACTGGAGATCCATGTGGGGGGATGAGAGTCTGTTTGCTCCAGACAGAATGCACCTGAATAAGGAGGTGCGGCAGTGCTAAAAAGCAAATTAGAGAGTTCATAGAAGAAACCTACAGTTTAAACTAGATTGGGGGAATCTGCACCACAGGGCAGGAGAAATGAGGGCTACCAGCCTCCCCCCTCAGTATAGTGCTAAAATACTGGGCATGAGGAGAATAGAGATGGGGGAGTGGTGAGGAAGCTGGTGGAAGGGCTTAGCAGCCAGTGCCAGGAGCTTAGCAAATAAGATGGTGGACTTGGAGGCCATCATGGGGACGAAGGACTAGATATAGTAGCTATAAGCGAGATCTGGTGGCCAGAGCTGCACACCTGAGAAACAACTATCCCAGGTTACAGACTATACAGAAGGGATAGTGAGGTATGAAAGGAGGAGGACTTGCTTTATACATCAGGAAGGCATAAGTGTAATTGAAGGACAAGAGGGAGGGCAGGAGACTGAGCTACTATGGGAGCTAGGCAGGAGAAGAGGAGAATCCTTGCCACTGGGGGTGGTATACAGGCCACCTCGCAGGAGAGGTAGGGTGATCAACAGTTAATTCAGGCAGTCACAAGGCTGGCCCTAAAGGAGAGCTACTGCTGGTGAGGGACCCTAAACCTCCCAGATGTGAGACTGGGAAATCCCGGATACAGCATCATCAAGAGAGCAGGGAGCTACTAGCTGCGCTTCAGGGGTATCCATCAACAGCTAGTCAGGGAGCCATCAAGGAAACAACCTGCTAGATGTGGTCCGGACAAATGGGGAGAGTGTGGAGGTGGTGCAGGTGGGAGAAGCCTTGGGCAACAGTGACCACAGGTAATATTTCAGGGTCAGAGCAGGGTCAGACAGGTAATACCAAGTACTACAGTCATGGACTTCAGGCGCACTGAACTTTGACAAGATGAGAAGAATAGTAAGGAAACAATGGAGGGTACAGAGAATATAGGGCAGCCGGAGGAGATATGGCAAGCTATCAGGGAGGGGTACTGAAATCGTGAGCGTGCATAAAAAGGTTAGGAAGAGCAAAAAGGAGGAGACTGCTTTGGTTTACAAAGGTGGTTCTGTGCAGTCAGGAAAGGAGGAGGGCTTTCAGAAAATTTAAGAGGACACTCAGCGAGAAGATAAGGAAGAGTATAGGGAAAAGGGAGTATGGCAGGGAAGATCATCATAAGGGCAACAGCAGATACTGAGGAGAAAATACCAAAAAAGCCCAAGGGGATAAAACCTTTTCAGATAAGTGTGAGGGAGAAGAGAAGGACAAGAGGGGATTACTAGGCTGATGGGAGGGAGAAATAAAATTGGAAAGGTACTGTGAAAAAGCAGAGTAATTAAATAAGTACTTTAGCTTGGTATTCATGGAGGAGGAAGATGGTAGGGGACCTGTGCTAAAGTCGAATGGGAAGGAGGACAAATGGGTCGATCTGAGACCATTCACTGTGTATAGGGTTAGGAAGAGCTAGATAGATTGAGGGTGTACAAGGCAATGGGGCCTAATGGGTTACACCCCAGGGTGATCAGGGAATTAAAGGAGGAGTTGGCTGCACCCTTGACAAGGCTGTTCAACTTGTCCATGGATCTGGGGAGAGTACTGGAGGACTGGAAGAGGCAGACGTAGTGCCTTTACGCAAGGGAGGTAGTAAGGAGGTGAAGGGAAACTACTGACCTGTCAGCCTCATGTCAGTGGTGGGGAAGGTAATGGAGGCATTAATCAAGGAGAGGTGGTGGATTACCTGGAGGAGAGTGGCATGCAGGACAGTAGACAGCATGGCTTCACAAGGGAAGTCTTGCCAGACAAACCTAATTCAGTTCTTTGATTGGGTGACTCAGGTGGTTGACGGGTGGGGACATGTTGGACGTGGCATATCTAGACTTCAGAAAGGTCTTTGACACCATCCCCATAGGAGGCTGGGGAGCAAGATGGAAAGCCTGGGGTTGGGTGGGAAAATAACAAGCTGGGTGGAGGCCTGGCTGTCAGGAAGAACTCAGAGGGTTGTGCTAAATGGGGTGCACTTCAGGATGGCAAGGGTGAAGAGTGGAATGCCACAGGGGTCAGTTTGGGTCCACTTCTCTTCAATATGTACATCAGTGATATCGCTGAGGTTTGAGGAGGAGGGTGTACCTATTTGCTAATGATACAAAAATATGCAATAGGGTGGACACCCGGGGTGGGGGTGGAAGACATGAGGGAGGACTTAAAGATGCTTGAAAATGTTCTGAGACATGGCAGCTGAAATTTAATGCCAAGAAGGGTACTGTGATGCACTTGGGAGTAGGAACCGAAGAGCAGGGTAAACCCTAGGTGGGAGGAAATTAAAGTAACAGAACAGGAGAGGGATCTGGGATCATAGTCTCCTCAAACCTTGAGTGGGAATCCAGTGTAGCAGGGCAGCGGAAAGGCCAGTGAAATGTTGGCATTCATAGGCAGGGCATTACTAGCAGAAAAAGGGAGGTAGTAATGCCCTTTACAAAGCTCATGGTGAGGCCACACCTGGGTGTGGGATTCAGATCTTATCTGTGTCAATCTTTACCATTCGTCACCTTTGGGTATATGGCGGAGGTTATGACCCGTGGGAGTTTTTTTTTGATGGGTGGGCCCGGCGCACCATCGGCGCTGCCTCGAGGCCCACATGCACTGCGTGGTGCTCACCGGGTTGGCGTTAGGTGCTGTCGACTCCACCCTCCCACCAGTTCTTCGTCTCCCACCGTCGAGGTCACCTCATGGAAGCTAGAAGACTTTGAGGCCTACCTGCTCGCCAGTTTACTTTTCGACTCCGTCATTTTCTCTCTCAATTGATGGTGCTGAAGTCCGTGGTTCCTTCCTGCGGTTCCGTTTGCCATGCTTGGCGTCGCCTGGTAAGACCTTTCCAGTTATTCTATTTTCTGTGACATCGAGTCTGTTTTTGGTGTTTTTCTCCGTAGGTCATGTCTCGGTCAGAGGGCAAGAAAACTTCCAGGACAGGACAGCCCTCCATGCGACAGTGCCCATGCAGTTGAAAATATTCCGTCACCGACCAGCATGACCATTGCCTTGCGTGTCTTGGCCTGCTTCATGACATGGATTAGTGCGGCGCTGTTTCTCCATGGACTGGAGAGTACTCAAACATCGTGTGGAAGTGGGGCGGGCTCCACCGACTTTCAGAGGTCGGGTTCGCACTCGTCGGGCAAACCACGTTCTCAGCCTTTCCTTTGGGTCCCCTCCTGGTTCTATCACGAACCAAGGAGGAGGGAGCCTCGGCTTTTCCCAGCCTAGCTGTGGCTGAGGGCTCCCCGCGTGCAAGAGACCCAGTCTGTTCCCCAGGGATGGACAGGAGGCACTGTTATGGCAATCGCTCTTTGGGGAGAAGGCTCCCCAGTGTCGGATCTGGCGGCTTGAAGGCTCCAGGTCGGCGGGCGTCCCCGACGCCGTCCGGTCGGCGCCGTTTTGAGGCCTCGGTGCATTTGCGGTGCTGTGGGCTCTGGCGGTGCTGTCATCAGTGCTGGCCAGTCACTTGGCACCATGGCTACTGTCACCACCATTCACAGGCGCCGATAGTGCTAGCGACGCCGTGGGAGTTTCTAGCGCCATCTTCATCATTCTGGTGCCGTGGTTGAAGCGTGGCACCATGTCACCTCTGGAGCCTTGGCGGCTCGGCGAGTCCGCGGTGCGTGGGGGTTCCAGCGGCACCCGGACCACTGTCTGAGCTGACATCGGCGCCGTCTCTGTCCCGGGGCCATTAAGTGGCGCCGTGGGGCTGGACAGCGCGTGTCGGGTTCTGGCACCAAGATTGCTGCCCTTGTTGGAGCGTGCCCTCTGCCACTGTCCGCGGTGCTGAGGGGGTACTGGAACCATCTCGGGTGCAGTCTCCCTTTCTGGTGCCCTGTTTGGTCAAGATGGCGAGAGCCCACCCACTTTCTGGCACAGGACTTGGTCTTCACTTCTTCGGAGGAGGGTTGGACTCTGAGTTAGACAGGCAGTCTGGCTCCTTGGAGCTGACTGCTCAGGTGGACACTCTAGTAGTATCTTGACAGGCTCGACCCACCCCTCTGAGGACGGACAGCGACTACTATGGCCGGGGTCAGGGTGCTGACCAGCAGGCAGTGGGCGCACACCATTGCTATGCAGCCTGGCCTCGAGGGTTCGCTGACCCCTCGATGAGGTGGTACCCCCTCGAGTGGGTGTGCCTAGATGCGCCCCACACTTTGGGGCGTCAGAGCACCCACAGGAGGGAGGGAGTGGTGCCTCTTGGATAGCTCCTTCGAGGGCCGACCAGGGTTGCCAGCTGCCTAGGCTGGCTCTCTTGAGAGGAGGTCACTCTCAGATCCCGAGGGTCGGGGATGTGAGTTCTGTTGTGACCTTTTCGGAACCCACCTGGGCTCTGGGAGGGAGCCACAGTGCGGATCTCCACTCTTCCCCTCAGTTTCTTTGAGAGGGCCCTATTCTTTGGAGGCAGGGGACCGTCCTTCTGGATCTCACAGCCCGGTCACCTCACAGGAGGAATCTTCTGGGCGCAGCCAAGGCAGTTCAATATGGTTGTTCAGCTGTCGACTGTGGAGTCTTCCGAGCTCCTTCTTCTTCTGGAGCTCTTGGTCCGCTCCCTAACCCAGGCGGAGGTCAGTCGACTTCTCTTCTCGGCTCTGTCCCCATCCCTCTGCCACATTCTACTGCTCTCTCAGGTATTCTTGGTCCCTCCAGACCTCTCTCCTGGGAGTAGTTCAGAGCCATAGCTGCTCAGTTCCCGCTTCGTCAGGCCCATGGACAGACAGGTTTTCAACCTCCCCTGAGCAGCTGGGCTCCGAACAGCCAAGGTCCTCTGACTCCTCATCCCCTCTTCTGGAGGAGAGAAATATCTGTCCACATTTCTCCAGCTGCTGATCTGCATGAGTATCACCGATTCCTCATGAGAATGTTGGAGGACCTGCATGTCACCCCTCCCACAAAGCAATCCAGAGCACTTCGGTGCATGCCTTTGTAGGTGATTTCAGCGAGACACCCTTGTGGTGCCCCCCTGGCCTGCTTCCTTCGGGAGGCGTCGTTGCGTTCCTCACAGAGATGTCTTTCGGGTTCCTACCGCAGGGATCTCTGCCAGCAGTATTGCGCCCTCCCAGAGTCTCCAGGTTCTATGCCTCATCCGCAGTCTGGATTGGCGCAGCTGGACACTCCCAATGGGCTTCGTGCCCTTCACCGTGACTGGCCCCCAGATCAAGACTCTTGATTTTGACTTCTGGGATAGGAGGACTTTCTACTCGGAATGGTTGCTGCTCTCTATCGCAGCACATCAGGCCCACTACGCAACCTATGACAGGTTCCTGTGGTCTAGGCTCAGTCAGCTCCTAGCCTCAATGCCTGACACGCAGCAAACCAGACAAGCCATTGCACTCTCTGCACGTGGCCTGGAGATAGCAAGGCACCAAGTGAGGGTATCGTATGGTGCCAACGAGGTAGCTGCCAGGGTTGTAGGGACAGCGATCTGCACTAGGCGGACAGCATGGCTGCGTCTTTCGGTTGTCACCCTTGGCCGCATGGGGTGATTAACTCCGCTCACCAGAGAACCTGTCTCTTCTCCCGTAGAGCGGGCGGCATTTGTCGGGGCAACTCCTTCCTTCCCCTTCTGGGGTTCCCATCTCACTCTCCAGCCTCTCCAGGCCCGAAGGTTCTCCCTCTTAGTGTGTCACCCACTGAGAGCTAATGGACTCTGTCCCTTAGGGTTAAAGAAAAACCCCTTGGGGGCTCGGCACTCACCCAAAGGTGATGAATGGTGAAGCTTGGCGCAGATAAAATATGAAAATTACATACCTACCTTAATTATGATCTTTCTATGCATCTTCACCATTCATCACAATCCCGCCTCCATACCCTGGGGCCTCAGTCTCTGGGTCCCCTCCTCTCTGTGCCCAGCCTCACCCCCTCCTTTCTTTAGTCAGGAGTGGGGTAAACAGGGGCACATGGGGATGATGTTTCTAAGGAAGAGTGGTCAGCATAGGGGCACTTCTTCTCCAGTGCTCTAGCTCCACCCCTGTAGGGTGGGGTTGGCAGTTGCCCTCCATTCTCTCCTCCTCCTTTGTTCCCGTCCATCTTTAATTAGCATTGTCCGTTGGACATATCGTTTATTATTCAAACCCCCAAAAAAAAAAACAACTCATTTTCTTTCACCAAACATTTTCCCCTAAGGAGAATTCCCAGTCCTGTCTTTCTTCCAGAATAGCCGCTTTCTGCTTTTGGAGTTATTGCCAGTAATTCCGTGCCTTGAATTCTGACAATGAGCCTTTGGCTACTCCTTGCAGTTCCTATACAATCTGGAGACAAGTCAAGGTTCCAGGGTATGGTTGTTACCTTTCTCCCCCCATGCTTATCCTAAATCCTTCCTCTCTCCTTTTCCTATTTCCAGTGATTGAGGCCCCTACCCAATTCCCTTAGACTTCCTTCTTATTCTGTCCTTTCAGTCATTTATTTCTCCTTTTATGTTATTATATATCTTTTCCTTTATCTGTCCTTTGGACTTTCTTTTCCCACCCTCCAACCCTTTTCCTCCCTCTCAGCAACTCAGAACTGGCAGGAGGCGGAGTCGACAGCACCTAACAGCCAGCCCGCATAGCGCCACGCGGTCGTCAGCCCTCGAGGCAGTGCTGATGGTGCGTCGGCTCACCATCAAAAAAAAGGTTCCTGTGAACGTGACCTCCAGCCATATACCCAGAGGTGATGAATGGTGAAGATACAGAAAGATCATAATACGGTGAGTGCGTAATTTTCATTTATGGAGGCAACATCTTAGCAAGGATACAGATGCATTGGAGGGGTTCGAGAAGGGCAGTCAAGATGGTGCAAGGTATGCAGGGAAATTCATACGAGCAGAGGTGTAAGAGCTGGATCTGTATACGCTGGAGACAAAGGGAGAAAGGGAGACATAATAGAAACTTTTAGATATGTAAGGGGCTCAATAAAGTGGGAGAAGAGTTTACTTAATAGGAAGGAGGGTCAAAACTAGAGGGCACAGTCTCAGACTGCAAGGAAGAAGATACAGGGGCAATGTGAGAGGTGTTTCTTCATGGAGAGGTTGGTGGAGCCCTGGAACAGACTAAGAGACAGAGTGGTGGGGCTAAATTGGTGGAAGAATTCAAAGGGCAAGGGACAAGCATATGGGGCTGAGTATCAGGGGAGTGCAGGGCTGGCAGGAGGGAAGGTATAGGGGAAAAAAGGGCAGGCTAGATGGGCGGTATGGTCCTTTTCTGCTGTCAAGCTTCTATGGTTCTATGATATGATTCTTCAAAGATGGACCATGAACTGAAGAAACAAGTATCCGGTTCAGTGTATTTCAGTGGGGGTTGAACTCAGTTGCTTATCTTGGCCAGTTTTGCATTTTTGCTGAAAATTTTAACATGCCTTCTTTCGGACACCACCTCATGAACAATTGCACTGACATTAGGGAAGTCTGTCCCGAAGGTTATTTCGGTACCTGCACAAAATCATTTTTCACCCAGGAGTTGAACATTTTCTCTGCTCTATCTTTTTTTTTTTTTTTTTAACTAGTTGGCCTTTGAGGCTAGGAGGAGCTTACTTTTCATCTTGAAGGTGAGGCATAGAAGGAATATTCCAACCTCCCATTGAGAGAGGGCCAGTTCTGGGATTCCAGCACTCTGCAATGGTGTTCCTTGGGAGAAGCACCTACTGTGAAATGACCTATAGTATGATAGAATATTTTAAGCTTTTATAATTTTGAGTATCTAACAGAGTGGAGGACTGGGGAGCTGTAGAGTAAGGTGAAGAGTAGTGTTAGCAATGTGTAAATACGACTCTTTGGTGAGGTAGGATTAACTGATATAGGAGACCAGTTTTTGATGTAAGGATTTGGTGAGATATTCTACATAGACCATAACAGTTATGTCCTGGTCTGAAAATGCCCAGGTACTGCATGGAGTCTACTACATCAATCTTGGATCCATCTGAGAAGGAGGGGTTAGTAAATGCTGCCTTTGTGGGCCTAGTCGTTTTGGTCCAAAGAGAATGCCCTTGGTCTTCTTACCATCAAGGACCAATTTGTTTATTTGGAGCCAGTCCTCGGTAAGTGCAGGTCTCTAGTGAACAGTTCATTCAGCTTTGTGACTTCATTAGAGCTTGATATATTACACATCATCTGCATATAGCAATATTCACTTCCCGCGGTTGCTGGCATTTCATTGACATACAGGGGAAGAGTAGGGGACTCAGGATAGATCCTTGTGAGACCCGTCCCGAATGTAGCATTTATTGGACAGATCACCTTTCCATTTAACAAACTGTGATCTGTTTGTAAGGTAATCAGAAATCACCGCAGACACAAGTTGTCTAGCCCTAAGGATACTAATTTTGTTAGAAGTATCTGGTGGTTCACCAGATCAAA
Source organism: Neoceratodus forsteri (assembly GCA_016271365.2). Classification (NCBI taxonomy): domain Eukaryota; kingdom Metazoa; phylum Chordata; order Ceratodontiformes; family Ceratodontidae; genus Neoceratodus; species Neoceratodus forsteri. Next base: position 343,154,472 of record CM057459.1, read on the forward strand.
GGACTTGGTCTGGTTAATAGAAAGACTGCTCCAGTCACTTGGCCATTGTCTAGTGCCTTCAGGATGTCTGTGGTCCAGTGGACTAAGGCAGTGTCAGTCCCATGTTTTTCAGAACCCGTACTGATTTGCAGTGAGTGTCATGCTGTTCAGTGTAGTCAATGACCTGGTTGTAGACTAGTTTCTCTAATAGTTTGCTTAAGATGCAAAGGATTGAGATTGGGCAGTAGTGTTCTACTTGTTCTTGTACCCGCCTTTATGCACCTGAGTCACAAGGGCCACTTTCCAAATGGAGGGTATCCTCTACAGATAGATCTGTTGAAGAGCAGTGCTGTAGCAGAGGCAATTACTGGAGCTGCTAGAATAAGGAGTTTAAGGTCACGCTTATTGTATCCTGCAGCACCTGTAATTTTGAGTCTCTTGAGGACTAAGAGCACCTCCTTCCTTGTCAAGTCTGAAATGGAAGTTGGGGTATGGGAGATTGCATGCTGTGAGGTCAGGGGTGAGGAGAGGAGAGGAGACTTGTGGATGATTCTTAAACCTAAGTTGGTGAAAAGGAGTTTAGCACCATGGTTGAGTTGCAGGGGTTGACACAACGCTTACCACTGACTACTTTATCACTATCACTTTGTGAGGTCCACCCTTTAGAAGAGCATTAAATTGGGACAAGAACTTTTTTGATCCGCTAAGTTCTTATCTTGTAGATTCCTAAGGTAGCTCCTTTTAACAGTCATTAACTCTCTTTTACAGGTGTTCCATGACTCTCTGTATCTTTGCCATTCCCTAGAGAGGCCTGAGGTTTTAAAGGTTGCCCATGCTTTATCTCTTTCTTTCAGGAGCTTTTTGAGTTCTCTGGATAACCACTTTGACTTTTGTCCCCAGAGTCTGAGTTATCTTAGAGGGCGTGTTTGTTTGCAGCAGAGAAAGTTATCAGAGAAAAAGTCTAATGCTGAGTCTATAGTGGGGTATTCTTCTTTGACCCCAATCTACCCGGATAATGTAATTAGGAAGGTTTGTATCAAAGATTGAGAAATCCCGGCCCAGAAGGTTTTGGGGGTTCTGGTAGTTACTCTTCCATATTCTGCCCTTGCCCCCCTTGACCTATCCCTACCCTTCTCCCTCCCTGCTCTGTGCTCACCTAGCCCTCCCACTCCCAATGTCAGCAGTGTCAGTGGCTCAGTGGGTAGCACACTTGCCTCTGAGCCGGAGATCAGAGGCTGTGGGTTCAGTTCCCACATCTGGCATTTGGGTTAATATCCCAGTACTGACACTAGTGCAGCACGAGAGGGTGCTGCACTTCTGAGAGTGCCGTCTTTCGGATGAGGCGTTAAACCGAGGTCCCGTCTGCCTGGATTGGTGGTAGTTCAGGTGGATGTTAAAGATCCCATGCACTTATCGAAAGAATAGGAATTTCCGGTGTCCTGCCAATTTTCCCTCATTCACTAAAATGCCACCAACAGCTTAATCTGGTTCAAGGTCAGTTGGCATTCATCTGTATCCCCTCCCGGGTCGTGCCTGAAAATAGGCAGGATTTGTGTAGTGCACTTACCGGTCAACAAAACTAAATAAAATAAATAAAAATAAAATGTATCCTTCCTATCCTGTCTACTTATCTTCTTGATGCAGGCATACATTGTACAATGCCTCAGCATACCTAGTGCTTTATGTTTGAATTCTGTAACCTCCATGTATATTTTCTCCATATTTGTCCACAGTATTGTACCTTGTTGTCTAATGTATCTGACGTGGAACCTTTCAATGAGTATCCACTCATAGGTATTATCGAGATCACAATAAATAAAATAAAATAAATATTCGAATATTGGGGCATGGTAAGCTTATTGAGTCAGCAGAGATACCTACCGCTTTTAATCCATCCGGTTTCAAAGCAAGGATCCAATCAAGGGTAGTGTGATTGCTGGTTTTGTTATTGATGAGGTACTTACAAGTTGAGTGAGTTGGACAGCATGCAGAGCAATCTTTATGCCACCTCTGATGTCCTCGACCAATGCAGATTAAAGTCTCTCAGGAGGGTATCCTTTCACCTCCAGGAAGGTCAAGTAATGCCTCAGTCTGGTTTTAAGGGCGTTACGCTACTTTGGGTGGGTTGTAGATACTACCTATCAGTACAGACTTTGCGCCTCCTACTAGCAGCTGAATGAAGACTGACTTTAATAGCACAGGGTGGGGACTAAGTAGGCCTTCATTGAGGACTTCGCATGAATTAGGTTACCACCTCCTTTTTCCCGTCTATCCTGCCTGAATTTTGTGAATCTGGGAGCTCACCCTCATAGGGTAATATAGTTGGCTTGAGCCACGTTTCTGAGAAGGCAGCTATGTCGGGAATACTCATTATGAGCAGTGGTAGCTTTCTGGCTGATAACTTTGGTTGTGCCCATAGTCAGATTTGGTACAGTCACTGCCAGGTGGCAGCGAGTTGGACAAGTTGGGCCTAAGTCCTTCCCTCACCACAATACTGTGTTGTTATAGCGAACATACAAAATGTCAATGTGCTAAAAGGTGCAAAAATGCAAATGTTTATGCTTACAAAAACATAAAACAAAAACCCTCAAATTCCTAAGCATGAAATCTACATACAAATACACAAACACAAAAAACTGCAAGACAAAATGTCATGTACCAGAAAACACTGTAGTGCAGTTGTGAGAGGTTGAGTCTTTGAATAGCTAAGTAACTCCTTACATAGAAACATAGAACTTGTTGGCAGAAAAGGCCTACCAGGCCCACAGTATGCCTATCAAACCGCTCGGATTTCCCTTCCACCACCCCCTGGAAGTACCAGTCCTTGTGTTTTCCCATGCTCTCTTGAAACCCCCATGGTTCCTGCCTCCACCACCTCTCCTGGGAGTATGTTCCAGCTATCCACCACCATCTCTGTAAAGTAGAATTTTCTGATGTTCTCCCTGAATCTCCCCCTACTATCTGCATGTTGTGTCCCCTTGTTTTGATTTTCCTTTAGCTGGAATATATCCCTGCTGGTACCTTGTTGAAACCCTTGATAGACTTGAAGTTCTCAATCATGTCCCCCTTTCCCTCCTCTGTTCGAGGAGTACATGTTGAGGTCCTTCAGCCGTTCATCATGTGACAGATGCCAGGGCCCCCTACCATTTGTTGCCTATCTCTAGATGCCTTCACCTCTCCACATCCTTCCTACGTTATGGCCTCTAGAACTGGACTCCATACTCAAGGTGTGGCCTGACAAGCTGTCTGTAGAAATCCAAGGAAGCGCACATTGAATAACTGCCGTGCAGCTCTCGAAATGGGGACCAACTCAAATGCAGACAAAATACAGAGAATGAGAGCTCAACCAAACATCAGGCACTGTGAGATACACGTAGTTCGATGGCGACAAAAATACTACACAAGAGTGTATCCTTGTGTGCAAATGCCCTACAATTTATTAAACAAAGTCTCCACAATAGTAAACAAATGAGCAGTGCAAGCGAACTGCAGATACAAAACCCTAAGCGCCTCGACTCTCGCGAGTTTTCAAAGGGGTAATGAGACCTAACATCCAAGCACTATTTAAATGCTGAATAAATTAATTATACATGAGCCATGTAGCTCAAGATTTAAAGTACACTGTATTCATAGCATTTGAAATAGCAAAATAGACCCCAATCGTAGGTTTTAAATTTTATAGAAAAAATAAGTTACTAATATAGTAAAAACCTGATTCTGAGCTTCAAGAAATGATTAGTGTTCTTTTTCAAGCGCATTTATAGCACATTTATAGATTTCAGTGAGAATCAGGTTTTGAAGATCTGGGTTCAATTGGAATCCTGTTATAGAGAGAGAAAAACAAATTAGTGTTTGAACACTCAAAGTGTGATAAATTTTAAATAAATGAACTCTAATTCTAATTTGGGGTTCACAAATAAATTAATAAATGGAACACAATCAAAAGTCAAAAAAAGGTCACATATATAGTTCAGGACAGTTAAGACTAACGAGTCCACAATAACTATCTAATTCTCTAAGAAATGGTTTGATATCCCATTTTTCATTAAGCCTATTCGGTTTGACAGAATTCATTTTGAAAATCACATACATTAAGCTTTTCAGCAACCTGTTTGCTCTATACGCCCCTAGAGATAAATTAGGTATTTGTTCAAGTTCCATGAATTTTAATTCATTGGGTAATGAGTTGTGGTGCTGAGTAAAGTGTACACCAGTAGGTGTATCTTGGTTATTAATAACAGATCGCATGTGTTCCTGGATCCTTTGTTTTAGTGGTCTCACAGTTTACCAATGTACACAAGCTTACCACGAACACCAAAGGGCATATACCACATATGAGGTATCGCGTGATAAGTTCCCTTATGTCCATTTAACATTTTGTTCTTTTGGATGCAAAAGATGTTTCCAGTGTTACCGTATTTACAAATATTGCAACTTTTACATGTAAAAAAAAAATGTGTCCTTTTAGGGAGCCAGGTAACAACGCCAGGATTTTCAATTTTCTTTTCTAGGGACATGGATATGTTGTTCATCCACATTATTGGCAGGTTCCTTGCCGCTTTAAATCTTGCGGAAGGGCTTCAAGCTGGCTCCTCCACCCACCGGGTGGTAAAACTCTCTGCTCCGCCCCATGGCGTAGATCTTCCTTACCGCTTGGAAGCTCAGGTTCCCTCCTTAGCAGCGTTGCGATTAAGACTGGTTCCTAATTCTTGAAAAGTTGAAATTAAAAGTTTTTGCTAAAAGACTTGGTCTTCTTCTCCTCGTGGCTGCGATGGACCGTCGACTCGGTTCTGGAGGTGCCCTTGCGGGCAGAAGATGTCTAGGGCGGATCCGCACTCCACGTCGTCTACTGCCTGGGCCTTGAAGCCGCGACCCGCGGAGCCTGCGACTTGTGCTCTTCCTTTTATTCGTCGCCCGAAGACCGTGCCTCATTACAACTGGGGCACCCGAAAAAAATTCCACGGTGAAATCTAAAGAGGCCCGATTGGCGGTGTCCGCGGCGGGCTCGGCGGATCAGCTAGAGCAGATGATAGCCCTCGAAGAAGGCCCGGCGCGGGCCGCTTCTACCTTGGCTGCGGCATTTGTCCTCGCTCTTCGGTGCCTCGTACTCGGCTTCTTTTAATGAGCTTTGTCTGACCCTCTCGACCAAGGTGAGGGTCCAACTTCTTCGGGACCTTTTCCAGGTCCAAAAGAGCAAAAAGTAAGTCTCTCCGTCGGCGGCTCTTGGGAGGCGGAAAGATCCCCCTCCCTTGTCGGCAGTCGACTTGATCGACCCCTCAGCTTCGACCACTGGCTTCACGGTGTCCCTGTCAGGCCAGTTGACCGAGACTCCCTGTCGGCGGTTGAGATTTTCGACCCGTTAGGCGGGTTGTCGGCTGGAAAGCTGAGAATCCCTCTCCCAGTTTCCCCGGTGGGAGTTGAGGATCCCGTCGGCTCGTCTGTGCCTCCGGTTCCGGAGCCTTGATGGGATCGTCCGAGCCGAGAAGGTGCCGATTTCCGACACTTCTCCTCGCCTCCCTCGGCCTAGTCGAGACTCTCGGTCTCGGACATCCTCATGATCAACCGATCCCCCGCCTTAGGCGGTCTCGGTTCGGCACGCTTGACAAGCCTTAGCCGCTCTTCCTCTCCTTGGGCGGGGAGGCTTGAGCGCAAGTTCGTCAGTCACGAAGGTTATGTGGCAACAGCTCCTTTTGACGAGGAATAAGCCGACCCAGTCGTCTTCCCGGCCATTAAGTGGCTGTCACGGAGCAGCGAAACAACCCTCGTTGTAGTCGAGAAGCCTGTTCTCAGGCGGTTGTTCGACCAATTCCAGCTGCCCACCGATTCTGGTGGAACCTCCGCCTCCACAGCCATTGGTTGGGGCTCCGACCAAAAATTCTCGGTCGGCTTTGGGTTTGCCCCATAGGCTGTCTGTCACCCTCACTCCCGATAAACCTCGGCAGGTGGAGGGTGGCTCAGGGCGAGCAGCTCTTTGAGGACTCTTCTGAGTCGGATGATGGTTCCTCCCTCTTCTCCAAGCGCATGGACTTGGAGTCCTCGGGAGGGCAGTCAATGGGCGATAGCCCTTCGTCCTTCTTAGGGTTGCTTCGACTCATCTCGAGTCCACGGGATGAAGCTTCGAACCCGTTCCTAAGCAGGCCAGTATCCCTCACGGAGATTCTGGACGAGGATTCTCCTCCGGAGGCCTTTCCGGTGGCGAAGCCATAGTGAGTCGGCCTTGGAACTTTGGCAGCATCCTGCTTCCTGCCCTCGCCTTGGCCAGGTTGGCCAGGAAGTATCACGGTCCCACGGTTCCCTGTCGGTTTGAACACCCCTCGGCCGAGGGTTGGTTACCGACAGCGTTTTCCGGCGTGCTGGGAACACCAGGGATGTGGACAAACCTCCCGACAAGGAATCCAAGAAATTGGATTATGCGGGGAAAGTCTATGCTGCGTCTCTCTCGGCCTTCGTCAGGCCAGTTCGGCCGTCCTCATGGCGCATTTTCTCACGCCCTGTTGGGCTCCCTGGATGAGGTTGTCCCTCATCTTCCCGCAGATCTGCAGACTACGGTCAGGCAGGTGCGGGACCAGGGCAGGGCAGTGGCTAAACAGCAGTTCAGACTCCGTTAGACATCGGGGACTCATGTGCCAGGTCTGTGGCGGCCGCGGTGGCCATCGTCGTCAGGCTTGGCTGAGGATATCCACCTTTACCTCGGATACCCAGCACAAGTTGGCGGATGTTCCCTTTGGGGACTGACCTCTTGACCCTGGGGTGGAAGGTCACCTGCAGAGGATCGAGAAGTCAATGCTACCTTGGACTCGGTCTCTTCTGCTCAGAAGGACAAAGGCCGCAAGCCACAGCCTAAGCCCTTTCGTCCTTCTGGGCCCGTAGCGCGCCCGGCCCAACAGCGTCAGGGCCAGCAGGCTCGACCTTGGTATCCCAAGCCCAAGCCGTCGGCTTCCTCCAACAGGAAGCAGGGAGGTAAAGGCCAGGAGGTCCTCGGCCGGTCCCTCCTCCAAGCCTTCCCAGTGACGGGCTGAGGGGTGTCGCCTCCATCCCTGTCACCTCACCCCTGGTTCCCCCATTGGGAGGCGGCTCAGACACTTTCTTTCCGCCTGGTCCGCTGTTACCATGGACAGGTGAGTACTGGAGGTGGTGGGAAAAGGTCTACCTCTGGAATTCGAGCAGGCCCGCCCTTCAGAGCCGTCGCACCTCGGGGCCTCGGGGTCCGCAGCCTCACTGGCGGCTCGCCCGAGCCGACATCGCTCTCCTCCTCAAAGGAGGTGATCACAGAGGTAGAGGACCCCCTTCAGACCCGAGGTTCGTGTCCAGGTATTTCCTGGTTCCGAAAGCGGACGGGGGCTGGCGCCCCATTCTCAACCTACGACCTGAACAAGTTCCTAAGGTCTCGAACCTTCAGGATGGTCACTCTGGCACAGATAATACCATCTCTGGAACACGGGTGTGGTTCTGCTCTCTGGACCTACAGGCGCGTTCTTTCCGTCCCTGTCTGTCCGTCACCCGGAGACTCCTCCGCTTCGGCGGAGGGATCCCTCTTCGAGTTCTGAGCCATGCCCTTCTGCTTATCTCCAGCTCTAGGGTCTTCACCAAATGCATGGCAGTGGTGACAGCATTCCTCTTTGCGCCCGGTCGGGTGTACCCTTACCTGGATGATTGGCTGATAGCAGCCCCTCCAGGCGGGAGGTGGAGCGGTCCAGAGATCTGGCCCTCCAGGTTTGCTCTCAAGTCGGCCTTCTCATCAAGAGGCCAAGTCGGAACTCGAGCCGAAGCAGGTGATCCTGTTCATCGGGGCAGAGCTCGACTCTCTTCGAGCAAACACGGCTCCGGCGGACAGGGCCGAGTTCTTACCTCCTTTGCCCAATCATTTCTGGTTGGGCATCGCTCTCCCGGGACTTCCTCGCCTTCTGGGTCTCATGGCGGCCTGTACCAGCGTGGTCTGTTGGGCCCGCTGGCACATGTCGCCCCTTCAGTGGGGACTGGCCAGCTAGTGGTCTCACAATGCTGCGATCCTTTGGACCAGCTAGTGATAGTGACCGGGGAGATGTGGACACGCTCTCCAGTGGTGGACCATTCCATGTCATCTGCAGGAGGGCATCCCGTTTTCCGCCCTGAGCCGACGGTCTCTCTGCGACCGGCGCTCTCTGATGGGTTAGGGGTGCCCATCTGGGGAACACAGTGCACGGCCTCTGGTCCCAGCGAGTCGATGCCACATCAACCTGCTGGAGCTCAGGCGGTCCGCCTAGCTCTCACCGCCTTTGCTCCGTTTCTCCGGGGTCAAGTGGTCCGAGTCAGGCGGACAATACCACAACCATGTACTACCTGAACCGCCAGGGCGGGGCGTGCTCCATGCTTCTATGCAAGGAGCTCTCCGCATTTGGTCACTCGTGCGCAGCCTGGAGGCGGATGATCTAGCCATTCATGTGGCAGGGCCTCCAACACCTGGCCGATGCCCTGAGCCGGAGGGGCTGCATCTCACAGTGGTCTCTCCTGCGGTGGTAGTGCAAGATCTGTTCTCCCACTGGGGCACACCTCAGGTGGACCTGTTTGCCTCAGGGAAGCCAGGCTGAGCTGTTTCATGCCCTCCCCTCAGCAGGGCTCGCTGCAGGGGATGCCTTCTCGGGCTGTGGACCCAGGGCCTCTTCGCCTTTCCCCATTTCCCTTGATTCACAAGATGCTTCTCAAAGCAAGGAGGGACAAAGGCAGGTGATCCTGATAGCCCCAGACTGGCCCCCAGTTTGGTACCAGATCTCCTCAGCCTCAGCTCCAGGCTCCGAGGCAGCTTCAGCTCGCCCAGACCTGCTTTCAGTCAATTAGGGAAGGTGTTCCGTCGGACCTTCAATCCCTGCACCTGGCGGCCTGATTCCTGGGGCTAGAGTTCCAGGCCTTGGGTCTTTCTGACGAGGTCCTCAATGTGGTTGAGGCATCCCGTGAAGTCGACCAGAAAATGCTCGCCTTCAAATGGAAGAGATTCTCCATTTGGTGTCAGGACAGGGCCTGGACCCTTCCTTCTGTTCTGTGGCAAGCATTTGGACTATTTATGGTCCCTTTCTAGTCAAGGGCTTAGGTGACGACCTAAAGGGTGCACGCAGCCATCTCTGCTTGCAGGCGCGGGCGGGAAGCAGTCGGTGGTGCAGGAACAGGTGGTCGGGCGCTTTTCAAGGCCTTGATCACATTTCCCCTCTGGTGCGAGAACCTCCACCTCCGTGGGATCTACTGCTGGTACTGGCAAAGCTCATGGGCAAGCCATTGAACCAATGCACAGGTGTGAACTCTCTCACCTGTCGTGGAAGACCGCCTACTTGGTGGCTATCACGTCAGCCAGAAGGATGGGAGAGCTCCAGGCGCTTTGCATCGAGTCTCCTTACCTGGTCTTCCACAGGGACAAGGTTGTCCTCGCCCCCACCGAAATTCCTTCCGAAGATGGTGTCGGAGTTTCACCGTAACCAGGTGCTGACTCTGCCGTTGTTCTACCCCAATCACACCTCGGAGGCCGAATATAGGCTCCATACTCTGGACCTAGAAGAGGCGCTCGCTTATTATAAGGAGCGCGGCTGAAAGTCGGAGAGATTAGCCAGCTGTTTGTCACCTACGCTGAAGCGCATCTGGCAGACCTGCAGCCAAGCAGGCGATAGGCAGGTGGGTCACCTCCTGCATAGATCGCTGCTATAAGTTGGCGGAATGGAGCCTCCCAGAGGATAAGAGCTCATTCTACCGTCATACTGCTGCATCGGTGGCTGCTTCCAGGGCGTCCCTATCCAGAAATCTGCAGGGCTGCTACCTGGAAGTCAGCACACCCCTTATTACCCATTACCACATCGACCTTGAGTCACGCCGGGATGCTGGTTTTGGGGCCTCGGTTCTCAGTCCTTATTTCCCAAGTAAGTATTGGGGTGTGCACTTGCCTCCCTCCTCCCGGAGAACTGCTAGAGTCTGCCAATAAGTGTGGATGAACAACATATCCATGTCCCTAGAAATACAGGTTACTCACCTGTAACAGGGTTCTAGGAATGGTATATGTTGTTCATCCACGACCACCAGACCTCTCCCGGCCGACGCACAACCTGAGCTTCCAGCGGGCAGATCTGGCGTCAGGGGCGGGCGAGGTTATACCACCTGGGTGGGTGGGAGAGCCAACTGAAGACCTTCCGGCTAGATTTAAGCGGCAAGGACCTGCCAATAAGTGTGGATGAACAACATATACCATTCCTAGAACTCCTGTTACAGGTGAGTAACCTGTATTTCAAACAACATGAAGTCTTGCTATATTATGACAATAGCAGTTAGCCACAGCACTTGAACTGCCCGGAGAGGAAAGAGTTAACTCCATACAGGATGGAGTTCTGGCGACGCTCCTCTTAGAAGCTCTATCTGGCTAGTTTCAAATAGAAACTGTCAGATTCTTTACTCCGCCTCACTGAACAGTCGCTCCGAGATCTCTCCTTCAGCTCGGTTCATTTCTCGGTTAAAATCAGTATTTCTCGGTTAAAATTAACGGGAAAAGTATTTTATTTTACCGCATTCGGTTCAAGCTCTATCTGGTAACCGTAAGTACAGGTCTTTAGTCTGTGTGGAAATTGTTATTTCGGTTCGGTTCTGAACCGATCAGTTTCTACAAATACTTTTAAAAGCATTGTATCGAATTTAAGTCACGGTTCGGTTCTTATCGGTTCTAAAAAAGCGGACTTTTAATTTTGGTTTTCAAATACCGTGACACGGTTAGGAACGATAAGGGTGTCTTGCCTGGCACTGCCATTAAAAGGGCAAGTTTTGGTTAGGCTGGCATTATGTCTGAAACCCAAAAGAAAAACCGGGCCCACAGGTTTCAACACTGTGATGCTTGTGGGAAGCCTTTGCCAAGGCTGACCCACACACCACATGTGTTTATTGTCTGAGGTTTGACCACCTCAGTCAGACTGCCAGATTTGCAAGAATTTCCCTGCAGCCACCCTGGAAAAAAGATTGGCAGGCTCAGGAACAAGAGGCAAAAAGTCCGCTGACCCGGATGGCCAGCCGGTCCAGTACCAACTGGACCAGAGGGTGACCCTCTGACCAGGCGAGACTTCCTCGGCAAAGAAAAGCTGGTTCTGTGAGACCAGCCCAATAAAAATCTAGAAATCAGTAGGTCTGGGTCCAAATTGCCTCTCCAACTGCTGCAGAGATAGCAAAAGCCATACAAATTGTCCAGTCACTGTCTCAGGGACCGTCCGAACCACCATCAGTTGGCAAAGGTTGGTTCGTCCGGTCCCAGTGGTTCAAGTATGATGTTGAGAATTTTATGAACCACAGGAGGGAGGAGGATTATGAACAGTATGTATGTGGCTGGGAGGGTCTGGATGTGCCCATTGAACGGACATCTCTCCAGACAGACCATTAGAATCTCCCTTTGCTGTCTGAGTCCCCATCTCATTTATTTTTTATAAGATACAGTTATGCAGTTAGCCAAGCAGGCCCATGGCCAGCTGGCTAGTGAATGGAACAGGTGGCTGCTGATGGCATTGAAGCCTCTAAAGTTCAATTTCATGCTGCTGTTGATGTTAATGATGTTTCCTCTAGGGTCATGGCCACTTCTGTAGCTTTCCGTGGGTTGGCATGGCTCAGGTGCACTAATCTGTCACAGGACACTCAGTCTAAGGCTATGGATTTTCCTGTGGTAGGAAATTCTCTGTTTGGGGAGCAGACAGAGAACTATATGAAAAAGATGGATGAATACAGAACTACCTACAAAAGTGCCCAGGCCAGGGCGGCAAGCCACTCCCCAGAGGTACACACCCAGAGGTAGGGCAGGCCTTTCCACAGGCCTTTTATCAATCCCAAGCCTCCTCTGCTTTCGCTCAGAGGGTTTTCAGAGGCAGATGGGCGCAGGTAAGCCGTCCCCACCCCTCAGCCTAAGGCATCTGCCAAGCAGGCACCCTGATGGGGTGCCCAGGGCCATTCTCCTGTACCAGTAGGGGCAGGTTGGCTTACTTCAGTCGAACTGGATGTCCCTAACCCGGACAAATGGGTCTTGGAAGTAGTAAGCCAGGGTCTGGTTCTCAGCTCAAACAGTTTCCAAAGATGAGGGCCAGACACCTTCCACCTACAAGCTCCTAGAGACCCTTGCTCTGGAAGCAGAGGTCTCTGCCCTGTTAAATTGCAAAGCAGTGGAAAGGGTTCCTCCTTTACACCAGGGCAGGGTCTGTACTCAGATACTTTCTTACCCCAAAAAGACAGGAGAATGGCGGCCCATCCTAGACTTAAGATATCTGAACAAACACCTTTTGAAACCAAAGTTCAAAATGTTAACTCTGGCAATGATATTGCCCTCACTGAAACCAGGGGACTGGCTAGCCTCCCTGGACCTCAAGGATGCTTATTTTCATGTCTTAATCAGGCCTTCTCACGAAAGTACCTCAGGTTGAACTGCCCTCAGGCCACTACCATTTCAGGGCAATGCCCTTCAGTCTTACCTCTGCTCCAAGGGTAGTCATGAAATGTCTAGCCATGGCAGTGGCTCATTTAAGAAGGCAAGGGTTGCTGTTTTCCTTACCTGGACGACTGGCTCATTGTAGGACAGTCTCCAGAACAGGTGAAATCCCACTTGCAAGTCACCCAGCAGCTTCTCACCTCCTGGGATTCCTGCTAAATCTACCAAAGTCAGTTCTAGAACCAGTTCAGGTACTTACTTTCATAGGTGCGAATTGGACACAAAGCTGCCAGGGCCTTCCTCCCTTGGAAAGGGTAGAAGTTGATTGCCCTGGCCTCCTCTTTCACCCTGCAGGTCTCTCGACCAGCAAGACACTTTTGCAGCTCTTGGGGCACATGGCGGCCTCCACAGCTGTAGTACAAGGAGCAAGATTTCAAATGAGAGACATTCAGTTTCATTTGAGGGCCTTTTGGTCCCAAGGAGGGACCCCTTACCAAACTGGTTCCACTGACCCGAACCCTGATCCTAGCTCTTCAGTGGTGGCAAGATCAGAGCAATTTAAGACTGGGGTCCCTTCATTCCTATCTCACTCCCTCACCCTCACTACGGATGCCTCCCTCCTGGGGTGGGGAGCACACCTGGGCAACCTTTCCACACAGGGAGTGTGGTCCCCAGGAATCTCTGCTCCACATCAACTTGCTGGAACTCAGAGCTGTCTTTTTAGCTCTTCAAGTTTTTCTCGTCTGTCCAGAACAAAGTAGTCCAGGTCAGAACAGACAATACCTCAACAATGTGGTACATCAACAAGCAAGGGGGCACTCGGTCGTCGGCCTTGTGCACGAGGCAATGAAGTTGTGGTCTCTGGCTTACTCCTGAACACTTGTCTAATAGCAGTTCATCTGCCAGGGAAGGACAATGTCCTAGCGGATGCCCTCAGCAGGATTTCTCAGGGCCATCACGAATGGTCCCTGAATCCTCAGTGCTGGGGACAGTTTTGCCAGATGGGGCACCCCTCAGATAGAACCTCTTCGCAGCCCCAGACAACCACCAACTTTCACTGTTCTGTTGCAGGCCCCAGTGATGGGCTTAGTCCCCTGTATGCCTTCTTTTGGATTGGGAAGGAAGTTTCTGTATGCTTTCCCCTTCCCCTCTTCTTTTCAAGGTGTTAGTAAAAATCAGATCCCAGCATTGCAAGGTGATTCTGATTGCACCAGACTAGGCCAGGCAACCTTGGTCCCACTCCTGCTATCACTAACAGTCCACCTTCCCTGTGCCTTCCCAGGATTCACAATCTGCTGACCTGTGCCCAGGGAGAGTATGGTATCGAACCTCAAATCTCTCAAACTCAAAGCCTGGCTCTTGAGGTTAGAATTTGCTGATTTACACCTTTCTCAAGGTGTCCTTGATATTTTAAAGGCCTCTAGAAGCCTTCCACTAGAGCCACTTATAATTCCAAGTGGAAAGGTTTTCCATCTGGTGTTCTGGAAGCATATTGCCCCAGAATCTGCTGATTTACCCATTTTGTTGGACTACATGGTCCATCTTAATTCTCTGGGCCTCAGACCAGCTACCTTAAGTTCATTTGGCAGCTGTCTCTGCTTTTATTTCAGCAGGAAAGCCTTCCTCCCTTTCCTCTCACCCTGTGTTTTCCAAGTTTTTAGGGGGTTACTCCATACCAACCCTCCTTTTCGGGACCCAGCCCTGCCTGGGACCTCAATGTTTGCATTGCTCAGTTAATACGACCCCTTTTGAACCTCTGTCTTGGCAGACCATAAGTTCTTAACTTGGAAAACTGTGTTTCTAGTGGCCATCACTTCTGCTAGGCAGCATAAGTGAGTTACAAGCCCTTTCAGTGAAAATGATTTTATTTCTTTTCACAGGGATAAGGTAGTCCTCAGGACTAACAGAAAGTTTTGCCTAAAGTGGTTTGGTTCCATCTTAACCAATCCATCTCCCTTCCAGTATTTTTCACTGAGCATTCTTCCTCTGGCGAAAGGAGATTGCACAGTTTGGATGTTAAGAGGGCATTGAGTTACTATTTGGAGCGCACCAAGGGTCACAGGTTGAATCCACCAACCCTTTCTCACCTATGGTGAGGTTGGCAAGAAAACCTGCCACTAAGAGGACAATTGCCAGGTGGATTGTCTCTGTATCAATTTTGCTACCAAAACTGGGTGAGAGAACTCCCCTCAGGTTTGAGGGCCCATTCTACCAGAGGTACAGCTGCATCTCTGCGGCTGCTAGAGATATTCTATTTTGAAATCTGTCAAGCTGCAACCTGGAAAACAGTTCACACTTTCAAAAGCATTACTCCCTGGATGTCCAGGCCAGGAGAGATGCTCGGTTTAGCACAACCGTGCTTCAGAGTCTATTCCTAAGTAGGTTCTGTCCCTCCTCCATGGAGGTACTGCTGTGTAGTCTGTTATTGTCATAATATAGCAAGACTTCATGTTGTTTGAAGAAAATTACTCACCTTAGTAATGTTGTTTCTTCTAATGGAGTCTTGCTATATTATGACCACCCTAACCTGCCCCTCTCAGAACTTCTACTTGGGTATGGTGTGGGCAAATTAGTGCAAGCACTGTGTCATGCCATTATAGGTGTTTCCCCCTTTTTCTTTTTGGGATTTGGGGAAATTAGGTTTTATTGTTATTGGTTTGTGTGTTCTGGCCCCCCTCCTGGACTTGAGTCTTTTGGGGAAGGGGTCTAGTAGTGCTGTCAGGGGTGATTTTGGTTGTTGTTGTTGTTATTGTTGTAGTTATTTGTTACTAATAGGTAGCCATTGGGCTAGTGTAGGTTACTTTTTCCACACAGACTCTTAGTGAGTGTTTGGCTCCGTAAAGATCTGACAGTTTCTATTTGAAACTAGCCAGATAGAGCTTCTAAGGAGCGCTGCGCTCAGAACTCTATCCTGTATGGAGTTGACTCTTTCCTCTCGGGGCAGTTCAAGTGCTGTGGCTAACTGCTATTGTCATAATATAGCAAGACTCCATTAGAAGAAACAACATTACTAAGGTGAGTAATTTTTTCTTCTGTACTGTGCACCACTTTGTCTTTGATATTTTAGCCCTACAAAATGAGACACGTGGTTTGGGGCCCACTGCTTGCCCCACTACCTCATCTCCCATTAAGATCGGCCAGTTATGATGTATGATGTTACCTATCTGTCCTGCCTTATGGTTGTATTCTGTTATGATACTGCATATGTTATCTGGTTTCCTGATATTCATTCTTTTCTCTAGAATTGTGTTTCTGTCTAACATTTTAACATTCTCTCAGGTGTCATGTAGTAACTTTTTGTCATAACCCCTATTTTCAAACCTAAACATTAGTTCTTTTGAGTTTCAAAATCTATGTCTGAACTGCAGTTTCTCTTTATATGCAGTAGTTGGCTATGACCTATAAGGGATATATTTCTTTAAATTAGGGGATGGGCACTGTCTGCATGTAGCAAGGAGTTTGTAGCAGTCTTTTTCTAAATGTGTTTTTATATCATGTATGTTGTTACCTTCTGACATCCCTGAAATGTTGAGATCCAGAAAAATCTAAACTTTCCGATTGAAAGTATGTGTAAATTTTAGATTTAGATCATTTTCATCCAGGTAATGAATGAAGAAACAAACTTCTCTCTCATCTCCTTTCAAATGCAGACAACGTCATCAGTAAAGCGGTACCATTTAACAATATTTTTGAAAAAGGGTTTGTGTTTTCATTAAGTACTCTCTTCATTTCCCAGCTACCCAAAAAGATTTGCATAGCTGGAGCCATGGAAGCACCCATAGCTGTACCACATAGTTGTTGAAAGAAAACACCTTCAAACTCAAATAATTGTGTGTTAAAATAAAGTCCAGGGCATTAAGGATGAAATCTTTAGGTACATCATCACTTACTTCATATAGACAAAGATGTTCTTTTATGGCTTCAATACCATCTTCATGATGTATGCTGGTATATATAAAGACTAGACATCTATTTCTAACCAGCTATATTCACAACTCCATTTAAGTTCTTTAATTTCCTAACTAGGTCAGAGCTATCCTGTATATATGAAGCAAGGTTTTCAACCAATGGCTGTAGAAAAAATCTACAAATTTGCCCAAATTCTGAGTCAGAGAGCCAGTTCCTGAAACAATGGGATGTCAGGAGGCTTTTCTTTGTTTTTATCACCTTTGGTAGTGCATAAAACTTGGAACAACTGAAATTCTTTTCACAAAAACAAATTCTGCTTCTGACATTTGATTTTCAACTACTGCTTTTCTAAGAGTAGGTTTAATTTTTCCTGTATTCAGTTGTTGGATTACAAGAAAGTGATTTATAGTTAATTTTGTTTAGTAATAGATGTTTAACCATTTCTTCATACATTTCCTTATTACGTGATAACATTTCCACCTTTATCTGCCAGTTTAACAACTTGGTAATGTCATGACTGATCTCTTCTAAAGCCTATCTTTCTATTTTAATCAGGTTATACCTTTTAGGTACAGAGTCATTGTTTAACAAGTTAAAAACTTGTTTTGTTATCACTTTCTCATAAGTACTTATTGTATTATTAAACGATTTAGGACAAAATTCTGATACAGGATGAAATAAGTTTTTCTTTTCAATTTAAAGTCTTGTCCTGTATAAAATGTTTTGTTACCTCAGTCCCACAGTCAAAAGTAGTATTAACATTCTGTTCCATTAGTAGTTCTTCTAACGTGTCCAAATCTTGTTCAAAAACCATTGCTTCACTAGTGGGATGTGAACATGCAGATGCTCCATGCTCAGTTATATTTCTGGCCATGGTATCTACAAAAGCTCAAATGTATCTTGTTCCACTTCAAAACAATTTATTTCAAGTAATAAGAAGTCAAGGTCAGAGTCATCATGAAGTGACAAGGTATCAGGAATATTAAACACCATGTTGATATCTACTATATTTCTTTCATAGTATCCCTTGATTCTGTTTATAGAAATGTAATTTCAAATGTAGTTTTCTATAAAACTCTTGCAAATCCACAAATACTTGAAAGGGGTTCACTTGTGGTGTAGGAATAAATGTAAGTCCTTTCCTTAACATTAGATTCTTCAAATGTGCTTAACTTCTTATTTGATGAATTCAGTATCTGTAGATTATGTTCCGTTTCCTTTCCCTCAGAATCCGCTCTGTTCCAGTGCTTATGTTTGTGCTCTCCCCCTTCCTCTCCTTGTCTTTCTTTTCTTTGTGTAATGGGGCAGGCGCTTCTGAAAATTCTGTTTCTTCTGGGACGGCTGTTTATTTCGGGTTCTTTTATTCTTGATGTAGTTAAATCAGTTCTTGTGGACCGTTTTGGTTAACAAATCTAACCTTGACTCCGATCTCCCCAACTCTGTGATCTGTGTCTACCCAATTTAAAATGTTTCCTTGCTCATAATCTGCAGCATATCTCTTTAGTTTATTAATTTTCCTCTGGATTGCATCAGCCTCATGGTCTCGTATCTTATTATATAGCTGAACATTGTAATCTTGAAATTCAATGCTGTCTTTAAATTTCTGGACAGTAGCTTTGGTTAAGTCTAAATCTTTTTGCAGTTCTGCATATTTGATTAAATCATCCTTGATAAGCAGCAGTAGGAAGATTTTGGAACAGTCTGCTACTGCTTTGAGCCATTCATCTTTAAATAAAAAAATTCCAGTCCACAAGAGGAGTTATAGAAATTCTCAAGCCCTAGGTGTTGCTTAAATATTCTTCCAGAGTACTAATATTAAATGTCACCTCTGTATCTCTAATTAGCAGGGATTCAAGTTTTCTGAAAACATCTCTAATATTGTCATTATACTCAGAGGAATCTTTGACCATACCTTGTGCTTGGTTTAACTTCTCTCTTAACAGTCTTCTTTCCTCGAATGTTAGGGTTTCACCTTGTTCCCAATTCCGATTTGCGTCTTCACTCCAACTGAAGTATTCATTATATTGAATACCGAGTGAAAATAAAGTCACAAGCCAGAAAACAACTTGCGAAATGAATTCATATGAGGTTAAATTGCAGTTTTGGTTTAACGTCACCCCTCGCGACGTCCGTGTTCAGCGGTGAATAAGGAAGCACAAAGCGAGGAGAAATCAAAGGGAAATGCACCCAAATCAAAGCGGTTCAGATAACTGCGGTGCAGCTCTAAAATAGGCGGCCAACCCAACTGCAAATAAAATAGAGTATGAGCGCAACAAACCTCAGGCACTGCGAGATGCACGTAGCTCGATGGAGACAAAAATACTACACAAGAGTGTATCCTTGTGTGCAAATGCTCTGCAATTTATTAAACAAAATCTCCACAACAGTAAACAAATGAGCAGTGCAAATGAACTTCTGCAAGATACAAAACCCTAGCGCCTCGACTCTTACGAGTCTTCAGAGGGTAATGAGACCTAACATCCAAGCACTATTTAAATGCTGAATAAATTAATTATACATGAGCCATGTAGCTCAAGATTTAAAGTGATAAACTGTATTGTAGCATTTGAAATGGCAAAATAGACCCCAAGCATAGGTTTTTAAAGCTGTCTGTACAAGGGCATTATGACCTCCCTCCTCCTGCTAGTTATTCCCTGCCGATACAACCCAGCTTCCTACTGGCCCTTGGCACCGCCTTCTCACATTGCTTTGCCACTTTCAGGTCCCATGATGTATATGCCAGGGTCTCTTTCCAGCTTGGTAACCTCTAGGGCTTGCCCTACCATACTGTATTTCATGAGCTGATTATTTTTGCCTAAATGTACGAGTTTGCATTTTTGGTATTAACCCTTAGGCTGCCAACAGAATCGGAACATATAGGAATTTTGGATTTAGAAATCAATCCTTGGCCCTGCAAAGTTAAAGATCAGTTGCCATTCCGGGACCATTCCTTCAGCTTCTCCAGATCCCTGCTCGTGCTCTCAACCCCTGAGGCATATGTATGCTATTGCAGACCTTTGTGTCATCTCGAATAGACACACTCTTCCCTCTAGCCCCTCTGCTATGTCCTTATAAATATATTGAAAATGAGTGGCCCCAGTACTGACCCTGCGGTACCCCACTGGTGATTATGCCTTCCTTTGACGGTACCCATTAACAATTATCCTCTGTCTTCTGCCCCCAGACAGTTTTCACCCACCTAACCACTATGAGCAGCAACAAGACATCTCATTTTGTTCGGTAGCCTCATGTGCAACACAGAATCAAATGTCTTATTGAAATCAAGATCGCAGTGTCTAGAATTCCCCCTCTGATCCAGTACCCTAATGACCGGTCAAAGAACTCTGTCAAGTTCAGAAGACCATTGGTCTCAGGTAGCTTGAGATTCTCTTCTTGAGCAGTTTCTCCATGAGCTCACCACCACGATGTTAAACTTACTGGCCTGTAGTTGCCTGGCTCTTCCTTGTCCCCCTTATGAAGAGGGACCACATCTGCCCTTCTTCAGTCATCAGGGATCTCTTCCATCTCAAGGACCTGTTGAGGCTGGTCAGAGGTTCCGCTAGCACTTTGCTGAGCTCCCTCAGTACCCTGGGGTACACGCATCCGGCCCATCGCCTTATCACCTTCAAACCCTCAAGCTCTCCCAGGACTTCCTCCACCCAGAACAGACTGGAGTCAACCTCCCCCACCCTTCACCTCGTGTTCCCTGATTTTCTTGATCTCTCCCTCCTTTTCAACTGTGAACACCAAGCAAAGTAGCTATTGAGTATTTCTGCCTCCACAGTCCTCCTCCACCAACTTCCCTTCCCGTTTTCAGCTTGATTATCCCTGCCTTGACCTTCTCCTTTTGCTCACATACGGAAGAAGGTTTTATCCCCACCTTGACTGTGTTGGCTGTTTTCTCTTCTGTTCTTGCCTTTGCCCTCCTGACTTCCCTATCTGCTTCCCTCTGCTTCTCCTGGAAAGCCCTCTACCTCCTCCTCCTCCCCTCTGTGTCCCCTTACACCTCCTAAATGTCTTTCTCTTTCCCTGACCTTCTCTGCCACCTCTTTATTGAACCAAGGGGCTTCCTCCTTTTCTTGTTTTTAGTTACCCTCCTGACATACAAGCTAGCGGCCTCCACTATAGCCCCTTTATTTTACCCCACATTTCCTCAGCCCCCCTTAGTTTTCTCACCCCAGCCAGTGCTTGATGAACACTTTACCACATTTTCTGAAAGTCTGCATGCCTAAAGTCTAGCACCTTCACTCTTAGCCACTGGACCTCAGCAGCAGACTTTTAACAGTGACTCAGACAGTGCTATGGTCACTTGTGCCTAGGTTCTCTCCTACGGATAGCTCACCACCCGTCTCCCCATTTGTAGGTATTAAATCAAGGATTTCCCCACCCTCATGATGTTCATGTTCTTTTGCCAGATCGTGGATTTTTATTGATTTATTTATTCAGTATTTTCACAGCAGAATAGCCATATTCTAGGGACGTGGAAATGTTGTTCAATCCACGCTGTCTGGCAGGTTCCTTACCACTTTAAATCTTGCTGGAAGGTCTTCAAGCTGGCTCCTCCCACCCACCCAGAGTGGTAAAACCCTTGGCTCTGCCCCATGATGCCAGATCTTCCTTACGCTTGGAAGCTCAGGTTCCTCCTTAGCTCTCTGCGTTTTAGGCCTGGATCCACACTCTTGAATTTCCAAAACTTATTTTAAAATTTTCAAGACTTGGTCTTCGTCTTACCTCTAGCTGCAATGGACAGATTGACTCCGGCTTCCGTCTGTGCCCGTGTGGGCAGAAGATGTCCCAGACTGATCCAGATTCCACGTGCATCTACTGCACAGGGCTTGGTCATGACTCATAGCTTGAGAATTGTGCAAGTCCTTTTGGCTTCGGTCTTGGAGGACTGCGCTGCCAGACTTCTTCTCGGGCGACCTGAGAACGGTATCTGCCGGTCAAGTCTAAGGAGGCCTGTTGGGCGGTGTCTGGCGGGGCTCCACAGAGCAGTTGGAGCAGATGATCGCCCTCGAGGAGGAGGCGGCCCAGGTTGCTTCTTCTTCCTCCTCGGCGGCATTTATCCGCTCTCCTTGGGCTCCTCCTGCAGGTTCATTTAAGGAGCTTTGCCAGCCCCTCTCCACCGAGGAGAAGGGCCATTGGGACATTCAGTCGGTCCAAGAAGAAGGATTCTAAAGTAAGTCCCACTAACAAAGTTAGGTAGGAGTGGGAAGATCCTTCACTGGACCGTGGACTCTCAACCGGTCGAGGTTGTGGCTACGGCTGCTGGCTCGGTGCCCCATCAGGTCAGCTGGCGAGACATCCGTCGACAAGGTTGAGATTTTTCTTGACCCATCGGACGGTTTGTCGACTGGAGAAGCTGACAACCTACTTCACCAGTTCCCCGGTGCAAACCGAGGGCTTTCCTGTGCCTCCTGTGACGGAGTACCCAGTTAAGGTCCCTGTACCAAGTGAGGTGGTTTCCCCATCCCTCTCTGACCCACCCTCGGAAACCCGAAGGTCTCGGTCCTCTTCCAGGTCCCTTGACGTCAGCGTCTCTGCTTGGCACCATGGAAGCAGCATCACTGCTCATCCTCGTCATCCTCTTCGGAAGATATGCTCCGGCACAAGTTGCGTCGGCGCTCGAGGAGTTAATGTAGCAGCAGCTCTTATTGTTCGAGGAATAAGCAGACTCCATCGCCTTCTCCGACCATTAAGTGGCTGTCACGGGCGGCGAAACAACCCCTCATAGTGGTCGAGGCGAAGCGGCTGCTCCGCCCATTGTGGTGGAACCTCCACCTCCACAAATGAAGACTGGGGCCCCGACCAAGGATTCTCGGTTAGGTCAGGGCTTGCCCCATAGGTTGTCGGTCACCCTCACTCCCGATCGTCCTCGGCAGGTGGAGGTGGCTCAGGCACCAGCAGCTGTTTGCAGACTCCTCAGAGTCTGACGAGAGTCCTCCCTGTTCTCCAGGCTGCTTGACCTGGAATCCAGAGGGCCAGTCGGTGGGCGAGCCCATCCTCGTTTTATGTTTGCTTGGCTCATCTCGAGTCCACCAGGATGCAGCTTGAACCCGTTTCAAAGCGGGCCAGTATCCTCACAGAGATACTGGACCGAGGATTCCCTCCAGAGGCCTTCCTGTGGCGAAGCCATTGTAGCCTGGCCCTGGAGTTGTGGCAGCGACCAGCATCTTGTCCTGCGCCTTTGGCCAGAATGGCCCAAAAAGTACGTAGTCCCCACTGGCTCACTGTCTGGTTCCTCGGACACCCCTCTGCAGAGGGTTGGTGACCGATAAGCATTTCTGGCTCTCTGGGAACGCTCGGGACGTGGACAAACCGCCCGATAAGGAATCCAAGAAGCTGGATTACGTGGGGCAGAAGGTTTACTCTGCTTTCTCTTTGGGCCTTCGTCAGGCCAGCTCGGCGTTCTGATGGCACATTTCTCCCACGCCCTTATGGGTTCCCTGGATGAGGTGATTTTCATCTCCCAGCTGACCTTGAGACGGTCAAGCGGGTCCGGGATCAGGGAAGGCGGAGGCAAAACAGCAGCTCCAAGCGTCGTTGGGCGTAGGTGATTCTTGTGCCCGATCAGTAGCAGCCGCGGTGGCCATGCACCGCAGAGCTTGGCTGTAGATCTCCACCTTCACGGCGGACACCCAGCACAAGCTGGCAGCGCTTCCTTCCTGGGCACCGACTTGTTCAGGCCGGGGTGGAAGGCCACCTCCAGAGGATTGAGAAATCCAGTGCCACCTTGGACTCGGGTCACATCTGCCCAGAAGGACAAAGGCCGCCAGCAGCAGCATAAGCCCTTTGGCTCTTCCGCCCCTCATGCGTCCGGCCAGCAGCACCAGCAGGCACGCCGTGGCCGTAGAATCAAGTCTGCCCCTTCCTCCAGTAGAAAGCCTGGAGGCAAGGGTCAGGAGGTCACTCAGCGGGCTCTTCCTCTAAGCCTGCCCAGTGATGGGTTGAGGGTGTCACCCCCACCTCGTCGCTCCTCCCGGGTTCCCCATGGAGGACAGCTCTGCTGCTTCTTTTCTGCCTGGTCCGCTATCACCATGGACCACTGGGTCCTAGAAGTGGTAGGCAGGGGTCTGCCTCTGGAATTCGAGCTGTTCCTCCATATCAGGCCGTCACCCCACAGGGGCGGCGGGTTCCGCAACCTCTCTTCGACGTCGAGCCGACATTGCTCTGCTCCTCCAGAAGGAGGTGATCAGCGAGGTGGCAGACCCTCCTCCAGACCCAGGGTTTGTGTCCAGGTACTTCCTGGTCCCAAAGCGGATGGGGCTGGCGCCCCATCCTCAATCTGCACCTGAACAAGTTCCTAAGGCAGCGCACCTTCAGGATGGTCACTCTGGCTCAGATCATTCCATCCTTGGAACTAGGCGTGTGGTTTTGTTCTCTGGACGTTCAGGACACGTTCTTTCATGTCCCAATCCGTCCGTCTCATCAAGCGATTCCTCCGCTTCGAGCAGAGAGATCTCTTCTAGAGTTCCAGGCCATGCCCTTGCCTCTCTCCAGCTCCCAGGGTCTTCACCAAATGCATGGCAGTGGTGACAGCATTCCTGTGGCACCAAGGGGTCGGGTGTACCCTTACCTGGACGACTGGCTAATGCAGCCCCTCCAGGCTGGAGTGGAGTGGTCAGGATCTGGCCCTCCAGGTCTGCTGTCAGATTGGCCTCCTCATCAGTGAGGCCAAGTCGAACTCGTGCCATTGCAGGTGATTCAGTTCATCGGGCAGAGCTCGACTTTCTTGAGCCAGGGCCCGGCTCCTGCGGACAGGGCGAGGTCCTTTCCTTCTTTGCCCAGTCATTTCTGGTTGGGCAATTCGCCCCTGCCGGGACTTCCAGCGCCTTCTGGGATTCATGGCGGCCTGCACCAGTGTGGTCCGTTGGACCTGCTGGCATATGCATCCCCTGCAGTGGGGCTGGCCGCCAATGGTCACAGCACTCCGGTCCCTGGACCAGCCAATGATGGTGGCGCAGGAGATGTGGGATGGCCTACAGTGGTGGCTCATTCCAGCTCATCTGCAGGAGGGTATCCCGTTTGTCTTCCCTGAGCCAGACGGTACTCTGAGGACTGCGCCTCTCTGATGGGTTGGGGTGCCCATCTGGGGGCTCTGGGCCCGGCCTTTGGTCCCCTTAGAGTCTCGATGCCACATCAACCTGCTGGAGCTCCGGCGGTGCGTCTAGCCCTCACCACCTTAGCTCCGTTTATGCGGGGTCAAGTGGTTCGGTCCAGACGGACAACACCACGACCATGTACTACCTCAACCAAGCAGGCGGGACGCACTCCTTGCCTCTGTGCAAGGAGGCTGTCTGCACTTGGTCCCTCGTGATCAGCCTGGAGGTGGATCTCCTAGCCATCCATCTGGCAGGAGCCTCCAACAGTCTGGCCGATGCCCTCTGCTGGATAGGTGCTGCATCTCACGGTGGTCTCTCTCGCCGGAGGTGGTACAAGATCTGTTCTCCCATTGGGGCACCCCTCAGGTGGACATGTTTGCCTCCAGGAGACTGCGAAGCTGAGGCTGTTTCGTGCCTACCCCCTCAGTTGGGCTCGCTGCAGGGGCCTTCTCGAGGCCGTGGACCCCGAGCCTCTTTACGCCTTCCCTCCATTTCCCTTGATCCACAAGGTGCTTCTCAAGGCAAAGAGGACAAGGCACAGGGTGATTCTAGTAGCCCCAGACTGGGCCCCACCAGTTCTGGTACCCAGATCTCCTCAGCCTCGGCTCCAGGCTTCCGAGGCAGCTTCCAGCCCGCCGGACCTGATCTCAGTCAACAAGGGAAGGTTCTCCATCTGGACCTTCAGTCCCTGCACTTTCTGGCCTGGTTCCTGAGCAGCTAGAATTCCAGGCTTTGGGTCTTTCTGGCGAGGTCCTCAACGTTGTTGAGGCGTCCAGTAAAGTCGACCAGAAAATGCTATGCCTTCAAATGGAAGAGATTCTCCATTTGGTGTCAGGACAAGGGGTTGGACTCTTCTTCCTGTTCCTTGGCTAGCATCCTGGACTACCTGTGGTCCCTTTCTCAGCTGGGGCTTGATCGCGACCCTTAAGGTGCACCTGGCAGCCATCTCTGCTTACCGGCGTGGGCGGCAAGCAGTCAGTGGCGCAGGAGAAGGTGGTTGGGTGCTTTTTCAATGGCCTTGATCACATATCCTCCTCTGGTGCGAGAACCTCCACCTCTGTGAGGCTCTACTGCTGGTATTGGTTAAGCTCATGGGCAAGCCATTGAACTGATGCACAGGTGTCATATCTCCGCCTTCTTGGTGGCTATACGTCAGCCAGAAGGATGAGAGAGCTCAGGCGCTTTCCATTGAGTCTCCTTATCTGGTCTTCCACAGGGACAGGTTGTCCTGTGCCCCCACCTGTAATTCCTTCCGAAGGTGGTGTCTTAGTTTCACCTTAACCAGGTGTTGACTCTGCCAGTGTTCTACCCAATCACACCTGGAGGCGAAATAGGCTCCATACTTGGACCCTAGAAGAGCGCTCTCTTATTATAAGGAGCGTACGGCTGAAGTTCGGGAGAGGTTCGCCAGCTGTTTGTCACCCACGCTGATGCCGCACCTGGCAGACCTGCAGCCAAGCGGACGATAGGCAGGTGGGTCACCTCCTGCATAGACCTCTGCTATAGGTTGGTGGGCATGGAGCCTCCCAAAGGGATAAGAGCTCATTCTACCCCCATACCGCTGCTTCAGTGGCTGCCTCTAGGGACATCCCTATCCAGAAATCTGCAGGGCTGCTACCTGGAAGTCAGCACACCTTTTTTCCCATTACCACATTGACCTTGAGTCATGCCGGGATGCTGGTTTGGGACCTCGGTTCTCAGTCCTTATTCCCTAAGTAGGGGGTGGCGCCTTGACTCCCTCCTCCCGGAGAACTGCTAGAGTCTGCCAGACAGTGTGATGAACAACATATCCATGTCCCTAGAAATACAGGTTACTCACCTGTAACAGGAGTTCTAGGTGGTATATGTTGTTCATCCTACCCCACCAGCTTCAGCACAACCTGGCTCCAGCGGGCTAGATCTGGCGTCATGGGGCGGAGCTGGGGTTTTACCACCTGGGTGGGTGGGAGGAGCCAGCTTGAAGACCTTCCAGCAAGATTTAAAGCGCAAGGAACCTGCCAGACAGTGTGGATGAACAACATATACCACTCCTAGAACTCCTGTTACAGGTGAGTAACCTGTATTTTAGGTGTGTCATAAAGCTCTTCAAAGGTATCTCCATAGATCCATAATACCTTGGACTGTATGTCATCTGCATCAGTACCTCACAGGAAACTTTGCAAGATGGGTCTTCTCACATCGACATGCCTATGTGCACGTTGCTGGTGCATGGTATCTCCTATATAACATGGGTTGCCCCCAACTACTTCAGTTCTTTTTTCTTCCCCATTGAAAGAGTAAACATTGAACCAGCGGAAGTGTTTTTTTTTTTCTGAACTCTATTTGTGACCACTCACCTCTGAATCTCTCCAACAACCTCCTGGGTCACAGTCTCTACCTCCCAACATGGCTCGGAATGAGGCTCCTCTCCGGCACCAGGCATCCCTGGGTCTACTCTCCAGGGAAGGGCCCGCCCAGAGCGCTTCTTTCTCCAAATATTGAGAGACCGGTCAGAGAGGAGGGGAGAGCCTGAGGACCGAGTCTGTAACTGGGAGTGTGGTCTGTGAAGGGAGGTGTTTTCGCCTGTCAGAGGTGAGGTTTTTTTCCCCTTTTATGTCCCCTATGGAGCCCGGCTACCAAGGCAACACGTGCACCCTGGCATACGCCTGTGACGCTTTGTTCGGTTACCCCAGGCTCCTGCCAGAGATGCTGAGCGAATCATTACCCTAACCCTCCTGGGAAGAGAGAGAGCAGTCCTCCGACACTCAGCCTCCCATCGACCCCTTCGCCACCCAGGGTCGTTTCCCGAACCTGGTCGCTGGTGTGACGCGAGGTGGCATCCAGCCCTCAACGCTCAGCGCCACCAGGCCGGCCCGTCAAGTGTTTTTCTGTCATTGATTTTGCTGAAGGAGTTCATTTTGTTTGACAGCTGCTCCTTTAAGAGCGTTATATCTAAGTATGTGGATATGATGTACTATCCACACTTCTGGCAGTGTTCCTTTCCCTTTAATGCTTACCAGAACGTCTTCAAGCTGGCTTCTCCCACCTACCCAGGTGGTAATTCACTCGGCACCTCCCATGATGTCAGATCTTCCTTTCTGCTGGAAGAAGACGGTTCCCGCTTACCGCTGTCTGCGCTTAGTAGGCCCTTGCATCAAACTTTTCTAAAATTTTGTGAATCTACTTTGTCTTCAGGTGATTTTGATTCCCATCATGGATGACTCAAAGTTGGTGCCGGTTTTAAAAATGCAAGTGGCAGAAGATGTCCTGACAGACCTGCAGACCTTAGTGCCTACTGCCTAGGCCACTTAACACGCTCCCAGGCATGTGGCCTGTGTTGCACCTTGTATCCTAGTACTTAAGAAGACCAGCATGCTCTACTACTTTCAGGAGCGCCCAGATGAACAGGATCCTCCCCGTTCAGTCGAAAGACACCCGTTAGTGGTCACTGCAGCTGCGGGGTCTGCTGAACAGCTTGGCGTTTTTGAAGTGGCTGCGGTTCAGGCCATGGAGCATGCTTCTTCAGCCGGCCTTTGTGCCACTTTCGCTTGGCGCCACCTTCACAGGGACATTTAGAGATTTTTATTTATGTCTTTGGTAGCCGGGTAAGTGAACTGATCTGAGGGACCATTTTCAGTCACAACCCCTGGCCACAAGGTGGCAATAACATGTCAAAGATCAATACATACAGGGCATCGGATAAACACACCCTCAACACGAGGTGATGAGACAAGAATGTACAGAAATAGCTGGATACACAAGCAGTAATACCAATGGTACAAGTATTTAAACAGTTAGCTACATGTGATTGCAACAAGAGCAGTAGTACAAGTAACAGGCAGTAGCAATGTGATTACACGAGGCAATAAGTAAATATCAAGGTACCCAGCCAGAAAAGCTGTATAGAGTCAGTCAATCAAATTTCATGGACAGCTTGGAGGTCAAAGCAGGACCAGGAGCAAATGTGAAAGTGCAAGCGAGATACTAAGGAGCTTTTAAGGTATAAGAAAACAGAGATAAGAAAGGGATGGGCAGGGAGGTAGGTGCTAGCAGCGAACAGTATTGCCATAGAGCATGGGGTTAGTAGGCCCTAGTGTTGTTGTGGAGAGCAGCGACAGGTGGCTACAGTCAGGAGCCAGTGTTTTGGTTTTTTTTTTGGTTTTTTTGAAGGACAGGTGTGAGGGAACAAGCCAATGGGAGTCTGTTCCATAGGGAGGGAGCAGAGACGGAGAAAGCTTTACCACCTGGCAGTGGGAGATGCATGGTACTTCCAGTGGAGGGACAGAGGATACCATAAGGTTCCTAATAGTCACCCTGCCTGTTAGAAGGCATGAGTAGGGGGACAGGTGGTCATTCCTGAGCAAGTTGTCCACCAGGCAGCCCCATGGCATTTGTGCTAGTCCTTCCCACCTTGGGCAGGGCCCTCTAAGGGCACAAAATCCAAATCTCAAAGAAGGAGACTGAAAAGAAATCTCACCTTTGATCGTGAGTGCTGTCGGGCCGTGTATTCCCATGCTTCTCTGGAGGTTTCGACTACTGTCACTCCTTTGGCCCAGGCTGCTATCAACATGGTCTCCCCATAGGGCCAGTTGATTGAGACGCCCATTGACCAACCAGTCGAGATTTTTCTCCAGCCAGTCGACACGTTGTCACGAGATGAGGCTGAAACCTCCCTTTGTAGGACTCCAGTCCAACCTGTCACTTCTTAGGGTGGGTCGGACCAGCCTGCTGATCAGGTCCATAAACCCTCTTAATCTGATTACACAGGAGGATCCTCAGCTTTTGCCGGTTCCTCCAAGTCTCACCATCTGCGCTCCCGACGGCCGAGGTCCCGAAGTCCGAGTCAAGCAGCCCACGCTGGCATCGACATTCAGGATGCGGCGCTGATGCTACTCATCTTCTTCTTCCTCCTCAGACGAGGAGAGCCTGACCCAAAATGCACCGCGCCACGAAGAACCTTATGTGGCATCAGCTCATGCCGGGTCAGAGTTAAGACGGTTCCAGCCCCCACCCCTGCTCTTCGCGGCTGCCGCCACCCAGGCTCCAGCCTCACTCCAGCTTGGTTGGTTCCAGCTCAGCCTATTATGGTCTCTCCACCGATCCAGATGGAGTTGCCACCTAAACAGCCTCCGTGGGCCCCCAAATAAAGGATGGCCATAACTCTTCCAGGCTTCTTGTCAGCTGCCAATGACTGTGACTTCCGACAGACCCCATAGGATCAGCAGGACTGTGGCAGTTGACCGCTTTTGATGAATCTCAGAATCTGAGGGCTCCTCCTTGCACTTCTGTCCGTTGGACTCCGAGTTGGGGAGGATTTGTCTACAGAGCATGGCCCCACCGCCTCTGGGGCTTGCTCGACTAATCTCATAATCTACGGGACTCAGGTTCAACCCATCCAAAAAGGGCCAGCTACCCTTTGATCGAGATTTTCAACCGAGGTGGCTCCCTGGGGTGACCTACCTGGTCACAGAGGCCATTTTAGGCCCGCTCTGAGCATTGGCAGCACCTGCCTCTTGTCCTGTGCCAATGGCATGGGTGGCTCAGTATGCATGTCCCTACCGGTTCCCTGTCAAGTTTCAGCGAACATCCCACAGCTGAGGGTCTGGTGGCTGACTCAGTCTTTTGGCTACCGGCAATGTTGGGGACATGGATAAGCCTTCCACAAGGAATCCAAGAAATTGGATCATATGGCCAAAAAGGTCTATGGCCTCTTTCTCTGGCCTTCGACAGGCAGTTCACCCTTTGATGACCCACATCGCTCATGCCTGCTTAGGCACTCTCAATGGGATGCTTCTCCAGCTCCCGGCTGGCTTGTAGACCACAGTCAAGTAAGTCCAGGACCAGGGCCAAGCGGTGGCTAAGCAGCTGCTCCAGACAGCCATGGACATCGCAACTCCTGTGCTCAGTCTGTGGCTACCACAGTGGCCATGTGCTGCAGGACTTGGATGGGGATCTCTACCATTACAGCAGATACCCAGCACAAGTTGGCAGATGTCTCCTTCTTGACACCGACATATTTGGGCTGGGCTGGAAGGACACCTTACTCAGATGAGAAGTTCACTGCCATCCTGGACTCTGTTACCTCTGCCCAGAGGGATCCCAAGGGCTCAAAGCTCCAAAGGAAGAAGCCATTTATGCCCTCTCTGCCCCTGCTGGCCAAGCCATCCCAGCCCCAGTTGGGCAGCAGGCCCAGGCTTGGCATCCCTGACTAAAGTTAGTTGCTTCGGTCTTCCTCAGCCGATCTCTCTTCCGCCTCCAAGCCTACCCAGTGATGGGATAGGTGTGCCTCCCCATGCCCATCTTAACTCTCCTGGGTCCTCCGCTTGGGGACTGCTCCACCACTTCCTTTCTGCCTGGTCTGCTGTCACTATGGACAGTTGGGTTCTTGAGGTTTTCGGTCAGGGTCTACCTCTAGAATTCGAGGCTTACCCACCTTGCTGAGCCTGTGCCCTATGGGAGAACATGGTGTCTGCTGAGATGCTGTCAGCCCTTTGGGAAGACATTGCCAAGCTCCTCTAGAAGGAGGTAGTGGCTCCAGTTCTGGACCCTCCAGTAAACCCAGGTTGGTCTCCAGGTATTTCCTGGTGCCAAAGAGGATGGGAGGCTGGAGCGCCATCGTAGATCTGCATGATTTGAACAAACTCCTTTGGTCGTGCACTTTCATGATGGTCACTCTGTCTCAGATCATTCCATCTGTGGAACAGAACATGTGGTTATGCTCCTTGGATTTTCGGGATGTGTTCATATATAATACTGCTTAGTACCCTATCAGACCTGATGCAGGGATTCTTTTGTAATTTAATGAATCTAAGGAGCTGAATTAATTTCAGCATGCCTTGTGTCTGAGGGCTTGTTTACACTTGCTTTAATTTTTCTTTTGTGTAATTTGAGCTCTGAAACCCCCATTCCTCCCCAATTTAACTAATATATACCCCTGCCCCTTACGCTTGCAACCCTGACCGCCCCAGAAGGCCCCTTCTGGAGACGCCACAGTCAGGAGCCCACCACAAGCCAGGTACTCCAGGATGCCCAAGCAGCTCTTTGTATGGATCTGGTGCTTGGTTTTAAACTTGGCACCATTTTATATATTGGTGGCCCCATTCTGTAACAATGGGACTTCTTCCTTCTCTCAGCAGCCAACTTGAACTATATTTTTCTGTGTGTTAGTTGGACTTGCAAAGACAGGCTGCCGTAGACAGATTTTCAGAGAATAATTCTGTACAGTATATATTATTGCTTATTACTCTATCAGAACTGATGCAGGGATTTTTTGTAATTTATTGAAGTTAAGGAGCTGAATTAATTAATTTCAGCCCACTTTGCATCCAAGGGCTTTTTAACACTTGCTTTGAATTTTGTCCACCCACTTCGGCCCCCAACACTCTATTAAATGGGCTTTCTGCGCTAAAACTCCACCACATCTTATCTAACCAGCCATCTGTAAAGTGATTGACAGCAAGCCCTACTTAAAGATACAGACCCAATTTTTCTCACAGGCATACCAAGCTCTGATTTGAAGCCGTAATAGGAGACACTGCCTTCTGCTTAAGTCATCTGAGACAGCAAAACCACCTAGAGAATTTAAGTAACTGCAGAGAGTTTTTAAACTAGGAGAGTAACATATCTTTGCACTCCACTGCCACACATCAGTTTAAAAGTTGTCAGGGATTAATCGTTGCTACCTTATATACCCTGATGGTCATAGGCTTAGATCACATCCTGCAACAAAATGCCATGGATCTGATCAGTCAGCCAGCCAGACCCCTCAACACAATTACCCCAATATCATCACTCTAACAGAGTCCCCATTTCAGAAATCAACCTACAGGGTCTTAGATAAAGAGGAATCTGTACAAAATAATGTGCTATATAACAGATCGTAGACTAAAGATCCCCTCCATGCCAGGGTTCATAATCAAATACTGTCTGTCTAACGTTACTTCTTGGAGGCGACATCGAGACAAACCCTGGACCTCCCTGCACTAATGCTCACATTACCTCCTGACAAAATCAGAATGGACTTAAACTAAGGATTTAGGATAACCACATGAATAGCAACAGTCTAAGGCCAAAAATACATGAATTAGAAGCCTGGGTGAGTCTGTACTCCCCAGATGTATTAGCTATCTCAGAAACCTGGCTCAAACCCCACATACTTGATCTAGAGGTAGAAATAAACGGTTTCAAAACCTTCAGACAGGATAGAAAAAAAGGGAGAGGTGTCCTAATTTATGTTAAATCTCTAAACACCTCCCTGCTGACAATGCCTGCCTTGCACAATACCAGCTGTGAAGCTGTTTTCTTAACCATACTATTGGGTGGATCCAAACCACTGACTATAGGATGTGTGTACAACCCTCCTAAGGCGGCAGTAGCTGCCCTAAATTCCCTTGTATCCTTTCTACCAGACCTCCCGGGGATAATAGTGGGTGACTTTACTATACACTGGGGCCTCAAATGAATAAGGAGCTGAAAACCTCCTACAGGAGGCTAACCTAACACAGTTGATCTGGGAAAACACGAGACTAAACATGAAAACAGGTAATCACTCCACTTTAGACTGGATACTGGCCTCCAAACCAGACAACTTTAAACTGGTAGGAACCTTCACAGATTCCCTTAGTGACCACTTACCAACATTCGAATATGGAAGAATAACTTCCGCACCCCACCTCCTAGAATCTTCTGGGCACGGAATTGATCAAACTTCAATGAGGAATCCTTTCTCGACACACTAGCTGAGGTAAATTGGACACAAGTCAAAAATGTCCCAAACTTGGACACATCCCTCAGCCTCTTCATTAAAAGTTTTCTATCAGCCGCAAATAAATATGCCCCAATGAGAAAGCGTAGGGTAAAAGATCAGAAGCAAGATGGATATCCCGGACCTAAAATAAACGTATGAGGGAAAGAGACAGGGCGTGGGGACATTCAAAACCTCAAGTCTGCCCAAGACTGGCAGACTTTCAGGGGTAATGGAATAAATGTAAAAATGAGTTAAGAGCAGCAAAAAACAGTACCTTAGAAACCTCCAAGCGAAAAGGTTGCAGATCCCAAAAATTCGGGTCGCAAATCAGTACCCTCGTCAAAGGTCGTCCAGCCCAGGGTGAATTTGATATAATAGCAAATTGCACTAGTCTAAAAACCCAGCCAAAGCTGCCAGTGCATTCAACCTTTTCTTCACTGACCTAAACAAATTCAAGACACACCGTCCAGGGTCACCCCACACACAAACTGAGTCCGACATAACCCCCTACACACACACACACACACACACAATTCCATTTCAAGCTCACTTCAAAACAACAGATCCTTAAACTGCTTAGGAAAATCAAAACCTCTGGATCTGCTGGGCCGATAATTTAGAACCTAGACTGCTCAAAATTGCTGCTCCAGTCATAGCGGCTCCAGTCGCATGGTTGTTTAATAGAGCCATTCTAGAAGGGCAAGTCCCAACACTCTGGAAAGTCGCACTGGTTATACCAATACATAACGGTGGCCCCCGCGAAAACGTTGAGAATTACCAGCCAATCTCGCTTCTCTCCATCCTTAGCAAGGTGCTAGAGAGAGTTATCTATAACCAACTAATAGACTATATTGAGAGTCGCAACATATTCACAGCTAGGCAACACAGTTTCAGAAAAAAACATGGAACTGATACTGCCTTAGTCAGCCTCACCTCGGACATATTCTCAGCTCTGGGAAGGCCTTTCAACCACTGCAGTCTTCCATTGACCTCACCAAGGCCTTCGACCTGGTAGACCATTAACTACTGACTGAGAATCTTAAAGCAGCAGGCCTTAGTCTGTCAGTTCAATGGTTCACTGACTACATCCAAGGAAGGACCCAACTTGTAAGATGGCAGGGTACCATTCTAGCACACATCCAGTACTTGATGGGGTCCATACTGGGGCCCCTGTTATTCTCCATATTTATTAATAGGATGCCAAAAAATTGTGGAGTGCAAGCATAACCCTGTATGCTGATGATGCAGTGTTGTATAGGTCCTCCAGAGACCTAGTGACATTAAACGCAGAACTGAAAGTGACCTACAACTCCTCCAGAGATGGTTGGTAAGAAATAACTTTGTGCTAAATGGCAAAAAATTAAGGCAGTGTTGTTTGGCCCTGCAAGCTTAGGATTAGACAGATCATCAATCCTGACATCTACTCTCACCAGTGGATCGAATAGTTGAGGTGGTCAAATCCATCGAGTACTTAGGTATAACCCTAGACCAAAACTACACTCAAGGCACACACCGACCAGCTGGCCAAGACTGTGAATCAGAAACTGGGTCTGCTTTATTGCCTAAGCCCCTTCCTTACACGTGAATCCTGGCTAAAGGTGGTCACAGGCACCATACTACCCACCCTATTTTATGGCACACCAATTCTACTAACTGTCAGAGGGATCAAATGCAGATGCTTAGAACCTTATATTACCATGTCAGACGATTCGCATCAGGAACCCCACACCATGAGCATCTCTGCCAGGTGCTACATGCCATCTCATGGCTGTCACTAGAAGGGTGATTACAGTACCTATTGCTATGTGTAGCCTTCAAACTAAGGCAGAAAAGGTCCCCCAAGTGTGGCGGATTACTGTCCGATGACCCAGTTAGAAGGTCCTTCAGATCCTTGAGACACAAACTTCTTAATGTGCCCAAAGTCAGATCATCCTTAGGGC
Source organism: Neoceratodus forsteri (assembly GCA_016271365.2). Lineage (NCBI taxonomy): Eukaryota > Metazoa > Chordata > Ceratodontiformes > Ceratodontidae > Neoceratodus > Neoceratodus forsteri. The sequence goes on from CM057459.1 coordinate 343,189,530, forward strand.
AAAGGTAATTTCCAGCCAGCATTCCACCCTCTGAATGCACTCCCAGAGAAACCTACAGGATTGCTCCTCCCTTGGGGGCTTTAAAATGGGGCTCAAGGTACACCTTTCTGAGCTCAACCAATGCAGCTGCTATGGCTGTTGCCCTCTGCTCAGTCACCATGCAGCACTTGATGTAAACTATGTATTTTATCTGTTCTATAGCTGTCTTATATGGATTAACAAAAGTTAACTGTAGTCACTGGTTTGTGAACAATACTGTTAGTGAATGTTGTAAAGAGAGATGGAAACTCACTAAAATGCTTCTCTGTATATTAAATTACTGTTTGTAATCGCACCGCTGCTGTATGTAAAATAACTCTGGGTCGCCCTGAAAAAGGGACTGTCATGGTCTCAGTGGGCTCACCCGGTTACAAAATTAAATAAATTCTTCCACGTCTCCATCCGTCTGTCCCACCGCGGTTCCTGCGGTTCCATGTGGAAGAGTTCTCTTCAGGTTCCAGGCCATGCCCTTTAGCCTCTCCTTGGCTCCCAGGGTCTTCACCAAGTGCGTTGCAGTGGTGGCAGCCTACCTGAGGCACCAAAGGGTCGGGTGTACCCTTACCTGGACAACTGGCTTATGGGGGTCCCTGCAGGGAGGAGGTGGCGGCTTATGGGGGGTCCCTGCAGGAGGAGGTGGAGCAGTCTAGGACCTGGCCCTCCAGACCTGCTTGTACCTTGGCTTCCTGGTGAACTAGGGCCAAGTCAGAGCTTGTACCTTTCCAGGTGATGCACTTTATCTGCCAGACTCGGTTTCCAGCAGACCAGGTGGAAGCGGTCTCATCCTTTGCCCAATCATTTTGGGTTGGGCAGCTGCACCTCTTGGGATACATGGCAGCATGCACCAGCATGGTCCGTAGCACCAGGCGGTGAATGTGCTCTCTGCAGTGGGAGCTTGCCTGCCAGTGATCTCGGTGCCAGGGCCACGTTACCCAGCCGGTCACTGTAACCCAGCCAATGTGGGATGCCCTCCAGTGGTGGGTAGTCCCTGAACATCTGCAGGAAGGGATCTTGTTGGTCCGCCGGAGCCGACAGTCACCATCATGACTGATGTCTCCTGATGGGCTGGGGTGTCCACCTGAGGGACCACAGAGTCCACGGACTCTGGACCCCCAAGGAGTCCTGATGCCATATCAACCTGCTGGAGCTTGGGCAGTTCAGCTGACACTGACAGCCTTTGCTCTGCACATTCGGGTCAGGTTGTTTCAGGTCCAGACGGACAACACCACAACCATGTACTACCTCAACAAACAGGACAGGACTTGCTTCATTCCTCTGTGCAGGAAGTTCTCCACATCTGGACCTCGTGCAGCCTGGATACCGATGATCTGGCCATCCATGGCTAGTGTCTTCCAACCAGCTGGCAGACACCCTCAGCCCTGTGGGTGAGGCGCCTCATGAGTGGTCGGGTCCATCTGGAGGTAGTACACAGCCTGTTCTCCCACTGGGGCACCCATCTGGTGGATCTGATTGCCTCCAGGGGAATACAAAGCTGAGGCTGTATTGTGCTGCGTTGCCTCAGCAGGGAATGCTGCATGGGATTCCGTCTTGAGGCCCTGGACCCTGGCCTCCTCTATGCCTTCCTTCATTTACTATGATCCACAAAGTGCTGATCAAAGCCAGGAGGGACAAGGCACGGATGATCTTGTGGCTCGGCTGGACCCGCGAGTTCTGGTACCCGAACTTCTCAGCCCCAGCAGCAGGCTCCATGGCATCTTCCTCTCTGCCCAGACCTGCTTTCTTTGCAGTCAGGGAAGGTACTTCATCCGGACCATCAGTCCCTGCACCTGACAGCCTGGTTCCTGAGCTGCTAGAATTCCAGACTTTAGGTCTCTCCAAAGATGTCCTCACTTTGGTCAAGGCTTCTCAGAAGGCGTCGACCCTTTATCTTGTCCAGTGGCTCACATTCTCTACTACCTTTGGTCCTTCTCTCAGTCGGGCCTTGGTTGATGACCCTTAAGTTGCACCTGGCAGCCATCTCTGCACACCGGGAATGGGCTGGTATGCCGTAAGTGGTACAGGAAAAGGGTTCTGGTGCTTTTCAAAGGCCTTGACCACATTTCCCTCTAGTCGTGAACCACCTCCACCTTGGCACTTGTTGCTAGTGTTGGCAAAGCTCATAGGCAAGCCATTCAAACCAATGCACAGGTGTGATATCTCTCACCTGTCATGGAAGACCGCCTTTCTGGTGGCTATCACATCAGCCAAAAATATCAGTGAGCTCCAGGCACTTTCGTGGCATCTCCTTACCTGGTCTTCCACAGGGACAAGGTTGTCCTTTGCCCCAGCCCAAAGTTCCTCCTGAAGGTTGATGAGTTTCACCTTAACCAGGTGATCAGTCTCCCAGTGTACTTCAATCAATCAATCAATCAAAATCTTTATTTAACCATGTGAACATTGTTGAGCAAGCTCATTTCAAGATGGACCTGGAAAATTGCCACCAATCACACCTCAGAGGGCGAGCACAGGCTCCATACCTTGGACCTGCGGGCGCTGCTCACCTACTACTGTATAAGAAGTGCATGGCTGGAGTTCGGGAGAGGTCTGCCAGCTATTTGTCACATTCGCTGAAGACACACCTGGCAGACTGGCAGCTAAGGAGGCGATTGGCAGGTGGATTGTATCCTGCATCGACCTCTGCTGTAAGTTGGCGGGTAGGGAGCCTCCCATTGGGCTAAGGGCTCATTCCACCCCTCATACCACTGCCTCGGTGGCTGCTTCCAGGGATGTCCCCATCAAGGAAATCTGCAGGGCTGCTATCTGGAAGTCAGCACACACCTTCATTTCCACTGCCACATCGACCTTGAGTCACACTAGGATGCTGGTTTTGGGGCCTCAGTTCTTCAATCTCTGTTCCCTAAATAGGTGTGTGCCTTGCCTCCTCCTCTCAGAGAACTGCTAGGAGTCTGCCAGATGTGTGGATAGTACCTCATGTCGACATTCCTAGAAAACAGGTTGCTCACCTGTAGCAATAGTTCTGGGAGTGGTACATGCTGTACATCCACACTGACCCACCCAACCTCCTGGCAAGTGACACATCAGTCTTGCTTCCAGCCGGTAAGATCTGATGTCACATGGTAGGTGGAGGAGCCAGCTTGAAGACGTTCTGGCAAGCCTTAAAGGAAAGGAACACTGCCAGAAGTGTGATATACATCAGATACCACCCTTGAACTATTGTTACAGGTGAGTAACCTGTTTTACTGATGTATGCCATCACCAAATAAAGTACTTTTTGCCTTTATCACAGCAGAAATTATATTTATAATGATGTTAACCGTGGATTTGTACATATGTTGTTTGGGCTAGCCCACAATGTAGAAACTTATGACATCTGCCAGGATTTGAACCAGGCTAAATGGAGATGCAGATGTAAAGCTTTGGAGCACTTTAGAACAGATGCAGAAAGCTGCTGCAGAGCTTGCCAAGTTGCCGATCGTCTGATGCCGTAAAACTGAAACTGTCAGCAGTCAAAATCAAAGTCTTCCCCATCGTCAACTGAGAGCTAGTGGGGCCAGCAAGAGTCATCCCACTCTTCAGTGAGTCAGACTCGCTCAGGTGTCAGCAGTCTAGATCCCTGATCTCCAAAAGAGATAGCAAGTCTAAAAGCTTTTCTGTATGTGGGTGAAACAAGTGGTTTCAGCCTCAGTTTGGCCAAAACCCCAAACTGCTGAAGGCTCAGATTCACTTAAATGGTACAGCAGATTCACACATAAACTCTGAGGGCCACACCTGCTCCTCATGTGTTCTCAGCTGGACCTGCTTTGCCTTCCTCTCTATGGTCTGTTACTGCTGCTCCCGCGGAGGATAAAGATGAGTATAATCTGAACTTCTTGGATGATAAGGAAGACTGGGGAGGAGGAGGAAGATCTTGATCCTCCCCACCACAGGGATTGTAGGACTCTGCTGGGTCTACTATATCCTCGGGCAGCAAAGAAATGGTCTTGCACATGCCACATTCCCACCCTGAGGACCCTACTTTCCAGGCTTTGATGAAGCAAATCCAGGTGACTTTGAATTGATCTCTGGAGGAAGAAGAGTCTTCTAAAGAGAATCCATGTGGTATTTTGGAGTTAAAGTGCCTCCTCAGTGGTTGCCCTCCCATCTAAGAATCTAGTGCAAGAAAGGCAAACAAGATGCTGAGATGCATATCTAGGGGATTAGTAGTAGGAGAGAGGAGGTTGTACTGTCCTTGTACAGGTCACTGGTAAGGCCACATCTAGAGTATGGAGTTCAGTACTGGTGCCCACATCTTAAAGGACATTAACCTGCTGGAGAAGGTCCAAAGGAGGTCTACAAAGAAGATAGCGGATCAGCAGGGTAAGGCATATGAGGAAAGGTTGAGGGCACTGAACATGTACTCCCTGGAAGACAGGAGGCGAGAGAGAGGGACATGATTGGGACCTTCAAGTACTTGAAAAGGATAAATAAGGTTGGTAAGGAGAGTCTCTTTTTAACCTGAATAGCAACCATAACACGAGGGACACGGTCTTAAGTCGGAGGGTGGGAGGTTTAACAGGGAGTTGAGGAAGCACTTCTTCACAGAGAGGGTGGTGGACACTTGGAATACGCTGCGGAAGAGGTAATCTGTTGAAGACCGTGGCAGCTTCAAGAGAGGCTGGGATAGACATAGAAGGAAGGTAAGGATCATGGGTAGTGAGGGAGGGAGGGCAGGGACATTAGCTCAAGCTGTGGACCCTGCAATACAAACAGACTTGGTAGACCAAATGGCCTTCTTCTGCTGGCTTCTTCGTATGTATGTTCATATGTATATATACGGCTGTAGAGGAAGCTACTCTTACTGCCTGGTAGAGGCCCAGCACACTGCCTGCGGCCCTAGAAAATCAGACGAGCAGTATCTGGCTCTTAGGGACAAGAAGTATTAATAAACCCAGCCTGCCATTGACTCAGTGGTAATAATTGCTGCACATGACAAGTCTTGGAGGCCCCTAGAGGAGGAGGAGCACCAGACTTCCTGAAAAGGAATCCAGAAAATTAGATGTTATGGACAAACATGTTTGCCTCTACCTCCTTAGCTTGCACATTGCTGATTACCAGACACATCTAGCCAAGTACTGGAACTGCACATGGAGGGCTAAACCATATTGTCAGTATGTCTGATGGATCCTTGATGTCAGAAATCCTCACCTGTGTGTCTCAGGGCTCTGAGGTTGACAGGTACTTTCTGAGATCAGTCTATAATGCCACCACCACCAAGGCTTCTACCACTGGCATTTGTTTAAGATATCACTCCTGGCTCTGCCTTGAGGATTTTTCTCAGGATGTGCAAAGTCAATCCTGAATGCTCCTTTCTAGGGCACCAAGCTCTTTGGACCTGATGTCAAGTTCATTTTAATCACCTGGAGACCGCAAGAAGTTTGATCGGACAGTTCAGCCCTTGACACTGACTGATTTCCTATGTGGCTGACACGGAGGTCCTCTCTTAGGAGGTCCTGCATTACCCTATAGATGGTTAGAGATGAGATTTACTGCACAACAGCAGCAGTAATTTGTGGGTGTCTCCCTTAAAATCTCCCAGTGGATGTGGGAAAGTGGCTGTCAGCTGCTGCCTCCTTCTGATTCCCTACCCTTTCCACTAGATCCTATTCAAAACCCTGGGTTGGGGGCAGAATTGCTTTGTTCCTGCCCCAATGGCAGGCAGTGACCACAGACGAATAGGTCCTTTACATCATTCAGAATAGGTACACCCTAGAATTGATGTCGCAACCCTCAGTAACACCTCCAAAGCCCTACCATTATTTCCTGTAGCATGTTGCCATCCTGAGGGAAGAGCTGCAGGCAGTGCTGCTCAAAATGGCCATTCAACCAGTCCCCTTGGCAGAAATCAATGTGGGGTTTTTCTCAAGGTATTTTTGGTACCCAAGAAAAGCAACATTTTCCTGCCTATCCTGGACCTCTGGTAGCTCAGCGAACACATGGCATACAGAAATATTTGCTTGTTGTCTCTGGGCTTCCTCCTGTCTCCTGTTGAGGGAGACTGGTTGTGCACACTGGATATGTAGGACAGCTACCTGCACATAAGCGTCAGATGGGGCCACAGGCAGTTCCTCAGATTTTGCCTAGCGGGGCATTACTACCAATTTTGGGTCTTGTCTTTTGGTTGTCTTTGACACCACGTGTCTTTACCAAAGATAAAGGCCTGTCCAGGTATTGTTGTATTATTTTAGGCATCAAGACTCCCATGGAAGCAATAAAATAACTATATTAAGCTCCAGCCATTGTTGCTGCATTCAGAGCAGTGGTGTTAGCCACGCTACTAAATTGGGGAATGCATGAGAACTTGTGCACGCTCAGTTGGGCCCCACCGGTGTTTCTATGTCAAGGGAAAGTTTCGCACTGTTTTAAAATATACAGATTGCACTAATAATGATCATCTTAGCAGCCACTGACTCTCATGACAGCATAGAAAGGTAGGTGGGATGGGAGCAGGCTGCAGAAGTCACTTTCATGTCACCTTTAGCTTGTTGCACACATGTTGTTCAGCATGTGTGAAAGCTAGAGTTGGACCTTTCTGCATACCTACCCAGTGTGCACAACTGCCACATTTTTGCTCGTCCGCTCCAGGGTACAGCATTTTTGGCAAAGCGTGTTGTTTCTCTGCTGGAAAGAAGAGTCCTCTATGCCTTTGCATCTCCAACCCTCATCCTGAGAGTTCTGACCAAACTCGGGCAGAAAGTAACAAGGATGATCCTAGTGATGCCCTGATGGCCCAGTCAGTTGTGGTTCCCACTACAATGGGAACTGGTGCTAAAGGCCCCATTTTCACTGATTCTCCAGCTGGGCCTTTTATCCCAGAACAATAGCATATTGTTAAATGCAGAACTCAGTCTCTGTTGCTCCATGCCTTGTTCCTGAACACATTGAGATCTCTTGGTTTGGAGTCTCAGCTGAGATTTCTGCAGCCCGCTTGCTGCTAGGAAACCTTTCATCAGGCAGACCTACTTCCTTAAATGGAAGAGTTTAGCCATATGGTGCCAGAAGGCACCACTGAACCCCTTCACTCGCCCAGTGTAGAGGGTGTCTGACTGTTTCAGTCAGGGTTGCAGTAATCCTCCATCAGGGTTCACCACTCTGCCATTTTGGATTCCCATATTGGCGACAAGATGGCCAAGTTGCTTATAGTCACGAAAGTTCCTGAAGGGCCTGTTTTACGTGGGCCCTCTGTTTTGCAAACCTGTTCTGGTTTGCAACCTAAACTTTGTACTCGAATATCTGATGAGAGTTCATTTTGAGCTCGCATCTTCTTGTCACTTGAAATGTCTATCCCATGAGACCTTATGGCTGTTATTGCAGTCAGATGGGTGTCTGAACTACAGCCATTAGTCCGTGGGCCACCTTTTGGTATTTCACGGGATAGGGTGGCATTGCTTACGCGCCTAATTTTTGCCTATGGATGTGTCTGATTTCACATCATTAAATCAAATCATTGATTTACCTGTGGTCTTCCTTCCCTCAGAATCCAGGCGGGTGCTGTTGCACAATATGCCGGCAGACAACGACTCGGGATGGCAGAATTCCTCACAGCAACAATCTCGACAGGTTTCAAGATTGTCACTGTGAGGACCGGTGAAATTTCAACCTTTCCTCCCCCTTCAGAACAACTCTGACTTGGGTTAGATATCTTTAGAAAGGGGGCACGGCCCTCCACATGGTGGTTCAGGGCACAGCCCCGATAGAAAACACACAGTGTCTGACAGGCGAAATTTCGCCTGTCGGCGATGAGATCTTGCCATGCCGAACTTTGACAACACTGTTGTCGATTTGAAATGGTAAAACCCTGTTGCACAGCTTGGACAGCTACAGAACCCTATGGTACTACCTGGACCGTACCAGGATTGTGCTCAGTTTTCCCAGCTGCTTTTGAATGGCACCAGAGGTAAGCCAGTCTCAAACAGTGCCTCCCAAATGTATCTCATCCTGCATATATTCTGCTAGAGGCAGATGGGCAAGATTTTCTGGGACTGTTACAGGGCACACCATTAAGGAATGGTGTCCTCAGAGGCTTGTTTTAGGTCCATTTCAGCTGCTGATATCTGCAGGGCTGACATCGGGCAAACAGTCATGCTTTCACTAAGCATTACAGTCTTGATCTGATCTCCTGTAGGAGAGTGAGTTTTGACCTTGCTTTCTTTCAAGGCCTGCACTCCTGAGGGTCAGGCTGCTGTTTACAAGCCGCCCAATTGGGGTTGGTATTGCCTAGTGATTGTTCAATGTATTATGACTCTGTGGAGATAGGCTCATTACTTAACAGTAAATCTTCAAAGGATCTCCATAGAGTCATAATTCGCACTCATTGTCCCCCTGATATGATGGACCCTTTCTTATCAGCTCTTGGCATGGCGCTGCATAGTGTCTCTACCATTTTGATCACATACCGTCACTTGCCATGTGCTGGGTGGTGTTAGCTTCCCTCACGTTACTGTACATAATTGGTGGGAGCCCAATTTTCTTGTTGGTGGATGTTTAGAACTTCCAATTACTGATGGTGGAAACGAAAGTAACTGGAGCAGCTTACATCATATAAGTGTTACCATGCACATAGGCTCATCATGTGGGAGAACCTGTGTTGCAAAAGCTTCCCAGAAGGTCCTGAGGCAGAAGGCTTATTGTCCTTTATATTATGGCTGAGTGAGATCCTTTCTATGATCTACTATTACTGGTAAGAAACAAACCTTTTCAAGAGGGGCCCAGAAGGAATTTGCAGCATTAGAGACAATGTACTGTACATTAGTTGAGGTAGATACACTATATAGCCACAAATATATACAGTCACTGTTTACACAACAACCAGGTATCTTTAAAGACCTGCTACAAACCTTGAATTCAGTCTGTAGGCACAGGACAAAGACATTTATAAGAACACTAGAAGGATTAATAGCAGTAGCTGGGGCTGAGCAATAAGAACACCTAGCATGCTTGAATTTCTGCAGGTTGCTTGAATGTATTTACTGACTCAGGAAGCGAATTCCAGGTAGTAGGGGCTACAGCAGCGAAGGCTTTACTCCTGTCATTTAGTGCAGTCTTTGTATATGCAGTAGAACCTAAACTTGCTACCCAAACTGGTAAACCTGGACATTCTGGGTTAGCAGGATAGAAAGTTATAGCTGATAATAGACTGTGGACATGCGTGTAAGCCAGGAGGACCATTTCAGATCCCGTCTCTTTTCTAGTGCAAATATACCCAGTTTGTTGGTATAACAGGTAGTGATGAGTTTCTGTATGGTTAAAGGCAGCTGTGATTTTATTCGGAGTTGTGGAGTTAGCTGCAGTGTACACTTGGCTCCAGTATTCTGATATTGAAATCCAAACAGCTTTCATTATGGTATAAGCCAAGTTTCTGATGAGTGCTCCTGATTGTTCTTGAAATGTGCTCGTTGGAGGATAATCTTGGATTTGGCCCCACAAGTAAGCGCCAGGAGGCAGGGAGTGAGGACCAAAAGAAGCCAGAGTCTTCATCAAGGATTGATTTAATACAGAACATAATTTAATTCAAGTTTATTGCAGGAAAGCTCCATTGAGCAGGCTCTACTTATAAGGAGATCTCGGTCACATAAAAGGCAATACATAGACAGAAGGTATGCGACTACATAAAAGAAGGTCAAATACATAGTATGAAACATTGGAATACAGTCATTACTAGATCATGACAGTAAGTGATTACAGAAGAGAAGGTTACATACATAGTATAAAACAGTGGGATTCGTCCAAGGCCGATACATACAGCCGTTCTCCTGTCCTGTCATAGGTGAGTGTATAGGAGGATCCATGCATAGTATAAGCAGTGGAATTCATACAAATCGAGACATACAGTCATTGGCAGATTCTGACATTAATATAAGGCAATATTGTGACACTATGCAACAAGGATACAGAGTAGTGGTGGAGGCGCACAGGGAAATGCAACAGGGTTCATGGAGTGCAGCAGGGAGAGGAGCAGAGATGCAAAGACAAACTTGAATTGCAGGAAGGAGAGCTGAGGAAGAAGGAAGGGGCTGAAGGTACAATATTTGCAAAGGGGAGAAGTGAGTGGTTAGTTTGGAGAAAGGCGGGGAGGAAGAGGCAGGGATATGCTGGGTGGGCTGTCAGGAATGGTCGGGAGGATTGGAGGAAGGAGTGGGCAGAGGCGAAGAAGGGGGGTGAAGGAGGGAGAGCAGAGCGAGGTGGCGGGGAGCGATGGTAGGGATGCTCCTATGAGGAGGCATAATATAAGAGACAATAGAATAAGTTCCCCTCAAAACATAGGAGGAACAGAACATATATTACAAAGCAGTAAATATTGAATGGGTAATTTAGACAAACATTGATCCTGATGAAGTGGTGGGAAGAAACATTACAAAATGTTGACCTTTAGTTGTGAACTCAGTGATGTGGAATACTTAATTCTTAAGCTTTAAACTGGTGAGTGGGTTGTGTCTGCACTACTGCAGGAGTATGTATTGTTTTAAAACAGTGATTTAACAGCAACATGTCAGTTTATACAGATAGGACTTGGAGTGTGAAGTTTCCAGAACATTTTGATGAACTTTCAGAATTGGAAGTCTGAAGTAGGGTCAGAGTCGGTGAAATTCTGTTCTGTTCTACATTGACCATGTTGCCAGTATGGAACTCCTGTGCCTTATAAAGCACTGTGGGTACAGTGTGTATGAAAGTCATGTTCGCTAAGTGTTTTGCAAATTTTTCACCTTGTTCCCTCTTGCTACAATTACTGATTCCCCTAACTTTTCTGTTTCTCAGTCCCTGGCCAGGTTACTCAAATTGACTTGAAACTTAGCTTTTGCTTTTTTTCATTATACAGAGAGACTGAGGAGATAGTATCTATGAGATACTGCCTAGATCCTACAAGCATCAGTGATGCCACAGTTATGCTAGTCTTTATCCTTTTGCATTGCAGTAATTTAGCAGCATGAAACGGTTTTATATAGACAATTTAAATTTGTCAGAAGAAATAAAGTTTACTTTTCCATTCATGAAGTTGTGCAGACTGAGTTAATTGTACTTTCTCTATGAGCTTATTCGATTGTCATTCTTGTCATCACAGTGAGTTGGGGGTTTGAGTTAGGCTAAACAACTCAAGGACTTCTTCAGCGGTATTACCTAGGTCAGCTGCATGTTCACAGAGAGCTGCCTCTTGCTCAACGAGTTCTCATGCACCCAACAGAAAGTTAGCATAGCATTACAGACAACTGCAAGAAGCAACAGCAAGGCACTGCTCACTCACTGACAGACATAAAAAAGCATATCCCACTTCCCCAATGTATTTCAGTGGGCAGCTGCAAAACTTCCGATTTTGATCTCTGTAGGAACTGGTGTGCTATGCAGACCAGCCCTAAAGGATTGTGACATTATCTAATGGAGGGCAAGACCTGTGGTGAGATGTGGAATGTTTTGAAGGTTACGTTTACCCACAGATGACCTTATCTTTGTTTTAAAGCTGTTAAATAGTAGTCTGTTCATGATCATCCAGTCTTGAGCTTTGTCAGAGACGGAATACTTTTGAGAGCTTTGGCAGATTTAGTTTTAGCCTATATTATTGTATCAGCTGCATATAAATAAGTATTGATATATGAGTTAAAGGACTCATAAATAGCTGAATCTAATTGTGGCCAACAAAAACACAGCACTGTAGGGTAGTGGCTTACCTACAAAATACTGTGCTCCCTTTGTCTCAAACACTTGTAATCCATAGTTGCTAGGGTCCGAAGAGCTCCAGAGATTGTAAACAACTCCTCGATTTTATTTAAGCATGCTGCTCTATAACTGCCTAAGATGGTGGCTACGTGTGTATGCAATGACGTCAGTGGAGTGACAGTGCTCAGAGTTAACACAAGCTATATGGGGAGCTTATTAATTATATATTAAAATAACATTAACAAAGTGCTTCTGTGTCAAATCCATTACTGTGCAGGTGTGACAACCTTGGATATTAGCTTGCCCGTGTTTATATTCTGGTGCTTTCTCAGTATTGGACCATTCTTTCAAGACAAGGGATAATAGTTATCCCTTGTTTAGATAATGGAGTCTTCTCCCCTTTTTTTAAATGTATGTGTCCTGTGCTATATGTTTAGAACTGTTCTTTTTACAATATTTTTAGTAATTGATATTGTTGCTGTTTATTATGTGGATATGTTCATATTTAGATAGAGTTTTCCCCTGTGGGGTTATACATTTGAAAGAACACTTGGCACTTTATTATGGTCTGGTTCTTTAAGATGTGCACTATTTAAGTGGGCGTTTGGATTAGATGGCACGCATTGACAAAGCCGCCTGTGACGTGGAAACGACGCTGCGCGGTAGCATCGGAGTGCTGCTGAGGTTTTGTACCTTTTGATGGCTGTTTTATGATAAAATAAACTGCTTTTCTAAACATGACCTAGCTTAAAGGTTGTTCTTTCTGCTCGCTGTGCTGCCCAGCTTTTGATGAAGCCACATAGCCACATTTACATCTTGTTCACCTGAGTTCACACCCAAAATTGTAAGAGAAAAGGATGTAATAGAGGGAATGGAAAAGACAGAAGTTGGTGCTGTGGTAGCACCAAAATCTGTACTGACATGAACACAGGCAGAGTTTAGAAATCCTGATATGGGGCCCCAATACCTGTTGGCACTGTGACGGACAACCAGTTCTGAGTGCTGTATCATTTTATTAATATAAAATGTATGACTGACTGTTGAAAATCTGATGCTCTAGGAATGACCTCATCCCCCACCACAGATTTCAGCTGAAAGATGCAAGCCAAGAAAAAAAATGCTGACAGCATGTGAGTTCACACACACTCAGTTTTACAGACCATGTGTTATATGTAAGGCCTTAATTAAGGATCCTGTTGGTCTAAGTTAATTACAGCCATAGTTGCTATAATATATCCATTTTATGACATTGGAAGGAAAACCCAGGTTATTACACGGAAGTGCGAAATCATAATGATGCTTTCCTGTTCTGGAAGTGGGAAGCTGCTTATGAGATCAAAAGAAGTGTCATTTGAAGGACATGAATTATGCTGAAGTTGCAGAATGTTACCTTTGTATAAGATATATATTTTCATATATCCTGACAGGAAGGAGCTAGGTGACCTCCTGAAAAGAGGTGGGTAAAGCCAGCATTTAATTTAGTCTGTTTTACTTCACAGAGACACATTTTTACCTAGACTCTGACCATGAAACATCTTGGGAGCACTTTTAAGCAAGTATTTAGAGACTAAGTACTGAAGTAGGAATTTGTACTGTTTAAACTTGTTTTGTTTAAGTGATTGTATGTCTTGGGATATAAGAGTTCTGTATTTTGCATTTTACATATATTTAACTATTTTAGTAAAATTCTTTTAGAACTTACTTGGTCTGTCTTTGAATTTCTTTCAGTTGTAAGAAAAGTATTAGTGGTTATAGCAGACAATAGACATAAGCTTGAGCGGTGGTACCAAACTGGAAGAGAAGCGTTTTAAATCTGAGGTCTTTATTAAAGTTTAAAGGGTTAATCTCTGTACATCTGGTTAGGTGCCAGTAGGCAAAGATATCTGGCCCCCAAACACAGATAAATCTGAGCCTGTGCATTGGGTATGCTAACAAGAAGTTAACAGTTTGAATCCTTCAGAACTTGAGACCAAAGGTTGATACAAACTCACAAAACAGACAAGAGGGTTACCTTGTCTGTTACACTGTTCTCAAGACTGCGCTCAGAGGTTGGCACTTTGGGAGTAGAGGGCCTGATCTGCTGAGTGGGTTTGTGACTGGTACCACAGAGCCAGTCTTGAGATGTGTAGTTTTTGATGATCAGCTGGCAGTATGGCCTGAGGTTAAAGCAACCCTAAAGATGGATTATTTTTACTAACAGTTTGAAATGTAAAGGTGATGACTCACTAGTTTCAGTACACATACAAAACAAGTATTATAAATGTAGAAAGTGTAATAACACTGTTAACCCCCCACCCACTACTTTCACGAGTTAGTTACACCTGGTACCCTTCACTGGGCACAAATTACTTTAGAAATTGGTACTGTCCCTAGCTTTGGGATTGTTTACCAGGCTCATTACTTCTAGAGGTCAGAAAAGAGGTGGGGTGTACAAAAGCAGTAACTTATGACCAATAACCCAGGTCCTGGGAGAGAACTTTTCCTAGGGCTATGCTATACCAATACTTCTGAGAGGTACCCAGTAACTCTACACACAGGAAGCAAAAATGGAAATTACATACTTACCATAATTCTTGATCTTCTTGGATGCAGTCTCCACCACTCCTTCACACACTAATGGAACTCGCCCGGGCTAGGACCCCTGCGGTCGATCTTCAGGAGGGCGGCGGCGGGATAGGACAACTCATGCTCGGCACCGTGAGGTATCTAGGTGTCAACCCTCCAACCGCCTCAGTACCTTTTGACCAAGGAGGTGCAGTGTAACTAATAAAATAAATAACTTGCCCTAACCTCCGGGCATGTGAAGGCCTGGATGACCCATGCAAGAAGGGTCTGTTGAACAATGTCTTCACAGCTCGAACAACAAGGCAGTGAAGACCAAAGAAACAAAATAAGTGAACCGGGGATCGTGGGTGGGAGTGTGAATAAATGGTGGAGACTGCGTCCAAGAAGATCAAGAATTACAGTAAGCGTAATTTCCATATCTTCCTGGACTCAAGTCTCCACCACTCATTCACACTAATAGGAGAGTACCAAGCTAAAACCCTGAGTAGGGCAGTCGGAGATAGGGTTCAGTCAGAATGGAAGTCCAGAGGACTGTCCTGCCAAGAAAGGAGCTGTCTGGAAAGGACATCCAGGACATAGTGCTTTACAGAGGTATGCATTGAGCTCCAACCCACTACCTTGCAGAAGATTGCAATGGACATATTACGAATCTCCGCCAGGAAGCTGCAACCCTCTGATAGAGTGGCGTGAACCTGGCCTTTCAGTTGGCTCCGAGACAATGCTTAGTAGTGTCGAAGACATGCTACTAACCTAGCCGAAAACCTCTCAGGGCAAGAAATTGACCTAGCTGAGGCATGCTGAAGCTACAAAAATTGCTTCAAGTGTAGCTTTTCATTGTGTTGATGAGAATTCAGAACTGCCTAACATTCAGAGAGAGAGAGGAGTGCACCCTTCCCTTCTGGAGTTAAGGCAAAAACTTGAGTAATGGTAAGAGCCAGAGGAAATGTCTACTGGTTCAGGCCAGACAGAAAAAGTACAGATGTGTACCTCCACTACAAAGTATGGCTGACCTGCAAATGACAGGTCCAAGAGGCACTGAACACATTATTTGGTGGGCACGAAGGCTCCAGATGGAATTTGTTCATCAAATGGAGTGGGGTTTCCATTTAGCTCATAAGCTTTCCTGGTGAAAGGCCTATACACAACTTAGAAGACATCTGAGAAGGTCTGGGAGAAACCAGTCCACCCACTTCCGTCCAATGAGGAATCACTCTGCTCCAGTTAGCCTACAACTCAAGTAGCACTCTCTGAACTAAGGAAGAGAGGAAAAATGTACAGGAGAACTTGTCTACTGCGATAATGATCCTGACAGAAGACATCAGGGTCTGGATTTCTGAAGCAGGATAGGGCAGACCTGTTTTAAGAGGGGCCGAGAAAGGACCAGGCTTGGGCTGCCCCAGTCGCCGCAAAAGCGACTGTACAACTGAAACTGGCACAACATGCTCAAGGCACCACTCACCACAGCCTTTCTGTACAGGGGTAGGAAAATGCTCTACCTTGCTTGTTGACAAAAACATCACAATTTTGTCATCTGCCCAGTGAAATAGTTCCATGACAGAGAGCCTTCCTTACCCTGGAGGAATCTAGAGGAGCTCCTGAGAGAAGGAGCCTGCTGGAAAGGTGAAACTGACACCTTCCCAAAACAGAAAACCCCTCCTAGGGAAGGGAGAGGAAAGCAGAGGCAACTGCTTCCGAAGAGTCTAGCTCAAGCAGCTGGCACAGAGCCAGTGTCCAGGAAGCAAAGGTTTGAATATCGAGAACTCCTTCCTGAACAAGGACCTACTTGACCTTTAAGGTTAGAAGAGAGAGCATGCCGTCTGTTAATTTGGAGGCAAGCAAGGAAGTAGGAACCTGTGTTCTGACTCGCCATGGAGTCACTTCTGTTGCTTTGAGGCCCTGATCCAAGGAAAGAGTGTGTGACAGGAAAAAAAACAGACTGGGCCGCCTAGGGTCTAGGACAAATCTCTGAATTAGAGAAAATTCCTCTGGGAAAATCCTGATGACCCATACCTCCACGGATTGGACTTCCCTAGAAGTAGAAGTCGTCAGGTGCCTCCATCGCTGTCAGGAGGCAACCACCTCAGGCAGCTGAGGTGGAACCAGCTGGATCCAGAAGGATGGTATCGGGTGCTTCCGGCCAGGCCCTCTGCTGTGATGATTTTTTTTTTTTTAAACAATTAGTGCCTGACAAGGCTTTCAAGCCTGTACCTTGAAAAGACTGCCTGTTACAAGAATGATGATGATGTCGTCCATCTGAGAGGCAGAAGGAGCCTAAGTGCCCCATAACTTAATCTGAGGACCGAACCAATAATCACAGCTGAGGAGATGTTGATCACCCATTGCCAGTGGTAGCCACCATAGGGCAGTGTCACGGGGGCTGTATACCCCTATCAAAGGAGTGGAAAAGTCCAGAAGGCTCTCAACCATTGAACTAGAGTGTTCCACGGGTGTACTTGTACTGACAACTGAAATAAGTCCAGATTTATTTATTTTTTATTTTTTATTTTGTTTTTGTTGACCAGGTAAGTGCATAGACAAATCCTGCCTATTTTCAGGCACGACCGAGGAGGGATAGAGATGAATGCCAACTGACCTTGAACCAGATTAAGCTGCACAAGTCTTTGGTCCACTGAAGAAACCTGAAATGTTATGGTGGACCCATATCCCTGAGGAAAACTGAAAAGAAGATCTTCCATCTCGGACTCTGCTGATATGGAGGCTTGCATTCCAGTCTCTAAAGGCGTCATGTGCTGCATCACTGACAAGTGGGACAGGGAGAGACTCATCTGGATCCACTTCTATCCCAGAAGAACCTCCAAGAGGTCTTGGTCAGAATCACTGAGACTCCGCCACCTAGAAAGGTGTTGAGGAGCTTGATGCCACTTCATGGAGCCATCAGTAGTGCTGCACAAAATGCGGAATTCCACCAGCGGAACAAGCGAAAAAACAACTCCCCAGTGGAAAACCACTGGAACTTCACTGAAACCTCCAAGATCTCCACACACTAGGATCCACGGAATATTCCGTGGAAACCACTCATAAAAACCTCCATGGAAAAGAAGAGATCCGCAGAAGTGAAACTCACAACTTTTCCACCACACATCACCATCTGGCACCACCTCGGCGCTAGCATTACTTGCAGTGATGGTACGGCACCGTCGATGCCAGCCACGGCACCAACAGGACCTGCCTGGCACCGCATGCCACCTGCGGTGTCACAGCATTTGCAGCACCAGCCACCGCACTGTGCAGCACCAGTGGTACCTGCCGCACCAATGGCACCACTCGCAGCGCCGATGGCACCGCCACCGTAGACCTGAAGAAGAGAGGGGAGAAGAAAGTGCCGCCCTGCATGGAAAAGGAGAGGGGAAGGCACGAGGGTTGGCGCGATGGCGCTGGCACCAAGGAGGCACTGCACAATCCTGGCCCACTCGACCTGGCCCTAGTCCAGTGGAACCATGTCCACTGGCCAGGAAAACTGGACAGATGCCAAAACCCTCTTCTCCAAAGGAGAGCCCAGAGGTGAAACTGCTCACGGATCCCCACGAAGACAGAGATGTGATCCAGTGTCAAGAACACAGCCGTTAAGAGCGGGGCCAGAGGGGAACCCATCCGAGTCAGTTCAGGCCTACCACCTCCACCACCGAACCATCTCCAGCAGACGCATCAGAGGGTGACCTTGAGAACAATTCTTCTTCCTCCAAAGAGGAAGAAGAGCTCGAGATCAAACGGAGCCGGGAACTCAGAACCGCCAGTTTTGTGTTCCAGCGGACTGACCTCCCCGAGCACACAGGACTGCCCGTGGTCGGACCTCCCCTCGGAAAAGGCGGCAGACCAGACACAGCACCTCTGCCATTACAACTTTCAAACAGTCTTCCTAACCGTCACCAATTGACTCCGTTGATGGCAGGTGAGAAATTCCTTTTCTTCTTTCTTCATCATATCTTCTTTTTCTTTTTAAATAAGAAAGAACACTAAAAATGTTAATTTAAATGAATTGGAATGCATAAGCTGCTGTCGTGTGAGCGAAGGCGACATCGAAGCCCCTCGTGCGCGGGAGAAAAGAAACCGAGGCAGTTGGAGGTTAACACCGAGATAGCCTATATAGGCCTGAGATACTTCGTAGTGCTGCGCATGTGTGGTCCTATCCCGGTGCCGGCCCTCCTGAAGATTTTTGACTCCCTGGGTCCTTGCGCCTGTTGAGTTCCATTAGTGTGAATGAATGGTGGAGACTTGAGTCCAAGAAGATCATAAATGTCCAAACCAGGGTTAGGGTTCTAAAGTGTGACTTTATCCCAAAAGATGTTCTCTAAAGCAAGGGTGGACCCCAAGGTTTACACATCGTGGCACAAGGAATTGGCAGAACAACAAACGACTGTATCTGACAGAAACTCTGTGTATTCCCATATTTCATAGGATATTGAATTCTCTTCAGTGGCATTTCCACAACTGAACCTTTCTTCTAGTGGCACTGGCACAACTGAGCACACACATTTCCCATATGGCATAGGACTTTAAAACCTCTTCAAGTGGCAACTGGCCAGAACGGAGCATTTTGTTCTAGTGGCACTGACCACAACTGAGCACACTGGGGCTCATTACTAACACAACCCACTCCAGGAATAAACTTCTCTTCAGACATTAGCCACCATGTCCTAAATAACCAGGTGCCCTTATGGAACCTGTAATGCAGAACTGGTTACTCCAGATGGGTGGCTGCCCACCCTTCACTTCCATGTCCATACCCAGTCATTCTTTCAGAGTTGCACCTTAAAACTTCTTGAAAATGCTTAGGAAAATGCATCTTTGAATGAACTTTTGCATCCAGCATTAGGAAACACTACTCTGGGAGTGTAAGAAATTAAAGTCTTGAACAATGTGAACAGTCTGCCTCGGACCCCACAATTGTCAGCCAACTTTACACTGAGAAAAGTCTCAAATTCAGAACAGAAACTGGTGTACCTTCCTTTTAACCAGAGAAACACCAAAGTACAGGTACTTTCTTCCGAGCACAAAGTCAGATCTACTCACAGTTAGCACAGTACAGGCAGCTTCAAATTGTCTTGGATCAAATAGGGATTGCCCCAAGGATCCATTCTCTAGCAGTCCTTTACATCCCTCTGGGGATGAAAATCAGGAGATCCTGCTGTAGACAATGGCTTCCACCACTTCTCTTGGCAGGCTGGTGACTTTCAGGACAAGGGTGAGAAAATAGGTTCTCCTCTCAGAGCCCACTCCTGCAGCCCTCACTTCTCACACTTCAACTACTGACACAGAACTACTACCAACTGCTGCTGCTGACAGACTGACCAAGATTCTAAACTTCCCACTCACAGCCAGCTGCTGTGGTTTATGCTGCTGCGAGAGTTCTAAATGACCTCATCTCAGCTGAGACAAAGTAAACAAAGAGAGTGAGTAGGTGAACCCCATTTAACTGGTTATTCACCAGCTGCCTTTCCTATACTACCACTGACACTGATGGGATTCTAGTAACCCCATGGGACTGGGTGGTTGCAACACCTTAAAACACACTTAATAAAACAATTTCCTATTTAACCTACAGTCAATGTAGGGTCAAGAGCCTCAGTGACATCCTTTCATGTCAGGACCCTAAAACATGTGGCTGTCCCAGACCATAATTCCAGGTTGATTTACCTAGGAATAACTCTGGACTGCAAAGACTCACAGCTAAATACAGTGACTCACTCAAATGAGCTGTTTATGGTCTTTCAGACATTAAGAAACCCTGCCGATGACAGTTCTCCTTTTAAGTGCAGTTCTAGCAGCGAGTGCAGATTGAAGTGCTCTCACTGACTTCGGTCTACCCCTTGCTGCAACATTAGGCCAGACCAGGGAGGGCGAGGCTGGAATGACTTCTTGGGAGGAAGTATCAGTTAGTTCATTGAATAATCCCATTTTAACCCCCTTACAAATAGGTGTTCCTATAAATGTCTTCCTGGGCTGCCTAAGGCCCATTGTCAGTATGGTGTCCTGTGTCTACAGTAGTTTAAATCGCTTGCATGAGAGTGCTCCATTAAGCCTCCGTGCTTGTCTCTTTAAGACTGTCTGATCTGGGCTAGAAATTAGTCTGAGCTGGGTCCGAGTTATTTAAGGCTCGCGTCCAGCCAGACGATCCATATTTCTGCTCCTTTCTACAGTTGCTACTTGAGAGGAGCTATGTTAGGAAAAGTAGATCTTACTGAGAGGGCTCTTACAGTCGGTAATTACATATAGGACTGGCGCCCAGCAAGCGGCAGGACCCCATGGAAAAAATTTGCAACTAGCAGTCCCTGGCGAGAGGACCACCCCATCCAGGTGATGGCGATCCAGGAGATGTCGGTATAAAGGGGCGGTCCCTGACGCCACGCCTTCCAATTCTTTTCCGCCCGTTAACTGCGTGCAGCGCCTGGCGGTAAAGTTCGTACTTCACCAGCCCTATCTTAAGTCGTTTTACCGAAATAAGTTGTTTTCGACTAACGTCAGGTACCATCGCTGGTGTATGTCCCCTCACACCTCCAAGCACAAAAATAAGTGTGATTCATGCGGCGTCCAGCTACCGCTGAGGGACGGCCATTCCCTGTGCCTGTTCTGCCTGGGCCCCGATCACCGGTCGAGAAGTGCCAGCACTGCCTCAGCTTCAGCGAGGCTACCCGAAAAAGCGGCAGCAATCCCTGGAAGCCCATATTCTGAAGAAGAAAATGAGTTCAATGGAAAAGGAGCTGAAAAACTGAGGCAGGCGTCCACTTCCCGAAGGCCATCAGAAGAAGAAGGATAAGGAGAGGCACCGGGACAAGGGCTCCTCTAATGCTTCTCCTGGGAGTCGTTGGGACACAGGTAATGTCCCCTCCGGGCACCGCTCTCGATGGCCGCCTCGGAGGTTTCCGAGGCGTCGGCCTGCCCGTCTGGCTCGCGCTTGGGCCTTGCAGGCGCCTCTGGTCAATTAGGCCTCCGCCCCTGGTTCAGTCGCAGGCTTACAGCCACCACCAATGCGGGCGACTCCGGTGAAGTCGGCGTCTGTTCCTCTGGCGTCCCGCCCGGAGAGGGGCGGTAAGGCGCCCGACCCGGGCGGCGAGCGCCACCACTCCACCAGACCAGGCCAATCCCTCTACGCGACCTGCCTCCAGTGATGGCTCTCATAAGCGGATGCCCGGCTCCTCCAGGCGCCGCCAGGCTCGCCCTCAAGCCACCGTCGGCAATCCGATGTCCAGCTGGCGAAGAACCGGCAGCGGACCCTACCACGTCCGTGTGCCTGGTTCTCCGCAACCTTCCGCTGCCGCCTGGGGACCCAGAGTCTCCTAGCCCGACCCGAGGATTTTCCCTCCATCCCCAGGTGACACTGGGGACCTTCCTCCTCCGTCAGACCACCCTCCGGTTGTTGCGTCGGATCTGATGTCGGTCGCGGACGCCAGCTCTGACTCTGGCTCCTCCGGCGCGTCGGTACCTCCGGCGCCCGGCTAACGCCCGGTTCTGCCGAATCCAGAAGACATCCCGCTCCCGCCGGGCCCTCTCCGGGCCCTCCAATCTGGACCCGCCTGTGAGGCCACCGGCAGCCATCTGCTCCGGCTCCCGGGTACCCCGTCTTATCCAACGCCGGTACCTGGGACGCAGTATCCAGTGTCACAGTACCCGGCGCGGGTTTTCCAACGTTGCAGTACCCGGCGGGCTATCCACAGCTGAGTTTTGGATACGCTCCATACGGTTATAACCCACCTCCTCCTCCTCCACCGCCTCTGCGGCCGCGGTGGACCTGCAGAAGACTCTGGCCTCCTGGTGGGCTGAGGCCAAGGCTCAGCTCACCAAAGAGGTCGGCCGCCTTCCGATGATGGTGCCATCCCAGGTTCCCTTCGTCTGAGGCACACTCCCTCACCACCTCCAGTTCAGGGTTCTTCCGTCTGGATCCAGAGAAGGACAGGACACAGCTCTCGGGTACTTCCCAAGGGGTCCGTTCCTCCCTGAATTCGGGACAGGAGTCTTTCCTCTTCATTCTCCTCTTCACCCTCAGACTCCTCAGAGTCTTCCGGCAGTTGCTCCGAGAGGACGATGAGCCACGCCTCCGTCTAAGCCCAGGCCAAGGACTCCTCCAAGTCTCCTCGGAGGATCCTTCTTTATGGAGTTGCTTAGGAAAATCCAGGAGGTTCATCAGTGGCACTCCTGGAACCAGATCATCAGCGTCTGAAACTGCTGAGCATCTGGATCTGCCTGTGAAGCTCCTACCTTAGTGCCACCTGGATAGAGCCTCCGCCGACCTCATTACCACTATATGGAAACAGCGTCAGCTTTAGCCCACTTCCTAGGAAGTTGAACAGGCTATATCAGGCTCAGAGGTGTTGATTTCCTGGATTCTCACCCTCATGCTGATTAGGTGTGTTGGCGCCGCTCACGGCCGGGTCGGCAAACCCCAAACACCTTAGCTCGTCACCACCTGATAAGGAATCACGCCTTCTGGACCAGTATGGGAGAAAAATGTACGCTTCCTCCATGCTGGGGATCAGGGCACTGAACTAAGTCAGCCATATGGGGACTACCAGAAGGCCATTCTGACTCAGGTGGAGGCAAAATGGACTCCTGCCTGACTCCAAGTCAAGCAGGAGTTGGCTGATCTTGTCCGCTCTGCCGTTCAGCCAGTCGACACAGGCTTCATGCGACATACGATGCAGTGGACACTGCTGGGCGGGCTCAGCTTCACTGTAGCCTACGGTGTCATGCTTGGCTCCGTGTGTCAGGGGTTGGTCCCGGAGGTGCAATCTCGGAGCTGTGTTAGGAAAAGTAGTTATTTACTGTTTATCTGTTACAATAGTAAAGCTGTTGGAGTTTGTGTAACCTGCTTCCATTTGCAGCACAAACTTTTGAATTGTAGCCACCATCTTGGTGCTGGACTGACTGTGTTGGACCAATCGATACCTCAGGGAACCTAAAATGGAGACTGTCCCCAGTGGCCTTGTGGGAGTGAATTGCTGTAGGAATTGTAGTTTTAAGGTTTGGCGCCTAAATGGACTGGGGGGCCTTGTGGTGACAGACAGTTCCTCAGCCAACGAGCTTTTAGATCACTGGGAAAGCACAGAGCTGCCTGCAGCAGTGGGTCAGTTGTGAGTTGGGAGTTTGGAGAGTGAACAGCTTGGGTGATCGAGCAGCTGCTCCTGTGTAGGAGCACAGGAAAATCAGTGGGAAGGTCCTGCTGGTCTACCTAGCTCACTCTCCATTGTGAAGAATTGCTGTGAGTGAGAAAATCGGACATTATTCGATTGCGACCTGAAACCTGAAGCAAAAGAGTGATCTTGCTGCCTGCAAGGGACTGAAGACTTCTCAGAAGCAGCCTCGGCCTTTCAGGTGCCGACGTGAGCCTTTAGTCAAAGGTCACGAAGACCCTGTGTTATTGCAAACGGACTGTGTCCGAACTGTGGCAAATATTCTAGTGCTTATAAATGTGCTGAATGTGTTGCATGGGTTGCAGTTGGTTCCCCACCACGGGTTCTGTATATTAGCTGAAGCTGCTACAGCACTTTTCACGGACTTTATCCGAACTGCTCACTCTGCCTGGGCCCTGCCACCTCAGCCTGTGTTGCTACTCCGATTCAAAGACATTTCCGGCAAAAGATCCGCTCAGGGATTCGCCCCTGCTCAACACCACCAAAAGGTAGCATCCACCACAGTGAGGCATGTTGGCACTGCTTCCCCTGGCAATCCAGTACAACATCCACAAGGTCTTCATCTCGCCTGTCCTGCATCCAGGTCTGGGTAGCGTGAGTACAAAACAGGGTAGCTCCCTGCAACAAAGCTGCAATCATTTGTGTGTTCATCTGATTTTCTTGTTCTGGGTTTATTTGCAATGGACAGAGCCATCTGGCTTCGGATTACAACGTTTTGTTTTGAGTGTATGTTAACTGTGTTTTCCTTCCTAAGGGCCCCAAACAGCTGCAATACCGGCCTACCGGGCAATGCTTCAGGCTAGCCTGTTTTCCAACTGGGTATCCAGGGTTGCGGGACTTAGTCAGGGGACTCACAGTGCATGCTTTACCAATCTGAATATAATCAGATTTGCCAGTCACTGCTAGATTTACGCCCTGCCCTTGTTTACATCCCCTGAATGAATCAGATTGTGGTTTTCACGCTTAATCTGGCTAGTGTGTACCTTCTTGGTGGGGATACTGTACTGCCAGTGCATTGTTATATCACTTGTCTTGTTTTCCAGGGGTCTCCAGGGCAATTGCAGGAGATCCAGCCCTGGTGGTATGTGCAAGGAGTGTGAGCATATTATTACAGTCATATGGTACATGTTATTGTCCTATTGCTGAACTGTGTAGCCACTAGAAGGGTTGGTGGGTGGTTATAGCATCCCAAAGGGCTATACCAACAGCAGTTACGCTGCCCCAAACCATTCCTTCAGGTGGAGGCACCCGTTCACTGAGCTCAAGCCCTCAACCTGTGCATAGTCACGAGGCAGGGGTAGTAGCCATAGGATAGCACCACCTAGGGGTTACACCAGTACACACAAAGTGAAACACAAAAGAAATTTAATTCTGTTACTCATCTTAAAAATTAATAATTAAATTTGGTGCACAGCTCCATGGAGCTGGGTGACAGAACAGGCGTAGGGCATGTGAATAAGAGGTACTAAAGCAGTACGGGCTGATACAAGTGCTTAAAAGAAGCCGAAAGGAATTAGACAGGCGCATACTCCACGTGGTTACCCAGAGCCAAACAAAAGCTCAGGACCTTAGAAGAATCGAAAATATGTCCACAACCATTTCCTGGGGAGTGCCTTACTCCTTCATCCAAGTAACTGATACGGGATTGGGGTCTTAAACCCATATTGAGGCTGCCCTGAAAACAGCCAGTTCGTAACCCTCTTTCCCATGAGTCCAGATGCCAGATTTGAACCTCCAGAATGAGCGACACTGTTCCATCCTTTCTGTTACACTTTCCTGCATTCATTAATGGTTCTAACATGGGTCCTGCCCCAGATACAGGCACGGCAGGCCTGATAAAGCGAATCCCAGGATGCAGCCACCCAGTTCATCTTGACAGTGTGCCACACTGAGATATTGACCTCTTCAGAGTTGCCACCTCCAAAGGCCCTGCCACCACCATGACAGCCCCACTGCCATGCCTTCCTGTTTGGAGCACCAGGCCTCCTGTACCCAGCTCGATAGGCCTTCCTCCTGCTGCTGTCCTTACAGATTGCTGAGCCCCAGGACCCCGGTCCTCACGGTCGCCACACTCCTGACATCCTCCCTCATCGGGGGAGGAAGACCCCATGTAGCCACTGACACTGCACAGCCAATACCTTCCCTGGGCTGGGGGTTTGAAACCCAACCTGACTTACCTTACATATAGCCTGCTGGCTCACCCCTTGCAGGGAACCCTCACCTAATAAATCCAGGCACAGAGCAACACCCCTGGGTATGGGACATAGGATGCCCAAAGGAGCCTAGCCAAAGTAGAGTTCGGCATAGTAAGCCAGCCCTGAGAGGGTGGCTTACATTTAAACCAACCCTTATCGCGCCACTCTGGGATCTCTTGTAAGCTATGCAGCTGGGGTTCCATTGCAATTAAAAGAGCAGTAGGGATGTGGGGTAACCCTGCCATGTTCCTCAATGGAGTGGGAAGGAGGCAGACAACAGTCCATTGGTAAGTACTGCTGCAGTGGAGAGGTGTATAGTGTCTTAATCCAGGCTACAAATTGAGGGCCAATATCCACCACCTGAAATGCCACATGCAGAAAATCCCACTCCACCGAGTGAAACGCTTTCTCCACATCAATGGCCGAAAAGGCAGCTGATCCGAGAATTCCATGCTGCCTCTATAAGGTTGACTGCCAACCTCAGGTTATCAGAGCCCTGCCTTCCCTTCATGAATCCTGTATGTACTCTGCATATTAGGTGTGGCAAGGCCTTTCCAGTCTCACCACCACAATTTTGGCTAGGATCTTGGCGTCTGCATTAAGCAGGGAGATGGGCTAAAAGCTGGAACATAACACCTTATCTTTTTGAGGTTTTGGGAGGACCATAATGGTTGCTTGGTGCATGGACTTGGGGATTTTGCCTTCTCAGTGGGCTCGTGGAACACCCCAAACAGAATGGGGAGACCCAGTGCTCAAATACATGGTAAAGTCTGTACCAGGCCCATCCAGACCTGGTGCCACCCCTTTGAACAGGGCCTTTATGGCAGCAGAAAGTTACAGTTGAGTGATCTGGATGGCCATTAACTAGGCTTCATCCTCAGGGATTTTGGTAAGCCCAACTGCTGCAGATACCGCCAGTTTGTCTGAAGTAGCTGTACCTCACAATCTATATAACTACTCATAAAAGGACTCAAAAGCTGGTTAATTAGCTTAGGTTCTGCTGCTACTGAACCATCTGAAGCCTCACCTTTGGAAAGAGATTCATTCTTCCTCTTTTGAAGCTGGAGTCAAGTAGCTTCCCAGCTTTTCTCCATTTTCCCAGGAAGTCTGGTTTGGGAAGAAGAGATCTCTCTCTCTGCCTGTTGGGTGAGAATGGAGTTAAGCCTATACTTTAAGAGCACCACTTTCTGGAGCTCTTCCTGCGTACCATCCACAGTGCATAGTACTGCTGTGCTGCCTCCTTTAAGGCAGTGGAAGGATCTTCCATTTCTTGCCTCAGTTTCTTGTTAAGAAAGGAGGTAGCCAATAATAACCTCCTTGTATGTAGGCTTTGAATGCATCTCAAATCACCAGAACTAGTATCTCTGGGATGTCATTTGTTTCAAAGTACAGTGTGACCTCCTTAGAGAGATCCAGTCTCAAAGTTAGGGAAGAAAATCGAAGGGATTTACCCACCATTTGGAGAGCCAAGAGGTGTCCAGGGTCAGTGACAAGGAGACTGATACTGGGGCATGATCCAAAACCATTATAGGATATATGTAGGCCGCAAAGATCTCATGCAAGCTTTGTCAGCTAGTAAGGAAGAAGTCTAGTGTACTGCATGTGCTATGCCTTGCTTACCTGTATGTGTAATTGTGGTCCCTGGGATTAAGCAGGCGACAATGATCCCTAGGGTAAATTCCTTTCACATTTGAAGATGGGCCACCCTGGGCTATCTGTGGTTCAATCACCTTGATATACAGGGACATGGTCCAACAGAGGATCCCATGTTAAACTGAAATCCCTCCCAGGATTACCATCCCATTCTGTGGGAGATTATCTGCCATGTCCTGTGCCAGGTTGTGAAAAAATGGGGTCATCTGCATTAAGCTTTTATAGCTGTTGACAGGATGTGCCTGACATGGATCCTGACTTTAACCGTAGCCCACCTTCCCTTTCTGTGCATGGCTGTCCCCTCAGTCACTAATGGGCAAACTTTTTGACCAGAATGGACACTCTCTTTGCTTTTGGTGTAGTTACTTGAGATGTCCTGCCTTAACAATTCCCTGATGAATGTTTGTGACTCCCTCTTATGGAGGTGAGTCTCCTGAATAAGTGCTAGATTACATCCCAGTGATTTTAATTGCTGCTAAATTTTCTTACTTGTAATGGGGTGGTTGCTCCCTGAAATTCCACCTGATGTACTTAATGTCTGTCATGTTAGATGTTCAGGGTTAGACAGTACTCTATATCCTAAATATTGTAGTGTATGGAGTTGCATCTTACCTGTTTCGTCCTAGCAAAGTAGCCCTGATCCAAATCCCATTGAGAAGGTGTGAAAGGAGTCCATATAGATGAAAATGTGAGTGGAGAGGAGAAAGGGTTATGAAACTTTCTAAAAGGCAAGTAACAGGTTATTATGATCAGAGATGGGATACCTCATTAGCAAAATAAAACAAACAGTTAATGATGTCAGGTGCAGTATTATCAAGGTACCTGTGAACCATAACATTTTACAGACTTTGACCCCATGATTGGGTCCATACACCATCACAGCTCTGGGGTAACTACACTCAGGAAGGCAACCTCACCCTTGCCAGCTCCCACTTCCGGGACTGTGGCATTATTGACCGCTGTTTTGGTGACTGCTGAGTTTATACTAGTTGTGGTTAGAGAGGTTTGACTCTGTCATTGAAGAGGACCAAACTGCAGAGACTTTGGTCTGTGTTCTTGGCAGGACTACACCCTGTTACTCATATTGACTAGCAGGGAAGGGATATGATAGGACCTTTTGATCTTACTTTGAGAGGGTTCCTGCAGTAGGTCTTCACAAGTAGGATTGTGCCCCTGGTGTCAGGACCGCATGGCAAAATTGTAGCTAGCAATCATCCCGGGGACTGCCCGGCATCAGGTGACAGACATCAGGCGTGACTATAAATAGGTGGTCACAGCCACCCTCAGTTCTTTCCTGCCGTCCACCTGAATCGTCGGACCTCATGGTAGAACAGCTTCGATCGCCTGCCATTTTCAGCATAGTTTACAGTTAATATAACATTAATTCCTTCCTCATCAGTGGTGTATGTCATCTCAGCTGGAGAAAAGTGATCCAAGTGCGGTACCCAGATCCTGCCTGGGATGACCATTCCCATTAACGTCCTCTACCTGGGGCCCAAGCATAAGACCCATGAGTGCTCCATCTACCAGGCCTTCAACCGGGCGGCACTCATGCAGAGGACCCTCGATGACCATTTACTGAAACAAAGACTGGCAGTGATGGAAAAAGAGCTCCAGGAGCTGAGGAAAGATTGTTGTTGCTGGCCGGAAAGAAGAAGAAAGAAGAAAAAAGGAGAGGAGACACGCCAGGAGCAGAGTCACTCTCCCCAGAGGAGTCAGCCAGACAGCCAGCGCCATCCCGGGTGGGGCCTCCACCCTGTAGTACCCACCTCCTGGGCCTTTGTCCGCTCTGGCGGACCAGATGCCTATCTCACCCCCACTTTGAGGACAGCGGGCAATCGGGGTCTTCTCTTAGGAGGAAACAGTTGCGGTTCTACCTTGAGCTCAGCTGATAATTAAGCCCTCTGGCTCCGCGCCCGGGCACCTGGCCCAGTCTATCAGCCTGACTCTAGCCTCCCGGCTTTTGTCAACCTGGCCCAGGTCTGTAAGCGGTCGTCAGCTCCTCCGATGCCCACCAGACCATCACCTCTAAGTCAGATGCCCGACCTATCCGGCGACCATGTGATGACTTCTCTCCCATCGGACTCCCTTACAGACCCGATGCGGGCAGAGTGAGCTTGCAGGTCCCCCTCATCCCACCAGGGTTCTCTCTCAAGGGATTCACTGTCCTTTTCTGACCTTTTTGGGCCTGATCACCAGGATCCTCTTCTGTTGGATATTCTCCAGACAGACCTGTCGATTGGGGCTGTTCCAGACTTGCCTCCCTGCGCGGGTCTCTGTTCCACCGATGGATCTGCACCCAACACCAGATCCCTTGCGGACATTTTGGAGTGGTATGGATCAGAATCCCCTGGGCCTTCAGGGGTCCCCAGTGGTCCCTCTGTATCGCCTCCTGCTGGGCCTTGTCCCTCTCCCGTTGGGTATGACGGGGTACTGTCCCAGCTACTCGCCACAGTTCCACAATAACCGATGCTGGGAGGCCCAGCACCGGCTACTCTCCTCTGACATCAGGTTACCCGACTCCGGGTCAGGCCCTTCATTATCAAGGCTATCAGTACCCTTGCTGGTACCAACCTCCTAGTTACCCTTCATACTCTGTGGGGTGCCCAGCTGTCGTCCACCCTCCTCCAGCCCCTTGGCCGAACAAGAACCCATCCTGGCCTGGTGGAAGGACATTAAGTCACAGCTGTTGCAGGAGCCAGGTTAACCTCAGCTGGTGGTCGGGGCAGCCCCACCTCACAAGTGCCACCGAGCCCTGCACCTTCCAGCAGAGTTTCGGACAGAAGCTCGGGTGCTCTGCCCTCCAGCATTACTATGGAACACAGACTTCCGAGTCGGTTCCTGATGCTTCCTTACCTAGCAGGCGGAATCATCGGACTCGGATGGGGACTCAGATGTGGGGCCTATCAGAGCCTCCTCTCCCATTGAGCCATAGCCGAAAGAATGCCCTTAAATCCCTCCAGGGGACCCGTCCTTTGCTGAGCTCTTCTGGTCCCAGGGCTCCAGATAAAGGTGTGTACTAGCCTATTTTTACTCACTTCATTTTGAAATACTCTTCAGAAATTTTTTTAATGAGTACCAGTACGCTTTTAACATTTATAAATACTCCACCAGAAGAATAGTGCTTCATAACATAACTGGTGATTCAAAAGGAACAGTTTTTGCCAGATTTACAACACTTGTAGTCCTACTTTTGTTTTACTCACTGTGTTTTAAAACTGGTGAGTAAATTCCTACATGCCAACGTTATTTGGAGCATTTTTGGCATCTGAAATTCTTATCTAGAAAAAGATACATTTTTAATAAATGTACTCCTCAGTCTACTCTAGCAAGACATTTGTACACATCTGAATTTCGGTTTACTCGCCTCACTTTCAAAATGAGGAGTACAGGTACTCATCCCAAAAATCTTATCTAGAGCCCTGTCCAGTCCCTTCAAAAGTCCTTTGGGTGGTCTTTCCAAGAATAGGACCCCAAAGCATGAAGACTGGCAGAACATTTGGCGTGATCAGTGTGGACCCCTCCCCATTCCCACTTGGATGGGGCCGCATGAAAAAAAGATCTCACTTCCACAATCTGGCAGCGCCGTCGTCCATTCC
Organism: Neoceratodus forsteri; assembly: GCA_016271365.2. Lineage (NCBI taxonomy): Eukaryota > Metazoa > Chordata > Ceratodontiformes > Ceratodontidae > Neoceratodus > Neoceratodus forsteri. The sequence goes on from CM057459.1 coordinate 343,220,370, forward strand.
TGTCATGTCAAAAAGGCAGACAGGACCTACCACCACCGGAAGGATTTCCCACCTACTGCCCAAGCTGACTCTGTTGTGATAACTGCTGCTCATGATAGGTCAACACAACCTAAACATCTCAGTACCTCCCCTCCACACAAGCAAATGGATCAATATGGCCACAAGATTTACACCTCTTCTACCTCGCCATTTATTCTTTCAGTTATGTGGCCCACATGGCGACTTTCCAGAAATCGGCACTGTCCAGCCTGGAAAAGGACATCCAGGAGGTACCTGTCGAACAACTCTGGAACAAACTCTTGGACAAGATAAGGTTGAACAAATTGTCCTACCACCATGCCCGTTTGTGCAACCTACGACTCTGTCGACTCAGTGCACGTGTAATGCGGCTACAGGCATCTGTCTCATGTGCCTTGCTTGGCTTTGTCTGGCATGGTTGGCACAGGAAGTACAGACTACACTTCTGGACGCTCCCTTCAGGGTTCAGTTCTGTTTACGGTGATGCCAAGGGCATAATTACTGAGTTACAAGAGAGCGGTAAATCTTGAAAGATGTCCATTCCTTGTACCACTCGGTTCAGAAACCCCGCAACCTTTTCACCGCCAACGGAAATGGAACAAACAAAACCAGGGCAGACTCCAGATCAAAAGTAGCACCTCGGCTCTGGCGCTCAAACCCCAGGCCAAGTTCCCCAAAACCACCACGGGAGGAGTGCCCTCCTCAGCATCCTGACTCTCAAACTCCCTTCCTGTTACCTCGCACCCTGTAGAGGAACCGGTGGGAGAGGATTCGCCTCCACCTGGAAGGGTGGAAGGACGAATCGCAGACACATGGGTTCTACAATGATAAGAGTTCCTGGAGAAACCATCCACCAATCCTCCGGGCAGGTCTCATTACCCGTCAGGCCTGCAATTTCTGGTCCTACAGGAAATTCAAGCTGTGCTACAAAAATCAGCCATAGAGCGAGTTCCACCAGAACAGATGGAGGATTTTACTCCCACTTCTTCCTGGTTCCCAAAATATGGGAGATCTCAGGCCTATCCTAAATCTCAGCGTATTCAACCTGTTAAGTAGGTACAAGGCGTTTTGCATGTTGACCCTCCAAGGACTTAGCAGTTACCCTGCTCCAACCAAACACTTGGCTGTGTTCACTGGATGTGCAAGATGCCTACCTACATATCCCCTTTCTTCCGCCCACCACCACTTTGAGATTCTCCTTCCAGCAGGAGCATTTCCAGTTCAGAGCCTCCCATTCAGCCTCTCTTGGCACCTCAGTTTTCACCAAGTGCGTGGTGGTGGTGGCAGCATTCTCGCCGCAGGGGCATTATGTGTTTCCGTTACCTGGACGATTGGCTATTTTCAGTCCTCCCTGGACAGTCTGAAGGAATCCCTTTCCTTCACTCTAGACCTTTTCTCCAGTCTGGACATTTCGGTCAACTGCCCCAAGTCCTAGCTGTTACACTCCCAGCACCTCCAATATTTTGAGCTGTGCTGGACATGAGTCAGAGTAGGCCTTCCTCCCAACTGGCAGAGCAGATACTCTTATCTCACAAGCTGCACTGGTGTCTTCATCTCATTGGACCACAGCACGTTCAGTGCTGCAACTGCTGGAACTGATGGTGGCTGCAATACCCAGAGTCTCTCTGGCCAGACTGCACATAAGGGTGACCCAATGGTCTCTATGAGTTCAATGGGATCAGTGCTTGGATGACATGGGCCAGAAGGTTCTAGTCTCCAGCTGCCTCAGAGGATCTCCTTTGGTGACAGCACATCTCCAATCTTTTGGTGGGTGTTCCTTTACACTCTCCATCTCCCTCCATGATTCTCACATCTGATGCCTCAAATCTGGGATGGGAGGCACCTGGGAGATCATCAAACACAGGGTACTTGGTCACCCATGGAGGAGAACCTTCATATCAATATTCTGGAGACAAGCTGTGCTCTATGCTCTTTAGGCCTTTAAGTCCCTCTTGGTTCCAGGAACACTACTCATCCAGACAGACAACGTGGCCACTGTCTGGTACATCAACAAACAGGGAGACACCCAGTCTTACCCCCTCTGCAGGAGGCGATGTGGGTGTGGTACTGGGCTGTTCAACATGGCCTATTCTTGACAGCAGTCCACATGCCAGGTGTTCACAACATTCTGGTGGACAGTCTCAGCCGATCAGTCGCCAGGGCTCACGAGTGGGAACTAAAGCAGGCAGTAGTGGAAAATCTGTTTTTTCATCGGTTCGACCAGACATAGAACCTCTTTGCCTCCCGTTCAGCGCAAAACCACCCAGCTTTTGCTCGCTTTCCTGGGTATGGTGCTTTTAGGTGAGATGCACTGTCTCTGTCTTGGACAGGGAGATTTCTATCGCTTTCCCTCCCTTTTCTATTCTTCAGAAGCTTCTGCTAAGCTTCAAGCGAGGGGCTCACGTGATCCTCATTGCCCCAAGTGGTCTTGGCAGATTTGGTTCCTCTACTACAGCAGTTATCACTGGAACCCCAGTACCTCTTTCTCTCTCTCTCATGACCTTCTGTCCCAGGAGCAGGGCATCCTGGTACACACACGCTCAAATTGCTCCACCTCCATGCGTGGCACCTGTGGACTTAGCGGTTTCTCACTATGGCGTCTCTTCTAGAGTTGCTCAGGTCTTAGTGGAGGTCAGAAAACTCGTCACTAGATCCAGGTATGCCATGAAGTGGAAGAGATTTTCCTTCTGGGCCACAGCTAAAGGCCTAGTCCTTTTTCTTGCTCGGCTTCCCAGGTTTTAGAGTACCTCTTGCACCTGTCACAGTTGGGCCTCAGTTATTCCTCCCTGAAGGTACATCTCTCTGTGGTTTGGCCTACCACCTTCTTCTCAAACCTCCGGTCCGAATTCTGTTCTCCCGGGATCTTACTTTTATTTTAGAAAAGCTTACTTTGCCTCCTTTGAGCCAGTAGCAAGTAGTGCTACATGTTTTTGGCATGGAAAATGCTCTTTTTAGTTGCTATCACTTCAGCTCGAAGAGTTTCAGAGCTTCAAGCTCTAGTTTGTAGATAGCCTTACTTGATTTTCCACAGAGACCGGGTGGCTCTTGCGGACCAATCCTTCCTTTCTTCCAAAGGTGGTTTTGAACTCACTCTAAACCAGAATGTTGAACTGCCAGTATTTTACCCTGACCACTCCAACGGGAATATCTCCTGCACACCATTGACGTGCACAGGATTTTGAAATATTATGTCTCAAGGACAAAGGAGGTTCTAGTTGAACTAATTCTTTTGTAGCCTTCGCCTCCTAACTACCAGGGCAAGGCTATTTAAAAGCAGACTCAGTCTAGGTGGCTGGCTAATTGTATTCATTACATTTACCAGAAGTCTGAAAAGCTCCTTCCGGGACGGTTAAGGCCATTCAACTAGGGATTGGCCACTTCCACTTCCTTCTTCAGGAATGTGTCCATCATGGACATATGTGCAGTGGCCACTTTTCTCCTCGGCCCACACTTTCACTTAAACATTACAGTCTGACATTGCTTCTAGGTGCAAGGCTGGCTTTGGTCCAGCAGTCCTGCAAGGTCTTCTGTCATGAGCTGTCTGTAGTTGGCAGACATTTTCCTCCTTCTGGAACCTCGTCTCCGACTCCTTCTTTTTAGTTGACTGCTTGGTATTCAGTCCTTATTAGAAGACCTACTGCAGGAACCCTTATCAAGTAAGATATAGCAGTTACGTAAGAACTTACCATAACAGTAGATCTTTGAGAGAGGTTTCTGCAGTAGGTCTCGATTTCTCACCCACCTTCCCCAGCTCCTTTGTTTTTCCTCTTTATTCTCTTCCTAGGACTTTGTTTCATCCAGGACTCAGGATACCTGGAGTTTACACTCCTTTTCTGCTTCCTCTTTAGAGGTCTCTGGTGGAAGAACTGGAGGCGGGTGGGGACCGCTTTATTTATAGTCGCACTGATGTCCATCACCTGATACCGGGGTGGTCCCTGCTGATGATTGCTAGCTACAATTCTGCTGCAGTGTCTTGACTCCAGGGGGGCACAGTCCTACTTGTGAAGACCTACTGCAGGTACTTCTCTCAAGATCTACTGTTGCGGTAAGTTCTTACGTAACTGCTATTTCCACCCCATCCTAGTAGTGAAGATGAGAGGGATATGGAAAGGGAGGAAGGTAATGACCTATCTAAGTTAATATGACTGAAGCCTAGCCTGGGGGAGTTGTTGAAAGCGTGACAGTTCATCGATCACTAGCAGTGAGAGGGAGGACATGAGCTACAAACAGTTTGGCTGCTTCTGTAAGTGGAGGGTAGGACTAACTCTGTCTTCTCAATGACCATACATGTTGGGGGGTGCAGGGTAGCCCCAGAGTCTTTGCATCATACTTGGGGTTGGGGTCTGTGGATAGAACAAATCAGGACCTAAGCTGATGGCAACCCTGAAGGCCATTTAGACTGTGATCATATCTGTAGATGGAGACATATCGGGGTGTAGTGCCCTCTAGTGAGCTGTGAAGAATGAGCCATGGGAGCATCCTGCCTCATCATACCGCCTTGTGGTTTTCACGTTGAGCACCACCTCCCTGCCCCCGATCCCTGGGCTGCACCCTTAGTTGGATGTTCCGAGGGTGGGTATTAGGAAATTCCTGGTCAGGTAGAGATGTGTGATTAGATTTAGTCAGGTTCCTGTCAGCTATATTATCAAAGCTGGACCAAGTCTCCCTGCCTTCTCTTAGGGTACCCTCCATTATTCTGCACCAGTGGATCAGCTACCTAAATAGGGAGGAGGGAGCATAATACTTGCCTGTATTCCACTGCATATTTGTGTAATAATGGGGCTAGACAGACTTACATCATCAGTATGAAACACCCCAGAGCCGCCTCCCAAGCTTGAATGACTGTGACTTGGATTAAGAGTGCCTCATAGTAGTTACCATTAGGAAGCATATATTTACAGGTGCAGTTCCACCATTTCCTCCCATACAGGTAATTTTTAACATTGATTGACATTAGACAGGCCACCTTTTCCCTTCCATTTGAGATGTCAGATCCCCTGTCATGAGTTAAATGGCATAGCAAAACCTTTAACAGTGCTATTTTCAAAACTCAGTCAGTAATAGAGGGCACAGTCTCAATGTATCTCAGCACTGTGGAGAGCTGTAGTAGACTGCCTTTGTGGTGGCAGCACCTGGGGATCCATTGTTTTGTATGTAATACTCACTGCCACAGCCCAGCTAGGCCGCAATGAGATCAAGTCCTCAGTGACATGAAGTAAAGATTGTCCACATCTGACTGCTCAGTGTTAGGCTTAGCGTGTTGAGATGTCAGCATGGGCTCCAGGACTGGTTCCGCTCTGGGAGCCTTGCAGAGGGGTAGTGACAGGAGAGGGAGAGCTGCTGTGAGGTATGGTGGCTCATGATCCTTGGCTCTGAATTTGTTGTTGAGGCAGTGAAGTAACTGAATGTCCCGCCTTCTCCTTCTATCTCCTTCTCTGCCTTGTCAGCTTCCCTGACTGCCAAGTGTTTACCAGTGGGCAGAATCCTCTTGCTGCTGTGATCCTCCGTTGGTTACTTGTCTCAGGTTGTGGGTCTCTCCGGATGCTGGCCAGATGCAGCAGCAGCAGCAGCTGCTGATCTGTTTCCTAGAGGGTGTGCTCCCCCTTCTGCTCTGAGAGGCCATCCAGCATCTGAACACACAAGATGCAGATTCTTTGGTGTCGGAAATCATGGCATTGTCTATCGCAAGGAATGTGCAGGGAGGCTGGGTATCTTAATGAATACAGGACATTCAGCTGAGCAGGTTCTTTTTGATTGGTCCATGTACCTTGTGGTGGTCTGCCAAATCCTGTAATCCTAAAAATATACACACAATCACATTTGCCTTTTAAATGCCTATTTCAGGATCTGTTCTTATGTGCTGAAACACAAAAGATGAGGCAGGATTGGGTGTAGGGCACCATTCTGAGGTCAAGCTAAAAACCTGTGAGCCCTTTCCTTTCCTTCCAAGGGCTGGTCCCAGTAGAAGTTGGGTATTTTCAGCAGGGTTGACTAAAGGAAAAATATAATGTCTGTCCCTCTGTGTCCATTTTGCCAAGAATGATTTTTTGCCATCTGCCAATTTGATGATTTCAGCTGCTTCCATTCTCTGTTCAACAGCTGCTTCAGACCCTAATGTTGGTTATATCGTCTATCATTTCATTTCATTTTATTTGTTTTACCAGGAAAAGTCTCCATTGAGCAAGCTCACTCACAGGGAGGTCCAGGGTAGGACAGGAATACAGGTATAAATACAGTAACTTCTAGAGCATCTATAATTATTTGACTAGGGGTACTTTTAATAAGGGCTGCTACTATAAAAACCTAAATTGAATCTATTACTTGATTCCAAAATGAGGGTAGCAATATTAATCTATTTCTTGTCACTTTTTGGCGTACACAAATTAATGAATACTACAAAAGCCCTGTTCAAAGCTAAACCAATTGTATGAAGCCACACAGAAAAAAGATGGGGGAAAGCATGGTGAATCCACATTGGTCAAATGATATTATGTGGGACATACTATGAATATTAAACCCAGATGCATGTCAGAAGAAGGAATTGCTTTCACATACATGGAATCTTTATAAAATAGCGCATCATTTCCTTGGCCTTGTCTCCCTGACATACAGACCCCAATTCTCAAGATATTGTTGATTGTTATTAATGTTGAATGGAGACATAGAGTTAAATCCCAGGCCTAGACAATCTGAGGGGCTACATGTAACCCATGAACATTCCTGTAGTTTGACAGAGAAGAAAGATTTGGTGAGGGTGTGAGTTGAAAATACAAAACCAATATGATGGGTTTCTCTAGTCCCAAAGAACATTTTGGATAACGAGGTCCAGGTGGAAGGATTTGGACTAGCCAGACAACATAGAGGTACACGTGGGGGATAGTGTTGTACATAAATAATAAAGTGGGCCCCTACAGGATTAGATATGCAGAGAATTTAAAGGAATGGATTGTTTAGTAATTGAGCTAATCGTGAGTAAACTTATGATAGGCATGGTGTATGTACCACCCAGAACTAAGTTATTTGACTAACTAACAGCCGCACTCTTAGACATAGTCAAGGGAGCTGACCTTGTTTTATTAGGAGAGTTTAATGGACTGAACAAGGGTCGAGGAAAAGACTGAGAGAGATTTGATATACTGAGGTTAAAACAGAATTCATGAAACAACTAGAAGTGCAGGTAACATAGAACAGGGGTCCTTGTTGGACTTAATATTCATATCCAAACACTTATTAGTAACATCTGTAGATATAATGCCACTGAATTTGAGTGACCATTGTCCTACTAGATGTGTAATAGAATGGGCAAACCCTGTGTGGGAGTCTCCTGAAGTTACCTGGGTAACAAATTGGAAGTGTTTTAATGCTGCTGCCTTTAGGGCAGCTTGCTTAATGAAAATTGGAATCTGATGAAATTTATCCCAGAGTTAGATTTAGCAATTTAGGATTTCACTACTACATTGATAAAAATTATGAAACATGCCCCCAAGATAAGGAAATAGGGAAACATTAATTGGCATGGGTTACAGAAAGAATCAAAACATTTCTCAGAATAAAAACAGGCTTTGTAAAAACTAAAAGACTAAATCCCTTGATGATTTGGCCATTTAAAAAAAAATGGCTAGATAAATGTTCTCAAATAGTACAGGTGGCAAAAATACGATATTACAAATTAGGTATGGGAAATGCTATGGATTCTAGAAAATTCTGGCAGCATATGAAAAAGTTGTAGAACCCACTAAAGTCTAAAAAAGCATATATATATATATATATATATATATATATATATATATATACACACACAATCATTTGCTGATAGAGAATGAAAATTTAGTTGCAGACCTGTTAAAGGATTACTATATTGACCTACCTGACCTGGACCTTCCACGCTCCTATCCGATTCGCCTGACTTAATAAAACAGGAGTTCTGACCTGGGTCCGGGGACCCTAGATTTGGAGCACGGAGACCCAGATTTAGGTTTAGGGCCCTAAACATCCTAGAGGTAGGAAATTAAGAAGGTTAAAGATGGGTAGGGCCCGAGGCTTGAATGAGGTTGATCCTGAGGTTTTGATAACTGGAGCTGACATACTAGCCCCTGTTGTCACATATCTATTTAATTGGAGTATAAATACTGCAATATTTCCTGACCTTTGGAAAACAGGAAAGTTGTTCCAATAGACAAGGGAGGGATACTCTATGGTTCTATGGAACTATAGACTAATAGCCCTGCTCCCTGTTCTATCGAAGGAACTCGAGAGATCTGTGCAAAGACAGCCTCTGAGTACTTGGAGCAGGGTCACCTTAACCTTTTTTGCACTAGTCAGCAGGGCAAGTTAATCTCAGAGTTGCACTAGCCCTCAATTATAATGATAAATTTTGATCACTTATACAGGAAACAATGCAAGCCAAGAAGTACTCTGATTATTGCACATTTATCCTGTTCTCACATTGCTTTCAGCTCCCAGCAGAAAGAAAGACTGCAATGTAATCACACACAGTGAGCCCCTCATTGTTTTGTACCATAGCTTCCTCCCTTCCTCTTTCTACCCCCTCCCTCCCTACACACACCAACCAGAGGATATCACAACAGCAAGTGTTCAGTCAAGCAGCCCTAGCCCTGCACACACAATAGCTGATATCATCATGCACCTCACCACACTGTCATCACCACCACTCACAGGGCAGTGAACAGAGTCGGGCAGAGAAGGACATTCTCGCCCCACCCTATAGTCAACTGGAGACCTGCACTTCTGAAAGCTTTTGTACAGTCTCAAATGAGCAAGGAACACATCTAAGATTTTTTGGGGTTGGGGATACACAAATCTAAGGGGCTTGGGAAATAGAAAACTATGATAGTTTTATTTTAAAAGCATTGATTTTAAATATGCTCTGCCCAGCAATAACAGATTTTTCTTTAACATTTTCCTTTCATCAGCCCAGGGAAACAGTACACAGACATAATGCTATACTATCTCTGTTTCTATGTAGGATGATCTATCTACCCCAGGAATGCCTATTTTAAGCTTTCAAAAATATGTATTTTATTAAATTTTATTTTTATACCATACATGATCCAGAGCTTCATTTTAGGATGAAAGGACATGCTGGGTGGGATAAGGGTGGAACTGTATGGATGGTGATGGCTTTGAGCTGGGGCCCCCTACACTTGCCGGCAATGGCAGCTATGGATATGTGGATGGTAATTTCAGAGTCTGGTTTGCAGTGGTGTCCAGGAAAGAACAGAGTTAAGAGATCTGGAGGGAGAGGGACATTATGGTGAGACTGGGATAAAACCCACAACCTGAGCCGGCCCAGTGGCGCTGAGGGTTGAGGCGCTGGATGCCATACCTCGTGTTACACGGCGACCCGGTTCAGGAAGCGGACTTGAGCCACTGGGGATTGGCAGGGAGGAAGGATCAAGCATCCATGACTGCTCTCCTTCCTCTGGGGAGGGTTGGGGCACTGCAGCGCACTGTAGCGGCTACTGGTGGAGGCCACTAGCACTACAAGCAATGAGCAGCAGAGTGGGGAGAGAGCGTGGCAGGTGACAGCAGATATGTGCTTGTACGCCATTGCACATCCGGCTCTCTGGGGTAAAGACAAAACAGGCAGAACACGGCAGGGTGTGATCTCAGCGGCTGATGGCCCGCGCCTGGCACCGGTGCCGAAAGGATCCTGCATTCAGAGCGCGTGGCGATTAATGGCCAGCTCTGAGGGGTGCCAGACTGGGCCCGGGTGTGGGTGTCAGCAGCTGGGGATCGTGGGGATCCGGCCTACAGGAGGAGAAGAAATAGAGATGTGATAAAAAATTAAAACCCTGCAGGGCCAACCCTGTATACCTCCCTCGCATTTTGTCACTGAAATGTTGGATACAGACACTCACAATGTAGGGAAATGAGGGCACTGGTCTTAATAATATGGGACAAATTGTTAGAGACACATTCAGAAAACTAGAAGTTAGTGACTTGACAGCACTCTACCCTAATCACACCCTGGACACTAGCTGAAAGTCCTAACAGTGGAGTGATAATGACTCACATTGAGCCTTTGTGGGATCCCCTCTTGAACTGCCAGATAATTGCAGCTCTTAATGAGCCGTTGATCATACCAGGCCATCTAGGTGTCAGCGTGGCTCAGTTGGTAGCATATCCGCCTCTGGACCAGAAGGTCGTGGGTTCTCGTCCCACACGATTGACTTGCACCAGTACAGTATTGGGGGGTGCTGCACTTGCGGTGTACCGGCCCTTCGGATGAGATGTTAAACCGTGGTCCCTTCTGACCATCCTGGTGTTGTCCTGTGGGTGTCCAGGTGAAAGTAAAGAACCCAGGGCACTCTTCGCAAAGAGTAGGGAACATTCCTGTGTCCTGGCCAACATTCCCTTCCCATAAACCGGTTCATGCAATTATCCAGGCTGTGTGTGGGTGATGATGTGCGATATGGCCTCCACCACACATTGTCACTTCACTACCAGTCTAGCATTGCTTGTAAAGTGCTTTGGATGTATGAAAAGCGCTATATAAATGCTGACTCTTCTTCATCTAGAACATTGAGAGAGATTAGCATGAGGACTACAGCCTGCTAAAGTAGAGACTTTTTAACATCATTAACAGCCATAAAACCTGCACTAGTCCAAGACGGACAAGTAGAGAGTTAGCTGCAGTAGCCCTGGTCAGTTTGCACTAGTGTTTGGGCTAGTAAACAATGTTAAGATCGACCCCTGAGTCTTGGAGAAATATGATCTTATTACAAACAAGCAGTATGGATTCAGGGCTGGGAGGGCCACGGACACAGCCCTCACTGATTTTATAACCTTATAGCTGTGCCCATGAATCAGGGCTGCAGTATGGGGGCGTGTTCGTGGATCTCAGCAAAGCCTTTGATCTGGTGGAGCACAGTATAGCCATGAAAAATTATACGAAATAGGACTGCACAAGGAATCCCTGCTTTGGTTTAGGTCATATTTGTGAAACTTAGTACTACCAAAGTCCCTAGAGTGCCTTTTATTGCTTATATAAAATAGGCCCATAGGCAACTGTTAAAAACTAATGCTCCAAAGTTTTCAAAGCCACGAAAATATCATAAAATGTTGCTAAATAACGTAAATGGTCCCTCCACAGATGTTTTCATCTGTCATCTTCCCTGTCAATCTTCACCATTCATTACTTCCTGGGTGTAAGCTGGAGGCGAGCACTTCGTCACGGGAGCTTTTTTTTTTTAAAGCTTGCACCAACTGCGCCCTCGGTGACATCATCTTGGGGTGGCGTTAGTAGCGACCAACTCCTCCTCAACTCAGTTCTGTTTCTCCTGCCGTCGGTAGCACCTGCTCACGCAGGCGTTTGTATTTTCGACTGCGTCCAGCGGCTCCTCTTTTTCACACACTAAGCGCCAACCGGTAGACTGTTCCTTTTCTTTCTAAAGCGGCGCGGGTGTGTTTTCCTGTTTTTCTCATTAGTTTAGCGTTATGTCCGGTTCCGGAGCTAAGTGTTTTTCTAAGATGGGCGCGCCCCTATCGTCGGTGCTCCTGTGGCGGCATTTCTCCGTCTCGGGACCGGCACCAGCGTTTGTCTTCGTTGCCTGGGACCCAACCATGACATGGATTCGTGCGACGCCTGTTTCTCCTATGGACCGCCCGTGTCCTCCAAATCCAGCGTTCAAGCTCGGCAAGACCCGCCGACCTTGAGGCGGGCGTCGCTCAAGGATTCTCAGGTAAGGTCTCTAGGCCCTTCCCGGGTCCCCTCCGGGCCTATCTCGATCCGAGGAGGAGGGGTCTCCTGTCTTTTCTTGCCGAGGAGGCCCCTTCTGCGGTGTTGGGGGCGTCGTAGTCCCTCCGGGGCGCACCGACACCGCCTCGGCAGTCCTCCTCGGAGTGCAGGCTTCCCGTGTTGAGGCCCTCGACTTTTGGGCCTGGCACGGTGGACCTCGATGCCGCCTTTTGGCGCGTTGTGGATCGGCGCCGTTCGCGGTGCCGGTGATCGAGCGGCGCCCGTTCCAAGCGCCTTTTGGATCGGCGCCGTTCGCGGGCCGGTGATTGAAGGCGGCGCTGTTGATGCTGCTTTGGATCCCGGCGCCGTTCACGGTGCTGGTGACAACGGCAGCTTTGGGCCTCGGCACCATTCGCGGCGCCGAGGGTCGCGGCGGCATCGTCAGCGGCGCTGGTTGCCTCCCGGGCGCTGTTGGCGCGCCAGGCCTGGTCTTTGCCTCTCGCTGCGCCGGGTCGGCTTCCGCACCGAGCGTGCCGCTTGTTCCTGCCGGGCGCCCGTGGGGGTTGGGAGTCGGGCCTGGCTGCTGCCGCGTTGAGGGGGCGGCGCGCCGCTGTTGGTACTGGTGCGTTCCGGGCGCCGTAGCCTCTGGGACCCCTGGGGTGGCCAGCATTGAGGTCCAGCTGGTCTCGTCCTCCTCGGGAGGCGATGACTCAGACGTGGACCCATCCTGGCACCCCACTCTTCGGTCTGGGTCCCTGTGGCTAGAGGTACCAGGCGGCGCGGCGGGCCCCTCCTCTGTCCCCCTTCCATCGCCTCCTGAGGGCTCCCCGGCTGGGGTGGCGGGGGTCCCAGGGGCAGGTGGGGGTGACGGAGGGAGGCCCCCTCCGGAGGGCGGTGACAGCTACCCCGGGTGCTGTTGCCCCTCTGGAGACAGGGGGACGCTGCTGTCGAGGAGGAGGGCCCTCTCAGAGTCCGAGGGGCAGAGGGTCTGCTCTCGGTCTTCTTTGGCCACCTCGGGGTGGCCAGGAGCCGAGTGCCGAACCCCGCCCTCCTGCGGGAATCTAGGGTGCCCCGCGGCGTTCTTGCGGGCTGCCCTTCTGGATCCATGCAGTCCGCGACGTCACAGGGAGGTTCTCCCCTGGGCTCTTCAGGCTCCGCTTCCCCAGAGTTCCGTTCTGCGGCCTGGTCTGTTGTCCGGGACCCCTCCAGCTAGGGCTCCGTTCCCTGATTCCAGAGCCCTGGCAGAGGCTGTTGCCTCCTCGGAGGTGCCCTCTCCCATCTCTCTGCCTCCACCACCCCGCCTCCAGGCCATGTCGGTCCCACGGGTCCGTATCCTGGGAGCAGTTCAGGGGTTCTGGCGGCCTTCCTTCATATGTTAGATGCATGCATGAGCGGTCTTTCGACCTCCCCACACCGCAAGAGTCCTCTGGACATTCCAGCTCCCCATCATCCTCGTCTCCCTCATCTGAGGAGAGGAACCCTGCTCATCTCTCCTCCGATGCTGATTTCACGGAATATCAGCGTTTCCTTCGAGGATGGTGAGGATCTTGGATTCCTATGTTCTGAGAGACAATATCAAACGGGAGAGCGGGAATTCCTCGGTGAATTCAGTGCCCGGCATTTGGTGGTACCATCCTGGCCTATCCCTTCCAGGAGGTGTCTGTCCGGTCCTGGCAGTCCCCAGCGCTTCTTCTCCAGCCCGGCTGACTGTCAGCATAGGTATTGTGCACCCTCAGAGTCTCTAGGTACCTTCCCAACCCCCTCTGGTTGGGTCTACCTGGACACTTCTTCCGGCACCGCTGCCTGGCGACGACCGCCCACGGATCGGACTCTCTCCAGTTCGACCTGCTGGCAAGAGTGTTCTCTTCATCACGGTTGCCTGTATTGCATCTCATCAGGCTCACCACGCTGCCTACAACCGGCATTTGTGGTCGATGATGTCCCAGCTGTTGGCATCAATGCCTGATCCGGAGCAAACCAGACAAGCTGTTGCCTCTCCGCGGTAGGCCTGGAGCTGGCAAGACACGCAAGGGCATCTTACGGCGCCAATGAGGTGGCTTTCAGGCTTGTGGGGACAGCGATCTGCATCAGGCGGACGGCATGGCTTCCTCTAGGTTGTCACCCTGGCCCGGCGTGGTGATTCTCCGCCTTCCGGGGACCCGTCTCTTCTCCTCTAGAGCTAGGAGACTTTTGCAGGGGCTCTCTCCGTCTCCTCGTCCTCGGGAGGCACGTCCTAGCTCTTCTCCCACTTAGGCTTTTCTGAATAAGCCAGGGTCTTCTCCTTCTGTTTCTCACCAACAGGAGGCTGGGGGTCTTGTTCCTCAGGGTATTTTACCTCTTCCCCCGCAAGAGAGGAGCTTAGTACTCACCCAGGAAGTAATGAATGGTGAAGATTGACAAGGAAGATATGAAAATTACGTACCTACCGTAATTCTTGATCTTCTCTTGTATCTTCACCATTCTCTACTTACCCCACCCACCATCCCCCAGTGGCCTCCTCCTGTGGCTTCTCCCTCCCATCTCCTTCTCTCTCTCTGCAAAAAAAAAAAATATATACAAAAAGAGAAAAATTACTCCAATTTTTACAAAAAAAAAAAAAATATATATATATTTTTTAGGGGGGCCCTTATTTCTATCCAGAAAAATTATTTACTCTAAGATTCTTGGGCGTTTCCTAGAATTGCGGTGTGGTGATCAGGCTGCACAACTATCTCTTGCCATACCTTCTGGCGAGATACTTCTGGGGGTTTGCCTGACTCTGTCTATACAGTTTTAATCTGCATTCCTGCTACCAGCTGTTAAACCCAAGAATCACAAACCCCGCTTTATTCTTGCCTTGCAGAGCAGAGGAACGGTATGATTATTTTCCTTCAAAAAAAAAAAGGGGAAAAACTGAGGGAACTCTCTCCGACTGCTGTAAGGCAATCTCTGGCTTTTAGGTCATGCTCCTAAGCCTGCAAGTTATGCTCTATCAAAAAAAACAAAGGCAAAGAAAATTCTTTCTTATAATAATATTGATGATTGTTTTCCTTCAAGTGTTCTTCCTGGACAGTTTGCAGAGAAGCAGTGCTGACCATGACCAATCTTTGCCAGCCCAAGCCTCTGGCCCTGCCTTGGCAAGTCCGACTGAGTTCCATTTCATACCTATAAACTGCCTGAAAGGCCTAGATTTTCCATTTCTAAACCCTTGAGCAGCTCTTACATGCTGCCTGGGATTTATCCTTTCCTACTCGGGTGTCCTCCAGTTAAAGGCCTTTTCGGCCAGGAGCCCGAAGGGAATCAAGGACCATGGCATGTTGAGGGCGAGGACTATGCCCTCCTGAGTCTGTCTAGCGGGTTGGTGAACCTTCTCTTCAGCTCTATCACCGGGATTCTTGCTTCCTGCTAATCGAGCCTTAGCTTTCAGCTAACTATGCTCGTTGGGCATTCTGGTCCCTTCAACATTTCATCTTCTTCTCTTCTTCTTCTTCTTCTTTCTTCCTCATTACCTTCCTTCTCTCTCCTCCTAGAGTCGCCCAGGTAAGGAGGCCCTCCGATCCCTAGGTTAGGAATGTCTTATCTCCTCTGTCCTTTCTCCATCGGCTTATTCCTTTTCAGTTCATTCTTCCTTACTTTGCTATCCCTTGGCTATCTTGCCTCGCTATCTCTTTTTCTATGCTTCGCTTTGCCTCTCCAGCTCACAGAACTGAGTTGGAGGAGGAGTCGATCGCTACTAACTGGCCGCCGCGCATGTCGATGACGTCACTCTCAAGGGCGGCGCCAGCTATGCTTTCTATAAAAACTCCCATGACGAAGTGCCGCCCGCTTACACCCAGGAAGTAATGAATGGTGAAGATACAAGAGAAGATCAAGAATTACAGTAGGTAATGTAATTTTCATTTTCTTCACATTCAATACATTGTGTGATTGTTTACCATGGAATAGAAGAATTCAAATCTCTGCATCATTCCACCCCCCAACACACACACATATATGGAATGGTAACATGGAATTACATGAATTTAAAATTCTTCAGAGTTCCACTGGCATACGCACAGACACACACATGCCTCAAGTGGAACCAGAACCTAAATTTTATCTGTTACTAGGTAAGGAGCAGGGAGTTCTCTGGCAAACTGGTAGGGATAGGAAGAGGATTTTGATGGTCGTCAAAGAAACACTAGCAATAGAAACTCTGAATAATACTTGATTATTTAAATGTTGTGTATGTGTGTAAGGAGGGCTCTTCAGTGAAAATAACATTACAGCCATAAAACTTAATTGTTTTTTTTTTTTTTTTTTTTTTTTTTTTGCTGGTATTCCTCCGGTTCAGGTTGGCCCTCCTCCTGCCATCCACATAGCGCCGTCCCCTGACTTTCAGGCACCTACCTTAACTCCCACGGGTTACCCTCCTTGGCAGGGTGGTGGGAGCCCCAACTCGACCCACCAGGACTGGATCAGTATCAGGAGGTGCCTTCGGGGGCAGCACCCTCGACAGGCGGCCATCATGCCATTCGCTCTGGACCGCTGTTTCGGCTGTTCTGTGGAGGGATGAGTGCAAGCCGACAATGGTCGAGCTGCACGTGCATCCGCGTGCAGCATGCAGGTCAGCTGCTCTG
Source organism: Neoceratodus forsteri (assembly GCA_016271365.2). Lineage (NCBI taxonomy): Eukaryota > Metazoa > Chordata > Ceratodontiformes > Ceratodontidae > Neoceratodus > Neoceratodus forsteri. The sequence continues at coordinate 343,236,687 of CM057459.1, forward strand.
CCTCCGTGCCCCACTGTACAGGACCTGGCATGCCAACACCTAGCCTCCACTAGTTGTCAGACAGGTGCCAGTCTCTGTTTCCCCACCCTCCCTTCCGGCAGAGGAGGCTGTCCTCAGATGCTCGATCCTCTCCCACCCAGCTAACCCTGGCCCTTTCACACCTCGAACATGGGTCACCCGGCATGGCAGGAAGTAAGGCATAGCTGCCTCAGCCTCCATTCCATTGGGCCAGCATTACTTACTTTATGTAATTTAATGGACTTTCATTTTTAGGGCCTAGTTGAAGTTTTTATATATAAGTAAATGTTACAGTCCTGTTTGTGATGGAAATTAGGAAGTAAGTGGCTTATGAATTTGGTGAGTCACTCAGGTTGGCAGGGACTTGTTTTTAGCCATTGCTGGTGCTCTCTTACTGCCATGGCTAGAACCAAGTCTCAGCTAATCAGGACACAGGAATTTCCTTGTCCATTTCATATATGGATTTAGAAATGGGCTTTTTATTTCCTGGCATCTGATTGGCTAGTACCCTTGCCAGGGGATACATTAACTTTCAATAGATTCCCAGGAAATAAAGCACCGGCCCCAGTGCCCAGTCACCACACACCTTATCCTTGTGCCCACCTTGCTTCCCTGTCGAACAGAACAACCCAATTTAATTTGAAATCCCTGCCATTTTATTCTCTTGCTTAGCGAGAGATACATCGCCCAAAATGCTCATTGCTCCTAAAAATGAAACTGCTCGCCCCAGAAAAGAAACCATACCAAACCCAAATGCCCTCTGCAACTTATACACTATTATAAAAACATGTTCCACCATACCTACACAGGAGTGCAGAGCTCCTGAAATTCTACCCGATCTCTGTGCTGATGAACTGCATGGTGTCACCTGTTATGCCTACTCCACCTCTCTCACCATGGCAAATACATCTCTCACCCTCTTGATTAATATAAAGAAAAACATCATACCTTCTTCAAAAAAGAAAAGAAGAAATTAATTTCGATCCTACACCCTTCTTCCGCTTCCCTATACTTCCGGGTGTGCCGTCATTGCACGATGAACCGCCGTAGTAACTGATTGAGAATCCATTTCTTTATTTTGTTTCTGAATTTTTATATGCAGTTGTGCTCACCTGTATTTTACACTTGCTGACACCTGAATGTGAGAGACATTTGAGTAGAGCGAGCGATAAATGACAGTCGGCGCTGTAGATCACCATACAGACTGCTGCTGTACCTCTAAGCCCTGTGCAGGTACAATCCAACAGTTTTTTTTTTCACAGTATTATAGGAAAACTCTTTTTATCTGGAGAGCGGGGTAGGTGTGGGGTTAAGAACAAGAGAATTCTGTTTTTCTTGGGTGGGGGAGTGGGAACAGGACAATAAATCCAGGAACACATGCAACAGCACAGAGACAAGGACTACTTTATCACACAAACATTTAAACATCATCATTAATACATTTGTTAACTATTTTTTAAGTTTTGAAATCCCACATACAATTGACACAGTGCCTATTTTCTAGCACAATAATGCCCTCCTGGGTGGATTGAATGGCAGTACCAGACTTTCTCTAGCTACGCCTGGGCTGTTCGGTATTGCCTAATACTGCTAACCCTCTGCAGTATTATTGCATGCATAATACACATTAGATATAAGTACAGCAAAATTTCAGTTACAGTAGTAAAGCTGAGCAGTTTACCATGGGTTGCTATCAGTGGACAGTAGGGTTCTGGACTGGTTACATATCATATGAGAGATACCTTTAACAACTTGGTTAGTTCAAGGAATTTGATTAAGAGGCGTTATAACAGGCATTACACTATTTACAAGAACACACTTCAAAACACAGATTATCGATGAGGACTTTGAATTAATTTCTTCTGATCAGGAGCTAAGTTTATGTGCTCTGTAGTTTATTCTAGGCTACTGGTATGATATTACTGACAGCAGTTTTTCCATATTGCGTAGTGCCTAAGTATGTCTAGGAGAAGAAAAAAAAAAAAGCAACTATAACTCTTCCTGTCTGCACTCCCTCCTAACTAACCCTGTCTAATACTCTGTTCTCCTGTGGCGCCAGGGATGATTATTCTGGCCGCCACCCCCATTCCCTCAGCTCTTTCTTTTATTGTGCTAATTTGTCTTGTTCTCCAACCTCTGCAGTCTTCCCCGCCCGACTCTACACCTGCGTCTCGCTCCTGACTCTCTGCCCATTTAGTTACTCCTCTCTTTCTTTCCCTCCCCAGATCACCACCCCAATCCAGGCTTGACTTGCGCTACCGAGTGGCCGCGGCATGAGAAGCCAGACGCCCACCCACACCATCCTTGCAGCCACCCAGGAGCTCTGCTAGCCGGTAACACCACAGACCTGACCGTGAACCAACAGAAGCTCGAATGGCCAGCGCCTTGCTGCCGCCACTGATTGGACTGGGGACTTACGCTTCTGCCTCTGATTGGTCTGGCCTTTTCTCTCTATTCTGTGCTTTCCAGGGCTTCTGTGCCCATAGAACTGCATTGGAAAAGCCATCTTCTAGGGACATGGATATGTTGTTCATCCACACTTATTGGCAGGTTCCTTGCTGCTTTAAATCTTGCCAGAAGGTCTTCAAGCTGTGCTCCTCCCACCCACCCACCCGGTGGTAAAACTCGGCTCATCCATATGAGCGTCAGATCTTCCCTTACCGCTTGGAAGCTCAGGTTCCCTCCTTAGCAGCTGCGTTTAAGACTGGTTCCTAATTCTTCAAAGTTCAAATTAAAAGATTTTTGCTAAAAGACTTGGTCTTCTTCCTCGCCGGCCAGCGATAGACAAATTGACCTCATGCCAGAGGTGCCTTGCGGGCAGAAGATGTTCAGGACGGATCCGCACTCCACATGCCTACTGCCTGGGCCTTGGAGCATGACCCGCAGGCCTGTGACTTGTGCTCTTCCTTTTCGGCCACGCCCTTGAAGACCGTGCTGCCCGATTACAACTGGGCGCCCGAGAAAAGAATTCCACGGTGAAATCTAAAGAAGCCCGATTGGCGGTGTCCATGGCGGTAAAACTCGGCGGATCAGCTAGAGCAGATGATCGCCTCGAAGAGGAGGCGGCACGGGCCGCTTCTACCTCGGCCGTGCTTTTGTCCCACTTTTCTCGGTGCCTCGTACTCGGCTTCTTTTTATGAGCTTTGTCTGACCCTCTCGACGCGGTGAGGGTCCAACTCTTCGGGACCTTTTCCAGGTCCAAAAAGAGCAAAAGTAAGTCTCCGTCGGACGCTGTTGGGAGCGGAAAGATCCCCTCCCTTGTCGACAGCCCACTTCGGTCGACCCTCAGCTCGGCCGCTGGCTTCACGGTGTCCCCTGGCCAGGCCAGTTGACCGAGACTCCTGTCGACGCGTCGAGATTTTTCTTGACCCGTTAGGACGGTTGTCGGCTGGAGAAGCTGAGAATCCCTCTCCCGGTTCCCCTGTGGAGTTGAGGATCCCGCTGCCTGCCTGTGCCTCCGGGTTCCAGAGCCTTCGGTGGATCGTCTGAGCCGAGGGAGTGCCGATCTCGACACTTCTCCTCGCCTCGGCCTAGTCGAGACTCTCGGTCTCGGTCTTGACATCCTCCGTCCATCTGATGCCGCCGCCATTGGCGGTCTCGCACCACGGCAGCGGCGCTGCCGCCTTCCTCTTCCTCTGACGAGGGAGGCTTGCGCAAGTTGCATCGGAGGTACGAGGAACTTATGTGGCAACAGCTCCTTTTGACCGGGAATAAGCCGACCCAGTCATCTTCCCTGCCATTAAGGGCTGTCACTGGAGCAGCCGAAACAACCCTCGTTGTAGTCGAGGAGCCTGTCTCAGGCCGGTTGTTCGGCCAGTTCCAGCTGCCCCACCGATTCTGGTGGAACCTCCGCCTCCACAGCCATTAGTTGGGGCTCCGACCAAAAATTCTCGGGTTGGCTTTGGGTTTGCCCCATAGGTTGTCTGTCACCTCACTCCCGATAAACCTCGGCAGGTGGAGGGTGGCTCAGGCCGAGGCAGCTCTTTGAGGACTCTTCTGAGTCCGATGATGGTTCCTCCTCTTCTCCAAGCGCATGGACTTGGAGTCCTCGGAGGGCAGTCAATGGATGATAGCCCTCGTCCTTCTTAGGGTTGCTTCGACTCATCTCGGAGTCCACCGGGATGAAGCTCGAACCCTTTCTAAATGGGCCAGGTATCCTCACGGAGATTCTGGACCGAGGGATTCTCCCACGGAGGCTCTTCCGTGGCCGGCTTAAGTGGGTCCGGCTTTGAACTTGCAGCGCCCTGCTTCCGCCCTGCGCCGCCAGGTTAGCCAGGAAGTATGCGGTTCCACCGGTTCCCGTCCGTTTTTTCGAACACCGCCGAGGGTTGGTTACCGACAGCGTTTTCCGTGCGGAACGCTAGGGATGTGGACAAACCTCCGACAAGGAATCCAAGAAATTGACTATGCCAGGCAAAGTCTATGCGCGCCTCTCGGCCTTCGCCAGGCCAGTCTGGCCGCCTCATGGCACATTTTTCTCACGCCCTGTTGGGCTCCTGATGAGGTTGTCTCATCTTCCCGAGATCTGCAGACTACGGTCAGGCAGGTGCGGGACCAGGGCAGGGCAGTGGCCAAACAGCAGCTCCAGACTGCGTAGACATTGGGGACTCATGTGCCAGGTCTGTGGCGGCCGCAGTGGCCATGTGTCGTCGGGCTTGGCTGAGGATATCCACCTTACCTCGGATACCCAGCACAAGTTGGCAGATGTTCCCTTTTGGGGGACTGACCTCTTCGCCCTGGGGTGGAAGGTCACCTGCAGAGGATCGAGAAGTCCAATGCTACCTTGGACTCGGTCTCTTCCACTCAGAAGGACAAAGGCCGCAAGCCACAGCCTAAGCTCCTTTCGTCCTTCTGCGCTCTAGCGCCTCCCGCCCAGCAACGCCAGGGGCCAGCAGGCTCGACCTTGTATCCCAAACCAGGTTCGGGCTGCCTCCAACAGGAAGCTAGGAGGTAAGGTCCAGGAGGTCCCCGGCCGGTCCCTCCTCCAAGCCTGCCCAGTGACGGGCTGAGGGTGTCGCCCCATCCCTGTCACCTCACCCTGGTTCTCCGGGGACGGCTCAGACACTTCCTTTCCGCCTGGTCCGCTGTTACCACGGACAGGTGGGTACTGGAGGTGGTGGGAAAGGCCTACCTCTGAATTCGAGCAGGCCCCCCCTTCAGAGCCGTCGCACCTCGGGAGCCTCGGTCCAGAGCTCACTGGCGGCTCGCCGAGCCGACATCGCTCCTCCTCCTCCAAAAGGAGGTGATCACGAGGTGGAGGACCCCCTTCAGACCTGGGGTTCGTGTCCAGGTATTTCCTGGTTCCAGAACGGATGGGGCTGGCGCCCATTCTCGACCTACACGACCTGAACAAGTTCCTAAGGTCTCGAACCTTCAGAATGGTCACTCTGGCACAGATAATACCATCTCTGGAACACGGCGTGTGGTCTCTGCTCTGGACCTACAGGATGCGTTTTTTCACGTCCCTATCCGTCTCATTACATTGGAGATTCCTCCGCTGAGAGGAGGGATCCTCTTCGAGTTCCGAGCCATGCCCTTGGCTTATCTCCAGCTCCCAGGGTCTTCACCAAATGCATGGCAGTGGTGACAGCATTCCCTGCGGTGCCGAGGGGTCCGGTGTACCCTTACCTGGACGATTGGCTGATAGCAGCCTCCTCCAGACGGAGGTGGAGCGGTCCAGAGATCTGGCCCTCCAGGTTTGCTCTCAAGGTGGCCTTCTCATCAACGAGGCCAAGTTGGAACTCGAGACTAAGCAGGTGATCCTGTTCATCGGGCAGAGCTCCACTCTTCGAGCCAGAGCACGGCCCCGCGGACAGGGCCGAGGTTCTTACCTCCTTTGCCCAATCATTTCTGGTTGGGCAATCGTGCCCCTGCCCGGACTTCCTGCGCCTTCTGGTCTCATGGCGGCCTGTACCAGCGTGATCCGTGGGCCCGCTGGCACATGCGCCCCTTCAGTGGGGACTGGCCAGCCAGTGGTCACAACGCTGCGATCCTTTGGACCAGCTAGTGATAGTGACCCAGGAGATGTGGAACGCCTCCAGTGATGGACCGCTCCATTCCATCTGCAGGGGCATCCTGCTTGTCCGCCTCGAGCCGACAGTCTCTATCGACCGATGCCTCTCTGATGGGTTAGGTGCCCATCTGGGGAACACCGAGTGCACGGCATCTGGTCCAAGGGAGTCCCGATGCCACATCAACCTGCTGGAGCTCCGGCGGTCCGCCCTGCTCTCACCGCCTTTGCTCCGTTTCTCCGGGGTCAAGTGGTCCGAGTCAGGCGGACATACTACCGACCATGTACTACCTGAACCGCCAGGGCGGGACGCGCCCATGCTTCTATGCAAGGAAGCTCTCCGCATTTGGTCACTGTGTGCAGCCTGGAGGTGGATCTCCTGGCCATTCATGTGGCAGGAGCCTCCAATGCCCTGAGCCAGATAGGGGCTGCATCTCACGAGTGGTCTCCTACCAGAGGTAGTACAAGATCTGTTCTTCCACTGGGGCACACCTCAGGTGGACCTGTTTGCCTCAGGGAGAACGCAAGCTGAGGCTGTTTCATGCCCGCCCCTCAGCAGGGCTCGCTGCAGGGATTGCCTTCTCAAGGCTGTGGACCTCGGGCCTCTTCTGCGCCTTTCCCCATTTCCCTTGATTCACAAGGTGCTTCTCAAAGCAAGGAGGGACAAGGCAGGTGATCCTGATAGCCCCAGACTGGCCCCGCCAGTTCTGGTACCCAGATCCTCAGCCTCAGCTCCAGGCTCCCGAGGCAGCTTCCAGCTCGCCCGGACCTGCTCTCAGTCAGTCAGGGAAGGTGTTCCATCCGGACCTTCAATCCCTACGCGTGACGGCCTGGTTCCTGAGCTGCTAGAGTTCCAGGCCTTGGGTCTTTCCGACGAGGTCCTCAATGTTGTTGAGGCGTTCTGTAAGGAGTCGACCAGAAAATGCTACGCCTTCAAATGGAAGAGATTCTCCATTTGTGTCAGGGCAAGGGCTTGGACCCTTCCTCCTGTTCTGTGGCAAGCATTTTGGACTATTTATGGTCCCTTTCTAGTCAAGGGCTTAGGTCGACGACCCTAAAGGTGCACCTGGCAGCCATCTCTGCTTACGGGGTGCGGGCGGGGAGCAGTCGGTGGCGAGGAGAAGGTGGTCGGGCGCTTTTCCAAAGGCCTTGATCACATTTCCTGCGTGCGAGAACCTCCACCTCCGTGGGATTTACTGCTGGTACTGGCAAAGCTCATGGGCAAGCCATTGGAACCAATGCACAGGTGTGATCTCTCTCACCTGTCATGGAGACACCTTCTTGGTGGCTATCCCGTCAGCCAGAAGGATGGGAGAGCTCCAGGCGCTTTGCATCGAGTCTCCTTATCTGGTCTTCCACAGGGACAAGGTTGTCCTGCGCTCCACCTGAAATTCCTTCCGGAGGTGGTGTCGGAGTTTCACCTTAACCAGGTGCTGACTCTGCCGTGTTCTACCCCAATCACACCTCGAGGCCGGAATATAGGCTCCATACTCTGGACCCTAGAAGGGTGCTCGCTTATTATAAGGAGCGCACGGTGAAATTCGGGAGAGGTTCGCCAGCTGTTTGTCACCACGCTGAAGCCGCACCTGGCAGACCTGCAGCCAAGCGGATGATAGGCAGGTGGGTCACCTCCTGCATAGATCGCTGCTATAAGTTGGCGGGCATGGAGCCTCCCAGAGGATAAGAGCTCATTCTACCCGTCATACTGCTGCATCGGTGGCTGCTTCCAGGGCACGTCCCTATCCAGGAAATCTGCAGGGCTGCTACCCAAGTCAGCACACACCTTTATTACCCATTACCACATCGACCTTGAGTCACGCCGGGATGCTGGCTTTGGGGCCTCGGTTCTCCAGTCTTTATTTCCAAGTAGGGGTGTGCGCCTTGCCTCCCTCCTTCCGGAGAACTGCTAGGAGTTCGTTATTGTGTGGATGAACAACATATCCATGTCCCTAGAAATACAGGTTACTCACCTGTAACAGGAGTTCTAGGAATGGTATATGTTGTTCATCCACACGACTCCACCCGACCTCCCGGCTCGACACAACCTGAGCTTCCAGCGGGCCAGATCTGGCATCATGGGGTGAGCCGAGAGTTTTACTACCCGGTGGGTGAGAGGAGCCAGCTTGAAGACCTTCCGCAAGATTTAAAGCGGCAAGGAACCTGCCAATAAGTGTGGATGAACAACATATACCATTCCTAGAACTCCTGTTACAGGTGAGTAACCTGTATTTTTGCACCCGCTTCCCCACACCCCGACCTACATTAGTCGAGAACCCTCCCCTGGCTGTTACCTCCTGCTTCGACACCGATTGCCTCTGCAAGTACCTCCCACTACCTGGCCCTAGCTCTCTTCAGTCCTGCCCTCCCTTTCTCTCTCTCTGTCCCTCACTGCAGCACCCACAACTCTCTAACTCCTCCTCTCCCAGTCCTTCTAGCACCCTTCCCTGTTGACCATCCTGTCTCCTGTGTCTCCTTCTGCTCCCCACCCTGCATTGCCAGCATTGGCTGCTAGAAGCCATGTCTCACCCCACCATAATTCTACTTATCCTCCTGGCGCCTTTTTCCCTTTGCTGTCCTCCTGGAGCATGTTACCTCTCCTCCATTAAGTTTCCAATTTGACTTTGTCCATTATCACCCATGCACTCTACACTGTGTGCCACACCCCTCTTCACCCCCAGATTCTGAATGGCAAATCCAGATACCCATAACCCGATGGCCATGGAAAATGTTCTCTCCCATTCCTCTCTTGTTACATGTGACGCCCCTCTGGGATCAGCACCATCAGCTCCCCCACCCACCAATAGGAAGCACTCACAGAACTCACCATCAGGGTCTTGCACTTGCGCACTCGAAGCTACTGCTCCTCCTGTCTGGCAACATCCACCCCAACCCTGGCCCAATAAACTCACGGATCGAACAACCATGTTAAACACACTGGGGCACTCTCCCTAGTTTCTCTCATTATCTTCAGCCTTCTCCTGAAGCTTGATGCCTGAAAGTCTTCTCTTGCCAGTACAAACCAGGCGTCATTGCTGTAGTTGAAAGCTAGCTATCACCAAAGTCTCTGACTTGGCAATCGCCCTGCCTGGCTGCAACGCTTCAGGCTAGATTGAAGGCAAAAGAGGAGGGGATGTGCCATCTAGCTCAGAGAGACTCACAGGCCATCTTCTAAACACCCTTTCTTGGACACGCTGCTGAGATCCTTCCCATTCTATCATCTTAGGAGCCCACAGAAAGTCCTCACAGTTGCTGCGTGTACATGCCATCCTGACTTCAGACGACACAACCCCTGGCTCTGAGCTAATCATGCTTGGAGACTTCAACATTAACTGGCTTGCCTCTGATACTGGGAGCTTCAAGGATGCCCTCACCTCTGTAAACTTCCACACAACCGGGTCACTTCCCAACCAGACACAACTACAGAACAGGATCTAGCTCCCTCCTGACTGGGTCCTAACTAGCCACCCCACCCAGATCATCAATATCTCTGTCCTCCCGATTCTCTTAGTGACCATTCCCTGTCACCTGTGAATGGTCTAATAAATTCTGCAACCCCCAGCAGTTACCACCAGCAGAATCCTTCCCTGTGGAAACTGAAACTCCTCAAATCTCTCTCAAGCAACAAGATTAGTCTCCTATTTTCAATGCATCAAATGTTAACTCAGCCCTGGATTTCTTCATCTCACCTTCGCGCTGCCTGAGCTCCTACGCCTTTAAGAGCTGGCATAAAGCCTCTTCTTCAATCCTTAGCTCACCGCCATTCTAACTGTGCACAACCAAAAGCAAGGACCACCTCTGGCTTCTGGCTCAGGATCCCACACGCAAACCAACATTCAGAACTACAAACGTGTCTGAAATGCCTGTACACGATCAATCCAGCTTCACAAAACACCTACATTACAAGGAAGCGCCTACCAGCACTTGGGGAAATGGAAAGCTTTCTGAATAATATTAAAGAAGTAGCGGAAAACAACCAAAAACCTCCCCAACTATGTTAGTCACGGATGGGACTATTACCTCGACCCTGCTCCTATTGCCAATATTTTCAGTATGGCCTTCACGGACCTCAGTAATGTTCTCCCCGACTTCTGATGAAGCTTGCTCCCTGCTCAGCCTACTACCACTACACCCTCCCTCCACATCCTCCTTTCTGCTTCAAAGCTGTCAAGATGCACGAAGCTTCGAAATGCATCGCAAATGCAATCTCAAAATAAGACGTGAGTGGGACACACTTGACCTGAAACTACCAGCCAGTCTCCATACTGCCTATATTATCCAAGGCCATCAAACGATAGTTGCTGACCAGCTCACAGATTACCTGGACAAACAATATCCTATGCTCACAGCGATATGGTTTCAGGAAAGACACAGCACTACATCAGCCCTCTTGGAATTCACGGAGCCATCCACAGCTCACTGGATAATGGGCACCTAGTCGGGTCGGTCTTCATAGATCTCCGTCATGCCAAAAATATTGGCACCCTTGCAGTTTTTCTAATAATGCACCATTCCTTCCAGAAAATTGTTGAAATTAAAAATATTTTGGTATCCACATATGTATTTCTTTGGTTTGCAGTGGAATAAAACACAAAAAGCAGAAAATTTACCAAGTCTTAGCTTATTCTACACAGAAATCCTTAAATGGCCTGGACAAAATTACTGGCACCTTTTAGAAGTAGTTAGAAATAATTAGATTTCAAGCAGGTGATTCTCCTTCACTTTGAATTGAACTCACTGTGGTGAGTTGTAGAGTGCCTGCAATATAAAAATCACTCATTCAACCAGTTTGAATAGAGAAAAGGACTCATTCTCCTGTTTTGTGTCACTGTGTGTACGCAATGAGCATGGAGAAAGAAAGACAGCAGAGAATTGTCTGAGGAGGTCAGACAGAAGATTGTAACAAGCATGGACAATCTCAAGGCTACAAATCAATCTCCAGAGACCTTGATGTTCCTGTTTCCATGGTGCGTAATGTTATCAGGATGTTTAAGGCCCATGGCATTGTAGCCAACCTCCTGGATGTGGCGCAAGAGAAAACTTGATCAAGATTGCAGCGAGGATTGTCTTGATGGTGGAGAAAGCAACTCGATCAACTGCCAAACAGATTCAAGCTGACCTTCAAACACAAAGGTACGACAGTTTCAGCTCGCACCATCCGTCGCCAGCTCAATTAAGGGTTATATGGTAGGAGGCCCAGGAGGACCCCACTGCTGAGAGAGACATAAAAAGCCCAACTGTGGTCTGCCAAAACACACCTGAACAAGCCAAAATCCTTCTGGGAGAATGTCCTGTGGACAGATGAGACCAAATTAGAGCTTTTGGTAAAGCACATCATCTCTATGTTTACAGAAAACAAAATGAAGTCTTCAAAGAAAAGAACACCTTCCCTACAGTCAAACATGGAGGAGGTTCAGTGATGTTTTGGGGTTGTTGTGTTGCCTCTGGCACTGGGTGCCTTGAACGTGTGCATGGCATCATGAAATCTGGAGATTACCAGGCCATTTTGGAGCACAATGTTGAACCCAGTGTCAGAAAGCTGGGTCTCCGTCAAGGTCATGGGTCTTCCAGCAGGACAGTGACCCCAAACACACTTCAAAAGCACCCAGGAATGGTTCAAGACAAGACGCTGGACTGTTCTGAAGTGGCCAGCAATGAGTCCAGATCTAAATCCCATTGAAAACCTGTGGAGAGATCTGAAAGCAGCAGTTGGGAGAAGGCACCTTCAAATCTGGGAGAACTGGAGCAGTTTGCACAAGAAGAGTGGGCCAAACTGCCAGTAGAGTGGTGCAGGAAGCTCACCCATGGCTATAGGAAGCGGTTGATTGCAGTTATTTTGACCAAAGGCTGTGCTACCAAATATTAAGTCTAGGGTGTCAATAATTTTGTCAATGCCATTTCTTTTCATTTTCTGATTTAAAAGGATATATTAAATTCTGAATCAAAAACAAAGGTTCTGTAATATTAACAGAGAAATAAAAAATTGTGGAGACCAAATACTGTATTGTTGTTAATTTCAACTTATGTTTAGAGGAATTGTGAGTTATTTGAAAAAGTGCAAGGGCTTAAATATTTTGGCCACGACTGTAACTAAGGCCTTTGATACTGTTCACCACCACCTGCTTCTGGAACAGCTCTTAATTGCTGGGCTCTCCACAGACTCCTCAGCCTGGTTTAAAAGTTACCTAGAGAACAGATCACAGAGAGTGAAAATTGCAGGTGTCCTCTCTGATGCACGACCAGTCCACTCTGGAGTTCCTCAGGGTTCCATACTGGGGCCCCTTCGTTTCAGTCCATTTCTAAATAACCTCCCCAAGTCATGCCGGAACAACTCATCCTCTCGCCAATGATGCCGTTATCCACACCACCCATGAGGACCCACTATCCCTACAGAACAAACTCCAGCTTGGTTTCTCCTCCATAGAGAACTGGTTCAGCAAACACAGACTTATCCTTAACTGTAAAAACAAAACAAATCTATACTCTTCAGTAACTCCGTGCAACAAGAGCAGGCAGCATCCACTGACCATTACAAATCACTTTGGAGGGCCGTTGAAGAGGTACACTCATTTAAATATCATGGGATCTCTCTTGGCAATAACCTGTCCTATGGAGCCCACATTGACAAGCGTAGCCAAGGAGGTTAACATGCGACTTGGTCTCCTCTAGAGGCATAGGGCGCACCTTTACCCCTGAAGCCCTTAGGGTTGCTGTCAAAGCTCTGTAGTCTCGTTATCGACTATGCCTTATAATATATGGCTCTGCCACTCCAACAGCCCTCAAGATGCATTTCAACCACCCTAAACAAAGTCTGTCATCTTATAACTGGTGCCCATTGCCTAACCCATACCTGTGACCTCTATGCCCAAACTGGTTGACTGCAACTATCAAACTGTCTAAAATACCAAACCTGCATTATGGCAAAGAAGATAACCTTGGGACTTGCTACCCCTGGTGTCCAAGCCCTCCTCAGCCCAAGTAGAAATCCCTGCCATAAAATGGGATCTGACTCTCAACTCCTGCCGATTTCTAGCTGCTGAACATCCAATGGGTCAACGCTTATTTACCTACAGGGCACCAAGTAGTTAAATAATCTCAACAGAGAAGTCTCCTCCACCCCAAGCTTGGCCCTTTCAAATCTAGGCTCCGCCTCTCTCTCTCTCTCTTGCCTCCAATACCTGTAACTGCCACACCTAGCCAGCAACCCTAGCTACCCTCTCAGTGTTGCCTCAGCACCCCAGCAAGCACTTACCCCCTTTCCCTTGGTCCTTCCCCACCCCTTCCTTTTCTTCCCCTCATCCTCCCCCCACCCCCAAACCCCACCTCCTGCACTTCTCTTTGTTTTAACAATGCCTTTGGCAGCTCATATCCCTCCCTGTGTCTTATCCATGTCTTGTATTGCTGTTGTACACCTCTTTTGCCCTGACCTGTTCTGCCAAAATGTATGCATCTTCCTCTAGTAACTGATTGCAAACTTGTTTAACCTACTTATTCTGTCTTTAATTTCTGTACATGTTTTGCCAAAATGTTTACATCTTCCTCTGGTAACTGATTGCAAACTTGTTTGACCTGTTTATCCTGGCTTTAATTTCTGTATTACCATGCGTTGTTGTAGTTTTGTCGTACTGTCTTCAAACTGGCGTGGAACCTTTGTAAAGGGCCTTGGCTCAAAGGTACTTGTAATCTCAGACTTAAATAAATAAAAATAAAATAAATAAGAATGTTGTTCTTGCTATGAGCATAAAAGCAAGAGGATTTACTGAAGAGCTCAGTGATGTATCCAGGTAGATCATTGGTCAGCATCTTGTAAGCCCATGTGTAAGGTTGTGTAATCTCCTTTTGGTTAGGAGGTCCAACCGACTGCTGCATAAAGGTTGCAATGATGAGTCAGTGGTGCTAAGTTCATAGTAAACCTCATTGCTCTGTGATAAAGTACGTCAAGTTTGTTCAAACACATAGTAGTGCAGCTGCTGTAGATTGTCAGCATAATCTGTAATTGGTAAAAGGTTGCTTGAACAAGGCATTTCCTGATGTTCATTGGAAAGCAATGTCAGTTCCTATAGTAGAACCCAAATCTGATGCGTAGCTTTGTAAACTGCATCAGTGTGCTCTGAGAAGGATAGTTTACCGTCAATCCACACTACTAGGCAGTTGTAACTTGACACTACTTCTGGGTGTTCTCCGAGCAACGCACTGATGGTTGGGGCAGGAGTTTGTTTTGATGTAATACTGAAGAACCACATTTTCTTGGTTTTGTTGGCGTTAAGTAATAGTTTGGAGTGTAAGAGTTTTATTTGTAGTTTATTGAAAGCTGCTCATAATTCTGAACATGCATGCTGTTATGTTAGATTCTGAGGTGTACAGCACTGTGTCATCTGTATAACAGTGCGACTTGGCATCGTTAATACTACAACTCAGGTTGTTGGTGTATGCGTGAAGAACAGAGGTCCGTACTGAGCCCTGAGGTACTCTTGGGTAGTGGGGTGCATATTGAGAGGAGACCATTCTACCGTTACTTGTTGCTTTCAGCCAATTAGGTAGGTTTCGAAACTACAGCAAGGCTGCCATGGAGAAACCAATACTTGGTCATTTTTCCAACAGAACAGAGTGGTCCTCTGTATCGAATGCCTTGCTGAGGTCGAGGAAGATGGCATCCGAGGCTTGTTTACTGACATATGGCGACAACCAGTTATTCATGACCTTGGCTAAAGCAGATGTGGTAATGTGTTTGGGTCTAAACTCAGATTGTTGAGGTGTTATAATGTTTGATTTGTCAAGGAACTTTCTTATCTGGCTATTAACATTTTTTTCTAACAGCTTGGGCAGAACAGGTAATACAGATATAGGTCTGCAGTTGTTTAGAAGACTAGTATCTCTAGATTTATGTAGGGGATGATGTGAGCCATTGTTCAGCTGAGTGGTAGCTCACTGCTTAATAATGATAAGTTGAAGAGGTGTGTGATTGGAGCTGTGAGCTGCTGAAATCCTATTTTGAGGAAAGTCGGATCCAGGTCATCTGCTTCTGCACTTTTTGGCATCTAGACTTGATAAGGAGCTGTTTGATCTGCTTAAAGGAGGCTGGCATGAGAAGGCACTAGGAGTGAGTTGAGTAGGACTTTTTCGAGTCAAGGGTGTGAGAGGGCATGCTGCTGCTGGTGAACTTTCTTTTTTTACATACTTTCTGTTTACGCCCCTTCTCACCGCAGCGCCTGCCTTCCTCAGGGACTCCCAAGGCATCATGCCTGCCAGGTCTCCCAGAAACTGTGAACCCTCACGAGTCCACCCTGCCCTCAGCCCCTGGATTACTCCTGACAACTGGGGTGGAGGCCTACTCCAAACCTCCCACCCTTCATTCAAGTGTTGGCTGGACCCATGCGGTTCCTCTCAGCTCCTGGTCTCGTGATGCCAGGGCTTGTCTCCAGGCATCGCTCATGGTGTTTTCCTGCTTTTCCTAGGGAATGGTAGTCGTCCGGCGTCAAGGTCTTTACGCGATGTCCACCACTCCCCAACTCTCCCTCCCTGCTCCACGCTTGCTGTGTCTCCTAGCTCACCAGAGGCCAGTCAGGTTCCAAACCTGTGGTCCTCTTCCTCCTGCCGACCCTAACGGCACAGGCTCATTCCCAACCCAGGTTGCTGGCATGGTGCGAGGTGTGTTATCCAGTGCTCAACCTCAGCGCCACCGGTCGGCTCGCTAGTGAACTCAAGGCCAATCCAACTGATGCAAAATGACTAATTCTCTAATATGATGTGTTTGTTATATTTCTGTTGTTGACGGAAATTTTTTGTGGGTGTGAGGGACAGGTTGTGGCACTTTTCAGTGATTTAACTATATTCCAGAACTTACATGCATCATCTTTGGTTTCATCCAAGGAATTGCAATAAAATATTGCTTTTGCATCCCTGATCAGTTTTGTGCAGGCATTTCTTTTTTTTCTGAAGATAGCCCAATCCGCATCTATTTTTTACGCACCTATCTCTATCAGCTGCTGCTGTGACATTTGCTGTTGGCAAGATCTGGCAGATCTCCCATCCATGCTGTCATTTTCCTGCTCTGAACTGACAGGAACACCTGCAGCTTGCACTTGACAATAAATGGCCGAGACCAGGATAGATTTTGACAAGGGTGGCGAGGCTGAACGGTAACACGAGCAGTAACAGAGAACCGAGTTAATGCTCTCAAAATTGCTGTTTGTCCTGAATTAAAACCAGATTTAGGTCGGGGCTTTGAGGAGCTTAGCCTCAACGTGTCCATCTTGCTTTGACAGCTCCGCCCACCTCGTCCTACTTGGAGCATCTGTGAGTAGTTTGTTTTCCAGGATGTGCACATTAAACATGCACAATTTTCCATAATTTTATTCCGGTAGAAAGCACCAAGATTGGGCAGTAATTATTGCGCTCAGAAAGAGGTCCAGATTTTAGTAGTGGAGTGACAGTAGCTTTTTTCCTGATCATTGGGATTAGACCAATAGCAAGGCTAAGGTTAACTAGTAAGTTATTGGTACTGCAAGATTGTCAACTGCAGTTTTTAGGCCGTGGGTTCACTTCCATTGGAGTCTGCACTTTTAAGTCACAGAGAAAGAGAAATGTTCACTTTTTCAGATTTCTTTGGATGAAAAGGTTGGTGTTTTGTCATCTGTGGGACTTTAAGTTGAATACCTGACTGGAAAGCCTACTTTCTTTCTTGGACTAGATGCTCCATCGTCCTTCTTTTTGTCCCATTCCCAAGTACTCATACAGCACATTGTGACACCCACCCTTGGCAACAAGGGTGTGGATAGTGGTCTCCGCCAAAGGCCCACTGTCTAAAATCCTTTTGTAACTGAGCAGCAGGGGATGTCACAGAACAATATGCTGTCATCTGTCCCCTGCTAATCCAGTGGGCAAGGGTTCCCCACTACTCCCAACCTGGATTTTCCATCAAGATTTCATATTGACTGATTGATTGATTGTAATAGAGACAATAACAGTGGAAGAATACCAAACGCCCATCAAGTTCTGCCTACTGTGCCTTAGCTGCACAGAACCTATTGCCCTATAGATTCTATTCCTCTTGGTCCACCCTCCAGCTCCTCCCTACGGACTCTGTGTAGCTACTAAACCTATCACTCTGTTCCAGCTGTGTTTGAGGCCATTTATGGTTTTGGTACCCACCACATTCCCAGATAGACTGGTCCACAACTTTGACACCCCTTCTGTAAAATAGAATTTTCCCACATCTCTCTTAAACTTCCCTCATGACTGCTTCTACTTGCGACCTCTAGTTCTTGAGTCTGTACTTCTCACTAAATAATTCCTCAGTTCACCTTATTTATTCCTTCAGGAATTTGAAGGTCTCTATCATATTGCCCCTCTCTCGCTTGGCCTCTAGTGAGGACATGTTCAGTGCCTTGTGTTGATTCTCTGTAAGATCTGCCCTCCTGGCCCTTAATGGTCCTGGTCACCCTGTGTTGTACCATCTCCTGCCTGCCTTTGTTCTTTCTTAGGTGAGGACTTCAAAACTGGGTACAGTATTCCAGGTGCGGCCTCACCAGTGACCTGTAGAGAGGTAGCAGTACCTCCATTTTTCTGCTGTTAGTACCCTTTAGATATACCTCATTATCCTATTTGCCTTAATATAGGCCTTGTTTCACTGGCTTGATTGTTTAAAGGACACTGTCAACCCTTAGGCCTCAAAGTGTCCCTAGTTTAGAAAACACATTTATGATTGTTTACATTCTGTAAAGACTGTTGATGCAGCTGGTAGTTTGATTCAGATCTTTTTTCTTTTAAAAGTGAAAACCTGAGTGCCCACCATAATACCAAAACATGTTTGTTTTCATTTCTTGGCCAACTCCACTGCATCTTTCCATCTCGAGCACCCCAACACAATCTAGCCACTCTTTATGCAATGGTAATAGAGGAGACTATGGTAACATGAGTGGCCGTGACTGTTTGAGAGTATTTCTAATGTTCGGAATGTGCAGTAAGAGTACTTCAAGGATTTGAAGCAAAAACAAGGCTGGGTATAGCTATGAATTACCATGCATTTCAGTTCTAATAAGCGAGGAGGCAGATAGAACAACCAGCAACATCAATGAATTTTAGAGAAGGTAAGCAATCATAAAGTCTGGGTTTTACTTAAAAATAATATGATGCAAAAAGGTTGACAGCATCCTTTAAGGGATTCACTAATGATAATTCCAAGGTCCGTTCCTCTGCTGTAGTGCTCAGTTTTACCCCTGCCATCCAGTACTCTGTCCTGGGGTTCTGTTCTCCAAGGTTCATCACCTTGTACTTTGTGGCATTGAATTTCAACTGATAAACCTTAAATCACCTCTCTGAACTTTGTAGAGCCCTCTGCTTCTCCGTAATCCCTTCATCGCCATCTACCCTACCACAGAGCTTCATGTCATCTGCAGAAGAGACACGCTTGCCCTGGATGCTTTTTCCATTGTCGCTGATGACCATGTTGAAAAGGACAGGACCTAGGACGGAACCCTATGGCACCCCACTTGTGACCTCCCTCTTCCGATTTGACCACTATTACAACGGCCTCTGCTGTCCCTCCTTCAACCATTTTCCTATCCATCTAACTATGTCCCTAGCCATGCCAATATCCTTCAGCTTCTTCAGTAGTGTCCTGTGAGGAACCAAGTAGAGAGCCCTGCTGAGATCAAAGTAGAATGAATCCACAGGGTTGCCCTTATCCACGCACCCTTGTTACCCAGTTAAAAAAACCTGTCAGGGTATTCAGAAAAACTTCCCTACCACAAACCTATGCTGTTTACTATCTTAAACTATTAGGGTTTCCACCAGAGGACATTTCAAGGAATATGTCTGTATGGTGCATGTAACTCACATATCACCATTAGTGTCTCTGGAAAGTTCCCTGGTGGCACCTGTAATAATTTTACGTAAAGGCACTGCCTGGATTAAAACCAAGATGTCTGCTGTGCTTGCTTCTTAGCTTGTTCCTTAAAGAGCAGCGGATGCCTTTGGGAGAACTTTGGGAAACATAATATTTAGACACAGTTCATCTTGCATTTATATATCTTGTATAGTTTTCTTTTTTTCCATTATTTATGACTGAAGAAATTACCATAAAACAAGATCTTTATCCCTTAGAGTTCATCTGCCTCTATAGCGTAGTCCCTGCTTGAAATCACAGTGCTCTGTTGACATCACAGGCTGTTGCCATGGAATAACTGTGATGTCACAATCGTAGCATTATGACATCAGGTTGGGAGGAAGCAGTAGCTGATGAACCCTCAAGGAACAACTATCCTGTTTTTCAAGCATGTAACCTCAGTAACAAAGAATGGGGATAGGAACTACAGAGTTAATAAGGAATACAAGCCACATTGTGTCCAAATATTACTTTAGTTCTTCTTGAGGTGTCGGTGGCTCTCCTGTGCTTCATATGGGATTGAGGAGTGAGTGAGTGATTGATGAGTCATCCTAGAAAGACACACTGAGTTGTAATGGCTCATTTCCAGGTGCATCCTGGGGAGAGGGGACTAGGGGTTAGGTAGGCAACAACAAGAGACTACAGCATTACACCACCACCAGTAAATAGTTTTGCAAGGCTTCATGCAGGCAGAACTGTCTCTTCTAAATGTGAACAAAAACTGCTATGACTAAAACAATTTCAGATCGCACTCCAGACAAAAATCAGCAAATAATAAAACAACTGTGCAGGAGAAGGCAAGTAATCACCCCTACAATGTGCAGAGGTAGACTGAGTCACAGATTGCACCCAAAGTGGTATGCAGGCCATGGGGAGGACCAAAACCAAACCAAACCAATAAAAGGGACATTTACAGCCAAATTGGAACCCGAGGCTGAGCGCCGAGATACCTTTATTACCTTTTCTAGCTAAATGAATGCTGCTCAGTAGAAAAAGCTGCTGTGATGGACAGTTACATTTCAATACATTTTCTGCATTTAGTACTTGTAAAACACGATACCAGGTGTGTGTGGCAGATAGGTTGGATAACTAAACTCTGAATAACTGCAGGCTACTTACAGGTGGCTTATTCATATACAATTATAGTTATTAACCTCATCATCATCATTACAGGGATAATAACCTTCACCGTGAACTTCGTGGTTGCACGCTATGAAGGTACTCATATGATACTTTCACTTTTTTAGGTGGTAACCAACAAAATGTCCTGCTCCATAGGATCCCTTTTATGTATGCCTTCCTGTGTCATGTTATTCTTTTGCCAGATTTTCTGAAGAAAAAAATCAAACGTAACTATACTGGCTCTAGGTTAGAACTGGGCAAGAGTTCTCTTATTTGAAGACAGACTGTTTAATTATTTATTTATTGAAATTGTTTTGTGCAGTACAGCAGCATACCTAAATGATATTGGTGCCTGTTTGCTATGGACTGGATTCAAGAGCCTTATTTATTTATTTTATTTTTTGTTAACACCAAGCAGATATTAATTGAGACTGCAAGTATGCTTATGTTAGAATTTGAGTAACTATAATGGTGTTCTTTAAAGGGGACATGAAAGAAAAATGGGGATTAAGTGACTTAGCAGTATATTCCCTAGATATTCAGTATGTGAGCCAGTATGCATCATCCCTATAGCATTTCCATTTGTCATGTATCAAAATATACAACTTCCAGTTTATGCTGTAATTCCAAAGATGGCTGTTTAAGCAGTCTTGTGCGCCTTCTGCCTGTCTGTGGTGGAAAGCAAGTGCATTTTGACTCTCAGCAGTGATGTTTCAGTAGGCAAGTCTTCAGGTTGGTGTGCTGCTGGTGTGCCCCCCCAACACACACACACACAAAACACACAGTGGCTAATTTGGACATGCTTAGGTGGGGAACCTTCACCTCTAGATTTGTAGTTTTGGAACTACTGTCATCCCAGGTGGTGAAGCTCTTACAGCATTCAATAAATAAAGATGACAGAGGTGCGAACTCTCATGCAGTTTTACAAGGGTTGGGGAAACTGAGTGTCTTCTAAATTGTTCAAAATATACTGTATGCTATTCCGACACTTGCATTCACCAGCTGTTGCTGACGATCTAATTACGGTCTGATGATCGATTAACAGTATCTCCCCCCACACCGTTGTCCTCAACAGAGGTAATCTGTCAGTTTATCTTCCAAAAGATTTCTAAAGTCTATTCTACACTTCACCATAGTCATCTTTTACTCACACAGGCTTGTATATAGTTTTGCCTTGGGAGGCAAAGAAAAGAAAATACAACCTTATTACCAGGTTCTCTGAATTGTGCAATTGTAGCATGGCTGCTGATGGGATATAATCAATACAGACAGTGTGCATATTCATTTTATTTTTAGGTAACCAGTTAAGGCCCACTAGGCACAAGTGCCTGTTTTCAGGGTGACTCGGAGCACTGAGAAGTTAGTGACTTGTTCAGTGTCATACAGTATGCAAGTGGAAGTTATTGGAATGCCCAATGATTATAACAACTTCAAGGAACAAGGACTGCATAATACTGATGCTGTGGAATTTTAGAAGACCTGGAAAACAACTAAAATGAAATACACTACTAGTGTGTCAGACCCTTAACACAGATCCAGAATTAAAGCATTTCTGATACAATGTGATAATTTGTCATGCTAATCCTACAGGCAACTAGCATATGGAGTCCGTACTGCTGAGAGTAAAGCATATCGGGCCCCATATTCAGAGGCAGGCGAATGCAGCACAGTCATTTGCGCCAGGATTGCACTACGACTGGCTATGAATGATAGTTAGATGGTTAGCTCTTGCCAATGGAGCGGTGCTATTCAGCTGAATATCAGGCCATACTGGTGCAGTGCTGAGTGGAGCTGTGCTGTGCTGGCACAGACCTGGGCTGTATATGGCCCACAGAAGATAGCACTGCCTGAAACGGGATAGCTCCTCTGGGCCATATTCAGCCCAAGCTTAGAATGAGCTTCATTGGGCATGCAGGGTGCTAAGGGGCCATCTGCATACCTTTATGGTCTCATTTGCATGTGGCACAGCAGCCCCTTAGTGCTCATGCCGTAGTAAAGTAGTATAGTGGTCCCCACCCCCCCACCTGCAGATTGCCCGCTGTTCATCATATCATTATGCCCTGGTAGTATGGTGATTTCCTCCACCCTGATCACCCATCCTCCAACGTATCATTTTTCTCTGGTGGTAGAGTGGTTCCCTCCATCACCACTCCTACCATCCCACCGCCAGGGACCCCGCCCCAGACCCCTTAACCCCCATTGCCAGAGGAGGGCTGTGCCAACCACCGCTTTCACAGAGAATGACAGTCAGGGTGTGGGGTGGGATCCTCGTGGGGCGGGCGAGTGGGGGATATGTGAAAGGTTGGGGGTGGGATGCCACTCTACCACTGGAGAAATATGATATGATGGAGGATGAGCAGTTGGGGTCGGGGAACCACTTTACCACACAGGAACAATGATATGATTGGAAAGGGCAATCGAGGGGGCAGCTTGGCACAGGGTGGGCAGCTGCAGAACCTGCTGCCCTGCCTTCAGAGAGGCAGGGAGCAGGCTTAATGCCCAGATAAGATATGGTTTTTGGCAGTGTTAAACAGTGCCGCCTGGGCTGTTTACCAGCACCACAAACCTTTGAATATGCAACCGCTGGTATACATAAGGAGCCCTTTCGATTTGGCGTAAGGCAGCAGTGCTGTGGGGCCTCTGAATATTGCAATGCCTGGAGAGCTAGCATAAAACCCAGATTAGCACCAGTGCTAGCCTTGGAATATCAGGCCCTTCCTGTGCAGTTCCACGCATCAGTATTGTATAGTCCTGGTTCCTTGAAGTTGTTATAATCAGTAGTGAATCTACACGCTGTCTGTATTAATTATATCCCACTAACAGCCATGCTAACAGTTGTATACTAGGACTTTCTGCATGGTTTAATA
The DNA here is from genome assembly GCA_016271365.2 of Neoceratodus forsteri. Classification (NCBI taxonomy): domain Eukaryota; kingdom Metazoa; phylum Chordata; order Ceratodontiformes; family Ceratodontidae; genus Neoceratodus; species Neoceratodus forsteri. Next base: position 343,259,587 of record CM057459.1, read on the forward strand.
TTATTACATCAAGAATGCAACCTAACCTGTTCCTGCTCACCTGCTCCTTCTGACTCTACCGCATCCCACACTAACAATATATTTAAATGCCCACTGAAACCAACTCTGATCGCCTGGTTGATAGCTCCTTGCACAGAAGTGGAATGGTTACCAGTAGTCTCAGCTGCAACAGTACTCATCTCTTCTCCCAAATACTAGGATACCGAACATGCTGCTGTGCCTACGGTCAACCCTACCATCAAACTATTTCTCCCTGATCATTCTGTCGGGAGTCAAGTCACTACAGACAACAACTAAGAATAAGTATAAGGAAAAGTGTACGAAGCAGTCACTGCAGATATCTTAAAGGAGAAGTCCACCCAGAATGTGCAAAAACATATGTTATGTAGAGTGTTTTGATATGTATGTTAAGTCCTAGTGTGTCCTTCCCTCTGTCTGCTATTAGGAGTTTTTCCTAAATTAGCCTGCTAGCTGTATGGTAGTTTTACAACCCCTGGGGATCTCCATCACAAATAGGTTTATTGGCTTTTTTCTCTACGATGCACCCTGGTTCATGTGACAGTGATATAGCTATGCTCCTAGATTTAGCAGGGTCTGTCACAGCTCAGCTACTAAAGATAATACTTCTTTCAGAGAAGAAGTCACATTGCTACATTTTGGGTGAGTGTAATCATTATTTTTTGATATTAGTACCTTGTCCTGCTATGTTACAACCTATAGGGTGATGTTCAATTTTGCTACTTAGTACTGGTGCAAAATGTGAAAGTGACTGAGAGGAATAGAGTAAACAGTGACATGATTCATATACACACACACACACACACACACACACACATAGCAGAGCATAGCAGGACAAGGTACTTATATCAAAAATAATAATGATTACACTCACCCAAACTCTAGCAATTTGTCTTCTCTGGAAGAAGTATTTTCTCTGTGGCTGAGCTGTGACAGACCCTGTAACGAGACAGTGGCTTACTGCAGGGGCAATTAAACATCACACCAAAGGGCACTCTGGGAAGACTAGAGGCCATAAAAGAAACCAGAATGGCAACCTCAAGGCTATAAAACAGTTAGGAAAGTTAGAAAAACATCTCTCACAGCCAGAGAAAAGAAAATGCTGGGAACTGGTTAGAACAGAAAAAAAAAGACTACAGTACTACATGTCTTTTCTGATTTTAACATGGAGTTTTCCTTTTGGAACTCCTAAAAGACTAACTCTGCTACTCCTGTAATATCGGGCAACGTTCACCCCAACCTAGGGCACCCCTAGCTACCCCTAAGGAGCAACATAGAACAGGGACCCTCTCGCTAACTGGCATCAACATCTTCAGCCTTACTAAAAATTAGATGCCCTCACCGCCTGGACAGCACAGCACAGCCCAGATGTACTTATCTGTAGTTGAAACTTGGCTCTTCCAATTATCCCTTGACACTGCTGTGGCAATACCTGGGTATACTATCTTTCGTGGAGGATCGACTATCCAAAAAGGGTGTGGCTGTGCCCTGTATTTTAGAGACTGTTCGACAGGGCATGCCCTGACCCTACCCATTAATGGAGATGAGCTTCAGGTCCTTGCTATTAAAGTCATTCTTGGGGCCTATAACAAAGCTTTGATGATAGCCTCTGTACATATTCCACCCAAACTTACAACAACAAGCCTGAACCCATTCCTTACCTGCATCAATAGTCTAAAGCTTAACTCAAGTTATATTGCTAGGGAATTTAATGTCAACTGACTTGCCCAGTGCAAGCAACTGCAAGGATGCCTTGGCAGCTGCAAATTTTACACAGCTAGTTACCTCACCCACTAGGATCAACTATAGAACAGGGACCAGTACCTTACTGGACTGGGTACTCTCAAATCGCCCTGACCATATTGGCTACACTACAGTTCTCCATGACTATCAATAGTTGGATGCTAATTAGGGACACCTTGCAGCACTTCAGGTACTCCTGTGACAACAAGACTAGTCCCCATTGACACGCTCTGGATGTTGCGCTGCACTTCAGTACTTTATCTCAAAGTTCAGTGCAGCGTGTGATATCCATGCCCCTATAAGAAATGCAAAATTAAAGGCCTTGACAACTCTTGGATCTCAGGCAAACTCCCAGAACAGCTAAAAGCTCGGGAACTCTGTGGGCTTGAGCTACAGCCTCTGGCAACCAAGCAGACTTTCAGGCATACAGGGCCACCAAGAATGCCTGTACCACAGCTATCTGCACTGAAAAGCCAGCTACTACAGGAGCACCCTATCAAACTCATGGTCGGATGGAAGGAAATTTGGTAAAGTCTCTGAAGTTATAGGGAAAAGTCCAAAGCAACTCCTAATATGCTAAAAGTTGATGGCAGCAACACCCCTGGACCCCACCACAATTGCCAATACTTTCAATCTGGCATTCACCTCAGCCATGTGCTTCCTCTAACTTCTTTGACACCAACCAAACCACAGCCTCCCAATATCAAGACTCAGGATACAAATCATCCACATTTCTGTTTCAAGACAGTTACTGAAAGGGATACCAAAAATACCTCCTCAAGGTGCTCTGAAAATCCAGATCAAGTGGGGACACATTTGACTTGAAGCTCATCACCCTCACCCTTGATGATGTCCTGCACCTCTTACCAAGATTATTAACCAGTCCCTCACGCTCTCCCAGTTCCCACTCAAGTGGAAGTCTGCCCTGGTGACCCCAATTCACAAGTCTGGGGATAGGACATTACACTGTAACTACAGGCCAATCTCCATCCTACCCCTGTGGAGGGTTGTGGGATAACAGATGGACCAGACACGAACTTCAGTTTCAACACACAATCTATGCGTGATGTTTATTCAAAATACAAGAAATAAGCTTCTACAATGCCATATTTCTTCTTCAGTACATCAGTTTGTAGCAACAGACTATGAATGTCCTTTCTCTGCACTTAGCCAGCACCTACTGACACTGATCTCTGATCCAATTCACCAGCTGAGATGTAGCGACCACCCTTATGCAAGCCACATTTGCTTGCGTGTGGGGGCTTGAAAGAAGAAAAACAAACTATAAACAAAGAACCTCAATGCAGAATCACTGGAATAAGGGTTACCCCAATGCATTGGCAACAAATCAAGTTTCAAAGAAATACAACATCATAATACTTCCATAATGCAATGCATCATGGGATATGTCAAATCATCATGACATTTCTTACTTAAGTTTACAACAATATACATGTATTTTTAATAACACAACTAGCTTAATTTCTATAATAGTCACCTAGTTCTTTTTACCATTATCAGAACACCAAGTGCCATGGTATTTTAAACATTTACAGGTTTCATAAACAGAAGGTATATTATTACATAGTGCTATTATATACTAAATCCAGCAACTATTAAAACAGCCTGTTTTACATATACTTGAGGTCACCACAATAATTTCCCAATATAAGGACCTGAGGAGGAACAATGAAAATTAAAGAGGACACTATAGCATAGTCAAGAAAAGGGATGGGGTGCCCATAGGTGGCCAACCTTATGGACTAGCAATTGTAAAGGATAGATTAGGCTAAGAAATATAAGAACTGTTGCAACAGATTTAAGAAAAGATCAGTCCTCAAGAGTGGCAGGAGCTCCTGTCACATATCCCCTACCTAAGAGGGAAGCAGTTATTCCAGACTGCTTACCACCTTCCTGTCCCAGGAAGGGATGGGTGCTTCTACCCATCCATCTTCAGAAGCTTTGACTCAGAGTTCCTATTAACGATACATTCTTTCATAAACATAGTGGTTATCATCATTCTTTACCCTGAGGCATAAACACATTTCTCAACAGAGACTAATGGTGCCTTCTCACCTCCTTTTTAGGAAAGTCCGTTATATTTCTTAACCAAATCTGGACATCTGTAAGTCCAATACCATAGAGAAACTTTCTCTGGGGTGAGTAACTACCTTCTTCAACCCCACCAGACAAGTCAGTTTTAAGCAGGAGCCATTCCTAGGTTCAACCCCTCACATAAACCCACTATGACTCTTGATTCATTTTACTTGTTGCAGATACAGACACCTGAGGGTAGACACTCAGTGTGTTACCCAGCACAGGTTCCAGTCCATTTTCCACCCACTTCTCCTTTGTAGGTTTTCACTCAGAAAGAACAAAACACCACGTACCACATTAGACTCCTTGTCTGCCCTTGGGTACATCTTTCTTTGACATCAGGCCCGCCTCTGACTAAACTTACACTTTTGCCTACAGAAAGGGACCATTGCAGAGCCACCTTTGGCCTTGCCTGCAACTAACTTGACCCTCTGTCTTACACAAAGTGCCTGCGGGAATATGGAAGGAACAATAGGAATTCTAGGGACATGGATATGTTGTTCATCCACACTGTCTGGCAGGTTCCTTGCTGCTTTAAATCTTGCCGGAAGGTCTTCAAGCTGGCTCCTCCCACCCACCTGGTTGGTAAAACTCTCGCTTACGCCCATGATGCCAGATCTTCCTTACCGCTTGGAAGCTCAGGTTCCTCCTTAGCGCTCTGCATCTAGACTGGATCAAACTCGTCGGTTCACCCAAAAATAATTTTAGTTTTCTAGACTTGGTCTACTTCTTCCTTCGTGGCTGCAATGGACAAATCGACTCCGGTTTCGGCGGTGCCCATGCGAGCAGAAGATGTCCAGGACCGATCCACACTCCACATGCGTCTACTGCCTCGGGCTTGACCACGACCTGCAGGCCTGCGAGTTGTGCAGGTCTTTTTGGCAAACATCCTCAAAGACTGTGCTGCCCGGCTCCAACTTGGCGCCCGAGAATGTTATCCGCCGTGAAGTCCAAGGAGGCCTGTTGGGTGGTTTCATGCGCAGCTGGCTCGGCTGAGCAACTCAAGCAGATGATCGTCCTTGAGGAGGGAGGCCCAGGCCGCATCTTCATCTTCCTCGGTCAAGCATTTATCCTGCTCTCCTTGAGGATCCTCCTACATGGCTTCTTTTAAGGGCTTTGCCAATCCTAGCCATGAAAGGTGTGGGGCCATCGGACACTCTTCTCGGTCAAAAGAAGGACTCGAAGGGTAGTCCCACTGCCGACATTCGTGGAGCGGAGAGGTCCCTTCCCCGGACAGTCGACCTCGACTTCGAGTCGAGGGTTGCAGCTGAGGGCTGCTGGCTTCACGAGTGTCCCTGTCAGGTCAGCGGCCGAGACACCTGTCGGCCGGTCGAGATTTTCTTGACCCGTCGGATGGGCTGTCGACCAGTGATGCCGACAACCCTTCGTCACCGGTACCCTCGGTGAAACCGAGGACTTGCCTGTGCCCCTGTGCCGGAGTCCCGGTCAAGGCTCCTGAGCTGAGGGAGGGGCGGGTTTCCCCGCTCCCTCCAGACCCACCCGGAAACTTCAGCGGTCTCGGTTTTGGACCTCGTCTCGGTTCAGCCGATCCGCTGGCACACGGCGGTCTCGGCCTCGGCACCGAGGAAAGTGGCTGCACCACTCATCCTCGCCTTCCTTCTCGGAGGAGGAGAGGCTCGCGCAAATTGCACCGATGCTAGGAGGACTTAATGTGGCAGCAGCCCTTCTGACGGGAACAATCCATCGCCTTCCCGGCCATTAAGTGGCTGTCACCCAAAAGGCCGAAACAACCCCTCGTGGTGGTCGAGATGCCCAAACCTGGGCGGTTGTTCTGCCGAAACCAGCTGCCCCACCGATTGTGGTGGAACCTCCGCTCCACAACCGAATCAGGGGCTCCGACCAAGATTCTCGGTCGGGTCAAGGACTGCCCACCGGTTGTCGGTCACCCTCACTCCTGACTGTCCTCGGCAGGTGGAGGGTGGCTCAGGCCCTAGGCAGCTCTTCAGAGACTCCTCGGAGTCTGGCGACCCTCCTCCTCCCTGTTTGCCAGGCCCTTGACCTGGAGTCCTCCAGGAGGCAGTTGATGGACGAGGCCCATCATCGTTCATGGGTCTGCTTCACCATCTTGGAGTCCACCGGGATGCAGCTCGAGCCCATATCCAGGTAGGCCAAGTATCTTCTCACGGAGATACTGGACCGAGGATTCTCCCACGGAGGCCTTTCCAGTGGCTGAAGCCATTGTTGGCCCAGCCTTGGAGTTATGGCAGCGGCCAGCTCTTTGTCCTGCTCCTTCACCAGGAAGTATGCGGTCCCTACGGGTCTCTGTCCGTTTCTGGGAACACCCTCTGCGGAGGGTTGGTTACCGACAGGTTTTCAGCATTCCGGGAATGCTAGGGATGTGGACAAGCCCCCAACAAAGAGTCCAAAAAGCTGGACTATGCCGGGCGCAACTATATGCTGCGCCTCCTCGGCCTCCGCCAGGCCAGTTCGCCATACTGATGGCGCACTTCTCCCACGCCTTTATGGGCTCCTGGATGAGGTGATCCTCATCTCCCGGCTGATCTGCAGACTACGGTCAAGCAGGTGCGAGATCAGGGAAGGAGAGTGTGAAACAGCAGCTCCAAATGGCTCTCGATATCGGAGACTCTTGTGCCCGGTCAGTAGCGACTGCAGTGGCCATGCGCCGCAGAGCTTGGCTGAGGATATCCACCTTTACGGTAGATACCCAGCACAAGTTGGCAGATGTCCCTTCCTGGGTACCTACTTGTTCGGGCCTGGGGTGAAGGCCACCCAGAGAATTGAAAAGTCCAATGCCACCTTGACTCGGTCATGTCTGCTCAGAAGGACAAAGGCCGCCAACAGCAACATACGTCCTTTCTCCCTTCTGCCCCTGCGCACGTCCAGCCCAGCAACACCAGCATCAGGGCCAGCAGGCTCGCAATTGGCATCCCAAAGCCAAGCCTGCAGCTTCCTCTAACAGGAAGCTGGGAGAAAAGCCGGGAGGTCCCTCAGCAGTCCTTCCTCCAGGCCTGACCAGTGACGGGTTGAGGGTGTCACCTCAACCTCGCTTCCCCTGGGTTCCCCCAGGGGATGGCTCCGCCACTTTCTTTCCGCCTGGTCCGCTATCACCATGGACCGTTGGGTGTTGGAGGTGCTAGGAAAGGGTCTGCCTCTGGAGTTCAAGCAGGCCCCGCCCTTCCGAGCCATTGCCCACTGGGATTCTGAGCTCCGCAGCCTCTCTGTCGGCCCGTTGAGCCGACATTGCCCTGCTGCTCCAAAAGGAGGTGATCAGGAAGGTGGTGGATCCTCTACCAGACCCAGGGTTTGTGTCCAGGTACTTCCTGGTCCCGAAGCGGATGGGGGCTGGCGCCCCATTCTAGACCTGCACGACCTGAACAGGTTCCTAAGGTCTCAAACCTTCAGGATGGTCACTCTGGCTCAGATTATTCCATCCTTGGAATGAGGCATGTGGTTCTGTTCTCTGGACCTCCAGGATCGTTCTTTCACGTCCCAATCGTCCATTCCACCAGCGATTCCTCCACTTCAGAGCAGAGGGGTCCCTCACGAGTACGGGCCATGCCCTTCGCCTTTCTCTAGCTCCCAGGGTCTTCACCAAATGCATGGCAGTGGTGACAGCATTCCTGCGGCGCTGAAGGGTCCAGGTGTACCCGTACCTGGATGACTGGCTGATTGTGGCCTCCTCCAGAACGGAGGTGGAGTGGTCCAGGATCTGGCCTCCAGGTTTGCTCTCAAGTTGGCCTCCTTATCAAGCGAGGCCAAGTTGGAACTCGTGCAAAGCAGGTGACCCAATTCATCGGGGCAGAGCTCAACTCTCTGCAAGCCAGAGCACGGCTCCAGGCGGACAGGGCTGAGGTTCTTTCCTCCTTTGCCCAATCATTTCATGTTGCGCAATTCGCCTTCCTGGAGCCTCCTGGGCCTCATGGCGGCTGCACCAGCGTGGTTTTTGGGCCCGTTGGCACATCGTCCCTGCAATGGGACTGGCCAGCCAGTGGTCACAGCGCCCGGTCCTATGGATCAGCCAGTGACAGTGGCCCAGGAGATGTGGAACGCCTCCAGTGGTGGATTGTTTCAGCTCATCTGCAGGAGGGCATCCTGTTTGTCCGCCCGAGCCAACGGTCTCTCTATCGATCGACGCCTCTCTGATGGGTTGGGGGGCCCATCTGGGGAGCACAGAGCACGCGGCTTTGGTCCCCTCGGGCAGTGCCACATCAACCTGCTGGAGCTTGAGCGTCTGCCTAACCCTCACCGCCTTCGCTCCATTTGTATGGGGTCAAGTGGTTCAGGTCCAGACAGACAATACCACGACCATGTACTACCTAAACCGCCAGGGTGGGGCGCTCTATGCCCCTGTGCGGGAAGCTCTCCGCATTTGGTCCCTCGTCGCAGCCTGGAGGCGGATCTCCTTGCCATCCATGTGGCAGGAGCCTCCAACATTCTGCCCGATGCCTAAGCCGGATAGGAGCTGCGTCCCAGAGTGGTCTCTCCTGCGGAGGTAGTACAAGATCTGTTCTCCCACTGGGGCATGCCTCAGGTGGACCTGTTTGCCTCCAGGGGAGATGCGGCTGAGGCTGTTCCATGCCCGCCCCCAAGCAGGGCTAGCTGCAGGAGATGCCTTTTTGAGGCCGTGGACCCCGGGCCTCTTCTCGCCTTTCCCCACTTCCTTGATCTACAGGGTGCTTCTCAAGGTGAGGGAGGGACAAGGCACAGGTGATTCTGGTAGCCCCAGACTGGCCCCGCCAGTTCTGGTATCCAGATCTCCTCAGCCTCAGCTCCAGGCTCCCGAGGCGCTCCCAGCCCGCCCAGACCTGATCTCAGTCAATCAGGGAAGATATTCCATCTGGTCCTTCAATCCCTGCACCTGACGGCCTGGTTCCTGAGTGGCTAGAGTTCCAGGCCTTGGGTCTTTCCGACGAGGTCCTCAACGTTGTTCTCCTAAGAAGTCGACCAGGAAATGCTATGCCTTTAAATGGAATAGAGTCTCCATTTGGTGTCAGGGCAAGGGTCTGGACCCTTCCTCCTGTTCCTTGCAAGCATTTTGGACTACCTGTGGTCCCTTTCTCAGCTAGGGCTTCAGTCGGCGACCCTTAAGGTGCACCTGGCAGCCATCTCTGCTTACAGAGCGCGGGCCGGAAGCAGTCAGTGGCGCAGGAGAAGGTGGTCGGACGCTTTTCAAGGCCTTGATCACATATCCTCCGTACGTAGAACCTCCACCTCCATGGGATCTACTGTTGGTATTGGCTAAGGTCATGGGCAAGCTATTCGAACCGATGCACAGGTGTGACATCTCTCACCTGTCGTGGAAGACCGCCTTCTTGGTGGCTATCATGTCAGCCAGAAGGATGGGAGGTCTCCAGCGCTTCCATCGAGTCTCCTTATCTGGTCTTCCATGGGGACAAGGTTGTCCTGCTCCCCACCGAAATTCCTTCGAAGGTGGTGTCGAGTTTCACCTTAACCAGGTGTTGACTCTGCCAGTGTTCTACCCCAATTCACACCTCGGAGGCCGAATATAGGCTCCATACTCTGGACCCTAGAAGCGCTGCTATTATAAGGAGCCGGACGGCTGAAGTTCGGGAGAGGTTCGCCAGCTGTTTGTCACCTACGCTGAAGCCGCACCTGGCAGACCTGCAGCCAAGCGGATGATAGGCAGGTGGGTCACCTCCTGCATAGATCCGCTATAGGTTGGCGGGCATGGAGCCTCCCAGAGGGATAAGGCTCATTCTGCCCACGCCATACCGCTGCATTGGTGGCTGCTTCAGGGGACGTCCCTATCCAGGAAATCTGCAGGCTGCTACCTGGAAGGCAGCACACACCTTCATTACCCATTACCACATCGACCTTGAGTCACGCCAGGATGCTGGTTTTGGGGCCTCTGTTCTCCAGTCATTCCCTAAGTAGGGGTGTGCACCTTGCCTCCCTCCTCCCAGAGAACTGCTAGGAGTCTGCCAGACAGTGTGGATGAACAACATATCCATGTCCTAGAAATACAGGTTACTCACCTGTAGCAGGAGTTCTAGGAATGGTATATGTTGTTCATCCACACAACCCACCCTGCCTCCCCGGCTTCAATGCACAACCTGTCTTCCAGCGGACTAGATCTGGCGTCATGGGGCGGAGCCGAGAGTTTTACCACCCGGTTGGTGGGAGGAGCCAGCTTGAAGACCTTCCGCAAGATTTAAAGCGGCAAGGAACCTGCCAGACAGTATGGATGAACAACATATACTATTCTTAGAACTCCTGTTACAGGTGAGTAACTTGTATTTTCTGCTCTCCTGCTTCAATCTTTTATAACCTATGACCACAAATCATTGGTCATCTTATCTCCAGGCAGGTCTCTACAGAAACCTACAGGATGCCAAGGAACCTCCCATACTGAATATCCTGCAATGGTAAACAGCAGGTTCCTTAACCTTTAACTCTAGGGTGTCTTAGTAAACATCCTTTTAATCACTGTGCTATTTTCATCTATCTGTTACCATCTAATACCTTGTAACCTATGTGAGAGTTTCCCTTTTTCCAAGGGTGACATTTTTCAAATGACCTCTACCCTCCTTAACTTTAACATACTGTAACAGTTTGACAATATTAGCATTTTAGCATGCAGTATACCCCAGTCAATACTGTTAATAGATGTAGCTGCATCAATACAAGAAAAAGTCCTTTCAGCCTCACAGGCTGCTTCTTGCTGCTTTGAGTCTTCAACCCCAGCACGATATCACTAGGCACAGTCTTACCTGGGGTCCTCGATTCAAGTTCTATATTTATGTCTCAGACCTCCAACAGGTAACATCCTGGGAACACAGGAAATAAGGAATATCCTGCTCAGTCAGGGGTCCTCCTCAAACTGAGCCCATAAAAATCTTCCTCCGACTCTTTATCCAAACTCTCCAGCAGAAACCTCTGAGCACCTGGCACCAGTGTTCCATCTCTCTGCGTGAGTCGGTCTGCCTTCAGCCATTGCCCACTCATCCAGTGGACCATCCTCATCAGGGTCTCCACCTCCTGGGTGTTGTCTCTTGCACCTCCAGTCTGCATCGACCATGGTAGCTCCTCATCCTTTGCATCTCTTCATCATCTTCAGGCTAGGCCATCTTCTAAGCTACGGCTGTCAAGAATAGCTCAGAAAGTTACATTTTTAAGAGTATCTTGCAAAACTCCACGAGACCATGTCAAAGACCTTTGAGTGTTGCAACTAAGTATTAGAAGGGGGATTTGGTGGATTGGGCACGGTCAATAAGATATAATGTACATTTATATTATCTGTTGTCTGTCTGCCTTTAATAAATCCTGACTGATCTGGATGAATTAGGGTTGAGAGGATAAAATCAAGTCTATGGGCTAGAATGCTGGTATAAACCTTGTAATCTTGATTGAGTACTGATAGGGGCAATAAGACTCACAGAGGTGTGGAGGTTTCTGTGGTTTCAAGATTACTGAAATTGTAGCCTGTTTCCACAACACAGGGAAGGAGGAAGTGAGATGGTGGGTCCGCAGGGCCCTCAGCAAGGGGGCTGTATTAGGTTCCAGGCTCCTTTATAGAACTGTGCACCAAAGCCATCTGGGCCGGGGCTTTACCATTTTAAATCTTTTAATAGAATTTTGGAGCTCTAATTCAGAGATTGGAGCTACTATCTGGGCCTGTTGAGAGGAAGAGAGAGGAAGCGGATCTGAGAGAGAAAATCCGAATTAAATGTGAGGCGGGTTCCGAGGAGGAGTAAAGGGATTGGTGGTATTGTTTTAAATGCATCTAGGATATGTTGAGTAGAATACACGATCCTTCTCATAGTGGGGTCCTTAATTTTAGATATAGTGCATTGTTGTATTTGGTTTCTGGTAGGCCAAAGTCTGGAGGCCCAAGCACACGCCCTGGTACTACCGCTGCCTTAACCATGCCAAAGCTTGTTCAGCTTTGGCTGTCAACATTCGCTGGATCTCAGCCCGTATCTGAGAAATCAAGGAAGAAGGTCCGAGTCTCCTTGCGTATGAGCCTCCTGGAGAAAACTAAGCCTCTCCTGCAGGGCCCGTAAACCCGCCTCAGCCTGTTTTTTCTTATGGGTGGCATAAGCTATAATATGACCTCTAAGCACAACTTTTATCGTATCCCATAGGGTCTGAGGGATATTTGTGAAGAGTGTTATCTCTAATGATTTCCGGATTCATGTTTCCAGGAGATCTTTAAATTCCCTATCTCTCAAAAGGATGGATTAAATCTCCACTGTACATTTTTCTCTCTTTTGAATATTAAGCTCTAAGGCAATGGGAGCATGGTCAGACAGGCAGATACTAAGGATCTCTGCCGACTGAACCTGATCCAAGTGTTCCTTGCCTATTCAAAAATAATCAAGTCTAGAATAATGTTTAGAAGCATTGGAGCAATAGGTAAATTTCCACTGTAAGGGATGAAGTTGTTCCATATATCGACCAACCCCACATCTCGGAGAAGACGCTGGAGATGTTTTGACCGAGGACTGCGGAAAGGGTGCGAGAGGACGAATCAAGTGAGGGTTTAAGATAGCAGTCAAGATCGCCGGCTAATATCAATATTCCTTGTTGTCTCCCAAAATGACATCTATTAACTGTTGGATGGTGGAAGCATCAGAGCCTGGGGATATTAGTACTGCACAGTGTTAAAATCCGCTGGTTTAATTTGACTATGGCTAACGAAGCCTACCTTCTCTATCTGAATATCGTATAAGTACTTGTAGCTGGGAATGTCTCGGGATTAGGATCACCACTCCCTCCTTCTACCCTCTGATAGGATGACTCAACCACATCAGAAAAGCCAAATTTGAATAATTTCTGGTGCTCAACTGATGATAGGTGAGTCTCCTGTGATAAAAGCATGTCTGGATTTAGTTTTTAAGTGCTCGGATTGTGTGGTACCTCTTTATGGGGCTGGCCAGCCCATTTACATTTTGAGAAATAATTTTAAAGGTTCCCTGCATGTTTAGGCTTAACTAGGTATAGTGCAAGAACCTCCCAGGATCCAGGCCACCCTAGTACTGAAAGATGGCTTATTTGTTTTCCTGGAATAAGCAGAATCTACTAGCTGAAAGCTTTACAATGGCTTGATGCTCTGTAGTCAGTATAACAAACAAAATAATTGAATCTCTTCTAACGCTTATTGTGGGGAGACTGATAAGCCAACTGGGCTTGAATAGGGCTGGAAATACAAAGAGGGTAATCTCAGCAAATAGATGGGGAAGAGAACTATGTACAGACCCCCAGAACGAGGGTTGTCTTCGACTTCCAGCAATGTGTATCCGCAAGGGAGGCACATTAGGACAGATCTTCCGACTGTCCAAAGGTGGGCAGCCATTCACCTAAGTGAAGGGGGATCCTGGGAAACCATTGCCCCTAACTTTAGGAAGGGAGGAACAAGAGTAGGAAAACAATAACCTATGGGGCTGAAAATAATTGAAAGGGTTGATGGGGAGAGGGAAGAGTTGGAGCAAAAGGGTGTAGTTCCAGAACCCTGGATTGATAATGGCATAAGGACCAGTACCTGTTGCCCGTCCCCCAACTTGTTACAAAGAAGAGGAGGGAGAAGGCAAAGTTTGCTATGAGTTGACCTGGAGGCATGGGAAATTACCTTTACAGGTGGCTGCTGAAGAATGGGGGACACCAGATCCACAAGTGGCACCCAAAAGTCTCCCGGCACCCATTTCCATACAAACAGACACAGAGTCCGGTGCAACAGTCCATATATATTCCTTATCAGCATGTAGCAGTCCTAAACATTCCAAAATGTGATGAGTTAGTCCAAAATGGAGAAAGTACATAACCTAGAACTAGATCTCCTTAGGAGGTTCATATCAACCATGAAGGAAGGTAATGCTGGTACGCAGTTGAGAACCAGCAGGGGGGCAAGAGTTCCAGGGGGCCCCAGGTCACCCGTACACCTAAGGGGGAAAAAGGAGGGTGCTCTCTGGGGAGGGAAGAAGCAGGACACATATTCATTGGGATCCAGCAACACTTCTATTGCCTAGGCAACCATAAGAAGGAGGCCGAGTAAAATCCTGGCTACCCTGTGAAGGGAACCTGTAAGGGGAGAAGGCTGCAGAGGGACCGGCAGGAGGGCCTGTTGTGCATAAACTCAAACACCACCAAGCCAGTGGCACACAATCCTTGTCCCTCTGGAGCCAGAAATGCCGCATGCCATCTTCGGCCATATAGGTCCTGTTACATCCAGGGTCCAGTTAGTTTAAAATGCATCGATACCAATTGGTCCTCTGAGCCAAGGAGCCCTTGGATCTGCACTCTATTTAGTGGGTCAATTTAGTACAACTTGCCCCAGTATTAATTTTTGGGATAGAGTTCCTGGCCTATGGGAGGAACACTGGCCTGGCCGGGCGGAGATGCTCGGCCTTGCACCATCGGTCCCTACCCAGGCAGGAGAACCCCTGAAGCCCCTATTTTAACGGGTCTGAGAGTAGTAATGAAAGAACATCTGTATGGCAGAACTGTTTAAAGGTAAGGCCAATATCCTCCTGCAGCAGAAGACCGATAGCATTATCAACTGTTAGCGGGACCCGTTGCCAACTTGGTTTGTGGTAGATAGCACACGCCATACCTATTCAACCCTCCCCAGTCCCGGTGGTGTGAGCAGGCACGCTACCAGGTGAAACCTGCTCCCAAGCCTCCCACCCCAATCCGGCACCAGCATCCCTCGTTAGGACTCCAACATGGGGGAGATAGTAACAAAACAAAAAGGAAAGGGACCTGGGGTAATCATATCAGATGACCTTAGGTTAGCAAGCAATGTGAGAAGGCAGTAGGGAGAGCTGGGGTATACTGGGATGCATAGGGAGAGGCATCACCAGCAGAAAACAGGAAGTTGTTATCCCTCTGTACAGACAGTTGGTGAGACCCATCTGAGTACTAAGTCCAGTTCTGGAGACTCCATCTCCACAAGGACATAGACAAAATAGAGGCAGTCCAGAGGAGGCAACTAGAATGGTGCAGGGTCTGCAAGAGAAGCCATACGAGGAGAGACTAATAGAGCTTAATATGTATACCCTTGAGGAAAGGAGGGAGAAGGGGACATGATAGAAACGTTTAAGCACCTCAGTGGAATCAACAAAGTCCAAGAGGGTAGCATCTTTCAGAAAAAGAGACATGCAAGAACAAGGGACACATTTTAAAGATAGGGAGGGAGGCGGTTCAGGGGCAATGTGAGGAAGTATTTTTTTTACAGAGAGGGTAGTGGATGCATGGAACAGCCTTCCTGAGGAGGTTGTGGGGTCTAAAACTGTGGGAGAATTCAAGAATACATGGGACAGACATAAGGCAGTTCTTGTGGGGGGTAGGAAGAAATAGGCTGTTGGTTAACTGGGATCTGCGGCTTATCCTGTAGGTAGGAAATGGGCAGACTTGGTGGGCCAATCGGTCCTTACCTGGCGTCAAAGTCTATGTTTCTATATCCACGGCCCCACCCCAGGGTAACCTCCCCAAGGCAAACATGGTGTCCAGACCCCCAATCCTCCGCTTTAGTACTCCTCAGGTTCCAGGACAAACAATGGGAAGGGCCTCAGCTAGGCCATCTGGAGAATTGTGCCAGCATCTGTTTTATGGAGTCCATCGTGGTTTGTTGATCTTGCTGTGCTCGAGAAGCAGACATTCTGGTGGTCCCCTGGTCTGGAGAAGTTCTCTGGGGCAACTGGACTGAGGTCGGGAGCGGCAAGCCACGTTTCTTTAAATCTGCGCAGGCATCCTCAACATTGTAAGTCTGTTGTCCCGAAGGGAATTGTATCAGCAGCTTGCTAGGGTAAGGTGCAAAATATAAGCTTTTGCTGCGTTAGGATTGGGAAGAGAGGTATGTATGCCCTCCTCCTCTGCATTGTGGCTGGGGTATAGTCATTGTCTAAAAAGATACGTGTGTTCTCCCAGTGAGTTTGAGGTTTAGCCCATGCCTGTCTCAATATTTGTTCTTTTGTCTGGAATCTGAGGACTCCAGTTATTACTGATCTAGGTCTGGCAGATGGCTGTGTGGGTTTTGGGCCCAGGGCCCTGTGGATCCTCTCTATTTCAAAATTGAAGCTTGTGTCCAGTTCAAGTGCCTCCCAAAGCAGTGTTTCAGTAAATTTTGTAGGTCCAGACCCTCGCTATTTTCTGGAACCCCATAGAGTCGGAGATTATTACGCGACTACGATTCTCCGATGTCCTCTTGGAGTTCCCCGTAAACTGGCAGAGGTGGGCTACTTGGTTTAGTGTGGTTTGTAACTGTGATGTGGTGGAAGCTTGCTCCTGTGCCTCCCGCTGCAAAGTGGATACTTTAGAGTGGAGGTCTGTGAGCTCCTTCTGAAAAGATTCCTGGGCTTGTTTGAATTGGTGGAAATCGGACTTGAACTCCTGGAGTTCCGTTAAAATTTTGTCCAGCTTAGTGTCCATTTTGGTAGCTTGCTGTATTTTGGGCCTGTTTTTACCTCTTGCTTTTCGGCTGTGAAGTGCGGGAGGAAAGACCGGAGGCCCTGAGTCCGTGGCCCCCTCTGAAATCTCAGAGTCCGGTCACAGAGCTGCGAATATGTTGGTGTTCCCTCGATGCCTGTCAGCAGCCATGTACTCCGGTAATGTAATAAAGATATTTTGAATGTTGCGCTTTTTAAAATTAATTAAGTCGGGGAGCGGGTCCGAGCTCGTAGGCTATGCTGCCATAGGACCGAAGCTACACGGAAGTCCCGGCTGCATTGCTTTTGTCTTTTGTTCCCTCCTGTTCCATTTACCCATGGGTGTGAAATACCTATTGTTAGTAATTATTTTGTAAACCTCTATATCTTATTATTATAAATTGCAGTTTATCCACTTGGTTCACTGTTTTCCACATTCACTCTGTGTTATGTTCTCCTGTTGCAGGTCCTACGTATGTAGGATTCCCACTAAGGTCTTATTAGTCTCGATGTACTGTTCACTCAGTTGCACCGCATTATGTTCTCCTGTTGGCAACGTTGCCTATGTATAATTACCACTAAGATCATTATTTAATTGTAGCATAGTATTGACTTGTATTCTGATGTGGAACCTTTAGAAAAGAGCTTTTTGCTCAAAGGTGCTTTCCGAATCCTGAAATAAACTTGATAAATATAATTCAGAGAACACTGGTAATTAGGTTTGTCTCTTCTCTTCTTCTCTTCTCTTCTGCACCTCCCATACAAAACTAGTATTTCGTGTGAATAAATGATGCCTGTAGTGAAGTATAAAATACTTTTAGAAGTCTTTTGAAAGGTAAACTGACCAGAGTACCTTTGTGGATACCAAAGGCGAGACTGTTTTGGTTAATCAAGGCATAATTAGCTTGTTAAGAACAGCTGGTGAATGATGGTGTCAGAACAGCATACTGTGTTCTAAACAATTTAGCAGACACTCAGTTATTCACCCCTTGTAAAACTGCATGAGAGTTCCTGCATCTCTGTCATCTTTATTCTTTGACTACTATAGAAGAGTTCTGCCCTAGGGATGACAGTAATGCCACACCTACAAATCTAGAGTAAGATCCCCACCTAAGCATTTCCAACTTAACCACTGTGTGTGTGGGGGGGCACTACCAGCAGTAGAACAATATGCACACTTACATACTGAAACATCATCACTCAAGTCAAACTGCACTTCCTTTCTGCCACAGATGTGAAGAATAGCTCACAAAGTACGTAAACTGCCATCTTTGGTATTACAGTATAAACTGCAGTCCGTATGTTTTGATACATGACAAATGGAAATGCTATTGTGATAATGTGTACTGGCCCTAAATATATGCTAGCATTTACTACTAAGCCTCTTAATCCCCATTTTCTTTCGTGTCCCCTTTAAGTACAAACATCAGTCTTTAGACCCAGATTCACATGTTAAATTTTGGAGCTGTAAAATAGAAGCATTGCTGCACAACTTCTTTCTACTGTCTTGCTGTGAATTACTGCTTATTCAGAACTGCTTCAGGTAAACAGTGGTAGCCATATCCTGGAGTACAGTGTACAGTTCTGGAGACCTTACCTACGTAAGGACATAGACAGGGTAGAGAAGGTTGAGAGGAGGGCAACAAAGATGGTGCATGGATTGCATCACAAGTCCTATGAGGACAGGTTGAAGGAACTGAACATGTACTCCCTGGAGGAGAGGAGGGAGAGAGGGATATGATAGAGACATACCAGTATCTTACAGGGAGGAACAGGGTGCAGGAATACACTATTTTAAGCGAAAAAGATGTTCCAGGACTAGAGGGCATGGGATGAAGTTGGAGGGAGGGCGATTCAGAGGAAGCGTGAGGAAGAATTTCTTCACAGAGCGGGTGGTGGACAAGTGGAACACCCTGCCAGAGGAAGTAGTGGGGGCTGAAACAATCACGGTATTTAAGGACGCATGGGACAGACATAAAGGAATTCTGGAGGTCAGGGTATAAGGCAACAGACTTAGGAAAAACATAAACTGAACTTTCACAAGCTCAAATGGGCAGACTAGGTGGGCCATAGGCCCTTATCTGCTGACACTGTCTATGTATCTATGTATTCACACCCCAGTAGTTATGACTTTGTCATGGCTAGCGACGATTCACCAGAGATGAATGAAAAGCAGCTCTAGGTGGCTAGTGAGCCACACAAATGTGTCTGCAAAGTAAAAACAATGCCATGCCAATCAGTAGCATCATGAATCATTATGGTTGAATTACCACAGTTGACTTAAACTTCTACAGGTAGGAGTTACAGATGTGTTGGACCAGAACGGCCATGTCTAGTTAAGGCTTGACATAACTGATGGGCATAACTAAACAGCAAGGGCCCTGACAAGGCTCCCACCATAGGAAATCTATATCGGCACAGATTCCCTCATCTCCCATGTAGTCCACACTACGCACACACACTGCTGTGGAACGTGTTTCACAGATTTATTAGTTACATGCTGTGTGCTGAAAAGCAGAGCAGCCTTTAACTGCTCAACAGCATCCGACGCACACACTCTCTCTCACAGCCTCCAACTGTACTTATTGAGAGAGGGAATATTTGCTAGGACATGTAGGCTATTCCTGTGCTTTTTATAAAATGACATTAGATCTTTATGTGTCTGCCTTCTGGCAGAATGAATCGGAGTTAATATCTCATTTGAAGGATTGCATGTCCAATATTGCAGCCTCCCTCCACCTATACCACGTTGCTCCAAAATCAAAGTTAATGTACTTTTTCCATTTCTTTTAAGCCACTGCCAAAAGTATGATCTCTAGCCTCTGCAATCCAAAAGGTTGTGCAGCAGCAGACATGCAGCTTCAGGTAAGTTTACGTAGTTTAGAATGTTTGCACACATGGGTTACCAAAGATACCTTTAGATTTTTGTAGACAGTTTCTTCCAAAGTTGTTGCATGTCTTAGGTAATTCCATACAAGATATTCTAACTACAGGGGCACCAGCTGGGATGCAATGCAGTAATGCTGCAGTGTATAACCATATGCTGCAGGGTACAGTGTAATTCAATAGCTATTGAGCTCTTGTGTCACGTAGTATTTTGTGACATGTCATTTACTGCAAGTTACTGCATTTCACTGTGGCTGGCTCTGCTGTACATATACATTTTCTATATATTAATGTATACGGTCTTGTCTAAGCAAGTATTTCTAACCAAAGGTCATATTTACAGTCCCTGTAATTCTTCTTGTACTTTGTATTTCTGACTCCGTTCATATTTTTTATATGTACTCTCAGGCTGGCCCTCATACAGAGGACACCTAGTGTATATTTTAAACCATGAATCCACCCAGCGCAAGACCCAAGCAGGACACAATAATTGTTTTAATTCATGTTTTCTGAAAGCAGGTCACCCCCACCCCAACTGATGGCCCAGTTACTTAACTTTACTGTTTTCTCACTTTAAAGAGCAGGTAGCCTCCGTTTTGGTGCTTTACAAAACATGCGTGAAACCACTGTTCTACTGCAGCAAGTGGCTCTGTGGGATGTATTTTAATTATTTAAAATTTGGTGACTGTGAAAGTCGCACTGAGCCAGACCTCATTTCCTGGTGCATCCGGGGAAGAGGGAACACAATGTAGCTGTTGGTAACAAACTGAGATTTCAACAATCAGAAAATGGAGGCACTAGGATAGTTACAGATGACTACTGCTAACAGTAAAAGTAAGCTAAAGCAGTATACAAATATTGACTGGAGTTGAGGTCAATGGTGTAAAACCAGAGCCACCGAGGACGCTCTACTGACTGAACATTGTATATATTGGCAGTCAGTAGAACATCCCCGAGGAGGTTCTGGTTTTACACGTTGACTGAAAATCTGCCCAATACTGTATCTGTTTTGTTAAACCCTGTTGATAGTGGGATGCAAATCCTGATGCAGCTCTTGTCTAGGCCTGCAGAGGTGTACTGGCATTACAGTACCTGCTGCTCATTTTGTCCATCCCCTCCTCCTTGTGAGTTGCATTTTCCCATGGTGGTTGACTCCTCAAGCTTGTGCCTCTGTACAAGTTTCCCATCGAGTCCCTCCATCTGCACTGCAGCACTTGCTCGGCAGCGATCCCTTGCTTATCACTCCTCCTCCCTCCCACCTTATGCCTGTCTCTGCTTCAGGTAGGAAACATGGAATTGGAAAGGCCCCAGATGGCAGTCAGTATTTCTCCTCTGCTCACCTCTTTGACTGCCGTCTTGATGGAGCATGCGTGAGTGCAGCAGGCAGTAGTTTTGAACTGTTGCCTTTGCTAGGTGCTATTGACCGCTGTTAGGAGGACAGCAGTTAGTAGTAGCTAGCTTATTAATGTTATCTGATGGTCAGTTGACCAATCACATGGCAAGGTTTCGTGCAAGGTTTAATAAATGTTTATACCCCCAGCTGCTAAAGAAATGGAACTGACTGGTGACAAGAACACACCCTGACAGTTTGTGTTTTCTTTTAATGCACCTCTGTGGTGTTCTCCAGCAGGGTGTGCACTATTTTAATGTAGTATCATGTGATGGGGTTTAACCAGTGGGAGCCAGAACTGAGCAGTACCCATTTTATACATGTCTGTAGTAGGGAGGGAGATGTGATAGGATTGGTATTAACTGAGTCAGGACACAGCCAGTTGTATCAAAGGGTGGAAAAGATGAGAAGGGACTTGGCAAGGTTGGAGGAATGTTCAAAGTGTGGCAGCATAAATTCAGTGCAAAGAAATGAAGGAATGCACCTGGGATACAAAACCCAGGTGAAGAGTACACAATGGGGAGAGGTGCTAACAACAAAAAAATGGAAAGGGACCTGGGGTAGTTATATCAGATGACCTTAAGGTAGGCAAGCAATGTGAGAAGGCAGTAAGGAGAGCTGGGGATACTGGGATGCATAGGGAGAGGCATCACCAGTAGAAAACAGGAAGTTGTTATCCCTCTGTACAGACAGTTGGTGAGACCCCATCTGAGTACTGCGTGCAGTTCTGGAGACCCTGTCTTTGCAAGGACATATCTGCAACAGAAGCTATATGAAAAGAGACTAAGAAAGCTTAATATGTATATCCTTGAGGAAAGAAGTTGGGGGGACATGATAGAAACTTTCAAGTACCTCACGGAACTCAACAAAGTCCAAGAGGGAGCATCTTTCAGAAAAAGAAATGTGCAAGAACAAGGGAGCACAATTTTAATATAGAGACGGCTCAGGGACAACGTGAGGAAATATTTTTCATGGAGAGAGTGGTGGACGCATGGAACTGCCTTCTGAGGAGACTGTGGGTCAAAACAGTGGGTGAATTCAAGAATGCATGGGACAGCCATAAGGCAGTTATAGTGGGGGCAGGAGAAAGTATGCTGTTGGTTAAGTCGAATCTATGGGTTATCCAATAGGTTGGGAAATGGGCAGACTGGGTGGGCCAAGCGGTCCTTATCTGCCTTCAAAGTCTATGTTTCTATGTTTAGTGTTTTATAGTGCGATTTACTGTGCTACAAGCACCAATGCTGTTACGCTGAAGTTTTGAAAGAAGTCTCTGTAAGCCTCACAAATGCATAAATTCATCAGCATCAGTGTGGCAGTTTGCTTTTTCATTCCATTTTTGTTCTCACTGCTTGGATGACCACATTTTATCTTTGTGTAAGTACTCTATAAACAGTGTAAACATCAATACAGAAAGGGCTGTTTTATACTAAGGTTGATGCATACTTCCCAACAAAAGTTTAGGTATTTTAAAAACTGAGGAAAACCAATACGGAAAATCATTTCTTATACTTTCTTTTCTCAAAATTCTTGTTTGGCTTTTTCTCCTCCATTACCTTATCTCTTTCCTTACCGCGCCTCTTCTCATACTACCTCCACAATTCTGAAACTCCACTGTCCCTTCCACGCACTAAATAATCTGCAAGCCAAGCTGCATTTGTCTTCCGATTCTCTCCAGATTCTGGTCTAACCTCCTCCCTGTTGTCTGTTCAGCCTGCTCTCCTTCAGCTGTAAACCATCTCCACAACCTTATATCACACTGCTCAGATCTTATCTGTGTCAATCTTCACCATTCATCACAGATGGGTACTGGCGGAGATCAGGACCCAGCGCTTATTTCTTTTTTTTTTTTTTTAAAGATAGGCGGAGCCGATGCAGCATCGGGTGCTGGCCCTCCAGGCCGATGTACTACGTGGCGCCGAGGATTAGCCATTAGGCTGCATCGACCGCCTGCCTACCAGTTCTCGCTGCCTCCCCGCCGCCGAGGTCAGGAAGCCTGAAGAAGCCTTATTTAAAAATTTTAGGCCTTGAAGCCCATGCCTTTAGTCGCCGGTCTACTAGTTCTGTGTTTGCCTCACTCGGCGTCACCGGTAAGATCTTTCCTTTTTATTACATTTAAGCGGCGTCGAGTCTGTTTTGGTGTTTTTTCTCCGTAGGTCATGTCATGGTCGGAGGGCAAAATCACAGAAGACGGGCGTGTCCCTATGCCGGTGCCCGCAGCACGTCAAGTACTCCGTCACCCACCAACATGACCGGTGCCTTTCATGCCTTGGCCTGCTACGCGACATGGATTCGTGTAGCGCCTGCTCTCGATGGACGCGAGTTTTGGAACAGCGTGCGTTTAAGGTCGGGCGAGCTCCGCCGACTTTTGGGGTAGGCCGCGCACTCAAATCCGGGCCAAGCCAGCGTTCTCGGCCCTCCTCCGGGTCCCTCCGGTTCTACACGGACCGCGGAGGAGGGGCCTCGGCCTGTTCTAGCCTAGCCGTGGCGAGGCTCCTTCGCGGCACAGGAGGCCCGTCCGCTTCCCCAGGAGGCGGGCAGGAGAAGCGCCCGCTCCGGCAGTCACTCGCCGGGGGTGAAGGCTCCCCGGTGTCGCTCCCTTGATCCGCTAGGCCAGGGTTAGCGCCCGTCGTTCGATGCCGTCCGGGGCCTTCAGTGCCATTCAGCGGTGCCGAGGTCCTGTCGGCGTCGGCGCCTACCCGACTGTCGGCGTCGTGGGGCTTGCCGATGGCGCGGCACTTCTCATAGCGCCCGTGAAACGCCGCCATGTCTCACCTTGGCGCCCGAGGTTGAAGCAGGCGCCGTGGGGCCTTTCGGTGTCGTCCGTCGGGCGCCCGGCGTGAAGCGCCGTTGGGACTCTCGACGCGCGCGGTGCCGAGGTGGTCTCCCGGCGCCGTAGTCGAACCGAGTCCGCCGGGTCGTCGATGCCGCCTTGGTCTGCGCAGCCGCACGCGGCATCCCGGCCTGGCGGTGGCGTCGGCTCCGAGACTGGGTTGCTTGACGCCCGTCTCCGTCCAGGTGCCTCCCTGGCCGGCGTACTACGTGGCGCTCGAGGATTAGCCGTTAGGCTGCATCGACTCCGTCTGCCTACCAGTTCTTCGTCCTCCGCCCGTCGAGGTCGCCTCGTCAGGAAGCCTGAAGAAGCCTTATTCGAAAATTTTAGGCCTTGAAGCCTGCGTCTTTAGTTATCGGTCTACTAGTTCTGTGTTTGTCTCCACTCGGCGTCGCGGTAAGATCTTTCCTTTTATTACATTTAAAGCGGCGTCGAGTCTGTTTTTTGTTTTTCTCCGTAGGTCATGTCGCGGTCGGAGGGCAAAAATCGCGAAGGCGAGGCGGTCCCCTATGTGTCGGTGCCGTGCGGCCGCAAGTACTCCGTCACCGACCAACATGACCGGTGCCTTTGTGCCTTAGCCCGCTACGACATGGATTACATGCGACACCTGCTTCTCGATGGACGCGAGTTTTGGAACAGCGGCGTTTAAGGTCAAGCGAGCTCTGCCGACTTTCGGGGTAGGCGGCGCCTTTCGTCTGGCCAAGCCGCATTCTCGACCCTCCTCCAGGTCCCCTCCGGTTCTACGGACGCGGAGGAGAACCTCGGCCTCTTCTAGCCTAGCCGTGGCGAAGGCTCTTCCAGCGGCGCAGGAGGCCCGCTCTGGCAATCCTCGCCGGGGTGAAGGCTCCCCTGATGCTCGCTCCCGCTGATCCGCTGGGCCGGGTCGACGCCGTCCTCGACGCTGTTGTTCGGTGCCGTCGGGGCCTTCAGTACCCGTTCGCGATGCCGAGGGTCCTGTCGGCGCCGACCAGACTGTCGGCGTCGTGGGGCTTGCTGGCGCCCGTCCAGCGGCACTTCTCGCAGCACTGTGAAACCGCCGCCATGTCTCACCTCGGCGCTGTGGGGCCTTCGGTGTTGTCCGCCGGCACCGACAGGCGCCGCTGGGACTCGACACCGCCGCGCGCCGAAGCGGTCTCACGGCGCCGCGGTCGGAGCCGAGTCCTTCGGGTTGTCGACGCCGCCTTGTCCTCGCGCCGCACATGGCATCGAGCGGCCTGGCGGTGGCATCGGCTCGAGACTGGGGTTGCTGACAGTGCCGCTCGTCCTGGGTGCCTCCCTGGCACCGGTGGACCTGATGGTGCCGCAGCTGGCCCTGGCCTAGGACTTCTGGCCCAAGCTGCCCTGCCACCTTCTGCTGGCACCACTCACGGTGCTGTGGACCAGGCAGGGATTGCCTTGGCTCCTGGGCTCTCGGAAGGTGTCCTCCTCGACCCCCTACTGTTTGGCTTAGGGCCTCGGACTCTTCCTCTTGGTCGGAGTCCAGCTTGAGTCGAATGGGCAGTCACACCCTTCGGGGTTGTCTGCAAGGGAGGACGCTGGTGGTTTCCTCTTGGTGTGGCCAGTCCCCTCCGAGGTGAGTCAGCTTTCCTCTAGGGCTAGGGTTAGTGGTGCTGACCAGCGGGCTGTGGTGCGTGCCAGCATCGCCTTGCAGCCTAGCCTGGGGGTTCCTTGACCCTCTCGGTGGTACCCCACTGTGGCATCTCGGTTGCCCAACTTTGGGGCCCATCGAGAGGGCCACGGAGGGAAGGTGCTCCTTCCGGGACTGTTCTCGGAGCGGCCCTGCATGGAGCTGCCTAGACTGGCCACTGAGGGCTAGGACCCTTTCGACTCAAGGGTCGAGGGGTATAGGTTCGCGCTACCGGCCCTTCTTCTGGGACCCACCCGGTCCTGATCGAGCCGGAGTGCGGACTTCCGCCTTCCTTCGGGTACCTTGAGAGTGTCCCATTCTTTTCGAGGCAGGGGACCGTCCTTCTGGACCTTCACGCCCCGTCGCCTCACTTGGGATTCTTTGGGCGCAGTCTAGAGCAGCATCGAGCGGTTGTGCAGCTGTCGACTGCGAGTCTTCCAGGACTCCCCCTGGAGTCCGTGGTCCGCCTCCTCAGCCCGGGCAGAGGTCAGCCGACTTCTTCTCTCGGCTCTGCCCACTCCCTCTGCCGCCTTCTCTGCGTTCCCAGGTATTTTTGGTCCTAGCGGGCCTCTCACCCTGGAACAGTTCAGAGTGGTGGCTGCTCTGGTTCCCTGCTACGTTAGGGCTTTGGACAGCCAGGTTTTCAACCTCCCCGAGCAGCCACCCTCCGAGCCTATGGTGACCTTCAGCTCCTCATCCCCCTCTTCTGGGGAGAGGAACCTTCTGTCCACATCTCTCCTGCTGCTGATCTCTCTGAGTATCAGCGTTTCCTCGTGAGGATGATGGAGGACCTTCACCTTTCTCCTTCTTCTGTGAGCAATCCGGGCATGCAGCGCATGCCTTTCTAAGCGATTTTGGGACAGCCACCCTCGTGGTGCCGCCTTGGCCCGCTCCCTTTCGGGAGGTGTCCATGCGTTTCTGGCAGAGGCCCTTCTCCGAGTTCCTGCCCCTGGGACCTCTGCCAGAGGTATTGCGCTCCCGGAGTCTCCAGGCTCCTTGCCTCATCCGCAGTCGGATTGACGCACCTGGACACTCCTGATGGGCTTGGGCCCTCCATCGTGACCGGCCCCCAGATCAGGACTCCTCGGATTTTGATTTCTGGGGGAGGACTTTCTACTCAGCACGGCTGCTTCTCTCCATTTCTGCGCATTAGGCCCACTCGCTGCCTATAACAGGTACTTGTGTGGTCAGCGCTAGGTCAGTTCCTAGCAGCTCTGCGTGACTCAGAGCAAACCAGGCAAGCCATTGCTCTCTCTGCCGTGGCCTGGAGCTAGCAAGGCACCAAGCAAGGGCATCTTCTGGCCTCAATGGGTAGCTACCAGGGTCGTAGGGACAGCGTTTGCACCAGAAGATCGGCATGGCCGCCTTTCCCGGTTGTCACCCTTGGCCCGGCATAGGGTGATTTGCTCCGGCTCACCAAGGAACCTACCTCTTTCCCGTAGAGGCGAGACGGCGCTTGTCGGGCAATTCCTTCCTCCGGGGAACCCTGCCTCACTCTCCCTCTCTAGGGCCTCCTTGGGCCCAGAAGGTTCCCTTAGTGTGTCACCCACTGAGGGCTAAGGGACACTGTCCCTTAAGGTGCAATCAGTCAACCCCCTTGGAGGCAGTACTCACCCATCTGTGATGAATGGTGAAGATTGACACAGATAAGATATTCAAATTACGTACTTACTGTAATTATGATCTTTCTGTGTATCTTCACCATTCATCACAATCCTCCCACCTTCCCCTTGGGGCTTCAGTCTCTGGAATCCTCCTCCCTCTGTGCCTTCCCTATCTTCACTGCATAGGTGCGGAACCTCTGGGGCGAAAGGCGGTAGCCCTCCACTTGTTGTTCCTGTATGGTTAAAACCAGTATTGGGAAAGTGCCCTTTCTTCCTTAGCCCCCTCAACTGTTGCCATCTTCCGGCACCCTTGCTTGAGTGAGATTAGTTGGGACACACAGGGGGACAGTCTTCCCTAAGGGTATAGTTTGAGTGGCACTCCTCTCTTCTACATATCTTCTTCCCTATGGGGTAGGAGCTGGTGGTTGTCCTCCTTCTGTTATCCATCTGATTAAAAAAAAATTTTTCCTTTTTCTTTTTCACCAAATATCTCTTTAGAGAGAGTACTGAATCCCTGTACCCTGTCCTTCTCCAGAATAGCTGACTCTGCTTTGGGGTATTGCCAGTCATTCCGTGCCTTGAATTCTGGCAAGAGCTTTGCTAACTCCTTGCAGTTCCTATACAATCTGGTGACGGACAAGGGTTCCTGGATCCTATTGCCTCTCACTCTCTCTCCTGAAATTCTCCCCCCTTCCCTCCCTTCTTCCGCTTCCAGAGATGGGGCCCCTACCCAATCCCCTTAGTCTTATTTCTTATATGCTGTCCTCTCAGTCGTTATTTCTCCTTTTAGTTCAGTTTTCTCCTTTTCTGTCCCTTGGACTCTCTTGTCCCACCCTCCATCCCTTCCTCTTACCTCTCCGGCGACTCAGAACTGGTAGGCAGGCGAATCGATGCAACCTAACGGCTAATCCTCGGCGCCACATAGTGCGTGTTATAGGGGACAGCGCCCGATGCTGCATCAGCTCCGCTATCTTTTAAAAAAAGAAAAAAGGTCTCATGAGTCCTGATTTCCAGCCAGTACCCATCTGTGATGAATGGTGAAGATACACAGAAAGATCATAATTACGGTAAATCGTAATTTGAATTTACAGCTGACACTACCTGGTCTTCTCACTCCACCACCATGGCTCCTGTAATTCATCGAATCCTTTTAAACCCTGAGCTAGCTAGGGTTGCCCACTGCTCAGGCTCTCATTTGATATGCTCACACTGTACTGTATTTTTGACCTTAAGTCCTCTCCTACTGTTCTATTACAATTCACTTTGTACCTTGTTATATTTCTCTCGCTGCACGATAATGTGATTACTATGCACCTAATGTATTTTCACTGTACAGTACTTCCTACAGTAGGCACCTTTTATATTGATATTTTTATGCATAGGCATTCCCACTTCTCTTCCCCAGGACGCATCAGGAAATGTACAGTTATCAGCTAATATGCCCTTCCATGTAAAATGTCTGAATAAATAAATAAATAATATGGTAGTGAAGAAAATCCACTAGAGCATATACCTCGACTCCGTTTTTATGCATTGGGTATTAAACTATGTCAGAGGAGGCTTTGGTTCCGTTTTCCAGCTGCATTTCCCTTATTTTGAAACCAAAGTGGGGCATTTGCTGGTCAATGACTTGACTCTCCCACTGCTTTTAATAATATATTAGTACTAGTTAGCTGTCCCTCCACTTGTTATGCTGGCATAGAAACATAGAATTTGACGCAGATAAGGACCTTGGCCCACCCAGTCTGCCCATTTCCTACCTACTGGATAAGCTGCAGATCCTAGTTAACCAGCAGCCTACTTCTTCCTACCCCACCCCCCCAGAATTGCCTTTATGACTATCCCATGCATGCTTGAATTCCACCACTGATTTTGACTCCACAACCTCCTCCGGAAGGCCATTCCATGCATCCACAACCCTCTCTGTGAAAAATACTTCCTTAAATTACCTCTGAGCGCCCTCTATCTTCAAATTGTGCCCTCTTGTTCTTGCACACCTCTTTTTGAAAGATGCTACCCTCTTGGACTTTGTTGATTCCCTTGAGGTACTTAAAAGTTTCTATCATGTCCCCTCTCCCTCCTTTCCTCGAGGCTATACATATTAAGCTCCTTAAGTCTCTCTTCATATGTCCTCCGGTGCAGACCCTGCACCATTTAGTGCCCTCCTCTGGACAGCTTCCATCCTGTCTATGTCTTTGCAGAGACTGGGTCTCCAGAACTGCACACAGTACTCCAGATGGGGTCTCACCAGCTGTCTGTACAGAGGATAATAACTTCTTGTTTTCTACTGGTGATGCCTCTCCTATGCATCCCAGTATCCCCCAACCCTCCTTGCTGCCTTCTCACATTGCTTGCCCACCTTTAGGTCATCTGATATGACTACCCCAGGTCCCTTTCCATTTTTGTTGTTGTTAGTATCTCACCCCCATTGTGTACTCTTCCCTGGGTTTTGTTTCCCAGGTGCATTACCTTGCACTTCTTAGCATTGAATCTAAGCTGCCATACATTTGACCATTCCTCTAACCTTGCCAAGTCCTTCTCATCCTTTCCACCCCACCCTGTGCATCAACTCTGTTGCAGATCTTAGCGTCATCTGCAAAGAGACATCTTTTCCTTCCAGTCCTTCTGCAATGTAACATAAAGACATTGAAGAGGACTGGTCCTATCTTGAACCCTCACGGTGCCCGCTAGTAACCCTCCTTTCTTCTGAGTGGACTCCATTTACTATTACTCTCTGTGTCCTATTCTCCAGCCAATTCTTTACCCAGGCTGTCATCTTGGGACCCACTCCCAGGCTGGCTAACTTATATATTAATCTTTTATGTGGGACTGTGTCAAATGCCTTTAAAGTCTAGGTAGGCCATGTCCACAGCCCTCCCTGATCTACTACTTTGGTCACCCAGTCAAAGAAATCTATCAGATTCATCTGGCATGACCTTCACGCTGTGAATCCATGCTGCCTAGGGTCCTGTGCCCTTCTGGCCTCTAGATACGCAACAATTCTTTCCTTTAGAAGTGATTCCATCATTTTCCCTATCACTGAGGTTAAACTAACAGGTCTATAGTTTCCTGCTTCTGCCTTGCTCCCACTTTTGTGAAGGGAATCACATCACCCTCCTCCAGTCCTCGGGTACCACCCCATCCTCCCATGATTTGTTAAAGAGGGTAGTCAGTGGTGTCACTAGTTCTACCCTTAGTTCTTTTAGAATTCTGGGATGAATCCCATCAGGCCCCATTGCTTTGTCCACCTTCAGTTTTAAGAGTTCTTTCAGAACCCTTTCTTCTGTAAATGGGCTGGTATCAACTTCTGTATCCAGAGTGTTACTACTGTTTGTTTTATGTACCTCCTCTTCCTTTGTAAATACTGAGCAAAATATTTGTTTAGTATCTCTGCCTTTTCACATTCTCCTCTGCCCACCCTCCCTCCCCTTTATTAAGCCTCACTATCCTCCCTTGGTCTTCCTTTGCTCCCTGATGTACCTATAAAAGGTTTTATTCCCTTCTTAACTGAGTTGGCTATCTTTTCCTCAGTTCTGACTGCCTTCCCAGCCTCCTTTTGCTTTAACTATTACAGTTCTCTGTCCTGCCCTGCTGCGATTCCTTGTACTTCCTGAATGCTTTCTTTTCTCTTGAACCTTCACTGCCACTTCCTTTGAGAACCATAGTGATTTCTTACATCGTCTTGTTTTGTTTATTTGCTTCACACAAAGGCTTGTTACCTCTGTGATGGCAGTTTTATTATTCCCATTGTTCTTCCACCCTCCTTCCGCCCATTTGCTAGTGCATTCCTTAGGCACTCACCCATTTGGCAAAGTCAGCCCTCCTAAAGTCCAGTACTTTTTGTCTTGTATGGCTTGACTCTATTGCTGTGTTTATTGTGAACCATACTGTTCGATGGTCGCTAGTTCCCAGATGGCTACCCACTTCTACATCTGTGATCCTCTCCATCTCCATTTGAGAGTATCAAGTCTATGCTCCCTCTCGAGTGGGCTCCAGTACTAGTTGTCTAAGGCATGCCCCTGTAGGGCATCTAGAATAACTGCACTCTTGAGTGGCAGCTGCAACTGCGCTCCAGTTAACATCTGGCATATTCAGATCACCCATCAGCAATATCTCCTTTCTGCCATTCTAAGTATACTTTCTATCATTTCCTTGTCCATTTCCTCCCCTGAGAGAACCTGTATACAACCCCTGTGCGGATTGTGGTGCCATTGCCTGTCTCCAAATTTACCCACAGTGCTTCTTCTCCTCCCTGTTTACCCTTTTGTTCTGTTGCTTTTATTCCTTCCCTTATGTAAAAACTACTCCTCCCCTCTTTTACCCTCCCTGTCCCTCCTGTAGATAGTGTATCCTGGTATGTTTCGTCCCAGTCATGGTTTTGTGTGTACCATGTTTCTGTGACTGCCACGATATCCAGATGTTCCTCCTCCATCAAGGCCACTAATTCAGGAAGCTTGTTACCTAGACTACGGGCATTGGTACTCATTGCTCTCCATTTTTGATGGCCTTACCTTCTGTTGCAGCATCCCCACTGACCGTTCTACCTTGGTCTTTTTCTCATTTAGTACCCTGTTTTGTAGGGAGAGGCTGGGATTTTCTGCTGCTTGTCAGTGCCTCCCCATTGACTAGTTTAAAAGCTTGCCAATGAAGCATTTAAACCGATTGCTCAAAAGACTTGTTCCTTCCTGGACAGATGCAGACCATCCTGCCAGTATAGGCTGGTGTCCCTCCAGGTGAACCCCAGTCCCCAATGAAGCTAAAACCCTGTGCTCCGCACCATTTTTTCAACCATTCATTAAACTGCTGGTGCCAATTACCTCGCCTCCCCATGCCTTTGACAGGCAGCACCTCTGAGAAGGATACTCGTGTGCTACTTGTCTTGGGCCCCTCCCCAACTCTGCAATGTCCTCCTGCACTGCTCTAACCTCATGATGAGCCAAGTCATTTGTCCCTAGGTGGACAATTCGTCCAGCTCAGAATCCCTTGCAGCTGTTGTTGTGATCCTGAGGATGCGCTTCCTGTCCCTCCAAGCCATGGCACCAGGCAGGCACCTTACTTCAGATTTCCCAGCTCCTCCCAGTTCTATCCCCTAATAATTGAGTCCCCCAGGTTTGGTAACGGTCTCTGACCACTTTGGGGCTTGCTGGGAGAGGAGGGATTGAGGGTCCAGTGGACAGCTCTTCTCCATGGTGGAGGGGATGGCACTTCTCACTTGCCTGCCACCAATGGAAGGCCAGGTGGCAGCACAGAACGTGGGCAGCAGGGAAAGGGGAGCCACCAGACACATTATGCCTGCTCACTTGCTTATGCGCACATGTTAACCGGCCCTATGTCTGAAAAGAGGTGGAAAATCCCGCCAGCAGGATGAACTGACAGCATCGCAGGCCCCGCACTGCTGATCATGGCACCCACCCACCAGATTCTGGTCTGGGGCAAGTGGTGGAGGTAAGTCACATGGAAATGGTAATGGTGCTGGGGGGCAGAAGATGGGGCAGGCTGTGTGTTCAAGAGATAATTAATTCATTAATTACAGAGTTAAAAAATAAATTAGTAGCAGTTTATTCCCAGATTAAAATACTGGTATCGCAGAAGATTATCTCCCAACTAGTCATTACCACCTTCTTTAATATCTTTATATCGCCTTCCCATGACCAAAACTGTTTTTCAGCCCTGAGTATGTTACCACATGGCACTGACACTGATAATTCCATTGGGTCTGAATTGACTTTGATTTACCTTTGCCACCATTTCATGTGCTCTCCATCTGAAATCCTAGAGCTGTACCAGAACCAATATATTTTTGTTATTCTCTGTAGGTCTTCTATGCTGTTTTGGATCAAATCTACCATGGGCAACATCCTTTAAAGAAACCATCTACTGAAATCCTCAAGGAAACACAGGAAAAGTTTTACGGATTACCATATGCCTAATACTGTGAGTACACTGTCTTGCTACAGCAAAATGTTTCTAAAACTTGGTCTAAGCAAACTTACTAATAGCATGTTGTCTTCGAAAGACGTTACTTTCTTGCCAGAGTAGACGTGGATTGACTGTTGAGACAGTAGTTCTGTGCCCATGGATAAATATAGGGTTGGTCTCTCTTAAGATGGTCTTCCTTTTCCATGAACAGTAAAAGTGATCACATTCATACATACATACATACATATAAACACACGATTTTAGGACTTTAGTTAGTGGTAAATAAATCATTTTTGCTAGACTAGTGAGCCCCTCCCTCCAGAAATCTTGGATGCCTTACAAGAGAGTTTGCCCTCTTCTGCTTGGTGTACAGATGCATTTTAATTAGGTAAATGCAACCCTAAAGCCACTCAAAACTAACTGTACTTTAAATAATTTATTAATGTTTGCCATGTTAAACTGGAGTTTTTAAAGTCATTTCTGTTTATAAGCGGTATAGATAAATGTACAATTGAAGCTGTCGGACCAAGTATAATCCTTTACTTGTGTTTCCTCAGTAAGAGACAGTGTATTATTCTGGCAGATTTTCTTTAAGGAGAAAAAGAGAAATCAAATGAAGGCAGTGCAATTTCCGCACAAGGGAACTGCTATAAAGTAAAATGATTAAAAGACATAAAAAAAAAAAAAAAACAGTGTTGTGTATACTTTGTGTGTGTATATGATTTTCTTTTATTTGTACTTTGGTCATCTTGGTCCGCTCCCCATCTGCCCCAGGTGACCACCCAGACACAATACCACCAACTGTGGCCCTCACTTTTCAGTTGTGCTGCTTAATCCCTGGGGCGGGCCAGATCAAAGCAGGTCCTCCCTCACTGGCGCACCTAAGGGTAGTTAGGGTACAGTGGACTGGGCATTGCCCAAGTGTAGAAGGCATCATTTTGCAGACCAGGGAATTTTATTCCCTTTGTGCCTGCATGCTAGGACTCCAGTCTGCACATGGCAACACAGAGCCATCAGGCATCTGCCTCCCACCAACAGTCACCCAGGTAACAGTGCTGCAGAAGAGACTGGTTGTCACCTCCTGGAGAGCCCTGCCACTGGGTCAGCTTGAATGTATGTGTTTTATTTTGTAATGTGTAAGCAATACAACATGATGGGTGTGCACTGAACAGATATTACCACATGCCCAGGGGTGTAGTGTGGCCTCGCCTTCATCCCCAGAAGTGCAGTAATATCTGTTCAGTACGCACCCAAGTGTCTATGCGTTTATAAAATGGGTTACTTTTAAAAATATTTTTGTCACCCTAAAACTTTATTTATATGTCTAAAACAGAAATTATGTTAATTTGAGGTAAAATAGTCCTGCCATCCTCTACTTGATGATGTCGTATTTTTGTCATAGGACATTTGTCCTATTGTGGCATCCGTAGTTCTGATACTAAGCTCAACACCCCCCACACACACACACACACACACGCACATCTCTGCCGGAGTTGTAGCAAGCCTACAACTGCAAGTAGTACTGTCCCTAGTATGTGGAAGACTTGTGTGAAGATTTTGCTTTTGTTTTGCAGCGGTTATATGCCAGGTCCTCCCTTAGAGAGTGACACGTGTACCAATCTAGAGAGGAGGGTGTCGAGCTGTGTGTTCCTGCATTTAGACTGGTCTGTCACATTCTGAACTTAAATGTAACAGAAACAGCAGCCTTCACGTTTCGCTTGACTGTAGGAGAGCCAGAGGATCTAGAGACTGAGAGTAAGTTAAGCGCAGCGTGACATGAGAGAAACAATTTGCTGTTTTAACAGCTGGGAGCAGACGGAACTCAGCAAAGTGGCAGCATGATGAAACAATAATAGTTTTTTTTTTTTTTGTGCAGTTTATGTAAATAATTAATTTGTGGGCCTAACATTTTGTTTACTGAGCTTCTCAGTGAAAACCATGGTAAATATGCTTAGTGAGGTGTTTTGTCATGTTACGTTTTCTTGCTAAGATAAGTAAAAAATGGCAGAATTTGAAAACCAGTATTCTAATGGCACAGTGATTTTTTTTTTCAGTGTGGTCCTACTTTTGAGGACTTGTTTTTCCTGTGCCTCGAACAGATTTGCTGCACAGGGATCAACTAATGAAAAGGCAGGATTTTATCTCTTCACTTATCAATGTTTATTAAAAGTGAGGGAGTAATGATGCTAAAACTGAGGTACTTTTATTATAGTAGGGTTTGCTGTGTGTTTCTGTACAAAACCTTAATTTTTACATGTTAATATAGTCTCCTTGCTGTAAAAATACTAAATTGGAGCCGTGATTGTAGTTTGTTATAGTGCTTTGTTCATTAAAAGAAGATACTGGCTGATGCCTTATGTGATTGTGGATCTGGCTCTGGGGACATCTGGCATGCTGTGGGCTGTGGAGTGAATGGCTAGTGGAGCTGCATTGATCTTTGTTTTATACTAATATTACCATTTCAAAAAATGTGTACTGATGTATGTTGCTGTATGGAATGCACCTAAACCCTAGTGAGCCTCATATCAGATTTCTGGCTTGAATGCAACCCCAGGCGGCAGTACAGTGTGCTGGTGCCACTCCAGTGGGTCAGCTTCAACAGTGTGTTTGACCTAATTACAAATCAGAAGCTGGCTGATTGGGGCAGATTGTGAATAGAAACTAGCCCTGGTATGGCCTACTTATTGCCTCCATTTGTAGCCCTGCTTAGCTAGTCGAGTGACCCCACTTGACCACTCCATCATTTTCACAATACTCATGTGTCTGTCCCACCTTCTCTTGAATCCTTTATCTGGGGAAGCCTGTTCCACCTGTCCACCACCCTTCTACATCTTCATTGAGGACATCTCCTCCAATGGGTTACACCTTTGGAACTGTGCCGTCAGTGTCAGGACCAGTTGGAAACTTTGGCTAGCGGGGCTGCCCACAATGACGTACAGCAACAGTGCCTATAAAATGTGGGCGACTCCTTTATTCCTCCGTCTTTCTTCTGCTGCTGACTGCTCGTTGGACCCACAGAGAAACAACACTGTCATTTCTTCAATAGTTTTAATTTTCTAAGTTGACTTTACTTGTTGACATTGTCCCTGTATACCACTGTTGAATGAACATTTATTTATGTTTTGTACCTACAGTTGTAAGATCTTCAGGGACAGTGCTCATGGTGTGTGTGTGTGTGTGTGTGTGTGTGTGTGTGTGGTGTGTGTGTGTTTGCTGTTTGGGCCTGCTGCACAACATGAGGGGCCTGTGAGATCTGCCAAGAGTTTAACCAGGTCAGAAGGAGACACCAAAAGCTCTAGAAACCTTCATCACCATCAAGGCCGTGGACATCCAGTGAAGGCAGTGGGTTCCAAGCTGGCTTCTCCGTCACACTCGACCACCAAAGGGAAGGATACATACAGGCAGTTAGGTAGGATGATGGCGAAATCCAAAGAGGAGGAAAATCATTGTCAGAACCTTCCTCTTCCAGGCACCATAAGCATAGAGACAAACCTGCTTCACGGTGAGGTGAAGTTTCCTTTAAAGGAGGAGAGTCAGTCTTCATCGCTGTATGCTCCAGCAGCATCAACTACAGCCCTCCCAACCGCGCTGAGACGCCAAGTTTGGGGCCTGGCCCTGGCGGTACTGTACCTTCTATGAATGGTATGACTTCCATCTCGGCCATGTCCCAGCGATGACTGCAGTCACAAACCTCCAACCAGATGTCAGCAATTCCCAGGCTATACTGGTGTCATTTTCAGAAATGTTAACTCATCTGTTTCTGTCGCTGACAGCATCAGTGCCAGTAGCCCCATTGACAGGGCCTTTTCCTCTGCATCATCAGCGATGGGACCAAAAGCATACCTATATTTCCTCCAGTACAGCCACCTACTCCGTTAATTCCTCTTGTCATCATTCAGGATGATGACGAGGTAGAATACAGTCGTGACCTCCTGGACATGGAGGAGGATGTGGAGATAAAGGAGAGGAAGAGGACCCCTATGGAAGGGGTTTCTTCCAGCTCTATCTCTCCTCTCCTCTTACAGTGAGCCTCTATTTTACCTCTGCCCATAAAACCTCCCTACTAAAATGGGACGTAACTTATAACAATATATGCCGATTTGCTTCTTACGTCGCCTCGACTCAAACATCACTGCCTTCTTTATAAGGATCTGAATTGGCTCTCACCCTCTGCCAGTAGACAGTACTACCTTGGATCACTAATGGACTCGATTATCCGGGAAAAACCCATCCCAGCTGGCGGCGTTGCTGGTCCCTCAACCACCTCCTCCCGTGGCCTGCGATCGGCTGACAAATCCTTGCTCTATGTTCCGAGATGTCGGACGACTAAAGGCACAGGGCCTTCCAGTTCTCTGCTCCCAGGCTATGGAATGCTCTTCACTCAACCTCCGGCTGTCTCAGTCTCACTTTGGATTTAAAAGTGAATATCATCGTTATCTATCCTTAGCTGATGCTTGTACATGCTTTGACCCAACCTGAAGCTCGTTGAGACTTACCAGTAATGTCACCCTGCTCTAATACAGTTCCAAGACTGTCTCCTCTTCCTCCCATATTTTCCTTCTCTTTGTAAATAACTTCTTGACTACTAGCTCTCTTCCTTCTCGAACCTTGTTGTTGACCATTCACTGTTGTTTTGCCAATTACCACCCTGACCTTTCTTCTGTCAGTCTTTCTTGTTATGTCTGAACATTCCTCACATTTCTCTATATAACCTTACTATCTTATTAACCCTTTCACTCCACAGGTCAGGTCCATGGTTTCTGCACTACTTATATATCTTACTGCCATTATCTGTATAATGCTTGCCATTATTTTTGCTGTTTCTACCCATTGTATTTTTGTAGCACTGCTGTACTGTTCCTGTATTTGTATTATTGTACCCATGTTGCTGTTGTTCAACTGTTCTCCTTTGTTGAACTCTCCCGGTCGTGCCTGAAAATAGTCATTTTATGGCTAGTGCACCTACCCGTTAACAAAAACTAAATAAATAAAATAAAAATAAATTATAACCCCAGGTCTCCTCCTAAGGACCTCTCATTTCAGATTTTGTTCAAGCAAATTCAAGATGTCATGGAGTTTGAGGGTGAAGAGAGGCTCCACTAAACGAATTTAATGGAGTTCTTGGAAGATAACAGCTGCACCTACTATTGTAGTGCCTCCTGTATACCTTGCATTGGCGGACACTACCTTTACATCTTCTTCAGTGGTAGTTCAGTCATCAGGTCACACCATAGGAACTTCACCATCGGTGAAGCAGGATCTACGGAAGATTTTCAGAAGTACAACTGGGGCCGACTGCGCTGATGTCATATGCGATGTCACCAATCCTATAAAGGCATGACTGGCCCTGTTCCTCCTCGGTTCTTTCCTGCCATCGACTCGATCGCATGGATCTCTGTGGAAGCTCCGAGTGCAGTTTTCGCACCTTTTTTCGCCTGTAGCTTTTCTATACTTAATTTTAGAATGTCTTTTCGAAAGAGATTCCTTTATCTCATTTATGTCAAGAGTTAATCCTTCAACCTCTCACTTCCATCGCTGTGTAAAGAAGATTGCCTCTGCAGGCGAACACTCTCTCTTTGTCTGCTGTCTTGGATCTGACCACGAAGTCTCCGACTGTGAACTGTGCCAGATGTTTAATCAGACAACCCTCAGGCGAAGCAAAAAGCACTTACAAATTTCCTTATGCAGCAACAGATAGCCAGTCTTCCAGGCAGGGGTCTTCCGAGGTCCCTCTATCCCAGTCGCTGGCAGGGTCGTCGAGCTCCCGGGCCGCTAGGCCAAAACAAGTCCTCGTGGAAAGTCATAAAAGGACCAAATTAGGACCACTATCCCCAACGGCAATCCCACTCCTTGACGGCCTCTCCTTCCTTGTCCAGGGTACTCCATCGCTGTGGCTGCACGAAACTCAAATCTGTTGTCCAGGTCTCTGTCTCAATCAGACCCATACTGACAGCTCCTCTGCCTGATATTCCTGGCGTCCACTTGTCGATCTCTGGGTCATCGGCCCCTCTTGTTGTCGACAGCCCTCCCATCTAGGCCTGGTGTTTCCCAGGCCCTCTCTATTGGGCTCTTCAGGCTGTCAGGGCCCATCTGGCATGTCGTTGCATCCTGCACCATCGACCCCCAAATCAACTCAGTCTTTTACTGTCATCAGCCTCCATGATATTTTGGCCAAATTCACTGTGGTTTTGGTCCCTCTCCTCAGACAGATACACAGCCTCCCAGTGAGTGATGACTGTTAAACACACCCATAGGTCTCCTCCATCGGACCCTACTTTCTTCACTATCATGAAGCAGTTGTCTTCTGCCATGGGCTTCCATACTGAGGAGGAGGATGCCATCAGAAAAGATCTGGCAGATTTCCTGGAGATCCCAGAGTCTCCTCCTAAGATCGTTCCTCCTGTTTTGCCTGCTCTGAGGAACTACTACCACAGCATGGCACAGGCCTGACATGCTGTCAGCCATACCCGCAGGGTTGATAAACTTTATTGTGCCCCTCAAGGTTTTCCACATTATACTGCCCAGCCTGAAACAGATTCTGTGGTAATAAAGGCAGCTCATGACAGGTCTAAGGTGCCAAAACACCTTCGCTCCAGTTACAGCTTCCTGCTGTTTTTGACAGAGGAGAACTTTGGTTTCAGAGCAAGAAACAGCAGTCTAGAACTACAGATTTTTACTGATAAATCACTTCTATCTCAGCAAGAGTCAATACTTGTTTGGATTAAGCAAACAGATACTTTATTAGAAGAAGGGGTCTCATTTAAGTAAAAAAAAAAAAAAGAACGTCACTGTGTGTTTCTCAGAGGATGGGGCTGTATCAGCTAAT
Organism: Neoceratodus forsteri; assembly: GCA_016271365.2. Classification (NCBI taxonomy): domain Eukaryota; kingdom Metazoa; phylum Chordata; order Ceratodontiformes; family Ceratodontidae; genus Neoceratodus; species Neoceratodus forsteri. The sequence goes on from CM057459.1 coordinate 343,298,892, forward strand.
TTACTGAGTCAGAGCAGAGGTGAATCTAATTGGGGGTATGGCTTAGCAGCTTAGGAGTACAAAAGCAGGTGTCTCTAATTACAGCTTCCTGCTGTTTTTGACAGAGAAAACTTTGGTTTCAGAGCAAGAAACAGCAGTCTAGAACTACAGATTTTTACTAATTGCCTCCTTTCCTCCCAAAGCCAGTTCTAGTTTTATAGCCACTGGATTTGACTGACAACAGGAACTTCCTGTTTGGCAGTAGGAAGGAAGGATCACTGAAACACATTAGTTTCATCAACCTTCAAGGAACGAAAAAAAATAACTCTTCTTCCTCCCCAGGCTGCTGGAGGTCCGAATACAAGCACAGAAGTAGGAGACTGCTGAAGACTACAGGAAGTTCCTGTCCCAGAACAGGAAGGGTGAGAGTTGTAAGGGCACATAGGCAGTAGGAAAGTAAGTGTAACAATACACAGAGGGAGGAGACAGTAAGCATACAAAGCAACAGGAGAGGGACACAAAATAAGTCAAGATGGGAGTGGTGCAGTGCAATGGCTGTGGGGCAGCAGTGTTCCGGGAGACATTCTGGAGGCTGCGATGCTGCCCTGTTTGCAGGCACCTCTCTGGTCTGAGGAGGAGGTTGTCCATCTCCAGGCTGACCTGGCTAGGATTCGTGAAACCTCTTCCCCACCCAGGGACCACCAGGGCCACCACAGTTACCTCGGAGGTTGCCAAGAAAGAGGCGGTTGGACCAAGGTGGGCTCAGGGAGGGAGGAGAGGGTGGTGCAACAGAGTGCATCCCTCCAGTTGTACCTCTCCACAATTCATATGCTGTTCTGACAAAGAGTGGTTCCTCTATAGAGGCACCTGCAGTGGAGACCAAGGAGGATGCTGGGAACCTCCACAGAAGACCCACAGGAGGGTGGACGAGACCCTACAGGGAGGAAACAACTCCTGGTGGGGGACTCGATCATTGGGGGGTAGAAGGGGAGGAAGGGATAGGAAGTAAAGTGCCTGCCTGGGCCACGGCTCGGAGGGACAGAGCGAATCCTCAGGATCACGGGAGCAGCTGCACAAGGGAGGAGCTGGATGTCATTGTCCACCTAGGGACAAATGAGCTGGCTGTGAATGGGATCAGAGCAGTGCAAGAGGAGTTGGGAGAGGGCCTTAGACAAGTAGCATGTACGGTAACCTTCCCCAGAGGTGCTGCCTGTCTATGGCAAGAATGCTGCTAGGGTATTCCGCACCATGGATTCAAATGAATGGTTGAAAACTGGTGTGGAACTCAGGGTTTAGCTTCACTGGGACTGGGAGCCACCTGGAGGATGCAGGCTTATACTGGTGTGATGGTCTACATCTGTCCAGTGGGGAACCAAGAATCCTAGGTGACAGGTTTAAATGCTTCATTGTAAGCATTTAAACTAGCCAAGGGAGAGGCACTGAAAGGAGCAGGAAATCCCAGCCTCATAAAATACAGTAATTAGAGGGTAAATACCAAGGTAGAGAAGTCAGTAGGGAGCAAGACAGGGATAAATGCAGAAAAAGGCAGCAAGGACAGGGATGGGGCTAAAGCGGTAAGGCCATAAAAATAAATGGAAAGTGATGAGTACCAATGCCCGCAGTCTGTGCAGCAAGCTCCTGAACTAGTGGCCTTGATGGAAGAGGGATGCCTGGATATTGTGGCAGTCACTGAAACATGGTACACAAAGAACCATGACTGGGATGTCAACATACCAGGATACACAGTCTACAGGAGGGACATGGTGGGTAAAGAGGAGGCAGAGTCGCTCTCTATATAAGGGAAGGGATTAAAGCAACAGAACTAAACAGTAAACAGGAAGTTGATGAGTCACTATGGGTCACCCTGGAGACAGGAAATGGCACCACAATCTGCATGGGGTTGTGTACAGACACCCATCTCAGGGGAGGAAATGGACAAGAAAATGATAGAAGGCATCCTTAAAATGGCAGAAAAGGGAGATATTGTTGATGGGGGACCTGAATGTGCCAGATGTTAACTGGAGTACCTTTGCTGCAGGCACATCCAAGAGCAGGGTCATTCTTGATGGTCTACAGGGGCATCGTCAGACAGCTAGTGTTGGAACCCACTCAGGAGGAGCAGTCTTAGATATGGTACTCTCAAATGGGGAAGGAAAAGATCTCAAATTTAGAAGTGGGTAGTCATCTGGGAACAAGTGACCACCAAACTGTGTGTTCACAATAAACACAGCTATAGAGTCAAGCCATACAAAAACAAGAGTATTGGACTTTAGGAAAATGAGAGAGTGCCCTCAGAAAAGCACTAGCAAATGGGCAAGAAGGAGGAGTGGAGGAACAATGGGGAATAATCAAAGCGGCCATCGCAGAGACAACAAGCCTTTGTGTGAAGCAAATCAACAAAACAAAACGAAGGAAAAAACACTATGGTTCTCAAAAAGGTGGCAGGGATGGTTAAGGAGAAAAGGATAGCATTCAGAAAATAAAGGAAACACAGAAGGAGCAGGACAGAGAACTTTATCAGTTAAAGCAGAAGGAGGCAGGGAAGGCAGTCAGAATAGCAAAGGCACAAACTGAGGAAAAGATAGCCAACTCTGTTAAGAAGGAGGATAAAACCTTAGGTACATTAGGGAGCGAAGAAAGACCAAGGGAGGGATACAGAGACTTAATAAAGAGGAGGGAATGTGGGCAGAGGGTGACAGTGAAAAAGCAGGATACTGAACAAATATTTCTGCTCAGTATTCACAAGGAAGAGGAGGGGAGGGGAGGTACCTAAACCAAACAAGAGAAAAACTCTGAATAGGGGGTCGATACCAGTCCATTCACAGAAGAAAGGGTTTTGAAAGAGTCTTGAAACAGGGTGGACAAAGCAGTGGGCCTGATGTGATTCACCAAGAATTCTAAAAGAACTAAGGTAGAACTAGTAACACCACTGACTACTGTCTTTAGCAAATCATGGGACGATGGGGTGGTATCTGAGGACTGGAGGAGGGCAAATGTGATTCCACTTCACAAACGTGAGAGCAGGGCAGAGGCAGGAAACTACAGACCTGTTAGTTTGACTTCAGTGGTAGGGAAAATGATGGAATAGCTCTGAGGAAAGAATTGTTGAGTACCTAGAGGCCAGTGGGGCACAGGACCCAAGGCAGCATGGTTTTGCAGCAAGAAGGTCATTTTCAGACGAACATAATCGATTTCTTTGACTGGGTGACCAAAGTAGTAGACCAGAGGGGCTGTGGGATATAGCCTACCTAGATTTTAGCAAGGCATTTGGCACAGTCTCACACAAAGATTAATATAAAGTTAGCCAGCCTTGGAGTGGGTCCCAAGGTGGTAGCCTGGATAAAAACTGGTTTGACAATAGGACTAAAGGGTAATAGTAAACTGAGTCCACAGTGAAGAAAGGAGGGTAACTAGCGAGGTACCACAGGGTTCGGTACTGGGACCGGTCCTCTTTAATGTCTTTATAAGTGACACTGGAGGCGCCTGAAAGAAAGGTATTTCTCTTTGCAGATGACACAAAGATCTGAATACACAAAGTGGGGTGGAAAGAATGAAAGGGACTTGGCAAGGTTGGAGGAATGGTCAAATATGTGGCAGCTCAGATTCAATGCAAAAGAAGTGCAAGGTAATGTATCTGGACAAAAACCCAGGAAAGAGTACCCAATGGGGATGAGTTAATAACAACAGCAGAAATCGAAGAGACCTAGGAGAAATTATATCAGATGACCTAAAGGTGGGCAAGCAATGTGAGAAGGCAGTAAGGAAGGCTGGGGGATATGGGATGCATAGGGAGAGGCATCAGCAGTAGAAAACAGGGAAGTTGGCATTCCTCTGTACAGACAGTTAGTGAGACCCCATCTGAGTACTGCATGCACTCTGGAGACCCCCATCTCCGCAAAGACATAGACAGAGTGGAGGCTGTTCAGAGGAGATGAGGGCAACCAAATGGTGCAAGGTCTGCACCAGAAGACATACGAGGAGAGACTAAAGCAGCTTAATATGTATACCCTTGAGGAAAGGAGGGAGAGGGGGTACATTATAGAAACTTTCAAGTATCTCAGGGAATTAACAAAGTACAAGAGGGTAGTATCTTTCAGAAGAAGAGATGTGCAAGAATAAGGGGCACAATTTGAAGATAGAGGGCCAGCTCAGATGTAATGTTAGAAAGTATTTTTTCACAGAAAGGGTTGTGGATGCATGTGACAGCCTTCCTGAGGAGGTTGTGGAGTCAGGAACAGTGGGGGGAATTCAAGAATGTATGGGACAGGCATAAAGCAATTCTAGTGGGGGTAGGAAGAAGTAAGCTGTTGATTAACTAGAATCTGCAGCTTATCCATCAGGTAGGGAAATGGGCAGACTAGGTGGGCCCAGCGTCCTTATCTGCCATCAAATTCTCTGTTTCTATGCTCCCTTCCCTGGACAAAGTCCTGCAGAATTGATCTCTGCGGCAAGAGGGTTTATGCCTCCTCCACCCTTTGGCTGAGGATTGCCAACTACCTCTCTCATATGGTTAAGTACCAGAATGTCAATTGGAAGAATGGCAAGGCCGCCCAGGCCCTTCAAGATGGTACTCAAAAGCAGGAGGTTACATGCTTGCAAACTGCTGAAGGTGTTATCAGACACCTCTTGTGGGCCTTCTATGAGATCTCAGATATTATTGCCAGGGCTGCTGCCACTTTATCTCCTTAGGCACTCCTGGCTGAGGGTCTCAGGCTTTGTGGTGGATGTCGAACAGAAGGTGCTGAAAGCCCCTTCAGTGGCTCAAAACTGTTTGGGACAGATGTCCAGGACATCACTAATGATTTCAGGCCTCTGCTAGGGCTATCAAATCTGTCCATTCTCTCTATCGTACACAACCCAAGAGCAGACAACCCCTCCTCATGGAGGGGTCCAACTGCCAGAAGCAGCCACTTGGCTCCAAGGCAAACACACAGCCTGCTGTTTTGCCCTCCTCCACTGCATGAACTATGGCCAGTGTCCTAGAGGTGACGGACCAGCCCCATCGGCTGGATCTGCCTCTAATTAACTCCATGCCAACCCCCTTTCCCCCGGTTCCCATCCAAGAGGGTTGGTCGGATGTCAGTTCTCCCTCCATCTCATCAATGGAGAACCATTACATCTGATGCCTGGATTCTTCAAATCATAGAAGGGTCACACTCTGGAGCTCACCGAGCAACTCCCAGAGACTCCTCCTTTGTGCTTCATCTGCCCCCTGGCCCACCAGTCTGTTCTCCAGGAGGAGGTACAGTCCCTTCTGTGCAAACAGGCCATCGAACCACCAGAGAAACAAGGGTTTTATTCCAGCTTCTTCCTGGTCCCCAAAGAATCTGGGATCTGAGGCCCATCTTAGATCTCAAGGACCTCAATCTGTATGTCCAGTACAAAAGTTCTGAATGATGACTATGCCAGGCCTTATGCCCCTGACCGGCTGTGTTCTCTGGACATGCAGGACATTTATCTGCACATTTCGGTATTTCCACCCCACAGAAGGTTCCTTTGGTTTCTTTTCCAGGGCGAACATTACCAATTCAAGGTGCTACCTTTTGCATGTCCTTTGCACCGTGGGTCTTTAGCAGTGCTTAGCAGCAGTGGCTGTGGCCCTCAGAAAGGGACTGTATGTTTTCCCTTATCAGAATGATTGGCTCCTAAATGCCCCATCGAGAACAGTTCCTGTAGACTCTGGAAGAACTCTTAATTATTTCTCTCCTGGGCATTATGGTCAGCTTGCCCAAGTCAGTCCTAGTCCCATCCCAAAGACTTCAGTATAGGGCATTTCTATACTCTATGCAGGGAAAAGCCTTCCTGCTTCAGAGCAGGGCAGAGTGCCTTATTGCCCAGGTTCAGGGGTTGCCCAGAGCCGCTATATTCCTGCCAGAGTGTACTTGATGCTGTTGGGGGCTGATGAAGGCAGCCATACACACATACATGTGGCTCAGCAGGCTGCACACCATCTGTGAGGCTAGGAGATCAGATGGCTGTGGGTTCTATCCCACACCAGGCACTTGGGTTAATATCTCAATACTAACAATGCAGTGCAGCATGGGGGAATGCTGCACCTGAGGTGCCGCCTTCGGATGAGACGTTAAACCGAGGTCCCTGTCTGCCTGTTCTGGTGGTGGTTCAGGTGGATGTTAAAAATCCCATGGCACTTCTCGAAAGAGGTGAGGAATTTTTATTATAACTTAAAAGAAAGAATACATACATAATAGTGTTACTTCACACTAAATCACAATACAATAAAAAAAATAAGGTAAGCGATAGTAAGTATTTTGTCATCGTTAATACACCAATACAAAATAACATTCATATAACAGTAAAACCTATTAGCTAAAGCTAAAATCACCCCAAAGAGATGGGGAATTTTAATATTCCTTTCAACAACAAATCATATTGTACAGTGTTAGCGTCACACAAAATATACAAAGCATAAGACAAAAAGCTCAAAAAACTATTGTATCCATACACGTCATATTTCTTTCAACTGAAATTGTACCAAATATAAGCATGCAACTAAACAATACCACTCCTCCCACTAAAGTGTAGGGAAGATTTATTTTTTTCTCTGACCACCAAAGGTTATAATCCATGTTAATTCGCACAAACTTATTCTTATCCTACACCATAAATCAAAATATGTATATCTATTTACTTATTTAAGGGAATCAGATTCACCTTTTAGCCAGGGGCTGTTTTACAAAGGTTCCATGTCAGGTTACTTGAAACATTAGGACAGGCAGCGGTTTTGTGCAAAGAGAAATAAACATTGCAGCCAGAGGGCTTTGTCAATTACTAAAACATCACAGTTGTGCAAATCAGTTCTATAACAATTTAAACAATATAGATTTGTATAGGTAGCCATCCGACAGAGGGAGGCGAGGCCAGAGGCTGGTGTAAAGAGGGAGAAAGAGAGGGAGTGGGGGTGGGGCAGGGGCAGGGTCAATGAGGAGGTGTGTGGAGGAGGGAAGGAGTAGGGAAGGAAGGGTGGGGTATGGAGGATAACCATGTAGGTGTAGCAGTTGCCAGAGGCACAGGAGATGAGGTATTGATGCAGGCTGAGCTAAAGGCACCCAGGGTTGCTTTGGTGGTAACTTCTGCTGGCAGGGTGTTGAACCAGGAAGGCCCTGAAAAGAAGGATCATTGGCCTTGGGTAGTCCTGCAAGGGAACAGTGAAGGAGAGGTTGTTTGAATTCCTGGTTTATTGTGGGCCGCTATATGGTCTCAACAGTGCCTGTGATCCAGAGGTAGTAGGTCCAATGTTTGCTTTTTTGCTAGGATGCAGGTTTGATATTTAATTCTGCCAGATAGTTGGAGCCAGTTTGCGTGTTTGTAGACCTCCCCGCAGGATGTGTGTAAGGCGGTTTGCAGATATTTGAGACGATATGCCTTGTTTAGTGCTGTGGCGATGCGTGGGAGAACTGTGTCAGTGGCAGACCCGTGAGATCACAAGCCCATAGTCTATTATAGAGATTACTGAACTGTGAATGGCAGTGCTTAGGCTTCATCCGTGAGGCAGTTCTTATGTCTATAGAGCAGGCCTATGCGGGTATTCACAGGTTTTGCTGCGTAGTTGATATGTTCAGAGTATCCAAGTGTTGGGTCAAGAATCACCCCAAGATATTTAAATAGATGTACTTGTTCAAGGGTGGACCTTTGCTGTTTGAGATAGAGAGGTCTCTGTTTTTATCTTTGCTGTGGGTACCATGGAACAGCATTGATTTGGTTTTGCTGTAGTTGAGAATGAGCTTGTGGGATTTAAACCATGCCTCTACGCCAGTGAAGCTTTCTTGTAGTAGCAACTGAAGAAAGGAGGGGTCAGAGTGGGAGGTGAAGATGACAGCATCGCCGGCATGGAGTAGGATTTTTCTGAGCAAGATGGAGGCTGTTTAGGAAAATGCTGAAATGCATAGGACACAGGATGGATCCTTGTGGGACTCCTGTTCTGACCAAGAGGGATGTTGAGAGAGATTCACCAGTTTTACCTGCTGTGTTCGGTCACTGAGGTAGCTTTGAGACAAAGAGTTGTGTCTGGAGATAGACCTATGTAGAGATAGTTGTTGAGCAGCAGTGAATGGTTGCGGTGTCAAACGCCTTAGTTTGGTCGATGAAGGTGGCGCCAATGAGATCGCCTTTGGTTCAGGGCATTGTGGATGTAGGAGGTGAGCTCTAGGAGTGCCGTGGTCATGCTGTGGCCCTGTGAAATCCGTGTTGTTCTTGACATAGCAGGTTATACTTAGTAAGGTATTCCATCAGTTGGTCGGCAGCTATTCTTCCAGCGCTTTTGAGAGGGGGAGAATGGGATTGGTCTATAGTTGCTTGTAACAGATTTATCGCCACTTTTGTGGATAGGTGTCACCATCGCTGATTTTCATATTTGGGGAGCTGTGAGAGCATGAGAGATTTAAGGATTTTGGTGGGGGTGAGGACTTCACTGAGGGTAAGAGCTAGGAGTTTTAGATCGAGGCGTTGCTGCTTGATCTTGACTTTCCAAATACCGAAGGAGGTACTTTTTGTGATGTCCTTGGAGATGGCTTTGAGAGTAGAATGGATTTCCCTCCAAATTTCTGACTTTGACTGAGTCAATGGTATCTAGAGGGGATCAAAGAAAGTTGGCGGTAAAACATGGCTAAGGTTGATAAATGCTACATTAAAGGCATTTGCCACGGTGACTTGATCTGTGATGTGTGGCCTTCTAGGTGGACCATAGCGGGTGGGACTTTGTTTTTCCAGTTAGTTCCGTTAGGTTGGCCCAAAACTTATTTCCATCTTTCCAAGAGTTTGTTAGCACTCTTTGTTGTAGTAGGCCTTTTCATTTCGAATCGCAGACGGTACAGGCATTTCTTGCAGTTTTGAATTCTTGAGTATCTGCCCTGTTTCTGGTCAGCTTAGCATGTTGCCAGAGGTGATCCTGGGCCTTCATTTGCTCAAGGAGACCAAGGTTGAGCCAAGGTTGTTAACACCTTTAATGTTGCATTTCATGAGGGTGCATGTGCATTACCGGCCCGTGGTGAAGCTTTGGATGAAGTAGTCAGTGCAGTGTCCATGTCTGAGGCTGCATCTATAGGTGACCAGTCATGATCTCATAGGCATGTTTTAGCGGCCACAGGTGGCCAGGCAGTAGTTTTCTACTGTTGATGATTTTGGGGGTCTTAATGAATTTGTTAGACCATGAGAGTAGGACTGGTGAATGGTCACTTATACAGTTGAGGAGAACTGCTGTATGAGTAATGTGTTCAGGGTGGTTTGTAATAACCCAGTCCAGAAGAGTTGAGGTACCTGTTCTGTAGTTTACTCGGTGGGTGTTTTAACCATTTGGGAGAAATTGGCAGCTGTCAAGGCATGTTTATACTTATGTGCACTGGGGAAGACCAATTTACATTAAAGTCCCCAAGAAAGATAGTTTCAGATTTCTGATCTAGGGAGTGAATGACATCCAGTACGGAGTTCAGTCCTTGGTTGGTGAATTTGGGGGTACATAGACTGATGCCACCGTCAGTGTTTTATGGTGGGTCCCCAGACATATTTTGTGGCAAGAATCTTGATGTCTCTCGGGGTGAGGTATAGGTAGGGTGTGCCCGATTAGATCCTTCATACATTACTAATGACTTATAAGTTGGTATCTGAAGGAAGGACCACCCAAACCATCCTTAACAGACTGTGTTCCCATCCCAAAGGAAGCATACATCATACATGATGGTTCTTGTTTTTTAATTTCTTTTCATCCCTCCTGATCGCCCTCGTCGTTCCTCCTTCTTCAGGCTTGCTCATGCCACCCACCCCAACACCAAGTCTGCCCCTAGAGTGTCCCTGGTGACTTCTACCTTCCTCTCACCTCCGTGGAGCACCTTACTGTGGGGTCTACCCATGATTCCTGGACTGGGTGGCTGGGCGGCCGTCATCTAGGACCGCCGAGGGTGGTTTTCCTGTTTCTGTGGTTCCTTCCATCCCCCTGGGGTGCTGGCTCAGACAGGAACATGCTTACATGCTTGCCAAGTGCCTAACAGCGTCCTCCGCCCGACTCCCCATATAGGAGCCTACATTGCCCGAGTCGGTGCTTCACGGCTCTCACAGGCCGTCGGTGCGTTAAGCACCTCTGGTGACCCATCCCGAAGGAGGAGAGCATCCATTGGGACACTCAATCCTCCTTCCCCAGCTGACCCCAACAACCCGAGTCCATGCCGAACCGGGTTGCGGCGTGGTACAGGTGTGGCGCCCAGCACCTCAACCCTCAGCGCCACCGGCCGGCTTCATGGTTCTGTTTATTAAACATAGACTATTATTTCTTTAAGTCATGGATGTCGCGTTACTGTCATTACCTCTGTTATCCTCCACTCTACCCTCTTCCCTACTGTTTACATAATCCAGTCTATTGAACCCCATTTGGCATGAAACAGAGTTGCAGATACCATAACTGATTCCTATAATTTTAAATTATTAACTGAATTCTCAGTCATATAAAATAACTCTTCAGATGTATAATGCAGTTCTTGTATGGTTAACCTACAGCGTACATACCAGATATAAAATTTAAAACATACTAGGAATAGCCACAATGTCATTCTATCATGTTTGGTCCATAAAATGGCAAAATGCCCAAACACAAAATTTCTAGGGTCATATGGTAAAATGGGGATGTGGGCCATTTTTGTCTAAGTGTCTGCCAATACCCTGAATAAGGGGCATTCTAAAAATAAGTGTTTTGTCGTCTCCTCCGTTTGTGGGGCATGTATCTCTTGGGCAATTTCTTTCAGAAATCTTGCTTGTGCTTTAGATTCCCTCTCACATTTAGCGTCCATGTAAGGCTAACCATATGACATCCCACATAAAATGTGGAATACGTGGAGAAATTAACATCTTGCCAATTAAGAGCTTGTCCTGCAAGGGTACTTATCGAAAACAGCCGTTTCCTGAAAATATTTCTGAATCAAATATTCATACAGTTCTTTCCTAGTAAAGTTTATTATATGTTCCTTTGCTATACCTCATGTTTTAATATTTTCAAAGCAAACTTTGAAATTTTCGGGAGACGATAATAGACTTTTGCCTGGGTGTATTTGCATGTGGGCCATGATAAAAAAATAGGTCCCAGAGAATATAAAACCCAAAGTGTCCACCGTTTATTACTTAGAAACTGGAGGATGTAGGTTTAAATAAACAAACATGGTGAAAAAAAACGACTGGCTGCACCATTTTCAGGCCTCGATGTTTCTTATCCCGTATTAAGAGGCATCTTTTATGGGTTTAATCTGCTCCCCATATACAGGAAAAAAAACTATTCATTTCGTTTCCATGGACAGAGGAAGACTAAAAACTGTACTCTAGTAAAGAAAGATGTCTGTTCTGCTGTGTACCTTTCTTATTAACAGATCTATTGTGAACAAATACAGCAGTGCATTTAAACGGCAACCTTGCCAAACCCCCTTATTTTTACACTTTTGTCCCAACCAGCCATTACAATATGCTTGTTTTGTTGCCTTCTTGTAACATGTTTTAATCCATTCTATAAAGGTCAATGGTACCCATATAATTCTAAGCAACTCCATAAATATGCATGGCTTATGTTATCAAAGGCCCTGGCTTGATCTAAGTTAAAAATGAGGCCTGTGATATCCCCGTAGTCGCTGTATTATTTCGCGTAGCAATATGAGACAGTCTGTGGTCTTTCTATCTGGTATAGAACATGTTTGTGCTGTGTGTAATAGAACATCCACATTTGCAGAAGCCTGTTCATTAATTTCGTTAGTATTTTAAAATCTGTATTGAGCAGTGTTATTGGTCTCCAGTTTGATAAATCTGCTCTATCCCTTTTGTACATAAATATTACTAGGCCCTCATTCATACTTTCTGACAGTATCCCAGAGTCCAGTATTTCTTGTAAGACCCCAGTGAACTCCTGCAATAGTACCTTAAAAATGGTTTTATACAGTTCATAAGGCATCCCATCTTTTCAGGAGCAGTACCTGCTTTTGTTTGCACAAGACTAGCTGATACTTCTAGAGGTATATTTTTAGCCACTAGCATATCTTTGTTGTATATTGAAAGTTGTGGTACTATACTCTGGGCTAATCAAGATTTATGTGCATTTACTGATACTTCAGGTGGACCAAACAGCGTCTGAATATATTGCTCTGTGGCGGCATAATGTCCTCTTAGCTGTGTACCACTTCCCCATTGGTCTCATTATCTCTGCCATATATTTCTGTTGTCTTTGGTGGGTGCAAAATTGAAAAGGGTCCATAAAGGCTTTACCACCTGGGAACAAACCTAGCTCTGTGTCCAAGGATTTTAAGCGGTTATATTGTGTAGCATTCATTAGTTTCTTTATTTTGTTTAATTCTGAGGACTGTTCTGTTCCCCTGTGCAGCTTGAAAATGTAATTCAGGGTTTTAAATAATTGATTAGCAGTATTTTTCTTGGGACGATACTAACTGTGCGAAAAGTATTTATATAGATTTTCTAGAAGTGCTATGTTTGTTAAACACAGTGAGGCAAAGAGCTATGCATTTTCACAAAGATTTATCACTTTTATGAGGAAAATGCTAATCAATTTTAGAGTTAAATAAAACCCTGTAATTCTAGGAATTGCTTCCTATATTCTTGATATTTGTCAGATTTATATTTTCCATTAATTTTCCTATAATATGGAAATATTACTTAATATCCTTTTCTAGGAGCGTGGATATGTGGTTCATCCACTTCTTGGCATGTCCCCTACCACTTTAAATCTTGCGGAAGTCTTCAAGCTGGCTTCTCCCACCCACCCAGGTGGTATATACCTCGGCTCCGTCCCATGGCTAGATCTTCTTTTCCACTGGAAGATACAGGTTCCCTCGTGCTCTCAGCATTTTGTAAGCCTAGCTTTCAAATTGTTGGTTTTACAAAAATCAAACTTCGTTCGAGTTAGCGATCGCGGTTTCATCTCATCGACTATGGAGGAAAAATCTTCCCAGGATTTCGCTGGTGCCCTCTGGCCAGAAGATGTAATGCACCAATTCCCACCTCACGTGCGATTACTGCCTAGGTATCGGACATGACACCTCGGCATGCAGATTTTGTTTGGCCTTCCATCCCAACATCCTGGACAACCGCAAGGCATGCCTGAAGCTGGGGAGACTGGAAAGAAAACCGCAGGTGAAATCAAAAGGAGGCTAGGTGGGCGGTTTCGTGGCATGAGCTCCGCCGAGCAGCTCTGGAACAGATGAAGGCCTTGAGAGGAAGCAGCTCGTGCTTTGACCAATCGAAGCTTCTTCGTCCCGCTGAACCTAGGCTCCACCTTTACGGGCTCCTTCAGGAAGATGTGCCAGTCTCTCCCACTTGGGGTGAGGTGCCCTTCCGCTCTCGGAAGAGGAGAAGGACCCAGTGTCTTCGTCCCGACGGAGGCGCTCTTGGGACCGGGAGAGGTCTGAGTCCCAAGAATACACGGTTCGACTTCGGTTGAGACGTAACCCCAGCCGCTGGCTTTTCAACCTTTAAGTCTGGCCAAGAGACCGAGGAAGTGGCCGGACGATGTCGAATTATCCTTGACCCCATCAACCCCTTGTCGCTGGTTGTGCCGAAGACTTGTTGGAAAGGACTCGGTCCTAGTTTTTCCAGATGAGAACACACAGCCAGCTGGTGTCCCCATCAAGAAACGGTGCCGTGCCCCAGGTCTCACCGATCCCAATGTCTCGATTGACCGAGTTGGCCTCCCGATCTCGGTCTCGGTCTAGAACCCCTCAGCCAATCGACCAAGGAAGAGCCATAAGTACTCAAAAGAGCGACGCCACAGGTCCTCATCCTCCTCTGATGAGGAGAGGCTCCAGCGGAAACTCTGGCGCTATGAGACCTTATGTGGCAACAGCTGATCTTGACGGGCAGAAGCCGTCCGCCACCTACCCCAGCCATCACTTGGCTCTCACCTCCTAGGCAAGCCGACCCCTCGGAACCGAAACCCTTGGTTCTCCTCCTGTAGGTCCGGGCCATCTCCCGGTTAGGGCTACCCGGTCTCTCCACCGATTCGGTGGAGACACTGCCTAAACAGCCTGAGAGAGGCACCCTCAAAGAGCACCGACAGGACACGGGCTTCCTGGCGCCTATCGATAACAGTCACCCGGACTGCCCTCAGCAGATCGGTGACTTAGATGGTGAACAAAGCTGTATCACGACTCTTGGACTCTGGCGTCACCGACTTGCACTCACATCCTGGGATGATGAGTCGTTGGTCGCAGGGATGGAGGAAGACCCTTGCTGTTTCAGGGCACTCTCCACCTCATCTCCGATTCCACTGGAATGCCCGACCTATCCAGAAAAAAGCGAGTACCCCTCACCGGCGTTCTTAAGAGGGATACCCAGCGGAGGCCTTTCCAGTGGCTGAGGCCATAGTTGGCCTTGCCCTTGAACTTTGGCAGCGTCCTGCCTCCCGCCCACACCATCTGCCGCATGGCCCTGAAGTCTGGCAGTGCCCATTGGGTCCTGCAGGGTTCACAGAGCACCTTGGGCCGAGAGCCTGGTGACCGCCTCTGTGTTCAGGTGTGCTGGTAGTTCGGCTGACACTGACCGACACCGGACAAGGAGTCCAAGAACACGGACCACTCTGCTCGTAAGGTCTATGCGGCCTCTTCCTTGGGCTTCATCAGACCAGCTCGGCTGTCATTATGGCACACTTCTCTCATGCCCTTCTTGGGTCATTAGGCGAGGTCCTCCCTCATCTTCCACCAGACATGCAGACCACGGTCAAGCAGGTCCATGACCAGGGTCGTGCTGTTGCTAAACAACAGCTCCAGATGGCCTTGGATATCGGAGATTCTTGTGCCGCTCATTGGCAGCCGCGGTGGCCTCTGCGCGGGGCTTGGCAGGCTTTCCTCCAACCCGGCAGATACTCAGCATAAACTGCTGGCGTGCCCTTCCTGGGCACCGACTTGTTCGGTTCAAGAGTGGCGGTCATCTTCAGTGTATATAGCAGTCCACTGCCACGAAGGGACCCTGTCACGAGTTCCAAGCCATGCCGTTCGGCCTGTCATCGTCCCCTCAGGTCTTCACCAAATGCATTGCAGTGGTGGCGGTCCACCTTGGCGTTGAGGGTCAGAATCTACCCTTATCTCAACGACTGGCTTTTAGAAACATAGAATTTGATGGCAGATAAGGACAGCTTAGCCCACCTAGTCTGCCCATTTCCCTACCTAACGGATAAGCTGCAGATCCTACTTAACCAACAGCCTACTTCCTCCTACCCCCACACTTGCTTTATGTCTGTCCCATGCATTCTTGAATTCCCCACAGTTTTGACTCTCGACCTCCCCAGGAAAGCTGTTCCATGTATCCACAACCTCTCTGTGAAGAAATACTTCCTCACATTACATCTGAGCCATCCCCTCTATCTTCAAATTGTGCCCCTTGTTTTTGCACATCTCTTTTTCTGAAAGATGCTACCCTCTTGGACTTTGTTGATTCCTTGAGGTATTTGAAAGTTTCTATCATGTCCCCCTCTTCCTCCTTTCCTCGAGGCTATACATCTTTAGTTCCTTTAGTCTTTCTTCATATGTCTTCTGATGCAGACCCTGCATCATTTTGGTTACCCTCCTCTGGACAGCCTCCACCCTGTCTATGTTCTTTGCGGAGAGGGATCTCCAGAACTGTACACAGTACTCCAGATGTGGTCTTACCAGCTGTCTGTACAGAGGGCCAACAACTTCCTGTTTTCTACTGGTGATGCCTCTCCTATGCATTCCAGTATTCCCCAGCCCTCCTTACTGCCTTCTCACATTGCTGGCCCACCTTTAGGTCATCTGATATGACTGCCCCAGGTCCCTTTCCATTTTGTTGTTGTCAGTATCTCACCCCCATTGTGTACTCTTCCCTGGGTTTTTGTTTCCCAGGTGCATTACTTGCACTTCTTTGCATTAAATCTAAGCTGCCATACTTTTGACCATTCCTCCAACCTTGCCAAGTCCTTTTCATAATTTCCACGCCACCTTGTGTATCAACCCTGTTGCAGATCTTTGTGTCATCTGCAAAGAGACATACTTTCCTTCCAGTCCCTCTGCAATGTCACTTATAAAGACATTAAAAGGATTGGCCCCAGTACTGAACCCTGTGGTACCCCACTAGTAACCCTCCTTTCTACACTGTGGACTCCATTTACTATTACCACTGTGTCCTGTTGTCCAACCAGTGTTTTACCCAGGCTGCCACCCTAGGACCCACTCCCAGGCTGGCTAATTTGTTTATTAATCTTTTCTGTGGGACTGTGCCAGATGCCTTTCTAAAATCTAGGTAGGCCATGTCCACAGCCCTCCCTGGTCTACTGCTTTGGTCACCCAGTCAAAGAAATCAATTAGATTTGTCTGACATGACCTTCTGCTGTGAATCCATGCTGCCTTGGGTCCTGTGCCCCACTGGCCTCTAGATACTCAACAGTTCTTTCCTTCAGAAGTGATTCCATCATTTTCCAAACCACTGAGGTCAAACTGATAGGTCTGTAGTTTCCTGCTCTGTCTTGCTCCACTTTTGTGAAGGGAATCACATCCCCTCCTCCAGTCCCCAGGTACCACCCATCCTCCCATGATTTATTAAAAGGGTAGTCACTGGTGTTAACTAGTTCTCCCTTAGTTCTTTTAAAATTCTGTGGTGAATCCCATCAGGCCCCATTGCTTTATCCACCTTCAGTTTTAAGAGTTCTTCTGTGAAAGGACTAATACCAACCCCTATCCAGAGTGCTTCTGTTGATCAGATTAGGTATTTCCCCTGCTTTTCCATTGTAAATACTGAGCAGAAGTATTCGTTCAGTATCCCTGCTTTTTCTCTGTCACTCTCTGCCCATCCACCTTCCTCTTTATTCAGCCTGAATATCCCTGCCTTAGTCTTTCTTGCTCCCTAATGTACCTATAAAAGTTTTATCCCCCTTCTTAACGAGTTGGCTATCTTTTCCTCGGTTTGGGCCTTTCTGTTATTCTGACTGCCTTCCCCTTCTGCTTTAACTGGTACAGTTCTCTGTCCTGCTCCTTCTGTGTTTCCTTATACTTCCTGAATGCTATCTTTTTTCCCTTACCTTCCCGCCACTTCTTTTGAGAACCATAGTGGTTTTCTTTCATTTGATTTGTTTATTTGCTTCACACAAAGACTTGTTGCCTCTGTGATGGCGGTTTTGATGTTCCCCATTGTTGCTCCACCACCTTCTTGCCTTTTGCTAGTGCTTTTCTGAGGCACTCTCCCATTTTGACAAAATCAGCCTTCCTGAAGTTCAGTACCTTCACTTTTGTGTGGCTTGACTCTACAGATAAGTTTATCATGAACCACACTGTTTGGTGGTCGCTTGTTCCCAGATGGCTACCCACTTCAAGATCAGAGATCCTCTCTCCATCCCCATTTGAGAGTACCAGGTCTAAGATTGCTCTCTCCAGTGGGTTCCAAAACTAGCTGTCTGAGGCATGCCCTGTAAGGCATCAAGAATGGCCCTGCTCTTGGATGTGGCTGCAGCAAAGGTGCTCCAGTCAACATCTGGCATATTGAGGTCCCCATCAGCAATATCTCCCCATTCTCTGCCATCCCAAGGATGCCTTCTGTCATTTCCTTGTCCATTTCCTCCCCTGAGATGGGGGTCTGTATACAACCCCAGTGCTGATTGTGGAGCCATTTTCAGTCTCCAGGTTGACCCACAGTGCCTCCTCTCCTCCTGTTTACCCTTTAGTTCTGTTGCTTTTATCCCTTCCTTACGTGAGAGCCTCCTCCTCCTCTTCTTCCCTCCCTGTCTTTCCTGTAGATTGTGTACCCTGGTATGTTGACATCCCAGTCATGGTTCTCTGTGTACCATGTTTCTGTGACTGCCACAATATCCAGGCATCCCTCTTCCATCAAGGCAGGGCTTTTACCTAGACTATGGGCATTGGTACTCATTACCCTCCATTTTTTATGGCTTTATTTCTTTTGCCCCATCCTGTCTATACTGCCTTTGTCTTTTCTCCATTTACCCCTGCCCTTCTCCATATTGACTGCTCTATTTTGGTGTTTACCTCACTAATTACCCTGATTTTGTTTTGGGGGCACTAGATTTCCTTCTCCTCTTGAGTGCCTCCCCTTGGCTGGTTTAAATGCTTGCCACTGAAGCATTTAAACCCATCTCCTAGGATCCTGATTCCCTTCCAGGATAGATGCAGACCATCGCGCCTGTATAGGCCTCACATCCTCCAGGTAGAGCCCCAGTCCCCAATGAAGCCAGATTCCTGAGCTCTGCACCAGCTTTTCAACCAGTCATTGAATTCCATGGTGTGAGTGCCCTAGCCTCATCCATGCCATAAACAGGTAGCACTTCGAGAAAGTTACCATGTGTGCTACTTGTCTAAGGCCCCTCCCAAACTCCACAAACTCCTGTTGCTCTGCTCTGATCAATTCTCAGCCAGGTCATTGGTCCCTAGGTGGATAATGACATCCAGCTCCCTCCCCCTTGCCAGCTGCTCCCATGATCCTGAGGATTCGTTTTCTGTCCCTCTAAGCCTTGGCGCGGGCAGGCACCTTGCCTCCCTTTCCGCTCCCTTCCCAGTTCTACCCCATATAATTGAGTCCCCACCAGGAGTTATTCCTTCCTGTGGGGTCGGGGTCCACCTTCCTGTGGGTCTCTATTGTGGAGGTTCCCAGCATCCTCCTTGGTCTCCACTGCAGGTGCCTCCATAGAGAAACCATGCTCGCCAGAGTGGCGAATGAATTGTGGAGAGGGACAACTTGAAGGATGCGCCTCTGTTCCACCACTCTCCCTCCCTGAGCCCACCGTGGTCCAACCACTCCTCTTTCTTGGCAACCTCTGAGGTAGTGGCGGTGGCCTGGGTGGTTCCTGGGTGGGGAGCAGGTTTCGAATCCTTGCCAGGTCAGCATGGGACGAACAACCGCCTCCCTCAGACCAGAGAAGTGCCTGCAAATAGGGCAGCAATGCAGTTTCCAGAATGTCTCCTGAAAGACTGCTGCTCCACAGCCAGTGCATTGCACCCCCCACATGTCTGTGTCCTTCCAGTTACAGATGCTTTTTGTTTTTTGTTCTTGTTTTAGTGTGTGCAAGCTTGTGGTGTCTCTACCCCTATTCAGTGTGCTGTGCCTTTAAGGATATGAACAGGTGTATGTTGTTAGCAGTTTTGAGGAAGTGATGTCAGAGCCTCTGCTATAAAGGAAGTTTTAGCGCTTGGGGTGGGTGGGTGAGTGAGGGAAGGCTGGGTGGGAGTAAACCTATGTTGTCCAGAAACAATCACCTACAACTTTACCCTCCACCTCGGGGTGCCTTCCTCCTTTCAGACACCAATTTCACAAAGGCTAAGTAACAGGTCTAGTCACAACTGACTACAAATATCTCCCAGCTAGTTCCTGCTAGGCAAATTAAAGTTAAATCTAAGAAAAGTCCACTCCAAAACAGAATCAATACTAGTTACTTACACAGGTCCAAAAGTAATAATTCAGTTCAGTGTAGTCTGAAAATAACCTCCTTGATTCAAGGAAGCTGTGGCTGCTTTCTCCTCCTTGTCTTCAATGTGAGAAGGAGACTGCAATACCTCTGAGACAAAAAAACCTTTTCAGCAAAAAGAAATAAAATAGGGCAAACAGTAATTTTGCTTAGCCTAATGATAAAAAGTCACAAAAATTAAAACACCACCTGTAATAATTTCACAGAAGATATACCCTGTAAGAAATGCTTTGCTACAGAGAAAATAAAGCACTAACAGAAGATATACCTTGCAAAGACAATTTGAATCAGAAGATTACAGCAGTAATCTGTTAGCACACACTTGTAATAATGCAGCAGAAGGTATACCCAGCAACAGCAATGTGAATCAGAAAATAAAGCAATGAAATGTTAGCAACAAACAGTAACAATCCCTGTGAGTACAAAATAAAAACCATAACACAGTAAATCTGCCTAGCCAAAAGCCTTAACCCTTTTCCTTACTCTGGTAAGGTTCTTAGTTCTGTCATTTCAAGCAAGCTAGAAGGAAAGAGCTCAGGTGAAGCTAGCTGCCTTAACCAGCAAACCTCCACCTCCTGAAGGAGGAACCTGCTGTGGAAGGCTAGAAGTCCGGGATCTGGCCCTCCCAACCTGCTCCCAACTCGGCCTCCTGATCAATGAGGCCAAGTCGGAACTCATGCCCTCTCAGGTGATGGGCTTAATGGGGCAGTGCTCGACTTTTGTCAAGCCAGAGCTCAGCTCCCGGCGGACAGGGCAGAGTTCCCTCCTCCTTTGCCCAATCATTTCTTGTTGGGCACTTGTGCCCTGCCGGGACTTTCTCGCCTTCTGGGTTACATGGCGGCCGTGCACCTCAGTGATCATTGGGCGGTTGCACATCGCCCCCTCAATGGGAGTTGGCGCCCAGTGGACTCAGTGATATGGTCACTTCAACCAGCTGATCACTGTAACCCAGAAGATGTGGGCGCTCTCCAATGGTGGACTGACCCAGACCGGTTGCAGGAAGGGATCCCATTTGTCCGCCCTGAGACAACAATGCCCTCTATGGGCTGGGAGCCCATATGGGGACAACAGGCCCACGGGTTCTGGACCCCGAGGAATCCCAATGCCACATCAACCTGTTGGAGCTCAGAGCAATCAGACTGTCACTGTCAGCCTTCGCTCCTCAGCTCCGGGGTCAAGTGGTTCAAGTCCAGACTGACAATACCACGACCATGTACTACCTCAACAAACAGGCCAGTGCGCACTCCCATCAGCTGTGCAAGGAGGCGCTTCACATCTGGACCCTGTCGGCCCGGTTGGAGGCAGATCTCCTAGCCATCCATGTGGAGCCTCGAACCAGCTGGTGTATGCTGTCAGCCGATTAGGCCAGACATCCCACAAGGGGTCTCTACATCTAGAGGTAGCTTACAGCCTGTTCTCCCATTGGGAAAAACAATGGTGGACCTGTTTGCCTCCAGGAAAACACCAAGCTGAGGCTGTTTCATGCCCTCCCCCTCAGCAGGGCTGGCTGCAGGGATGCCTTCTCGAGGCCATGGACCCCATGCCTCCTCTATGCCTTCCTCCATTTCCTTGATCCACAAGGTGTTACTCAAGGTGAGGAGGAGAAGGCAAAGGTGATCCTGGTTGCCCCAGATTGGCCGCACCAGTTCTGGTACCCAGATCTTCTCAGCCTCAACTGCAGGCCTCTGGAGCTGCTTTGTACACACCGGACCTGATATCTCTGAACCAGGGAAGGTATTCCATCTGGACCTTCAATCTCTGCACCTCACAGCCTGGTACTTGGCGGCTAGAGGTTCCAGGCTCTGGGTCTTTCGAAGATGTCTACACTGTGTTAGAGGCATCTAGAAAGGAGTCGACCAGGAAATGTTATGCCTTCAAATGGAAGCGGTTTTCCATTTGGTGTCAGGTAAGGGTCTGGACCCTTATCCTGTTCTGTAGCTAACATTCTACCTTTGGTCTCTCTTCAAATGGGTGTCTATGGTTATCGACCCTTAGGGTGTGCACTGGCAGCCATTTCTGCTTACCGAGCGGCCGGTGAGCAGAAATGGCGAGGAGACAGTGGTTGGGTGCTTTTTCAAAGGCCTGGATCACATATCTAACATACTAACATACTAATTGCCAGCAGGTTAGGCCTACGGTCTATCGAGTCTGCTCGAACCTCAGATCCCTAGTTGGGTGCCGAGGCCCCCCTTGTGTTCCAGAAACCTCTATCATCCATCCCCACCCCCTGGGACAGGCCATCATCTGATACACTTTCTGTGTTTGTCCCACCCTCTTGAAGCCCTCCACTGTGGATCTCTGAACCAGCTCGCCAGGCAGTGCATTCCAAGGGTCCTACACCCTCTCAGTGAAAAACCTCCTCCTTTTCCCCTCACCTTCCAACTTCAAACCATGCCTCTGGTGATACCTCCCTGCTTTAGTCTAAAGATCCCTCCATGTTTACTCCTATTTATTCCCTTGAGGTACTTGAAGACCCCAATCATGTCCCCCCTCGCCTCCTCTCCTCCAATGAAAACAGGCAGAGCTCCTCAAGTCTGTCCTCATCGTCAAATCCCTAGTCCTCGTATCATCTTAGTTGCCTCCTCTGTACCCCTCCAGGAGCTGTATGTCTCTCTTCAAGTGTGGTCTCCAGTACTGTACACAGTACTCAAGGTGTGGTCTAACCAGTCCATTGTACAGCGCAGAATCACTTCCTTGCTCCCTAGAGGTGATCCCCTCACGATGCATCCCAACATCCTGTTTGCCTTGCTAGCCACCTCCTGCACTGCTCAGAGTTATTCATACATGCATCCACCATGACCCCTAGGTTTTTCCCTATTGAGGCCTCCAGTGCCTCCTCCCAGGGTGTACCTGTGTTTAGGGTTTCCCATGAATATAACACCTTGCACTTGGTGATATTGAAATTTAATTTCCATATGTGAGCCAAGCTTTCCAGGGTGTCCAGGTCCTTGCAGGCCAACCTCCCTCTTCTCCTCAACTACTGCTCCCATCTTGGAGTCATCAGCGAAGAGACTCATTTCACCCTGTACCCTCTCTGATGTCCAATATGTATGCATTAAACAGGATCGGACCCAGGACTGGCCCTGCGGTACCCATTACCAACCTCTCTAGGGTTCGAGTGCTCCCCACCGACCACTACTCTCTGGGTGTGTCCAGCTAGCCAGTTTTCAATCCATCTGACCATCAAAGGGCCTACTCCTAACCCCATCAGTTTTCCACCAGACCATTGTGGGGACAGAGTGAAACGCTTGCTGAAGTCCAAGAATAATACATCCACAGGCTTTCCCTGTCCAGTTCTGATGTTACCCATTCGTAGAACTCCACAAGATTGGTTTGACATGATCTACCTGGCACAAACCCATGTTGCTGACTATCCAGACCTCCCACCTCCTCCAAGTACACCCCAATTGTTCCTTTAGTATACTTTCCATTAATTTTCCCACCACCGAGGTCAAACTGATGGGTTTATAGTTACCTAGTACTTCCCTCCCTCCTCCCGGAGAAATGCTTGGAGTCTGCCAAGAAGTGTGGATGAACAACATATCAAGCTCCTAGAAGAACAGGTTACTCACCTGTAACAGTAGTTCTAGGAGTGGAGGCAGTATATCCCCTCTGGTGCATGAACCTCCACCTCCGTGGGATCTGTTGCTGGTTTGGCAAAGCTCATGGGCAAGCCATTCAACCCATGCACAAATTTGAGCTTTCACACTTGTTGTGGAAGACAGCCTTCCTGGTGGCTGTCACATCTGCCGGAAGGATAAAGGGGCTCAGGGCTTCGGTGAACTCCCTTATCTGGTCTTTCACAGGGACAAAATTGTCCTGCGCCCCCACCCGAAATTCCTTCCGAAGGTGGTGTCAGAGTTTCACCTTAACCAGGTGTTGACCTTCCGGTTTACTACCCCACTATACCTCGGACACCAAAAGCGAGCTCCATACCTTGGACCTGAGGCGTGTCTTCCTATTATAAGGAGAGGACGGCAGAAATTCAGGAGAGGTTCACCAGCTGTTTGTCACCTATGCTGAAGCTGCTTCTGCAGACCTGCAGCCAAACGGACCATTGCAAGGTGGATTACATCATGCATAGGTCTGTGCTATGAGTTGGTGGGCAAGGCCTCCCAGAGGATAAGAGCTCATTCTTCCTGCCATACTGCTGCATCGGTGGCTGCTTCCAGGGGCATCCCTATCCAGGAAATCTGCCAGGCTGCTTCCCGGAGTCAGCAAACACCTTCATTACCCACTACCACATCAAACTTGAGGTCACACGGGATGCTCATTTTGGGGCCTTGGTTCTCCAATCTTTTTTTTTCCCAAGTGGGGGTGTCGTCTTGCCTCCCTCCTCCCGGAGAAATGCTTGGAGTCTGCCAAGAAGTGTGGATGAACAACATATCCACGCTCCTAGAAGAACAGGTTACTCACCTGTAACAGTAGTTCTAGGAGTGGAGGCAGTATATCGCAGTGGTTTAAGGCTCTGAGCTGCAAATCTGGAGACCTAGGTTTGAATCCCACACCCCCCACTTGCATACTGTGTGACCCTGAGCAAGTCCTCCAACTTCCCTGTGCTCCCAGCTTGCCCTGTAAACATGCTTTCAGCTTAGTCGTCTCTCCTGGTTCAACAATTGGGAAAAGTGGTATATGTTGTTCATCCACACACACCCCCGACCTCCTGACAGGCGCTGAACTTTGCTTCCAGCAGGCTAAGATCTGGCGTCATGGGGTAGAGCGAGGTATATACCACTTGGGTGAGTGGGAGGAGCCAGCCTGAAGACTTCTGGCAAGATTTAAAGTGGAAGGGACATGCCAAGAAGTGTGGATGAGCAACATATATCACTCCTAGAACTACTGTTACAGGTGAGTAACCTGTTCTTTTGTATCTTCCACCACTCCCTACATGCTTCATACAGACATACCACTGATTTTCTCGCTTCCCACAGGGCTACAGTAAATCCATCTTCTACTGAGGGAAGCATAATTAGCTCAAGTTTAGCCTCCAGTAACCTGGTCCTCTGTGCATTATCTCATGGCTACCAACCGACTTCTATAATGGCATGATCTGATGGAGCAACTGTAGTGTTTTAGTTTTTAGCACCCTCAAGGAGTCTGACAAAAACAAAAATCTATCCTCATGGCTTTAGTACCATGAAAGAACGTTTTGTGGAGTTCCTGTTATGGCTAAGACATCTACCAATCCTGTCTGAATAAGCAAATCATTTAAACAATTAGCATCACAAAACATTTTCCTGTTCTAAGCCTTCTTTCCAGACAGATTCTACACAATTAAAATCACCTCAAAAAACGTATCTAGATGTAAATAGGTACGGCTGAATGGCTCAAATACTTCAATTCTCGCAGATTTGACTTGAGGAGCATACATATTTATAAATCGAGTTTGTAACCTACTTATTATCATATCTAACATCAGCACTCATCCTGGTATAATGTCCACTAGTTGGACTAGCTGGGCCGTCGGACTTTTCACAGCTATACCTACTCTAGTACACATGTCCTCCCCTACTGACCAGTAAGTAACCCCCCGTTTCCATCCTGCTGATGCCTGTTCTATTTCAACTTTCATATGCAAATGGATATCCTGAAGAAATACAATGTCCTGCCCCATTTTCAAATAAAGAATATATTAGTACTCTCTTCCTCTCCAACTGGATACTGTTTACATTAAGAGATGCTACACATTTTATACATTACAGTCATGCAAAGAAGAGTTATCAGGTACCACATACTGCTTGCCATCCTAATGCTTTAAACTAGGAACATTTTATTTTTCATAGCCCATTTCCTTGTCCCTTAACGTTTTTTTTTGTTTTGTTTTTAACAGTATCTAGGTACCCCACAGATTGTTCTGTCTCGGATGCCCCTTGACTGGGAGGATTGAGTGATGTAGAATCCGACTCTGTACTATGTCCTCTGAAATACCATGTACGCATTTTGCAGAGTATTTGTACTTGCTCAGCCACCGCTTTCCCAGTGTTCCTGGATCTCAGGCTACTACGCCTATTAGAGATTGTTGTAAAGGCCTCTTCTGGTGGCAAAGATGGTGGCATTGATGTACTGGATGTAGTTGAATCCTTCATTGAGTATCTCCTTCTATTACCACTGGGTCTGTCACAGGGCCCTAGTCCCTTGCATTGGTACTTCTGTTTCTTGTGCCGGAGGGTCCAGCTGTCCTACCCTAGCGGGGTCCCAAAGGGTGGGGTGGAGGCTTTTGTCTTTGGGCTGCATTGACCGCTGTACTAATATAAAAGTCCTGGATACAAAAATCTCCATTTGTTTTGTTTTGGGCTGCCCATGGGTAATCCATAAGAATGTACCTTTTCACACAAGGAGCACTTTGCTGGGTGGTGACAGACATTATATGCCCCAACTCACCACGCTGGACATTTAACTGTCTCACGTGTTCTGCTGAGCCACACTTGTAGCAATGGCGTGGTTGTCCTGGATGAAAAATAAAGCCTTTATCTCGCCCAAATAAAACAGCTAGGCAGATGATGTAGCCCTTCATCTGTTTGCATTAAGTTAACTATGTACCTCAACTCCCATTCCAGAAACCCTCTGTGTCCAGAATTGCTTCTGGATTCCCTTGGAGTTAGCATTTTCGTTCAAGCCAATATGTAATGTCCTTGATTTTGGCCCCTTCGTTTCTAAACAAAACCGTTATAACTTTAAGCGATTGTTTAGTAAGGAGGATAGCCTGGAAGTGGGACCATGCAGGATTGTTTTTAATAATGCATACTTCATCCAGAATCTGTTCAATATATCTGGTGTTCTGAAACTTGTATCGTAAGTATTATCCCCTGGTGTGTGAATCAGGACATATACCTGCTGGGAGAAAACCTAGCATTTTATTTTATTAGTACTTTGCCCATGTAGAATCTATCAGCCATGTTTTCTGTAGCCCCAAATACACTTAACCTTACAGCATTTCTTCTCTTTGCCAAGTGATTTTTGGAATAAGCGCTGGCATATGTGACCCACTGGGGCCGACAAACTAGGTTGCTCCACCACTTCCTCCATATGTGGCACTTGGTCTAACACTGCATCTACTGGGGCTTCCCCATCGCAGCTGGCAGCATATACTGCTTCTAGATATGTCTTCTATGGGGAATATGATATTGGGCTTTGGGAGGCTATGTGTCTCTGTTCCTCCCTTCCCCTATAAGCATATTGCTGTTTGTTTGTTTTGGGCTGTCAGTATTCAGTATCCCCAGAAATAATTGTAGGTTGTTCCTTGTGGGCTACTATGGCTTCCTGATTCTGTATTACCACCTCATTCTGTGGGTCATGCTCCGTATGTAGTTCCCACCACCCAGATACCCCAAGGATTACTATTTTGGGATTTGCAATCCATTGGCCCAATTCTCCTTCAAGGGCTTTCTTTGGTGACAAAGTGGCTTTTACTTCAGCCATTTTGCTGGCTGGGGTCTGAGGCGAGGATCGCATTGCTGCGGGTTCTGCATTTATTATGTCTTAAACACTTTAATTCTGGTACCTGATATGCCTGAAGGCGAATAGACCTTGGGCGTTTCCTCTTCTTGAGCTCCTCTTCAGCTAGTAACTGTGCCATCCGAAAATCTACGGTGGCTTCTTCCAAAATCCTCCGTTTACCTCTAGGCGATTTAGTGGTCCTTTGAGCCATAATCCTTTTCTGCAATGCCTTCAGGTACTGTGCACTCCTCCATGTTTACCCGCGATACGGTTTCTGCCATTTCCTCCTGGTCCAGCGAGCCTTCTAACACCATATGACTATCGTGACTCCTGCAATGTCTGACGGCGAATCTTAGTCTGAGAGTGCGATTTTAATGTGCTGACCACCTCCGGGTGCATCCCAGCATGCACCATTCCCTCGCTGGATGTGTGTTGCTGTGGGCTAGCTGACGCCATCCTCCTCCACCCGGCCTCCGCTCATCTGTGAACAGATGCGCACTTTCAGCTCCACAGCGCCACCTACCGAAAAGAGTAGGTGAATTTCCTGGTGTCCTGGCCAAATTTCCCTCATTCACTAAAAATACCACCAACAAAACAACCTGTTTCAAGATCAGTTGGTTACCATCTGTATCGCCCTCCCTGGTCATCCCTCAAAAGGGACTTATAGTCTCAGTGGGCCTACCGGTCAGCAAAATTCAGTAAATAAATACACACTGTTCCACTAGCCAGGCTACACTACATAGAAACATAGACTTTGGCGGCAGATAAGGACCACTTGGCCCACCCAGTCTGCCCATTTCCTTCCTATTGGATAAGCTGCAGATTCTAGTTAACCAACAGCCTACTTCTTGCAACCCCCACTACAATTGCCTTATGTTGGTCCCATGCATGTTTGAATTCCCCCACTGTTTTAGACCCAACAACCTCCCCAGGAAGGCGGTTCCATGCATCCACCACTCTCTCCGTGAAAAATAAAATTCCTCACATTACCCCTGACTGTCCCCCTCTATCTTTAAATTGTGCCCCTTGTTCTTACACATCTCTTTTCTGAAAATGCTACCTCCTGGACTTTGTTGATTCCCTTGAGGTACTTAAAGTTTTTATCATGTCCTTCTGTCCCTCCTTTCATCAAGGGTATACATATTAAGCGCTCTCAGTCTTTCTTCATATGGTTTCTGATGCAGACCCTGCACCATTTTAGTTGCCCTCCTCTGGACTGCTTCCATCCTGTCTATGTCTGCGTAGATGGGGTCTCAAAACTCACACAGTATTCCAGATGGGGTCTCACCAACTGTCTGTACAGAGGATAACCACTTCCCTTTTCTACTTGTGATGCCCCGTCCTATGCATCCCAGTATCCCCTGGCTCTCCTTACTGACTCTCACGTTGCTTACTCACCTTTAGGTCATCTGATAATGACTACCCCAAGTCCCTTTCCATTTTTGTTGTTGTTAGTACCTCCTGCTATTGTGTACTCTTCTCCTGGGTTTTGTTTCCCAGGTGCATTACTCTGCACTTCTTTGCATTGAATCTAAGTTGCCATATGTCTGACCATTCTTCCAACCTTGCCAAGTCCCTTCTCATCCTTTCTACCCCCTTGTGTCTCTGTTACAGATCTTTGTGTCATCTGCA
Organism: Neoceratodus forsteri; assembly: GCA_016271365.2. NCBI lineage: Eukaryota > Metazoa > Chordata > Ceratodontiformes > Ceratodontidae > Neoceratodus > Neoceratodus forsteri. The sequence goes on from CM057459.1 coordinate 343,327,357, forward strand.
AGAGGCATACCTTTCCTCAGACCCTCTGCAGTGTCACCTATAAAGATGTTAAAGAGGACTGGACCCAGTACTGAGCCCTGAGGTACTCACTAGTAATTCCCCTTTCTTTGGAATGTGTTTCCATTCAGTGTTACCTTCTGTGTCCTGTTGTGCAGCCAGTTTGCTCCCAGGCTACCACCCTGGAACCCACTCCCAAGCTGGCTAACTTGATTAGTCTTTTGTAGGGACTGTGTCAAATGCCTTGCAAAGTCTAGGTAGGCTATATCCACAGCCCCTCCTGGTCTATTACTTTGGTCACCCAGTCAAATAAATCAATTAGATTCGTCTGACATGACCTTCCTGCTGTAAATCCATGCTGCTTTGGGTCCTGTGCCCGCTGGCCTCTAGGTACTCAACAGTTCTTTCTTTCAGAAGTGATTCCATCATTTCCCTACCACTGAGATCAAACTTACAGGTCTGTAGTTTCCTGCTTCTGTCTTGCTCCCACTTTTGTGAAGGGAATCACATCTGCCCTCCTCCAGTCCTCAGGTACCACCCATCCTCCCATGATTTGTTAAAAGTGTGGTCAGTGGTGTCACTAGGTCCTCCCTAGTTCTTTTAGGATTCTGGGGTGAATCCCGTCAGGCCCCATTGCTTTGTCCACCTTGAGTTTTAGGAGTTCTTTCAGGACTCTTTCTTCTGTAAATGGACTGGTGTCAACCCCCTACCAGAGTGCTTCTATTGTCTGGTTCAGGTAACTCCTCCTCATCTTCTTTTGTGAATACTGAGCAAAGTATTCATTCAATATCTCTGCCTTTTCACTGTCTCCTCTGCCCTCCTCCTCTCCTTTATTAATCTTCACTATTCCTCCCTTAACCTTTCTATGCTCCTAATGTACCTATAAAGTTTTATCCCCTTCTTAACTGAGTTGGCTATTTTTCCTCGGTTTGGGCCTTTGCTATTCTGACTGCCTTCCCCACTTCTTTCTGCTTTAATTGATACAGATCTTCCTGGACATAAGTCTCCACCACTCATTCACACTATTGGGATCTGCGCCGGAGGCACTAGGACCCATCGGGAGCAAACTTTTTGCTGGAGGTCGGCGCCAGAGATGGCGCCCACGAAGGCAGCCCATGACTCTGGCTCATGCGGTAGCGACTATCTCGGCGTTGACCCTCAACCGCCTCAGTTCCTTTTCCGCCATCGAGTGCACTTCAGTGACAACGTCGCTTGCCTGTCGAGTCAAACTTCAAACTAGCAGCATAGTTTTCAGTTTTATTATTTTGTAGTATTATCTCGATACAGTATCGCTTAAATTTATTCTTATTTTTAAAATAAATACAATAAAGAAGTCTAAGCCTACCTTGACGGAGTCGACCATGAGCAGGTCAGGTGACGGTAGGGAGACTTATGAAAGCTGTTCAGTCAGTCGGGCTGGGTCCGGTCCGCCACCTTCTCCGGAGGGAGGGTCTGACAATGGTCAGTCCAGTGCCCGGGGATGGGCGGTCCCCGAAGCATAAAATAAGCGATCGCACTCTCGGCACCGTTCGGCCTCTAGCTCTTCTTGACCCGCCAGGTCTAAAGAGAAGGCATCACTCGAGGTCACCCTCTGATATGTCTGCGTAGGCGCTCGGTTATCGGGCTGGTGCGGTCTCCTCCTTTGGAGTCGCCAACCTCTGCTCCTGGTAGCCGGCCGGCCGACGTGGAGCCCTACCCGCCCGCAGGTAGGTCTTCAGATGAGCAGTTTCATCAGTGGGCGCTCTTGGCAGCAATGGGCTCTGAGGTTGGTTCGGCTACCTGCTCGATCTGTCGTGGGCGCCGGGCTCTGGGCGACCAGGTAGGCAGTTGGATCTTCCTGGTCGCGCGGCACCTTCTTGGTGCCATCGACTCCACGCTGGGTGTTCCTCCCTCACATGCCTGCAGCGCGAGGGCCACACCGATGCCCTTATCTCCTGCTCTTCTTCCTTCAAAACCTGTTTTGGAGTCTGGGAGTGTTTTGGCCCTCGGCATCGTGTGGCCTCTCGGCGCCCGTCCCGGCATCGATGCTGTGCTCAGCGCCATGCGGCTTCTCGGCGCCGCGGGCCTCGCAGCATCGTTCCGGTGTCGACGCCTCATCAGCCGGCGGCTCGGAGACTCTCTTTCACTTCTTCCTTCTTCCTCCTCTTCTGAATTTCATTCCTTTCCTGTCCATACAGTCCCTCCTGGACTGTCAGGAGATGACGTTGAGCCTGACCCAGACCTTCGGTTGGGTGATGAAGTGGATGAAGCAGGATCTATTACTGCTACAGAGCCTGTGGTCGAGGACCTATCCTTTAAGTCTCTGTTGAAAATCTGAGTTCCATACTTTCTCCAGACTACAGACATCGATCCTGGGAAATTGTTGAGACTCCAATATCTTCATGCCTCAGAGATCCCTCTGGTTTGACTCCTCCGAATCAGCCTTCATTCGAGGCGCTGTCTCAAATGGTATGGAATAATCCTGCTCTTACCCTTCGGTGGCTAAATCCATTGATAGGAAATATTCAGCCCCCAAGGATCGTCCCATTTTGGCATCTCAAGCCTTTGTGGATCCTATTGTAGTCCTGGCAGAGAATGATAAGGTCGTTCTTCCTCAAGCTACTACAGCTCGACCTATTAACAAAGAATCTCGTAAGATAGACACCTTAGGTAAGAGAGTCTTTGCTGCTTCTACTAAGTATCGTATTGCCAGTTACCAAGGCTATTTTTCTCAGTATGAGTATATCCTGTGGCATTCTATTAAACAGATGGTTGAAGCCCTAACGAAGTCGGATTCAAAGCAGAAGCTTCTTCAAACCATTACCAGAGGTATTGAATCTAATAACCAGCAGGTTAAAGCAGCCATGGATGCTTTTGACACTGCTTCCTGTTCAGTGACTGCTGGTATTTGCACCAGCGTCATTCCTGGCTGCGCACTTTGGGCTTTACGAATGACGCGCGAGCAACAGGTGATGGCATTGCCCTTTGACAGTGCATATCTTTTGGTCCTCAGGTGAGCAAGCTCTAGAAGCTACATAAAGACTAGGTCAGCCATTAAGCTGGCTCGGCCCCTCCTGCCCCTCTTGAGGGCATGCCAGTAAGCGACAGTTTCATACACCAGTCCTTTCAGGCAGAGGCAGAGGAAGTTTCAATAAGAACCAACCTGCCCAACCTCAAAGAGAGGCGCAACAAGCATAAAGGGCCCAAAGTGCCCAGCGCTACCTATGATGCGGCCCAAGTTCCATCTCAGCTGCCGAGGTGGACTTTTCCTCTCGGTGGGAGGTCATCTGATGCACTTCTACACCAGTGGAAGTCCATAACCTCAGACAAATGGGTCCTTCGGATAATTTGCGGTATTCACTCAATCTTGTGGAGACCCCTCCGGATCGTCCCAAGCGACAGTCCAGGCTGTCAACCCGTCAGTCAGACCTTCTAGCCACGAGATTGGGGCCTTCTGAACAACAGGGCAGTAGAAGTGGTGCCACTGCACCAATGAAACACGGGTTCTACTCCCATTACTTTCTGGTTCCAAAGAAGTCCGTCGGAATCGCCCATTCTAGATCTCAGAAAGCTAAACAAATTTCTCCCCAAGGAGAAATTCAAAATGATTCTCTGGGAACCCTGTTACCTCTGCTCCACCAACACGACTGGTTAGCCTCCCTAGATATGCAGGGCGCTTACCAGCACATTCCTGTTCACCCGAGGCATCACAAATTCCTGAGGTTTGTGGCTCTGGGACAGCACTATCAGTTCAGAGTCCTGCCCTTTGGGCTATCCTCGCGCACTGCGAGTTTTACAAAATGTTGTGCAGTTCTGCAGCACACCTCAGAAAGGTCGAATTCAGGTGTTTCCTTATCTGGACTGATTGGCTTCTAGCAAGTCCTTCCAGGCAAGGGACTCTGGACGCCGTGAAGGCGACCTCGCTCCTTCGTCCATGGGAGTTCTGCTCAACCTCAAGAAATCGCAACTGCATCCCTCCCAGAGGCTCCTTTTATAGGGACTCTTCTGGACACCTCCTTTGCGAAGGCTTTTCTTCCAGAAGACAGGAGGCGATATCCTTCAGATGGCCCGTCACTCCGGGAAAACAGCTCAGTCACAGCTCTCTCGATGCAACGGATGCTAGGCCTCTTGGCATCCTCAGTGTTCACTGTACCCCTAACACGTCTGCACATGAGAACTACCAGTGGATGCTCAGTACTCAGTGGTCCCCAACCACTCACCCGCAGTCCTATCTCATCAAGGTGACAGACACTTTAGAGGTCACTCACCTGGTGGTCTCAAGAGAGCAATCTCTTGGAGGGTATCCTTGCTCCTCTGGACCATCAGATCTCCATTACCACAGACGCATCCCTAATGAGGTGGGAGAGCTCACTGTCAGGCTCTCCACACTCAAGGTGCGTGGACTCAAGTCGAGTCCAGCTCCATAAGCGTCCTGGAAATGAGAGCCATCCTTTATGCGGTCCGAGCTTTGAAGGACATTCTGTGTCACAAGAACATTCTACTTCAAGCGGACAACAGAGCAGTGATGTATTACATCAACAAGCAGAGCGGGCTCACTCTTACCCCTTATGCAGAGAAGCAATGAGGGTATGGGAATGGTGCTTGGAGCACGAGGCTCTAATTCAAGCGGTGTATCTGCCAGGTGTTCAGAACGAACTGGCAGACCGTCTCAACAGAACAGAGACAGACCCTCACAGTGGTCTCCGACTCAACCATAGTTCAGTCACTATTCGAAGAGTGGAGAACTCCAGACCTGGACCTTTGCATCCCCACTCAGCATAAAACTGCCTCTCTTCTGCTCCAGAAATCCAGGGCCTGGCATTTTCTGTCAGGATGCGTTCAGGCTGTGGTGGACAAAACGCTTTCTTTACGCCTTCGCCTCTTCCTCTAATTCAGAGGGTACTCCTCAAGTTTGAATCCCAGGGGACAAAATGATTCTCATTGCTCCTTTTGGCCTCGCAGCTGTGGTTTCCACTGCTTAACAATATGTTGGCAGTTCCTCTGAGACCACTTCCTGCAGATGAACCTTTTGACTCAGGGACCGGTGGTCCATCTCAACCTGAGATCACTTCACCTTCACGCTTGGCTCCTGAAGAGGTAGAAGTAAACCAGTTCAATGTCTCGAAGAGTTTCAGATATTCTTCTGGCTGCCGGAAGCCAGCCACTCGGAGACTTACACAGCCAAGTGGGCGTTTTTGCTCTGGTGTGCAAAGTCCTCTTTGAATCCCTTTTCCTGTCCACCAGATAAGGTTTTGGAGTACCTTTGGACCTCTCAAATTGGGTGTGCAGTACTCTACAGTCAAAGTTCATCTTAGTGCCATTTCAGCGTATCATGAGCCCATTATTTCCTTAACTCTAGCTCAGTTACCTATGGTTAAGAGGTTTCTTAAAGAATTCTGCATACCAGACCTCCTACAAGGCGTCCAGTTGCAGCCTGGGACATTAATCTTGTGCTAGACATGCTCCTCGAAACCTTCGAACCTCTGGCTACTTGTGAGCTAAAATTTCTCACTTGGAAGACTGCCTTCCTAGTGGCCATTACCTCAACCCATGAGGTCTCTGAGATACATGCCCTGGTCACAGACCCTCCATATACTGTGTTCCATAAGAACAAAGTAGTTCTTCGTACTCATCCTAAATTTCTTCCTACGGTTGTGTCAGAATTTCATCTAAACCAACCTTTGGTCCTTCCCTCTTATTTTGCGGACTTCCAAAATGAAGAGGCGTTCTCTTCATTCTTTGGATGTTAAGAGGGCCTTGCGTTTTTATCTAGATAGAACCAAGGATTTTATAAAAGCTCAGCAACTGTTGTTTCCTTCAGTGAGACCCGGCTGGGTCAACCTGTCTATCAGATGTATCTCATCATGGCTAGTGGCGTGCCGTCACTGCTATTCCATGCTGGAGTTAAGTTGGAGGATAGAGTTTCGCTCACTCTACCAAAGCGGTCAGGCATCACTAGGGAATCCGCAATGTGCCCATTGCAGACATCTGCACGCGGCCACCTGGAGCTCAGTGCATACTTCATTAAACATTATGCACTAGATGTCCATGCCAGACGACATTCTTCCTTTGGCAGAGCCATCCTCAATGGACTTCTGTCCTAAAAGCGTGAGCTCTTGGTCTCTCCCTGCACGCCCTCTCGGGATTATTAGCTCGGTACTCTCAATAGTGTGAATGAGTGGTGGAGACTTATGTCCAGGAAGATATGAAAATTACATTACCTACGTAATTCTTGATCTTCTTAGATCTCCACCACTCATCCTACCCTCCCCTCCATCCCCAGGCTCACCTTTCTTGTTGGTCTTCACTCCCTCAAATCTTTAGGCGTAGAAGACTTCTTTATTGACCCTTCTTACAGGTCGCCCGGACTATCTTATGTCCGGTTTTAGGATTGACTACTCTTCTAGGTTAGTTACGCTGCACCTCCTTGGTAAAAAGGAACTGAGGCGGTTGGAGGGTCGGCCTTGAGATAGTTGTTACCCTTGCAGTTAGGGCTGGCTCGACCCTCAACAAAAGTTTGCTCGATGGGTCCTAGTGCCTCTGGCGCAGATCCCAATAGTGTGAATGAGTGGTGGAGACTCGTCCAAGAAGATCAAGAATTACGGTAGGTACGTAATTTTCATTTCCCTGTCGTGCTCTCCTGTGATTCCTTATACTTTTGAATGCAGCCTTTTCTCTCTTAACCTTCCCTGCCACCTCTTTGAGAACCATAGGGTTTTTACTCTGCTTTGTTTTCTTTATTTGTTTCACACAGAGGCTTGTTGCCTCTATGATAGCAGTTTGATTTTCTCCATTGTTCTTCCACCCCTCCTTTTGGCCATTTGCTAGTGCATTTCTCAGGTATTCACCCATTTTGCCAAAGTCGGCCCTTCTAAAGTCCAGTATCCTTGTTTTGTATGGCTTGTCTCCATGGTTGTGCTTATTGTGAAGCACACTGTGCAGTGGTCACTTGTTCCCAGATGTCTACTGACTTCAAATTTGTGATCCCTCTCCATTTGAGAGTACTAGGTCTAGTATTGCTCCCTTCCGGTGGGTTCCAACACTAGCTGTCTAAGGCCTGCCCCTGCAGGGCATCGAGAATGACCCTGCTCTTGGATATGTTTGCAGTACATGTCATCCAGTTAACATCTGGCATATTCAGGTCCCCCATCAACAGTATCTCCCCTTTTCAGCCATTTTGAGAATGTCCTCCATCATTTTCTTGTCTTCCTCCCCTTGAGACAGGGGTCTGTATACAACCCTGTGCAGATTGTGATGCCATTCCCTGTCTCCAAGGTGACCCAGAGTGCCTCTTGTCCTCCTTTTACTTTTTAGTTCTGTAGCTTTGATCCTTCCCTTACGTATAGAGCTACTCCTCCTCTTTTACCCTCCCTGTCCCTTCTGTAGACTGTATACCCGGTATGTTGACATCCCAGTCATGGTTCTCGTGTACCTTGTTTCTGTGACTGCCACAATATCCAATTTTCATCTTCCATCAGGGCTACTAGCTCAGGAAGCTTGTTTCCCAGACTATGGGCATTGGTACTCATTGCCCTCCATTTAATGTTGGCTTTATCCTTTTTCCCCATCCCTGCTCTTATTGCCCTTGTCTGTTTTTCCATTTACCTCTGTCCTGCTCTCTGTTGAGCTCTGTACCTCAGTGTTTACCTTACTCCTGCCTCTTATCAGCACCTCCCCTTGGCTGGTTTAAAAGCTTGCCAAGGAAGCATTAAACCTGTCACTTGGAGCTTGGTTCCTTCATGGACAGATGCAGACCATCATGCCAGTATAGACCTTCATCTATCAGGGTACCTCCAGTCCCCAATGAAGCCAAAGCCCTGTGCTCTGCAGCTCTGCACCAGTTTTGCAACCATTCATTAAACTGCATGATGTGCAGTACCCTAGCCTCACCCCTGCCATGGACTGGCAGCACCTCTGAGAAGGTAACTGTGCTTTCTACCTGTCTGAGGTCCCTCCCAACTCCACAAATTCATCCTGCACTGCACTGATTCCATGCCTAGCTAGGTCATTTGTCCCAAGGTGACAATGATATCTAGTTCCTCTCCTGTGATGCTGCATCTGCAATTGTGAGGATTCGCTTTTTGTCCCTCAAGCCATGGCACCAGGCAGGCACCATCTTCCTCTCCTCTCCCTTCCCCAGTTCTACCCCCTAACAATTGAGTTCCTATCAGAAGCTGTTTCTTTCCTGTGGTGTCCCTTGCCACCCTTTTGTGGGTCTCCTTGTGGATGTCCTCAGCATTCTTCTTGGTCTCCACTGAGGGTGCCATCATGAGGAACCTTGCTCTGCCAGACTGGCGAATGATTTGTGTAGAGGTACAACTAGGGGCTTCGCCTCTGTTCCACCACCCGCACCTCCCAGAACCCACTGTGGCCCAACTACTCTTCATACTTGGCAACCTCTGAGGCAGTGGTTGTGGCAGTGGTGCTCATTGGGTGGAGGAGGCCTCCTTAGTCCTTGCCAGTTCAGCCTGGAGGTGGGCAGTCTCCTCCCTCAGAGCTGACAGTTGCCTGCAAATGGGACAGCAGCGCAGTTTCCAGAATGTCTCCCGGAAAACTGCTGCCCCACAGCCAGTGCATTGCACCACTCCCACATGTACCTCTCCTTATAACATACAATATGTAATATATATAATTATTTTTTTTTTTTTTTTGGTGGTGTGTACTTACCTTTTATGCACTGTGATGGGTTATTAAGAATATGACAGTTCTGCCCCAAGACCTGTTGAGGAAGTGATGTCAGAACTTTGGTTATAAAGGAAATGTCACGCCTGGGAAGGGCTGGGTAGTCCACAACCACAGGTGACTGTTAGAAACAATCAATACACCACTGCTCCACCACCCTGGTGAGTACTGCCCTTTATAGTAATTCAACTAACCTCCAGTAACTTATTTAAAAATAGTTTAACTATCACAAACTCCTACGCACCAGTAAATTATTTAAAATAGTTTCTATCCCAAAATCCTAGTAGTCAATCCAGCTACCCCAAGGACAACAAAATGCAGTATTCAAACCCTTGTGAAGTTACTTCCAAGATAAGCAAGTTTGCAAGCTCCTTTTCAATTCCTCAGCCTCCAGGGTAGTTAATTTCACCTCCCACAGAACTGAGCAAAATGCACGTTGTTGCAGATATCAAGTGCAATATAGAATTTCTCACAGAGCTCACAGCTGAATAAAGAAGCAGTGTCCTTCCAGGTCAAGAAGATGTGCTTTGTTACATCCTCCATTGGACTCTCCAGTACAATGGGTCCAGACTACTGGATGAACTAGATCAGTTAGTGCTGGTTTCCTCCCAGTCTGCAAAGTACTCCAGTGGTGTATTGACCCCTGAACCTGCTGCCAGGGGTCCCATTCCAGACCCCTGCAAATTCTCACCACGGATGCTTCCAGTTTGGGCTGGGGATCTCATCTGGTCCCATTCAAATGCAGGGCTCTTGGTCCCAGATTAAAACCTCCTGCATATCAGTGTCCTGGAGATGCAGGCGGTTCTGTATGCTATGCAGGCCTTCGAGAACCATCTTCTTCCGGATCAGCCGTTGATTCCTCCAACAACCTCAGTGTGTAGTGTATTACATAAACAAGCGGGGAGGGGATCATTCATGCCTCCTTTGCAGGAGGCCTCGAGAGTGTGGTACTGGGTGTTGGACCACGGCCTAACTCTGTCGGTTGTTCATGTCCGGGGTGTTAAACACTCTAGTGTAATGTCTCAGTCAGGCGCGGTCCAGCATGCCAGTAGGAGCTTCCCTCATCCGTTGCAGAAGATCTGTGCAAAGATGGAGTCATCCAGAGTTGGTCCTTTTGCGTCCCCACTCAATCCAAAACTGACCAATTTCTGCTCGCTAGATCCAGGGCCTGGAGATTTCTGGTGAGATGCATTATCCCTCACCTGGATCGGTAGGTTCCTTTACACCTCCCTCCATTTTCTCTGATTCAGAGGGTGCTCATCAAACTGCAGATGGAGGGCCAGCATGATTCTGGTGGCTCTATTCTGGCCTCATCAGATATGGTTTCCATTATTACAGCAGCTGGCAGAGGAACCTCCAGTCCCTCTCCTGTCTGCAGGAACCTGCTGACCCAGGCTCAGGGAACCCTGGTCCATCGGCTCAGAGAACCCTGGTCCATCCCAACCTCAGATCCTTCCAGCTGCATGTTTGGCTCCTGAGAATGTAGCCATTGCAAGATATGGGGTTCCCAACAGGGTAGTGTATGTTCTAGTGGCGCTCGAGACACCACTCACCGAGCCACTTATGCCATGAAGTGGAAGGTTTGCCATCTGGGCTGCCAAACATAATCTGGACCCTTTCACTTGTCTGGTGAACCAGATTCTGGACTACCTGTTATCGCTATCTGATACAGGTCTCAGTACTTCTCCTCAAGGTGCACCTTTTGGCTATCTCAGCCTTTTATGAGCCAGTGGCTGACCGCACCATAGCTCAGCTGGATGTTTCCTGTACTTTCTTGAGGGGCTTCCTGCGTCCTGAAACCTCCAATCTGTTCCCTGTCCCAGCTTGAGATCTGAATTTTGTTTTGGAGAAGTTGACCCTGTCTCCTTTTGAGCCAGCGTGTCTTGAGCTACACTTCCTTTCTTGGAAAGCATTATTTTTGGTTGCTATTACTTCTGCTTGAAGGATTTCTGAGCTTCAGCCCTCTGGTGCGAGGAACTTATTTGATTTTCACAGAGACAGGATGACTTTGCACACAAACCCTAAGTTTCTCCTAAGGTGGTGTCTGAGTTTACCTTCAACCAGTCTATCCACCTCCTGTTTATTTTCCTGAGCGTGTCAATCCGGGGAGCACTGCTCCATCGTTAGATGCGCCAGAACTTATAGTATTACCTGCTCAGAACCAAGGTATGTAAAAGTTCAAGCAGTTGTTTCTTTCACCCAGGAAGAGATGGTTTTCAGGTTTCTAAACAATGTTTGTCTAAATGGTCAGCAAATTGCATTGTGTTGTGCTACAACAAGTAATGCAAGGAGTTGCCTGGAGTGGTAAAGCTCATTCCACAAGAGAAATGGCTGCCTCTGTGGCCTGTTTTCCTGGGGTCTCAACCGCTGACATTTGCGTGGCTGCCACCTGGAGTACTGTCCATACTTTCACCAAGCACTACAGTCTGGATATTGCCTAAGAGACCGTGCAGGATTTGGCAGGGCTGTGCTGCAGGGCCTCCTGTCTTAAGTTTTTTTTTTTTGGCCTTCCTCCCAGACTGTCTACCTGCACCTGTAACTGCTTGGGACTTGTTCCTCTGATGTGACCTGATGATTGAGATACCACGAAGAAGATAGAACAGTTACATAAGAACTTACCATAACAGTAGATCTTCAAGGGATCTCAGTCATCATGTCTGTCTTCCCTCCACCGTACCCTTTTGGAGGGCTCTTTTCTGGAATTGGCAGTCTGGTGTATCCAGCCTTTCTTATTGGCCTAGGCATCTCTCTCCCTCTCTGGCTCGCTCTCTCTCCCTCATTCCCCATGGCGAGTTGTGCTCCCTTTGTCTCCAGGGGCGGAGAACTGAGGAGGAAGTGGGGCCGCTCATGCGTTTATAGGGTTGGTGATGTTGGCGAAACAGCGTCAGCGTAGTGCCCCAGTTGTACTGCTGAAAATCTTCCATGTGGTTCTTGCTTCACTGATGGTGAAGTTCCTACGGTGTGACCTGATGACTGAGATCCCGTTGAAGATTTTCTGTTATGGTAAGTTCTTATGTAACTGTTCTTTCCTGGCACAGACATAGCACTTTGCTTTTAGTCACAAAGAAAGACTGACACGCAGTACCCTGCTCCATCTGTCAAGTCACAATACTGTACTACAGAGGCAGGAACTGATTCTGTCATAATCATGGCATCTCATGATCGCACTAGGGCCCCTAAGCGTGATGAGTACTCGACCTTCTGACAGAGAATCCATACGATTGGATGTAGTGAACAAACATATTCATGCCTCTGCCACATTGGGTAAAAGCTGTAAATTACCAGGCTTACATGATTAAGTATCGGAATGATGTCGAAATCTGTCCTGACTACTTTTCAGACTTTCCCTCATAGCCCTGCAAAGGCAGAACTTAGTAAAGCCACATTGGCTGGTACTGATGCTGGAAAACCTCTATTACAGTCAGTGTATGTTGCTGATGCTTCTGGCAGGGTTGATGCCTCTGGCACTTGCCTAAGGAAATGTTCTTGGCTCTAAATGGCTGTATTTTTGCTGCTGACACACAGCAATCTGTACTGAATGTCATTTAGGGGTGCCAAGTTATTCGGGACAGATGTGGATAATGCACTAAAATATCTTTAAACATCCAAAATGACTCTTGAGGCCTGTAAGTCCTTGACCATGCAAATTCAAGAGAGCATGATGAGGGTGCATGTCATAGGTCTGCAGGCCATGAGGCCCTGATTGCCGTCCACAGTATTGTGGTCGAGGAGGTGGTCTCCTCTGGGTCCCTCCACCACTGGTGGCCACTGCAAGGTGACCAGAAGTTCCAGTTCAGGTGGCTCTGCTGCCTGAAACCTTCTGACTCCCACTTTATCTCCGCCTCTGTAGCCTCCAGGGGTACAAAGGGAGGATCTCCTTCCCTGCTAAAATTAAGGGAGAACACAATGGACTAGTGGGTTCTGGAAATAGTACAGAAAAGCAATACCCTGGAGTTATCAAACCTCCAGTGTGCCCTCCACCTCCTTCTTACTATCCTATGGGCCCTTGGCCTTCTGAGAAGAAGTAGTACTGTCCCTACTTCTAAAAGCAATCAAATGTCTCCCTCCTAGGAATGGAACAGAGGATTTTATTCCAGATATTTTCTGGTCCCCAGCTCCACAGGAGACCTGCAACTGGTATTGGACCTCACAGACTTGAACAAATTAGTCGAATACAAAATGTTTGAATGGTGTCTCATCAGGCTGTTATCCCCCTACTACAAAAAGAGGATTGGATGTGTGATCTGAACATGAAGAACACTTACCTTCATATTAAAATCTGACATTGCCACAGGCAGTACCTCTGCTTTATGCTGGAGGACAGCCATTATCGGTTCGAATCTTGCCCTTTGGCTTATACTCAGCACCGAGTATTTACCAAATGCTTCACAGTTGTGGCAGCAGGTCTTGAATTGAGGGCTTTCTTCTTCTCTTATCTGGACAACTGGCTCCTGCAAACTTGTCCAGGGAAGTAGTTCAGTACACAGTGTCCAGAACTCAGCAATTTTTGAGGATCCAGGCGTCATGGTCAGTGTCCCAAGAGCCATCCTTTTTCCCCGCCAGTGCCTCCTGTACATTGGTGCTGTACAGGACATGACAGTGGGCAGTGCCTTTCAGCCTACAGACAGATGCGGAGGTCCTGGTTGTCTAAGCCTTTTGGTACATATCAGTCATTATGTGTCTGCCAGGTCAGTGCTTCATTTCCTGGGTCTTAAGTCAGCTGCCATTGTGACAGTCTCATTGGCCTGCATCCATGTGAGAATCCGCAATGGATACTTGGTATGATGGGATCAGCTGGCCAGATGAATTGGAACAGATGGCTCTCATCACGTCTCCTCTCTGAAGTCACTTCTGTGTTGGATTGAACCCCTGTACCTGTTGCAGGGCATCCTTTTCCTCCCCAACACTGGTGCAATGGATAGCTCTGGGTTAGGATGGATGGATTGCCTACCTCACAAGTGATAAGTGGCATACTCTAAGTCAGGACATTATTTGTCCTGTTCATAAAACATATTTTAAATTGTAAACCTTTTTAATTAGTTATTTTGTAAAGATGAAAATCTCATTGTTTCTGTTTGATTTCACTGCTCTGTTTTAAGCGCAGGAGAGGCTATTGTGATGTCATCAAGCACTGTAGCTACTCTCCCGTTAAGTAAAGGTTCCATTTGGAACTGTGCAAAGTGGAGATACATGCTGATGATGCATCCAACATTGAGATAAATGATTTATCTTTTTATTTTTGTATTATGCTCTTTATTCCACCCCCTTTACCAGCCTATCCGTCCACTCCTTGGGCAGCCAGGCCTGTCTACACGCACCTCCATCTACCGTCCGTGGCCCAGGTGCCTGTTAACACCCCCAGGGAGTGTCTGGAGGGCCGCTCTTGAGCACTCCTGCCAGCCTCTGTTTGGGCGTGAACCTGGGTCGCCAGTGTGCGGCGATCCCCTCACCTGACGTCCAGGGCCAACCAAATGATTTATCTTAATTCAGAATTAGTGATGAAAATAATGACTTTATTGTGTTTCACTCTTACCTACAATATATAAACATATATGAAAAAAGCATTCAGTTTTTCAGTGAAAAGCTTGGCAAATGTTTTCTTCTCTGGCAGTTTTATTGGTACAGTACAGGCTTATGTAATTCAGAGTCCATAGTATGGGTGATAGCAAGACTGCTTCAGTTAGTGCATGAAAAAAGTGATTGAAATGTCAGATTTATATTAAAGCTCCGATTGTTGGGCATCTGCTTAATTATGATGACTCTCTCTTACAGCAGCATTTATAATAATGAAAGTTTTAAAAACATTTCTGTGTAATCCAACCGTGCAAGAAAAACATGCTTTGCATGCGTAGTAAGTTAAGGTACTGTATTACTAACATACTAAAATGCCAGCAGAATAGGCCTAATGGTCTTTCGAGTCTGCCGATTGGTCAGCCCCACCCTGGGTGCTGACGCTGCCCTACGCCTTCTCTGGCTTCTCCTTCCCAGTTCGGATATTCTTGCTGCATTGGATTTGCTTCCAGAACCCTTCCCTTGTACCTGTCCCAGCCCTCTTGAACCCTCCACCGTCTCTGCCTCCACCAGCCCCCTAGGTAGTGCATTCCATGGCTCCACCACTCTCTCAGTGAAGTAGCACCTCCTCCTTTCTCCCTGAATCTTCCCCTCCAGCTTCCACCCATGCCCTCTAGTGGCCCCTCCTCCTTCCTTGAAGCACCCTGACTGTTCCTCCCTATTTACCCTCTTCATGTACTTAAAGACCTCTATCATGTCCCCGGTCCCTTCTCTCTTCCAATGTGACACATTTAGCTCTTTGAGCCTCTCCTCATAGGTCCTGTCCCCAAGCCCCAAATCATTTTGGTTGCCCTCCTCAGGACCCTCTCCAGGAGTTTAATGTCCCTCTTTAAGTGTGGCCTCCAAAACTGCACACAGTACTCAAGGTGTGGCCTCACCAAGCAGTTATACAGAGGGAGCATCACTTCCCTCCTTCTGGAGGTGATCCCCTAGCGATGCATCCCAGCATCCTGTTGGCCTTGGCTGCCCTCCTACAAGTCTCCGAGTTGTTCATTTGACATCCACCACCACCCCCAGGTCCCTCTCAGCCATCGAGACTTAGCATTTCCCCGGTGTACACTTGGCCGGGTTTCTGGCCCCAGGTGGAGTACCTTGCATTTCCCTGCATTGAACCTCAGCTTCCACTTTCTAGACCATATTCCACAGCCTCCAGGTCCCCTGTAGGGCCACCCTCCCTCCTCCCCATCCACCACCGCCCCCAGTTTGAGTCATCTGCAAAGAGACTCATCTCCTCCCTGATTTCTGTCCTTATGTCAGAGGCGTAGGCGTTGAACAGGAGGGACCAAGGACTGATCCTGTGGGACCCCACTAATGACCCTCTTTGGGGATGAGACTATCCCGCCAACTCGACCCTCTGGGTCCGGTCATGGAGCCAATTGCCTATCCATCTGATCATCTGGTTCCCCACCCCATGTCTCCCAGCTTATCCAACAGGCCCATGTGAGGAACAGAGTCAAATGCCTTGCTGAAGTCTAGAAAGAGGCGCCCACTGGTCTACCAAGGTCCAAGGCACTCGTCACCCAGTCATAGAACTCCACAAGGTTTGACTGACATGATTTCCCCGAGACGAATCCATGCTGTCTATTGTCCAGGCACCCTGACTTTTCCAGGTCCCCCAGCCTCTTCTTGACAATGCCCTCCATCACCTTGCCCACCACCGATGTCAGGCTGACAGGCCTGTAGTTCTCTGCCTCCCTTGATCCCCCCTTGTGGATAGGCATGATAGCGCCCACCTTCCAGTCCTGGGGCACCCACCCTGTCCTCAGGAGATGGTGAAAAGCTCCGCCACGGGTTTCGCCAGGAGATCCACAAGTTCCTTCAGCACTCTGGGATATAATTTATCCGGCCCGGTGCTTTCTCCATCTTAAGGGAGCTGAGGGCTTCCCTCACTCTCTCTGCTGTATTGTGTAAGCTCCAGTTAAAGCCTCGTTTTTGCAATTGCTGCTTTATAACCCGATCTCTTTAGATGGTAACCCTGTCAAAAGCAGTATTTAAGGGTTACATACTTTCCCCATGGTTTCTGTCACAAAGATGGAGATTAAGATTCTTTCCTTCTGGGAAGTTGGGCACAATGCTGAAGGTATTTCAGTAGTCCCTCTTGATAATAAGCACTTTCAGAGTCAGCCGAGTGGTTCGCTGTAGTGAGGTTTCACTGTAGCAAGCTTCTGATATACAAGCAATGAGACATAACAGGGTGTGCATTAAGGTGGTGTAATAGCATGCCCTCAGGTGCATTGTTAGGCATGAAGTGCAACTAAGCTGTTAAATGCACTTGAGAAGTGCGATTATATCACCACAATGGTACACGCTGGAGTCTCTTATTGCACTAAGAATGCCATTTAAATACTTGACTTAAATGAAAATAAAGAAGAAATTATTTCAGAAAGATAAAGAATAGGATCATTCATTGAAATATGGTTCCATTTTAACTTTGAACACAAAAAGTCATCCATATTCTGGTTGGGGGCAGTGAAATCGCTAAAAGGCAATAAAACTGCCAGGTATTGTGGGTCTTCTTTGGCCCATGGCCTGGTATCAGTACAGAAAAACAGCCAGTGTCTTCCACGGTATCACCTTCTGTCTGACTCAGCTCAGTTCAGGCTCATGGCCCCAGCACCACCTTTCTCTGAACCCAGCTGCTCCTCTCTACTTCCTCCTCTGGGAAAGGATATTTCCACATTCACAGATGCTGAGTACACATACCAGTGCATCCTCATGGAGATGCTGAAGGAGCTGAAGGTGGGATCTTTTATTGGTTGCAGTCCTGCTACCCTGTCCCTGAGATTCCTTGGGGTTTCAGCGACGGCTCTTTTTCATCCCTTCTTGGCCTCAGGCCTTTGATGAAGTATCCATGAATGTCTGGCTTCATCCTTTCTCCCTTCTCCAGCCCCTAAGGGTGTCCAGAACAGGTGTTATGTTCCTGCTGGGTATGCAGGAGCTGCACCTCACCCACTTTGGGGTTTTGGTACTGCAGACCCACACTGGGCCAAATGCCCAATGTGTGACCATCCTACTGAGGCTGACTCTGCTGAGGTAGTTACCTGGGGAAGAGTTTTTACCATGGCACATACCGTCATGTGCATTGCTCCACACCAGGCAAATCAGGTAGCTTATAACAAGTACCTGTGGTCAAAGCTAGGTCAGATCCTAGCTTTAGTTCCTGACTGCAAGATGACCAGGCAAGCCATTCACCTTTCTGCCCAGGGCTTGCAGCTAGCAGGCACCAATCAAGGGCGTTGTGTGGTACCAGTAGAGTAATTTTCAGGTTGGTAGGAATAGCAGTCTGCATTTGGCGGACAGCATGGCTTTGCCTTTCCCAGTTTCGCAACTCTGGCCGGTGTAAGGT
The DNA here is from genome assembly GCA_016271365.2 of Neoceratodus forsteri. Classification (NCBI taxonomy): domain Eukaryota; kingdom Metazoa; phylum Chordata; order Ceratodontiformes; family Ceratodontidae; genus Neoceratodus; species Neoceratodus forsteri. The sequence goes on from CM057459.1 coordinate 343,344,932, forward strand.
GCTAAACTCGCATTTCCAGGGGACTTGTGTCTTTTCTTGCAAGGTCAGGTATGAATTGTTGGGCGCCTCCTGCTCCCAGGCCATGGGAGCCACCATTTGCCCCTGACCAGTCTGGGGTCCTGCCTGGCCTGTAAGGATCCTGCCCTCACATGGTTATCTCACACACAGAAGGCAGAGGATATCTTCTCTCAGGGTGAGCCAACTCCTCCCTGTTCTGGTGAAAGCTGAGTACTCTGACCCATCAGTGTGAATGAATGGTGAAGATTGATTCCTGGAAGATATGAAAATTACATACTCACTGAAATTGTTGATCTACCAGAATATCTTCACCATTCTTGACATGCCTGTCCAACATCCCCAGCTCAGGTAAGAGCCAGGGCCTTTGAGCAGCTCACCATGTAGTGTTTGCACACTGGCATCCCACTTGCCACTCCCTTCAGAGCTGCTTTTCCCTCTTAAAGGTAAAACTTCTTTTCATTTTTTCAAAAAGACAAATTGGGATGTGGGTACTTTACCCTCTTCACAGCAAACAGTCAAAACAGAAAAGAAGATTTTTGGGTGTATTTCTCCCATTTTCCCTTAAACACTTCTTTCTCCCTCCTAGGGATACTCTAAGGGTATACCCTATTGTTGCTGTTGCAGCTTGACTCTACCTTGTCCATACTTTTAAGCTTCTGCGTGTGGCAGTACCTGACAACTGGGACAAGGTGCAGCTTTTCCTTTCTCTTGTATTACAGGGAGGCAGGCGCAGTAGGATTTTCTGTGCTGTACTCCTCAGCCTTTTGGGCTGGGTGCTTATTCCACAGTCAGCTGTTGGAATTCATGTTTTTCATGATTTTCACATTCATTCTTTTGTTATCACTCCTTTTGGAGTGACAAGAAGATAGTATTTGTGCTCCCAGACTCTCCAATCACACTGCTTATTACTCCTCTTGAGGAGCTTTATTATTACCCTGCTAGATTTTATTGCCCTCTTGTGAGTACAAAGGCTATTTTTAGTTTAGTTGGCATATGGCGTGCATATCAGTTACACAGAGGCCCTCTAGTTTCTGTGTACCAGCCCAAGCTATATGCCAGGCTGCTGCTCTTCTCTTCTCCATCTTCCTGTCCAGGTGGTTGGAATAGGCTCAGGCTCTTATATACTCTACCCTTAAGCCCAACCCTTTTCCTATCCTTTGGGCTAGGAGTCTTATAGCCCTCTCTCTAATTTCTCTCCCACTCATTTGCTTTCTCCTGGCAAACAGAACTGAGGAGGGAGGATCCAGCATTGGTTACTGGCTGGCTCTCGTGCACTACGTCACTATGTTGGCTTTGTGGACAGCACCAGCACCAACATATGTTCCTACCTAAGCTGCAAAAGACTTCTGAAAGAAAAGAATTGTTGAGTACCTAGAGGCCAGCGGGCACAGGACCCAAGGCAGCAGTTCACAGCAGGAAGGTCATGTCAGAGGAATCTAATATATTTCTTTGACTGGGTGACCAAAGTAATAGACCAGGAGGGGCTGTGGACATGGCATACATAGACTTTAGCAAGGCATTTGACACAGTCCCACACAAAAGATTAATAAATTAGCCAGCCTGGGAGCGGGTCCCAGGAGGTAGCCTGGGTAAAACATTGGCTGGACAAGAGGACACAGAGGATAATAGAAGATGGAGTCCACTCCAAGAAAGGGGGTTACTAGTGGGGTATCACAGGGTTCAGTATTTGGTCTGGTCCTTTTAATGTCTTTATAAGTGACATTGCAGAGGGACTGGAATGACAAATATGCCTCTTTGCAGATGACACAAAGATCTGCAACAGGGTTGATACACAAGGTGGGTGGAAAGGATAAGAAGGGACTTGGCAAGGTTGGAGGAATGGTCAAAAGTATGGCAGCTTAGAGTCAATGCAAAGAAGTGCAAAGTAATGCACCTGGGAACAAAACTCAGGGAAGAATACACAATTGGGGGGAGGTAGTAACAACAACAAAATGGAAAGGGACCTGGGGGTAGTCATATCAGATGACCTAAAGATAAGCAAGCAATGTGAGAAGGCAGTAGGGATAGCTGAGGGATACTGGGATGTATAGGAGAGGCATCACAAGTAGAAGACAGGAAGTTGTTATCCCTCTGTACAGACAGTTGATGAGACCCCATTGGGAGTACTGTGTGCAGTTCTGAGACCCCATCTCCACAAGGACATAGACAGGATGAAGGCAATCCATAGGAGGGCAACTAAAATGGTGCAGGGTCTGCAACAGAAGCCATACAAAGAGAGACTAAAGGAGCTTAATATGTATACCCTTGAGGAAAGGAGAGAGAGGGGAACATGATAGAAACTTTTAAATACCTCAAGAGAATCAACAAAGTCCAAGAGGGAAGCATCTTTCAGAAGAAGAGATGTGCAAGAACAAGGAGACACAATTTGAAGATAGAGGGAGACGGCTCAGGGGCAATGTGGAGGAAGTATTTTTTCACAGAGAGGGTGGTGGACGCATGGAATGGCCTTCCTGAGGAGGTCGTGGGGTCCAAAAAGTGGGGAATTCAAGAGTGCATGGGACAGACATAAGGCAATTCTTGTGGTGGGTAGGAAGAAGTAGGCTGTTGGTTAACTAAGATCTGCAGCTTATCCAATAGGTAATGGAAATGAGCAGACTAGGTGGGCCAAGCGGTCCTTATCTGCCGTCAAAGTCTATGTTTCTATAATCCCTTATGAGCAGGTAAAGATAGGAGGAGGATTTTCATTGTCAGCAAAGAAACACTTATAATGAAAACTCTGAACAATGCTTAATGTTTTGGTTTGTTTATGTGTGTGTAAGGAGAGGATGATGATCAGGAAACAACATTTAATTAATGTGTTTTGTTTTTATTTATTTTTTATTTTTAGGGCCTAGTTAAAGGATTTTAGTAAGCAAAGATAGCAGCCATGTTTGTGATGGAAGGTCAGTTTTGGTTTTAGGGGACTGATTTGCTCTTGTGTGATGTGGCTGCTAACGCAGTCGGGTGTAGGGATCAGTCTGACCATGCTTTGTGCTGTATTATGAAATGGGTTGAAGAGTGGCTGCTCCTGATTGGCCAAGAGCCACTTTCAGTCGGGCCATTATCCCAGCACAACAGCCTGACTGAAACTAGCTTCTGCAAACAAGACCCAGCACCCATTCTGAGAACCTTCCTCACCGACTGCACATCTCGTGAGTGTAAAGTACAGCAACCACCCTGCTCCATGGGAAACAAGGCTGCACTTTGACAGGATTTTGTCCATTACCTTTGGCACAGAATTTGGCTCGCATAAGGGCTCCTGCCCCCCCGCCCAACAAAATGAGGTCACATTAACGGCCCCCACTCTCCCCACTAACTTGACAGGTATCTACTGGTTGTTTCAACTGGGCCACCCTCTCTTTTGCTCGGAGTCCACGGATTGTCTTCCTCCCAGAACAGGGGTAGAGAAAAGTGAAGGAAGAGGGCGGTGGTGGAGAGCAGCATAGTAACGAGGGATTGGATGTGGATAGACAGACAGCAGTAGGGTAGTTGGAGGTGATACAGGTTTGAGTTGAGGAGAAGGGAGATGAGAAGATGGAGAAGCAGAAGAGATAATTAGCCAGAGGTGCAGCTTACTGAGGGAAATTATGTAAGGCAGAAGGAGATGGAATTAGGGAGGATGAATGGTGCATCTGGGAAGAAGTGCTTTCCATAATTAAGGGGCGTGGTAGAGAAGCTTATCTGGCCTGCAGCAGTCAACCGACGAGGACTACCATTGCGAGAGTCATAAGATCTAAGTGAATAGGCAGGGGAGGAAGGGTGATTAGTGAGGAATTAAGATGGTGGGAGCATCACAACCAAAATTTTGACCCAAATTTAGCACAGTGGAGTTGATGTGGATTTTCTGGCAGAAAAAAGCCAGGGAGTGATAGAGAATGCAGTGATGGGTGTGGGGGTGTGGGGAGTCTAGAGCGAAGATAGGAGTTAAAAAGAGTGTCCAATCTGCTTAGGGAAGACTTGGGAGAAAGCACTATAGACTACATCACAGTAGTCAAAAATAGATAGAATCATCTTCTGCACAAGCTCACGCCTTGCCGTAGTGGGAGACAGCTACGGTTCCTGTATAGCATATAGATTGGGGCACAGTTTTTTAGGATGGCGCCACATGGCCAGAGAAGTTGAGGTGTTGGTCCAGCCACACCCCAGATACCTAAAGGAAGTGGTGTCCTCAAGGACTGTCTCGTCAAGGATTTGGAAGGAGGGCAGGCAGGGAGGGTAGCTTAGCAAGTCTCTGCCTAGTGCCGAAGGTCATTGAGACTGTCTTCTTGGCACTGAGGGTGAAAATACAGGTTAAAATAAATACAAGGTCAAAGTAATATTAGACAATAAAATTAGTTGACTAAGGATTTTGAATAAATGTGACTAAGTAAGAAGAAGCCGTGGTTTTACCATAACACCCAGTCCTTTCATGGTAAAGGCCAAGGAGGCTGCCAGCAGCAGAAAAAGCACAGCTAAAGGAGCAGGCACCCAAGGCACCCAGTGCAACTCTCTGATTTTCAAGCCCGAAGGGTGGGGATCCTCAGTGAGAATCCATTACAACAGACATATGGGTTTTATAGATTATCCAAGGGAAACTGCTTAGAATTGTTGGCTGAGCCTCCAAATAATCTTCAGTGGAAGCAGTTCCCAGTTTCAGACAATATGTCAGAGCTGTAAACTTGATATTGTGGGCCACTTACTCAACATGGGGAAGTGAAGGTTGTATCAGATTCAGAGTGGAAAAAGGGGTTCTACTCACCGTGCGCCTTGTAACCAAGAAATCTGGGGACATGTGCCCCATTTTGACCTCCAAAAACTGAACAAGTACATGTCTCGAGAAAATTCAAGATAATCTCCTGGGGTCTCTGCTTCTGTACCTTAAGCCCCAGGACTCCACAAGTACCTTTGGTTCTCTGTAGGGGAGCATTACCGGTTCAGAGTCATTTTGGGGGACTTTCCTCAGGACCGTGTGCTTTTTAAGTGCACTACAGTTCTTACAATGCACCTAAGAAAGCTTTTAAGTCTTTCTTTATCTGGACAATTGACTGCACTAAAAAGTTCATGCAGGGAGGAAATGGAACATGCAGTGGCTGGTGCCTCATAGTTACTCAGTTTGATGAGAGTGTGACTGAACTCTCTCAAGTCTTGGTATCCTCCAAAAACTTCTGTTCATAAAAGCTGTCCTGATTACAGTGCAGGCTGGAACTTTGCTCCCGGACAGCAGAGCCAACTCCATGGTTAAGATGATGTGTTTTATCATGGACCACCCCCTCAGTGCCAGCACATTCCATGCTGGGTCTCATGGCATCCCCATTGTTCACTATACCCCTGGCAAGGCTGCACATGACAACAACTCAATGGATGCTCAGCACCCAGTGGTCATAAGCATCAAACCTTTGAAAATACCCATACATGTAACCAGACCTCTGATATGGTCCCATCTCTGGTGGTCAGTAAAGGAGATCTTCTCCAGGGCTTCCTTCTCTCCACCAATGCCAGAAGTGGCTCTAGGGCACTGATGCCTCCTTGGTGGGACAGAGAGCTCACTGTTGCGGTCTCCAGAAACAAGGAGTCTGGAGCAACTGAGAAATGCATCTCCAGATCAATGTTCTTGAGCTGCGAGTAGTCCTGTATGGCCTTCAGGCCTTATCGGACCTGGTCAGTCAAAATACAGTGCTGCTCAGACAGACAACAAACATGTTACATACTTTGTCAACAAGCAAGGAGGATCCCACTTTTACCCTCTCTGCAGAGAGGCAATGAGAAGTGTGGGAATGGTGCTGAAGCAGGAGATCCCGCTCCCAGCATTCCATCTGCCAGGAGTTCAGAACACTGTGGCAGATGATCTCAGCTGAACAGCGGCAGATCTTCATGAGTGGTTTGTAGTGACAACATTGTGCAGTTTCTGACGAATGGTGGACCCCAGACATGGACCTTTTGCATCCCCACATGTCAAACTGCCACCGCTTTTGCTCCAGAAATCCAGAGTTTGGAGCTTTTTGTCAGGATGCATTCAGAATGCTGTAGAAGAGTCTGTTCCTCTATGTCTCCCCTTCAGTCCCTCTCATTTCAGGTGTGCTATTCAAATTGGAGCTCAAGGGGCAAGATGATTCTGATAGCCTCTTACTGACCAAGGCAGATATGGTATCTGCTTCTGTCTCTGTTGACAGTCAGCAGACTGAAGACTGCCAACTAAAATGGACTTACTAGCTCATGTGCAGGGCCTTCTAGTCTGTCCAACTTGCATTCCCTCCTTATACCTGTCCCAGCTTGCTCGTGAAGAAATGGAAGTGAATAGCTTCATGCATCTCAGGCAGTCTCTGAGGTACTACTTGCTGCTTGTAAGTCTTCCAGCAGAAAAACTTGTGTTGCAAAATGGAAGCAGTTTCTATCTGCTGCTCAAAATCTCCATGTACCCTTTTCAGTGTTCTTGTAAAAGGTTTTGGAATACTTTCTGTCTGTCAGACTCTGGACTGCAGTACTCCTCAGTCATGTGCACCTTGACAGTTTCTGCTGTTTAGTTTAATTCACGAACATACAAATCTGCCAGCAGAAACAGGCCTCATGGTCTATCATGTCTGCTTGAATGTCAGCTGTCCAAGAGGTTCACGAAGCACCCCAATATGGAAACCAGTTACTCACTGCTATCTCAATTATGTGTTGCACATGCTCAGTTGCAAAGCTTTTGAGCCAGTAGCAACTTGTGACATGAAATTCCTGACCTGAAAAGCAGTATTTCTAGTAGCCATCACCTCTGCATGCACAGTGTTTGAGATACATGCTCTAGTCACAGACTTTCCCAATGCTGTCTTTCATAGGAATGACATCCTGTGCACATACCCCAAGTTTTTACTTAAGGTGGTGTCAGAGTTTTCTTGAACCAGTGCTTGGTTCCACCTACTGTACATACTTTCCCAGTTCTGAGAATGAAGGGCAAAGGACAGTGCATTCCTTTGATGTCCAAAGTTCTTAGTTTCTGCCTGGATAGAACTAAGGATCCTAATCGAAAGGGTCTCCTGTAACTATCCAGTGCCTGTTCAGATGGATTGTGAATTGTGTCTGCCACTGCTACACCTGGGGTAAATTTGAGGGCTGTGACCATGCATTCCACTAGAGCAGTGCCACTTCATTAGCAGAGCTCCACTTGGTGCCCATCTGAGAAATTTGCAGGGCTGGCATTTGGAACACTGTGCATACTTTCACCAAGCATTGTGCTCTAAATGTCCATTCCAGGCAACATACCAGCTTTGCCTGAGCTATTCTGAATGGCTTACTTTCCTAGTGAGTCCTTGCCTCCAAACTCCCGTCTAGTGGAGTGCTTCTCTAAGGCTTGGTACTCTGGCGGCTTAAGTGGAACTCCACAGAAAAGACTGATTTTGGAAGCTATAAATGTTACATACTTGCCATACCTGAAGAACTTCCCGAATATCACCCCTGGAATCACTGCAGTGTTACTGTTGTATTTTATTGTCCTCCTCTTCTGGAAGAGGTATAGGCTATGAAAACGGCACTGTGTTCTGTTATTGGAGTTATTGGCTCTTCTTATAAGGCTATCTTGTGCCTTAGATAGTGGCTAGGTTACACATAGGTTTCATTTTTCATGCTAATCTCCTCGATACAAAAGATACAGAGGTGGCTGAGGCAGGCACCTCTGTAGACTCAATGGGCATGTGTGGAGGCGTGCATGTGGGGTATACACTCAACAGCCCTTGGCGCATCTCAACTGCCCTAAACACAGCCTGTCGTCTTCTAACTGGCGCCCACCGCTAACCCACACCTGTGACCTCTCGCCCTAACTGGTTGGCTACAACTATCAAACCGTATAAAATACCAACCCTGCAGCATGGCCGAGAAGATAACCTTGGGTCTTGCCCCACCAGACGCCCTAGCCTCCTCAGTCCATATAGTAACCCCGTCTCACAAGGGGATCTGATTTTCAACTCCTGCTGACCCCAGCTGCAGAACAACTATGAGTCAACGCTCATTTGCCTTCAGAGCACCAAACTGGTTAAAGAATCTCAACAATGAAATCTCCTCCGTCACCGTGCTTGGCACTTTCAAATCAAGCTCTGCCACTCGCTCTGTGCATCCAGTATCTGTGACTGCCACACCTAACCAGCAACCCGTGCTACTCTCTCAATACTGCCTAACCGCCCAACATAGCACTTTACCACCCCTGTCCTAACTTCCTCCTCCTCGTCCCCCACCTCCTACCTCCCCCTACCACCCCCTGCACTCTCAATGTTTCTGCGACAATGCCCTGGCAGCTCATATTCCCAGATGTCCTACCCTTTGTCTTGTAATGTTGTAGCATTCCCCTTTTTGCCCTAGACCTGTGTTTACCGATGACTTTATCCAGTGTACACCTCCCTCTACTTGTGTATCTGCTGTTTTAACTTGTATAACCATGTATGATGTAACAAACCCGTCCATTTTGCCCTTGACCAATGTATATCAATATTGTTTGCCTCTTCCCTATTCGTTGATGTAAACAACATTATCCTGTGTATTCTAACTTCAGATTGCTGTATCTCTGTATTATCTTGCACTGTCTCAATTTGTTGTACCGTTTTCAAACTGGCGTGGAGCGTGTATAAAGAGCCTTTGGCTCAAAGGTATTGTACTCCTAGAACTAAAACAAAACGTGCTCTGCCAGCCCCTAAAAGCTCTGGCTCCCACAGGGTCCTAGTCCTTTCTGCCTTAGATCCACAAGTGGCACTCTAAGGAGAAGATATTCGCAAGACCATCAGTTATGGTGAATACTTAACTTTTCTTTATTATGCATGGTTATTATGAAAAGGAGGAAGCTAAATACAGATCATGTAACATATAAGCTGTGATGTGTTTAAAAGTTAAGCAGTAAGGCATGAGGTGGTTTGATTAACAGTCTTGTAATCGCCCTAGGAATGTAATGTGGCGCGAGGCACAGCCGAGTGCCATATTGTCCCTAGGTGTTATTATTTTACTGCTACTCTAACTCCTGGGAGTACTTTATTGCTATTGTAAAACTCACTCCAAAAGAAAAGTGTTAGTATACATTTTGAATGTTTTCCTTATTGAAAATACAATTTTAATAAAATAGTTCATCCACCAACTGTTTAAGAATGCTAGTTAAGAATTTGGATGAATCATACCAGGCATTCTGGCAGTGCTAGAGGATAGAATGCTGACAGGAAGAGTTGGTACACCTTGGTGATCAGGCTATTCATGACAGTTTAACAGAGATTAATGTAAGGCTGTAAGAATGCTGACAGCCAATCTAATTGTCAACATGTATATTTTCCCAAAGCTTCCCCTGTCACGTCAGGGTCTCATTAAGAGACTTGCATATTTGTAAATTAGTAAAGACTGAATTGTTCCTAGTTTATAGGGGATTAGCAGCAAGACAGTTGGATACTTTTTACCCATATGAATTGTGGTGACCTTGAATGACCTCACAGTGGCTGGCGAAGCATAGCCTCAAGTGAAATGTCTCCGAGTTACCACAATTCATATGGATGAAACACTAAAACACTGCCCTTGTTGCATGTTTGATTTATGCATTGTAGTTTGTTTCTACTGTATCATTTGGATGATTTAAGTATGTGTACTGTTGAAGATTGTAAACAAAATGAATGGAACCATTTTGTTAATTTGTTGGTGTAACCCCTTATAAATAGGGGTTCTAAAAGTCTTCCTTGGTGTGCTTAAATGCCCACTGCCAGGCGGGCGTCTCTGTTTTACTAGTGTAAAGTGCTTGCATGCGAGTGCCCTGTTAGCCTCCATGCCTGTCCCTTTAAGAGACATTATTTTTGTAGTGTATAATTAATCTGGGTGAGGGCCAAGTGTTTCCAGACTAGAGACCTGCCGAACTGGAAATATTGCTCTGTTCTGCCATCGCTAATGGTGCAGAGGAGCTTTGCTAGAACTGGTAATTGTTTGCTGATTAGCTGTTATAATAATGGTATAGTTTGTCTAACCTGCCTTTCTTTGCAGCATGGACATTTCTGTATTGCACCAATCAGTACCTTTTGGGGACCTTAAAATTGAGTCTGTCCCCAGGGTCTTGTGGGAGTGAATTTCTGTAGGAATTGTACTTTTTCATTTTGGTGCCTAAATGGACCTGGAAGGGGGCCTTGCTTTGACAGACAGATGAATCAACCAACCAAACCCTTTTGGATCAGAAGAAAGTCCCGATGTGCCTGCAGCAGAGAGTCAGTCTGATTTGAAGTTAAGAGTGAACTGCTTAAGACATTGAAGCAGCTGCTCCTCGTGGTAGCATGGGAGGCTGTGTAGGCCTGCCTGCTTCATCTTCCCTTCTGAACGATCTGCTAGTGAAACTAATTGGACTGAATCCGAACCGACATGACCAGAAATACGGTGTGACTGCCCTGTTACCTGAAGAAGACCGAAGATTTGCTTCACGTGATCGGCCTGTCAGGAAGTCTGAAACCACCACAGAGTGTACAGTTTGCACAGAGACACTGATTGCGACTGGACTGTCATCCAAACTGTGGTACTGCTTTTTATTTACTATAAGTGTGCTGGATGTTCTCCGTGGTCGTGATTTGGTTCCCCACTTTCCAGTTGTGTCACGCTTGCTGGAAGCTGAATCCAGTGTTGCGGACTGCCATCCGAGTTGTTCTCCTGGCCTGGGCTCTGCCACCTTGGCCCAGCCAGCTACTCACGCAGCAAGAAGACTGTCAATGAGAGACCTGCCTGGGGATGAGCCCCTGCTCATGTCACAAACAGGAACAACACGCAGGTGAATCTTGTGGCCCTGCTTCTCCTTGCAAACCAGCAAGTCCTTCTGCAGTCTCCATTTCGTCCATCCTGCATCCTGTACTGGGCAGCATGAGTAAACACCAGGGTAGCACCCTGCAACATGAGCTAAATCGAAGTGTGTCATCTGGTTTGATTGTTTTGTTTGATTATCACGAACTGAGCCATCAGGCTCCAGATTAAAATTGTGGGTTACTGTGCATGACTCACTCTTCCCATGGTTAGGGCCCGACCAGCTGTGGCCTGGCCTACCCGGGCAATGCTTCAGGTTAGCCTGCATCAACAACTGGGTACCCAGAGTGTGTGTATGTGTGACTGTGTTGAGGACTGTAAAGTTCATGCCTTGTAGTCTGATTGAATCAGTTGCTAGACCAATCAACCTGATTACACCCTCCCTTGTTCAATCCCCTGAATAAATCAGATCTGACTCCTTTTGCTAAACGGTTTGTGGCGCATCTCTGTACTAATAGCACTGTATTGTTGTTGATGGCTGTGTCTAATCTTATTTTACAGTGGGTCTCCAGGGTCAGACAGGTGGAACCAGCCCTGGTGGTAAGTGCAATCAGAGTGGGGATATATTTGTGGTTTTAGGGCCATTATACCTGTGTATTCTGTTGCTTGCTTAGGCCACTAGAGGGAAAGAAGGGGTCGAGTGTCCCGCGGAGGCTCTGCCCAGGTCAGCTACGCTTAGCACATCCCTGCCCTCCGGTGGAGGCACCTGTTTTCAGTACCCAGGCCCTTAACCTGCAACTAGTCACGCATGCAGGGTAGTAGCCCTTGGGATAGTGCCACCCGGGTTACATCAGTGTTGCGGTGCTGTGAACACCAGATACTGAGTGGAAGGAATGTAGAGCTTTCAAATTTTGCACCTGACGGTTGAATCTGGCTGTGATTTGACAGCTGTTTTAGGAAATGGAGGGTAGTGATCTGTGGAGTGTGTGGATACGTTTACAGAGAGAATAAACAGTTTATTCTCATTTAGAATGTAGAACCTGGCCAGATTATTTATGCTTCATTTTTCTCTGTCTCCATACATTTCATAAATAAGAACTAACAAGTCATTTTCTCAGAAAACATGTATTATACAGTAAATATATTGAATCAGTGAAGACTAGGTTCATGGGCCCTATTAAACTTTTCTCCAGCCCCAAGTCAGCACAAAGAATGCACTGCTTTCTGGGAGATTGTAATGTAACCATTTATTTATTTTACAAAATGTATGCTTGGACTACTATGTCCTTCAGTTTAGATAGACACATTCTTGGAATTGATCTCTCTTCAACAGCTGCTGTTGCCAGATTTCTTGACAGGATACTTCAGGATGTGTGTTTGTGTCCAGGCTATAAACTGGTGCATGGCAACTGGTGTTAGGTTTTCAGTGAGCTGGCAAAGGCAGCACTATAAATACATTAAAGAAAACTATCGAAAGACTGCTCTGGTGTATTAGTAGCCTGCGCAATATCATTCTCACAGGCTGACCTGGGTGGAAGATGGTTGTCGGTAAAAGTTTTGTGCAGCAGAGGGCAACAACATCCTCTTCAAATGCTTTCTTTCATCTGGACTTAAATTGTGTTTGCTTTGTGTAGTATTGGGGCTGTGACAGGTTTTCATTACTTAACCCTATATTGTCAAGCTGATAAGATTATATCATGAAGTATGGACAGAACTGCATTTTTTTACTGTAGGGTGATTGCTATAGTTTGAGCTATATAAGACATGCTGTAAAACACTCTGGTCTAGTAATTACAGCACCAGAATTTGAAACTAGAGATCAATGGTTCGAATGCCACTTCAGCCAGTGGCTGATTGTGTGACCTTGAGCGAGTCAAATTGGGTAGAAGCAGGATCCCACTGAAAACAAGATCTTACATCTTAGTGCCATCCTAGCTAAATAACTTGTAACAAAAGCTGGAAATTCCAGAGGTTATGCTACAAGCCATGGATGCCAAGTATGAAGTCTGTTCAAGTGTCAGTGTAAATATAAAGGCTGCATATACATGAAGATACACTTTTTCACAGCCATATAGGTGTTGACTAGCACCTTGAGCAAGGTATTTATTTCTTTTAGGTGTTGCTGTTCTGTTAGTTTCAGGGGAGTAGCAGTAAATTGTGTGACAGGGTTGTGTAAGACCCTCATTTCCAATACAGAGAGAGTTAAAGGCAAGGATCCATTTTCTGTCCTCTCCTATATTAATCAGTCAAATCAATCAATCAAATCTTTATTTATCAGGCGAACATCGTTGAGCACAGCTCATTACAAGATGGACCTGAGTGCGGTCAAGGTTCAGTTTACATAGATACATAAAAATAATCAATATACACACACTCTAGGATACTACATAGAATATTCAGTATACACACACTGTAGGATACTACATAGAATATTCAGCACACACACACTGTAGGATACTACATAGAATATTCAATATACACACACTGTAGGATATTACATAGAATATTCAATATACACAGTCTAGGATACTACATAGAATATTCAATATACACACACTCTAGGATACTACATAGAATATTCAGTATACACACACTCTAGGATACTACATAGAATATTCAATATACACACACTCTAGGATACTACATAGAATATTCAGTATACACACACTCTAGGATACTACATAGAATATTCAGTATACACACACTCTAGGATACTACATAGAATATTCAGTATACACACACTCTAGGATACTACATAGAATATTCAGTATACACACACTCTAGGATACTACATAGAATATTCAGTATACACACTCTAGGATACTACATAGAATATTCAGTATACACACACTCTAGGATACTACATAGAATATTCAGTATACACACTCTAGGATACTACATAGAATATTCAGTATACACACTCTAGGATACTACATAGAATATTCAGTATACACACTCTAGGATACTACATAGAATATTCAGTATACACACACTCTAGGATACTACATAGAATATTCAGTATACACACACTCTAGGATACTACATAGAATATTCAGTATACACACACTCTAGGATACTACATAGAATATTCAGTATACACACACTGTAGGATACTACATAGAATATTCAGTATACACACAGTCTAAGGATACATTCTAATCAGACTATACATTAAGTTCAGGTGTAGTGGTAATAAGGGGTGAGGGAAGGGGCGGAAGTGGTGTGCCTGGCTGGTGGGGAGGAGGAAGATGGGGGCCTATACTGTGGAGCGGATAAACTGTGGGCCTTATGAAGAGGGCAGGAGGGCGGCACTGGGGGTTTGTATAACAGGGGTGTAGGGCTGTGATATATGACAAGGGATTAGGGGAGGCGGATGGAAAGGAGGTGCATGGAGTGTGAGGGGTGGTGACTCTTAGTAAAGGTGGATACCTTCCGTGAGTTGTCCTTATCTATCTCCACAAATTTTTTTTGTGGAACCTCTGAACTAGCCACTAGGACGGTCCCACAATTCCCTCCTTTTATCTTCCTTCATTCACTTACTGTTTCTATTCTTTCTCCCTTGCTTTGCTGTCATTAAAAAATATATGTGAATCTTTACAGTATGTGAAACTGAGATCCCTTGGTTAGCAAATATATATAGCATTAATCACTGACAGAAGTGAAGCTCTGCCGGTGGATTAATGCCCACTAGAAGAGGGATTCAACCACCCAGCGGGCATTAATCACGGTAGAAGCCCGACTGTGGAGGTGATTAATGCTGCTCAACTGTGACTCGTTGCGGGGCGAGGCCTGTGTTACGGTGTGTCACGGTGGGAGTTGGAGATCCTACGGACAAAATGACACAGAGGCGTTGGGTTCAGCGAGAATGCTTTATTTGCCTGGCAGTGAGTACAGTGCACAAAACCATGATCGGCGACAGTGCTACACGGTCAGCGATGGTGTTGCGGGCCACAGTCCCAGTTCAATCTGTGCGAGTCAGTTTATGCCAGGCGGCAGAGGGTGTGCAGCCCTAGCGATTCCTGGCGCTTGCAGCGAGTCGGGCTGCGTACTATGTGAATGGGGCCTCGTGGGCGGGTCTCCAGGTCCGTCTGGGCATGTGGCGCTTCGAACAATGTCATCAGGAGGAGTTCCCTACTGTGGACAGCTGTCTTGAGGGAGCATGAGAATGTCACTGGCCCATTGACTGTGATGTTCTCGAAGTGGGACAGTTGGGCTCCGGTCGTATGGCGGGTGAGACAGGGTCCCTTGTCCTGCTGGTTCTCGGCTCAGTGCTTCAGCTGTGGGCTGCGCCACTGTCCATCTTCCAGGTCTGTGCATGGGGCAGGCGTGCTACACTGTGGTCGGGCAGGTTGCTGCGGGGTGCTGGGCGGCTGGTTGTCGGAGGGTGGACTTTGTATGTTGCGGCTCCTCTCCTGTCTCCGCTGCTGTCACAGACTGTGGGCGCTGCATGTGGGGCCAGCGTGAAGTGTAGAGGATGTTGGGCTGCAGGGGTCCCCGGGTAGGTGACAGCAGTGTCTGGGGGCTGGAGAGCAGTGTCGACCACTTGCTCTGGTCAGTGGCTGAGGAGACCAGTAGCCATGAGGCTGGTTCGCACCGATGGCGGTGACAGACATTATTCTCTGGTGGCGAGACCAGCCTGGGACAACATGCTGACTGCAGTGCTCCGGATGCTGTGGTTCATGTATCGGACAGACAGGTGGGTGTCGTCCGATATCTGGGGCATGAGACCTTCAGGTAGTTCTTCCCCATCGGTTGTCTGCTATACCAGCAGTCTCGGTGCCTGGGGCCCGTGTGGTCCACTCACGATGATGCAGGTACAAGGCGGGGCATTGCTTGGGCAGCGCTGTACTCTTTGTACATAGCGACAATATAGTCCCTGCTGCCTGGGGTGCTGTACAGTACTCCCTCAGAGACTGGCAGGTTGCGGCCCTGAGCTGTGCGTAGTTCTTGGTCTTCTCATTAAAGGCAAGGGTCAGGAACTCGAGACCCTTGTCATCCCACCTGCACTGTGAATAAGTGTTGCCGCAGCTCCCTCTGGCCCTCTCGCCCCCTGCGAGCCAGCCTGAGCTGAATTTCAAACCATAGCCTGCGCTACAAGGCCACACGGTGTCTGGGGCTCAATTTCTCACTGGTTCTGATCTTTACTAGATCACTGGGGCTGATGCTCGGGTGGTGGGTGGCCGTGTCTTGGCCAGCATGCCTGTAGCCCTTAGGACCGCCACAAACACGTTGTTTGGAGACAAAGTCTCCATCTGTGATAACGTTCAGTACTCTTTTGATGTGGGGACCAGTTAGATGGCGCTGCAGTCCGTCACGGAGTCTGACAAAGGAGCTGAGGCTGTACTGCTCCTTCTACTCCGTCCCTACTGAGGGCATAGAACTGGCGAAGGACTGCTGCTAGCTCAGGTGGGCTTGCTGTCCTGAGGTCTGTGTCCTTTCCTGTGGCTCTGAGCCAGTCAGTGAACGCATTCCAGGCCCACCGCAGTGCTTTTCTGGGTGTTTGCCTCCATCCTTCTGGTTTCCAGGCTGTCCAGTTCATCCTCTGTGACCAGTGCATGGCGTGTCGGCTGTGTGCTCGTCGCCCACCCAGCTGCTGCTCGCTCTGCTGTTCTCAGTGCAGCTGCTGCTACCTGGACTGCTCCCCAACACTGTCTCTGTGCGGTTGCAGCAGGTCTCTCTCGTGTGCCCTCGCACACTGCTGTGCCCACTGAGGATGTCCTCGTCGATGCGGTCCACGCTCTGCACCTGTGGCTGTTTGATTCTGGACATGTCGGTCCCATGGACTCATGGTGCGTGATCCGCTGGTCTCGTCCACACAGCTAGCATGCCGTGCTGCCTGCTCTGGAGGCGGTTCCCCCACTGAATAGACCACTGTTGTGTCCATGTACCACTGTGCTGTGGACTTGCTGCATAGTTGGTGGCAGCGGCACACCTCTGCTCTGCTACTGCCTCCGGTTTCTCTGTGTATCGGCGGTGGCACACTTGCCGTGCAGCTGCTGCTGCTGTCACTCGCACTGGGGCCGTACTGTTTGTCGACCCATCTGGCGATCCTTGACTCCACACAGACTGAAGGTGGCGGAGGCGGTCCATTTCTTGCCCGTGTGTGTCTACTCTGTTAGTGCGTGCGGTCTCCTCGGACTTGCTGAGCCTGCCTACCCTCACTGTCGCTTGTCTCTGGCGCGGTATCTCTCCTCACTGGTCACCACCTTGGTGTGTCTCACCAGCGCTGCTTCTGGCGACAATAGGTGGTGACCTAGCGGGCTGCTACTCTCTGCTGCGCACTGGCCAGGGAACTAGTACTAGCCGGCGAGGCGTTACTGGTGGCTTAATCACTGCTCGGACCACGTCACCTGATGGCTTTGCACCAGTTGGTTAGCTGTATTTGGTCCTGTGTCCAGAGCCATGTTACAAGTGGTTTTATTGCAGTGGTTGCAGAAGCTATTTGGAACTCAGGGGCTAATTTTGAGATGCAGTTTACATAGAATTTGTCAGCAGATAAGGACCTCTTGGCCCACCAGTCTGCCCTTTTGGCCCCTACCGAGTTGTGAGGCCCAATGCCCAAACTGAACTCTAGAGCATTCCCCACTTGCCTCCAGGATACCCCCCTGTGTCTGTCCACTCATTCTTAAAACCTGTGACTGTCTTAGCCTCAGCCATCTCCTCTGGGAAGCTATTCACGCATCCACCACCCTCTCCATGACAAAGTACTTTCTCAGGTTTCCCCTGAGGCCTTCCTCCTTCCAACTTTATACTGTGCACCCTGTCTTGGAGCGTCTCTTACTTTGGAAGATGCTCCCTCCTGTACTCTGTTTATACCAGTGAGGTATCTGAATGTCTCTATCATGCCCCCCTTTACCTCCAGGAAATACATATTTAACTCCTTTAGTCTTTTCTCATATGTCTTCCTGTGCAGTCCCTGCACCATTTTAGTAACCCTCCTGTGCCGCCTCCATCCTGTCTGTGTCCGTTCCCAGAACTGGGACGCAATACTCGAGATGAGGCCTCACCAGTGTCCCATACAGGGACAAAATGACCTCCTCCTTCTACTGGTAATACCTTCCTATACATCCAAGCATTGGTTAGCTTTTCCCACCGCTTTTCACACTGTTTGACTTCCACAAGCTCATTTGCAGAGTTGTCAACAGGAGATCAGTTCTTGGAGACAACACTCTATTTTGTTGCACCTGCAGAAAGAAATTAACAAGTTCTGATGCATCTTGTGAAAAACTGGAGATGTACCATAATGAGCTAATTATGCAGAAATTAATTGCCAGGAAAAGACATTCTATACAGAGGCAATCTTTTCTTAGAGAGAGTTTGAGATTTAGAGATACCTAGAGGAAGAACTTTGTTTTGTTTGACCTGCCTATCCTGAGCTATCCTCCTGTAACAGGAGACCCCAACTGGATCTCCGAGGATGGGCTGGCTCCTCTCTCGATACTCCTATTAGACCACCTAGATGTATACTCACAGACCACATGGAGAACAGAGGAGGTTTTATGAAGCTTTATCTGGTCGGGATACAAAATTTAAGCTGGTACAAAGGTTGTAGCTTCAGTTACAAAAATAAAAAAAAAAAGCCGTTCTGTTCTTAGGCAGAACTTACAAGCTATATACAATTGAACAAGTGCAGGATGTATATCCTGTCTCCAAACAAGGCAATGTTGGTATATTAGTTCTGTAATTGGAGCATCTACCCTGCAGTTCCCATTGTTGAAAACCTCTGATTGGACATAAATATGTCTGCAATTCCTGTTGTCATTAAATGGACTATTATGCATTGTGACAAGCATAAGCTTCATTTGCAATTTGGTGGCTGCAATAAATGCTAATCCCCACAAGATGGCAGCATTGTATAAATAATGATATAATGCATTTGCTTAGTACATTAGTACAGTTTGCTTTAGCAAATTCTCCACTGACATACATGCACTTAGGCTTAACACATACAATAGCTGGTTTTGTTGTTTATCCACTATTATACTTTGCACACACTTAACTGTGCCCTTTCTCTAATATACGTAAAACATGAAATTGCATTGCAGTTTAAACTGTAGAAACATAGACTTTGATGGCAGATAAGGACCTCTTGGCCCACCTAGTCTGCCCATTTCCTACCTACAGGATAGGCCACAGATCCTAGTTAACTAACAGCCTATTTCTTCTAGCCCCACAAGAATTGCCTTATGTCTGTCCCATGCATTCTTGAATTCTCCCATAGTTTTAGACCCCACAACCTCCTCAGGAAGGCTGTTCCATGCATCCACTACCCTCTCTGTGAAAAAATACTTCCTACATTGCCCGGAACCACCCCCCATCTTTAAATTGTGTCCTCTTGTTCTTGCCGTCTCTTTTTGTGAAAGATGCTGCCCTCTTGGACTTGTTGATTCCACTGAGGTACTTAAGCGTTTCTATCATGTCCCCTCTCCCTTCTTTCCTCAAGGGTATACATATTAAGCTCTTTTAGTCTCTCCTCGTATGGCTTCTCTTGCAGACCCTGCACCATTTTAGTTGCCCTCCTCTGGACTGCCTCTATCCTGTCTATGTCCTTGCGGAGATGGGGTTCCAGAACTGGACGCAGTACTCCAGATGGGGTCTCACCAACTGTCTGTACAGAGGGATAACAACTTCCTGTTTTCTGCTGCTGATGCCTCTCCCTATGCATCCCAGTATGCCCCAGCCCTCCCTACTGCCTTCTCACATTGCTGGCTAACCTTAAGGTCATCTGATATGATTACCCCCAGGTCCCTTTCCTTTTGTTGTTGTTACTACCCCCCCAATTGTGTAATCTTCCCCTGGGTTCTTGTTTCCCAGGTGCATTATTTTGCACTTCTTTGCAAAATTAGCATTAACAGGATGTACTTCCTATAGATAGAGTTTGAGTTTTCTGATAGACTCACGTGCTCTTAAGCAAGTACAGGATATATGGTTCAAATTCTATTAATATCTTAGCAGACTGTTACAAAAGAAATGCAATATACTTTTATAACCATATATGTACTTTTCTCCTTAGCAAGCTGCTGTCACATTCTGATAGGTCACTGTGTAACTATGACAAATAAGATACATACCTTTTATACTCTGTCTTTCTGTGTATTGCTCATGCACCCATTTACTGGCTTTATCAGATTGTACTTGGGGTTTTGTGGCCGTCCCTGCCAACTATTAAAATTTGTGCAAAGACACACATTATAGTAAAATTACTCACACAGTCCCTCCTTTGGGACTTTGCCACAAATTTGTTATTATTTATTTGTACATCATGCCTCATGTATATTTATGCCATTGCTGGCCAAGGATAAACAATATATTACTCTCCCACCTACACTAATAATAGGGTTTGGGACAGAGACTCCAAACCTAGGTGGCAGCCTCTGTACTGGTATTTGTTTCCTTGTGTATATTCCTGCTTAGGACTGAATACACCACAGGCACACTGATCACAGCTGCATGACGGAAATTGGTACCATAATCTAAGAACTTTACATGTACTCTGCCTAATTTAAGCGTGAGGCATACAATTGATAATGCCACCAAATGTATGTGCATTAACATTTTAAGAATACAAACGTATCCAAGGTATCCATACCAGTGGCGCTGCCTTAACTAGTTTAAATGCTGTTTTGTACAAAATATTATGTATTACATATGCAAAAGTGACCCATGGGGCAGTCCCATTGGGGTGTTTCTAACATGCAGTCTAAAAACTATATTATCTTGTATTAAATGGATAGCAAATATAGCAGCACTTTTGATTATATTATGGTTTATAATAAAAGAAAAGAAAACAATCTGTTGCAATAGCAGAACTGATATTGTATTCTTGTATCATTATTTTACTTAGATTAGTGCTTGACCTTCCCTTCTTTGAGCAATTTTGGTTATTATTCTTTTGTCTAGTCTGCAGTTCATCTATCTCATGGGTTAGCTTAATTAGTCTTTTCATCAGATAACACTGCCATAAGAGTAGTATAGTTAGGCCTAATGCTGCTCTACTAACACCAAGGTTGGGCTGATTCCAAATACATTGATTGTCCAATTTGTCGGAAGTCCCACCATGATAAATAGGGGAGGAATTTGGCCTTTTTATTACCTTTTCATTTGCTTCTTTTATCGCTGTAGTAATACTTGACCTTTCCTAGCTTTAGTTTTAGAATCTCCGTCTTGAAGGGGTAAATTTTGGTACTGTTATTCAGGGTTTGACAAATTTTAAAATTATGTACTTGTCCATGGACAAGTGGCTAATCAAAATGTAGTTGTCCCGTTGCTTGAGTTGGTAGTCCAGGTATAAAATGGCATATTTTTAGTGGAAAGTATAAAAATACAGAAAACTTAAATGGATTTAATGCAGTATCAGTTATTTAGTGTTGTAATAGACAATAAGGAGAATAATATGAATTCATTTGTTTTGTCAGGATGGGAGGATTGTGCCAGAATTAGCACAGGGCGCCAGCAGTACAGTCAGTGGTATTGGAATATTGTTATGCATAATTAAAGTTTATTATATGTTATCTTTGTTGTGTGTGTGTGTGTGTGTGTGTGTACTTTGTACCTTAAGGTTAGGTTAAACTGTGTGCTTATGCTTACAACACTATAAGAGGCCTGGGTGATGGGTCTGAGTGGGTGGGAAGAGAGGCGCAGGTGGGAGTAGGAGTGGGAGCTCAGCCAACTAGTAGCACTCCAGATTGTTCACTTATCACTTCCCTAAGTTCCTCTACCGTTAGTCAGGGCAGGTTAGGTCTCCCAGCTACAGACACACCTCCACCAAAGGGTTTATTTCTTTTTCTGTAGCTCAAAAAATGTTTTTGAATGTTCCTTTGTATTGCTTTTCCTAATAAGTTTGCAGTTGTTCTCAAGTTCCTCTACCCTCTCAGGGCAGATTAGGTCTCACAGCCACACATCACACACATTCAGTTCACCAAAGTAGGGTAGGTTGCTAGCAGCTAGTGGTTTTTTTCTGTTTTTTTCTCTAGCACAAAATGTTTCTCCCTTTATAGTTTATTTTATTTCTAATAAGTTTTGGGGTTAATAGCTTTCTTTATTTCTTCTTGTCTATTCACAAGCCAGCTGGCCGTAGGACACTGCGCTTGGGTTAATCCAGCTCACCCCAACCCCTTCACTCCTTTCCACCGACCATCTCTAGCACTGCCCCAACTTTAGCCCACACAGGTAAGGCTCCTCTTATTTAATTTTCTTTAGAATCCTTTACTAGCTTTCTGATACTTTTTCATAGCTTTTTATTTGTCTTGACTGACAAGCCAGCCGTCCCAAGACAATGGGTAGGACACAGGTCACCCAGTCTTGTTTTGATCTTATTTTCTTTTCACTAATTAATTTGGGCAATTAGTTGTCCTTCTCGGTTTCTGCCCTTTCGTTTTGCCAGGTAGCTTAGCTAAACACTTGCCTTTGGACAATACACAATGCTGCCCCACAGTCCTGCACACAACTATTACTCTCTTGAGGCTTGAGTCTGACAGTAGTCCTGTTTTGTATTTTTGTTCAGGCAGTTTATGTTATTACACTTGACCCCTAACCCTTTTACTCTGTGTTTATTTATGTAGTCAGACCAGTATCAGTGCACTCCACAAGAGGTAGAGGTCAGGACAGGTAGGTTATAGTACTAATACTAGGTAGGTAGACACTGGGCTGCTGATATTTTCTTTAGGCAGCTTAGCTTTAGTAGTTAAATACACTTTTGTAGTTTAATTAGGCAACAGCAGAACTAGAAGTCATCAGTTTCTTGCAATGCAATGCTCTCAGCTCTCCTCTCCTCTCTCTGTTATACTTTTCAGAGGTCCTCCTGGTCCTCCCACCTTTTAGTTACTTTGTTAAATATAGTATATTGCCCAAGTGCCCCACTCCCCAGCAGACACACAAATCCCTTCAGTTGATTTTTTTTTTTTTTTTTTAAGTTATGTCAATGAGACAGTGTCAGTAATCAGTTAGTTCCTTCAGTCGTCTTTCTCTGATTATGTAGTGGCTAAAGTTGTCTTTCTTTAGTAAAGCCCTCCTGACCTCGTTTGGCTTCTTTTTACTGCCTGTCAGTCCCTTTATTTTACCAGTACTGTTTTGTGAGAATTGGCAGGTAGCAGTGGTAGCATTGGCAAGGCAACTAGCAGGAGATTAGATTTTTTAGCTTGTACGAGTCTCCCCAACTCCTCCTCCATTCCTCACACGGTCACAAAGGCTCCGAAGGACGGAGTCACTAGGTTATTTTTTCTTTTCCGAAATGCAAGGGAGTTAGATCGGAGTTTAAAATAGATGGGCACAGTCAGGAAGCAGCAATTCAGGCAGCAAAATCACCGACTGCTCACGATCCATGGCTCCGCTCTGCCTCTGAGACTGTCTTCCTCTACCATGTTGTTGCTCCTGACCGCACAAGCCTGTCTTGCCGGCTACTTCACTGGCAGACTTCAGTGTTTTTAATTTTTTTTTTTAAACTGAGGTCAGTCCCTACTCCCTAGTAGTATCTAGTACCATTTAGTACTATAAGTTGGTGACTCCACTCCTCCGAATGCAGGCCAGAGAATGCAACACTCTCTACACTGCTCCTGCAGCACACACTTCCTTTCTCTCAAGCTGTGGAAAATGAGCAAGTGTGCTGCGGTCGCTCCTGCCAAGTTGCCACTGCCACCAATGAACATGATTTACCTCGTCTGGTGCCCGCAAACATTAAGCTGCCACACATGCCAGTCCTGTGACTGGCTCCGCCTGATTCCCCATGGCTGCTGCTGGCTCCCGTTCCATCTCGCTCACTCACTGAAGCAGGGGAAGTGGGGCGAGTGCCACTCTGGTTGGTCATATGACCACAGGTGGCCGGCATAAGCAGCCTTCTGGAAGAAAGCTGCACTGCAGGCATTTCAGGCATTTTAAAAGTTTTAAATGGGTACTTTTCTGTGGGAGGTTAAAGGGGTACTTGTCCATGGGCAAGCAACACTTGTCAAAGTGCTTGTCCCAGAGGAAACTTGTAGCCCAGGATGTCGGACTATAAGATTTGTCAAGCTCTGTTGTTATTTCTGGTAGGTCAAAGATGGTAGTGAGTCCCTCTAGCCACTGGCCTGTTACGTTAAAATAAGTAATATTTCTGGGAGCCCTGGGGAGCTTAGCTGGTAACAGGTCCAACTGTTTACTGTCCAGGTTTTGAGTTACACCCCATGTTTTGGTTTCAGTATCTAGGGCCTCCAGGAACCATTCCACCTACCTGCCCTATGGATAGGGTGTTGCTTTCAAAAATTAGCTGGAGGTTTTCTGGTGAGCAAGGTTTAGGGACTATATTTTCCCCACATGTTACGTAGTGTGGGCGAATTATGACAGAGCGTGTCATCAAATAGGTGGTATGTGCTTGGACCACTTATATTGGGGATCTCTAATATGGTGTTGCCCTCCACCTTGGCATCATGATGGTGGGTTGGCAATATATCCCTATATTTGTAAGGCACCATGTGTAATAGGGTCTTTAATTTATACACACTGGAACCCATGAACATTGCAGGGACTATACATATGTTTTCAGAGGTGGCAGTGTGGGGATAGAGTTGAACCTTGACTAGGTTAGCCATTGGTAATATCCCTGTTCACCTGCCTTGGATATCATTTAAAATCCCTCTTTGGAGATGTCGAAAGGCGGCCACCCCCAGCTGGCGCAGTTCAGTCCTGAGGGTGGCAAGAGCATGTGCTGCCAGGGTTAAACAGGTGCGATATGTGATGGTGGCTTTTGTTTGCTCACCTGTACTCACAACCTGTTTTCTTATCTTATCCAGGATAGCGAAATTTCTTTCCGTTTCAAAAGAGCCCAATAGGTATCTTGATTGTCCCATTGGATAAGCTTTAGGGCCTGTCCTACCTCGTTACCTATTAGAGTTTCTGCTGCGTCTCGTAAAATATTGATCTGATTCCTCAGGGTTATGGTGTCTCTTGAGTTAGCCAGACCTAACCCTGTCCTATCCATTCTCAAGACCTAGTAAGTACCGCATTTTTATATGTTTTAAGTAGGCGATTTCTGTCTAGAAATTGTACTAGAACTCTTGGTATTGGGTTTATACTTCATAAGTTGTTGAAACTGGGAGCAGTTTGAGGGGCAGTTGAAGTAGGAGGATTTAACACTACTGGAAAATACCGTCTGACATGGGTAGTAGGTCTGGATTCCCTTTTGCTCGTTAAAGTCCCAGATGGAGCGGCATCTCACTCAGTGTCTCCTCTAGGGGTCAAAGATATTGGTACTACCCTGGTCGGAAACCATGGTGAGTGCGTTTGTGTCCATACCAGTAAGGCATTACTAACCCTTTAGGCACTCACATGGTTTTCCTGGACACCACTTGGGGTCCTCTATCCAAATTTATATGGTAAGTCTTCTGGATGTTCTTTGAGGCCTGGAGGAAATACACTGGTATTTTTTGTATTAAGTTATATTTACTGCTTTTAGGAAAAAAAACCTGTATTGACTTTCTTAGTACAACTATGGCGTTTTTCTGTCAACATCATTACTACAATTTAAAACCTTTCCAGTCCTTGGAATTTTTGTAAGTTAGACTTTTAGGTCTATCTGTATCGGCTCCTCTGTTCTGTGTGTACTAACAGTCCTGTAGTTTTGCTTTCACAGCTTTTTGCACTTCTGGAGTTTGGGAGTTTACTCTGTGCACTCTTCTGGTAAGTATCCAGCTAACATAAGCACTCATACTTATTTGCTCTTTGGCATTTTAATGCCATTTAAATTCATACTTCCAGTCATTTTTAGAGAAGTGGCATAGTGTGTTGGCTCATTGGTTTCTGTCCACTCTGACGGCAAGTTTGGGTCCTCTAGATACCATTCCAAAAGTCAGGTTGTTCTCGTCCCACGGCCCCTTTGATGTGTCGGGGGAATGGCACATAATGTAGTATACATTGGGCTGTTCTTCAAGATCTCAGTATTGAAAAGTCAGAGTAGTCTACCACGATTGTATTTGCCCCATCCCCAATGCATATACTATACAAATCAATGTCTAGTAGGCCACTGTGAGTTCCGTTATTTCTTGCCTGCCAGAAGTGTGACATGGTGATATCATTTTTATCATCACACTTGCTTGTTATAGTCCAAATGGGCCACACAAGGCAGTACAGTATACAGATGCTGGTGATGGTCTCCTTTTTGTGGCTTTGATTGCATACCTGAAAGAAAATCAAATGCAGTATTTATTCTTTGATAGTTTGTCTGATACCTTTTTACATTGGTCCACATGGACCCATTTGTATTTACCTTTTCCTTTTCCCATTCTTTCCACATATGCTGCTGTATTGTCTAGGACTTCTGTAACTTTATATGGCCTTAGCCAATTGGCATCTTTCCAAGGTATTTTCTGATCCCAATTTTTGATCATCACTATGTCTCTCACTTGCAGTGGTTCTTCCCACCCTATTTTGGGTTCCCTTTGTTTTAGGTTTCTCTGGTGTGTTTGGGACATGTGCCAACAAGCATGTAGTAGATGCTTTTTAACTGTTCTTGCACTTGGCGTAAAAGACACTGTGCTTGACAATGTCCTTCAACACACTGGGAGGTTCAGTAGTTCTGATGGGTAGTTCAGTCTCATCCTCCTCCCTGTCATGGAGGTTCGTGGGGGACAGACCAGTACTAGCCTGGACCGTTCCCCTCACTGCCATGAGAACCCTGGCAAGTTAACCGCCCTTTCCCTGAGTCCATCACTGCCTTTTTCAGGGCATTTTTTAGCATCCTGTTCATCCTTTCTACCATCCCCAATAGTTGTGGCTGGTATGGTAGATGGAATCTTTGTTGTACTCCAATAATTTCACGGAGATATTTCATTGTCGCATTAACAAAATGGGTACCTCTGTCAGATTCAGTTATGTTGGGGAATCCCCATCTACTACAAACTTGGTCAAACAAGATTTTGCAGTTGTTTGGGCAGTATTGTTTGTAGTGGGGAATACCTCCACCCATTTTGAAAACATATCCACTATAAGTTATAACTAGTAGATATTTATACCCTCCTTTTGCTGTTGGGTGGCCCCACATAGTCGGGTTGTAATGCATCCCAGGGACCATCTGCCAATGGCAATGTGTTAATTTAGGTTTTCCTCTTTTTGAGTCTTGCTGGAGACATACAAGACAAGTGTCCAATGTGTCATTTCACGGTGGCCTCCATTTTTGGCCACTAATACTTATTCTTAATGATTTGCAGGGTTTCGTCTTTGCCACAATGGCCTGCCCATCTGTGGTTCTCTAGAACAATTTGTTGTTTCCATACTATCTGGGAGCACCCATTTAGCCTTTTATTATTTGGGTCCCTCCACCATAGAACCTCTCCCTTCCTAAACAGGTGGTCTTTGTCAGTAGTTCCCCTTTCCTTTATGTCTTTAATTTTCTCTTGACTCCATTAGTCCGTGCTTTGTAAGTTTACCTATATCTATCTCCTGAACCTCTTTCAGGATGGCACTTATAATGGTGGCATGTCTTATCCTAATGCTATTAAGTGACCCCTCGCTCCTCCTTTGCTGTGGTCAGCCAATTGGTTTAATGAGTTCGTGTATGTTTGGATTTTTTGGTCACGTGTGCCTTGACCTTTTGTATTTCTACTGTGTGTGGGTGTTTTTCTACTAGGTCCCAAATAGCATTAAGTAACTGTTTGTGTTGGACATCTTGTCCATCTGTCTTGACCATTCCTCTTTTCTCCACAAATGTGTCCATTTGTTTAGTGAGAGTCTCAAATTTTGAGTCAGTGTGTATAGTCATTTTTGTCCTTCATGTCTAATGATGGCTCATATATTACTACTAGTTCTGCATACTGTGCTGACTTGTCTCCACCCAAAGTGGTGCAGAGCTTTATCTCCACTTCCATGGTGTGTTGGTGAATATACTGCTGCTCCAGTATCGGCATACCATCTACATAGTACCTTGACCCATCCACATATAGGTGTGGTGTTTGGGTAGTGTCATGGTAGATAACCCAGGGGTGCTCTCCAGGATTTCTGTTTGACCTCTCACAATCGTGGGTGCACCCTCATAGTCTGCGTGTTGTATAAACATAGGATGTTGTACTGACTCAAAACTGACATTGTTTCATTGAATGGTTAGTACCCATTTTGTGGCTCTCTGATTTGATATGCCTTTTAGGTCTCCTGTCAGTATGTATTTTGGGGCACTGTGTGTAGACTGCACTATAAGTTCTGCAAATTGGGTAATTGTTTGTGCCTGTTGTATAGCCCACACATTGCCACCATGGTTCTGTCACATTTACTAAATCCTTTTTCCACATTAGTCAGTTGCCTGTTTAAATACCACACAGGCCTGAGTTTTCATTTTCTTGTGTAAAATAACTGCTAATATTGAGTTTTAGGTTGCTATTGCTTGTAGAAAAAAATGGCTTGTTGTGTCTGGTGCTATTAGCACTGGGCTTGCAGAAGTGCTTTAACTTGGTTAGGGGCTCTGTAGTTCTGGGTCTGACCATTCCAATGTCTGTGTTTTCCTGGGTTTCCTTCAGTAACCCATACAGCGGCTTAGTTATTTGAGTATCCTTCTATATAATCTCGACAAAAATTTGTCATCCCCAGTAACTGTCACAGGGCTGTGACTATGGTTGGAATAGGTAAGGTTTGGATTAATTGTTTCCTGTTTTTATCTATTGATCTCCTTCCCTGATATTTTGGTTCCTAGGTATGTCACGTCTGGTTTTACTATTAGGTGCTTTATCTGGGTTCAACTTTAATCCGCTATCTTGCATTGCCTTTAGCACTTGGTCTAATACTACCCTGTGTTCCTCCTGAGTTTCTGTGGCCACCAGTATGTCATCTACGTACTGGTGGACCCCTTAGTTAGTGCCCTAATCCTGCATCATCCAGGACTCCTTTGAGTCCACATAAAACATTGCAGGTGAACAGTTTAATCCCTGTGGTAACCTTTGTAAATGTGTACTGTGTTCCCTCATATGTGAATGCCAGTTTATGTTGATGTGGTTTAACTACTGAGATAGACCAAAATCCATTGCTTACATCAAGCACTGAAAATATCTTTACCTTTGGGTTTAGCTTTGAAAAATGTCTGGGCCTAATGCAGTGACTGGTGTGCATTGATTCAATTTTCTGTAATAATAGTTAGCCTGTATGACTCATCTGGTTTTGGACAAGCCAAACAGGACTGTTGCATGTTGACTGAGTTTTCTGACTATACCCCTCTTCTCTAAATCATGTATTATGTCTTTTAGGGACTCCACTGCCTCCTTTGGTATTGGGTACAGTTTTTGCATATCTAGAGTGTCGCCATTGACTTTGGCCTCGACTCCTTCATGTGTCCTGTATGTGTACTTGGATGCTCCATATGGCTGAATATTTTCCTATGAAATCTTTTATCTGGGGTCTTTTGTGTCTGCCCATAGCTTTTTCCAATCCTTAGATTTTTTGTTGTTTACATATCCAGACACTATAGGAAACTGGTATAGTAAGTGGATGTAGTTTAATGGGGTAATTTGGGTGTGTCCTTTGGATTCCTTTATTACTCTTAGTAACCAACCCTTTGCTAGATCCACTATCATACCTTGTGACCTTATTACATCTGTTCCTAAAATAAATCTTTCAGTAATTGCCCCTCTGGCACCATAATAATAGAGTAGTTTCCCAAGTTAGATTGCTTCCCATTGTAATGTTAACTGGTTCTTATGACGACCCTTCCGTTGTATTTCTGTGCATCCCTCAGGTCTATTTTATAATGCTCTTAATGTCTGGTATCTCTAAATCTTGGGCACATGTTGCGACGCTAGGGTATCTACCAGGCCCACATAGTTTTCCTTGGATGTTTAACTGAACAAGTGGCCTCCTTGATCATCTCTTTTTAGGGGTCCCAGTATTTGTGCCCTAGGGAGGAGCTGCCTGCCTTTCATAACTGTGTTTGTGCTAGCCTGTCTAGCAATTCCTGTAACTGCGTTTGTGTTTTCTCTGTCTCTGTTTCTTCTTTGGGTTTCTCTAACTTGTTTAACAGCTTTAAAAGCACATCTGTGAGATTCACATCTCCCTTGGTTTGTTTAGGTTGCTGGGGGTTGGTGGTCTCACCATGGGCCTCCCTCCTGGAGCTCTACATCTACTTTTGGTGTGTCCAGGTTTGTTACAATTGTAGCATATGAAGGGTTGCTTAATCCTCCAGTTGACCCTTCGTTCTTTAGTGTGACTATCAGTTTTTGCTTTGGGCTTAGATTTCGCTGCTTCTTCTTTTGCTTGCATGTGGTCTTCAGTAACTCTTATCAATTTTTCTTTATCTTGTGTACCTCTTACCATCAGTTTAACTGCAGGGTCCATCTCTTTTCATATGCTTGTATAGCAAATCTCTCATGTACTCACTCATCTAGATTAGGGCTGTCTACTCCTCCATGTTTTTATATACTTCATATAACCCTGAGAACCCACCTAGGGCTTTCATCCCTCAAGGGTATTGTCCAAGATTTACCACAATTTGTTTTGTTGGTTCCTTTTTGCCTGTTAGTTTTTGTATTTCCGTGAGCATGTCTTTAGGTTCTGTATTTTTGTTTGGGTTTTTGCCTTAGTAAAATCACTTGTGCAAGTTCTTGGTAGTTTGTCCACTATGTCTCCTGGGCTGCTGCCATTAGATCCTACCGTCTTTGTTGGTTAATTGGTATACTTTTCCCATTTTATTATGGTTTTAGGACTTGATACCATTCTGTGTTCCTATTTAGGTCCCTAAATCCTTACTGAACTTCTGTACATCCTTTGTTTCTAAATCTGTTGCAGTTTCTCCTCTCCATCCAGCCTTTCGTCTACCTGCCTCTGTAATACTCTTCTACCTCCCCATGTTCTAGGTGATCCCCTTCACCACCCTCCTCACCCATTTATTACTTTCTTTGTCACTCGTGTTTAAGGGTGATGGTTGTAGTTCTTTATTTAAGTCCCAGTATTGTGTGGTTAGTTTATCTCTTTGGCTTCTAACCTTTCCTTTTCCTTCCATTGCCTTTTTTCTTCTCGTTGTCTATTTTCCTAGACAAGAAATGTATCGTCTCCTTGGGTCATTCATCTGAGCTGTGATTTTGTCAACCCTTTTATCCGTTTTCCTTTTCCATTTTGACTGTATATGGGGCCATTGGTATTTGGGAGTTTCTTTTTTGTTTTGATTTTGATTGCCTCTTCTATATCAGTTGCAGCTCTTGGTAATTCAGGATAGATGTTAACTACCTCTGCCTCTTAGGTTGCTATGGCTGTTGTCTGTCTCTCTCTTCCTCAGCCATTTGTAGT
Organism: Neoceratodus forsteri; assembly: GCA_016271365.2. Lineage (NCBI taxonomy): Eukaryota > Metazoa > Chordata > Ceratodontiformes > Ceratodontidae > Neoceratodus > Neoceratodus forsteri. The sequence goes on from CM057459.1 coordinate 343,375,865, forward strand.
TTTGTTTTAAATAATTTTCTCTTCTGTATTATTATACTGGTCTTGCAGCTCTTTTATTCTCCTGAACTCTTCTAGTTGCTTATAAATTTGGTTTTCTAATCTTAATTTTCTGCCTCTTTTTCTAGTTCTTGTTTTTTATTGTCATAAATCTAACATCCTGATTCCATCTGTCTTGTAAGGCTTTTAATAGATCCTTTTTTCTAGTACCAATATTTTACTCCCTCTTTTGAGGAAGCCAGTAATTCTTTTACCTCCTCGTGTGTTGTATAAAGATGGTCTAAATATTGTATTGCTGCCTGTAATGCATTGGCACGCTTTTCTTTCTCATTTTGCAGCTTGCATTTCTTTCTAAGACACATTGGTTAAAATATGGTCTTAATTGTTGGTCCCTTGTAGGTTTTCATATGGCCCTAACTTACCATGTTTCTACATATTTATTGATTAGTTCTTCCATCTTGTTTATAGTCTTCCTGGTCTCACACACCCAAGGCGAGACTCTACTCCCTCTCCCTAGGAAGGCTTTGTGCACACTTAATACGGCCTTCACTATTACACTTACTAAGTGTCTCTATTAGGTCTCTGGGCATTCCCTTTAACCTTCTGTGTATCCTGCCAGTTTATTAGTTTAGATTACTCCTAGTCGCTCAGGCAAAGTGCCTTCATCTAGTAGGTTTAAGACCTATGCCCTTACACAATTGTCTTGGTATGATTAATTAAACTACTGTTCTGAGACTGTTCAGGTATATTAATAATCCACCAAATAATAACTAAACAAATGACAAAGAAATCATTAAAATTAAACAATCCCTTTCCTTATTACAAGCCTTCATTTAGATAGTATACTAATACCTGGTCTCTTGCATTTTCTTTGCCTTCTGTTCATTACAGTCTGTCACTCAACAAGTTGATCAGTCTCTCCTTGGACAGACTGCTTGATCACGGAAAAAAAAAGAATTTTGTCGTGGCAAAAAAAATTATTGAATGGTCATAAGTTCTAGGTGGTTTTACCTTGGTTTGGCCCTTTGATGATTGCCAGTGGCTTTAGCGATCCAGTCACGAACCCAAATGTAGCAGGGGAGACCTAGCAGGATCTCGAGGAGAGCTAGTTCCCTCTCTCGATACTCTCTATTAGACCACCTAGATGTATACTTACAGACCACACGGAGAACAAAGGAGATTTTATGAAGCTTTATCTGTACATGATACAAAATTTAAGCTGATTCAAGGTTGTAGCTTCAGTTACAAAAATAAAAAAAGCCGTTATGTTCTTAGACAGAACTTACAAAGCTTATATACAATTGAACAAGTGCAGGATGTATATCCTGTCTCCAAACAAGGCAATATTTGTACATTATTTCTGTAATTGGAGCATCTACCCTGCAGTTCCCATTGTTGAAACCTCTGATTGGACATAAATATGTCTGCAATTCCTGTTGTCATTAAATGGACTATTATGCATTGTGACAAGCATAAGCTTCATTTGCAATTTGGTGGCTGCAATAAATGCTAATCCCCATAAGATGGCAGCATTGTATAACTAATGTTATAATGCATTTTCTTACTACATTAGTACAGTTTGCTTTTAGCAAATTTTCCATTGACATACATGCATCTAGGCTTAACACATACAATAGCTGGTTTTGCTGTTTATCTACTATTATACTTTGCACACTAACTGTGCCTTTTTCTACTATCGTAAAACATGAAAATTGCATTGCAGTTTAAACTATAACATTAACAGGATGTACTTCCTATAGATAAAGTTTGAGTTTCTGATACACTCACGTGCTCTTAAGCAAGTACAGGATATATGGTTCAAATTCTATTAATATCTCGCAGACAGTTACAAAAGAAATGCAATATACTTTTATAACCATATATATATACTTTTCTCCTTAACAAGCTGCTGTCACATTCTGATAGGTCACTGTGTAACTATGACAAATATGATACATATCTTTTTATATTCTGTCTTTCTGTGTATTTGCTCATGCACCCATTTACTGGCTTTATCAGATTGTACTTGGGGATCTTCCTGGACTAAGTCTCCATCACTCATTCACCCTAGTGGGATCGCCCGGAGGTGCTAGGACCAGCGAGGAGCCTAAAATTTTCTGAAGGTCGGCCGAGAGAGAGGACCACATGCAGTGTGGCACTCGCGAGACAGCTCGCGCCTGTGTATATTCACAGTCGAGCCCTCCAACTGCCTCATTTCATTTCTTCACCGCCGAGTGCGCTTGGATGCTCTACCGCCGCCGCCTGCCAGAGTCAAGTTTTCGCTCATATGACAGCAGCTTTTAACGTTTAATTTAATATTTTCAGTAGTAATTTCTTATTTTACAAACAAGAAGAAGATTATGAAGAAGGAATAAATTCTTTCTTGCCATCAGCGAGTCGTCCTTAGACGGTAGCGGTGACAGTAAGGACTTCGTTTGAAAGTTTTATGGCAGAGGGGCTGTGTTTGGTCCCCGCCCTTAATTAATGGGGGTGGGGGCCGACTACGGACAGTCCTGTGCTCGTGGAGGGGACAGTCCTCTGAAGCACAAATCTAGCAGTTTCGGGATCTGGCTTTGCTTAACCTCGAGCCCCTCTTCCTCGTTGGGAAGAAGAATCGGTGCTGCTTCGAGGTTGCCTGTTGGTATGTCTGCACGAGGATTGTTCTTGGGAGGGGCGATGGGTCTGAACAAACTTTGGTGGGTTCCTCTTGGCCCGCTCTATGGCTGCATTCGACTCGAGCTCCATCTCTGTCCTCGTTGGAGCTCCGGTGGGCAGTTTCACCTCTGGGCGCTCCTATGGAGCAGGGGTTTGACTTTCAGTTTTCCAGGCTCTGTTCCTGATTTTGGGACCTCAGGCCTCGGGCCGTTGGACCAGAGCCGGGTCGATTAGATCACAAATGGCGAGGTGCCCTCTTGGTGCCTTTTCCATTGTGTGACCCCTCGTGCCTACCACCCCTCTCCCTTTTCCATGCAGGGGCGGCATGGGCACCACCTTTCCTTTTCCACTTCTCTGAATTTCCATTGGCATTTTCCTTCAGTGCCATGGCTCGGTGCCTAGTCAGCGCGTGCCTCGGGCCGTGGCTTGGTGCCTTGGTCGGCGCTGAGCCTCAGTGCCTTGGTTCCAGTGCCTGCGTGCCTTGGTCGGTGCTGTGCCTTGTCGCGCCATCGCTCTGTGCAGTGCCTGTGGGTGCTCTTGTTGCTGCTGCTGGTTGTCTGTGCCATCAGTGATGCCGCGGGTGTCTGGGTGGCGCGGAGCACCAGCGGTGCCTGGGATGCCGTGGGTGGCACCGTGAGTGCCGCGGTGACACCATGGTGCCCATGGATACCAGGGTGGCACTGGGGGGCACCGTGAGTGCCGCAGGTGGCACCACAGGTGCCATGGATGCCTCTGGTGCTATGGATGTCGGGGGTGCCTTGGTGCCATTGCTACATGGGTGCGGAGGTGCCTGCGGATACTACGTGGCTGCCCTCAGGTATCGCCCAGGTTGGCATAGGCACTGCTTGGTGCCCTCCTGTGCCCTGAGTGGTGCTGGTGCCACCACGGGTGCTAGTGGGTGCTGTATGGCGAGAATTAGTGACACATTTTTCCTTTTTGGACTTCTTTTCCACAGAACTTGTGGTGGGATGTTTATCGTAAAATGAACTCCTGTTCTATGGATTATTTTTTCCACACATCTTAGTGAGTGGTGGTCTATGTGGGATCTTGTGTCATCTAGCAGTTTTCTGCTGATGGAACTCTGCTGTACTGCTCTGCCAGCAGAATCTCATTCTGTTCAGCACTTTCTCTGCTCCCTATGTGGTACCAAGCTCCTCGACATCCTTCCTGATGGCGGAGGCTCTGACCTAGACCTCTCTTGGAGGTCCTTCTGGGGTAGAAGTGCATCTAGATGGGTCTTTCCCTGCCCTTCTGGTCAGTAATACAGTGGACGACTCATTTTATATACTGAAGGGCACGTCCTCTCTATCATCAGAGTTTGTGATGGAAAATCTTTTCAGTAGTTTCTCAGTAATGGGGTCCACTGTAGTATTTTACACTGCGTCCGTGGACCATACCCTTCTGCTCTAGACAGTTACACTCTGTGAAACATTCTAATCTAATGGTTGGAGCCACTCTGACTCTTCCGCTCCTTTGATAGGGTATATAGCCCCTTGTGATATTGCCTCTTCAGTGGCTCCTTCGGCACAGGTGGTTAACATCTCTCCAGCTGTGATGGTTAGTCGGTCGTGATTTCAGTATGGACGCTCAGGCTCCTTCTGCACTCAGATGGAGAACATCTTTGTCTTTTGTATCAAGAGAGTCCTTGCAAAATAGCAGCCTGACAGCCTTGTTAGGCTCGGACAAAAAAAAATATATGTAATTTTATCACAGCACAGGGCCTAGCCAAAATTACCGATACCCCTTTTGGATTTGGTCAGGTTCTGCCTCAGCCCCTAAGGCGCTCGCCTCCAGAGTACGGTAGAGAGTACCTGATTTCTTCTTCCCTAGGTGGAGTCCGATCCGGCGACGGAATGGGTCATCTCTTTCTGTAAGAGAGATTTCTCTCATTCAGAGACATTTCCTAGACCTAGGCGTCTGCCAGTCTGTTAATTCCCTTTCTTTTTATCAGGCTTTCTTCTCTTGAGCAGAGCCTTGCAGCAGCAAGCGACTCTCCACCGAGTCGGAACTCAGGTTCCTACTTCCTTGCTTGCTTAATTTTACAGGCGATTTTCTCCTTCTTGACAGAAGGTCAAGTAGGTCCTTTTCTGAGGTAGCTTCTCAAATATTCACACCTTGATTCCTGCACACTGGTCCATGCCAGTCGCTCACAAAGCTATCCTCTTCAAGTGCGGGATGGAGTTGTGATGTTTGTTTTCAGCAAACAAACTAGAATCCTTTCCTACTCCGTTCAGGGAAGCCAGAGTGGGTAGTGCCTCACTGCATTGAGTCACTGCCTCTTTCAGTCACTTCAACAAATGGGTTAGCCCTAACTTGGTCCTGCTGCGTCTCTCCTCGATGCACATCTGCCTCTATTTGCCTTAGAAATCCAGTCCCTGTTTTTTCCGTGGTGGACACGTCCTCCTATACACTTTTACCTTTCTTCCCTGAGTTCAGAGACTGCTACTACAATTGTACACATAGGGGCAGGATGATTCCTTTTGGAATATGCAATGGGTAGGATCTGGTTCTACTAGACCACCACGAGAGGCTTCTAAGTCGTGCTTGGCCTTCCATCAGAAAGATTCCTGTGACTAAGTGGAGACCATTCTCCTTGATGGGCTAACCCCACCTGGACCCCTTGCTCACCAAGTAAGGGGTTCAAGTGCTCCTGGACCTGTTGTTTACAGGTCAGCCATACTTCATAGTGGGGGCTTCCATCTGCACTTTCCGGTCTGCCCTGAACCAGTAGACTTTACCTCCGACTCTTTCAGTTCCTGAGGTCCCTTTATGTTACATTAGTACATGTCTTTGACACTATTAATTTTGGTCCTAGACCAAATTGTGAGGCCAGGTTCTTGCCTCTCTCCTAGAGTGGTTGCGCTTCCTGGCAGACTTTCATTTTGTGCCCATTGCAGTCGTCTGCAAGTGGCAAGTTACAACTCGGAGCTTATCTTATAGGCACTATGTTCTAGATGCTCTTTACAAGACAGCTGTTTTTATTAACAGGACAGTCCTTGGCCATCCTATCTGAATGAACCGTATCTCCTACCACCCTACTCAGGGTTGTTGGTTTTAGTTCGGTACTCTCCCACTAGTGTGAATGAGTGATGGAGACTTAGTCAGGAAGATATGGAAATTACGTACTTACCGTAATTATTGATCTTCTTGGACAGTCTCCATCACTCATTCCTCACCCACCATCCCCTGGGTTCACTCGTCTTCTTTCGTGGCCTTCACGGTCCTATGGTTCAGACTGTGAGGACATTATTCTTGACCTTTCTTGCAAAGGCCATCTGGGCCCTCTCAGGCCCAGAAACTCAGGATGAGTTATTCTCATTAGTTACGCTGCACCTCCTTGGTCGAAAAGTACTGAGGGTGGTTGGAGGGTCGGCCTGAGATAGCCTACACAGGCAGCGAGGCTAGTCTCGCGGTGCCACACATGCGTGGTCCTCTCTATACCTGATCCTTCAGAAAATTTTAGGCTCCGCTTGGTCCTAGCGCTCCAGTGCTATCCTGCTAGTGTGAATGAGTGATGGAGACTGTCCAAGAAGATCAATAATTACGGTAAGTACGTAATTTCCATTTTTGTAGCCTGTCCCTGCCAACTATTAAAATTTGTGCAAGACACACATTATAGTAAAATTACTCACTACACTGCACAATTTTGTTTTCTTTAGTTTGTTATTGATCATCATAAACGCTACCTGCAATTTAATGACTTCTCCTGGTTTGTCTATGCTTCCTGACCTGTGCCACTCGACAGATTGAATGAGAGAGCAAGAGCAGAGCATTATGGCTGAAAACAAAAGTGAGGAGGGAGGAGTAAGTTGTCCAGAATGCTGAAGGCTCTTGAAACCTTTCAAAAGTGCCATGGTTATATAGCTTCCATTTGAGCAACCAACAGAAATAGACAGAAAGGATCTTGGTTTGATGTTTTATCCGGACTGTACTATAGTTTCAGCTGAGTTGTGTTAGCTGCAATGTTAGCATTGCTTATGAGGCCATATCCCTAGTGTGGAACTAGAATGTACCTCCTGAGGCAGAGCAAAGGCAAGAGTACTACCACTGAGCCACTATTACAGTGTTACATAGAGGAATAATTGCTGGGTAGGGGGTTATGAGAATTTTACACACACACCGCTGTGGGATGCCACATAAACCCTGAAAGTGAAGCTCGAGGGGTTTATGAAGGCATGCCACACTGAGGTAGGGTGTGTGAAATTTGATTTTACCACCTACCCAGCCTTTATTATATAATTGCTAGGGAAAATGTTTTCGCTACAGCAATTATATAAAATAAAACCTCCTGTTCAGCCCAGTTCTGTCTGGCTCAAGTGTGGTCTGTGGCTGGTGAGACATTGTTTTTTTTTGTAACTTTGTGAGGCTTGTTTGCCCAGGCACTCTAGATAGTTGTTGGGAGGAAATTTGGCAGTATGTTTTGTTTATTTAAAAAAAAAAAAAAAAAACTTGCAGCAAAAGTGAGTGGAGGGCAGTGCTCAGTGCAATTTTAGGGAGATGGCTGGCTAGCACATGCATAGAGCAAGGGAAACCCAGCACATGTTTGCTGTTATAATCAGCTGGTTATAATGGCAAATTATAACCGAGTTTGGGAAAAAGCAAACTCAGTAATTATATAGAGAATAATGCATGAGAAACCATGCACAACAAGGCTGTTTTTCCACAGGGTTTCTGAGGACATCATAGGCACCTCCTGATCAAAGCGCCAGAGGTTCCTGATGAAATCGAGCACTCGAGATGGAAACACAACCATACTAACATACTAAAATGCCAGCAGAATAGGCCTAACGGTCTTTCGTGTCTGCTCGCTTGGTCAGCCCCCACCCTGGGTGCTGACCTTGCTCCCTCGCCTTGTCTGGCTTCTCCTTCCCAGTTCCGGATATTCTTGCTGCATTGGATTTTGCTTCCAGAACCCTTCCCTGTACCTGTCCCACCCCTCTTGAACCCTCCACTGTCTCTGCCTCCACCAGCCCCCTAGGCAGCGCATTCCATGGCTCCACCACCCTCTCAGTGAAGTAGCACCTCCTCCTTTCTCCCTGAATCTTCCCTCCAGCATCCACCCATGCCTCTAGTGGCCCTCCTCCTTCCTTAAGCACCCTGACTGTTCCTCCCTATTTACCCTCTTCATGTATCTGAAGACCTCATCATGTCCCCCGGTCCTTCTCTCTTCCAATGTGTCAATATTTAGCTCTTGAGCCTCCTCATAGGTCCTGTCCCCCAAGCCCCAAATCATTTTGGTTGCCCGTCCTCTGGACCCTCTCCAGGAGGTTAATGTCCCTCTTTAAGTGTGGCCTCCAAAACTGCATGAGTACTCAAGGTGCAGCCTCACCAAGCAGTTATACAGAGGAGTATCACTTCCCTCCTTCTGGAGTGATCCCCTAGCGATGCATCCCACATCCTGTTGGCCTTGGCTGCTGCCCTCCTACAAGTCTCAGAGTTGTTCATCTTGACATCCACCACCACCCCTGGTCCCTCTCAGCCATCAGAGACTTGTAGCATTCCCCCCATGCTGTGCTTGGTTGTCCATGTGTAATTGTGTATAGTATATGGTTGGAAACATATAAATTAAAAAATGCTGGTTCTTTTGCTTACATAAGAAATCATCAATTTAAATCAGCAATGCTATGAAATTGGGCAAAAAAATTGGCTCTGACTTTTTCCCTATAAATGATTCAGGGATCTTTCAGTTTGATTTGGTGGTCAGAAGTTCTTGTTCCACCAACATTTGTATATTTTATAAATGTTTTAATGTATTTTGTTTCTCAAGAAAAAGATGGCCACCACATTTGGCTTAGAAATACAATTGTAGACACTAACAAAGGTAATTGTAGACACTGGCAAGGGTTAGATGGAGGAAATGAATAAAGCGTGTGGTGTTCAGCATAGGAGGCACTTGGAAAAGTAAATTTGATAGGTAAGCTATTTTTTAATTAATTGTACCAGAAGCGTGCTTTTGGAAACAACATTTATGTTGTTCTGCTGCTTTAATTTGTCTACTATTCAAAAATAGAAACCCACCCTCATCCAGTTGTTGTGTTGTGGTATTTTTTTGGTTTGTTTGTTTTGTTTAGTTTTTGTTAAATGATGAAACAGCAGAAGATTTTCTGTTAAGGTAGGGTCTTGGTCCTGTGTATGTGTGTGTGGAGGGGATGAAAGTAAAACAGCAGGTTGCTGGAGTTTCTATTCTAATTAAAGCTGTTGTACCTTAGAAGGATATAACAGCATTCTGTGACCTTTGAAATGTGGTACAACACTATGCAACTGTGGTGTTCCTTGGGAAACACACCAGGAATCCTTAGTGATCCCTCCATGGCCTGGGCCTTATGGAGGAGCCGTTACAACGTCTGGCAGTCACCGCTTCCGCTTCCCCAGCCCCTGGGGACTGCCTGCACAGGTACTGCACTCCCCGGGTCTCCAGGAACTTTGCCCCACCCCACATCGGGCTTGAGGTAGCTGGACACCCTTCTGGGTGTCGGTGCCTGACAAGAGACCATCCTATGGGCGTGGATTCTGGGAGCTCGACTGCTGGGGCAGGAGAGTTTTTACCTCAGCGTGTCTCTTGTCCATTGTTGCTGATCAGGCACTCATGGTGTGGCCTATGAGAGGCACCTGTGGGCGCATTGGAAATCCTAGTGGACTTGCCTGATTGCGAGGCAACCAGGCAAGCCATTACCATTCCACAAGAGGTCTGGAGCTAGTGAGATACCAGGCGCTGGCATCTTATGGCGTAGCAGCGGTAGCTACAAGGTTGTGGGATCCACCCGGTCTGGTTAGGCGGATGGCATGACCGCCTCTCCCAGGTGTCACCATTGGCCCAGCGTGGGGTGACTGCCTTGCTGTTCCAGGGGCTTGGTTTTTCTCCTGAAGAGCAAAGTGGGAAATGTCAGGGCTCCCTCCCTCTCCTGCAGGTCAGGAGGCCCAATCCTGGCTCTGAACAGTGAGCGGGTCTGGCCAGAGCTGTGATGGGCCCTCTTCCTTGTGAGTCCTCCATGAGGGGTCTGAAGGCTGTCTGGTCTTCCAGTGAGTACCAGTTCACATTGTGGGATTGGTACTCACCCACCAGTGATGAATGGTGAAGCTTGATACAGGTAAGATATGAAAGTGCGTACCTAGCATAAATTCTTAATCTTCCTGTATATCTTCACCATTCATCAGTGCTCCGCCCACTATCCCTATTGGGCCTTAGCTTCTGGGCAGCGCCTCCTCCTGCTTGCCTTCCCCACCAATTGAGACCAATTGTGGGCAAAGTCCACTGGTACCTCCAGGCCCCTGCCACTTCTTTGAAGCACCAGGGGCCCATTTTGAGTGGGGGGCAAGCAGGGCTCTTCCCTCTTTTCCTTGGCTCCCGGGCCCCTCTTCTCAGTGAGGGAGATCTTCAGGCCTCCTGTCTGGGAGTTCTGCCTCTGGCTACCCTTGTGGGTCCTGCCTTCGCCTGAACCACTCTGCTGAGATTAGGGTGCTGTGGACACTCTATATTTTGTTTTCCTCCTTTCTCCAGTTGCAAGAGACCCTCTTCTGTGTCCCTTGTTCGCTCAAAGTCCTTAGTACTTCAAGACTTAGGAACCTCCTTGGGTCTCCTTTTCCAATTACCTTCACTGCCCCTGTGGTGCAAAATATAGGATTTTACCCTCTTACTCCCGGGACTTTCCCTGGGGCTGAGGTGAACTCCGACTGGAAGCGGATTCTCTTCGGCTAAGGAGAAGGAGCATCTATACCAGTGTTCCTCCCTGGGTGGACCTGGGGTTAGCTTGATCTGTCAAACATCTCTCTCTCAGATCCCTCTTGCTGGTGGGGGTTTAGATTTCCCCACTCTTTGTGGAAAAGTTCTGTTCTCTGGACTATCGCCTTGTCTCAGGCTCTTCCAAAAAAAAAAAAAGGAAATTTTCCACCTTAACAAGAGCATGTAGACAATATAGTTTGTCTCCCTTGGTCCGAGGACTTCTGGAGCGATGAGGGCATGCAGTTTCATCCTCCATCTCAGCTCGTCCTCTTTCTTCTTCTTCATCTTTGTCTTCTTCTCTCCACCTTAGCCTGCCCAGGGGTTGGGGCCCTCCTCATAGAACAATCTAGGCTCCAACTTCTTTTTATCATCGAATTCGACTTGTTCCTTTTCAGTTTTATCTTTCCTTTTACTGACCATTAGGCTCTCTTGCCCGCCCTCCACCCTTCTTTTCTCTATGCCAGCTTCCTCTCCTGCGAGCAGAACTGAGGTAGTGGAGGGGCCGATGTGGTTACTGGCCAGCCTTGGCAGTACCACACAATCGTCGACCTTGAGGGTGGCACCATCCCAGACATTACCCTCCTCCTAGGAGAAAAGCTTTTTATGCTAAAAGCTTCCCTGAGGTCCTAGTGCCTCCAGTAGTACCCACCAGTGATTCAATTCAATTCATGTTTATTTATAAAGCGCCTTTCAAAATCAAAGGCTGTACATAATAAAAACAAAGATTAGCAAGAAACAAGTTAACTATAAAGAAAAAGCCAGTGATGAATGAAGAAGATATACAGGAAGATAAAGAATTACGGTAGTTGGGTAATTTTCATTTGTTTATCCATGATGTAGTCACATAGTAATCGAAGGGTAGTAGGGACTGTAGGTCCATCAGGTCTACCACCTGCTTTCATAAGCAGGTATTACTAAATATGTTGTGCAAATGTGTACTCATTTGCTAGGGATACACAACCCACTGTAGTTTCAGGATGACTTTTAATTCCCTTGATAATTAGAAATGTGTCTAGGCTTACCATCAAGGCCTGCACTGTCTTCATAGCCATTCTCTCCACTGGTAGGCTGTTCTACCCTATGGGAGAAATGTTTTCTAATGTCACCCTTGTATTTACAACATCAAAGCTTTAGGGCATGTCCCCATGTCCTCTTAAACCTAAAGATGAAACTTAATCTGTTTGATCTTGTATATCCTGAGTATGCAGAACCATAGAAAAATAGATTATGTAGGCAGAACAGACTAAAAGATCCATCCAGTGTTCCCATTTCCCTAACTAACTCCACTCGTCTTAACGCCAGGCTGTATTTATAGATTCAGTAGACCTAGTGGCTGATCTCATCACCACTCTTGCCTAGGTATACCTTCCTTCTCTTTTTCTGTCTGGGGTCCCACTATTCCCTTTATCTGTCCCACCCAAGTTTAAACCCGTCACAATCTTGTCTTCAACCATATCATTGGACAGTCTGTTCCAAGCATCTACCAGTCACTTTGTGAAGAAATACTTCTTCACATTCTTCCTGAATCTCCCCAGCCAATTTCCACCTGTGTCCTCTGGTGACTGTGCCCTCAAGAATAAATCCTTACAGTCCACTTGTACATATCAGTTAAATCCCCCATTCCCTCAGGCCTCCAGTGTATACATGTGAAAGTTTGTCATCCTTTCCGCATATGATTTCTTCTGCTGCCCTCTGGGTCATCTTTGTGACCCTTCTTAGTATAGCCTCTTTCTGATCCCTGTCTCTCTTGAGTTGTGGACTCCAGAATTGTGCCCAGTACTCCAGAGGTAGTATCACCTCTTTCCTTCTATAGTCAAACCCTCTTCCTATACATTTTAGCATCCTGTTTGCCTTCCTGGGGTCATCATTAGTGACAGCCTCTCATCCACTGCTCTTGTTCTCCTGTAGATACATAGAAATTGGTCTTCTCATATAAGAGACAAAAGCAGTTATTTTTATTAGTAGAGTGGGGTCTAATTTCCAGAAACTTGGGCTGATGATGTACCCATATCCTGAAGTCCACCAATACTGGTGCTTGGTCTGTGATAGTTATTGTTTGGTGTTTGGCTGCCTGTAAACTAGAATAAGACTCTGTAAAAACAGAATAGCATCCAGCCTAGAATAATGAGAGGAAGAATGAAAATAGTGGGTGTATCTGGACTTCGGGAAGGCCTTCAAACACTGTTCCCACAGAAGGCTAGTGAATAAGCTGGAAAATTTGGGGATGGGACAGAAAATAGCAAGATGGGTGGAGAACTGGCTGATGGGAAGAAGCCAGAGGGTGGTGATAAATGGGATACATTCAGGGAGGTAGGGGTGGCGGGGTCCCCAGGAGCAATTCTGGGCCTATCCTGCTTAACATTTATGTCCATAACATAAGCGGAGGGACTGCAGGGAAGGTCTGCCTATTCTGAATAGCACGAAGATGTGCAATAGGGTGGACACCCTAGAGGAGTGGAGGCTATGAGGGAAGATCTAAAGTTACTGGAGGGTGAGTAGGAAACATGGCAGCTAAAATTCAATGCCAAAATATGCACAGTAATGCACATGGGTAAGTATAACCCACAAGCAAATTACACACTGGGGAGGGATGTAATGCAGGCAACTGAGCAGGAGAGGATCTGGAGATCATAATGACAGACAACTTTAAGGTGGGGACCAATGTAGCAAAGCGGCAGGCAAAGCGAATAGAATGCTGGCATGTATAGGGAGGTATAACAAACAGAAAGAGCGGGGATACTGATGCCTCTTTACAAATCCATGATGAGGCCTCACCTGAGTCACGGGGTTCAGTTCTGGAGACCTCATCTACGTAAGAACATGGATGGGATTGAAAGGGTACAGAGAGGGCCACTATGATGGTGCATGAGTTGAATGGGAAGCCTCATGAGGAGAGGTTGAGGGAGTTGGTTTGTACCTACTAGAGACCAGAAGGGAGAGGAGGGACATGATAGAAACATGTAAATGCGTGAGAGGATTAAGAAACTGGGGGAGCTTATTCACAGGAAAGGTAGGAGCTAGAGCTAGGGGTCATGGTCTATGGGTGGAGAGGGAAGGTTTAGGGGATGTGAGGGGCATTACTTCACTGAGAGGGTGGTGGAGCCCTGGAACAGTCTGCGGAAGAAGGTGGTGGGGTCCAAGCGGTGGAGAGTTCAAGAGGGCATGGGACAGACACAAGGGGCTCACCGAGGTGGAGGGGTTCTCAGGCGGAGGGACAAGTAGGAGGGGTGTAAAGGGCAGACTCAATGGGCCAAGAGGGTCCTTTCTGCCATCACATGTCTGTGATTCCTTCCTGTTGGATAGGAGTGTCTCCAAGCATCCAGAAGTGAGTGTTCTTTAATCATATGTAGGAGTGCCCTAGCATTATTAGATAGAGAGACAACTGTGGGAGAGGATCTATCCATGATCGTGTCTGTTGCACAGTTATAGTCACCACCAGCAACCACGGGCCCTCAAAATCAGCCATTTGCTCCTATAATTTATTTTAAAAATCTGGGCAGTTAATATTAGGCCCATAAACTGATTCAGCTACCAACTTTTCCCTGTATTTAGCTGCATTTGTAGTATGACATACCTTCTCCCTGCATCTGCATAAGATGTGGTGACCACTCCTGGAAATTGTGGCCTTGGCCAAATTGCTGCCTCGCTAGCCTTGTTAGTAAAATAAGAACTATACCATTCCCACCCCAGTTCTTGGCTATGCTGTATGTGCTCCTTCTTTTACTGACACATGAGTTTCCTGCAGGCAGAGGACATCTGTCTTCATGACACTCACCTTGCCAGCACCTTTTACATTTGGTATGAGACTTTAAGCCATTTTCATTCCACGACCTTATGTGAAAATTATTTTCAGCCATTATCCATCCAGAGCAGTGTTATTAATTGCACCTTACAGTAACAGCCATCAGAATTAACATTGATTTTCCAGTACCATTTTTAAACTTGTGAGAAAACATTTTAATAACTGTAAAACTATTTAACAGTTTCCCTTCCCTAACCCCATCTCTCTACTCTGTCTTAAAACCATCCAAACATTAATGGAACCAAATAACATCAAAATAACATGAATAATCAGATTTGTAACATTTGAAACTAATGGAAGTATCCCTAACAAACCTAGCTGAACCCACTTCCTCTTTTCCCACCCAAATATAAACCAAAGTGCAATACAACCTATAAGAAACTTGTCCCTAACAGTAAGTGCCCCCCACACAAAATAGAACATTTATGGTGCAGCATCCCACCTGTTCTCTGAGGGTGAGCTAGAGTTGGACTAACCACTTTAGATCAGTATTTAAAGAAAGAGAACGTTTATGCAGCAAATATTAAGAGGATGCATCCGAGGTCACCCCTCCAAGGAAGGAAGAGGATTGGGCCACCTCCCACCTGTGAAGTAAAAATCGTTGTTAATCTCCTGGATAGTCAGTTATCTGTAGCTGTTAAAACATCATGCCACTCTGGCGCTCAGAAAGGGAAGGCGTTGCAGTGCTAACCCCAAGAGGCAAACCAGGGTGCATAATATCAGTCAGACACTGCTGGACCTGTGCTCTCCAAACTAATTCTTCACTGTTGCCTGGAGCTGCTCAGTCCCGATTTCCCCTGATCAGCCATCAAAATGCCATGTGCAGGGATCATGACATATAAAGTGACAGAAATAAAAAGACTGGAAAAAAGACAAGCACATAATTCAGTTCAGTAACCCCATAAGGGTTGCAATAGCCACATGCATGGGATTGGCTGTGACATTTTAAAGCTTGATGGTAGGCTTGTATGCCTGGAGTGCACAGGATTAAATATGGAGACATCAAGACAAACAGGAGTCTGTACCCAAATCATTCTGAGGTTATTAGTCCAGCAACTATCTACAGACACTCTGCCAATCTTCATGCACTCAGGAAGAAATTATATTCATTCCTCGTTCAAGAGTTGGCTAGCTGTATAGCCTAGAGATTAGAGTAACGAGCTGTGAATGAGCTTGGTACATCCACAGACCTGTGTTTGATTCCCACAACCTCTCCTTGTGTGCTGTGTGACTCTGAGCAAGTCACTTAACCCCTGATGCTCCCAGGTCACCTCTGAAAATAGGAACTTGTGCCGAGTGGGCCTTACCGGTTACCAGAGACTAAAAAAAAAAGAAGAAAAGCCTGCTTACTCAAAATAGGGGTCCATATAAATCTCATTGTGTATCTCATCTCCCTCTGCTGATACCTGCCACCCTAGCGACAGTTGGAAGTGAGACCGTAGAGGAGTCGAATATAGGGCTGCCTGTACATTCGTGTGTTCCAACCCAATTTCAGAAGTACAATATTCTTACCTGCCATGAGGTGCTCTCTCTCCTTTCTTAGGCTGAGCCTTCCATGCCTT
This sequence comes from Neoceratodus forsteri, assembly GCA_016271365.2. Classification (NCBI taxonomy): domain Eukaryota; kingdom Metazoa; phylum Chordata; order Ceratodontiformes; family Ceratodontidae; genus Neoceratodus; species Neoceratodus forsteri. The sequence goes on from CM057459.1 coordinate 343,391,601, forward strand.
CTCCTGATCCTGGAATCCCTCTCAGTGGTGCAATCTTGGTAGTTGCCAACAGTGCAATCTCCACAAGCCCAACACACTCCGTTCACACTATTGAGAAGGAGTGTAGTGCCCGTCAGCAGATGTTATGGGTCTCCCAGTGTCAGTCACAGGGACAATAGTGATTTTAGCTCAGGGCTGTACTCCATTCTGTACCCCAGTTATGACTGTGATCTTGCCCATGAGAGAGTTGGGATTTAGACTAGATTCTCAGAGTCCCTCTTTAAATCTGGCATGAACACTGATAGAGGCATTGGGCTCTGGATCCAATAAGAGATCAGGACAATAGCAGGCACAGACCTCCTAGTGACAGTGATCATTGTTGTTAAATTAGGACAGAATGACAGCTCATCTGACGACATTTAACATGATCTGACTCTGCCCCGGTTCTCAGTGTCGGTCACTGCTCGGTCACTGTGCTGTAAATATTTATTTATTTATTTCAAATTGGGATTAATACCTTTGAGCCGGGGCTCGTTTACAAAAGCTCCAAGTCAACAAGGAATACAAGACATTTACAGGTGATGAAACACTGCAGAACAGAAAGACATCAACTAACAAGTGGTATTAGTGTGCAGTTACAACATTAAGCAGGGTCAAGAAGTAAGGAGAAACAGGACCACACTTACAGAGAAACATATTAATGCAGCACTAATTAAGTGCAGTACAGTGTTTAACAATCATGTTACAGTTCAGGCGGGTGCTCCCAGTCTGCAGAAATGCATGTTTTAGCAGCCAAGGTGAGGCTTTGTCAAGGGGAGGTAGTAGGTGATGGGAGGTGGGGGGAGGGCAGTTGTGGAACAGGATGGTGGGAGTGTGAGAACCGCTGTCAGAGGCCATGGGTTAACAGAAACACTGGCAGTCAGATTTGCTGGCAAGAAGAGATCGAAGCCCATTTTTAAAGTAGTCAAGTCTGGGGAGTTGGCAAGGTCTGCAGGCAGGTCATTGAACCATTTAGGTCCACAGTAGGAGAGGATCTTTGGCCAAGGGTGGTTCGTTGAAGAGAACAGTTAGAACAGTCCTGGAGGCACTCCTTGTGCATTTAGATGGTTGTGCAGCCTCAAAGAGGGCTGAAGTAGCCCTAGGCATGGACTCCATCAGGGACTTTTTCGCAAGGAGGTAGGTCTGGTATTGGAGTCTGTGGTGGAGTGGGAGCCAGCAGTTTCCTTGTATAGGGTCATGGCATGGAGTCACTTTGTGTACTCCCAGGACCAGGCGGCAGGCCTTGTTGAAGATGGTTTTGACCCTTTTAAGCACTGTGTCTGTGCCTGCCCCATATATGACAAGGCCATAATCCACAGATGAGAGAACTGAACTGCATGTAACAAGTTTCAGGGCAGCCGTGTCATTGAGGTGCGGTGTCTGTACAGGATACCAAGCTTCATGTTGGTGGACTTTACCAGTTGCTCAGCATGGGCAGTGAAGGTGAGGGTGTCATCAAGGTGAATCCCTAAGTACTTGAATGTACTGACTTGGTCTAGTACTTCTCCTTTGCTACTAAGTACATGCAGTGAGGACCCTCGAATCTTGCTTTGTGGGGTGCTGAAGAGCATGCTCTTTGTCTTTTGTAGTTGAGTAGCAGTTTATTTGGGTGAACCAGGATTCCAATGTATGAAAATTGAGCTGAAGTTCAGAGCTAATTGATCCCAGGTCTTTCCCTGGGATGGAGATAACAGCATCGTCTGCATAGAATACGGAGTGTGCAGGACAGGTAGAAGGCATGTCATTTATGAAGAGGCTGAATAAGAGAGGCCGAGGATAGAACCCATGGGACTCCTAGGTTTACTTCCTGGGCTCAGAGATTATATTGCCAATCCTGACCCGTTGAGATCTATGGGTTAGGTAACTATGGAACCAGGCCACAGATTCCATTGACAATCCTGTAGAGAGGAGACATTTCAGAAGCAGTTGGTGATTGACTGTGTCAAAGGCCTTGGTGAGCTCTATGAAGACAGACCCCACCGCCATCCCTTTATCCAGGGCCCCATAAAGCTGAGTGGTGTACTCTACTAGCGCAATGACGGTGGAGTGGTTTTGTCGGAATCCATGTTGTTGCAAGCAGAGAAGGCTATGCTTTTCTAGGTACTCAAGTTGTTCTGAGACCACCCTTCGAGTGCTTTGGGGGAGGGTAAACCGAGATGGGCCAGAAGTTTGCTAAATTAGCTCTGTCTCCTGATTTAAAACAAAGTGTGACTAGAGCCTCTTTCCACCTGTCAGGAAGATGCCAGATCTCAGAGGGCATTGAATACCTTGGTGAGTGGTGCCACAAGTTTGTTTAATGTGAATGTACCATCTTCATATCGATCATGTCACTTCCCATCCTGGTCTTACCAAGGACCGTTTGATATATTTGACAGTCTCACCTGTAGAGATTTCGAGAAGTAGAATGGTGGGGTAACATTATCCTGTGGTGATGGAGTGTTGAGGTTGTGCTGCTGGCCTGCAAGGGTGTGATTCAGGTATTCAGGTGGCAACACATTGCTGAGATCCGTGAATGCAACATTAAAAGCACCAGTGATTCCTCTGGGTCTTGCAATGTACCAGAGGTGGTAACTATAAGGTCGGTTGGTTCCTTGAGGCTCTACCCATGAGAGATTTTACAGAGTCCCAGAACTCCCTCCCTCTACCCCAGGTCTTTCCTAGGAGCTCATTGTAGTAAGCTGCTTTCTCCAGACGTATGAGTTTTGAGAAGGTATTTCTAGCTGCCTTATATGCTTGGGAGTCGGCTAGATTCCCGGTGGCTTTGGCCCTATGCCACAGGTGATCTCTGAGTCGCATGCTCAGTTAGAGGGCCGGACAGCCAGGGGTTGGTGATTCCTCTGGCTTTCTTTGTTTTGTAGGCGAGCAAAGATGTCACAGGCTTTAGTAAAAATACTGCAGAAGTAATCCAGTGCTTGGTTTCCGTCCTTGACTCTATCCAGTGGGGACCAGTCAATCCCTTTTAGGTAGTGCCTGAAGGAGTCTAGTTGACCAGGCCCCAGTGATCTGTTCCTGGTGGTCTTAGGTTTACTCTTGGTGAACTTGTTAGTCCAGGTAAGTAGTACAGGGAGTGGTCACTGATGATGTCAGGTAGGACTGTTACCTCTGCGATATGTTCAGGACAAGAGGAGAGTAGCCAGTTGATGAGGTGCTGGTTCCTGTACGGTAGTTTTGTCTGGTGGGTTGTGTGACCAGTTGGGTCAGGTACAGTCCGGCTATTTGGTCTCTAGCTATCACTGCATCCTGTGCTTCCAATTGATGTTGAAGTCCCCTAGGATTATATGTTCCCAGTTTAGTTTGTTCTGTTCGAGGTGGCTTATGAGCTGTGGGAAGCCAGTGAGTAGTGTCCCAGGAGGCAGGTATACGGTGGATAATAGTAGCACTTTTGTTTTGTTGGCCAGTATTAAGTTTTAGTGTTAGAACCTGTGCTTCCTTGGTGTGGAAGCTAATTGGTAGTATTTGCACTTTGATGTCACTCTTGAGGTAAAGAGACCCCCCTTTTTTGAGGTGCGGTCCTGCTGGAACAGGTTATATCCAGGAAGGGCAATTGCTGTGTCTGGGATCTTTGGTGATAGCCAGGTTTCTGTTAGGAGATGATGTCAGGATCAATCTGAGCCACCCAGGCCTGAAATTGTGGCAATTTGAGGAAGGCTGCAGATTTTCAGAGATACAATTTTAAGATGTCCTGGGCTATTGGTACAATTCATGATGCAGGTCACCCAGGGTCACAGCTAGACAAGGATTTGACAAGAGGCTTTGGCTATGCAAGAGTTATGCACTCCCTGCCCCATTACATTGATAGCCTGGGCACACTCTAAAGTACAAGTGCAGGATGTGAAATCCTTTTGTCCTTATGCTTCTTTTGTTATTTAAAGACGTTGTTTAAAAGTCCACATACAAATTCCTCAGGAGGAGGTCAGACGGAAATGTGGATTAAAGCAGGACCCAGAGTCACTGAATTTGTCAGACTTAGTTGTTGACTTCTGCTTTGCTTGGAGAGCTTCCAAAAGTTGATTTTAAACTGAAAATGCAAATACCTGGTGGTGATGCTTTGCAGAAATCCAGTCCAGGAGACCTTCACAGACGTAGTGAGCAAGAATGGTGTAGTTACTCCAAGCAGAAAATCTTGTAGGTACAGTTACTAAAGTCTGAGGAACCAGTTTTGGGCCCAGATTCCTGTAGTTAAAAATGATCCCGACTGTCAACTGAGTGGCTGCTCATTCCCACACTGTCTATGCACACTGTCTAATATTGAAGTTAACAATGGGTAGGGCAACCATCAGCCATCATATCTTTGAGAGTTATCACCATATTGCACTGACAAGAGTCTCATGGCACCATGGATGACGAGGGTTTCTCTCAACCTGACTATGGGCTTCATCCTCTATCCGAGAGCACCAAAACAGTCCCAAATGGGGTTATTGACCAGGAGATAAACAGTTTATTTATAATAGTCAAGTCAAACAGGCCCATGCAATGTTACAGACCAACATTACAGTTCGTGCAAATGTAAGTTGGTAGATTTCACTTGACACTGCAGAACTGGTACATGCTGACGACCAGTCCTATGAACAAAGATGAATGCCCAAACTCCACGTGGTCACCTCTTAGCACAGACAGTGTTAGTTCACAGCAAAAGATCCCACAAATTGCATCACAGCCAACAACCCTCTGGATTTTTGTTAAAATATTAACTTAAAGGGCATGCCTTCATTGACAGAGCTGCATGTCCCTGCATCTGGACGACCCTCCTGGGCTGCTTCTATGGCATGGACATAATCTTTTAGCGCCTTGCTGCTTGCTGAAAAATTTAGTGGTGCCACGGACGACTATTCTGAGTTTTGCTCAGTAAAATAAGGAATATTCCCATCCAAGTGTTTGCAAGGTGTATTTCACTCTGGAATATTTCTGTCTTTGTGTTTGCAAGTCTCTCAGCTAAAGTCCTGAAAAATAGAAACCTTGCTCCCATTCATATCTAGTGGGCCTTGAGAGCGAGCCACCCTCAGAACTTTCTCTTTGTTGGAATATCTCAAAACTTCATTAGGTAATGTCTGGGTTTGTTGCCTTGCAGGGCCAGGTTCGGTTCTGTGTGCCCTCTGCAGTTCGAAATTCGCCACCTCTAGTTCAAGCCCCAGCTGCTCTGCCATCCATTTTAGGATCTTTTACCACCTTCTCCCTTCAGAATTTTCCGCAGACCAATCAACCGTATATTTGTATGTCTGCTTCTGTTTTCTTGGTTGTCAGCTCTCTCTTTCAAAACATTTAGCTGTTCAAGTAAAATTTTCCTGTCCCTGTTTAGATCCGTCGTTGATTCTCCAGTTAAATCGATCCGTGACTTGGCTTCATCAAGCCACTTGGCATGAGATGAGGAAGTCTCTGCCAATGTTGTAACCATTGTCTGGATGTGGGTTACCTGTGCTGATAAGTCAGCCTTCATTTCTTGTTTCATTTTTAGCAGAAATGTTGTGACAGACTGCTTTGAGCTGTCCTTATCTTTGTCACTCTCCTTCCCGCCTCAATGCCATGCTCTTAGATCTTGTTCTCGAGTCCCCCACGGTCACAGTCTCTTTAATTATTGGTTCAGAGTCTGTAGTAGGCTGACCCAGTGGCACAGGGGCTGAGGCACTGGACACCTTAACTCTCATCATGGCGACCCATGTTGGGGAATGAGCACGAGTTACCAGGGATTAGTAGCAGTGGAGATTGTCACTTGTGAACAGTGTGGTCCCTATTCAGCAGGGTGCTTTTCCATAGCCTGGATCAATGTCTGGCTTGCTGGGCTGTAGCTGACCTTGGGGCCCAGCTGAGGGAAGCATGGGCCACAATACATAAGCTCCAGGTCGAATTGCAGAGCTACAGGCACCTGTTCATCCCAGCTCCGAACCAGCGACACACAAATGTCAGCACCGGTCCTAGGCAGGATCCAGGGATGGAGGGCTGGCAGGTGGTCAGGAGAGGAGGCGAGGCCATGAGGCAAGAACTAAAACACGAACATCCGAAAACAGCATGCTTATAAATAACAGATACACACGACTGGTAATGGAACCAGTCACTGGGCATTGCAGTGCTTCTAGGAACAGCTCACGGAGCCAAGCATATCGAAAAGGATAAAGAAAACAATGGCAATAGGGACAAAGAAACATCATAGTGGGAGAGTCCATGATCCACGAGTGGAATCCCACATAAATTCACACAGCAGTACCAGGGTCATTGTCAAGTGTCTCTCAAGCGCATCTGCAAAAGGGACTGAAATGCATCGAACAGATTGTGCAAAGGAGGATGGAACAAAACACGTAGTCGTTCACCAAGAGACAAATGACTTGTCCAGTCAATCAGTTGCAGGGACAAAGGAACCATTGTACAACTTGCTAACAGAATATCCTCTCTTTCGTCCACACTGACATTCCTGGAAGTGCTTCCAGTCTGGGGTTGGGGCGGAAGCACCAGGAGGGTCAGAGAGAGGACATACATGAGTTTAACTTATGGCTGAGGGAATGGTGCCAGGAAAATGGTTACCATCTCATTGGCAGTTAGACGGTCCTTCTGGGAGAGTGGCTTCTTTCAGTGCTGATGGCCTCCACCTGACAAAGGAAGGGGTGAGGCGTTTAGTCAAAAATTTGATGTGTAAGCGGTCTGTTTAAACTGAAGACTGGGGAGGTGGTGACGACACTTACCAAGGCAAAGGGTAGAAGGTCACTACCCCTGACAGCAGCAAACAGTAGGGTAACTACTCCAAGCACAATAATACCATACAAATTAGGGAAAACTCTTGTCAATACCTGCAGCAAAACTCTTCAACAAAATTTTTTGTACAGAACCACAGGTACAGAACCAAAGAGTTCCAGCAGGGTACAAACAACAGGTGGAAATCTTTCCAGCAAAACTTTTGTCCAAAGCCACAGGGGCAGACCGAAGAGCCCATAAATCTACACAGGTGCAGACCAAAGGAGATCCATTAAGGGTACTAAAGAGGCATGGCAAAACAAAAGGAACCCTACTTGTGCTAAGAGTGGGGTAGAACATGAGGAGGCAATGGCAATAAGCATGAGAAGCCTGGCAAACAAAATCCTGACCTCATGGCTATCATGGCGAGGCTCTAACTCAACCTTAGTGGCTCGAGTCAGAAACCTGGTCCACAGAGAACCATGGTTGGGACATGGATATCCCGGCTACCACCTGTACAGAAGGGGCAGGAAGGGTAGGAAAGGGTGGGGTAGCATTATATGTCCATGAGGAAATCAAGGCTACAGAGATTCAGGGATCCCAAATGAGTCAGAAACACTATGGGTAACAGCTGAGACAGGATCGGGCAGCCATTAGGATAGGAGTCATCTACAGGCCCCGCTGCAAGGGATATTGGGGACAAGGAAATTATGGAGACATTCCACAAAATGACAGACAAGAGTGAGATTTTAACTCAGACATAAACTGGAAATCTTGTACAGCATCTTCATCAAGAAAGGACTTTGTAATGGCCCTGCAGGTGCAGGGTTGAGACAGCTTGTGGAAACTCCTACCAGAGGTGAAGCTGTCCTGGACTTAGTTTTAACTAACAGCGACAGGGTAAAGGAGGTAGAGTTGGGGTGCCACTTTGAAATAGCAACCACTGCATGGTGGGATTTAAAGAAAACACTAGGGAAGATAATAGCCATTAAAAGATCAGGATGTTAGATTTCAGAAAAGCAGATTTTTCGGAAGATGGATAGCCTGGCAGAGAGTCTTGGATACAGGAAAAGAAAGAGTAGACGAAATGTGGGAGTATCTCAAAGGAGCTGTCACAGAGGTAACCAAACAAAGGCCAGAAGGGTGAGCAAGGCAAATAAGAAAAGGAAACCCCTCTGGTTCTCCAGGGAGGTGGTTGCAATAGTAAGGGAGAAAAGAAGGTCTTACACAAAGTTTGGGGTGTCCATGAACGATGAGGATAAGGAAACGATAAAGCAGCACAGAGGGAAGCTGGTAAGGCAGTAAGGATTGCTAAACCCCTGACTGAATGGAGGATTCCCAGGGAGTAAAGGAGGAGATAAATCCTACTTTAGGTACATTAGGGGAAAAAGGAAAACCAAGGGAGATAGATAGACTAGCAGATACTGGAGGGAAACTGCAAGAAAAGATTATGAAAGCAGAAGTCTTAAACCAGTGCTTTGTTCTGTGTTCACCAAAGAGAACACAGGGATGGGCCAAGCCTGCATAGCAGCAACACCCAGGGACTGGGGTTGACATATGCACCTTCACAGAGGCTTAAGTCTTGGAAGCTTTAAATAAACTAAAGGGTGGACAAGGCCATGGGACCAGATGGGATTCACCCTAGAGTTCTCAGGGAGCTGGGAGTGTACTAACAGCACCCCTAGCAGAACTATTCACCAAATCACTAGAGAGGGGACCATACCAGAGTACTGAAAAGGGCAACAGTGGTCCCGTCCACAAACCAAGGAACAGGGAGGAGGCTGGCAATTACTGTCCAGTAAGCCTCATGTCAGTGGTAGGGAAGTTGATGGAGATACTACTCCAAACAGAGAATCATAACGATCTGGAATCCAGTGTGCAGTAAGACCCAAAACAGCATTGGTTCACGGCAGGTAGGTCTTGCCAAACTAACCTGGTCAACTTCTTTGACTGGGTTACAAGGGTAGTAGATCAGGGAGCAGTGGTGGATGTCGCTTATCTGGACTTTAGCAAAACCTTCGACTCTGTTCCACACAGAAGGCTGATAAGGCAGCTGGACCACATGGGGTGGGCAGGGAGGTGGTTGAGTGGGTGAGTAGCTGGCTGAGGAAGAACAAAGAGGGTTCAGGTAAACAGGGCATTTTAGTTGAGAGGAGGTGACCACGGGTACCGAGGGTTCGCACTGGGTTCCTACTCTTCAGTGTGTTCATAGCAGACTTTGCAAATGAACTGGAAGGTAAGTGTGTCTGTTTGCTGATGACAGCAAGATTTGCAATGGAGTGAATTTCCTGAAGGTTTGAGGAGCATGACTTCAGACTCGAAGAAACTGGAGGAGTGGTAGGAAACATGGCAGCTGAAATTAGTGCCAAAAGTGCAAAGTCATGCACTTAGGCAAAACAACCCCAAAGAGGATTACTACCTTGAAGAGTGAAGTTAGCCTCACGAAGCCAGGAGAAGGGACTTAGGGGCCATTATATCAGAAAACTTGAAAGTGGTGAACAGTGCGAAAGAGCACTAAAGGCAAGTGGCATGTTGGGCTGCATCTGGAGGAGAATCACGAGTCACAGGGAGGGAGGTGGTGTTACCACTCTGGGGTGCTGGTGTGCCGCCTCTTGAAGTACTGCATACAGTGCCGAGACCCGCACCTCAAAAGGGACATACATAGAAATCGAGACAGTGCAGAGGAGGGCCATGAAAATAATTAAGGGACTGCACCATATGGCATACCAGGTTAGGCTGAAGGCAGGGAGGTTCATGAGTAATACAAGGAAGTTCTTCTTCACATAGAGGGTGGTGGACCCATGGAATAGCCTACCCAAGGAGATGGTGGGAGCCAAAACAGTAAGCAAGTTCAGGAACACATGGGATATAGACATAAAGGTAGCATACGGAAGGCAGGGAGGGAGGGGAACAGCACCAGGTAGGTTCTTGGGCAGACTAGATGGACCTTGCAGTCTGTCGTTGAGGCATAGGTCAGGAAGCATAGGAAACCAGGAGCAGTTGTAAAATTAGCAACAAGAGTTTTATTATTAATAACAGTAAAATAAACAAAATAAAATTGTTCAGAATAACTATTTACAAAGGCAGTAGAAACATGGAAAACGAACAGAATCCTTCTGAGTTTTCTTAATTTCCAATCTCAGTCTCTCTTTTCCAAAACATTGCAGCTACTTTTATAAGTCTCTGCTGGAGCTAGATTAAGAAAACAGCATGCTTCTCACAGTATTCTTGTAAGTTTCCAATGTTCTTGTCAGTTTCAGCAGGTGCAGCACAAAGAACAGTGTGACCCAGAACTGACCCCTTGTTTACATCTTCTGCAAAAGGCTTAAAATTGCATCTCAAGTTAACCCCATGAGTTCCAAATAGCTTTGCAACCATTTCAACAGTATAACTATATATAGTTTTAAACAAAGGAATCCCAGTGTCGTTACAGTTCCACAAAATGATTCACATATATTTTATAGCTGCAGATATGCAAGGGGAAGAAAAGACAAAACAACAAGTGTGGGTAGAGAGACAGCGATAGACAGAGAATTGCAAGACCGTCGTGGTGATCAAGTCCTAGGTCTCACAAGAAAATTTGGTTGTGCAACCAGACAGAGAATTGACAGAAACTGAGAGACTAGAACAGATCCTTGCATTCAAACTCTTTCTGCATAACAACTGGCACAGGGCTGTATTCAGCCCTGTCAACGGTCCCTGTGCCATCACTTTCTATGTTTCTATGGGTTGGCCAGGGAGGCATGAGAGTGGATGGAGCAGCCATCAGGCAGCTTTCCTCTCATGGATTGGGAGGTAGGCCTCCTGGCTCTTGGCTGCCACCAAGTGGAGACTTCGGTAGCGGATGTAGCACGGAGGGGTCTGGCACTAGAGGCAGGTGGGTGGACCGTGGGCTGTGCTCGTGTCACCTCCACGTGCATGCGCAACTGTGTTGGCCAAGGTCCCCAAGGAAAGTAAGGGAGAAAATTGGCAGAAAACCCGAAGGCAGGATGAAGACCAACACTCTGCATGCTCTGCACGGTGGGTTGGTACATGCCACTAGTCCTGTGGCAGAGGACACCAGCATAAACTAATTCCCAGAGGAGCCGGGTGACAGGGTTGGGGGTTGGAAGGGGTAATTTGGGGAGGAAGGAGGACAAAATGTATATGAAAAAAAGTCTATAGTAGATTGCCTCTCCGTAAAATTGTTGGTTGCCATCGGTTGAAAGAGTTTTATCCTGCAACTCTCGATCGGTTTCCACGAGGTTGTATTATAAATATACTGTTTTACATTCAGTGCAAGTGACAGCACAGTAAGTACCTGACCAACATTGTTGGCTGCAAGCCACCCCCACCCCCATGCTTCAGCCTCTTGTCTGTTATGACCCAAGTCATTTTCCTCCTTCACTGCAACAAGATGAGCCCCAAACAGTGCATATATTCTAGCTTGTACATTTGGCTACATTGATTCTGAATCTCTAGGAGTCTGATCATTTGTCTAGTTTAAGTTTCTCCTGAAGTTTTGCCCATCCTCAGGAGACCACCACCCAAGCCAGCAAAGTGTCATCGGTGAACCTAAGCAGCCTGCTGGAAACCCAGCTTCCAGACTGTTGATGAAATTGTTGAACAGCAACATGATGATCTTCCAGGAATTAATTTTCACCATTGATTCCCCACGGATCTGGGACCAGAGGCACCAAGACCCGTATGGGCAAACTTTTGCAGGAAGGAGCTAGTGCTGGCTACTGAGTAGGGTGCCTCAGCCTCACATGGTGCCATGCACCAGCCAGTAACCATCATTGGCTCCCTCATGCACCTCAGTTCTATTCTTCCCGCTGTCAAGTGAACAACATTGGAGTGACAGTGCCTCAGTCAGTTCACCATCGTCATTATTAAAAGGACATCAACCGCCTTTTTGTTTTTCATGGTTTTACTTATCTGTGATGCTGAAGTCCAAGAAGAAGATGCTAAGAAGATGAAGAAAGTTTGACAGGTTCCCATTATGTGTTGATACCCTGTGGGAAACAGATGACTGCAACAGACTGGCAGTGGTGCTATGCAGTCTGCCTTGGCCCCTAACAACATGGATGTCGGCAACTCCTGCTTCTCTATATGCTGCCATACCCGGAGATCCGTGCAATGAGGGTGGGGTCATCTGATCTCCACCTTTGGAGGTAGGTACCGCCATGTGCAGCCAAGGCATGGTTGCTAGACCTTTCCCTGGTCCTCTTCTTGGACCTCTGGTTCCAAGGATGTACAGGGTCCTCCTCGATCTCACCCTGCTGAGTCATCGGTGGTGGGTAGGTCTGGTGGATAGCTGGATCTTTCTGGGTGGCCTGCTGTGAACCCCCATAGTCTGCTTACCCTGAGCATCAGACATCCCAGGTGTTGATCGAAGCTATATGCTTGGTCTGCACCAGCGGATTCCTCAGTGTTGCTTCTGGTGTTGCCCGTGCTGTTGCCACCATTCACTGTTGACAACAAGTTGGGCGACCTCAGACCGACACGGGGTCCCCTGCGGCAACATTCATGGTGTCCAGAGAGGGACTTCTTGCAGGGAGCCGTGTGCATTCAGTTGCTGGGCTGGAGGTTGTCCTTTCCCCTCGTGTTGCTGGCGGCGCAAGGGGGATGATGATACTGCCCCAGCAACTGATGCAGCAACAGCCATGGTTTTGGCCCAGGGCCTGGCACTGGTTATGGTGCAGTGGTGCCAATGACAGTATATCATCCTGGAATGTCTCTGACCCTGTCATCATGGGGGATGGATCTGGGGTCAACATTGGTGATGATGCCAAGCCTGGCACTGGGGATGAACCCGTCTCCAAGGACATCACGGACTCTGAGCCTGGCATCAGAGGCAGTGCTGGCTCAGAGTCTAATGGCAGCCCGAGGTGGTGTTCTCCCCAAAGCCACTGAACTATACTGTCACCAGTGAGGACTGGAGCCACCCTATGGGGACTGTACTGCTCTGCTCTCCTCACCTTGGGAATACCCCAATCGGCGCCGATCAGCTCACTCCTCAGATGTGGGAGGACATCCTTTGGGACATTCTGCCAGGCACTTCCTTCAAGTGAGGCCCCTTTTGCAGTTCAGCAGCCCAGGTAGAGGTCCTAGAGACCTTGAGCCTCTCCATCTCCAGGGCCTCACGCTTTTTAGAGTGGTTGTATGCATTCATCAAAACTGATGGGCCACTAACATAGGAGCAACACAGGATTTGTTGGTGCCCTAGATAGCTTCCACTGAGACTCTTGACAGGGCCTTCTCCCAGTACCAACAACCTCTGGGGTCAGTGCCTCATCCCTGTCAGTGTCCTCCTCAGAGGACATTGAATCATCTTTCCACCTGTCCTCGGCTGCTTAGTACTGTCTATACCAGCGATTCATGACTGAGATGCTTCAGGCACTTGACCTCCTTGATTCCTACATTGACTGCAGCCCAGCAGACCTGTTGTTGGGACTCCTTGGGTTCCCAATGATGACACTATTGTCATCCCTCCTTGGCCTAGTGCCTTTGAGGAGACATCACAGGCAGTGTGGAAGTGTCCCTACTCTTGTCGTTCAGCCTCCAGGGACCTCCCTACTCTGATACTGCACACCCACAGAGTCTGCAGCTGCCGTGATTTCACCCTCTCTTCAAGGCTGCAAGTACTGTAAACCCATCAGTATCTAGACACCTTGCATGGGATAAGCCTCCAGAGGCAGATTCCACTCAGAAGGATACCTTTGGGAGGAAGGTATTCACCTCGTCATGCACCCTTATGTGCCTATCTGCACACCAGGCATCAGGTGGCCTTCAGTCTCCACCTGTGGTTGCAGCTAAATCAGCTTCTATCTATCATGCCCAAAGAAGGTTAGTCATGTGAGCCATTAGCCTTTCTGCTCAGGGCTGTAGGTAGCTTGGCACCACTCAGGGCATTGTGTGATGCCAAGGAGGTAGCCTCCAGGCTAGCAGGGACTACGGTCTACTTCAGGTGTATGGCATAGCTTCATGTTTCATGACTGTCACTCTTGGCCTGGCATAAGTTGCTAAACTCGCATTTCCATGAGACTCATTTTCCTGCCTCAGGATCAGATGGCAACTGTCTGGCACCTCCACCCTGTGCCACAGGAGCCTCTGCCTGGCCTTGACCAGTCTAAGGTCTCACCAGACCTGTAAGGAGCCCCTGCCCTCAGGTTTGATCCCTCGCACTGAAGGCATCTTTTTATCCTCTGGCGAGCCAGCTCTCTCTCAGAAAAGGGACAGCTTGTTACTCGGACCCATAAGTGGAAATTCATGGTGAAGATTGATTTGTAGAAGATAAGAAAATTATGTACTTAACTATAATTGTTGATGTTCCTGAATATCTTCACTATTGAGTACCACCCCTGCTCACTATAACCTGCTCAGACAGAGCCAGGGCCTCTAGCAAGCTCACCCTTCTGATGCTGGCAGCACCACACAGTATTGGGTATCTTCTCAGTTGCACTTCCCTTGGAGTTATCTTTTGTCCCTTCTATAAAAGGAAGTTGGTCACTCTTTCAGGATGCCCACTGTCGCTAAAATATATATCTCTCTATATTTTCTTTACAAAAATGGTGTTACTGCAAGTTAGGGTACAGCTTAAAGCAAAAAAAGTGGGAAATGTGGTGTTAGGGTTTCCAACCCTAACTCCCCACCTCCCAGCAGCAAAAGGACACGCCCACACAACCAGTCAGAGACAGCCATCATCAGAAAAGGCAAACAACATACAAGTGTTTCCAGATGACACAAATGCAGTAGCAGTGATGTGCTACCATTGTGGATTTTATCTGCTGCTGAATAAGAGGCCCAACAGAGGCATATGCTAATGCAGCCACACCTATGAGAGAGAGAGAGTGTGTGTGTAAATGGGAGATTGTGATAATGGGAGACTTCAACATGCCAGATACAGATTGGTCAATACCAGCAGGAATGTCTGCCAAACTAGACACATAGTGGATTCCTGCAGGGAGGGTCTCAAATAACTGGTAGAACAACCCACAAGAGACAGGGATATCCTAGATCTAGTACTGACTAACGGGAAAGGATCACAAATCTCCAGGTAGAGAGGTCTCACTGGGGCCAGTGTCCATCACATGGTATGGTTCAGTTTGGCCACTAGGAACAAATCACCCCATTCCAAGGCAAAATATGGGACTTCAGAGGAGCTGACTTTGATAAGATGGCCAACAGTGTTAAGCTAGCTCTGACAGGAAGAAATACAGGTGAGGGGGTACAGGCAGAGTGGCCAAGCATTAAGGATGCAATACTTGAAGTAACATCCCATTGTGTTAGAGAGAAATGCAAGAGCAAAAGAAGTAGGAAACCACTTTGGTTCTCAAAACAGTAGCAGAAAAGGTCTGAGCCAAAAGGCTGGCCTTCAGGACATATAAGGGAACACAGCGGGACAAAGATAGGAGAGATACCAAACTTCCCTAAGGGAAGTAGGAAGGCAGTAAGGCAGGTAAAGGCCCAAACTGAGGAAACACTAGTATAAACAGTAAAATAAGGTGACAAGACTTTCTATGGATACATTAGTGAAAGGAGAAAGTCCAGAGGAGTTTCTAAGATCTAAGGGATAAGAGGGAGTGTGAGGAGGAGGACCAAGGAAAAACATCTATCCTAAATAGATACTTCTGCTCAGTATTTACTGAAGAGAAGGTAAGGCAGACCCACAGCTCAGCACCATGGACACAGGGGAAGGGAGTGCCTAGTCCCTTCACAAAAAGAAAGGGTCCTACAAGAGCTCGTTAAGCCCAGGGTGGACAAGGCAAATTTGGACTTGATAGCACACATCCCAGGGTACTAAAGGAGCTAAGGGTGGAACTAGAGAGCCATTATCAGAACAGTTTAGTGAGTCTCTGAGCACAGGAGAGGTCCCAGAAGACTGGAGAAGGGCTCATGTGATCCCGCTCCACAAGAGTGATAGCAGGGAGAAGGCAGGAAACTACAGACCAGTCAATCTTACCTCAGTAGTGGGCAAGATTATGGAGGCACTCCTTAAGGAAAGGATAGTGCAACACCTGAATCCATAGGAGCACAGGATCCAAGACGCATGGGTTTACAAAGGAAGGTCCTGTCAAACAAATCACAGATTTCTTTGACTGGGTAACCAGAGTGGTGGACCAAGGGAGCAGTTGATGTCACCTACCTTGACTTCAGCAAAGCTTCGATACTGTTCCACATAGAAGATTGAGTAATAAGCTGGGTAGGCTCGGGTGGGTAAGAAGTTGGTCAACTGGTGGCAACTACGGTTGCCGGGCAGAAAACAGAGAGTGGTGGTAACAGGTATACAGTCGAAGAGATGCAAGTCACAAGTAGGGTACCTCAGGGATCAGTTCTGGGGCCAGTCCTCTTCAATATCTTCATCAGTGACATTGCAGATGGACTGAAGGGTAAGGTTTATCTGTTTGCAGATGACACCAAGATCTGCAACAGAGTAGATGATCCAGATGGGGTGATCAGAATGAGAAGAGATCTGGATAAACTGACAAATGGTTGGAAGAGTGACAAATGGGTTTAATGCAAAGAAGTGCAAGATCATGCAATAGGGAAGAGAAACCCAGAAGTCACCTATAGGTTTGGAGAGGAGTTGCTGGCAATCACAAGGGAAGAAAGAGACTTGGGCATCATCATCACAGATGACCTGAAATCATCCAAGCAGACCACTGAAGCAGTAGGTAAGGCTAGAGAGATGTTGGGGTGTATTAGGGGGGTATTGCAAGTCATAGGAGGGAGGTATTAATCCTCTTTTCAAGACACTGGTTAGGCCACATCAAGAGTACTGCATGCAGTACTGGAGGCCGCACCTGCACAGGGACATTAAGAAAATGGAGGCAGTCCAGAGAAGGGCAACCAAAATGGTGCAGGGACTGCATCAGAAAACATATGAGGACAGATTAGCAGAGCTCAATATGTATACCCTAAAGCAAAGGAGGGAGAGAGGTGATATGATAGAAACATTCAAACACCTTAAGGGCATTAACAAGGTGAAAAAGTCTTAACATGTTTCAATATAAGAAAATAGCAGGACAAGAGGACACAGCATGAGATTAGAGGAAGGCCGATTAAGGAGGAATGTATGGAAGTTCTTTTCACAGAATGGGTGGTGGATGCATGTAACAGCTTACCTCAGGAAGTGGTGGATATAAATACAGTGCAGGGCTTCAAACAGGCATGGGATAGGCATAAGGAGCAATACAGATGAGTATGAATAGATAGGCGACTGACAGAGTACAGGCCTGTAGCACCTTCACAAGGTAGAAGAAATGAGCAGACTGGATGGGCCTTGTGGTCTTTATCTGCCGTCAACTTCTATGTTTCTATGTACAGTGTGTTCTGCAGACAGCAGGCCCCTGGTGCCTGAACCTCCATGGAAAGCAACAGTCATGTATTTTATTTATTTAAAATTGATAACTGGGAAAGACACACTAAGCCAAGGCACAGAAATCCAAGGGAGGAGTACAGGATGGGGGAAGGGGAGGTACTGGACGCCACCAATCAAGAAAGAGACCTGGGGTAATCATATCTGATTACCTAAAGGTAATCAAATAATATGAGAAGGCGTGGGGAGAGCCAGTGGGAAGCTAGGAAGCACAGGGAGAGATATCTCCATCAAAAGAAGGAGGTGGTTATGCCACTGTACAGCTCACTAATGAGATCTTATCTGGAGTACTGTGTCCAGTTCTGGAGGCCAATCTCTGGAAGGACATAGACAAATAGAGGCAGCCCAGAAAGGGGCAACAAAAATGGTGCAAGGACTGCACCAAAAGTCATATGAGGAATGATTAGAGGACCTCAGCATGTATTCCCTGGAGAAGAGAGAGGGGAATATGATAGAGACATTCAAGTACATTAGGGTATAAACAAGGTACAGAAGGTAGCATCTTTCAGAAAAGAAAGTGTACAAGTACATGGGGGCATGATATGAGGCTGTGGGGAGTAGGCTCAGGGACAATGTGAGAAGTACTTTTCACCGAAGTGGTAAATGCTTGGAACAGTTTCCTGCAGAGATGGTGGGGAAAAACAGTAGGGTAATTCAAGAATGCATGGGATAGACATAAGAGTACTCTGCAATAGGGAAGAGATGGTAAGCTGCAGATCAACTAGGGTCTGCTGTAATATATTAGGTAGGGAAAGGAGCAGACTAAGTGGCCACACAGTCCTTTTCTTCCATCTCCTTCTGTGTATCTATGTGTAAGGCTGATTTCCAGGTGCGACCCTGGGGAGAAAGGAGGGGAAAATGTGAACTGTATAAGGTACCTTGTTAGATAGCGTGATCCACTGCCGTATTGGTTTTCTGCATAACTGAAAAGCTGCTACCGTGTTCATAATTTTCTACATGTGCTGCTGAAACTGTGACACCCGCATTGCAACAGTACTCCGTCTACATGGGCAGGACCCACATGGGCTTGTACTTGCAGGCACAAGTTGGTGTTATGTGTTATACCTCTGGCTGAAGATACATGCAGGCCCCTCAGGGGCCACGCCTTCTGCAGAGATAAGTACTGCTGCAATTTTGGTATCATGGATTTTGTGGCATCTGTGCTTCTGCAACCAGAGGTCAATGTGCATCTGTGGCTGCAGAAGCACAGGCCCAAATGTGTATATGTCTTACAGTGTGCATGAGCACCGGAGGCTACAGGCACTGGCCTCTTACAAGTGTGCATTTCTGCAGACAAAGAAGTCTTGTAAGCCAGCCCAGTGGCGTGGAGGCCTGAGGCACTGGGCGTTTCCTCCTGCCACTGGTGATCCAGGGTTAGGAACTGAACCAGGTTGGTCAGGGGCTGGCAGGGTGAGGAAGGATTGAGTGTCCCAAGACAGCTTTTCCTTCCACGGGAGGGTTAGAGTGGCGCGCATCTTGCCTCCCACCCCGCAATGGCTTGGTGGCAGCACATGCACATCACCATGCAGGAAAGGGAACCCATGTACAGAGTGCCGGGCCATCTCCATGGAAACAGAGTGTGGACATTGCACTCATTGAGCATTCATGGGCCCAGGGAGAAAATGGAGGAGAAAACAGTCCAGGCAGCAGGGGAACGACCCAACCCCGCAGGCCTGCACTGGTGGCGGGGCCAGGTACAAGTCCTGTGGCAGAGGACAGTGGCTAAGGTAAATCCTGGGGAAGCTGGGTGAAGGAGCTGTGGAGATCATTCAGAAGGGGCCACTAGAGGAGAACCAGGAGATAGACTATGCAAAAAAGATCTTGTAATGTGGGTATCATGGATTATATCTGTGGCTGCAGTAGACCTGCTTCTGCACACAGAAGCACTGTTGTGATTCGTATCCTGGGTTTCTGTCTGCAGCAAAAAGTGAGTGTGTATGTCTTGTGCTGTGCTTGCTGCAGATACAAATCCATGAAGGTAGCACATCAGTGCTACAGCATTGTGTCATCTGGAAATAGTTGTATGTTGGCTTTTACCTGATGGCTGTCTGTAGTTGGTTATGTGGACATGTCCTTTTGCTGCTGGGGGTGGTGAGGAGTTAGGTTTGGAAACCCTAGCACCACATTTCCTACTTTTTGCTTTAAGCTAAACATTAACTGGTGCATTAATGCAGTTTTGCAATGAGTTTCCTTCCTTTTTGAGATAGTGGAATTGTATTCTCATTCATTGCAGGTCCCAACTGGCTATGGAAGTGCAGGGCCTTCCAGTGTCTATAGATGCAGACACACAGGGTCCTTGGGCCCGGCACCAAATGTGGAGTCCGTCAGGCTGCAAAATAAAGAACCCTTTGGGTCTTGCACTTTTGTGCTGACTACAGATGGAGACACACAAGGCCCTCAGACCATGTGCCAATCTAGGAGCTTGTGTGGGCATGAACACAAGGCCTTTCAAGCCTTGCACTTCCATGTTGCTACACATGCAAAGGCAGCTGGAATCCATCTGCGTATGAAAGGGCCCTGCACTTCCTTGCAGCTGCAGAGGCACCTTTTGTTCATGTGTCAAGTATGTTTCCATAATTGCTCATGACGTAAGGTCATAAAAAGCATGTTACAAAATTTGGCTTTGAAATCTTCAAAAACAGCACAGTTATGAGCTGAATTATTTTTCAACATCTTTTCCCTCAGGTCACTGGTTCTGAGACATCCCTTAGGCACCCCAGCTCGTCCCATCCAACTGAGACCCCCTTGCTCTAGGCCCCAGAACCCCAACCTGGCCCCAAACACCCTGCTTGTGCCCCCAGGGCAGGGTTGTCCACCATTTACCTTGGGCACTCCTTTAATCTTGCTTGGTGATCTGGTGCAGGCCAGAGGATAGCAGGACCAGAGGGCGGGATCTGACAGTGGGCGTGGGGCTGGCATGCCGTCGTCTCCTTCAGGGCAGGGGTATTTTCCTTTTAGTGCGTGACTTGATAGTCCCAGGCCCGGATGTGCAGTGACATCCAGCGCGCGAGTTGAGTACGCTCCCGCATTTCTCTCAGGACATCCACCGATGCCTCCACCCCTCGAACGCGACCCGGCTGATGCACTCCCAGTCTCCACTGTGAGTCGCTGCTGCCAGGGAGTCATGAGCCCACCCTTCCCAGGAGAAGAGCTGTCCTCTGGACACTCGATCCTCTCCTCCGCCAACCCAACCCCAGGCTCACTCCCGAGCCGGATCATCGATGAGGTGTGGCGTCTGATTCCTCAACCTTCCGCACCACTGGGCCAGCATTAGCAGAATTCTTGTTTCTTTCACTGTAAAAAAATTCCTCTTTCGTGAGCCCATATTTCTGTTTTTGTGAGCCCAGCAGTCTTGTTTTGTGAGTTTGACGAAGAAGATTGTTGGCTAATGAGAACCGTCTGGAAAAAAAACTAACTTCAAAATATTGTTTCTAGAGCCCAACTTCTTGTTTCGTGAGATTTTCGTGAGCTCATGAAACACAATGCCTGCCTCTGAAAAAACTACGTCAGAATCTTCTTTCATGAGCTCACAAAGAAGATGTCTTCTCACTAAACTGAAAAAAAATTCCAGAATCTTGTTTCGTGAGCTCAGAAAACAAGATGTCTGCTCTTGAAACAAGGTTCTGAAAAAAAAATCAGAATCATATTTCATGAGCAAAATGCTTTCTTTCATGAGACTGTGTTCCTGTTTCATGAACCTCACAAAACAAGAGAAAATTAGCTCATGAAACAAGCCTTGCTAAAGTTTTAGGGTGTCCCAAAAGACATTTCAGGGTCATTTTCAAAAAGCGAAGTCCGCAATCAAGCTAAATGGGTCCAGTTTAGACATATTAATGTGTTTGTGTCTCTCTAGGGCATCATTTTTATGGTTTAAAAAAAGTTGTTTTTTTTCTGTTTATTTGAAAAATGGGAACAAGATGGCTGTCACAAGCGCACTCTGCAGGTCAGGCCTCTGCTTCAACCTCCGAGTGCAATAGTGTGAACAGGTAACGAACAGAGTAACCCTCCTGTCTGCTTTTGGGTCGAATCACCTTTAGTCTCAAGTTCTGAGGGATTTAAACTGTGAACCTTATGCTAGCACACCCAATGTACAGGTTCAGATATGTACCCTCTTCAGGGATTGCGATACAGTCTTTCGCCAGGGCACCAAGCCAGGCTTCCAAAATGAACCCTTAAAACTCTATAAGAGACCTTAGGTATATTCTTACCTTTTCCAGTTTAGTAACACTATCAAACTGCTGAACAGTTTTGTCAGACTTGATCTCCTATCGTCACATGAAAAGAACTGTCAGACACCCAGGCAGTCTTTCAAATAAAAGATTTTTACTAAAAGATGATAAAAATATGAAAATGTAAACAGAACACTATATCAAAGATCATCACAATCGCATAAAAGAAAAATAAGGAAAACTACAGAACAAACTCCTACCAACATACAGTTAGATCTTTTCCATCTAATGTATTAACTCTGTAAGTGCAGTTAAATTAAATCAGAGAGCTGTATAGTTTCTGAGTCCCAAGATGGTATGACATACAGTTCAGACACACCAGTACTGGTTTAACTCTGTCTCCATACCCCTTCTGTGAGTCATCTAGCTCCTCCTTTTAGAATATAAAAAATGCAAACATGATGTCCTATATTTAGGTATATTAATATATAGGTATTATAGGTATATTAAATAAGGTGACATCAGCAAAACTAATTTCCCAAATTATAAGTCGTTGATCCACCAGTTCCTTTGAGGTTTACAACCCTGCAATCCGTCACCTAGGTGCCATATAGCCAACAGGAATCAGATAAATGATGTCCTGTCCTGTAATAAAATGTATATTTTAGTTTCCCAACTTCAAAGCAGCAATAGGCGTAAAAGATAATAAAATGCCCTCTGGAAGGAAGGTAATTAATTAACTGGTTCCTGGTCAGTTTACATATCCTGTAGCTTCACTGAAACCTGTGGGAGGGTACCCATGGAAGCACAGGCTCACATACTATATTTTTATATTACAAATATCATACAACACTCATAACCAGCTGGCCAAGCGTCACAATAGCCACCATCACAAAACAATAATTTTTTCTCATGAAACAGGAATTCCATCTCACAAAACAAGAATCTTCTTTTGTGATTAGGAATTCTTGTTTCATCTTAACTTTGTCTGAAAGACCCTACTGAGAATGCTCAGAGCAAAACTCAAATCCTTATAATAGATTAATATTTTGTCACCAAACTGATGAAAGCCACCATTCTAAGGCAAGCCCTTTCTACCCTTAAAATTTCAGAACAATAGTCCAAATCGTCTGGGCTGTAGATGATGGCAAACAAACACAGCAAGCCCCCCTCCCCCAGGTTATTCCTCTTTTGCAATATCCAGATCTCAGAATTCACATATCCAACCAGAACAAAACTTGCCAGATCAGGAAACCTTGCTCCCCAAACTGCCCATGCCAAATTTTGTGCAATTCCCTTGAACAGGGTGAAGCTATTAAGGTGCAAAATTAGGGGTTAACATTAAACACACTGCTCAACCCTTAACTATAAAGGGTCCTTTGAGGACCTCTCACTAACCAAAAAATATATATAAAATTAAAGGGGGGTTGGTGGGAGGTGGCTCCTTCCTCCCCTTTTTCTTTCTTGCCCTCCTCCCTGGCAAGGGTATCTCCCCTGTAGGTATATCCCTGTTAGTTACTAAATGCAGCATGTGCCCATGGGTACTATCCAGTCTAACCCCACTTGGCAGCTGCACTGCATGTGGAGATGCTATGCACCTTTTGGATCAGCTACACTAGCTCTTTCATAGGGTACATTCCTGTGTTGCAAGAGAAGCAGGTTATTTTTTGATGGAATCTTTCTCCTGATTATATCAGACTTTTTGATTGGTATGTCCCTTTCTTCTTTGTGTAACAGGGCCATTAGTCAGCACTATTAAGGTTGCTTAGGAGATGAACGCACTTGACTCCTTTGGACTTTCCAGTCCCACAACTCTGTATGCACCTCGCTTCTCTTTCATCTTCCCTGATGTAAGAAAAGTGATGTGGTCAACTGACAAGCAGTCGGTCCTCTATCCAGCAGCATAAATGACAAATCACTTCTCATTGTCCCCAAAACATCCATCCTTATGGGGCCAGGCCTTTATTGCTACTGCACCCAGACTGTGGAACTCCCTGCCACTCTCACTTGGTTGCTCCTCCTCCCAGTTTCAGTTTAGAAGGTCTCTATGGGCTCACTTTAAGGCCATCTCTAAATGTGTCTGCACATGATTTTCAGGTAATTGCTTATGTTCACCTGTCTCAGGCTGCTTATCTTACTTTTAGCATCATCTAAGCTGGACCAGCTGATACATATTCTACTCTTGTTTAATTTTGCTCAATGTTTGAACATGTTGCCTGCCATTCTCAGTCTGTGGTTTTCTGTGGGCTGGCATGTTCCTCACCTGCTTCAATATTGTTTGTAACTTTATTATTCTTTAAATCCTGTTGCTTGACCACATACTGTTGTATTTGCTGCATTGTATTGTATTATATTGCATTCATTGCATTGTAACATAGAAACATAGAATTTGTCGGCAGATAAGGACTGCTTAGCCTAAACCAGTCTGCCTATTTTTCCCTACCTGCAGTATCACCGCAGACCCTACTTGATATCTGGCTCTTTTCCCTCCTCCCATTCCTTTCCACTAAAATTTTCTTATGCCTGTTCCATGCATTCTTGAACCCCACCACTGTTTTGTCCCCACCACCTCCACTGGAAGGCTGTTCAGGAATCTACCACTCTTTCTGTGGAAAGTACTTCCTCACATCCTTCTTGAATCTATCACCCCAGCTTCATAGCATGTACCCTTGCTCTTAAGCACCTTTGTTCTGAAAATACTTTCCTTCAGTACCTTATTTACCCCATGAGGTATTTAAAGGTCCCTGTCATACCCTCCCTCCATCCTCTCTTCCATGGTGCACCTACTGAGTTTCTTTAGTCAGGCCACGTACCATTTTACTTGCCCTCCTGTGGTCCGCCTCCACTTTGTCTGTGTCTGTTGTGTTGTTCGTCTTGTAACCTCCTGGGTGGTACCTGAAAATAGGCTGGATTGTGTCTAGTGTACTTATCTGGTCAATAAATGCTAATAATAACACTAGAGTTTTTCCTGGAATTTATGTGCCTCATTCCATTTTTTGTACGTTATTGCCATTTCGTTCTAAAGGAGTCCTAATTTAGGATTTCCCTCGTACTTCTGTCAGAGCCACATGCTCAGGGCTGCTGCCATTTTCTAAGACCACTATCCATCTTCTGTCTGTCTAGTGAGATGAGGCTCTGGCTGACGCCCAGCAACCCTTTGTGCCACCTAGTGTGCCTTGTTCTTTGTCTAGGTTGGTAGTCAGATTTTATTTTGTTGCTTATTTTTGTTTCCTATATCCTTTACCTATCGGCTAGAAAATCTCAAGCCCTTTGTTACTTTTTTCCACTTTGTTTCTCTCAAGGCTAACAGGAACTGAGGTGTGCAAGGGAGCCAGCAATGGTTATTGACTCGTGCAGCACAACATGAGGTTTGTAGGTGCTGTGCTCAGTAGCTGATGTTGGCTTCCTCCCTGCAAAACAATTTGCTCCTGCGGGTCCTAGTGCCTCCAGCTCCAGATCCATAAGCAGCAGTCAGTGGTGAAGATATTCTGGAAGGTCATCAATTAAGTTAAGTGCGAGTTTTCATTTCAGTCCATATTGGGCTTACGTGAATATAGCGTGCAACCTTCTCCTCAACTCCTTTATTGCTAATCTGGTTTGTTTAGGTTTCTTTTAAAGATTTGTTCCATTAATCATACTTTATTTTAGCTTACAGAATAAGGCAGATGGCTGAGGATGTCAAAACTTTTTCTTATTATATGTCCTTAATGTTTGACTGCAATATTTGACTTTTTGAGTGTAATATTTGACTTTTACCCTCCCCACACACACCATCTGCCCTCCAGCATGGATTACATAAGGATATCTGCACATAACATAGAGTGTTAAGTTTATATAAACTGTGGTCAAAGCTGCTTAACCGTTTTAATTCTAAATCCCATGTTATCTGTTCTCAACCACAATTTTAGAAAGATACAGTTGTTATATACATCAAATTTATATTTGTAGTTAAATTATAATATTCTTACATTTATTGTGGTCTAAAAGTAAAAAAAAAAAAAAAAAAGTTAGCCTTCTGTAGTGCATTTGTTAGCTAGCAAGAATGGCATGTGTGGCCTATCATGCAAACACCTAAGTGGTTAATGGCATGTGAAATTCCTTTTTCTTTTCAACATATATTACTAAAATAATATTTATGCTTTATGTCAAGATAGATTTCTTTATGACCCTATTATAAAACACAGAACTGCAGTAAATTGAAGGTCAGTTTCTAGTTTGAGACTTGTTTTCTGAACTGTAGACAAGCAGGCTTCACTGGTTCCACATATATGCGTTTTATTGCTTCAGTTCAGGAAGTAGAGGATTCTTTTCAACTATAAAACCATAATTTTCTGAGGTGGACACAGTAACCAACTACTGTCTAGAAGGAATTGTTGAATTTTCCATAAGTCAAGTTGTAAATCTCTGCCAGCGAAGGTTTTGGATCTTGGCCTTGTTGCTCATGTTTCAATTACAGTTTGTAACATTTGCAGCAGTTCTTGGGACAGTGATGGGACAAGCAATAGGGTCAGTCCTCTAACTGAGGGTTTCCCCATGGAGGGAAAAGGGAGGCAATGCAGTTATAAGTGACCCAAATAGTACTGAGTAGTCACATGTAGCAGACATTCTATTCAGTATTCATTTGGTACCACTGTAGGGTAGCTGATAGTGTCAGTGAACCAGCACTGCTAAAAGCCATTTCTACAGAGGGGAGCGAGTTGTTTAAACCATTAGAGCTATGTTCTCATGGTTTATTGTGTCACCAAACTCCTCAAGTTAGGTTATTCCTTTATAATAGACAGTTAGAGGTGACTCCATGGTTTTCAGTGGTTGCGAACCACTCTGAAACATTGACAACCTGGGTTCAGTCTTGAGCCCAGAACATCAGCAGCAGAGACTGGCAGAGAGGTTGCATAGCATCCGCAGGGATGCTTTCCTGGAGTGTGGTTTAGTGCTGCACCACTAATAGAGTGACACCTGGTGGCGGCTTGGGGAGACACTGTCAGTGATGTGAGCAAATATATGTTACCTGGCATCTTCACCGCTCCAGAGCATTGCAGATGTGTGCCTCACACAGAGGGCCGGGTACTGGAACTAAGCTGGGGAAAAACTAATCTGGACACAGCATGACATAGAGCCATACATCACCAACATCTGCCACCACGCACGAAGGACAGCTCCTGGAATGACCCACGGTTCGGCAGTGCTGAGACTGCCCTAAAAGTACACTTTCTGGGCAGTTTGAAACTGGGACTGTGCCCGGGAGGGGCAAGCTGGTGGGAAGACACCATGGTTGAAAGGGACTGAACAAACTAGGACGGATACTTTGGATGAGAGTTGAAAGAATGCACCAAAGAAGTAAGGCACAAGGGAAATTTAAGAAAGTTGATTAATAGTAGATGTTTAGGTCACTTTGCTGATGTTGTCTAAAGTCGTTCTTCAAATAGAATTGTGTAGAACTACCTTTAGAGAATGTGAAGAACATGTTTCCAGGAAGAACGGAAAGCACCTGCATTACTAACAGAGTTTTTTCCATTCAGTTTTTCCCTTGATGGCCAACCGCCCCTTATCGGACTCTGCTTCCCAGCCCCATCGGCCTGCCGTCTCTGGGACTTGCCCTAATCATCCCTGGCTATGCACCACAGATTACCCCTGTGGCAGAGCCTCCCGAGCAGCCCCAGTTCCTGAGAGATGCTTAGCTCACATGTGTGATGAGGCACCTAGTAGGCAGGTGCTGGGCCTGCAAGCCAAGCCGTCATCCTGCCAGTCAGGGTGGTTTCTGCATTTTTCCCTTGGGTTCACACAGATACTCGGGGATATGGTGGCTTGACGAATGCAGCACACTGGCGTCCTTCCACTGGGAGTGTCTGCCTCCCGAACCATTGTTGAAGCCTGCACCTGTGGTCACCTAGGTGGCAATTGCATGGCGGGGGCAGGCTGCTCACCCACCCCAGAGGAGGAGGAGGCGTCCATTGGGACACTCAATTCACTTCTCCCCAGCTCACCTTTGAACAGCCCAGGCTCGTTTCCCAAACCTGGAGTCGCTAGCATGGTGGCAGGTAAACATAGAGTGCCTCAACCCTCCGCACCACCAGGCCATTCAGAGTTTTTTTTTCATATGGTGCTCACCCTGGCTCCATGAACATGACCTTCTTAAAATAAAATAAAAAAAAATCTGCATCTCTTTTTTTTTTCTTTTCCACTCATGGGGCTAATGGATCGTTTAAATATTAAATAAAACAGATAACTGACTGACAGTTTGCAGCTGGGAGGAGACACTTAGCAGTGGGAAGGGAGGGAGTGGGAGTCCCTAGAGCAGGAGGCCTAAAGAGGGGAAAGAAGGCGGTATAAATCAGGATAGCAAGAAGAGGAGTAAAGAAGACAGGTAGCGAAGGGGAACAAAGGGGTCAGGGGAGTTCCACAAAATGGCACAGGCAAGGGTGGGAAGCAGGAAGGCTGGCAAGTGGGAGTAAGATTGGAGAGCCATATGAGCCAATGCAAGAGTCTGGCAATTAAAATTCCAGACCTGGAGCCATCATGGAGGAGACTAGACTGGATTTGATGGCCATAACATGGTCATGGTACATTGACAGCCATGATTGGGATCGGCCATAGCAGGCTACTCTCTGTTCAGAAAAGAGATGGGGAGGAAGGAGGGTTTACTATATAACGTAGCCCGAAGGAATCAAGGCTACAGAAGTGTAACCCAGAGGAAAAGGAAGGACTGAGGTGGTGTGACATCCTGAGGCAGGTGCTAGGCTGCTATCGTGGGTAGAGGGGCAGTATAGAGACCTCCAGCACAGGGAAAGGAGTTGGATAAAGCACTTGGGCAGGACATAATCAGAATGGCAGATTAGGTGAGGTGCTACTAGTTAGTGACTTCCAGTGGGACAGATGTGGATTGGAGCCTCCTTCTGCAGCTTCAGCAGGGGAGCAAGTCATCACTGTCTCATACTAGAGGCCTTTCTCAGGCTGCTGGTCAACAAACCCACTAGGGTGGGGCAGTGCTGTACTACATAACACAAACAGGCAGCATTGCAGACGCCACAGTAGACAGTCCCCTAGGTACCAATAATCACAGTACAGTGTGGTTTAACATTAAGGTGGGAGCAGAGGCAAACCACACAAGGACAAGGATCCTGGAGTTTAGAAGAGTGGATTTTAAAGAAATGGGAGACTGCCTCAAGCAAAGGCCGGAAGTGCCAGATAGTTGTGAGGAACAGTAGTGAAAAACAAGTGATGGCATAATTAAGGCAACCCACCTCTGCATGAAGGAAATGAGTAAAAGCAAATGAAAAAGGACCGTTAGGAACATGGTCATGTGATGAAAAAACAGGTGGCATTTAGGAGGTATAAGGAAATGTAGAGAGAGTAAGACAGGGAGGTGTACCAGGTAGAACAAAGGGAAGCAGATAAGGCAGTGAGGGGAGCAAAGGTGCAGACAGAGGAAAGGATAGTCAAGGGGTGGCAGAAGGGCTAAGACTTTCTTCAGGTACAGTAGTAGAGAGAGGAAAGCAAGGGAGGGATAGTGAGGATACAGAGGGTGACAGAGGGAGACTGTGCAGTAAAGCACCAAGAAAAAGCAAGTCCTGAACCAGTACGTCTAGCGCAGTCTTTGCAGGGAGGGACAGACCACCAATGATCAGCAAGAAAAAAGGGGTGGGCAAGCAGACTCAAGTCCATTTTTAGAGAAGTGAGTCTGAGTGACCTTGCACCTCTGAAAGTGGGCAAGGCTATGGGACCAGATGGGATACACCAGTGGTACTAAAGGAGCGGGGTGGTGCTGGCTGCCCGCTAGTGGCCTCATTCAACAGCTCACTGGAATCTTGCGTGGCTCCAGAGCACTGAAGGAGAGCAGGCGTGGTCCCTCTAGATAAGAGGCGGCAGCAGGAAGAGGCTAGTAACTATAGACCAGTGAGTCTCACCTTAGTAGTGTGGAAATTAAGTTTAATTATTTATTTCAATTGTTCGGAAAAAACTTTAAGCAAGATGCTCTTTTCCAAAGGTTCCACGTCAAGGAAACAACAATATACAAATACAGGATTGATGAAATAACAGTAAATTTTACACAATTGATACATCGACAGTAACAGGACTGACATAAGATAATACACGTCCAGGTACTTACAGTGTCGAAAACTGAGTCACAGGAACATTAGTTTTCTGAAACTGATAAACAGCCATCTATTTGCATCCTATGAGGACAAGGGTACAAGGAGCACAGTGCAGAGGAGCAGCTGCCTGGAGGACAGGCTTAGTCAGAGTACAAAGTGTGGGGAGGGAGGAGGTGTTAACCAAGCTAGTGTAGTGTAGGCAAGCTCACAGGAGCGGTGACAGGGAAGAGGAGATGAAGAATTGGGGCCAAAGTGGGACCACATGGTAGAAAGTGCAGGGGCAGAGTAAAGTGCAAAATTAGATTGGGGCCCATGTCAAAATAGAAACACTGCTAAAGGACATGTTGGCAGAGTATCTTGAATCCAGTGGGCTGCGAGAGCAAACGCAGCATGGATTCATGGGTGAGTTCATGCCATGTGAATCTCACTGACTAGGTGACCAAGGAAATAGATCAGGGGAAGGCAGTGGATGCGGCCTATCTGGAGTTTAGCAAGGCCTTCCACATTGTACTGCACAGAAGACCGATTAAGAAATTAAGCAGCCTGGTGGTGGGATCCAAAGTGGTGAATTGGATTAGAAACTGGTTAACAGATAGGCAGCTGAGGGTGGTGATTAACAGCACTCGCTCTAATGATGGGAGAGTGACCAGTAGGGTGCCACAGGACCAAGTACTGGGATGGACCTCTCAATGTCTTTGTAAGTTACTCTGCAAATGAGCTGGAAAGGAAGGTATGCATTTTTGCGTGCGATAGCAAAATCTGTAATAGGGTGGACAGTAAGTTGTGAGAAAGAGTGCGTAGGGATCTTGAGAAAGTCGAGAATGGTCAAGAACATGGCAGCTGTGGTTCCGTGCCAAAAGTGCAAAATCATGTACCTAGGGCATAGGAATCTAAGAATTTAGTGTAGGATTGGGAGGGGTACTGTCTGTCACTACGCGGGACCTTAGGGATGTCAATCTGAGCTCAAGGTGGTAGGGCAGTATGGCAAAGCAGTGGTTAGGGCCAGTGGGATGCTGCAATGCATAGGGAGAGGTATCTCTAGCAACAGCAGGAGGAGGAGGAGGTGGTGTTGCAGCTATATCACTCACTGGTGAGACCCCACCTGGAGTATAGTGTCCAGTTGTGGAGGCCACACTTCAGAAAGGACATAAGGTAGAGGCAGTCAGAGAAAGGCAACTAAAATGGAGCAGGGGCTGCACAAAAGCCCTATGATGAAAGGCTGAAGGATCTCCACATGTACAGCCTGGAAGACAGGAGAGCGAGAGGGGGAATGATTGAGACCTGCAAGTACCTAAGGGGGTGAACAGGGTGCAGGAGGGGTCTCTTGCAAGTGGAGGAAGAACAGCAGGACCAGAGGACATGCATTGAAGCTGGGGGTAGTTTAGGAGGAATATGAGGAGGTACTGCTTCATTGAAAGAGTGGTAGATGGCTGCAGTAGCCTGCCAGAGGAAGTGATGGAGGCAAAAACAGCAGAGTGCTTCAAGCATGCGTGGGATAGACATAGACAGTATTAGGAAATGGGCAGGGAGGAAGGAAGGTCCCTGGAGACCAGCTAGGGTCTGTTGAGACAGACTAAGCAGGGACAGTCTAGGCAAGCGGGGATGTCAAGCGGTCCTTTTAGGCCAACAAATGCTGTGTTTCTTTGTCAGCATTTTGTTTAACCCCCATGTTTTCTTTCAGCTGTTTAAGGGACACTATCAGCTTTGCGAATTTTTTTTTTTTTTTTTTTTTGGTGTCCTGCTAAACCGATATGTGCTGCCATATCAATATTAATAGCCTCCCCATGTAAGTGCCATCAGTACAAAAAAAATAATAATTTTCCTTTGATTTATATTATTTTATTTCTTTTCCCAAACCTGACATAACTGCAACATAATACAAAGGAAGGCATATTGCATGACCAGCAGGAGCACCGAAGCACCCAAAGCGTATCCATTGATGAGTTTTAAAAGTGCTGTAGGCAAAGATATGTGCTGTCAGTGGCCAGTATCCTGGTGCCAGATGGTTACCAATATATCAGAGTGGCGCTGTGCATAATTAATTTTACCTTTGAAATGTAAGCTGTGATTCCAGATATGCACATTAAGCGCGGCGTTTACTCATGCCCAGTCATGGCTTTACAATTCAAAGTTCAAATTAATTATGTTACAGTGCTTGTTTTGATAAATTAGTAACTTTCTGGCACTCAGGACACTGGCCACTCTCACCACATATCGCTGGCTCATAGCACTAAGTCATACTCGTCAGTGGAAGAGTTTGAGTGCTTGGTAGCCATGGTGCTCATGCACATGCCTTCTAGAGTCTGCTGGAGTTTGTCAGGTCAGGAAAGGAATAAAATAAGGTAGATCAACGGAAAATTATTATTTTATTTGTACTGATGACACTTATATGGGAGTTATTAAATGATATGGCTGCAGATATTTTTAGGGCACTAAAAATGTCAGAAAAAAGTTGACAATGTCCATTTAAATTCCGAATTCTACTTGAATGTCTAATGTAAAAGTCTTGTGACCCAATATGTACAGGTCAGGGCATGTATGATCTTGATCTTCTGCTTTGTGCAGGGCCTGTGAAAAGAATGTTATACATGATTAGGCCCTCTGTGAAGGAAGCTATGACTGAGTCTGTGGGCCCCATGTGGATAATGTTATACATGATTAGGCCCTCTGTGAAGGAAGCTATGACTGAGTCTGTGGGCCCCATGTGGATAATGTTATACATGATTAGGCTCTGTGAAGGAAGTTATGCTCTGGAGTCTGTGGGGCCCCATGTGGAGTAATGTTGTACATGATTAGGCCCTCTGTGAAGGAAGTTATGACTGAGTCTGTGGGCCCCATGTGGATAATGTTATACATGATTAGGCCCTCTGTGAAGGAAGCTATGACTGAGTCCGTGGGCCCCATCTGGATATAGTCATAGTTGTCTTGCTACAAGCACTAGACCTATGGGGCAGGGTTTTGGACTTGTAGCTTGTGCTTGTGTCATGAGGCTTGGGAGATGGTGGACATTAGTGTTGAAAACCCCAAGGAGCAGCACACCACCAATTGCCAAGTCTCCTGGCAGACACTAATTTTTTTTCATGTACTTACTTTGTACACTTTGCATTCTTGAGCCTAATGTCAGCATTAACGTAGTTTTGTACAGTGAATATAATTCTAAGGGAACAGTGCTGTATGGAGGATACTTCCTGCCCAAACTATAAGTGGATTTCTCCTCAAACCTCCACCTTCTGGCTTGCAGCATTATTCCAGGCTCTGAACACAAACTCCGCTCCCCAGTCTTTGTGGTATTGGGTCAACTTATCCAATAATTTATACACAGGAATAAAAGACTAAGTTGCAACAGAAATATGCATTACGAAAATCAGAGCATACTTCTATACGATACCAAGATTAAAATAAATGACACTGTTAAATATTCTAGAGATCTAAAACTACATCCGAATCAAGTGTTAACAGCTTTTTATTTGTTCAATATTTAATGTCCTAAATCTTGTAATACGCATAGAAAATATTTTTGTTTTTCAGGTTAAAGGGAATTCTCAGGGACAACAAATGCATTTAGTGGGACTGCTGGGATATACACTAGTCCCAACAGTAACTGATTTCAGACACTGCAGTCCTTTAATACCCCAGTCTCTCACTATTGTCGGCCACTCTGGGTGTCGGGGTGTGTGTGTGGGGGGATGTTCAGAGATCATCCCAATAAATTGCAAAACAAAATAGGAAATAAATAACATAAAAACACTTTTTCAAATGTTGGTTTTGCAAGTAGAGCCTTCCACTGCAACTGCATCTGCATGTACAGTATTTTTCTGTAGTAAGTGTTCCCTTTTAAGGTCAGTGACCACTACCTTTACAGCAGATTGGCTTCAGGGTTTAAAGTGCTTCTTAAGGTGCCCCAGCACATTATGGTTTTACTGCAACACTGTGGTCCCACAAAATGACATCCAAGGCAAATGTTGACTTTGTCCTGGTTGTGGAAGAGAGATGTTTTCAAAGTAAATATGCGTGCTTCTTTCCAGGGCGAACAGCTATTTCTTTGAATTAAAGTTGTTAAACTATGTGAATTTGCGGTCAGCACTAGGCAGCAAAACATGTAACCATGTACATGCCAATGTATTTTAGAGTCTTCATTTTGTTTATTTTACTGTATTCTGGAAAGCAGAATAGCCCAATATATTTTTCTAAGTAGAATTAACGTTTAGCACTTACATAGTTAACATTAGCTAGTTTGGGATGTAAACAGCGTTTGGACCCCAGACAGACTGGAGATATAATCATTCTTCAGACTGAAATGTGTGTTTACATAGTCCTCAAGGTGGCTTTGAATATTTTGAAGCCTTAAGTGCAATATAAACTTTTAACAAGTGTTCCAAAAGTTTTAACTGCTTGAGGGGCATCTGAAGACATAGTTCAAGGACATTTATGTTGCTCAGTTCTTTCCTGAAGTGGACAGGACAAGGATAAACAAATGCTTGAAACCCCTAAAGGGATGACCGTAAAACCAAATAGGAATGAAGGTATCATGTTAAAGTATGTGTAAACACCATATTTTTTATAGCTTTGTGAAGTCTTAGTCCCCTTTTTGTTATTTAGTATAATGGTCTATCTGCTGTGCAACCTATCCTCTTGTCTGCAGCTTGCCTGCTTTAGAAAAGCTAGAATTCTTTACTAGGCTATTAGGGGGAGGGGTAACCTGAAATAGTATAGCCAGTATAAACCAGATGTATCATTTTCCAGATTCTGGTGCTCTAATTATCCACATTCTTTAATTATTTTTTTTTCTTTTAGCCAGTCATAGGTGCTCTTGAGCGCACCCAGGATGGGGCAGTTACAGCTGTTTTTTTAAGCTGATAGTGGCTTCTAGCAGATTGAATTAATGGAAACAGAAATTAGCCTTGCATGTTGTGACTTTGTGACTTCACGAAAACAGCAGTTTGCACATTTTAGTGTTCCTTTGGAATATTACTTAACAAAATAGTAGACTAAGGTTAATATTACAGTTAAGCATAATCCAGCAAGTTGCCTTGCATAAGCTAAGTGATTCCACAAGGAAAGTATCTGTAGGAAAAAAAAAGACTAGCCACTTTATTTTGTAAGTTTTCCTTGAAGAGGAAGTCAGTGCAGCACTCAGTTTTGCAGTGCCTTCTCTACTTTCTGAGGTATTGAATATAGTTTGCAACTTGAATCACAGTATTGCCTTTTTACTAGTTTTTTTCTCTGATATGCTCTAACCTTTGCTTGTATGGTAAGTTCCTTTCTGTAGCATGGTCATTAATACATACTGTTAGCTTTGATGATTTGACATTGCTGCTAGCGTCTCCGACCAGCATTAAGGCAGCACTGATTGTGGCCCTGCATGTTGCCGTGCTCCATTTTCCTAAGATTTTATTTAGCTTTGACTGTATGGGTGGTTGCTCTACTATAGGTCTTTTTGAATGCATACTGGAGCCTCATGGCACCCTCAGTATTCACCATACCCCTGGCAAGGCTGCAAATGAGAACTCAGTGGACCCAGCACCCAGTGGTAGGTAAGTTACCTTTCTATTACGTTCTATTTATTTTGGAAACTTGATCAGGAAGCTCTGTGCAGTCACTAGCAAGACTGGAGAAGTACAAGAAAAAGTAATACACCTTACAATTATAGTTACTTCTTTCTTTTTATGCAAAAAGCGATACAAAAATAATAAATAACTATACCAGATGACATTTATTTGAAAGTAATAGGTTAGTTACTTCAAATAAATGTAATCAATTATGTATTACTTTTGTATAAAAAGACATAAGTAATTGTAACTGTAGTGTATTACTTTTCTACTACTTTCCATCCTTGCTAATGACTGTACAGACTCTTTGGAACAAGTTTTCAAAAATAATAGAAAAAACTTACTCTTCTGCCAGCACCAGTGGTTGCAGGCATCTAATGCTCAAAACTACCCAGTACAAGTGACCAAACCACTGATGTGGTCTCCTCTGTCGTTGTCATTAAAGGAGAATCTACTCCAGGGCTTTTCTTCTCCCTGTGCAGCTGCAGGTTACTTTCTACCGAAACCTCCTGATGGGGTCTCAAGACACATGGGGTCTGGAATGACTCAGAGATGCTTGTCCACATCAGTGTGCTAGAGATGCAAGCAATCCTGTATGGTCTGCAGATCGTATTAAAACTGGTCAGTCATAAAATAATTCTCCAAACAGACAGCCGTCGTCATATACTGTGTCATTCAACAAGGAGTAGCCACTCTTATCCTCTCTGCAGGGGCAGTGAGGCGTGGGAATGGTGTCTGAGCAGGGGACCCTGCTGTAAGCAGTGCATCTGCTTTGAGTCCAAAACACCCTTGCAGACAATCTCAGCCGAACAGTGGCAGATCGTCCCTGTGTGATCACTAGTATCGATGTCATGCAGTCCCTGTTTGACAAATGGGAGACCCCAGACATAGACCTTCTTGTGTCCCGCCCCAATGCTGAACTTCCTCAGTTCCTCTCCAGAAATCCAGTGTCAGGGGTTTTCTGTCAGGATTCATTCAGGCTGCAGTGGAAATATATTTCTGGTTGCCTTCCTCCAATCCCTCTCATTCGGAGGCGCTACTCAAGTGGAGGCATATGGAGGGACAGAGGATTATTATAATCCCTGCTTTCCAAGACAAGTATGGCATCCATTTCTGACTCCATTCACAGTCAAGCAAACCAAAGATTCTGCCAACCAAGATGGACTTATTGACTCAGGTCCAGGCCCATCTAGTCCACTCCAGTCTGTGCTCCTTCCATTTCCAAGTCTGGTTACTGAAGAGACAAAGGTGAACAGATACAAAGTCTCTCAGATGGTCTCTGAGGTACTACTAGCAGCTCATAAGCCATCTACCAGGGACTCTTATGTGGTTAAATGGAAGCAATTTTCTATTTGGTGTTCCAAAATCCCGAACAGTCCTTTCAAGTGTCCCATTGCAAAGGTTTTGCAATACTTATTAGCACTGTTGGCATTAGTATTGCAACTGGGGGCCCATAAAGGTACTATCTTTAAATTGAGCCCCCTTACTATTATAAGTCAATGGTAATGATGTGTGAGCTTCAGGGCTCTCTTCAGAGCTAGAGGGTCGAGCCCTGGCAAGCCCTCTGTAATTCCAGCACTACTTATTTGACCTTTCAGATTCAGCATTGTAGTACTTCTCAGTCAAGGTTCTCTTGTCTGCTGTTTCAACATATCATGAACCTGTGGCCACCCTGACTTTGTCTCAGTTGCTACTGTTCAAAAGATTCCTCAGAGATTTTTACACAAAAGACCCCCAATATGGAGTTACTTCTCTTGATCTCAGTCATGTGCTGGACATGCTCACTTGAAAATACTTTGAGCCTGTTGCGACTTGTGACATGAAATTCCTTACCTAGTAACCATTACCTCTGCATGCAGGGTACCTGAAATCCAGGCTGCAGTCATGGATCCTCCATATATTGTCTTTCAAAGGGATACAATGGTCCTGTGCACACACTCCAAGTTTTACTAAGGTGGTGTCAGGTTCCACTTAAAGCAGTCCTTAATTCTACCTACATGCTTTCCCAACTCTATGAACAAAAGGAAAGGTTACTGGTAGAGTACATTCCACTAGAGCATTGGCCACTTCATTAGCAGTGTTCTGTTCAGTGCCCTTTGCAGAGATCTGCAGGGCTACTACGTGAAGTACTGTTCATACTTTTAACAAGCACTGTGCTCTGGATGTACATTCCAGGCAGAATGACAGTATAGGATGTGCTGTGCTGAATGACTTACTTTCTAAGTGTGTCCTAGACTCCAACCTCCCCAGTCCAGGGACTCTCTTCTGAATCTTTGTCGCTGACCCATGAGTGTGACTCTGTGGAGAAGATTGATTCTAGGAAGATAGAAAGTTGTAGTACATCACCGTAACTGTAGATCTTTCCAAATATCTTTCCATAGAGACCACAACCTACCTCTATCCCGAACTCACTAAAGGGTAATTATTGTTCTAAAGGCATGGGTACAGTTCCCTATCCACACATTGACAGTCTTCCCAGAAACAGCTGAGTCATCAGAATGTCTTCAACCTAAGCTGCTCTCAGCACCTGGGTATATCATGGCTGTGCCATGTGACGTCGGATCTCACTGTCCGCTGGAAGCGACAGGTCTCCTCCTTACAGCTGTGCAGCACTGAAGGATTTTGAATTGCTCAAATGCTGTGTACTACAGTACTGCAAAAAATCCCAAAAGTTGTCCTTGGGAGTTATTTACACTGCATCCATTTAAATAAATGTATTCACTGGTATTACAGTGAGTGTTCCGTTTCCTGTGTTTTGTTTTGCCCTTATATGCTGGTTGTCAGTATATAGCAATGACTTTCAGGTGGATATCCTCCTGTATTTCTCTATATAACTAGCAGGCTGGCACTGAGCTTCCTGGTACTGTTACAGAACATGCCCACTTGAGAATGACAGCTTCTCTGACTTATTATTTTCAGTCTTGGCTTCGGGATTTGCTAGGCCATTACTAAGGCATTAGAGTCTGGATCTGGTCTCCTGTAGTAGAGTTAGTTTGGGCCTGGCTGTGCTGCAAAGTCTAGATCATTCTCTCCTCTGTTGCCCTTCCTCTCTTGTTGTGGGTTCTGCACGCTATAGTATAAGCAGTGGTTTAAGGCACTGACCTGCAAATCTGGAGACCTGGGTTTGAATCCCACAGCCTCCACTTGCATACTGTGTGACCCTGAGCAAGTCACTTAACTTCCTTGTGTGCTCCCAGGTTGCACCTGTAAACAAGCTTTCAGCAGTGTGCCACTTCTGGTTAAACAATTAAAACAAACAAACAAAAAAAAAACACCACATGACCATGCATTATTCTATAGTGACCGCACACTTGTACTTCTTTTAATCTCTCAGACCTTTTCACTAGTACCCTGGCCCAAGAGGTAACTCCACACCTGGCACATGCAATCTAGCATACACAGGGTGCCACAGATAACCTACCATTAAAACATGTATAAGCAATAAAATATACCTGCCTGTGCCAAATTGCTTGTAAATCCCCACAGAGTACTTTATGTAATGGTGGAAAGCTTGTTTATTTAAACAAACAAAACAAAAAAACTCTAATCTGGTTGATTTCCTCAGGCCGGTTACCAGCTTGTTCCTTCGGTTTAGTTTGGCTCGGTCACAGGTCATCCTGGGAGTGGCCTCCACCAGTGGTCATTCTCCTAAGCCCATGCTCAACATGTTGAGGCAGATAGTTTACCATAACCTTCTGCATACCCGTCGATTTTGATCCTTGGGTGAATATCAAGGTCAGGGTGCCACTCACACTCTTGATTTCACTTGACTGGGAGGTGCCACTGTTGATGCACCTTGACCTCTTCATTGTTGAATGAAAGAGGTATAAACAACAGATGGGTTGATGCAGCAGGTGAGCTCCTCTGGCAGCAGAGTATCATTGCTGGGAGGGGTAGGGCTCTACCCTCAGACCGTTGGTCCCTTGGCCTACACCGCCATTCCCACGACAGTCCATACTTCACAGCTGTCCCCTGCATCTACTTCTCCACCCCTTAGGGTGTAGCTATTACCACTGCAACCCTGTTTGGGTCTCTGACCAAGGGTCCCATGTTGCTGTCAGTCTGCCAGGTTGGCTCTCAGTGGAGATCACTTAGTCAGAAAATACTCAGGTGGGCCACAGTGTCAGTCGGGGGCCATTTTCAAGGAATCCTCTGACTTCCTCGAAGGTGGGTCATCCATGGCTTCCGACCAGGTCGCACATTGACCAAGAGTTGGAGAAAGATTTGACCACTGACCACAGGCCATGTCTTTTGTGACTTTGCTCTGACTGTGGTCGGAGTCCATGAATGTGTCCTTGGAACCACTCCAGAAGTGAGCTAAGTACCCCTTCACTAATATACTAGACAAGGACAATTCCTTTTGGGTTTGCTTTCCCATGACTGAGCCATCTTGGGACTGGCCTTGAAACTTTGGCATCCTGCCGGCACCTCCACTATGTGGTTTGCAAGTATCTCGGTCTCTACGGGCTTCCTTTCTAGGTCCTCCAACCACCATTCTGCTCATGACTTGGTATTGGTCTCTGCCTTCTGCAGATCAGATGGCCAAGGGACATGGACAAGCCTCTAGACAAAGAGGTCCAGGAAGATGACCATGGAACAAAAAGGTCTGTGCTGCTGCATTGCTAGGTCTCTGTCAGGCAAGCTGTGCTGTTATGATGGCCAACTTCGCCACTCCTTGCAGGAGAACTATCTTCCTGCCAACAGACATTTGCCAGTAAGTTGGTCTGGGACCAAGGTCAATTGCTGGTTAAACACCAGCTCCTGGTGGCACTGGACATGGGCGACTCCTGTACCTGTACCAGAGCAATGGCCCTTGCTGTGCATCAAAGGGCCTGGCTGGGCTTTCCACCATTATGGCAGATGCTCAGCACAAGCGGGCTGATGTCCCCTTCCTGGACACTAACCTCTTTTGCTCTGGGAAGAAAGGGCATCTTGCTTGCATGAAGTTCATTGCAACCACTGATTCTGTAGCTACATTCTAGAAGGACCAAAATCCTAAAAGAGGCTTTCCAGCATCAGCCCTTTCAGCCACAACAGCCTTGGCGGCAGCCCCAGCAAAACAGTTTCAGCACTGGCATCCAAAGTCAAGTTCTGCGTCAGGGGCAAAATGAGGGGGGCAGCCTGGTACTCCTGTGGCTCCTGCAGCTGGAGCCCCTTCAAGGCTGCACAGTGATGGATTGTGCAGTGTCATCTCCCACCCATCCAGTTCGTGTCCCAGCTGCTGGTCAGGGTTCATTGCACCACTTCTTGTCACAATGGTCTACCATTACCTCAGACAAGTAGGTCCTAGAAGTGGTGAGTAGAGGGTTGCCTCTGGATTTTGAGGCTCTAGCACTGTACCAACTCTGAGCTCTTGGGGTCCAGGGGTGCAGGATATATTGTCCATGCTAAGAGCCAACATTGCTCAGTTCTTAGAGTGTAGGATAATCATCAGCGTTCCAGACCCTATGGCCACTCTGGGATATGTGTCCAGATAGTTCCTGGTCCTAAAACAGATGTGGGGCTGGCACCCCATACTTGATAGGCACAGTCTGAACCAGTTCATGTGAAAGTGCAAGTTCCTAATGGTCACTCTGTAAAAGATCATTCCATTTCTGGAGCAGGACACACGTTTTCCACATCCGAGTCCATCTGTTTCATTGCCTTCCAAGCAGTAGGGATCCTTTACCTGTTACAAGTCATGTCCTTCAGCCTCTCATCTGGCCAGGGTCATCACTAAGTGCATGGTAGTGGTGACGAGCCTTCCTCTGAGCACATAGGCATCAGGGTATTTCCCTACCTGGATGACTGGCTGACAACAAGCTCATCCAGAGGGCTGTATAGCAGTACAGAGATGTGGCCGTCCAGACTGGTTGAGACTTGGGCCTTCTGGTAAACCCAGCCAAGTCCAAACTAGTCCCCTCACAGGCCATCATGTTCACTAAGGCAGAACTAGACTCTGCGTGCCAAGGCCACCCATCTGTGGACTGGGCATCAGATCTACCTCCTTTGCCCAGTCATTTCAGGTCGGGCTTTCGTGCCTGCCGGGGACTTCCTGTGGCTGCTAACTACATGGCATACTCCACCAGCGTGATCCATTACACTAACTGGTGGATGCAGTAGGAGTTAGGTTGCCAGTGGTCCCAGCACCTATGTTTCCTGGACCAGCTGGTAGTAGTGACCCAGCTGATGTGGGATGCCATCCAGTGGTGGCTGGTCCCAGAACATTCGAAGGAGGAATCCCATTTGCCTGCCCAGAACCATCTGTCACACTCATGACAGACATTTCCCTGGTAGGGTGGGGAGTACACCTGGGAGACCACAGAGCCCATGGGTTCTTGTCACCCTGGGAATCCCTCACCACATCAGCCTGCTGGAATTCTGTGCAGTCGTCTGGCTCTGATGGGTTTGCTCCTCAGATTGAGTATCAGGTCATGCAGGTCAAAGCGGACAACACCACAACCATGTTCTACCTGAACAGGCTGGGAGGAAGGCACTCCCTTCCATTGTGTCAGGAGGCTGTCCACCTGGACCCTCATTGCCAGCCTGGATGTCGCTCTCCTGGTGATGCATGTCTCATGGGTGCACAGTCAACTGGCAGATCCTGTCATCCATGTCAGGGAGGCGTCACATAAGAGGTCATTGAATGAGGAGGTGGTAGACCACCTGTTTCTCCTGTTAGGGCATCCCTCTGGTGGACCTATTTGCCTCCATGTAAAACAGAAAATTGAGTCTGTTTTGTGCCTGCCCTTACAGTCCAGGACACTGTTGAGGGATGCCTTCGTGAGGCCGTGGTCCCCAGGCTTCCTGTACATCTTTCCTTCTTTCCCTGGGTCCACAGGATTGTGGTCAAGGCCTGGAAGGACAAGGCACAGATGATCCTGATTGCTTGCATATGGTTAGTAATACACACTGAAGCTGCACCTGGCAGACTGATAGCGAAGTGGATAGTTGTCAGGTGGATAACATCCTGCACTGACTTCTGCTGTCGGTTGGCTGCTAGGGAGCCACCTAAGTGGCTGAGGAGCTTATTCACAGACATACTGCTACTCGGTGTGTCTGCTTCCAGAGATATCCCATAGTGGAGATATGCAGGGCTGCAACCAGGAGTGAAGCACACACCTTCATATCCCATTACAGCATGAACCATTGGGATGCTGCTTTTGGGTCTTCAATCCTCTAATCTGTTCACCAAATAGGGATGCATGCCTTGCCCCTTATCCTGGAGGACTGCTTGGAGTCTGCCAGAGTGTGGATAGTGAACTGAACCCACAATCCTAGAAGTATAGGTTACTCAACAGATCTTAATCGAGGGTATCTCTTGCAACAGGCCACACCTATAGAACTACAGCCACCAGGCACTAGGACTCCACAGAAGCTTTTCCAGCTAGCAGTCTACAAGGGGCTGCCCACAATGACATCTCATGCTGATGACGTCCCACCCATATAAATG
This sequence comes from Neoceratodus forsteri, assembly GCA_016271365.2. NCBI lineage: Eukaryota > Metazoa > Chordata > Ceratodontiformes > Ceratodontidae > Neoceratodus > Neoceratodus forsteri. The sequence goes on from CM057459.1 coordinate 343,433,882, forward strand.
TGGGTGGCCCCATGCCCTCCATAGTTCTTTTCCCACACTCGACTATTGCACGTCAGACTCCACAGAAACAGTGCCAGCTTTGGTCAACTGCCAAATCTTTGATTTTTCTTGTTTCTTCCTTTTCTAACCCTTAGTTCATATACTACTTTATTTTATAAAGTGATTTCCCAGTTTTTTTTTATGCTGAACTCTCTTAACTCTGAGAAACTCTCTCAGATCTGTGCCTAGTGAAGAAGATCTCTGAGAACGACTACACACTCGTCCACTTGCCTAGGCTTAGGGCCACAGCTGAAGGCCTTTGAAATTTGCTGTTGGCTTCAACCAGGCTACCAGGCACGACCCCGCTGAGAAGACCTTTGAATCCTTCATGCTTGAACAGAAGGTTGCCTACATGGAGAAGGAGCTGCAGATGAGGGCTCCTCCTTTTCCGGCCCCATCATCGGGCTCTCATTCTTCCAAGGCTCGGATAGTTGGCCAGGAAGCACAAACACTGGGACAAGGAGAGGTTCTCCCAGCTCATTTGCAGTCAGCGTTTAAAGTGCCGGCTGTGGCAGAGCCATCCTCCGGTCGGCGGCAGCCCTCCTGCCACCCACACCTTCTCCTCCACAGGGCTCATTGTGACAGTGCCCTTGCCAGTCTTACCCTAGTGGACATGGGCTCTTGGCATCTGGCCCTTCCACTGCCCCCTAACGCCATCATTGGCCTTCCATGGCCTATACCTTTGGCCTCAGGGTCCCAGTCTCCACTGGCATTACCCCAGGCCTCTCTTCTGTCATCGGTCCCTTCCTCAGTGACTACCCAGGTCACAGGACTGATACCAGGGCCTCAGCCCATTCTGTCACCCACGCCAGGCCCTCAGCCTTTTCAGCTGGCGCTGCTCAATGTTCTGACACCGATCTCTATTGCCTTCCAGGCAGTGCTGTACTCCTTTGGGACTTTATGCATCACCTTGCCCTTCTCAGGGGCTGGCGCTGAGGGCCTACCAAGCCTGCCCCCATGCCATCAAATTCCACGACATCACGTCCCTGTTAGGTCCTCGGGTCCTCAGTGCCATCAGGACCTTCTTCTGAGCCCAGTGAGGACAATGGGTACCACCTAGACTTCTTCCTCCCAAAGATGATGAGATGGAGTCAAGGGGGATGAGGGCCGCAAGCCCCACCCTCCACCTCTACACAGTTTCCTTAGGGGTAAGGAATCTCCCAGGTATACCCCACGCCCCCATGATCCCTCTTTCATTTCAGTAATGCAGAAGTAACAGACAGCCATGGGGTTTGAGGCTGAAGAACAAGGTCCTGCCAGGAGACGTCTGACACACTACCTAGAGCTGCCAGACTTGCTCCATCTCATCATCCATCCTGTGATGGAGCCTTTCAAGAATGCCACCATGGCCTCCGGTATAGACTTAGCTTGGTTCCTGCCATGCCTAGGAAAGCAGACAAGTTGTACCAGGCCCCCATGGCGTGAAGCCTGTTATTGCAGAGCAACTGTAGACAGATTCTGTGGTCATAAATGCAGCCCAGGATCAGTCTAAAAAGCAAAACACCTCAGCTCTCTTCCCCAGACAAGGTGTCCAGAAAGCTGGACCTGATTGGCAAACAGACCTTCCTCTGCTACACTTACTATTAGTGTCCCAAATTATATTGCCACATGGTCAGATTCCAAAATCAACTATGGAGACAGGCCAAAGTGGCATCCTAGGTCCTTCTAGAGGATCTCCAGAGACAGGAATTGCTTGAGATCATTCAGTCTGGGGCAGGCGCCAGCAAGCACCTGCTATGGTCTGCTTACCCTGCCGCTGATGCCACCGCTCAGGTGATCACTGCTGGCATTTGCCTTTGGAGGCATTCTTGGCTCAGGGTGTCAGGTTTTGCCCTGAACATAAAACAATCCATTCTGAGCAGCCCCTTCAGAGGCTACAAACTCTTTGTGGGGATGTGCGGATATTTTTATGATCTGAAGGCTATGGGTCAGACTCTGTGGTCAGTCCATTTCCTATACCACATCCAGCCAAAAAGTGGCCAGAAGGTGCCCTTTTGTCATGCCACCCATAGACCCAAGCCAGGCACTAAACCCAAGACAAACACAGGGCAGCAACAGTCTTGCCTACCCCTACCTCCACCATTGGGAAGCTCCCCAGAGGAGGTGGTGTGCTATCTCAGCATGACTCCTTGCTTGCCCCCTCCGGCCCTGCAGGAGGTGGTGGTAGGGGTCAGTTCTCCTTCTACCTCGACAGGTGGTGGGAGCTTACCACAGATGCATGGGTCCTGCAGCTCATTCAGCAAGGCCACACACTAGAACTTCTGGAGTGGCCTCCAGAGCAACCTCCAGTTCAGTTCAGTCCCCTCCCGACCACATTCCAGTGCTCTGGGGGCAATTAGCATTGCTTCACAGAAGGGCCATAGAACCCGTTCTAGAGGGTCAGAGGAACATGGGATTCTATGCCCATTTCTTCCTGGTCCCCAAATGCACAGGGGATTTATGGCCCATCCTGGACCTATGAAATCTAAATTTCTACATTCAGTACAAAAGTTCCAGATGGTGACCCTACCGGCCTTCTTCCTCTTCTGCACCAGGGAGATTGGATATGCTTCCTTGACATTTATTTAGTTTATTATTATATTGGAAGATACCTTTGAGGTCAAGGCCCTTTTACAAAGGTTCCTCGTCGGAAACAATAAAGAACAGTGAGGATAATAACAAGTACAATAGCTTCAAGCAGCCATATGCTTTGTCAGGTACATTAAAGCTTTCATACGGAATTACTGTAATATGTGCAATGATTCACAGTATGTATGTTAAGTTACAGTAATTTGTGTATATTAAAGAACATATGTACAATAAAACAGTTGTAATATGGTTCTTAGAATAAATTAGAAGCTGCTAGGAGAGATGGTAGGTACATGTGGAGGAAGCTATGGGAGAGAATGTAGATAATAGTTGGGAAATAAAAAGTGAGGAGAAAGTGGGGGTAAAGGGGAGGAGGACTTAGAGGAAATTAGAGGAAGGAGGTAAGTTTAGTTAGGAGAAACATTCACAGGAGGCCATTGTGACAAGGTGCTGACGAGGTAGCACTTGAAAGTGCCCAGGGTAGTGTCATTGGTAACAGCAGGTGGAAGCAAGTTGTACCAGGATGAGGCTCTGTATGTAAAGGGCGTTGTCCTCGGGTAGTCGGCAGCGTGGAACAGAAAAGAAGATATTCTGAGCTCTGGTTAGAAGCTGCATGTAGCAGAATAGTATGACTGAACCCTTGAGGGTAGGAGATTTAAGGTAATATTTTTTGCTAGCATACAAGTCTGGTACTTGAGTCTGCTGGGGAGTTGGAGCCAGTTTGTTTGCTTGTAGATTTCACAGGTATGTGAGTGGCATGGAGCAGAGGTCAGTAAGAAGCCTTGTTAAGGGCAATGGCTGTTCATCGAAGTGCGGTGTCAGTGGTAGAGCCGTAGATCACAAGCTCATAGTCGATTATTGCTATAACAGAGCTCTGAATGACAGTGTTTAGGGCTTCATTGGTGAGGCAGCTCCTATGTCTAAAGAGAAGTCCTGCAGGTTGCTTACTTGCGTATTAAGTGTGTGCTTCCTGTCACAAACCCACTCAGCAGATCAGGCCCTCTGCTCCCAAAGTGCCAACCTCCGAGCACAGTCTTGTGAACAGTTTAACAGAACAAGGTAACCCTCTTGTCCATTTTGTGAGTTCAGATCAACCTTTGGTCTCAGTTCTGGAGGATTCAAACTGTAAACCTCTTGCTAGCGTACCCAATGCACAGGCTCAGATATATCTGACTTTGGGGGCCAGATATCTTTGCCTACAGGCACCTAACCAGGTATACAGAGATGAACCCTTGAAAACTTTAATAAGACCTCAGATTTAAAACACTTCTCTTTCCAGTTTGGTACCACCATTCAAGCTTATGCTTAGGTGTCTGCTATAACCATATATACTCTTCTTACAAATAAAAAAAATCAAAGACAGACCAAATATGCTGTAAAAAAATTTTACTAAAATAGATAAAAATATGTAAACACAACATACAGAACTGTTATATCACAAGACATACAAATCTTGTAAAAGAACAAGGTTTAAACAGTGCAATTCCTACTACAGTACTTGGTTTCTAAATACCTGCTTAAAGTGCTCACAGATGTGTCCTTGTCAGAGTCTAGATAAAAGTGTCTGTGAAGGAAAACAGAATAATAATTAAAAAGCTGGTTTTCCCCACCTATTTTGCATGAGGTCACCTAGCTCCTCCCTGTCAGAATATATAAAAAACATATATCTATAAAAACAGGATGTCTTTTTCCAGTATTAAATTCTGCAACCTCAGCATGATTCATGTTCTGCAAATGACATTTCTTTGATCTTAATGATAAGCTTCCCTTCAGGACATGAAAGCATCTTTATGATTTTAGCACAAATACATCACAACTTGTTTTCTTCCTCTGGAACCGCATAAAAATGGATATACGAACTCAACTTCTTCCACCCTGTAATTAGCTTCAGACCTTCCACGAACACCTCGTATCTAAAACCTGTGTGAGATCTCACATGCTGTTTTAGCATTTTCTCATGGCTTTTCATCTTTCAGCTGAAACCTTGGGGCAAGGCGAGATCACTCCTAAAGCGCCAGATTTTCAGCAGAGACAGTAATGCATTTTATATTTAAAAAATGATACAGCACTCAGAACTGGCTGTCCACATCACAGTTCCTCCTACCTAGACTGAATTTGGGGTTCTATCCGCTACATGGGATGAGCTTCCCAAATCAGTTCCTCCTCATAGACCCTAGACAGCCCATCTGAATTCTGGTTTTCGCTCCAGCCCTGTGTCGATTTTTAGATCATACCCTTGTAAAGCAAGGCTCCATCTTAGCAGTCTGCCATTGTTTTCCCCATCTGCTTCAGCCAAACCAGGGGTTGTGGTCAGTCTGCACCACAAAATGCTGCCCATACAAGTATGGCTCTAATTTCTTTAGGGCCCACATTATAGGCAAAACACTCCTTTTCCACCGTGGAGTATACTTGCTCCCTGGGAAGTAACTTCTCTACTCAGGTACACTACAGGCTGATCTGTCCCTTGGCTAGACATCTGACTCAGTACTGCCCCAATACCCACATCTGAGGCGTCCGTCTGAACTATAAAGGTTTTGCTAGAGTCAGGACTTGTCAAAACAGGAGCACTGCACAGTGCCTCCTTTAGTTTAGTAAAAGCTTCCTCACAGGCTGGGCCTCAGATAATTTTCTTTGGCATCCTTTTCTTTGTCAGGTCAGATATGGGAGCAGCCAGGGCACTGTAATTGGGTACAAATTTCCTGTAGTACCCTGCTGTTCCTGAAAGCTCCTGACCTGCTTCTGGGTTTCTGGTCTGGGCCACGCCTGGATCACCTCTATCTTGATTTGGCTAGGACGGGCTGTCCCCGCGCCCTACCACATGCCCGAGGTATGCCACTTCTCCCATGGCCACCTTGCTTCTCGGCTTTGACATTGAGCCCGGCCTCTCTGTATCCTGTCCAGCACTTCCTTAAGGTGGGATAGGTGTTCCTCCCAGCTGGTACTGAAGATGGCAATGTCATCCAGGTGCGCCACGGTGTACTCCTCAGCACCGTTTAATACCGGTTCACCAACCCGCAGAAAGTGGCCAGGCGTTCTTCACTCCAAAAGGCATTACTTTAAACTTAAATAAGCCTATTGGAGTGATGAAGGCCAACCTCCTCCCTAGCTCTGTCTGTCAATTCTACCTGCCAGTACCCCATTTGTCAGGTCAGTGGTTGAGAGGTAGGTCGCCCTCCCAACTTGTCCAGGAGTTCATCCATCCAGTGCATCGAGTGGGTCGGACTTAATGACTGCATTCAGTCCATGATAGTCCACAAACGAATTGAGCCATCTGACTTAGGGGTACAGGGACTACGGGTGAGGCCCAGGGGCTCTGGGATCTCTGGATTACCCCTAAATCCAGCATCTCCTCCACTCCCTCCTAATGTCCTTTTGGACAGCCTCAGCACCGATATGCTGTCTGCCGTATGGGCGCCTGTGTCCCTGTCTCCACATCGTGAGTCGCTAAGGGGTTAATCCAGGCTTGGTGCTAAACAACGGGGCAAAGTCTGCTAAAACCTCCCTTACTTTCTGAATCTGGTCGGGGGCCAGCTGGGGAGACAATTTTACTGCCTCCACACAGGACTGCTGCTTACTTTCTTCCAGCAAATCCAGAAGGGGGTCTCGCCGTCCGTCCCCTCCCATGACTACACACTCGAACACCATGTCAGCCCTATTTGCATAAGGCTTCATTATGTTGACATGGTATATCCTTTCTGTCAGGTAACTCCACAATGTAGTTCACGTAATTTACCTTCCTAACCACTTTGTACTTTCCTGCCCTCTCAGCTTGCAGCTTGTCTTTCCTGCGAATGAGGACCATGACTTCCTGACCCACCATGTGCAGCGAGCTCTGGCTCTGCGGTCATACCACACTTTTGTTTCTGTTGGGCAGCTGCTGGGTTGCTCTGGGCTGTCCCATAAGCTCCTTCAGCCTTTCCCGAAACCTAAGGATGTAATCCATAATGGGAGTTCTCTGGGTGGCGCTTGCCTTCCCAGTCCTCCCGGATCAAGTCTAGGCCCACGTGCCCGGCGTCCATATAAGAGTTCAAGGGGAAAAATTCCTGTTGACTCTTGGGGCACCTCCAGTATACAAACAACAGGTGGGAAAGGTATTTCTCCCAGTCTCTCCCATGATGTTCAGCAAACATCTGGAGCATTGACTTAAGGGTACCATTGAATCATTCCACAAGTCCATTGGCTTGTGGGTGTCTGATGTCATGCATCTCTGCACCACTCTGCACTTCTCCCATAAACATTTCATCAGGTCTGACATGAAGGAACCCCTCGATCGGTGATGACTTCCTCACGGAAACCCAACACGGAAAATCCCAAGTAAGGCATCTACCACTTTGTCCTCAGTGAGAATAGGGTGACTGCCTCTGGGTACCGGGTGGCATAATCCACCACAGTCAGGATGAATCTCTTCCCTGAGGAGCTGGGGCATTTAAAGGCCCCACAATATCCATTCCCACCCTCTGAAATGGCTCCTCCACTATGGGCAAGGGAATCCAGGGCTGCTTGGGTTTCCTGCCCGCCTTCCTATTTCTTGGCACCGGTGACAAGACCTGCAATACACCTTCACCTGCTGGGTGAAGTTAGGCCAGTAGAAATTCTGGGTCAACTGCTGCATTGTGCGCACAATTCCCAGATGACCAGACAAGGGAATATCATGTGCAGTCTTGAGCAACTGCTCACAGTGCCCCTGGGGAACGACAAGCTGCCTGCCTAGCATCCCTCTCTCTGTCTGTACTGCCTGAGTATCGTAAGTCCATTTTCCCAATAAACCTTATGTCTGCTGTCACCTCCTGTGTGCCATCCGAGTCTGCCCAAGCCCTCAGCTTCTCTAGACTAGGGTCACTCCTTTGAGCAGCTGCAACCCCCACACACAGTCCCAAAGCATGGGACAGGTCCCCTTCAGTTGCTAAACTAGGGTCCCTAGCACTAGCGTCAGGGCCTTCAGGATCACTGTCAATCCCAACCCTCTTAACTCTCTGTAGCTGTGTGGTCACTTGCTGCGGGAAAATTTGACCCCCTTTTTATCAGGATACATAGGCTAGGGAACCAGCCTCCCAGTGGTTTCCACAGTGGCCTCCGTGGGGTTCAGGGAACTACAGTTTTGCCTTGCCACTTGGCTCGGGTAACTGCACATACCATCCCCTGTTGGAATTGTTACCAGGATCACATCCACTGCTAATGTTTTGGCTACAGCCACCTGTTGCACAGTTCCCCTGTTTCACCCCAGTCTAAGAGAACACTAGCGAGGGTAATGTTTTCTCTTCACCAGTGAACCCATGGACAGTGGCGGTATTTATTGGGTATAAGCTGACCAGGCTGCTTGCAGATCCCCTTCACTAGTGTCAGGGATGCCCTGTGTCTCTTAACCCCTGTGTCTGTACACCATTCACCATGACTGGGTGCATGTGTTCCCTCATGTTCACTGGCATGCTTCCAGACACACAAACAACCCACTTCTTTTCTAGTACCGGTTGTGTATTATGGCTGGCCTTTTGGAACACTGTCTTGCAGTATGCCAAGTTTCCTTACACAACCAACATTCAGTTCTTCTCTCAGAGAAATCTTTCTCTGAAACCTGAGGCTAACTGGTTTGGCGTGGAGGCAGTGAGGGGTTTAGCTGTCCTGAAAGCATGCTTTTCCCTTTCTGCGCTGCCACGCCCATGCCTTTGCTCTCAGAGCAGGTCTGCTCTTTGCATAGCGGTCAGGGTTCAGCAGCCTCTTGCACTGTTTTGGGATCTCGGTTCTCTAGCCAGGTTTTTAGCTCTGCTGGGCAAGCCCAATAAAACTATTCTAATAAAATCACATTTTCAATTTTGTCAACAGAGCTTGCCTCAAATTTTTCCCACCAACGCTTTAAAACTGACGTTATTTCATGGCTAGCTCTTCGTAGCTCATATCAGGCTTCTCCTGAGCTTACAGAATTTAGCTCTGTATGATTCAGCAGTTAATTCAAACTTTTTAACAGTGCAGCTTTTAGCTTGCTGTTGTCATTGCTGTCCTGTTGTCCATTTGACCCAGTGTATCCGCCTCTCGTGAAGTGGGATAGCTGGAAGCTCCAGGACTCTCTAGGAATTTTAGCCTAAATACAAACTTTTTCAAAAGAATTTAAAAAGGCATCCATATCTTCCCCTCTTTAAACTCGGCTGCTAATTTGGAGTTCAATCTGTAACCCAATCCTGCAGTCCCAGTTAAACCCAAGCCACTTACCTGCTCGGGTGCGCTGGTCAGACTACGTAGCTTCTTCAGTTTGTGTTGCCACTGGCGCTCCTCTCTCTTCTCCTCTGCAGCTCGCTGGCACTCATGCTCCTCACGGTCTGCCTCCCTCTGTTGTCGCTCTGCCTCCAGTTCCATCCGCCTAACTCAGTTTGCAGTCTGAGTACCTCTGGATTCAGGATACTGGTGACCATCCCTGCTGCTGTGGCCCTTCATTGACAGTGGTCCTGCTGTCCTCCTCACCAGATCTGGACACAGCACTGGACGCCAGTCCTGCCACACTCGAGGTCTGGTCCCTCAGTCACGGTCCGTGACTTGCTGCTCTGGGTATCTGCTACCATCAGGGCCTCTATGAGGTTCTGCTTTTGACTGTCACCTCGAATGGGACTCCTCTGTCCCCACAACTGCTTCAAGTAATCTACAGTGTGCCTGCTGTAGTCAGGAAGCCATCTCTTCCCTGACTACGGCTACTCTGACTTGCACTTTGGGAAAAATAAATAAAATGGGTAGGAACTTGACTGTACGCAAGTGACATATAGTTCTGTTTCCATTTAAAATAGAACTCTGCCTTTTTCTTTCTTTGCAAGAGCGCTTACGGTCTCAGCTGACACAGAACAATAAAAGCCTGTGATACCAAAATTATGCCACCGCTGCCAACCAATCTGTCACAAACCCACTCAGCAGGTCAGGCCCTCTACTCCAAAAGTGCCAACCTCTGAACGCAGTCTTGTGAATAGTTTAACAGAACAAGGTAACCCTCTTGTCTGTTTTGTGAGTTCGGATCAACCTTTGGTCTCCAGTTCTGGAGGATTCAAACTGTGAACCTCTTGCTAGTGTACCCAATGCACAGGCTTAGATATATGTGTCTTCGAGGGCAGATATCTTTGCCTACTGGCACCTAACCAGGTATACAGGGATGAACCCTTGAAAACTTTAATAAAGACTCAGATTTAAAACGCTTCTCTTTCCAGTTTGGTACCACCATTCAAGATTATGCTTCATGTCTGCTATAACACATATACTCTTCTTACAAATGAAAATAAATCAAATACAGACCAAATATACTCTAAAAAGAATTTCACTAAAATAGATAAAAATATGTAAAACACAACATACAGAACTGTTATGTCACAAGACATACAAATCTTGTAAGAGAACAAGGTTTAAACAGTGCAATTCCTACTACAGTACTTAGTCTCTAAATACCTGCTTAAAGTGCTCACAGATGTGTCCTTGTCAGAGTTTAGATAAAAATGTCTGTGAAGGAAAACAGAATAATAATTAAAAGCTGGTTTTCCTCACCTATTTTGCATGAGGTCACCTAGCTCCTCCCTGTCAGAATATAAAAAAAAAATCTATAGAAACAGGATGTCTTTTCCCAGTATTAAATTCTGCAACCTCAGCATGATTCATGTTCTGCAAATGACATTTCTTTGATCTTAATGATAAGCTTCCTCTTCCAGGACATGAAAGCATCTTTATGATTTTCACACTAATACATCACAACCTGTTTTTCTTCCTCTGGAACCGTCATAAAATGGATATGCTCATTTCAAGCTTCTTCCACACTGTAATTAGCTTCAGGCCTTCCAGAACACCTAGTATCTAAAAACCTGTGTATGCGATTTCACATGCTGTTTAGCATTTTCTAGTGGCTTTTCATCGTTCAGCTGAAACTTGGGGGCGAGGTCACTCCTAAAGCACCAGATTTTCAGCAAAGACAGTCAGTAATACATTTGATATTTAAAAAAATGATACAGCACTCAGAACTGGCTGTCCACGTCACACTTCCCACTGGCAGTACCGCCAGAGGGAACACTTCTGTTTGAGCCCTGCCCTTTTGGCTTATCTTCAGCTCCTCAGGTGTTTATCAAATGCTTTACAGTAGCGGCAGCAACTCTCAGGAGGAGGGACTCTGTCTCTCTCTTACCTGGACGATTGGCTACTCAAGCGCGGTCCAGAGAGCATCTGCATAGACCCTGGTGCATACCACAGGATTGTTCCAGGCCCTGGGATCACTGTCAGTCTGCCCAAATCAGTCTTGACCCATTGTCAGCACCCACAGTATAGGGGCAGTACTGGATATGGCTCAGGGTATGGCCTTCCTACCCTAGGACAGAGGACCGCCTGATGGCTCAGGCCTCCTGCTTTACAACAACAAATATGTTACAGCCAGATCCTTCCTCAGACTCTTGGGCTTGATGACTGCAGCTGTCATCACAGTTCCTCCAGCTAGGTTGCACATGAGAATTTCCCAGTGGACATTGAGAGTCCATTGGGATCAATGCAGCAGCGACTTAGAACAACATTAGTTCTGGTCTCCTTCCCAGTCAAAAGGTGCTGCTGTGGTGGATGGAACCCTGCAACTTGTTGAAAGTGTTTCCTTCCTTATCCCCTTCCCTCAGCAGATACTCACCATAGGCGGCTTCGGGGCAGGGCTGGGGCCCACCTTGGGCCTCATCAGACTCAGCGGACATGGTCCTGTGTGGAAACAGAGCTCCACATCAGTGTCCTGGAGATGAGAGCTGTTCTATATGCTTTGCAAGCCTTCAGACCTATCTGTCCCCGGACCATCTGCTAATGCAGATGGACAGTGTCAGCATAGTACACTATATCAACAAACAAGGGGATCCACTCATACACTCTGTGTCGGAAGCGATGAGAGTCTGCTACTGGGCTCTAGAACACTGTCTAGAACTGTCCACGTTGATGTCCCAGGTGCCCGAACTGTCCTGGTGGACAAGCTCAGCTGGTCGCAGTCCAGAATGCATGAAGGGAACTGCTAATCTCAGTTGTAGAAGACTTGTCGACAGGTGGGGTTGCGAGAGTTTGACCTTTATTTTATTTTATTTTTGTAAATTTATTATGCTTTTCTTCACGTACTGCCGATTCAGCTCAGCCCACTACAATCCCGGTCCCGCTCCTTGCCCCCGGCACTTACCTCCTTATGCGATTACCCCTGTGTTTCCCCTGGATAGAGACCACCTCATCACCACGATCCCACAATGACAGGAAAAGGGTGCCAGAGGCACCTACTGGCATTGCCTCCCTGACTTGCCCCCAGGGTGGGACATAGGGGTCAGCCAGGCACAACATGTCACAGACTGAGTCGTTTCAGGTGCCACAGTGGGTGATTCGGGGCTGCAGGGAGGAGGCGTCATGGATGGTGGCTGCTATTTTTACTCGTTTCCCCTGAAGGGCGTGGAGTGCAATGATGCCAGCGTCAGAGCACACCTCCAGAAGGAGTATAGGCACCAATCACAGGAAAACTCTCAGCCTCCGCTGGAAGTCCGGCTTCGCCGAACACACAGCCTCCCTCCAAGAAAGGGCCATCCCTGGGACGCTCAGTCCTTCTCCCTCTGGCCAGCAGTCTGACCTCCTGGGTCCATTTCCAAACCAGGACGTCAGTGTTGCAAACGGACCTCTTGCCGCTGTGCGGTGGGCCAGCCAGAGTTCAACCTTTTGCGTCCCCACTCAATGCAAACTGCTGCAGTTTTGCTCGCTCATTCAGGGCCTGGAATTTTCTTTCGAGATATGTTGTCCCTGTCTTGGAAAGGGGGTTTCTCTCGCCTTCCCCTTTCCTCTCATTCAGAGGATGCTGATCAAATTTAAGATTGTAGAAGCCACTGGATCCTCATATCTCCCATCTGGCCTCATCAAATTGCTTCCCCTTATTGCAGCAGCTGGCAGTGGAACCTCCAGTACCTTTACTCTTGTGCAAAGGTTTGCTCTCACAGGAACAGAGGACCCTGCTCCATCCAGACCTTAAGTCTCTGCACTTCCATGCCTGACTTCTGAAGACATAGCCATGGCTAGGTCTGGGATATCCCAAAAGGTGGACAATATTCTGGTGGCCACTAGGAAGCCTCCATCAGGGCCAATTATTCTGTGAAGTGGAAGCGCTTTGCTCTATGGGCAGCTCTCTCATCAGTTGGACCCTTCATTGGCCAGTGAATCAGATTCTGGAGTACTTGCTGTCCTTCTCAGATGCTGGTCTGCAGTACTTCTCACTTAAGGTGTACCTGTCACCCACTTCTACCTTCCATGTGCCTGTTGAAGGTCATACGGTGGCATAGCTGTAGGTGACCCACACTGTTTCTGAGGCATTTTCATCTGAAGCCTCCATCTGCAATTCATTCCCACCTTGGGACTTGAATTTTTGTTAGAAAAGCTTACTTTGACTCCTTGAGCCAGCCATGACTTACAGCCACGCTTGTCATGGAAAGTGTTATTTTAGTTGCTATTATTTCCTGCTCAAGGATTGAGCTGCAGGCTCTCATGTGTGAGGAGCCTTATTTGATTTTCCACAAGGGCAGAGTGTCTTTGTGTACTAACCCTAAGTTTCTACCTAAGGTGGTGTCTGAGTTACCCTGAATCAAAGCATCCACCTGCCAGTTTATTATCCTGAGCATGCCAATCCAGGGAAGGAGCAATCTTAGACCTCTGACTCTCAAATGGGGATAGTGAGAGAATCTCAGATCTAGAAGTGGGGAGCCATTTAGGAACAAGTGACCACCAAACAGTGTGGTTCACGATAAACTCAGCTACAGAGTCAAGCCATACAAAAGTGAGGGTACTGGACTTCAGGAGGGCTGACTTTGGCAAGATGGGAGAGTGCCTTAGAAAAGCACTAGCAAACAGATTAGAAGGAGGGTGGAACAACAATGGGGTAATATCAAACTGCCATCACAGAGGCAACAAGCCTTTGTGTGAAGCAAATAAACAAATCAAAATGAAAGAAAAGCCACTATGGTTCTCAAAAGAAGTGGCAGTGAAGGTTAGGGAGAAAAGATAGCATTTAGGAAGTATAAGGAAACACAGAAGGGCGGACAGAGACTGTAGCAGTTAAGGCAGAAGGAAGCAGGGAGGGTAGTCAGAATAGCAAAGGCACAAACTGAGGAAAAAGTAGCCAACTCCGGTTAAGAAGGGGGATAAAACTTTTATAGGTATATCAGGAGCATAGAAAGACAAAGGGAGGGAGGGCTAGTGAGGCTGAATAAAATGGATGGTGAGTGGGCAGAGGATGACAGTGAAAAAGCAGGGATACGGAATGAATACTTCTGTTCAGTATTCACAAAGAGGAAGTGGGGAGGTACCTAATCCAGTTAACAGAAGCACTCTGGAGAGAGGGTCGATCCAGTCCTTTCACAGAAGAAAGGGTTCTGAAAGAACTCCTAAAACTGAAGGTGGACAAAGCAATGGGGCCAGATGAATTCACCCAGAATTCTAAAAGAATTAAGCAGAGAACTAGTGACACCACTGACTACCTTTATAATGAATCATGGGAGGATGGTGTGGTACCTGAGGACTGGAAGAAGGCTGATGTGATTCCCCTTCACAAAAAGTGGGAGCAAGACAGAGGCAGGAAACTACAGACCTGTCAGTTTGACCTCTGTGGTAGGGAAAGTGATGGAATCACTTCTGAAGGAAAGAATTGTTGAGTACCTAGAGGCCAATGGGAGCACAGGACCCAAGGCAGCATGGGTTCACAGCAGGAAGTTCATGTCAGACTAATCTAATTAATTTCTTTGACTGGTTGACCAAAGTAGTAGACCAGGGAGGGGCTGTGGACATGGCCTACCTAGACTTTTAGTAAGGCATTTGACACAGTCCCACACAAAGATTAGTAGTCAAATTAACCAGCCTTGGAGTGGTCCCAGGGGTGGTAGCCTGGGTAAAACATTGGCTGAACAACAGGACACAGAAGGTAATTGTAAATGGAGTCCACTCTGAAAAAAGAGGGGTTACTAGTGGGGTACCCAGGGTTCAGTACGGGTCCAGTCCTTTTAATGTCTTTATAAGTGACATTGCAGAGGGACATGAAGTAAAGAATGTCTCTTGCAGATGACACGAAGATCTGCAACAGGGTTGATACACAAGGAGCGTGGAAAGGATGAAAAGGGACTTGGCAAGGTTGGAGGAATGGTCAGAAGTATGGCAGCTTGGATTCAATGCAAAGAAGTGCAAAGTAATGCACCTGGGAAACAAAACCCAGGGAATACACACAATGGGGAAAGTAACAGCAATAAAAATGGAAAGGAAGCCAGCCGGTGGCGCTGAGGGCTGAGGCGCTGGACGCCACACCGCTCCATGCCGGGCGACCGGTTCGGAGCTGACTCGGGTCGCTGGTGGCTGGCGGGGGAATTAGGCTTGAGGCGCCCCACCACAGCTCGCCACTCCGGGGAGGGTTGGGTGCTATAGCCCGAACATTGCCTGACTCCGAGCGGAAGCCTGGAGTACTGCAAGCCCCTCAATGTTAAGGGAAGGGGCTGCTGATAGCGTGACGCCGGCGCTCTGCACCTTGACGTCAGGGGTCCTACGCTGTAGGGGTGGGAGAAACGGAAACGCCTGCCATCGCCGGGAAGATGGAGCCCGAGGAGGTGCCTTGCGCCTCCCGATGGCCCCGGACCGACAAAAGTTGATTGTTGGGGTAGGTCTTGCCCCCATCTCCGCTGGGGTAAACCAAGCTCCATGGGGTTCCTGTGGGGTCATACGGGCAGGGGTGGAAGGCAGAGGGATGTCTACCTTGGGGCTCCTGAAGGGGTCGGGGATAGCAGGCAGGAAGGTGAATAAATAGTAATTTCAAAAAAAAAAAAAAAAAATGGAAAGGGACCTGGGGGTAATCGATCAGATGACCTTAGGTTGGCAAGCAATGTGAGAAGAGTGTAGAGAGGGCTGGGGGATACTGGGATGTATAGGAGAGGCGCCACCAGCAGAAAACGGGACGTTGTTATCCCCCTGTACAGACAGTTGATGAGACCCCATCTGAGTACTGCATCCAGTCCTGAGACCCCATCTCCGCAAGGACATAGACAGGATGGAGGTAGTTCAGAGGAGGGCAACTAAAATGGTGCAGGGTCTGCAAGAGAAGCCATATGAGGAGAGGCTAAAGGAACTTCATATGTATACCCTCTTGAGGAAAGGAGGGAGAGGGGGACATGATAGAAACGTTTAAGCACCTCAGTGGCATCAACAAAGTCCAAGAGGGTAGCATCTTTCAGAAACGAGATGTGCAAGAACAAGGGGACACAATTTGAAGATAGAGGGGGGACGCTCAGGGCAATGTGAGGAAGTATTTTTTCACAGAGAGGGTGGTGGACGCATGGAACAGCCTTCCTGAGGAGGTTGTGGGGTCTAAACTGTGAGAGAATTCAAGAATGCATGGGACAGACATAAGACAATTTTGTGGGGGTAGGAAGAACTAGGCTGTTGGTTAAATAGGATCTGCAGCTTATCCTCTAGGTAAGGAAATGGGCAGACTAGGTGGGTCAGCGGTCCTATCTGCCGTCAAAGTCTATGTTTCTATGAAGCATTGCTGCATACTTTAGATGTGCATAGGATTCTTCGTTACTCTACACTCTATCTTGGGCCCCGTCCTCTTCTCCATTTTTTTAACGACCTCCCTCAGCATGTTCTTTCTTCAAACATACATATGTACATGGAAGACACTGTCCTCTTCACCTCATGTCCCTCCGCTGCAGATGTCAGGCTTCTTCTGCAATCTGACTTCCACTCTGTCCTTCGCTAGTTTTCAAGCCAATCAACTCAAGGTAAATGCCAAATTTGGAACCTTTCAAAATTGTCTGATATCTCTACCCCACCTCTCGTTTCTCCACCCTAGATGGAACCACCTTTGATGTAGTCTCTCTTTCAAATACCTTGGTGTCTGGCTAGATAGCCAGCTTGATTTTTCTGCGCACATAGATCGTATTCTCTCAAAGCTCCCACAAGCTGGGGGCCTTGTATAGAAATAGACTTCCTCTCCCTGCATGTCTGTCGTGAACGCCTCACCAAAATGATACTCCCATTGTTTGACTATGCCAACATAGTATTCAAGAACTGCCCCAGCCTCCTCGCTAGCCAAACTAGACACACTGTGTAATGCAGTCTGTTGCTTTGCTTTAAACACCCCCCCACTCACCACTGCCCCTCTACTCCTCTCTTTTCCTTCCCTTTCTTCACCTGTGCCGTCAGCACCATGCAACCTACCTCATCTCCAAATTCTGGCTTGGTCCCTCCCTTCCTATCTCACCCCTCTACTGTCACCCTCCTCCTCTATCCCCTTCGCCCAGAGATACCCACAACTCCTCTGTCCCCATCCTCATCCTGTTCATGTCAATCAGCCTTTCATACTGCCTGTCTTCCCTCTGGAACTCCCTCCCTTCTTCCCTTAGACAATCCCCTCCCTACTGTGCTTGAAGCATGCACTCTCAGATCTCCCCGCCACTTGCACCTGCACTTCCTTCAGTCAAGAGACCCTTACACCCATCTACTCCTCCTCTTTGACTTGATTTCAATAGATTCCTTTCAGTGCCCTCATTATCACTTACCACCGTTCTCTAACGTCCCTCCATACATTCTGAATGCTTAAACCAATATCAGTCCACATTCAGTGTAACTTTATACTACTAATTTTGTCAGAGTATGTGATTAATTGCTAAACTGCCATACCATTGTATATTATGTTATCATTTGTTGATTACTACTCTCTGTATCTCTCCTACTCAATTTGTTCCTTTAATTTTGTGTTTCATTGTACTCCTCTTATTCCTTCCACCGGATCACACCTGGAAGCAAGACTCTGCTAATTGTGCCTCTCCCGGTTACCAACTTTTAAATAAATAAATACACACACCATTCAAAGGACTGCAGGAAGTCCTCCTAGTTATTTGTTTTCTTTGCCCCTGGGAAAGAGGGCATTCCAGTTTCTAAACAGTGTCAGTCCAAATGGTTGTTAACTGTATCTTTTTTGTTGTAGAAGTAGGTAAGGAACTTCCTGGGACTCTTCATGACCATTCCACAAGGAGCATGGCTACTTCTGATGCCTGTTTCAGGAATGTATCAACCATTGAGATCTGTGCTGCTGCCCCTGAGTACTGTCCAGACCTTCACCAAGCACTACAATCTGGACACTGCCTCAAGATGTTGGCCGGGTTTGGCCTAGCTATGCTTCAAGGCCTACTTTCTTAGGCTTATGGCTTCCAGCCACCCAGACTGGTTCTTCTGCTGTCAGAACTGCTTGAACTTGTTCTACAGGTGTGGCCTGCTGCAAGAGATACCTCAATGAAAATAGTATAGTTATGTAAGAACTTGCCATGATAGTTGATCTTTGAGAGGATCTCTTGCAGCAGGCTATTCTGTCCACCCTCCATCCCCTTGGCTTTAGGATTTCTCTGTCTGTCTCCTTCTCCATGGCATTGTACTTTGTTTCTACTGTATCAGCTTGGGCGGAACCTCTGGCTCTTCCTTGGCTCCCCAGCAGGAGATTTTCTGATTATGGTCTCCGGTGGGAGAACTGAAGAGTGCATGGGTCCACCCACATTAATATGGGAGGGACGCCGTCAGCATGTGACATTGTCGTGATGGCCCTCCTTGTAGACTGCTAGCTAGAAATGTTTCTGTGTGGTCCTGGTGGCTGTAGTTCTATAGGTGTGGTCTGCTGCAAGAGAGCCTCTCAAAGATCTACTGTTACAGTAAGTTCTTACACAACTGTACTTTCTAGTACAGTGTAACCCACTTAAGTGCATACCCCTTGGACAGACCGATTTTATGCAGTTAACGGGCTATTCACCAAAAGCGAAATACCGACTTACTGCATTGGTTTTAGTTTGAGAAATAACAGACGGTAGCCAGATGTAGCATTTTGCTTTTATGTGTGTAAAGTCATCAAATCATCACTACTCAGTACATTCAAACATTTAATTTATGTGCAAAACACTGTTTAAAAACATTTACTGTAATAACATTTAATAACTGAAAAAGTGGATCCTTATGCTGGTGGGTAATTTGCAGCTATCCTCTCTGTTATAGTGAGCTGTCTCTTTTTAAGGTGCACAGCTTTGTACAGACATCTTCTAGCTCATAGTACGGTCTAAAATCCCCTCTGCTGCTGTTGTCCTCAAGAAACCGCTGAAGCAGTCGTAGAGCAGTTCTGTGCTTCTTAGGCCAGGGTGCATGCCCCCCCAACACACTCATCATTCTCCCTTCGCTTCTGTTGTTTGGATTGAAGCCACGCATTAGTCACCTCAAACTCAGGTTTTCTCAGGGCATCCACAAGAATTTTGGCTTTGTGCTGCAACAGGGGTCCGAGAGGGGATGTAAGCAGCTCTGGCTTGCTCAAACCATAGCAGAAGCCAGGGCTTCATCAGCAGGAGTCTTTACCCTCCCTCTTTCTTTTCCTGTTGTGGTTGCTGTTCCATTCAAACTCGAGCAGGATTCGATCTTTGTTCTCTGTAGATGGCAAATCTGAGGTTGTGAGACACCCCAGTGCCGTGCCACCGCCGACTGTCATTCCAGGCTCGGACAGCATTTTCAGTGCCTCAACATTTTGAATTAAAGTGAGTTCTTTTTCTGCCTGAGGGCTGTCGGGCTCCACACTACTTGCCATTGTTTGCCAGAGGTCATTGTGATTTGACTTGTATGGGGATTTAAAGTGTTGATGACGCTGTAACAGGCTCTAGAAGCACCATTAACACCTGGTGCGGGTCAGTCTAGTAGCTGTTAATGAGCTGTGGATTGTACTGTTGTCAGCAGAAGCAATTAGGCGCTCCACCTAATGATGAAACTAGCCTGACAGCTGAGAGAAGCAGTACTCTAGTCAGATTTTTAATCCAATCATAGCGGAATTCCTAATCCATTTAACAGGTTCTTTTAAACTGGAAAGATATAGCAAAAAGGGACCGTGATATTAGTAATCGCTAAGCGGAATATACGCTTAACCAATATTCACTTAAGTGGGTTTGACTGTAGTGTTATTCATTTCACATCCACACAACCAACCTGACCTTCCCTGGCAATGGCATATGAATCCATGCTTCCAGCATGCAAAAATCTCGGGTGTTACGGACTAGAGCTGGAGTATATACCTCCCAGGTGGTAGGAGGAGCTTAGCTTGAAGACTTCAATGACTTCGCCTGTCTCCAGGAAGACTGCCAGAGTGTGGATGTGAACTGAATACCACTGCTAGAACTATGATTACAGGTGAGTAATCTTAATCTTACTCGAGAGGGCTCTTGCAGTAGGTAATACATATAGGACTGAAGCCAGCAGGCATCAGGACCCCACGGAAACATTTCTAGCTAGCAGTCTGGCGAGGGGACCGCCCCCACATCAGGTGACCCGGCGTCATGCGATGTCAGTGTAAAGGCAGTTCTCACACCCGCTTCCAGTTCTTTCCCACCGTTAGCTTGTGAAAGTGCCCCTCATGTTAAGTTCACTGCTTTGTCAGCCAGTCATCTGTATTACCATTCTCTTTTTCGATTTTATTCAAATTTCTCATCAGAATATCTTCCAGCATCTG
Organism: Neoceratodus forsteri; assembly: GCA_016271365.2. NCBI lineage: Eukaryota > Metazoa > Chordata > Ceratodontiformes > Ceratodontidae > Neoceratodus > Neoceratodus forsteri. The sequence goes on from CM057459.1 coordinate 343,453,998, forward strand.
CCATGTATATGCGTCCCCTACTCCATCCGAGCATAAGAATGTGTGATTCTTACGGCGCCAGCTCCTGCACAAGGATGGACATTCCCAGTGCCTCTTCTGTCTGGGCCGGATCACCCCATGGAGACGTTCCAGCACTGCCAGCGGTTTAAAGCCGCCACCCACAAAGCAGACAGCAGTCCCTGGAGGCCCACATTTTGAAAAAGATGTCCTCCATGGAGAAGGAGCTAAAGAAGCTTTGGCAGGCCTCTACTTCCCCTGAGGGTCACCACAAAAGGAGGAGAAGCACCAGAGTGGCACTCCTCTCCCATAGTCACCTGCAATTCCGGCTGGAGTCGCCATGCTGAAAATGACGTCCCCTCCGGGGACCATTCTTCAGCCATCTTGGAGGCTTCCAAAGCGGCAGCGGCCCACCCTTCACTGTCGCGCTCAGGCCCATCAGGAGCCTCTGGGTCAAAGAAAGCCGCTTCCGGGAAGACCACCACTGTGTGGCCTTCTGGATTGGCGGCTCAACGAAACCGGACGTCAGTCCTTCGGCCTCCCAGACGGACAAGGCCGCTAAGGCGCCCATAACTTTCGGGAAGCGACGACCTGCAAAACGTTCGGCCAAGGCCGCTTCTCCTCGCGGCTCACAGGCATTGGTTCCGATAAGTCGGATGCTGGTTTTCTCCGACGCCTCCCGGACTCCCACCGTAAGGCGGACATCAGCTCATTCAATGGACACACTGTGTTAGAGTCGACGCGGACCCACTGATCAGTCTGTCATGTGCGGCTTTCTGCAACGCTTGCCGTTGCATTCAGAGGCTCCAGCGTCTCCCTGTTGGACACCGGGTATTTTAGTCCTTCTTCCCCAGGTGACACCCGAGGATGCAGGCACGCCCCATCAGGTCTCCCTCGCTGGGCCAGGCTCAAACAGACTCTTCACATAAATGTGCTCGAGCTCAGGTATGCTGTACAAGCTCTGCATCTGTATCTGCTTCCGGTCATCTGGCTGTCCAGACTGACAACATGTGCATAGTCTGGTACATCAACTAACGGGAGGAACTCATTCCTACCCTCTCTGCAGGGAGGCGATGTGGGTTTGGGATTGGGTAGTGCAACACAACCTTCCTCATGGCGGTTCACGTTCCAGGAGTTAAAAACACATTGGCAGACCACCTCAGTTGGTCATCTGCCCAGGCTCACGAGTGGGAACTGGATCGGGGCAGCAGACGATATCTTCCTACACTGTTGAACACCTCAGGTGGACCTGTTTGCATCTCCTCACGACGCAAAACTTCCTGCCTTCTGCTTGCTCGCCCAGGGCGAGGCATTTTTGGAGATGCTCTGTCTCTAGATTGGAAGGACAGATTCATCTATGCCTTCCCACTGATTCCTAATTCCAAGGGTCTTACACAGACTCAGCTGAGAAGGAGCTCGCATGATCTTAATCACTCTTTCTGGCCCAGGCAACTTTGGTTCTCTCTTCTCCAACAGTATTCAGAGGAACCTCCTCTTTCTCTATCGCAACTTTTGCTGACCCAGGATTAGGGGACCCCGGTTCATCCAGGTCTCAAATCCCTTCAGTTTCATGCGTGGCTCCTGCAGATATAGCTCAAGCCCAATTCGGGATTCTCTGCTTGTGGCTGAGATTCTGGTGGAGGCCAGAAAGCCCTCCACTAGATCTACCTATACCATGAAATGGAAACGGTTCTCTATTTGGGCCTCTTCCAAGGAGTTTGAGCCATTCTCATGCCCTGTCGGAGAATTCTGGATTATATGTGCCATCTCTTTGATCTGGGTCTTAGTCATTCCTCTCTGAAAGTTCACACGGGCGGCCATTTTCGCTTTGTTCCTTTGGGGACAGAACTTTTAGCATGATTGGAAGTCTCTAGACTTTTCTTAGAGGGTTCTCCACTTGAGACCACCTATTAGTGTTCCTGCCCTCCTTGGGATTTGAATTTCATTCTTGAGGAGCTTACCCTGCCTCCCTTCGAGCCGGCAGCCTCAGCGGACCTGAAGCTCCTATCCTGGAAGACTCTCTCTTCCTAGTGGCCATTACTTAGCCTACTCCTTTCCTGAGATCTTCACAGCCAAAGGTTCTACGTTTGGGTAGTTTTTCTTCCTCCCGTGTGCTTCTCCTTGTTCCAGACTGCTTGGGACTCGGTCCTATATAATTACCTACTGCAAGAGCCCTCCCGTAAGATAGTACAGTTATGCAAGAACTTGCCGGAACAGTAGATCTTGAGGGAGGCTCTTCTAGATAACTACCTTCCCGCCCTCCATCTCCCTAAGCTTTTTCAGCTCCTTTTCCAGGAGGAAACATCCGCTTTCTCTTGTCTTGCCTTTTTGGCCTTGGCGGAAAGAACTGAAGGCGGCGTGGGGACCACCCTTTATACTGACATCGCATGACGTTGATCACCTGACATGGGGCGGTCTCCTGCCAGAGACTGCTAGCTAGAAATCTTTCCTGGGATCCTGCGCCTGCTGGCTTCAGTCCTATATGTAATTACGTGCTGCAGCAGCCTCTCTCAAAGATCTGCTGTTACAGTAAGTTCTTACGTAAGTGTACTTTTCTAATGGCGTGGATGTAGTTGGCGTATCCACACACTGCCAGTTCCACTGAAAGTGCTGATTCATTGAAACACCTGTAAGCAACAATCCTCCCACCACCGGAGGTATATCCTCTAGCTTTGCCGCATGATGTCAGATCTTCCTATCCACTGAAAGAGTTTGGTTTCTTCCTTCGCAACTCCATGCATTGTAGGGCCTAAAGTGCACCATTGGTAGTCTTTCTTCTTTTTATTACAGTTTTGACTTTTTTAACATTTTCTCAATTCTGTTCTTGCCTGGGCAATGGAAGATAGAACACGAAGTGAAGCGAGCTCCCACCTTCAAATTCTGTGTCACGTACATGCAGAAGATGTCTGAGACAGACCCATACGTGTTGTGTCTCTACTGCCTGGGGACAACACACAATGTAGTGGGTTGCAGCCTGTGCCACTGTATGCTCCTTCCTCCTTGCAAAATTGCTTTGCATAGCTTATCCTCAACCGACCAGCCGATTGGGACCCAAAGCTAAGGCTGAAAGGCTGACAATAGAGCCATGGTTCATCTGAGAAACCGAACCAGAGCTATTTGATTTTCGGCCCAGTCCGAACCGAACTTGTACCCTAAAGGCACACAAACAGATGACCCCAAACCAAACCCGAACCCAGACCATCTGAGATGAGGACAACCCACATGGAGGCAGTAGGTTGAATGAATTAGAACTCAAACTCAAACTGATAAATTACACACAAAAACTCGAACCAAACTGAACTCTCGAACCCAGACTTCTACTATCAAATCAAACTGAAGTCGAACTATACCCTGCCAAACCAGAACCAAACTATGACCCTAAAAGCGTGTCGAACCCTGGCTCTAGCCACAATAAGGCCTCCGCCATGGTGGGGTAAGCAGCTCGCCTCATGGCCATGGAATGAGCTGGTAGTTAAGGCTGCAGCAGGCACCTCATCTGCCTCTAGTGCTGCTCCCAGCTTTGGCCAGCATCGAGCATCTTTCACCGCTGAATTCCTGCTTGGCCTTCAGGTAAAATCCTGCCCACTCACGGCAAGAACCATAAAAAACACTTGTCTCCTATTATGGGACCAGGAGAGATGACACCTCCTGCTTCCTCAACTCCTTGACTTTTGTATAGCCAAAATTGGTCGAGAGTCAGGTCGAAGCTCCACAGTGCCCCCATCAAGCTTGTTAACCTTAACATCTGCCAACCAGGTGGTTGAGATCTTCCTCATCCTGGTCAGTCAGTTGTCTGAGGAGGTCAACGAGGAGTCAATCTCAGAGACCCCAGTGCTCCTGGTCCTCATCCAGGAGGACTTGGCTGATTAGTGTCCCCACCAGTTCGATATGGGACCAGCCTCCACTGGAAGTCATTCTACCACAGCTAGCAGGTTTAATTTACACTGCATCCCTGGTGGCTTCTCCTTGCCATTGGCCCTTGGGTTGACAGTTTTTGAGTTCGAGATTATGATCGGTAGCTACTGCACTCTCAGTGCTACTAGAGCTGGGAGGTATTGCCGTCGGCGTTCCTTGTCCTCCTTATCCTTGGATGAGGAGGAGAGCTTTGTTGGCACATGCAGCAGTGCTACAAGGAACTCCTTTGCAGCAATGGTCCATGGCAGGGCAGGGTAAGAGGAAGGATCGGAGAGATCCAGATGCGCCAGGTGTTAGTACTTTAGTTTTGGGTCTGCAGGCGGTATGCACTATGTTTTAAATAAACTGCATTTTATGGTAGTTCCTGAGTGCTGGTCCTTTTCTTTTCTACTTGTAGGGCTCTGCCTCGACCCTTGTGGTCAACTGGTCAGCACCAGTAAGATCCCGCCAGTCCACCCAAGGCAGTTGTCATCGACACCTGTGTTTCTACCCCTGCTGGTGGAGCCGCCTCCACTGCAGCCATTGAAGGAGCCCGACAGCAAGGCTTGCCAGTCCAGCTTTCGGTGGAAATCACCCAGACAGATGACCCTTGGGTAGTTCCACGGTGGCCAGTGGTCAAGGGCCATTTTGATGAGTCCTTGGATGACTCTGATTACTCTTCCATGCAATTGTCAAGGAACATACACTTCGACCGCAGGTCAGTTGAAGAATTAACTACTGACAGTGGGCCAGTGTCATTCATGGCTTTACTTCGACTCACGTCAGAGACCATGTCTGTCCCCTTGGAGCTTTCTGCAGGAAGAGCTAAATTCCCTTTTACAGACATCCTCAACATCGACAATCCCCAGGGTTGCTTTTCCCATGGCTAAGGCCATATTGGGACTGCCTATGGAGCTTCGGCAGCATCCAGCCTCCTACACAGCACCCTCAGTTTGTATGGTCCACAAGTATGCATTCCATATGGGCTTTCTGTCTGGGTTCTCAGACCACTCTATGCCGCTTCCTCTCTCGGTCTCCATCAGGCAAGCTGTGCCTTGATGATGGACAGCTTGGTCACTTCCTCCTGGGAGTACTTAATCATGTGCTTCCTCATCTCCCTGCTGATAGACAGTTGCTGCTGATGTTAATCAGAAGGCCTTAGGCATGGGCAACTCCTGTCCCCATGCCATAGCAGCGGCTGTCGCGATGTGTCACTGGGCATGGCTGAGGCCCTCCACCTTTACAGCAGACACTCAGCATAAGCTGGTCAGTGGCGCTTTTGTTGAGCACCAGCCTCTTTGGTCGGGGTGGAAAGTCATCTCACACAGATTGAGAAGTCCATCACCACCCTGGACTCTGTGGCTTCATCCCAGAAGGATCTGAGGACCCTGAAAACAGAAAGAAAGACTTTCAGTTTCAATCCTTTCAGCCACAGCAGGGTCATTACAAAGCTTGGTGCCCAAGGCTAAATTCTCTGCCATGGGGCAAGAAAGAATGGGGGTAGGGGAGGTGTTGCCCACTTCCACTGTGACAGTGCCCCCCTCCAAAAGCTGCCCAGTGACTGGTTGAGGGTGTCTGCCTTCCGCCTGTCCAGTCTCTGACCCAGCAACATGTGGGAGTTCAAGCTTCACCAGTTCTGGCTCCACTGATCTGTCATTATTGCAGACAGGTGGGATCTCGAGGAGTGGTAGACAGAGCTTGCTTCTTGATGTCAGGGCTCTTCAGCCTTACCAATCTCACACTTCAAGGGAGTCCTTGGTGTTGCAGGACACGCTGTCTGCCCTCAGGGAGGACATGCTCATCTGTTTGTAAAGGGGTTCTAGGATCGTGGATATGTTATTCATCCACACTCTTTGGCATGTCCCTTCCACTTTAAATCTGCTGGAAGTCTTCAAGCTGGCTCCTCCACCCACCCATCTGGGTGGTATATACCTGTGCTCAACCCCATAACGTCAGATCTTCCTTTCCACTGGAAGATTCAGGTTGCCTCCCTCGTGCTCCACGCATGTTGTAGCCCTCACTCTAAAACCTTTGGTTATTCTGAAAATCTGTCTTATTCGCATTAGCAACCGCAATTTGCATCTTTATTATGGAGGACAAGTCTTCCCCAGGTTCGTCGCGCCCTTGCTTGACCAGAAGATGTCGCACCAATCCACTGCATGCGTATATTGTCGTTATTATGACCATGACACCTCGAAATGCGATTTGTGTCACTGCTTTCCATCCTAACGCCCTCGATGACTGTCCGCATGCCTGAAGTTGGGGAGGCTGGAGAAACTGAACCCTCTGGTGAAATCCAAGGAGGCTCGGTGGGCGGTTTCCGCAGATGCAGGATCCACCGAGCAATTGGAATGAATGCAAGCATTCTTAGAGGAAGTGGCTCGGGCTGTAGAAACTTCTCGGAGCTTCTTCGCTCCACTCAACCTGGGCTCCACCTTCTCGGGTTCCTTCCGAGAGTTTTGCCAGATTCTCCCAACCAAGGGAGAGGGTCCGCGGGCACATACTCTTCCTGATCCCGTAAAAGGGAGAAAGATCCAGGATCATCTTCATCTCGACGGAGACTCTCTTGGAACGGAGAGGTCTCGCTCCCAGGAACTAGCAGTCTTGACTTCGCTGCCTGGTCAGTCAACCGAACTGTCAATCGATGATGTAAAATCGTCATTGACCCTTTATCGCCAACTCTGGTCGACAATTCCCTCAATTGAACTCCTATTCTGAATTTCCTGATGAGGTGACCCAGTCTGTTGGGACTGCCACCGAGAAGTGGTCTCCAACCCCAGGAAATCACCAGTCCCGCAGTGTCTCCTGAGCAACCGAATCAGCCTGTCTGATCTCGATCGAGGTCTCGGACCCTTGACCAAAAGGCCAAGGAAGAGCCATAAACACTTTAAAGAGAGGTGACGCCATCGGTCATCTTCGTCCTCCTCGGATGAGGAGAGGCTATGGTGGAAACTCCGGCGCTCACGAAGACCTCGTGGCAGCAGCTGTTTTTTTTTTCCTTATATTTCTAATACTCCTCCTAGCGGCGTGGATCTCCGGCTGCCGACACCCGCACTCCCTGGGCCTGGTCTGGCACCCCCACAGAGCTGGCCATTGTCAGCTCACGCACTCTGTGGCAGGATCCTCTCAGGAACTGGTGGGCACCAGGTGCGGCACCAGCCACCCAAATCGTCTGCCCGCCATGTTTCTGCTTATTTTTTTGCCCTTGCAGAGTGGACATGCAATGATGTCTCAGGCACAACATGCTGTCTGCCCATTCTGCCCCTTGCTGCTATCGCTTCTGATAGTGCCCCAGTCGTCACAGGGGCCACTACAGGCGGTGGTTCCTACTCCCTCCCCGGATAGGCGAGCAGTCCACCAGATGCCTGATCCTATCCCTCCCTGGTGGCCTGCCTGTTCAAACCCGGGTCGCCAGTATGGCGCGAGGTGTGGCGTCCAGCGCTCAACCCTCAGCGCACCAGGCCAACAGCAACAGCTGATTTTGATAGGCACGTTTCACCTCCAGCTTCCACCACAGCCATTACTTGGCTTTTGCCTCCCTAGGCTAAAGCCAACTCCTTCGGAGATGATCAAGTTCCTTCCTCCGCCCGTGGAGCTGGTAAAACACCCAGCTTGGCTTAAAACGGTCTCTCCACCGATTGGGTGGAACCACCGCCCAAGCAGCCTGTGGAGGGGCTCCTTCCAAGGAAGACAGGCCAGATACCGGGTTTCCCGGCGCTTTGTCGGTCATAGTCACCCTGGACCGCCTCGCAGGTCCAAGGTGACCTGGGTGGTTTACCGTTGTATCCGGATTTCGGATTTGACATCACTGGCCTGCGTTCTCATCCAGGGATCATAAATCAACTGTTGGCTTAAAGATGGAGGAAGGTCCCTCATATTTCAGGGCATTCTTCGCCTCATCTCTGAGTCCACAGGGATGCCCCTAGAGCCAATCCAGAAAAGGCAGAGTACCCTCTCACGGACATCCTCAAGAGAGGAGTACCCAACGGAGGCCTTTCTTGTGGCTGAGGCCATTTTTGGCCCAGCCTTAGAACTCTGACTGCATCCTACCTCTTGTCCAGCTCTGTCTGCTCGCATGGCCCTAAGTATGCAGTGCCCATGGGTCCCTTGCGGGTTCACAGAGCACCCTTCGGCTGAGAGCCCGGTGACCACCTCTGTGTTCAGGCGCATTGGCAGTTCTGCCGACTGACCTCCTGATAAAGAGTCCAAGCTTTTGGACCATTCAGCTAGGAAGGTCTTGCGACTTCTTCCCTGGGCCTTCGTCAAGGCAATTTTGGCCGTCATCATGGCACACTTCTCCATGCCCTTCTTAGGTCATTGGATGAAGTCCTCCCATATCTCCCTGCAGACATGCAGACCATGTTCAAGCAGGTTAGACATCTGGGCAGCTGTAGCCAAGCAGCAGCAGCAGACAGCCCTGGATATTGGGGATTCTTGTGCCCGTTCAATGGCAGCCGCAGAGTTGCCTCGTCTGAGGGCTTGGCTGAGAGCTCTGCTCCTTCCTGGCAGGTACTCAGCACAAACTAGGTGACATGCCCTTCCTAGGGGACCGACCTGTTTGGTCCAGGAGTGGCTAGTCACCTTCAGCGTTGACAGTCCAGTGACCTTGGACGCTACTTCTGCCAAGGGTTCTTCGGCAAGAACCAGCAGAAGAAAAAAGCAGTCTTTCGGCATTCTTCTCCTGCAGCTCAGCAGTCTCTTTTCAAGGGGGACAGCAGCATCAGCAACAGCAGGAGGCTCTAAGTCTTGCACCCCGGCCCAAGCCTGGGGCCCCAGACCCGTAAAGCAGGCTGAGGTTCCGGTCCTGGATTCTCCTCCTCCAAGCCTGCCCAGTGGCAGGCGGGGGCTGCCAACCCTCTCCCGTCACCCCAGCTCTGGGTCCTCCCATGGGGGCCGGCTCGGCCACTTCCTTTCTGCCTGGTACACTGTTACCCTTGGACAGGTGGGTTCTCGAAGTGGTTGGTCAGGGACTGCCTCTGGATTCGAGCAGCACCTCCAAGCCGAGCCACGCCTCGGGAGGAAAGAGTGTCCACTCAGACTCAGTCAGCTCTTCGAGACGACATTGCTCATCTCCTCCTCAAGGAGGCTGTAGCTCAGTGGGCGGATCCTCCAGCAGACCCAGGCTTTGTCTCCAGATACTTCCTGGTGCCCAAGCGGATGGGGGTCTGGAGCCCCATTCTGAATCTGAACAACCTGAATCAATATCTCAGGTCCCGCACCTTTCGGATGATCACTCTGTCCCAGATCATACCATCCTTGGAGCGAAAGTGGTTCTGTTCACTGGATCTGCAGGATGCATTCTTTCACATCCCAAACCGTCCGTCCCATCAGTGGTTCCTCTACTTCAGGATCAAAGGGACCCTGTGCAAGTTCTGAACCATGCTGTTCGCCTGTCATCGGCCCCACGGTCTTTACCAAATGCATTGCAGTGGTGTTGGCCATCTCAGCCATCGGGGGTCAGGATTTATCCTTTCCTCGACGATTGGCTCTAGCATGTTCCACCCAACAGGAGGAGGAGGAGGAGGTCCAGGGACCTGGCACTCCAGACCTGCTCCCAGCCAGGCCTCCTGATCACATGAGGCCAAGTTGGAATGCGTGTCTTCTCAGGTGATGGGCTTCATCGAGGCAGAGCTTGACTCTTGTCAAGCCAGAGCTCAGCTCTCGGCGGACAGGGCGGAGGTTCTCTCTCCTTTGCCCAATCATTTCTGGTTGGGCAACTGTGCCTGCCTGGGACTTTCTGCACCTGCTGGGTTACATGGCGGCTTGCACCTCAGTGGTCCATTGGGCCCGGTTGCACATGCCCCTCAATGGGAGCCCGCCACCCAGTGGACTCAGCGCATGAGTCATTTTGACCAGCTGATCACTGTAACCCAGAAGATGTTGGATGCTGTCCACTGGTAGAGCGCTCCAGACTGGTTGCAGGAAGGGATCCCATTTGTCCGCCCTAAGACGACGGTCGTCCTTACAACCGATCGCCTCTCATGGGCTGGGGAGCCCACTTGGGGACAAAAGGGCCACAGACTCTCAACCCCCGAGGAGTCGACACCACATCAACCTGTTGAAGCTAGAGCTGTCAGACTGGCACTGTCGGGGCTTTTGCTCCTCAGCCCGAGGTCAAGTGGTTCAAGTCCAGACAGACAATACCACGACCATGTACTACCTCAACAAACAGGCGGCACACACTCCCATCTGCTGTGCAGGAGGAGGTCTGCATCTGAACCCTTTGTGAACCGAATTAGAGGCAGATGTCCTAGCCATCCATGTGGCAGGAGCCTCAAACCATCTAGCGGATGCTCTCAGCTGCTTAGGCCAGACATCCCACAAGTGGTCTCTCCATCTAGTGGTAGCTACAGCCTGTTCTCCCACTGGAGCAAACCAATGGTGGACCTGTTTTCCTCCAGGGACAACACCAAGCTGAGACTGTTCCATGCCCCCCCTCAGCAGGGCTCACTGCAGGGATTCCTTCTGAGGCCATGGACCCCAGGCCTCTCTACACCTTCCTCTATTTCCCTTGATCCACAAAGTGCTCCTCAAGGTGAGGAGGGACAAGACATAAGGTGATCCTGGTGACCCCAGGCTGGCCGTGCGGTTCTGGTATCCAGATCTCCTCAGCCTCAGCTGCAGGCCCCCCAGAGTGGCTTCCTGCATGCCCGGACCTGATATCTCCTCAATCAGGAGAAGGTATTCCATCCGGACCTTCAATCCCTGCACCTCACAGCCTGGTACCTGAGCGGCTAGAGTTCCAGGCTTTGGGTCTTTCTGACGATGTCTACACCATGGTGGAGGCATCTAGAAAGAAGCCGACCAGGAAATGTTATGCCTTCAAATGGAAAAGGTTTCCCATTTGGTGTCAGGGCAAGGGCCTGGACCCTCCTGTCCTGTCCAGTAGCTAATATTCTCAGCTACCTTGGTCTCTCTCTCTCTAAAAGGGTCTACAGTCATCAACCCTTAGGGTGCACCTGCAGCCATCTCTGCTTGGTCAGCCGACGTTGGCGCAGGAAGCGGTGGTCGGTGCTTTTTCAAGGCCTGGATCACAAATCCTCTCCTGTGCGTGAATCTCCACCTCTGTGGGATCTTCTGCTGCTACTGGCAAAGCTCGCCGGCAAACCAGTCGAACCAGTGCACAAGTGTGCCTTGTTGCACTTGTCATGGAAGATGGCCTTCCTGGTGGCTGTCACGTCTGCCAGAAGGACAGGGAGCCCAGGCACTTCGGTGGACTCCTTATCTGGTCTTCCACAGGGACAGGGTTGTCCTATGCCCTCACCCGAAATTCCTTCCGAAGGTGGTGTCAGAGTTTCACCTTATCCAGGTGTTGACTTTGCCGGTTTACTACCCCATCTACACCTTGATGCCAAGCAAGCTCCATACTTTGGACCTGAGACGGCTCTTCCTATTATAAGGCGAGGATGGTGGAAATTTGGGAGAGGTTCGCCAGCTGTTTGTTACCTACGCTGAAGCCGCTTCTGGCAAACCTGCAGCAAAGTGGACTATTGAAAGATGGATTACATCATGCATACGTCTGTGTTACAAGTTTGGCAGACAAGGAGCCTCCAGAGGATAAGAGCTCATTCTACCTGCCATACCGCTGCATCAGTGGCTGCTTCCAGGGACATCCATATCCAGGAAATCTGCCGGGCTGCTACAGGTCAGCAAATACCTTCATCACCACTACCACATCAACCTTGAGTCGTGCCGGATGCTGGTTTTGGGGCCTCAGTTCTTCAGTCTCTGTTCCCTAAGTAGGGGTGTGCTCCTTGCCTTCCTCCTCCTGGAGAACTGCTAGGAGTCTGCCAAAGAGTGGATGGATGAATGACATGATCCTAGAAAAACAGGTTACTCACCTGTAACAGTAGTTCTTGGAGTGGTATATATTGTTCATCCACACGGACCCCCTGACCTCCTGGCTGCGGACATACAAACCTGGCTTCCAGCAGGCTAAGACCTGGCATCATGGGGTGGAGCTGAGGTATATACCACCGGGTAGGTGGGAGGAGCCAACTTGAAGACTTCCGGCAGATTTAAAGTGGAAGGGACATGCCAATGAGTGTGGATGAACAACATATACCACTCCTAGAACTACTGTTACAGGTCAGTAACCTGTTTCTATAGCCCGTGTCCCATACACCTGGCAAGTCATGGTACATGTCCAGGTACTTTCTGGTCCTGAAATGGACAGGGACTGGCACCTCATAATGGGTCTGCACAGTCTCAATCAGTTCATGTGGAAGCACAAGTTCCAGATGGTCACTGTGAACCATATTATACCCCTGGAGCAGGACATGTGGTTCTGCTCCTGACTCCAGGACACATTCTTCCACATGCCAGTCTGTCCCACTGGTTTTACCTCTGGTTCCACACGAAGGGTTCTCTGTCAGTTCAGGTCATCCCTTCAGCCTCTCATATACACTCATGGTCTTCACCAAGTGCATGGCAGTGGTGATAGCCTTCCTGTGACGCAGTGGCATTAGGGTTTACCCATGTGGATGGCTGGCTGGTGCAGGCCTGGTAGCAAGTTGCACTGGTTCTCTCAGCAGTGCAGGTCATGAAAATGAGGAAGCTTTCAATTAACCCCCGCCCCACAGGCCATAGCGTGCTAGGATAATTTAAGGAACTTGAAATCCAAATGACAAATTCTTGAAACCCAACTTGTAATCCAACACTGAAAAGTACAAAACTCCAGCCAGCAATGCCAGCACTGTGACCCATGGATGCAGCAGTTCAGTTGAGGCAGGGAACAGCACCCATAGAGTGAGCAACAGTCAGGAACTGGGATCAGTGGTTTGGGGATGAATAAATTCAGATTCCCTCAGATGTTCTGTTGAAGCACAAGCCACCTGGCTCATACCTCTCAGGATACAGCCTTTCTGACTCGCACTCTCAGTATAGAGGCCTTATGGCTCAGCTGCAGGGGTCTACCTTAACTTTTTTGCACTAGCTAGCTGGGCTAGTGAACCAAAGATTGCACTAGCCTGCAGAAGATTGCACTAGCCCGTAGTCAGTATGGTTCACAGTGATTTGTTAAACAAAAGGCAAATAAAATAGAAATGTATCAAGCACGTGTCTGAATTGATTTGAAACCTAAATAAAAATTAACTTTGTGAAGTAAAATACTTCATACTGTATATGTAACACTCGTGAAGTCAGTGTTTTAATGTCATTGTCTTAAAGTACTTAATAAAAAAGTCAAACAATTCTAAATGTTGCTGGACTGTGTGGTGTCAGGGGAGTGTGGGTCACTCTCAAGCACACTTGTATCACTATCACAGTCACTGTCAGCTCAGACAGACCACAGGGACAAGGCTGAAAAGAACAGCGGAGGTCAGAATGCTGGTTTAACCTCTCTGTGTTCCTGGGCTGTAGCCTGTTAGTCTGTTGTGTGATTAGCGCATAATCTCTCACTGTTCCGACCACACCCTGGTATGAATGTTGGCGAATCAAGTGATGATGTTTACTTTGGGGCAGACTAAGGGTCTGTCTTTGTGCCTTAACTGCCTGTGGAGATAAGAGACCAGCTGTTACAGTTTGGACGGAGGAGCCCATTTTCTCACTGGCGATATTTGCTGCAGCTGCTGCTTCAGAGTTTTGGAAGCAGCTTCTCAGAATGATGGTGACCACAGGGTGACAGGGTCGGACAAGGCATCTTACTTTTCCGACTGCGCCATCTCCTGAATGCTGAGGGGTGTTGACTGTTCAGTTTTTTTTTGGGGGCTCTTATTTTCTAACTCTGCTTATTATCTGCTGCCACTGGTGCTTTGCAGCTTCTCAAACGGTGACCAGAGCACAGGGTGACAGGGACAAGGCTAAAACAAATGGAACAGCAGAGATGAGGTCAGAGTGCATTACTAGCTAAGCTAACTTTATTTCAGCTTCAGCAGTCTGTCTTGATTTACTTACCTAACGTTATGGCGCAAATGCTGCCCTATCACTAGTCTTGACTTAAATACTGAGCTGCTTGTCTTTAATTATGTACAGTTTGTGGTTTCACTTTTCTGACTGCGCTGTGTCTTGAATGCTGCTGCTGGGGTGTTGTTCAGTTTGTCTTGGGGGTTCATTTATGGTCTCAGTCAGTTGTCTGATCCCATTTTGCTTTACTTCTTTGGGTCTCACTGTCTCGACAGGCTTCATGCTGGTGTTTTTTTCTTTGCCACCACACAAGCGCCACACAGCACAATGGGCAGAGAATGGAACTGCAGCTTCCAATCGAGGAACTGCACTAGCCCAACCGGGCAAGTGACAGAGATCCTGCACTAGCCTGCTGAATCTGCACTCAGCACCAGGGCTAGTAAATGAATGTTAAGGTCGACCCTGCCTCAGCTGTGAGCAAGCACTACACAGCAGCTTCCCAATTCCCAAGAATCACAGATCCTAGGAGCAACACCCACTGTCGAACTCTCCTCCGGTCGAGAGTACCGACATACTAGGGGTACGCACTCTGTCAGCCCCTGTTCCCTGATCCACCCACTAGATAAGGCCTAGCAGACACTGTACCTAGTCCTGGAGCAACCTGGGTAGGATGCAGATCACTGTCTTGGTTCTGTGTAGCTTAGCAGCTTTGGTATAAAACAGTGCCCCACAGGCTCAAACGCCCAGTAGTTTCTTCCAACAGGTGCTCGCCTGGCACAACGTCATACAGCTTTCACTGCATATGGGCTTCCCCATGGCACAGTCTCTGAACAGGGTAAATGTGAGATAAGGCTCACAGTGAGTTTGGAGGATGATCCTGGTTAGGGCTTGCAGGATTATTGGCCTAACTAGGCCTCTCGCTTGGTCTCACCAGCAGCAGGTTTGAACACCTCAGTGTCTCTCTTAGACTGCGTGGTGTCTTTCTGACACAATCCCTCGCTTTCCTCCCAGATGCCTGAGCAAAGGAGAAAACTCACAATACTGGCAGGGTGAACCCACCAAAAGCTTACAGGGATTTTGCAGAGGGAGGGTCCCAGGAGAGGACTTGCACAAGCAGACCTGGTTAGGCTCCCACTTCCTGTCAGCAACTATAGGTCTGCCCTGCTTGGAGTCCCAGCAGGGCAGCCACAAGTTCCTGAAAACATAGACATTTATTTTACAAACTCAGTACTTAATTGGCTGTACAGGGCTGTCCACTTGTCATATTGCCCTGTACAGCTTTCAGATTGGCTCTTTAGCCTGCCACTTCTTTGGGAGGGTCTGACTGCATCATTCACCCACAGTCCTCTGGGGTACTCTGCAGGGCTTTCTAGTCCACTGATTGGCCAAGGTACAGGGCAGGGAGCACAAGAAGGCTGCGCCCCTGTCCCTGTAGGAGCCCTGTTTTATTTGTTTCTTTGTCCCTTCAGAAGTCCTGGTCCTCTAGATAGCTGCAGCATCTCCTGGCTTGATTTCCGGTCATACTGCTGGGGTATGGGTCCGGAGGTGGCAGGCTGAGGACACTGGAGCTGGGAGTGCTAGGAAGAGACCCTTTTAGCACACGCTCCAGCTCGAGAAAGGGCAGCCATCTCATGGGTGGCACATAGAGTGCCAAAAAGAAGGTGGTATGACATTGTTGTTCCTGGTCCCTCTGGCAGGACTGTGGGGAGATTGGGGGCCGGGAATGAGGAATGTGGCCACAGACACTAAAAACAAAAGCAGCGCAGAAGGCACCAAAGACCACAACACAACACAGCTCTACTCTCTCTCTGCATCACACATGTGGCTAAGCCAGAGAGCGATGGCCACTGCCAACTGCAGCAGTAGTTCAGGAGCCCCAGGAAAGCAGCAGGTAGCACTTCAGGAAAGCATCCTCCCCAGGGAGGTGTTACATGTGCTCACTTGCTGCCCCTGAATCATCTTGGTTGCTCTCCTCGCACTGACTCTAGCCTGTTTATGTCCTTAAGATGAGGGTTCCAAAACTGCACCGAGCCTCTAGGTGCTGCTGCACCAGGGTTCTGTACAGGGCAAGATGGCCTCCTTCCTCCTGCAGTTTATCCTCCTGCCAATGCATCCAAGCAATCTGTTCCTTTTCCTTATTATATTGTGTTAATGTTTTGTGCTTGTCTGAGCTCACCATCCCCAAATCCCTTTCCTCCTCAGTTACTGTCACCCCCACAACACTAAACACAACCGCTATGCAGTACTAAACTACTAAATTTGAACAAGCCATGCTAACCACGAAGAACACAACCTGCAGAACTGAGTCACCATACACTCTCTGGCTTCAAGAACAAGTCACCGGCAAACCCTCCAACACAGCTTTCTTTAAGGCTGTTGATGCTCTTAATAAATATTGAATATTGTAGTACCCAGACATCAATCTTAGAACAAAAAGTCAAGGTGGTACAGATGGAGATGAGAGGAGCATTTGGAATAGCTGTGCAATCACTTACAATCTAAGAAAGCTAAAGAATAGAAGTTTTTACAGCTGTAAATATAACAGTTGGAAAACGCCTCGGCATCCAATGTTCTTGTTGAGGGACCTCATGGAGGGCTGGAAAGTGAGGACCTTTAAACATTCTTAGCTACCTGAGTAGCATAGTCCTTTCAGTTGCTACAACCACAGCAGCATCTGTGTGCTAGTGGACTACATTCAGAAGGGCGATTAGAGACAACCTGTCGCTTCTGATCCTGTTTGCTATCACAGAAAACATTGGTGAAAGAAGGAGAAGGGGAACTTGTTTAACCAGGAAAGGCACACTAAACCAAAGCTTGTTTGCAGGTGCAACCTGGGAGCACAAGGAAGTTATGGAATTGCTCAGAGTCTCACAGTATGCAAGTGGGGGCTGTGGGATTCAAACCCCAGGTATCCAGGTTTGCAGCTCAGTGCCCTTAACCACTGTGCTATACTGCCTCCTTAGAAAGAGATGATGCTGCAAGCACCAAGCAACATGGCTTGCTTCAGTTTGTTTAGTCACAGATCAGAGAGTTCCCTGGCTTCAGCTGTTTAATGAGATCTATCATGGAACTCATAAAAGATAACTGGTTAATCAGTTTATTTGCCCAGAGACACCCCAGCACTTAGCTCACAATGCATTTTCATCAGGGGGCTTGTTGCAAGCAAGCTCTGGGGCATCTTTGGCAGATGCCTTTGTGCTGCAGTATACTAGTGCTGGGATCTTGTGTAGCAATTTGTTAAATAAAATAAATTGATTGACCAGCTACCTGTTGTGAGCGTGAGGTTCATGCTGGACCTCTTTGTATGAAGCAGTGGTAGCCGCCCTTGAGATTTGCACCACACCTCTTTTCCAGAGCGAATTACTTTTCTTTGGATTCCTGGTTTTCAGCCATTTGTTTAGGATGTATCAAAATCATTTGATGGTGTTAAGGAACCAGCTCCATGTTTTAAATACAATTACATCTGCGGCCCTCTAGTCGGTGCCATATCATTATGGGGATCAAACATATATACATAGTCATGACTCAACTGAGGCTGGTAAACTGGTCAAAGCACTTGCAGAGAAGTCAACAACAGTGGTAGAGAGAGTGCTTCATCAGATTCAGAATAAACAGTTTTAAGGTAATGGTTTTGCAGGGCAGAATTAGGGGCATGTAGTTATTCTGAACTTTGAATTACATAAAATTACAGAACATCCACTGGCATGGGTTGGCACCAGATAAAATAGCCAATCCTACATTTTGTGCATGTCTGACCTTTTTTCGTCCCAGAAGCCCCTGGAGATGTCATGACTCATAATTGCCTTGTTCTGATGTAGTATGTGACTTTGGCCACCAGGCAGTGTAGGCTTCATTTACTGACCTGATTCATGAAGTTTTTATTCATACTCTCCTGCAATTTATTACTGAACATGATCAGTGCAGGGAAGTCCCACCAAAGGACTACCTGCTGTCTCATGGTCTGAATACGCAGTTCAGAAATATTTCTTACTTTCAGTGTCTGCCTGTAAAAGCCTTTAGGGCCAGCTTCTGTTCAGTAAACTTGAATCTCAATTGTAGCTCTGCTCCAAAACAGCATTTTGGCAATAAGAGAGGGACGGTGTTACAACATGTTCAGTATAAGGGTTAGTAGAATGTGAAGGTGGGTCTGTTTTACTAACTTACATAACATAGCAGGCCACCTTTTTTATGCAGGTATAATTTTTATCTTTTATTTTAACTGTCGGATTAAACACCTTTGAGCAAGAAAGCTCATTTACAAAGGTTCCACATCAAAATGTTGGTAGACATTGAACAGCGTGAACATTATTCCAAAATTATGCAGAAATTACATAGCTGGTAGAAAACATACAGGGTTAAACATCATTAATTGATTATACATAATTACACAGGTAAGGTAGAAGTAGTTAAAAGCCAGTGAGACATGTGAGGAGAGTAGCTGAGATTGAGAACTAGGCAGAGCTAATTTTAAATATATGCAGTGTCTTATGTAGAGAGGACAGTAGGACGGATGAGACCCAGTAGAGTAGGCAGGCTAGAAGGCCATTGTCAAGGAGGAGAAGGGAGTGAGAAGTGCTTGTTGGGTAGAGGAGAGGGACGGAGGCGCTGGAAGTGCTAGTGCTGGTGAGGGAAGGTGGGGGGTGGTGGAGGGGCCGAACAGGTGGACTAGAATGGTAGATGCCTCTATACTGCACCCAAAAATGAAAGGTGGCCTGCAGAGTTGAGTAAAGAGATCCTGTATACAGCCCACCCGCCAGTTCTACTCTGATACATTAAACATGGCGTAGCCTGTCCCTACCTTATCATCCTCAAAATGCTGTTGACTCATTTAAAGGTATGTCTAGGCGCAGTAACTGTGGAAAAAAACTCAACAGCACAATAACAGCATTCACACATACGAGGTACAAAAGGTAAAAAAGAATATACAGTGTGCTGTAACAGTCAAAGGCAGGTGCATTTAGTAACAGCGAGTTGCAAACAGTTACAGTTCAGTATCCAACACGGCAGGTACAACATTTTACAGGGTGGCTCATACAGTAAATGCAACTAATTCATATGAAAGGCTTATACCCCAACGTCTGAACACCAATTGTATTACACAGGGAAAAATCAGAGGGCAGTATTAACTAAAAGGAGGGCTTAAAATCTAAGGCATCTCTCACTGGTAATGTAGCAAAGCACCCCCCAACACACACACACATATACACACACACAGTATACCTGTTAACCTATTACTACCCAAATGTGGACATTGCTGTTATAAATGGGATAGAAAATAAACACTGAATAAATCTTAGAAACCTTGGAAATTAGTATGTGAATATATTTTATAACTGACGATCAGAGATGACTGTAAATTTCACACATATAACTAACTCCACATTGTAGGGCAAACACATTTTTCACAGAGTGCCTTGAATGTTAGAAGAGGTCTTGTCCTGTCTCGTGTGCAGCAGCTGCAAGGAACAACCTACTGGAGAGGTCACTTTGACAGCATAACTTGATACCTGAAGTATTTGTTGCTTGTTATAAATCCAGATTTATTAGATTTACTTTTGTTCAATATTTATAGAGGATAAAGTCCAACACTTATACTAGGAGGTCCTATTTAATTTACTATTACTACATCACAGATCAAGCAGAGAAAAACAGACCGATGTTTTCAGTCACGAACACCAACCCATCCAGTCTGCAGCAGGTACTGTTTGTTTCACCTAGAACAGTAAACATGCAGGCTCAAGATGTCCCAAGTACTGTATCTTTATGTTGTAGTGTGGCCATAGGATTGCCCCATATAACTTTGTAGTGTACAGCACCTTTCAACATGCAGGTTCCTAGAGGCCCCTAACACAGACTGACTTTGAACAAAAGGATCTTTGGCCATTCCATTTGCATGTTGAAAGAATAGGAGTAGAACAGAACTTGAATTCATATTGCTAAAGTCCAGTGTGCTCATACAGATTTCCTCCCACTGTTTTAAAGCACTTGTCTAAACAAGTTACTAAGATAGTTCCGCACATGTTCACATGTTGCCAGTAACCCAGCTTCAGGAATGAGCCTAGGTCATCGAGGGTTTACACCTCTTTGAGGACACTCTCCTCCTCTGGGGTGGGAGAGGCAGCAGGCTCTTCGCTGATACTGCCACCAGGTTTCCACAGATGACAGTGCAGTTGAAGAGCCTGCGGGAGGGAGGACAGTGGTTGGCACTGGCCAAGGAATTGCATATGTCCACTGCACATGGCACCCACATTGCCAGCATCATAAGGGACAGGAAGAAATGTTCAGGAAAACACAGAGCTAGTGGGGTACTGGCGATGCCCTGCAGGCCCCTCTGAACCTACAGGCCAGTCCTGAGTCCCCACACACAGTGTGCCATAGGGAGGATACCCCCAGGAATCTACACAGCAACAGGAACAAGTGTGCTGTGGATTCCCTGGGTGAGAAGATCAAGCACCACACCAGAGATGATAAGGATGGGGCTGGAGGTGGTAGGTGGGAAGAAACATTTTCAGGAAAAAACAGATGGTTCTGGCCACTTTTATTCTTGAAACATTAATTTCTGCAAAACATATTGCCTTGACTAAAGGAGGCCCAGCCAGGTGCTCCAAAGGAAGGAGGGTGGGGCAACAAGAGGTCATGGGTGTAAGCTGGAAGGGGCAGGCTCAAAGGGGAGAGGAGGAGATGTTATTTCACTGAAAGGGTGGTAGAGCCATGGAATGCACTGCCCAGGGAGCTGGTAGAGACGGAGACTGTGGGACGGGTTTAGAGGGATGGGACAGGTACAGGGAGGGTAATCTGACCAGACACAATACAGGTGGAACATCTGGGACTGGGACAGTATAACCCAAGGGGAGGTGGGGACACCAAAATCGGCCTCAGTGCGAGTGCTGGAAAATCGAGCAGACCGAGAGACTGTTAGGTCTATTCTGCTGGTATGTTAGTATGTTGAATACTGAAACACGTGTTGTGTACTGTATGTGAACAGCAAAGACTTGGATCTTCCTTTCTATGGGCAGTGAGCAAATCACATTAATTAGGAGTTAAACATTGTATTAAAGTGTTTGGTGTACAGAACAGCTTCTAAAAGGTTTTCTGGGCTTGGAAGTACTTCTACCAGTTGTAGATTGCTGGCATTGATGTAGTACTATTCTAGTGAAAAACCTATTGTAGGACGGCTCAACTTCTGTTTCCCAGTTCGTAGTAGTTTATTAAGCAATTCACAATTAACTGCAGAGAGGGCTGACATTATGGGTCTGCATGCCATTTCGTATTGGGACTGCAGTGGTAACCTTTGTATGCTTCAAGAAACTGGCTATTGTTAGGCACATAGCATCTTACTCTAGGATATCCAGAAAAAACTGTTTGCAGAACGCAGCTTGCTAGGAAGACTCTTTTCCCTGCTGACATTTAAGTATCTGCTCTGGTTATCCGATGTCAGTGAGTAGTGTGCAAACTAGAAGCCAACTTCTGTTGTCCGTCACATTAATCAGGATTTAAATACCGTATTCATGCATTACAGTGTACAGAAATAACTTCTGAAACACATTTTGGGTCTTGTACAGTAAGTACTTCTACAAGCTGCAGATTGTGAGGATTGAGGTAGCACTATTTTAGCAAAACTTGGATACAAGCAGACATGTGGAATGTACGTATTTAAAATCTTGGCCTTTTATTTATAATACAGTTTATTGAAACATTTGTTTCTCCAAATCCCAGTCTAGTTCCACCTGAGATTGCATCTAACCAAGGACCTGTTGGGCCCTGAAAGCTTTGTATTACATAATCTTTGTACGAAGGCATGTCTTGAAGTGCAGTGAAAGGTATCAAAGTATTTGCGACCTCATTTTCCATGGACCAGTATGGCTAAAATTTCTTTTTCTTAGTTATCAATTAATTTTTAATTGTCTGGAAGCAAGAATGAAATAGTAGGCTTGAGCTTAGTACTACTCAAATGCTCAAACTCCTGGCATTGCAGGTAAAAGGAGGGTTGTCATATATAGCTGATTTTGAGAAAGTCACTGTTGCTTTAATGTTTGGCCTGTTGCTGTCAAACATCTCACCCTTTAGGGTAGTTCTGGTAGCTTTATTCTGGACATTTTCTTTTGCACAGTTTAGCAGTGGATTTATGTGTTGAAAATTTATGTCCGGAACTTTTGCCTAGGCCTTGTCGTAGTCTGGTTACAGTTTGACGTGCTGGTACAAACAGTGAAAGGCTTTTCAGATGGGTTTTGGAGACTGTCCAGCCAGGGTGATCAGATGGGATTGATGGCATGTTGAAAGAAAACAGGCATCATAAACTAATAAGTTCTCTGGATCAGTCACGCACCTTTATTTCTGACAGCTCGTTATATGGAACAGGCAGTAACATGACCTGTAGATGGCACAAGTTCCTAACCCTGGGCTATGATGATACACTATACACGATTATTTAATAGACTTCTGGAATGTCTTTGTCAACCTGTACCTTAAGTATCGTTTTAAGATCATTGTTAGAGATATACACATGATCCGCATTAGTAAACAGAGCAGCACTAGAAACATTACCTTTAGTGAGACAGCTTTCCTAATCCTCCACGATTTGCCTACGGGTATACAGTGGGGACCTCACTGTGGCATTATTGCATGTTAGGCGGAAAGATCATTCAACACTTGACACGTTAGGAGAGTTGCAAAACAAGAATACCTAAGCCCACCAAATTAGAGGAAAGAGCTATCAGAATTTCTAGTCCTAGAGCAAGAAGGATTACATTGATTTAGTCACCTGGTTGTTTTGGGGAGATTTACTACTGTTTTTATTAGGTTGGTTGGTTATTTATTATAATTGAATCAGATGTCAAGGTTTTGAGCCAAAGCAACATTTTAAACAGCAGTGACCACAGGGCTTGAGGTCAGTGCATTGTTCCTGAAGTCCCCCCAACTAAAATAAAAATTGTTTTGTTCTCTTCATGCAAGGACAGTGGCATGATTAAAGCACCACAGGTGAGGAACATTCAGGAGAGGGTTCAGGGTGTAATAGCTTACAAAAGGCTCAAACATTTCCACAACTAGAGTTTCCAGCGAATGTTTTTTCTTTATTTACAAAATGTTTATGTAACCCCTGCAAATGGGGTTCCAAAGTCTTCCAGGAGCTTGCCTGAATGCTCCAAGTCTGGCGGTGTTCGCATCTGAGCTGTTTAAATGTGATTCCAAGTGAGTGCTATTTGAGCCTCCATATACTGTCTCTTTAAGAGCTGTCTGCTTGTAGACTTAATTAGTTTATAGTGTATGGTGGAACGCTGTTCCATGGAAATCCATGCCTGGAACAGCGTTGTTGTCCTACACTCGGTGCGTCATGATCTTGTTGTGCTGCAACTATGTCACCAGTGCAGCACAACAAGATCGGAATAATATCAAGATGCGCAATTGAGCTGCACAGCAACGCTGGAAGTGCTACGCATGCAGACACAGAAGCAAAGTTTTTCTTTACATATACTTGTTCTTGTGTTCACGAGTACTGCTTATGGTTGCCCATACACTATAAAGATTAGTATGGGAGCAACGACAAACAAGGCAGTTGCGAGATCTGAGGTTTCCGTATCGGACCTCTCGAAGCTACGCCTCTAGGCCTGTAGTTACCACGGAAACCTCTCAATCACAACTGCCTTGTTTGTGTATGCTTGCTCATACACAATCCTCTATGTATTGGGGACTGTGTGTTCTAATGCCGAATCCGCCAGGTTGCTGTCAGTTCGCTCCATTTCTGCGTTGCTACATGTGCAGAGGGAGCCTTGTTGAAAGATATAACTGTTTGCCAGAAATCATTTAGAGTGACTGAGAAAATGTAGTTTGTCTAACCTGTCTTCATTTCAGCATGAACTGTTTCAGTGTAGCACTTTCATTTTGGTTCTGAATAGCTGACTTGGACCAATCAGGATGATAGGGAGACCCTAAAATGGAGCCTGTGGACGAATCGGAACTTGGACTGTCAATTTTGAGCCAGCCACAAGGGGATTGTATGGGCAGTGACTCTGGGAAATGTAGCTTTAACCTTGGTGCCTTTTCCACCAACAGAGGGAGCCTTATTGTGAGTGACAGCCGAACCAGCCAACAGAATGGTGTGGAGCTAAAGGAGAAATGCCCTGCTCTGTGTCTGGAAAGATTAGAACAGTTGTGACTGTGAAGAGAAGGAGCTCTGTGCTTCTGCAGTGTATAGTTTGTGGGAAGCAACGTGTGAGGCCCTGAGTTTCGGGTCTATGGCCTTGTGAGTGCCAGTTTGACTGAACTGAGTTGTGAGGGAGAAAGAAGCACTAGAAGTGTGGAAACCAGGCTCACCTGTACAAGACTGGAGAAATTGCTGAATCGTGCCTCGGTCTGTCAGGAACTGAAGCTGCTGTGTGTGCTCCTGGGTATTTTGCAGAAAGTGCGATCAAGATCGAGGAGCAGCCAGCCTGGTATACTACTTTCCTTTACATATGAAAGTGCGTAGTGCTTGTGGGCAATCACTATTTCCAATCCCTGTGCTGTGTGTTGAAGCTGGGAAGCAAACCCAGCTTGTCTCGGACTAAATCCGTTTGCTGTGAACTGCAGTGGGGTCCAGTCACAAGGACCTTGTCTCCATGCCTTGTTGTTTCTGATGATCCAGAGAACATCCACCATCCGATTCTCAGCTTGGGTATTGTGAGTACAAATCAGGTATTCCCCTGCAGCCTGCTTTCAATCACAAGTGTGTCATCTAATTCTTATTGTTCCACTGCTTCATGGACTGAGCCATCGGCTCCGGATTACAATGGGTGTTGTGCATATATTTTTCTTCTACAGGGCCCTATCCATCTGCACCTGCCGGCCAACCCTGGGCAGCGGACCTGGCTAGCCTCCCCCAACCTGGGCACCCAGAGTGTGACTTTTCAGACCCTGTATGTGTGCACAGTACTGTGATTTAATGCCACCAATTAACCTGATTTCCCCTCCCGTGTTACTGCCCCTAAATAAATCAGATTTGTTGTTGTTATACTATATACTGTCTGTGGTGTTGGTACTTATGGAAACAGTATTGTATTTAGCTGTGTATGTTGTTTAACCTATTTTACAGGGAGTCCTCAGGGCGTGCAGCAGAATCAGTCTGAGGGTAAGTGGTGCTTAGAGTGAACAGTGTGTATACGTGGGGTATTGGGGCTGTAACTCCTGTGTACTGTGTGAGCCACTGGAGGGAACCAAAGGGGTCATGGTGTCCCAGAGGGCTGTGATCAAGCTAGTCTAACCACTACAAACCCTGACCTCTGGGTGGAGGTACCCACCATAGAACCTAGGCCCCTCAACCTGTGGGTAGTCAAGCAGGCAGGGGTAGTAGCCCTTGGGATAGCGCCACCTGGGGGTTACATTTATCATTTCTCTTGCTATCACTCACATTCACTTTACGCGATGCATATGTTATCACCGTTGTCATGCACAGACATGAATGAATAAGGAAAACGTACAGTGTGTAACTTTTGCAAAAATGCTTTAACCTTTCTGAAAGAAGACATGCTTTAACCTTCTCACATGTAAAACTTTTAGAAATTTCCAATATGTTCTTACGGGATTGGAAAGGCTGGCTTAAACCTAAGGATTTGGAATGAATTAAGGACTTTGTATGCCCTTTCCTTCAATTTTTCTTTGTAAGTGCAGTGTAAGTACAGTGCATATAAACCTGTTGACATGGCTGAGGCTAACACCTAAAGGTCTCCATGTAGTCTTAAAGTGTCATTTGGGTTAGGAAAAAAAGAAATGCCATTGGTAAAGACCATCAGGTGACCATGCCTTAAGTGCCTGTATATGCACAGTTGATGTGCGGTGCCTAAATCAGTATTCTGAGCCAGTGCGGCTCGTTATGTTCTGGACAACTGAGATGTGAAAGGCAGCCATTTAAAAAGTAGTGAATTGAGAGAGTGCTGCATCGCGATGTCACCTGCTGGTCTTTCAGCAATTGCATTAATTATTTTTCCTAACCCATGTTTTCCTGTGGGGTGTCTGAGTAGTGCTGTGTCCTGAAGAAGCGTTCAGTGGCTGGTGCTGAAGCATGTCCCACTGACATCCCCTGACTGACATCCCTGAGCGATTGTTAGAGCACACACCCGGTCATAGAGTGAGGCACTAAGCCGTTGATGTGGCTTTACAAAGTGTGAGTCTGGATTTTTTATTGTTGCTCACCACATATCAACCACTCACTGTTCCAACTACAGTTGGCTCTGCCAGCAGGGTGGTGAGTGACGGCAGAGGCTCAAAGCCCCAGTCCCCTTTGGTACATGGAACTGGAGCATATTTTGGTGCTCGCCAGTCAGGAACACAGATCGGGGTCCCATGTCATTACCCTGTCCCTCCCCCCCCCTATTAATTCCGCAGTCCGAGACACAGAGGAAGAGTGACAGGAAAGCTGCAACCATGGTGACCAGGTGCACTGTAGCTAGAGAGAGAGATGGCACTATGGGGAGTGGCAGACAGGAACAGTGCTCCACAGGTAAAGTTAGGCATGGTTGGGATCATAGCTGTTCCGTTCAATACAGAAATGATCATCAGAGCTCTCTTTACCTCAGTTCTGTGTCTCTGTGTCAAGGGAGGGTTACCTAAACATTGTAGGAAGTGTGAGGAGATCATGAGAGCCCCCCTCCTCGGCCAGAGAGTGAAGCACTGAACTGTTAATGTGGCTTTTCAAAGTGTGAGTCTTTTTTTTTGTTGTTGCTGCATGCGTATCAATCCAATCACCATTTCAACTACAGTGGAAGCGGGTCTGTGTCCCTTTCACCTCGGTTCTGTATCGGAGAAAGTATACCACACAATAGTAAGTCCTGCACTGTCCTCTAAAGTTGTTAGTGGTTTGGTGGTTGTGCAGGCACCTTTGCAGTTGAAATTCCATATCCAATATGTATGTTTGGTGGCTTGAGGTGGGGTCAGGCACATCTCGTTAAGCACAGTAGGAAGTAGTGTGAGACACAGGAAATGTGACGCATCACGTTATGAGTGTATGTGTGACATTTCTCTGTGCAGAACAGGCATGCAGTGTACTTTCTTTCTCTGGGACTATTTTGGCATGTGGCAGGATGCAGTCCTTTTTGGTCTTTCCACAGGAAAAAACCCTTTCTTTGCCAGTTTCTGTAGTTTTAGGTAACCCGTGTTATAAGTGCAATAACTCACTCCAGTGTATGGGGTTATAGGCATTTAATGCACGCCTGGGGTGCTGTGAGGACACTTGTGCCGTGCCCTAGCACTTTTCCCAGGCGGCGCGGCAAATGCCCTTTATGTATGTGGCGTTTTAGAAAAGAAGAGATTTATGATTTACTGTAATGCAAAAAGACACAGTGTTTAGAATCCTTATGTTTTAGACTGTATTGATAGTACACAATCTGCTGAATGCAACCTTTTCTACATATATTGTGGGTGTAGGGAGGCCTTATTTTATAACATTGTCATTTCAGTGCATGGTGTTGTTATTGCAAAATATACTGTTACTTTTACTATTATGGTGCTTTTTCTCCTGACTTACTGTCTGGATCGGTACTAGGTTCTTCAGTTTTCATGTATGTGTATTACAAGATATGGGTTGCACTGCATGATGGGACCATGCTAGGGTACATCTTCATGTTTTGTTCCTGCAGTTCCTTTGGCAGGCCAACCGATGACTGTGATTGCTGATAACTGTAGTATCTTGAGTAGAAACTGAATGTTTTTCAACCAGTAAGTCTATACATATTAGCTGTACATTTACTAATATGGTACTTTTCTCCTAACTTACTGTTCGGATTGGTGCTGTGTGTACCGATGTTCATCTGTGTGTATTACAAGATATGGGTTGCACTGCACGATGGGGAACATGCTAGGTGGATCTTCCTGTTTTGTTCCTGTAGTTCCCTTGGCAGGCCAACAGATGGCTGTGATTGCTGATAACTGTAATATGAGTAGAAACTGACCGATTTTCAACCAGTAATGCTATACATATTAGCTTTACATTTACTAATATGGTAAATATTTCTCCTAACTGACTGTTAGGATTGGTGCTACATACTTTGATTTTTGTCTCTGTGTATCTGGCTTGCATCACGAGACCTGGCTGGATGAAAATGCTGGCCCCATATTGGATGCTGCAGTTCCAACTGGGTATTGGTGATCCATCGCTCGAGATTGGACTGCTGGGGGGGCGTAGCAGTCTGTTTCAAGACCGAGTTGGGCCTTATGAGTGTACCAGTTGAAGAGGCCGAATCTTTTGGAGTGTACCGTGGTGGCAGGTGTGGGCTGCAGGATAGCTCTTGTCTACCATTTGCCTGGGGACGAGAAGCAATTCCTGCAGGAAGTAGCGGACTTCATCGTCCACATGGCACTGGAGTTGCCCAGATTGATGGTTCTGGGCGACTTTAACGCCTGGGTCGATGATGAACTCTCGCAATTTGGACAGTACTTCCTCCAGTTGATGACATCACTGGGCCTTACACAGATTGTTACCTCTGCCACCCATCGACATGGCCAGACTCTTGATTTGGTTTCCTCCTGGGGATTGAGGCCTCCAACTTGGGGGTGGAACCAGTCTGATGGTCCGATCACTACACTGTGAGGTTCAACTTTGCGCCCCTTCATAGGCCTGCCCCTGTGGAGATGGTCAGTTACCACCCTTACGGGAGGTGAGCTCCGAGGCCTGGGCGGTGATTGACCTCGCGGAGTTTCCTGTGGCCATGCAGAGTCCAGAAGCCTTGCTACTGGCCTATAATAAGGCAATTTCCGTGGCCCTGGACCTGATTGCTGCTGTCCGTGTCCGTCTCTCCTCCTTCACTCGGCCCTTTGGTTTGATGGGTCCTTGAGGGAGTTGCGCGACTAGGTCGTAGGTTAGAGCGACGTTGGCAGAAATCTGCCCTGGAGGTTGACCACCTTAGATTGGTGGAGCATTTTCAGACCTACCAATCAGCGATCTCCATAAGAAGGCAGAATTCCTGTCTGGGAGATTGCTGCTGCTCAGAACCGACCAGCTCAGCTCTTCGGACTGTGGACAGGTTGTGCATCCCAACGTGTCTGCAGTTCTGAAGACCTTTCTTGCAAGAGGAGTCGATGAGCTTGCTCGATTCTTTGAGAATAAGATGGCCGATATCAGGTCAGAGATCCTGTTGTTTAGCTCTACGGGGATGCTGTTGATTGGTGCCTGGTCACCTCACCTCTTGTTTCCTGGAGTTCCTCTGACCTGCTGGAGTTTGCGGATGTCATGCGGATTGTCCAGCGTATCGCCCTACATGCTGTAATTTGTATCGGGTCCAAGCTCCCCGATTATGGGATGTTGTGACATTATCGGCTCGGTCCTGGTACAGATAGTCCGAGTGCTCCCTTAATTGGGTGAGTCACCAAGCTCCTGAAGGAGGCAGTGGTAACACCTCTCCTAAAGAAAGCTTCTTTGAACCCTGACTCTCTGGCTAACTACAGACCAATCTCTAACCTCCCTTTATAGGGAAAGTTATTGAAAGTAGTGGTGGTACAACTGGAGAACCACCTGACCATCCATAGCATCCACTGAACCTCTCCAATCCGGTTTTTGAAAGAGGCATAGTACAGAGGCTAAGCTGGTTGGTGCTGAATGATCTCCTGATGGCGAGAGATCGGGAAGCCGTTCCATTCTGGTGCTCCTTGATCTCTCCTCAGCTTTTGACACTGTGGACCATGGGGTATTGCTTGGGCGCTTGAGGTCCATCTGTGGCCTGACACATCTGGTCCTCAGGTGGTTTACATCTTTCCTCACTGGCAGAACTCAGAGAGTGGTGCCTGGGTTTTCCGTCTGACCCATTTTCTCTGTCATGTGGGGTACCTCGGGGCTCAGTGCTTTCCCCATGTTGTTTGCAGTGTATATGCTGCCCTAGGAGACATTGTAAGACAGAATGGGCTGAAATTTCACTGCTGTACTGATGATACCCAGCTCTGCCTGTCTTTTGCACCCAACCAGGATAGTGCCCTCTCGGTATTTAACAACTGCCTTGTTGAAATCCAGGACTGAATGTATTGAGCTGGCTAAAGTTGAGCACGGGAAGAGACCGAGGTGATGGTCGAGGAGTCGGGTCACGGATAGAGGGATTGAGGACTGGTCAGCCCTCTGGAATTTATCTAGAGGGTGCCCAGATCCTTACCTCTGAATGGGTGCAGGACCTGGGGTGGTGTTGGCGACAGGCTGACCTTACGATCTCGATTGTCAGTGGTCATCAAGTCTTCATTTTACCATCTTAGGAACATCACCAGGATCAAGCACCTTGTTCCATCTGGAGATCTTCCCACACTCGTTCACGCCTTTGTGACCTTGTGCCTTGATTACTGCAACTCCCTGTACTTAGGGCTTCCTGGGTTGATATCTGCCACTTGCCGCTAGTGCAGAATGCAGCACACGATTGTTGATGAGGGCTTCTTGAACATCTCATATTACCCTGTTCTGCTGCAGTCTGCACTGGCTGCCGATTCAGTAGCGGGATCACCTTTAAAGTTGATTTACTGATGTATAAAGCCCTACCGCGGACTAGGCCCTGACTACTTGAAAGAGCTTCTGGTTCCCTATCACCCAGGTGACAGCTCTGTTCGGCTGACGAAGGGTTGCTAGAGATCCCGGTGTCCTTGAAGTCTTCTGGGCCCCATTCTTTATGGGACACACCCTACCCTCTGGAATTCCTCATCCCATCGGCGGGGAGTGCACGACAGTGGAGGCTTTAAACAAGCGTTGAAAACTTTTTATGTTGCCAGGCCTTTGATGGCATTTAGTAAATGAACCCTGTCAGATTCTGTTTACTTTATACTGTATTTACTGTTTTTATTATTCTCTTTTAATCTTTGTAAGGCTGCGATACTTGAAAGGCTTTTGTGAAATAAAGTTGTTATTACAAGCTATGGGCTGCACTGCATGATGGGACCATGCTAGGGTAGATCTTCCTGTTTTGTTCCTGCAGTTCCCTTGACAGGCCAACAGATGGTTGTGAAACAATGCTAGCAGCACAGCACTGTTTTACAGCCATTTGATCTATTTACCCAGGAAGTTATGCCCATCACGCCACACAGACAGAAGTTGATATCTCACGACTTGACCCTCTGAAGTGGGATCTGGCTTTTCGCTGTTGGGGTAGAAATAGTTTAAGCACCTGGGTCAGTGCTTTAATGGGAACTAAATAAAATCCTTCCAACAATTAAGGGTTGAATTCAACCTCCAACACACAGATTTTTTTGTTATCTCCAGTTTAGGCAGTACCTCCGTCAAAATGAAATAGAGCAAAGTTTGGAGAAGGGCAAGTGGATAATCCAGTACAATCCACTGATTTCCTGATTAAGATCCCCACAAAAAAAATGATTTTGAAAACAGTGCAGGGTATGAATTGGTGGCGAGGGACCCCCAGACACCAGTTAAGGATGCTTGGCACAAAGACCTTGGGGTGGTC
Source organism: Neoceratodus forsteri (assembly GCA_016271365.2). Taxonomy (NCBI): domain Eukaryota; kingdom Metazoa; phylum Chordata; order Ceratodontiformes; family Ceratodontidae; genus Neoceratodus; species Neoceratodus forsteri. Next base: position 343,485,125 of record CM057459.1, read on the forward strand.
TTATCAGATATTGATTGGACTTCCATTTGGAAGGGCATCCAGAACACCTCAGCATCCTTTTCTGGCGAGAATTTCGATGGAAAGTGGCTGTTAGATACTTCAGACCTCCAGTGGTGACAAAACATTTTGGGTTACATCACTCCGACCTTTGTTGGAGAAACTGTCAGTCAACTGGATCCTGCTTTCACATTTATTGGGAATGTAGGGTTATTCAGGAATACTGAGGGAAATAAGAGACACTATGGAGAAGATTTTTGAGACCATGATGCCAGAGGCCTCTCAATATTGGTTATTGGTGTTGCCCCACCCTCTCTCAATTCTAAATCCTCCGCTTTCTGTATAGGATTTTAGTGGCGGCAGCCCTCAAGGCCATCAATTTGTTGTGGTTCATCCCAGACAAGCCTGCAACTACCTCATGAGTGCGATATTTGTATCAGGATCTTAGATATGGAGTACCTGACAGCTAAATTGAGATTATCCTTAGATAAATTCAAAGGGAAGTGGTTGCCTTTTCTGCATTTCATGGCTTCTAGTGGGAAAACCTATTCTAGAGCTGTTGGTCAGATATGTTTAGAACTTCACTCTAGGTGTAGCTGAGATATACTAGCTGAAAATATAATCAGAGGTCCCCGAGGCCTACATATGTTATGTCATATTTTATATGGTACACTCTGTTTATTTTCATATTTAATGCACTTGCACCTTCCTTGTTTTATTCCTCTTTCTGTCCCCTGCATATGTAGTTGTATCTATACTGGTGAGAGTCAGCTAGCTTTAGGTAGAAACCATAATGTATGATCGATAGCCAATTGCCCCAAAAATAATTTTACTCCTTCTTCATCTCCTTTTCTTTGGTAGTAAGGTACTCTCTCTTCTCTTCTTCTTTCTTTCCTTTCCCTTTCTGTTTTCTTCTCCTTTCTCTTTCTTTCCTTCTCTTTTGATATTGGTTTTATTATTGTTTAAGAGGTTAAAAGTTGGTTTAATGTCTGTTTGTCTATATATGTACTGTAATGGAAAAATTCTCCAATAAACTTTAATTTCAAAAAAGAAGTTGATATCAAAGTTCTCCATTGCTCTTCTACTGTGGTTCATTTGTAAATAGTGATCCATTGGGTGAGTGGGTGGGAAACACAGGATTTGTGCTATCTCTGTTATTGTCTGTGGTACATACTAGTATTACACAAGCAACCATGGTTCTACTGTGGATTTAATCCATGGTTGCTAGATGGTCAAGCGATTTACTTTAACCAATCCATATAAGTTATTTATGTGTGTTGCTCACAGCCATGTTACAAAGCGCATTAAAACCACTCAGAGCATGGTTCTACTATGGATTTAATCTGTGGTTGGAGGCACTCAGCCACAACCTCCCTCCAACCATGGATTAAATCCACAGTAGAACCATGCTCTGTCATGATTTAATCTTACACACTCCCCGTAACCTGGTGTGGGTTATTGCTAACTTAACTGCTGAACTGTTTTGCCAGAGTAAGTCAAAGTTCATAGAAAAGAAAAGGTAAGAATTAATTTAGGCAAGATACCTTAACCACTCCTCCCTCAGATTTTAGGAAATCTGAAAGTCAAAGTGCCATAACCATCCCTAGTGACTGCTATTCTTGCTGGATATGGCAAGATCAGTGCCCATTCCCCCACTGCCATAAGACAGAGACTCTCATTAAGGTCAAGTGTCCCAAAGAACAAGGCTTTGCACAGCCACAGCATATCTTATGAGTGCCAAATCTACTTTATAAAATGGGTTGCATAAAGCGTGCAACCCCATTGGTTCACTAGGTGTAGTGGCGTTGATTAATCCCTGGGTACCGGTTGCATGCTGTTCTCTTGGACTGCACCAAAATCCAATCTGCGGCGTTTTTATGCTGCCATTAGCTGAGGAGAATCAAAGATTAGGCTCCATATTTGAACAGCGCACACACATGCAAACAGTGCACTTACAAGAAAACAGTAAGAGATGGAAAAAAAACTATTGTATTAGGAGTACAAGAAAGCGAAAGACCACATGACACAGCACCATCTTTATTTAACCATGAAAATAAGCCGAAACTGCAGTCTTTTTTAACTGTGAACATGGCCAGAGCAAAAGAAATATATGCTTTCGCGCATGCACACTGACTGAAATTACTGATTGGCAGTAACAGCGGTTAGACCAGGTAAGCAATTACAAATGAAGTTTAAATCAGCTGTAAATAAGCGAGTCACTTGAGCTAGGGCTGCTTCTAATTGTTTTCCTGTTATGCCGATCTCCATCACTGTGGTACAACAAATACTGCGGACAGACTTGCAATATCGAAGAACTATACTCCACAGGCTAACAAACTGCCAGACTAACTCACTGCACACAGCACACTGTAGAGATCACACAGTGAATAATGCCGATCACCGCACGGCTCCTGTCACGAGCTGCTGTGGTTGGCTCCTTCTATTCTCCCTCATGCACATGGTGGAGTGCTGCGGTGCTTGAAATTGAAAGCTGCTCACTGCACATTGAACAGTTCTACCTACCAGTAAACTGTTTATTGTAATTATTGACAGATATGGAGGGAAAAAATGACTCCAATGAAAATTTCCTTCAAAGAAATCTCACTCTTACAATACTGCCTTCCAAACTTCTGAGACCTGGGAAGCATTCAGCCTTCTCTCAGAACTAGTGTATTACATTCAGAATTGGACTCTGTGTAGTTTTTAACTTCACCCAAAACATGCAGGGTTTTAACTGCTTAAAGAATATTCAGTGAATTAAGACATCAAACAAAAACATAAAAACAAAGCGTTGCAATGTGTTTGCCAAAATCTTATTCGGTTCCACTTCTGCATTTTAGTTCCGGATGTAAGGACTATTTTCTCGTCAGAGTGAGACTAGTAGAAATAAAACTAAAATTGTGAGACTTCGTTACTTTTTGAACTTATTTTAGGGCTTCATTTTATAAGTGCAATAACCCGACCATCCGTGGGTATACTAGGCATTAATGCATGGCTCAGGTGGTTGGAAGTCACTCGGGCTGTGCCCTCAATTGCTCACAACGCACTCGAGCCATGCATTATTGTTTCAGTATACCATCGCTGGTCGTAATATAGCTATAAAGTGTATGATACATTTCTAAAATGTAGATTTATTTTTATGAAGAAATTTTTACCGACAGTGTCTGAATTTTTATAGAATACATGGTAACAATTTCAGCATGTGAATGCATGATCATTACCATTCCTCTGTCTGTGCCCAGTACTTTGTAACCTTTTCGTAATCCTTTAAAAAAAAAAAAAAGGCTGACATTTTGCTCAAAAACTGCATGCCATTTTTAGACATGTATCAGTCTGTCTCATATATTGCCTGCCCTTTGCTTCCCCTTTTTCTGTATGACTACGGAAACACCACGAGCACATTGTCACCACTCCTTTGTTTTCATCTGCTTGTGATGGCACAGTCTGATGGCCCTGGAAACAATTAGAACACCATAAGCAAAAAGGATAATGTTGAGTCTGGACAAGCAACAGAGAAAATAAAGTCAATGGACATTTATTTAGACTTTTGTGATCTGGACATTACATGAACAATACAGAGGTACATACAGTGATAAGTGAGTGAGCAATTACATTTATATACATGTATATTTATGCAGTAGGCATGGACACAAAACCATTACATAAATGCTGATATTTGGGCTACTGAGCACATAAATTTAATTCATGTACATAGTAGAAACGTCATTGGCATTTATGTACCTACAAAAGAACCAACGAAGAAGACCACCGGTCATTATGTCTGCTCAGTAAATGATGCAGGTCTGGCCTTTGAATTTACCCAGTGACCTCCCCCCTTTGGTCCCAAGGTTTCCTTTTGTCTTTGTCCCAGGCTCTCTTGAATGCTCCCACCGTCCTTGCTGATACCACCTCCTCTGGCAGCTCATTCCAGGTAGACACCACCCTCTCCATATAGAAATACTTCCTTATATCCCTTCTGAATCACCCCCAATCAATTTTAGGCTGTGCCCTCTAGCATTGCTGTTGTCACTCATTTAAAGAGACCCTCCTTTTCACTCTGTTAATTCCCTTCATGTACTTGAAAGTCTGTGTCATATCACCCCTCTGCCTCCTCTCTTCCAGGGAGTACATCCCCAGGGCTCCAGCCTCTCCTCATAGGACCTATTCAGTAACCCCTCAATCATCTTGATTGCTATCCTCTGGACCCTCTCTAGCATGCTGATGTCCTTCTTAAGGGAATGATGCCAGTACCTCACCCCATATTCCAAATGTGGTCTCACCAATGACCTGTACAATGGTAAAATAACCTCGCTCCACATATTACTGAATCCCTTTTGCAATACACCCCAGCACCCTGTTAGCCTTCACCACTGTCTTTTTACACTAAGAGGAGTGTTTCAGGTCATTCGTAGTCACTATCCCTAGATCCTTTTCCTCTTCAGAAGCAGTTACCTGAACCCCTCCTATGTAATACTCTGTCCTAGGGTTCTTGTCCCCTGTGTGTATCACTTTGCACTTTTGGCATTTAAACTAAGTTACCAGATTCCTGACCATCTCTCTAGTCTGGCGAGGTCCTCCTTGAGGTCCTGTATCCCTCCTTGGTGTCCACTCTCCCACAGAGTTTGGTGTCATCCATAAACAGGCACATTTGTCATTAACGCCTTCCCGGTGTCATTTATGAAGACTTTGAACAACACTAGCCCTGCCAGGACCAGCTGGTGACCTCCTTGGTGCTGGAGAACTCGCCCCCAAGCACTACTCTCTGCGTTCTACCACTCGACCAGTTTCCAGCCCATCTTACCATATTCTTCCCCACCCCTAGATCCCTCAATTTCATTATTAACCTTTTGTGTGGTACAAAATCAAAGGCCTTGCTAAAGTCCAGGTATCGATATCCACCGCCTGGCCTTTGTCCACTGCTCTCGTGACCCAATCGAAGAACTCAATCAGGTTCATTTGACACAATCTGCCTGCCACAAACCCGTGCTGTCTTACATCCTATAGACCATTCTCCTCTGTGTACCTCATCAGCCTTTCCTTCAGTATGGTCTCCATGAATTTACATACTATCAAGGTCAGGCTGACTGGCCTATAGTTACCTGGGTCATCCTTGGATCACTCTTTTGAAGTGGCACCACATGTGCCATTCTCCTCCAGTGGCACCATTCCTGACTCCAGAGATCTATTGAAGAGAACAGCCAGTGGCATCGCCAGATCCTCCGCTATCTCTTTCAGCACCCTGGGATGCATTTCATCTGGCCTGGGGATTTGTCCACCCTCAGGACCATCAGCCCCACCTTCACTCTTTCAATCCCAACTACTACTACAGCTCCCCTTTCTCTCCCTCCTCCTCTTCCTCCCTGCCTGTGGCACTGGTCTATCCTTTAACTTTGTAAAGATGAAGCAGAAGTATTTGTTTAATACCTCTGCTTTGATCCGTCTTCATCAACCCAACCATCCCCATCCTCAGCCTAACAATGTCGTCCTTCTTGTCCCTCCTTTTGCTTATGTAGTGAAAAAAGACCTTCTCCCGTTCTTTATTCCTTCAGCTATTTGGAGCTCTTTCTGTGCCTTTGCCTGCTGCACCTCCCTTCTTGCCACCTTAGCTAGCTTCCAGTATTCTTCCTCATCCTCTTCCTTTGCTGTTCTTTTGAATTTTCTATAGGTTGTCCTCTTTTCCTTACTACTCTAGCCACCTCGCTATTAAACCAGCTTGGTGGTCGCTTCTGATTTCTTCTTCCTCATTTTGTACAGCTGCTTGTGGCCTTTTAAATGTCCCCCAATGATGGCCCATAATCGGTCCACCCCATGCCCTTCTTCATGCTCTCCAGGTTTTCCCTTAGCACTTCTTTCATCTTTTTAAAATTTGCCCTCCTAAAATCCAGTGTTCTGGTCTTAGTGGGGGTGTCATCCTGCCCATGTCCAAACTAAACCACACTGTATTGTGGTCGCTTCCACCAGGGTTCCCTAACTTAGATCTCCAGTATGAGCTCCCCATTGGTGAGCACTAGGTCCAGGATTGCCCCTTCCAGGTGGCATCAGTCACCACTGAGTCATGATGCTGTCTTGGATTGCATTTAGGATTTCCTGACTTCTGGTGCAGGATGTGGTGCCCAGTCCTCTTTAGGCAAGTTAAAATCCCCACCACTACTACCTCCTTTTCCAATCATGCGATCCTCAACTGAGAACACAGCTCTCTGTCCTTGTCCTCACCCTGGTTGTGCAGTCTATATACCATCTTAATCCTGACCTTCCTTCCTCTGCTAGCCTGCAATTAGAGCCACAATGTTTCTATGTTTCCTTTTCCTTCTTCCTGATGTATGCTGCCACCCCTCCTTTGCCTGTCTCTCTGTCCCTTCTGTATAGATTGTACCTTGGGACTGAGATCCTAGTCATGGTGTGCTATAGCCCAGGTCTTGGTAACTGCTGCTATATCCATCTTACCCTCGCTAAGAGAGTGCATTTCTGCCATCTTGTTCCCAGACAGTGACACCACCCTCCACTTTGTCCCTGTAATACCTTGGCTCTTTATTTCAATAACTTTGTCCTGGCTTGCCCTCCTTCCCTCCTCCTGTGTCCCACTCCTTAGTTGCCCCCTCTCCCCCTCCCTTTTGTTGTTACTGCCTTTGTGGGGGAGGCCTTCCACCCGCTCTCCCCCTTAGCAGTTTAAACAAGTTCCTTTCCCATATTTTCCTCCCTCCTAACTAAGGTGCAGTCTGTCTGGGCAATAAAGCCCTGTATTTGACCACTTGTCCCCACCCCCTATAAGACATAGTCATCATAGCGTGTGCCCCCAGCTTGCCAGCACTACTTCCATGCTTTTCAATCACAGACAACAGTACCTCTTAACTAATGATAAGTAAGGATAGGTAAATGAGCAAGAGAGCAAAATGCCCATGTCTAGCTCTATCTTTTACCCATAATAACGTAGAGTATTGTTTGACTGAATTAAATTGTCTAGCTTGTTTTTGAAAGTTTGTTGTCGAGGTAACCACAGCTGTTGGTAGTAAGTTCCATGGCCTAATAACCCTTTGAGAAAAGTAGGCCTTTTAGTGGTTACAAAACATTTTCTTTCCAGTTGCAGTGGATGTCCTGGTGTTGATGTATAGTGAATTCTTAATCCGGTTTCTGACACGATGTGTTGTTGATCCTAATCACCTCCTGGTAAACAGAAGGTCACCATGCATCCTTCTTGTTTCTAATGACAGGAGACCTGTTTTTTTTTAAGTCTCTCATCATAATTAAGTGACCCGCATTCTTTTATGTATTTAGTGACTTTCCTTTGAATTTATTGATCCATGCAATATCATTTTTGTATAGGGGACCATAATTGGGAGGAATAGTCCAGTAGTGGATGAAGATAGGCTCTGTATAGCGGTAGAAGGACTGATTGTTCTTTTGATTTAATGCTGTGCCTTATTAACCACCATACCCTGTTTGCTTTATGTCTTTTGTGATTTGTTTATTGAAAGAAAGGTTATTAGTTAGTGTGCTACCTAAATATTTTTCCTCCTGCAACTTTTTAGCATATGGCTGTTGAGACTATAGTCATTTTCTTGGAGTGTTGGTGCCAAAATAAATGGCCTATATTTGTTTAAGTTGAAGGACATACCCCAATTTTTGACCAATTAGAGACTTTGACCAGGTCACTTTGGGTGACTAATTTCATTTGGTACTGTAAGAGCCCCCAGTCTTGCAGTCGTCTACATATTTGATAACCCGGTAGTCTAGATTAGGGGACAGACTGGCTACAAAAATCATTGAAAAATTAGGGGACTAGAACTAAACCATGGCGACTCCACTCCCATACAGGTTTCCAGTCAGATGAATTTCTATCAATAGTTACATGTTGCAAGCGCCTTTGTAGCCAGTTGTGAATCCAAATAACATACCACTGTTGTATATTGATATGTCGTTTTGTTAATAAGAGCCCTAATATGTTCAGAGTACAAAAATGTGACCCGTATATAATCAAACTACTATATGTCCAGTAACAGTCCAAGGAATTTGAATAAAACACAGTGGAATACCTTCCCAGATGGAGATAACAGTTAGAGGAAGTACATATTCACCATGTGTGCATACATAGTGAATATGTTTTTATTCAAATTCCTGGACTGTTACTGGACATATAGTAGTTTGATTATATACAGTCACATTTTTGTACTCTGAACATATAGGATGCATGATCTCATTTACTAGGAGGTCCTTGACAGGTTAAATTTCATTGGGTAAAGATTTTAGTGATTGGTGTAAATGAAGGTGTGTTGGGACTCTTGGCTCACATACATAGTAGAATGTGTCTTTTGGCTGTGAGGCTCCAGGTGGCTTAACTCACTCCCAACTGACCTTCAAATGGAGTCAAGCTAGGGCCCTTCAAGACTCGCTCCCCACCTCACCAGTCTTATGCTTTGCCACTGCTCCCTAACTTAGACCTATTGGATTAGTCCATGCCTTTATTATCACTGCTCTATCCTTCTTGGCCTGTTATTCCCTCTCACCTTCCACTATTTCTCCTCCTCTGACCCATACATGTCACCCTCTCCATTTCCTCCAGGCCACCTTTCCTAACCTTCCTTACCCACCCTACTGTGCCTCCCCTGCATCCTCCTCCCCATCCACAGCACCCCCATCATCCTCTTCTTCACTCCACTGCCCCATCCACTCCTCTCCCTACTCCCATCTAAACCACCTCCACCCACCCTGACATAGTCTCTTGGATTTTCTAATCCCTGTCTCAGTTCTCCTCCACCTACTACCTCTGACATAGGAATTATGGTTCCTCCTGTTCTCTGCCTTGAACCGTCATCATTTTGCTTTCTAATACTCATTCTTTTAACGTACCTGATGAAGGAATCCTGGCTCCTTCCTGTTTCCTGCCTTAAATGTCCCTATTTCTCCATCTTACCCACTCTATACCTAATGCATAATAATACCTCCACTGTTTATACTTTCTGATGATTAGCATTGTTGATGCTGTTATTATTTTATCAGATTATATATTCTCATAGTTGTTTCCTGTTGATGTGTCTCTAATGTTTAATCCATTTTTGTATAACGTGTTAATTTAACGTGGAACTTGGTAAATGAGCTTTTAGCTCAAAGATTGTAATCGAAATATTGATAAATAAAATAATAAATTTATATACATGTGTGTGTATATATGTATATATATATATACAGTATATATACTTTCTTCTAACTAGATTCCTTAGACTGTTTCTGGGTTTACCTATGCCAACGACAACATTGTTGTCGGCGTTCGACATAGAACATCCCGATGTTGACAGGCGAAATTTCGCCTGTCAGACATCGATCTGTTTTCTATCCGGGGGCACCAGCTGTAGACCCCCATGCGGGGGCTGTGTCTCAGCGCTCCTCTTCTATAGATTGTTAACTCTTAGTCGGAGTTAACTCTGGGGTCGAAGGGCAAAATTTCACCAGTGGATTCTGTACAACGCATATTTTTGAAACTTGTCAAAATGTCACTGTAGATTTCACCAACGGGTTTCACCTTCCGCCGGTACAGCCTGTTTCTGTACATACAGTAGTAGGATTATATACTGACACATTATTGAACTCTGAACGGATCAGGATGCATGGTCTCATTTACTTGGGGATCCTTGGCAGGTTTTTTTTTGTTTATTTGGCACTTAGACTGACAATTGATAGTACCTTGTATAAAATCCTGTTACAGACCTCAAGGTCTTAAGGTTTATGGAAGATAGTAACTAGTTGAGTGTGTAGTTGGAAAAATGTCTCCAGATAGGTTTTATATTGTATAGACGTGTAGAAACAGTTGCTCACACTAGGTAAACTTTACTTTAAGTCCCTTAATGCCATATATAGAACATTTTGTTACATATGTAGTAACCCCTTGTTCCCATGGGCTACTAGAATCCCATTAGAATCAGTGGCAGGCAGGGGCGGCAGCTAGTGAAATGCCAGTTAAATGGATTTCACGCTGTCATTCTCTGGTTTCAGTCTCAGCTGAGCTGAAGGATGATGTAATCATGGAACTGTCACAGCAGTATAAGCCACGCTTACGCTAGCTGCAGGGAGTTAGCTTTGGAATGTTCAGTTAGAGTGAGGGAGTCTGTAGTTGGAGTCAATGGAGAAGGTTGCAGGTGTGCATCTCCTCTCCTCAGCTCTGTCAGAGAGCTACCAGTAGTGTTTTTGTTTGTTTCTCACCTAGTGTGACCAGTATAGCCTAGTGGTGTAGACCAAGCCAAAGTGGTTTTGGGGTGTACCCCAGGATTATGGAGCAATCCCCATGTCCAGTGTGGGCTGTGTTGAAGCTGCCTGAGATTCAGCTGCTCCGTGAGTACCTGTGACTTTTGTTTGGAAAAGCCCTGGGACATCTGCATTCCTTGTGGTGAATTTTCACTGTCAAAGGGATCCTGTCACCTAGACTGTTTTCTGTTTAAAAGTGTCTGCTAAAGTTGGGGTCTAGTGAAGAGACAGTGCCAATTGCAGAACATTTAACTTCCTGACACCTCAGAGTGTGCAGTGTAGTATGTTAAGTGTGAAAAACACTTCAAGATAGCATCTACAAGTTTTCTGTGAGGGTGTTAACCAGATGCATGGCAGTATAAATTTGGAAGCAAAGGTGGGAGACCCCCTCCCCAATCTCAAGCAACCAGTTTACCTCTCGGGTTCAGTTTGGGCACCTGTGTTTTCTATCAGTGCATTTGGCCAGTACCTGAAGAAAATAGTTTACCCAGATGTAGGTTGGATTTTCTTTGAGCCTGTATGTGCTCATTGGTGGTCGAGGTGCCACCAGTAATTTCCTGATGAAATATGGGAAAGTGTCCTAGAACTGGCGTGTGTGCCAGTCATGAGGAAATGTACCAGTTCTGGCAATGTGGCTGATCTCCATTTCAGAACCAGAGAGTTCGCTGTGTAATTCAGAACCAGAGAGTTTGCTGTGTAATTCAGAACCAGAGAGTTCGCTGTGTAATTCAGAACCAGAGAGTTTGCTGTGTAATTCAGAACCAGAGTGTTCACTGTGTAATTCAGAACCAGGGTGTTCGCTGTTCAATTCAGAACCAGAGAGTTTGCTGTGTGTGTGTTCAGTATGCCTGTGCTAAATGGGAATTCAGGAAGTCTGTACCTCAGTAATCTGCATTACCAGTAAGAGTAGCCCTGTGGGGTCCATCTTCGCTTTGTGATTATTCTGTGTGTATGTGAATAAAAGCCACAGTCTAGAATCCCAACCTGGATTGGACAGTAGTTATTGCTTCCACTGTGTCTGGATTTACTTAGGTACCCCTGTCCAGAAGTGCAAACCTAGCATAATTGTGAGCAAACGTTTTCTCCAGGGACCTAGGTTGATGGCCATGGTAAATGGTCCCACCAGGTGTGAGCCAGGTAGTTGCCACACTTGGTTTGCCTGTCTGTGTATGGCAGGCTCAGAAGAAGATGTACTAGTAAACTGAACTGTAGTGACAACCCCATCCCTCTCTTTGGTGCCATGTGGTGAGAGGAGCAGCCCTGCTAGTTAAACAAGGGGCGGTGGCGGGTAGTTACATAGTTATTTTGTTGTTGTTGTTAATGTACAATAATATCACAGTTTAACGTGACTTAAGTGAGTATTGAATCAAAGCTTCATTAAGACTGTATTCACAAAACACACGAGGCATTCAGAATTTATGTTAGTGGAGCTTTCTGTTTGAAGGTTCATATCTTATTCTGGTGACATTTGGCTTTGAAAGGCTTCTCAGCTAAAAGCAAACTGGTGAAATATGGTTCAACTGATTTAAACTTCACTTATGGTTTAAATGAGTATTTTACACCAATGAGAATTTTTTCATATGTATGATCTGGGTGTTAATATTATGTGGTTTTCTAAATAACTGCCATAAGCTCTGAGGAAGGACTTGGTTAGTCTGAAAGCTTAGCACTTTGTTCTTTTTGTAACATCTATGTTGCTTCAATAAAAGGTATCAAACCATTTGCTTCTGGATCTGTTCTTACAAGGACCAAACGGTAATGAAACTAAATGTGTATGTCTTAAAGGAATTAACAGACTGAACTGCAGGGAACTGTAGTCTGATACCAATTCGCAGTTCAGGAGAGATGTGAGAAAGTACTACTTTATGGAAAGGTTGGAACAGTCTGTCGACTGAAGTGGTGGGTCACGAAAGCAGTCAGGGAATTCAAGCAGGGCTGGGACATAATGCAGGGAATAGTGGATCTCACTTGAGGGGAGCTCTTGCAGCAGGTTACACCATAAGGACTGAAGCCGGCAGATGCCAGGACCCCACAGAAAACTTCTAGCTAGCAGTCTACAGTGGGGGACTCCCCTGACATCGCCCACCCATGACAGCCAGTGGTATAAAAGGGCAGTCCCCATCCCTGCCTCAGTTCTTTTCCTGCCGTTGACCCGTCCACATCAGCTCCATGGACACCTTCTGCTATAGTCGACCACCATTTCTTATCGTGCTTCCAGCATTTTATTATTTTAGAATTTCTTCAAACTGTAGTCTTTTTTCTGTGTGTCTTCTTCTCTGTCTTCCTCTGTCGAGCAGCGCCAGTCTGTGTGTGCCTGTGGCAAGCAAATTTTGTCTAAAGATAGCCATTTGGCCTGCCTCTTCTGTCTGGGCCTCAACCACAACACGAGGCCTGCCAGCATTGCTTGAATTTCAACAACAAGACCAGGATTCTCCCCAGAAAGCCCTCAAATCCTTCTTGCATGAAAAACAGCTAGTGGCCATGCAGAAGGAGATCTGGGGAAAAGTTATCTGTCCTTCCCTGCTTCAGGGGCTTTGGCTTTTCAGCTTGCCATAAGGACAAGAAGTCATTGGGGAAGCACCACCCATAAGGAGAAGCACAAGGACAAGTCCTCACACTTCTATTCCTGGTCCCCGCACAAGTTGGGCACCAGTTCCAGGTCCTCCTCCCACAGGAGGTTGGACTCGGCTCCCCAGGCAGCCCTCACTCCTTCCAAGCTTCCAGTGGTTAGGCCTCCGCCCTTGTCCTGACATCGGGCAGAGGCTCTTTTGGATCTGGGACTTCGTCCTCTGCTCTTCAGCCCCTGAAGCTCATGCCCTCCTCCCAGACTTTGTGTGCTCAGCCAGGTGGCTTGGCCAGCTCTTCCTTGGGTGGCAGGTCCCTTACTGTTGTCCGACTGGCCACCGTGTCCGCTAAGCCAGCCTCTGACTCCACAGCTGACTCCCTGGACCAACACTGGGGGCATGCTCACCTCCCCGAAGAATGATGCCCCTGCCCTCATTGGGATTTAGCTCCCTCGGCAGACCTCTCTCTAAGCCGCTGGCCACTACTCCAGACCGGTCAGCATATGCCCGTCCCTTCAGTGCGGCTTCCTGGCGGTGTTTTGGTGACCTCCCAACCGTCATCGCCAGACCCTCGTATGTCGCCAGTAAACAAGCATGGCTCTCCCAAGCTGGCCCGAGGGGCCATCTTCTGACCAGCTCACGGCACCGAACAACTGTACTTCAGGGAGTTACGCTACACCCCTGCTCCACAAGGGCTACGGCCGCCTCAAGGCCTGACGCCCAAACCATGTGCCCTCCCACACCAGGTGCTCCCTGAGCCTAGGATCCCACTTTGGATGTCAAAGAGCTTTTTCATCCTGGTGGAACACTACTAAGGGCGACCTCCTTCCACAGAAACCTTCCTTGCCCCTACTAAGGAACCGCGATCTCAGAGATTCCCCCAAAGGCCTTCTTCCAATCCTGAGGGAGCCTACTTCGAGCTGAGGAAAGTGACTCCACAGTCGGATGGCTCAGATAGAGGTCGCTCTGGCGTAAAGGTAGGAGGCGTCATTTCTCTTCAGGTTCTTCACATAGGCACAGACGCCGGTCTTGAGGACACTGGTCCCACCGCTCCTCCTCTCGGTATTCCTCTCAGAGGATGCCAGCTGCAGTTCTTCCTCCTCATCTAGATCTTCCCTTTAGGAAGTGCTCCTTCGCCTCCGGATACTAAGGACTCCCCAAGTTCCCACTGGACAATCCATCTTTCATGGACATTATGCGGCATATCCAAACCAATATGGGGTGGGACATGGAAGATCTGGATCCAGAGAGATGTCGCCTGGCCAGATACCTGTCAGAAAGATCCTAAACCCATTGGGGTGCTACCTTTGGTTGACACCTTCCAGAACATCACCAGGATTGCCTGGAAGCACCCTTCCACTTCCTCACGGTGCCCAAGAAGCCTTGACAGTCTTTATAGGGCTCCCAGGATGAACCCTTTTAGGAGAACAACCCCTAGCAGATTCATTGGTCATAACAGCTGTCCACGACAGGTCTAAACATCCTAGGCACCTCAGCACTCAAACCTCCTGACAAGGGGTTCAAGCAAATGGATCAGCTTGGCAAAAGGTTTATGCCTCAGCACATGCACTGTCTGCTCCCTCAGTTTCTTAAGCATATGGTGCAATACCGAATGCCCTTTTGGAGCAGGAATGGAACTTGCTCAGGCCCTGCCTGATGTACCACAGAAAGAAGAGCTGCTTAACTTCTCAAAGTCTGGGTCGGACGTCGGCACCCACGCAGCTTCTTCCTATGACTCAGCCGACACTGCTGCTAGGGCTGCGGCTACAGATGTCTGCATAAAGCAACATTCTTGGCCCGGTCTCGGTTTCTCCCAGATGTCCAGGCAAGCGTGATGGATGTCCCTTTCAAAGGCCCAGTCCTTTTGGCAAAGAGCCTGAGAAAATCATTACTGACCTCCAGGATTCAGGCAAGGCTATCTAGTCGGTGCACACCATGTACTGATCTAACCAGAAACAATTCAGGTGTCAGTTCTTTTGCCGTTCCTCTGGCAACAACCCGAGGGCAGCAGCAGCAGAGGGGCCTTTAAACGAAGGCCGCCTCTCAGAACCCTGGAGGAACAGCTTCTAGACCTGCCAGGTCCTCCCAGGCCACCCTGCCTACCCAGGCGCCTCTGCCTGACTCCTTGAATGACCCTCAACCCCAGCTGAATCCCTGAGGAGGCGCTCAGCTGGTTGTTTCTCCTTCTATCTAGAGGGATGGAGCAGGATAATGTCAGATCGTTGGGTCCTGCAATTGATCGATATGGGCATACTCTAGAATTCCAAGAGCTTCCACCATACAACCCTTCCTGCTCTCCCACTATTCCCATCGCACACTGCCCTCATCCAGAAGGAAATACAAGCACTTCTGCACAAACAGGCCATAAACCTGTTCCAGCAGCCCAATGAGGAAGGGCCTCTATTCCACTTTTCTTGGTTCCCAAGAAAATGGGATCTGCACCCCATCCTAGATCTCAGCAACCTGAACAAATATGTGGAATACAAAAAGTTCAGGACGGTTACTCTTCCAGGCCTGATCCTCCTTCTACATCAAGGGATGGAGCGGGATTACGTCAGATTGTTGGGTCCTGCAACTGATCAAGACAGGACGCTCTCTTGGACATGCAGGATGTGTACCTCCACATCCTGATCGCCCAGCCCACAGAAGGTTTCTGTGGTTCTTTTTCCAGGAAACCATTATCAGTTCTGAGCTCTGCTGTTCGGCCTGTCCTCGGCACATCGGGTCTTTGCAAAGTGCCTCGGTGGTGGCAGCAGCCTTACGGAGGAAAGGTCACTATGTCTTCTCCTACGGGACGATTGACTGTGAGCCTCCACCAAAGAACAGCTGCAAAGCACCATGGAAGACACCTTTACTCTGTTTTGTGCACTGAGGATCACCCTGAACTTTATGAAGTCCTCCTCTGGCGAGTCAACAGCACCAGTTTATCGGGCAGTCCTGGACATCATAAGCAAACCTTTCTGCCTTCAGACAGGGCAGAACACCTCCAAGCTCATGCTGGGACGTTCTCCTCGTCTCACCTGGTTCCATCCAGGATTGTCCTCAGGCTTTTGGGGCACATGGCAGCAGCCATCCTGACCATTCCATTGGCACGCCTGCACATGAGGGTGAACTAACGGACCTTGCTAGTCCAGTTGGATCAGCGCGGGACGACTTGGAACAGCCCATGAGAGTCAAAGAGCCAGTTCGACAGACCGTCCTGTGGTGGCTACTTCCTCCAACCTCTCTGAGGGAATCCTTCCCAAGGATGCCTCCTTCCAGTCTTTGACTATGGATGCTTTGGGTCAGGGCTGGGAGCTCACCTTGCAGGCCACCGAATGCAGGGAACATGGACTACTATAGAGAAAACCTCCACATCAATGCTGGAGATGAGGGCGATCCTGGCTGCCCTACAGGCTTTTCAGTTGGATCTAGCCCTGGCCATCTTCTTTTCAGACATACAACACGCCAGTGGTCTTTTACATCTGCAAGCAGGAACTCATTCATGTCCCTCTGCAGAGAAGCCATGAGGGTATGGTACTGGGCCACCAGCACCAGCTGAACTCTCTGCTGTGATGTTCCAGGCACCCAAAACACCTTGGCCGACAGCCTGAGTTGGTCTCGTCCAAGCTCTCGAGTGAGAGCTTCTGCAGTCAGTGGCAGAAGACTTGTTTGAACAATGGGGTCATCCTGAGTTGGACCTCTTGCATCCCTGTTCAACATCAGACTACCCAGTTTCTGATTGCTAGATCCAGGGCCCAGTGTTTTCTAGTGAGAGGCGTTGTCCCTTTGCTGGACAAGGAGATTGCTATCTGTGTTCCTCCTTCCACTGCTCCAGAAAGTTCTCAGATTATAGTCAGAGGAGCGGACATGATCTTGATAGCTCCCTACTGGCCTCAGCAGATTTGGTTCCTCTGCTCCCAACAGCTGGCAGTGGAACCTCCACTTCCTCTGAGCTCACACTTGATTTCCAGGAGAGAGGGACTCTAGACCATCCAGACCTCAAGCCTGCACCTGCATGCGTGGCTCCTGAAGACGAGCCATTACCCTGCTTGGGGTTTCCTCTAGCCTCAGCGGATGTCCCAGTAGCCACCAGGAAGCCTTCTACTAGGGCCACTTATGCTATGAAGTGGAAGCAGTTTGCATCTGGGCCTCCGCCACACCACCTTGATCCCTTTACCTGTCTGGTAAACTCTGTTCTCGAGTATCTCCTTTCTCTGTCAAACTTGGGACTGAGCTATTCCTCCATTAAGGTGTATCTGTCCACTGTGTCTGCATATCAAACACCGGTACAGGGCAAGGCTGTTGCCCAATTGGATTACCCGCACCCTCTTGCGAGATATTCTACACCTGAGACCTCTCATCTGGGATCCTGTCCCTCCTTGGAACCTTTTGTTCATTTTGGAGAAACATACTTTGCCTCCCTTTGAACCAGCTGTGGACTACGTGCTGCGCTTTCTGTCATGGAAAGCGTTGTTTTAGTTGTTGTGTTGCTGTTACTTCTGCTCGGAGGATTTCCGAGCTTCAGGCTCTGATGTCAAAGAGCCTTATTTAGTCTTCCACAAGGACAGAGTGTCCTTGCAGACCTATCCTAAGATTTTACCAAAGGTGGTGTCCAAGTTTACCTTTAATCAGGACATCCACCTTCCAGTTTACTCTCCAGAGCATTCTAATCGAGGGAGGCCCTGCTTTACACTCTGGATGTTCACTGGGTCCTTCATTATTATTTGACTCGCACCTGGGATATCAGGAAATCTGATCAGTTTGTTTCATTTGCCCGAGGACTCTGGGAGTGCCGTCTCTAAGCAGACTCTTAAGCAGTACCACCACTTTGAAGCAAACATTATGGTGTGCAGTCTCAGCGTCATTTTGATGATGGCTTGACCCTAGAGCATCAAGTGTCTGCTGTCCATAGTGGTTTTACCATCTATGAAATATCGCCTGGATTAAACCCTTAATCCTGCAGGAGGATCTTCCGTCATTGGTACATGCTTTCACTACATCCAGGCTCGACTACTGTAACACTGTTTACTTCGGGGTCAGTGGAGGCAACCTCCGCCGGCTACAGCTGGTACAGAACGTGGCAGCCAGGTTATTGATGGGCCTTCCAAGGCATAGGTTATCAGAGCATCTGGACTTCCCTGACATGAGTCTGGTACTAACCCCCACCCTGGCTGGATCCCCATAAGGATTTAGCCTCAACCATTTGGCAGAGACCCTCCTCCATCCTGGCAATGGCCAAAAGCTGACTGGGTCTACAGGACACCTGAGGGAAAGATCATCTGAGCCCATCCTAAGGCGGACTCAGCAGTCATTACAGCAGCCTATGATAGATCCACTAAGCCACAACACCTTAGCATCTCCCTCCCGATAAGGAGTCTAAACAAATGGATACGTTCGAGGAAATTTACTCATCTTCGACTCTGGCATGTCGTGCTCTGAACCATGTTACATGCTGGAATTCCAGAAGACATTGTTCTGCCAGCTAGAACTACCGTCGAGGTCTTACCTGACTCCGACACCAAGTCGTCCTTTGCTACTATTTTAAAAGTGGCCAAGGTGGCTGGATGCCATTCATTATGGGCCACCTATGATGCGGTGGATTCCTCCACTCAAGGTGTGGCGCAGCTGTTAGCCTTGAAGGTACTCATGGCTGAGAGTATCAGGATTAGCCCCTGATGTTCAGTTGGCTATCCAGGATGCTTCTTTTAGGGGATCTGTCATGTTCGGCAGGGATGCCCAGGACATCATTACTATCCTGCAGGATAAGGGCACAGCACTTTGGTCAGTCCATATTATGTACCGTCCAAACCCCAACAACAAAAGCGCCCTTTTCGTCAGCAAAATAAACGCCAGGCTAAAAATCAACAAGTGCCCAAATGCCAGTTTAAGAATAGGGCTCCACAGCCAACGCTGGCCCCAGCTAAGTCTCAAAGAGCTGCATGCACAGCCTTCCCTAACCCGCCTCCCACTCCTTACTCTGTGACTGCCCTCCTCCTCCTCCTCCTTCTTCGAACAGCAGTTGGGTGAAAATTCACAAGGTACCTGGGGAGGCTGGGAGTCCATCACGCCAGACACTTGGGTGCTCCAACTGATAAGACACTCTACCGAGATTTTCTTGTTATCCAAGGGTGCATATCCCACTCTTAAGGGAAGAAATCAGGGTTCTTTTCTCAAGAAAGCAATAGAGTCCATCCCACTAAACCAGATTGGGAAAGGATTTTACTACCCCTTCTTTCTGGTTCCCAAGAAGACAGGGATTTCTGCCCAGTACTGATCTCAGTGCTCCAAACCTCTTCATAGAGTACAAGAGGTTCAGGATGCTGTCATTGCAAAGCCTGCTACCTCTTCTGTCCCAGGGCCAGTGGCTCTCGCTCTGGACATGAAGGATGCACATCTGCACATCCCCATTTGGCCCTCACAAGAAGTTCCTCAGGTTCTGTTACCAAAGGGACATTAACAGTTCAAGGAGCTTCCTTTTGGTCTGTCATCCGCCCGCTCATTTTGACCAAATGCCAGGCGGTCATGGCAAGGACAGAAATTCTGCAGGTACACTGTTTTCCTTACCTCGACGATTGCTCTGGCAGCTCCGTTGGGGATTGAATCCCCTTAGCGACCCTGCTCCTTTTCCAGAGGTTGGGTATAGTCAGTTACCCCAGATCACAGTTGGTCCCGTCCCAACACCTTCAGTTCATTGGGGCAGTTTTGGACACTCTGCAGGGCATGGCCTGTCTCCCCTGGACAGGGCAGATACCCTGGTGGGTCAGGCCAGGACGATTTCTTCCAGTCATTGTATCTCGCCAGAGTGGTACTCTGTCTTCTTGGCCTCATGGCAGCTGCTATTCCCACCATCCCATTGGCCAGACTACACATGTGGATTTCTAATGGACTCTGAGCTCTTAGTGGGATCAGAAGGAAGACAATCTAGACTGCCCGATTCTCATCTCCACCACAATGCAATGAGACCTGTTGTGGTGGCAGGACCCCAGCAATCTTTTTTGGGGCTCGTTTCCAGACTCCTCCCACTGCCAAGTTCTAACCACAGATGCGACAGGACAGGGTTGGCGTGCCCATCTGGGACACCACAGAACTCAGGGTCTGTGGTCCCCTGTGGAAACGCACTTGCACATCAGTGTGCTGGAAATGAGGGCAGTGCTTTATGCTCTTCCAGCTTTTCAACACATGCTTCTTCAAGTGGTCCTATTGATTCAGACAGACAACATGTGCATAGTGTGGTACATAAACAGGAAGCACTTGCTCTTACCCCTTTGCAGGGAAGCGATGCAGGTCTGGAATTAGGCAGTTCTGCACAAAGTCTGTCTGAGAGCGGTTCACGTCCCAGGAGTGCAGAACGTTTGCAGATGGTCTAAGCCCCCAGGGTAAGGGCTCATGAGTGGGAGCTAAAACAAGAGGTGATAGATCACATCTTCAACCTGTGGGTCATCCAGAGGCGGATCTGTTCACAGTCCCATCAAACACAAAACCTCCCAAGTTTTGCTCGCTCAATCCCGGCATGGTGTTTTCTGGCTAGACGTGCTGTCACTATCTTGTACAGGGAGGTTTCTGTACGCATTTCCTCCCTTTCCACTATTACAGAGAGTGTTGACCAAGCTTCAATTAGATGGGGCCCAAATGATTTGATAGCTCCGTGTTGGCCTCAACAGATCTTGTTCCCCTGCTTTGGCGTCTGGCGGTGGAACCTCCTATTCCCTTCTCTGTCTTACGACCTTCTCACTCAGGAAAAGGGCACACTGGTTCATCCAGGACTGAAGTCCCTTCATCTTCATGTGTGGCGCTCAGGACTTAGCTGCTTCACGGTTTGGGGTTTCTCCATGGTAGCTCAAATTCTGGTGGAAGCGAGAAAACCATCCACCAGAACTACCTATGCCATGAAGTGGAGCGTTTGTCTATTTGGGCCACTGCAAAAGATCTGTACCCTTTTTCATGCCCCACTCCCCAGGTCATGGAGTACTGGCTTCATCTTTCTGATCTGGGCCCAAGTTATTCTTCATTGAAGGTGCATTTAGCAGCCGTCTTGGCCTACCATGATCCAGTAGGAGGCAAGACAATGGATCAGTTAGAGGTCTCCAAAACCTTTTGAAAGATATTCTGCATCTGAAACTGCCAGTGCGAAATCATGCACCACTGTGGGACCTTCATTTTTGTTAGAAAATTGACTTTACCTCCCTTTGAGCTGGCAGGCTCTTGTGAGTTATGCTTTTTGTCCTGGAAAGTGTTATTTTGGTTGCTGTTACTTCAGCTCATAAAATTTCTGTGCTTCAGGCCCTGATGTGTAAGGTGCCTTATTTGATTTTTCACTGAGACAGGGTGGTTTCATGCATAAATCCTAAGCTTCTTCCTAAGGTCGTGGTCGGAAACAACTCTTAATCAGTCCTTAGTATTGCTGGTATATTATCCCATGCATTCCAATTGAGGTGAAGCCATCCTGCATATGTTGGACGGTACAGGATCCTTCATTACTACACAAATAGGAAAAAGATGTCCGTAAAATGGAACAGTTTTTGTTTCTTTCGCACCAAGGAGGAGGTGCGACAGTTTCAAGCAGTGTCTTTCCAAATGGCCTGCAGACTGCATTACTTTTTGTTGCCAAAGTATAGTAGGGTCCTTCCAGGTCAAGTCAAAGGACATTCTACCAGGAATGGCTGCTTCCACAGCCTGTTTCATGAACGTCTCTGCTGCAGATATTTCAGGGGCAGCGACATGGAGTTCTGTCCACACTTTCACGAAGCATTACAGTCTGGACATTGCCTTTAGGTGTAGGGCTGGTTTTGAACTAGCAGTCCTCCAAGGGCTCTTGTCCTAAGTTCTTCAGTTGATGATACTGGGTTATGTTCCAGCCTCCTAGATTTTTTCTTGTCCCTTCGACAGTTTACTGTTTGGGACTCAGTCCTACATGTTATTACCTACTGCAAGAGCCCTCTCGGTAAGACTGTACAGTTACGAAGACCTTACCGTAACAGTAGATCTTCGAGAGAGGCTCTGGTGTAGGTAATCTTTTTCCCACCCACCTTCCCCTTTCTGTCTGGGGTTTATCTTTATGCTCTTTCTCCAAGAAGCCATTTCTTCAGGGGATCCAGGAGTCTCTTTCTTCTCCTGTCACATCCTTTTTCTTGGTTTTGTTGTGGAGAACTGGAGGGTGGACATGGGAACTGCCAGCTATATAAGGTCACAGTAACGTGAGTCACGTGGACGCTTGGTGAGCAGTCCCCATCAGACTGTGCTAGCAAAGCTTCGGTGGTCCTGACATCAGAGGTGCCAGTCCTACATGTTATTGCCTACTGCAAGTGCCTGTCTCAAGATTTACTGTTACAGTAAATTTTTACGGAACTGTACTTTTCCTTGCTGTAATTATGTAAGGTGCCTAGAGCCCCAGGGATTAGACGCCATACAAATAAAGTTTAACTTGGCTTCGCTCTAAGTGGTTGGTTCACTGCATTGTTTATTGCTATCGAAAGTATGACAACCTTTACCAGGATCAGTTAAAGGCCATGCTACCAGGGAAGCTGCTGCTGCTTTTGCTTCGCTGCACAATGTGTCAGCTGTAGATATTCAGTGCAGTTGCCACCTGGAGTTTGGTCCACACCTTCATCAAACACTACAGTCTGGACATCACTTCCAGGCGCAGGACAGGCTTTGGCCTTGCCATCCTCAGGGCCTGCTCTCATGAGCTTTCTAGGTTCCTGTTTCCTCGACCAGTATGTTAAAAGTTTGTCCTTGTACTGCTTGGGACCCAGTCCTTATGGTGTAACCTGTTGCAAACGATCCGCTCGGTGAGATAGTACAGTTACGTAAGAACTTACCGTAACAGTAGATCTTCGAGGAGCTCTTGCAGCAGGTGCTGCTTTCCTCCCACCTTCCCCTCTGGTATCTGCTTCTCCTTGTTCAGCTACCTTCTTTTCCTCCGTTTCAGGAATCTGCTCAGTTCTCCAGATTTTTTTTTTTTTTTTACCTGTACCAGGGTCTTGGCAGGAGAACTGAGGTAGGGCTGAGGGACTGCCCTTTTATACTGTTGGCCGATGTCAGGGGTGGGCCGACATCAGGGGCGTTTCCCACTATAGACTGCTAGATAGAAGTTTTCCGTTGGGTCCTGACACTTGCCGGCTTCATTCCTTGTGGTGTAACCAGCTGCAAGAGCTCCTCTCAAAGATCTACTGTTAAGGTAAGTGCTTACGCAACTGTACTTTACTGAGGCTACAGGACCGGGAGGAGAATAGAGGGATGATGGGGGAGTGTTAGTACCCTGGCAGAACAGTAGGTTCCAAGGATTATAAGGAACTTGGGCAGACTGGGTGGACCTCTGGTCTTTTCTGCCATCACTGTCTATGTTTCTGTGGTTAGTAATAAATGTTTTGTTGAGCCAAAAGTAGGAAATTTGACTACAGTATTAAGCCATCTCCGAGAACCAAAATTTAAATAATGACAGATATGCCTTCAAGTCATCATTCAGTGCAATGTGCACACTGTAAAAGCACTCGTATTGAGTTTAGTTAGTTTTTGTTGACTGAGAAAGGAGAGCTAGGCAGTTCTGCCTGTTTTCAGACTCATCTGTGGGGAATGCAAGCTACTATATTGAATCAGTTTAGCTATTGGTGGTACAGTATTTTGATAGCGAATGTGGTAAATTTGGCGAGATGCTAGAAAATTCCCATACCCTTTTCAAGAAGTGTCATGGGATCTTTAATGCCAAGCTGAACAACCTCCAGAACAAGCAGATGGAACCTAATGTCTTGTTCGAAAGAAGACAGCAGGAGTGCAGCAATCCCCCAAAACCATGCTGCACTGCAGTGTCAGCACTGAGATTTTCCCAGATTCCTGGCATAGGGCTAGAACCCACAACCATCTGATCATCCAACCTCAGAGGCGAATGTGCAACCTACTAAGCCACTGACACTGAATTGAACACATTTACATTTAAGCTTTACATGAAAATTATTTTGACAAAATCTATGTTGTCTGGAAGGAAAAAAGGAGTTTAGTTCTAGAAAAGCATGTTTTGTTTGGTGCCCTCTCAACATGCTGCCAGTCTGGGTTTGCAGGGCCACTGGAACAGAGACTGGCAGGGATAGTGCAGACAACTTCTGACAGTGGCCCTTCAGTAGCGTGCTTGGTGATGTGGGTGATCACGCGTGCCATACAACTCCAAAGCACGCCACAACAACCATGCTCCTATATGAGGTGGGTTTAGGAGGAGATAACTGGAAACTGCACCCACTGTAGCACGTCAGATGATCGTCCTCATATCTCTTCTCCCCCACCATCCTACTCCACAGCACACAGACATCCCCCAAACCCCTGAAGTTCCAAAGCTCCTGCTCCTCTGCAGTAACAGGGACCCCTGGCATGGATACGACAAAACTAAAGGACAGCTGAACACCCCAGGAGCCTGGGGTGAATGATCAGAAGATGAGAAATGAGTCTGTTGGGCAACACTGTGCTTAATGGGGTGCCAGCAGAGCTTGTGAGAGACCCTCCCCAGAAAACAGCATCCATACACTGTGTGTCCTGAAGACTTTACAAGCAATACACATTGCATCAGTCACTAGGTAAGCACAAGGAGGCTGAGAGAGAGATGGAGGGAGGTTAAGGAAGGTTATGCAGAGAGGGTTAAAAGACCTAATTCGGCAGCATCATACAGTGATCAAGTGGCGAGGTGAGATTTAAATCAGTGTCTCCAGGTTCACAACACTGTGCCGTAAGTAAACTACTTTACCACACTGCCTCTGTGTATTGTCTAGTTTTCTTAGCCTTGTTTATATTTAGAAATTACAGCTTTTTAATGTTCGTATTAGATTTATTCCTAAACCACTACATTTAACAGGCTTTATAAAGGAAGTTATTTGAAATGTAAATATTCACTGTCTGCCTTGGCCCAGGTGGTTAATCTTTCCTTTGACGTTATGTGCTACCAAGAAACATTTGTTGCTAAATCTAAATATGCAAAGCACTGCTGATATATAATTACGAAAATGAAGGCTTTGCTCTAAATATTGTTTCCTGCAGATGCCACAGATATACAATTTTAGAGCTTCGAGAGGGTTCAAACACTGAAAGTATGTAATAATGAAATCTGTTTTCCATGAACACAGTCTGTTTTGGCTTTGTCTTCTTTTGAGTAAATATTTTGAAAGTTGCTAAAGCAGCATTTATAATTAATGATGTGGCACTCATTTGGAACTCTGTGATGCCGTGGAGTCGTTCCAGACAAGCCTGCCTTTATCTGTGCAGATAAACTGTGCAGCTACATACCACTCCACCACACCAGGCTGCTGGACTTGGTAAAGCTTGCAGGTTCTTATTTGTGGCCACAGTACATTTGGGAAAGAAAGTCCAAAATTATTTCTTACAGAGAGTCCTTTGGTTGAAAGTCGAAGGCCACTTCATTGTACAGCTGAAAACGAAACTGTTTCTTGACTGCTGCTTTTAAGCACTTTGCTGTATGTTGTATAAAAGCTAAACGGTTTGCCCACAGAGGCCATGCAGGAGTTTCCTGTGTAAATTCTTGTTGCAAAATATAAAAAGTAAATAAATAAAATAATAATATTTGTACTCACTGTCTGAGAAACAGATTTTAGAAAATGTCTTTCCTGTTTTTTTTTTTCTGTGAAGGTGAGTTAAACAGTGGGCAAAAATCCTTTGCCTTCAGTATATCTAAAACCTGGATCACCGTATCAATAGAAATAAAACAGGCTAGAACAGTGTCACAGTTCAAGGTACTTTACATGCAGTTCTTGTCTAATGCAATAAACTGCCACTGCTCACTAATTTGAATACTGCATTATTAAGTGTATGCTGTAGGCTTTTAATGATTTTCCTCTTACTGTATACTATCTTAATCCGTCTGATTCTACTACAACATTATATTTATTGAAGGAATAACTGATGATTGACAGATAGTGTCATTAATGAGATTTTCTTTACTGTACAAAAATGTGTCTTTGTCTTTTAAGTCCGGTGGTGCCTGTAAAAGGGTCACGTGACTCAGTGCACCCACCCAGTTACCAAGTGTTAAATAAATAAAATAAGAAAAACAGCACCGGCTAAGATGATGCTCACTTACTGTGCAAGACATTATGCAGTTTCTTTAAAAGGTGCATATCACACTAAAGTGCCTTTAACACATAAGGCACCAGAGGAGCATACTCCCAGACAAGAATCCCACACACACCAGCAAAGTTCCACAAGGGCTCTTGTTTAGAATTGAACTTTTTCAGGGTGTGGAGATGAGAGCCTGCAGTCTCTATGGCTCTTTAGCCACCCTTTAGGGAGGAGAAGCCTTCACATTCCCAATTTACTTCTATTTACCCTTTGTTCTTTCTGTATCGAACTCTCTATTTTTTGTCCCCTGGTCTTTGAAACCAGTTCTATTTGTAGCCCCGCCAAGTGCATCACTATAGGTGCTGCAGCCAGCATTGTGTACTGCCCTCCCAGATCAGACAGTCAAGATAGAACTATAGAAAGTGTCGGCAGATAAGGACCGATAGACCAATCTAGTCTGCCCTATTTTCCTGCCTAACACTACACCCTGGAGCCTACTTGGTCACAGGTGTCCCTTCCTTCTCCTTTACTTCTGTTTATAATACCCTTGTGCCTATCCCATGCATGCTTGAAACTCCCAGTGTCTTCGCCACTACCGCCTGTTCTGGCAGGCTGTTCCAGGTGTCTGCCACCCTTTCTGTGAATAAGTATGTCCTTACATCCCTTTTAAACTCCCTCAAATTTTTATAGCATGTCCCCATGTACTTGTGTTCCTCCTCCTTTGAAAGAGGCCTCCGCTGCATTTTGCTCACCCCCATGAGGTACTTATAAGTCTCAGTCATGTCCTGCCTCACTCTTCTCTCTTCCAGGGAATGCATGCTCAGCTCCTGAAGTCTCTACTCGAAAGGCTCTCCCAGAACTCTGCAACTGCTTAGTAGCCCTCCTCTAGACTGCTTCCAACCTGTGAAGTCCTTGCACATATGGCCTCCAAAACTGATGCAGTACTTCAGGTGGGATCTCTCCAGTGAGTGATACAGAGGCAACACCACTCCCTTCCCTGCTAGAGATCATCCTCCCTATGCATCCCAGTGCTCCCAGATTTATGCAGACTTCATATTTGACAGGCTTTTGGTGCTAAACGGGTACTAGGATGAAAAGCGTAATCCTAGCATTTTATGGGGATTTGATATCCACTACTACTTTTCATTCTTTTGATTCACACAATCACAGCTGAGATTTGTGCACCAGACTGACACTTGACGGCATGTCCTCATTGGCCCAGAGCACCTTGATGTGCTTTAGAATTTCAGGTAGATAAATGGCACAATAAATTATGTGCCGAGCCAGAAACTTTTTTATTCTTACAGCTTGGCCTCTGAATTATCTGCAGCATTCTGGGTTTTGGCAGTTGTTCGTCCTGCTTGACAGGGTTCCAGTTGGACAATTTGATCTATCAGAGCAAGAAACATTCAGGTGCCACTCTGGTCCGAGGCTTTCCACATTGTCTGCATGAGTGCTGCTGACCCACAGTAATTTAAACAGCAATTAGTGAGGTATGGCATGAGTTTTTACATATACAGGTAACTTCTCAGGATCTTAAATAGCATAGTTTTCAGTGCTTGTAAAGGCTATGCATATGGAATTGCAGAGAGCTGTGCACTTTATACCTCCGCAGTTAAATGTTGTGAGTCTTGGAGATGTTATGTCTGAGCCTATGTGTGGATTTGGTGAGGAATGGGGTGTTGCTGTTCCACTGTATTGCTATTTCTAGTGATTAGCTCTGCTGGTTAATGCCTTTGCTTGGATCTTTTTGTTGTTGTTAAGAACATTGCCTACAGCTGATTGGGCAGTGTTTGATTTCATGGAGAACAGAAACTGTTTCAAGTTGTTAGCTTGCATTAACAAAGGGTTCTGAGTGAAAAGTACTAAAGTTGCACAAGTTATAGTATTAGTTCTGTGGTGAGACAAATGTACTAATTCCCTTTCAGAGAGTATTCTGTTGGAATGGTGAGCATGGGGTATCACTTTTCGAGTACAATGGAACAAGGGGGCTTCTATCTACTTTTGGTTGCTGGAATGTGATGCGAGATATTGACGCTGAAAATGCAGGACACAAACAGAACTTTGGAAGTCTTGAACTACTATAATTTTATGGAAAGTTTATTTTAAATTTGGCATTATACACAGAAATGTGACTTTTTTGCTTTAAATAGAGTCTGTGCCTGTAAGATGGCAACTTCACATATGGGAACAACCTTCCCAGGTGGGAGTGATGTGCTTACTAAGCTGAGAGGGAAGTGAGGGATGATCATCATAAAGTAGGATTTGTAATACCTTCAAACCTTTTCACTGATATGTGGGAAAATGTCAACTGAGGGACACTGGTCATCGTGATATAGAACATTAAATACAGTGACAGAGTTGAAAACTAGTGCCTATGTTTGTGCAGTGGTTATTTTAACATTATAGAGTGTTTTGACTTATTTCATGTCTTATGGCAATGTGGAGACGGCATAGTGTGGGCAGAACTAGTCTGAGGGTAAAATGACAGCAGTCACTCCTAATGTGGTACAGTTGAATGAGTTGCTACTCACCATTATCAAGGCAGGTTTTGTCCCATGGAGCTGTGGGGCTGCCCTTGCACTGCTTAGCTCTGGGGGGCCCTGAAGTGTTCAGTCTCCCACCGTCCCCAAGATTCAAGACTGAGAGCCAGGCCACTGCATTACAAGAAGCAGGGAACGGAACGGGCTATACAGGGGTGGTGTGAACAGGATATGGGTATATACATTTTATTTTCCTGTCGTCTTGGCTGCAGGGGCTGTAGTATCCTTCCCTTGTGGTATCAGAGCCACTGTGAATTCATTTTAGGTACAGCAAACCCATCGGAGAGACTACAGTGGATTACATTTTGAAAGCACTGGCCCATCACACAAATCTCTACATGTCTGTACAGTAGTTTGCTTAACTAATACATACATGAGACATGTTGCCCTTGTGTGTGTGTGGGGGCTGTGTTTCTGGTTTTGAAATATAAACATCTGAATTAAAGGTGACAGGAAATGTGTGTGAATTTGCAGCAGTACCTAATGTGCCCTAATAATATTCATATCATCAAAAATTCATATTTAACGACACCTGAATAAAACTTATGTAAAACCGTGTTTGCACTGACCTAAAATTCCTCCTGTTTCCAGAAAGAAATCTGCACAAAATGTTTACCCAGAAACAGAAAATACTAAAGATGTTTTTTACATCTATTGTTATTCAGGTCTCATTAAATATGTATTTTGGGGAGGGGGTGAATACAATTTTGAAAATTGGAACATTACATAGAACTGCAGATCTGCACATATTTTCTGTCCCCTTAACTACTTATGGAGAATTCAACTGAGCAGACTAGGAGCAACTTACCATCTGTGTGTGGGGCAAAGGGAATCGAAGGGCACACTACAGAGCAACTAGTTCTGTATATAGCGTGCACAACTAACTGGTGTAACGTCTGTGTCAGCACAGACCTGCTCCTGTACTGTTTATAATAAATATCCACAGCTGCTTTTTGGGATTGTCTGGTAACCTGGAATCAAACTGGAATCCTAGTATGCTGAAATTAAGTTCAAAATTAGGCTTGTTTGATTGTGGACCCCAGGTGACCTAAATCATTCCAAGGCCATCTTGAGATACAATATTAATGCCTAACAGGAGATAAGAGCTCTTTTCCTTATAAAAGGCTGCAGACATGTTAAACAGAGAGCAAAGTCATGAAAAGGAACCAGTGGCTTATGAAAATCTACAGGGATTTATACAGGGATTTGATTCTGCCTCTGTGGGGAAAAGACAGGAAAATGAGGGCTTGTTACAGGAAATGGTTATTTGGATCTGGGAGCACTGGCATCCCAGCATCTGTCTCGCCTTGCCTCGCCCTGTCACACTGCCCTGCCACCTTCTTTTGCTTGGTAACTGTAAGTACCTCCCACCCCCAGTCTTATATGCAGTCCCTGGGTTTCTCACCTCAGGTGCATGACTTTGCACTTTTGGCATTGAAACCCAGCTGCCACTCACTAGGCCACTCCGTTTCTCCAGAACCCTTTGCATTCTCTCCACCCCTCTTGAAAGTGCCTCTTCCTTTCCCCCCTAATCCTCCACCCCTCAATCTTCCAACTGTGTCCTCTGGTGATTCCAGCCTCCTTCAGTGAAAGATCCTATCTGACTTACCTGGGAGTGGCCGAGATAGAATCTTCGAGAGGTGGAATCCAGAGTAGAATGGAAGAATGAGTGGATCAGAAGGAAGGAAGGAAGGAGGAGGTGCTTCACCGAGAGAGAGTGGTGGAACCGTGGAATGCACAGCCCGGAAGCTGGTACAGACAGCTATGGTGGAGGGATTCAAGAGAAGGTGGGACAGGTATAGGTAAGCGGTGAAGCAGGCTGGTTTGCCTTGGGGGCAGGACTGGTTGAGGGAGACAGATAGAGGGCTACGGTGCCCAGTTAGAGTGCTGAAGCACGCACAGACTTGATAGATCAATAGGCCTACTCTGCTGGCGCCTAGTATATTATGTTAGTATGTCCACCCCTTGCAGATTTTTGTCATCTGCAAAGAGACACACCTCCCTCCAGTTCCTCAGCAATGTCACTTACAAAGACATTGAAGAGCAGGACCCAGTACCAATCCCTGTGGTACTCAATTGGTCACTCTTCTGTCCTCTGAGTGACTGCTGTTTACCACCACCCTTTGCCTCCTATTTCTCAACCAGTTTAATACCCAATTTACCACTTTCTCCCAAACTACCAGGCTGCTAAGTTTCATTATCAGCCTTCTGTGTGGTACATTATCAGAGGCCTTAATGAAGTCCAGATAGGCCACATGTACTGCCCTCCTGATCCACTTTCCTAGTTACCCAGTCAAAGAAATCTATGAGATTTGTTTGCATGACATCCGCCCTGTGAAACTGTACTTGGTGATTCTGCAGCCCATATGTCTCCAGGTACTCCATCAGTCTCTTCTTCAGCAGGACTCTAGTAACTTCCCAGCACTGATATGAGACTGACTGGTTTGTAATTGCTTGCCTCTTCCTGCTGCCACTCTTGTGCAGAGGGACCACGCTGGCCTCCTCTATTACTCTGGAACCACCCCGCTCCAGTGAGGTGCTAAATAGCATTGCCAGAGGGGTGGCTAGCACTGTGCTCAGCTCCTAAGTACCCTTGGTGGATCCCATCCAGCCCAGTTGCCTTGTTTTTCTTTAGTGCTTCCAAACCACAGCGGACTCTCTGTTCTGTTAATGGATTGGTGTCTACCCTGCCTGTGCCTGTTAATTCGATCGCATCATCTTCCACCACTGTGAATACCAAGCAGAAGTATTTATATAAAATTTGAGCTTTTTCTTCTGGTTTCTGATCTTCACTATATTACCCCTTGTCTTCCTCTTCTTGCTCACTTGCCTAAAGAGTCTTATCTCCATGTTTTACCTCTTGGGTGATCTTTTCTTCAGTTTGAGCCTTTGCCATCCCTATCTTCCTTCCTGCCTCACTTTTTCTCTAGATATACCTCCTTGTCTGCCTCCATTTGGGTCTCCTTGTACTTTCTGAAAGCTGCTCCTTTACTGCCTTAGCCACCTCTTTTGAGAGCTACAGTGGCCTCTTCCTTCTCTTACCCTTATTATTTTTAAACAGCTTGCCGTTACCTCAGTTATTCCCTTCTTTATTCTGTTCCATTGTGCCTTCACCTCTCCCCCATCTATGCCCCCTTCAAGGTACTTCCTAAGGCAGTCTCCCATTTCTCTTAAATCTGCTCTCCTGAAGTCCAGGACCATCATCGTAGTGTGTTTTTATTCCCCTGCCCAATCCATATGCTAAACCACACCGCATAATGATTGCCTGAACCCAGGGGCTACCCACTGTGACATCTGGTATGTTGTCCCTGTTTGTAAGTACCATATCCAGCACTTCCCAGTCTCTAGTGGAATCTGTAACCATCTGCCTGAGAAATGCGCTTGCAGGGGAGTATAGGATTACCATGTTCCTAGCTGTTGCTGTAGCCAGGATGTTCCAGTCCATATCTGGCAGATTAGTCACCCCTGATTTCTACTTCCCATTGCTTGCCATTTTGCTTATGGTCTTCCCCAAAACTCTGTCCAGTTCTCCCCTGTGTTGGTGGCCTGTGCACCACCCTCACATGCATAAAGGCCCTGGATCCCATTTCTAATCCAACCCAAGAACTTCCAGACCCTCCTTTTCCCCACTGTGTCCTTGTATTTCTGTGGCTTTTATACCTTCCCTTACATATCAAACAAGCCACCTCCTTTCCTCCTGATCTGTACTTATGAAACATGTTGTAACCCAGTATGGCCATGTCTCAGCTGTGGTTATCCGATGCAACATGATTCTATTATGGACACCAAATTCAGGTCCGTCTCCTCAGTGGTGGCCTCATGATCAGGAATTTTTGTTATTAGGCTCCTTCGCTGGCACACATGGCTCTCCACCCTTTGCTATTCCTGCCCCTCCTTTGCTGTCCCTTCCCGAGTCCATCCTTCACCTTACCACCTACCCTTTTCACTAACTGTCCTCCTTTTCATCCTCCCTTAGCCCATGCTCCTAGTATTTTCCCAGCCTCAGTCCCACTTCTCAACTCTCCTGTCCCTTCCACCTTTGCCCATACTCCCACTACCCCTTTCAAACAACATGAAGTCTTGCTATATTATGACATATGCAGTGAGTCCCAACCTCGAACTGCTTCGAGGTGAAAGAGTTAACTTTCCATGCCAGGCATGGAACGCTGAGCTCGTCGGTTGAAAACTCTGTCTGTTGTTCTTCAAACTCAAACTGTCAGATTCTTTACTCCGCCTCACTGAACAGTCGCTCCGGAGATTTCTCATTCTGCTCGGTTCATTTTGTCGGTTAAAGTATTATTTTCGTTTTTGACGAATTTAAACCGCAACTGCTCGGTTCAAGCTTTGTCTGTGGTATTGTGAGTACTAGATAGGTTTTACATTTATTTCTTCTGTGTGGAACTTGAACGGTTTTATCGGTTCGGTTTGAACCGATCAGGTTGTTTAAAATATATTAATCTGTCCTTTAGAGTGTGGTTACGGTTCTTATCGGTTCTAAAAAAACGGATTTTATTCGTTTTTCCACGACCGATGACACGGTTGGGAACCAATAAGAGGGTCTTGCTTGAGCGGATTGCCATAAGCGGCAAGTTTGGTTAGGACTGGCACTATGTCTGAGAAACCCCAAAAGAAAAACCGGCCCACTGGGTTTCAACACTGCAGTGTCTGTGGGGAAGGCTTTTGCTAAGGCTGACCCCACACCACCTGTGTTTATTGTCTGGGGTTTGACCACCTCAATGCAGACTGCCAGATTTGCAAAAATTTTCCTGCATCTACCCTGGAAAGAGAGTTGGTAGGCTCAGGGAAAGGGAGGCCAAAA
Source organism: Neoceratodus forsteri (assembly GCA_016271365.2). Classification (NCBI taxonomy): domain Eukaryota; kingdom Metazoa; phylum Chordata; order Ceratodontiformes; family Ceratodontidae; genus Neoceratodus; species Neoceratodus forsteri. The sequence goes on from CM057459.1 coordinate 343,518,316, forward strand.
AGTCCGCTGACCGATGCAGCCTGGTTCGGTTTCAACCGGAACGGAGCGAGTGCCCTCTGACCAGGCGCAGACTTCGGCAAAGGAGAGCCGATTCTGAGGAGTCGGTTCCAGCAAAAGGACTAGGAAATCAGCTGGTGTGGAGCCAAAACTTCCTCTCCAACCGCTGAAGAAATAGCCAAAGCGATTAAAATTGTCCAGTCGCTTTCCAGTTCCAACCGAACCGGCACCATCAGGTAAGTGTACGGTTCGAGCCGGTTCCACCGGTTCAAGAGTATGATTTAGAGCAATTTTATGAACCGAGGAGGGGAAGAGAGTATGAGGAGAGTGAATGTGGATTTGAAAGTCTGGATGTGCCCATTGAACGGACATCTCCCCAGACAGACCTTCAGGAGTGTCTCCTCCTAGGCTTTCTGAGTCCCCTCTCATTTTATGTTTTATAAAAATGGCTGAAACCCTCCAGCTCCCTATGGAGGAAGCTGTGGATGATCAAGAGGAGCCTGACTATGTGGAAATGATGGATATCCCAGAGTCTAGGAGGCTGTCTATTCCTTTGCATAAATCTTTTGGGAAACAGACAGTAAAATTCTAAAACCTCCTGTGGATAAGAGAATGGACAAGAGGTACACATTGTCAGGCTCTGATACGGAGTTCCTTACACAACAATGCAGCCATGTTGGGGTAGTGCAGGCTGCAGCCTATGACAAGGCAAATACTCCCTTGGCTTCACACCTCCCTGACAAGGACTCCAGGAGGATTGATGCCATGGCAAAAAACAGTACATGGCAGCATCCTTGGGACCCAGACAGGCAAATTATATGGCTTATGTTGCTAGATACCAGAAATCCAGATGGGTTACTGTTATGGCTCTAGCAAAACAGGTTCCTGGCCAGCTTGCCAGGAGCTGGAGCAGGTGGCTGCTGATGGTTTGAGGCATCTAAGGTGCAATTCCATGCTGCAGTGGACTCTAATGATGTGTCAAGAGTCATGGCTACATTTGTGGCACTTGCAGAATGGCTTGGCTCAGATGTACTAGCCTGTTACAGGATACCCAGACTAAGGCCATGGATTTTCCTGTTGTGGGTAATTCTCTGTTTGGGGAGCAGACAGAGAATTACATGAAGAAAATGGATGAGTATAGGACCACCTATAGGAGTGCACAGGCCAAGGAAAGGCAGGCCACTCCTCAAAGGCAGCCTTCCAGGGCAGGGTAGGCCTTTCATAGGCCTTTTACCAAGCCCAGGCCTCCTCTTCAGCTTACGCCCAGAGGGGTTCTTTAGAGGAGAGGCAGACGCAAGTGCAGGCCTGCTTCCACCCCTCAGCCTAAAGTCCTGCCAAGCACACACCCTGATGGGGTGCCAGGGCTGATTCTCAACTACCTGTAGGGGGCAGGCTGGCTTACTTTGTCCAGGACTGGAAGTCTCTAACATCAGACAAGTGGGTCCTGGAAGTAGTAAAGGACTGGTTCTCAGCTTCAAAAATTTCCAAAGATGAGAACCAGATCCTTTCCACCTGCAAATCCATCAGAGGCACTTGCCCTAGAGGCAGAAGTCTCTACCTCCTGGCTCTCAGAGCCGTGGAAAGGTTCCACCCCTACACCAGGGCAAAGGATTGTATTCCAGGTCGCCCCTTACCCCAAAAGTCAGGAGAATGGTGGCCCATCCTGGATCTCAGATACTTAAACAAGCACCTTTTAAAACCAAAATTCAAAATGGTGACTCTGGGAATTATTCTACCTCTCTGAGGCCAGGGGACTGGCTAGCATCCCTGGACCTCAAGGATGCCTACTTCCATATTTTCATCAGAAGCTCCCATCAAAAGTACCTCGGGTTGAGCTGCCCTCAGGCCATTACCAGTTCAGAGCAATGCCTTTGGCCTCACCTCTGCTCCAAGGGTATTCACAAAATGCCTGGCAGTAGCAGTTGCTACCTAAAAGGCAAAAATGCCATCGCTCTTACCTGGACGACTGGCTCATAGTAGGCCAGTCTCCAGACCAAGTCAAGTTACATCTTCAGATAACTCAGCAACTGCTTACCTCTCTAGGTTTCCTTCTGAATCTTCCAAAGTCAGTTCTAGAGCCTGTCCAGCTTCTCACCTTCATAGGCGCAGAACTGAACACAGAGGAAGCCAGAGCCTTCCTTCCTTTGGACAGGGCAAGGACCCTGGTCTCTCTGGCCTCTCATTCACCCTGCAGGTCTCTCAACCAGCAAGGCATTTTCTGCAGCTCCTGGAACACATGGCTGCTTCTACAGCAGTAGTGCAAGGAGCAAGATTTCAGATGAGGGACATCCAGTTCCATTTGAGAGCCTTTTGGTCTCAAAGAAAGGACCCTCTAACCAAGTTGATCCCAGTAACTCGAACCCTGTCCAAACCCTACAGTGGAGACAGGATCATAGCAACCTGACAAGGGTTCCCTTTGTCACTCAGTCTTACTCTTTAATCTCACTACAGATGCATCCTCTTGGGTGGGGAGCTCATGGGCGATCTCACTCACCCAGGGACTGTGGTCCCCTCAGGAATCTCTGCTCCACATCAACCTGTTGGAGCTCAGATCAGTTTTTCTAGCACTTCAAGCTTTTCCAAATCTGTTCAGAACAAAGTTGTACAGGTCAGAACAGACAACACCACTACAATGTGGTACATCAACAAGCAAGGAGGCACTCGGTCTACGGCCTTGTGCAAGAGCAATGGAGTTGTGGTCTCTGGCTTACTCCCTGAACACCTCCCTTACGGCAGTTCACCTCCCAGGCAAGGACAATGTCCTGGCAGATGTTCTCGCAGGATTTCCTGGGCTACCACGAATGGTCACTAGATCCCTGGTCCTGGGGTAATATTTGCCAGATGGGGCACCCTGCAGATAGATCTTTTGCAGCCCAGACAATCACCAACTTCCCTTTTGCTGCACACCCCAGTGTTGGGCTCAGTCCCTCTGGATGCCTTAGTTCTCAATTGGGAAGGGAGTTTCTTTATGCCTTCCCCTTCCTCTCCTGTTCAAAGTGTTAGTCAAAATCAGATCTCAATCCTGCAAAGTGATTCTGATTGCTCCAGATTGGGCCAGACAACCCTGGTACCTCTCCTACTGTCCTTAGCAGTCCATCTTCCCTGTGTCTTCCCAGGAATCACAATCTGTTAACCTGTGCTCAGGGAAGGGTTTGGTACCAACCTCAACTCTCTCAATCTCAAGGCCTGGCTCTTGAAGAGTTAGAGTTTGCTGATCTACACCTCTCCCAAGGTGTAATGGATATATTGAGGCTTCTAGGAAGCCTTCCACCAGGGCTACTTATAATTCCAAATGGAAGAGGTTTTCCATATGGTGCTCTGGGAAGCATATTTCCCAGAATCTGCTGATTTACCCACAGTCCTGGATTATATGGTCCATTTAAACACTTTGGGGCTGAGACCCGCTACCCTCAAGGTGCATTTGGCAGCTGTGTCTACTTTTATTTCAGCAGGTAAGCCCTCTTCTCTTTCAGCTCATCCTGTATTCTCTAAGTTTTTAAGGATTGCTTCACACCAGCCCTCCATTCAGGGACCCTTCCCTGCTTGGGATCTTAATGTTTGCATTGCTCAGTTTATGCAACCTCCCTTTGAGCCCTTGTCTTCAGCAGAGCTTAAGTATTTGACTTGGAAGACTGTGTTTCTGGTAGCCATCACTTCTGCCAGACGCATAAGTGAATTACAAGCCTTGTAAGTGGAGCCTGATTTTATCTCCTTCATAGAGATAAGGTGGTCCTCAGGACTAACAGGAAGTTCTTGCCTAAGGTGGTGTCAGATTTCCACCTTAATCAATCTATTTCTCTTCCAGTGTACTTCACTGACCATTCCTCCTCTGGCGAGATGAGGCTGCACAGCTTAGATGTGAAGAGAGCCTTAGTTACTACATTGACGTAGCCAAGGGTCACAGGTTTGACTCCTCCAACTGTTCCTCACTTATGGTGAGGTTGGTAAAGGAAACCTGCCACTAAAAGATCCATTGCCAGGTGGATTGTCTCTTGTATCCAATTCTGTATGAAAAGCTGGGTAAGGTTCCTCCCTCAGGCCTGAGGGCTCACTCTACCAGAGGTACAGCTGCTTCCCTGGCTGCTGCCAGGGACATCCCCATTCTAGAGATTTGTCAAGCAGCTACCTGGAAAACAGTTCACACTTTGCAAGCATTACTCTCTGAGATCCAGGCTAGGGTGATATGGGTTCTTAACTATTAGCTTCTGAGCCTATTTCTAAGTAGGTTCTGTCCCTCCTCCATGGAGGCACTGCTGTGTAGTCTAGACATAAGATCATAATATAGCAAGACTTCATGTTGTTTGAAGAAAAAACTACTCACCTTAGTAATGTTGTTTCTTCTAATGAGTCTTGCTATATTATGACCTCCCCCTGCCCCTCTCAGAACCTCTGTTTTTGGATGGGTGGGCAGTGCAGTGTTGGCACTTAGTAGATGCTCACCTTGTTATTTTCACCCTCCTTTTTGGGGTGACTTGGTGGTGTGTTTTTTTCATTTTGGGTCTCCTGACTTGAGTCTTTGTTTTGGGACCAAAAATGTGTTCTTATGTTTAGTAGCCAGTTGGCTAGTGTAGGTTTACAGCTTCCACAGGACCTTAGTGAGTTTGGCTCGTAAAGATCTGACAGTTTGAGTTTGAAGAACAACAGACAGAGTTTTCAACCGAGCTCGAGCTCAGCTGCCCATGCCTGGCATGGAAAGTTAACTCTTTCACCTCCGAGCAGTTCAAGGTTGGGACTCACTGCATATGTCATAATATAGCAAGACTCCATTAGAAGAAACAACATTACTAAGGTGAGTAATTTTTTCTTATTTCCTTGGCTTTTCTTCACTGTTGATCCATTATCGGGGCATTCACTGCCTCCCTCTTTACTTCTGGCTCCCACCTCGACCTAGTTTAAATGGCCATTAAAGTAACATTCAAACTTTCCACCCAGTACCGCATTCTCTTCCTGGGTGGATGAAGGCCATCTCATTTGTTCGGCCTTTAATCCTCCAGGTAGGACCCCAGTCCCCAGTGAATCCAGACCTCTCCTTAAGCACCATGCCTTCAACCAGTTGTTGAAGACCATCACGCAGTGTCTCTGCACCACCTGAGTGAAGGTAACTGTGTGCTACCTGTTTCAGACTCCTTCTCAGCTCCCTAAAGTTATCCTGCACCACCCCAGCAACTTCCCCACCAGGTCCTTTGTCCCCAGATGGATCGTGATATCTAGCTCCTTCTCCTGCCCCACTACCCTAGTTATCCTAAGATCCGCCCCTATCCCTCCATGCATAGATGCCAGCTAGGCACCTCACCACCCTCCTTCCTTCCTTCCCATGGTGTTCCCAAAATTACCCCTGATGATTGGATGATGGATGGACAGATGGAATGATGGATGGTTGAAAAGCTGGATGAAGCTCTGGAGAGGGAGATGAAGAATGTTGCAAGATTAGGAGAAATAATGTTAGTGAGTCACTTCACCTTCCAGACATAGACCAAGCAAGAGTGGCAGCTAGGAGTCAAAAAGGGCAAAGATTTGGGGATGTTACTCGACTTCTTCCTCACACATTGGGTGAGTGAGGCTACAAAGGGGAGCAGTATTAGACCTGGAATCAATACACTATTAGGGGCATTACAGTGTAGGCCTGAGTTAGCCAGAGTGACCATTGCACAGTGAAATTCAGCATAAAGCTGGGGCTGCAACAGGTGGTCACATTAAACACAGAGCTGGACTTCAAAAAGTGAGTTTCAGGAAAATAAGGAGAAAAATGCAAAAGACTCATGGATTTCCACAAGATAAAGGGGTGATGGGAAATGGCCACAATAAAGGAGACTACTACAGATGCTGTCTAAAACTACACCAAGACAATTAGTCTAAAAAATATAGGAAACCCATATGGTTAGAAAGGCAGTAAGGCCAAGTATTAAGGACAAAAAGGGAGTATTTGGGATTCACAAGAAGGAACAGAGTGAGGCAAATAGAGAGAGGTGAGTAAAAAGCTCATCAGAGAAGCAAAGACAGCATTGAGGCTAGCTGAATGGGTCAGTGAGAATGACAAATCCTTCTTTAGATACATTAGTGAAAGGGAAAAGACATGGGATAACATAGAAAGGATAAGAGAAGATGGGGAGTACAGGGAACAGTATGAAGAAAGCAGGTATACTGAATAAATACTCCCGCCCTTGTTCATGGCCTAGGAAACAGGTTCACTCTTTGACAGCAGTGGAAAATTCAAGGTGGGTGTCACAGATGCACTCCACAGGTCAGCCCTCTGCTCCCACAGTGCCAACCTCAGCGCAATAATGTGTACAGGTAACAGACAGGGTAACCCTCCTGTCTGCTTTGGGTCCAAATCACCTGTTAGCCTCAAGTTCTGGGGGATTCAAACTGTGAACCTTATGCTAGCATACCCAGTGTACAGGCTCAGATATGTACCATCTTTGAGGATTGATGTGCAGTCCTTTGCCAGGGGCACTTAGCCAGGTCTCCAAAATGAACCCTTAAAACTCTATAAGAGAGACCATAGGTAGATCTTAATGTTTTCCAAGCTTAGTAATACCATTAAGCCTTTTAACAGCTGTCAGCTTTAAACAGAGGTTTCAGCAATCACATGCAAAAAGGACTGGGAAGACACAGGCAGTATTTCAAGAAAATGGTTATTTACTAAAAATTGTAAAATAAGTACAATAAAATACAGAACAAATAGCATGAGCTCACAGTAACAAAATGGGAAAATGACAGAACAAAACTCCCACCACAATACTTTTAGATCTTTGCTATCTAATGTATTACCTTTTGTAAGTGCTTTTAAGTTAGCTCAAACTTTGTTCTTCAGAGCCCCAACATGTCATCACCTATTTCCCAGATACTGGATCATTTTCAGGGGTATCCCCCAAGTGAGGTCAGTTAGACCTCCTTAGTGTTAATTCACATCATTTCTACCAGGAGGTATTTTAATAAATGTGAACATCAGCAAAATTCATTTCCTACATATGACAGTCTTTAATCAAACACTCTTTGAACTGATTGTGGTTCCTGTTCCCAAGGCAGATCAAAGGTTTTATAGCTTTAACACAATGTTGTTATCAATAGGTTCCTCTCGAAATCATAAAAGTTTATGAGGCTTATCCTCTGGCAGATGACCACAGTCTTAATTAAGAACAAAACAGGAAACTCTAGGTTTTCCCTTCACTAGTCAGTTTCACATCCTCTGGTCAGTTTACATATCCTGTGGCTTCTGCAACCTGTGTGAGGGGGTGGGGGCACCATGGAAGCATAGGCCGACTTATGTGAGACAATCACATACTATATTTTTATATTACAAATATCATACATAATAATATTAGAGGGTTTTTCCCATGACACCTCCTCCTTAGACTGAATTTTGGGGGCTCTGTTCCTACATGGGATGAGTTCCACAAATTCAGTTTACACCTCTCAAAACAATGGGACAAACCATCTGCATTTTGCGTCGCTGCACCAGCCTCTATGTGAGATCGTCATGTCATATCCTTGCAAGGCAAGACTCCATCTTAATAGTCTACCATTCTTTTTTCCATTTGTGCCAGCCAAACCAGGGGTTGTGGTCAGTTTGTACCTCAAAATGCTGCCCGTATAAGTATGGCTCTAACTTCTTTAGGGCCCACACCATGGCAAGACACTCTTTTTCCACAGTAGAATATGCCTGCTTCCTGGGAAGTAACTTTTTACTTTGGTACACAGTGGGTGATCCTTCCTTGGTTGGATGTCTGGCTCAGTACTGCCCCAATACCCATGTCTGAGGCATCAGTCTGGACTATAAAGGGTCTACTATAGTAAGGAATTATCAACACAGGAGCACTGCACAGTGCCTCCTTCAGTCTGGTAAAGGCTTTTCACAGGCTAGTTCCCAGGTAATTTTCTTAGGCATCCTTTTCTTTACCAGGTCAGATAGGAGAGCAGCCAGGGCATTGTAGTTGGGTACAAATTTCCTATAATACCCTGCTTTCCCCAGAAAACTCCTCACCTGCTTCTGCATTTCTGGTCTGGGCCATGCCTTGATTGCCTCTATTTTTACTTGGTTAGAAGGAGCTGTCCCGGCCTACAACATGTCCGAGGTATGCCACTTCAGCCATGGCCACCTGGCACTTCTCAGCTTTGACAGTGAACCTGGCCTCTGTATACTGCCCAGGCTTCTAAGGTGGGACAGGTGTTCCTCCCAGCTGGCAGTAAAGATGGCAGTGTCATCCAGGTCGCCACGCCGCATTCCCCAGCACCATTTAACACCTGGTTCGCCAACCTCTGAACGTGGGTCAAGCATTCTTCATTCGAAGGCATTACTTTAAATTCAAATAACCCTATCGGAGTGATGAAGGCCAACTCTCCCTAGCTCTGGCAGTTAAATCTACCTGCCAATACCCCTTTGTCAGGTCAATCGCTGTAGGTAGGTTGCCCTCCCAACTTGTCCAGGAGTTCTTCTGTCCAGGGCATCAGGTGGGCGTCTGACTTCATGACTGCATTCAGTCCACGATAGTCCACACAAAAACAAGTAGAGCCATCTGGCTTGGGCACAAGGACTACGGGTGAGGCCCATGGGCTGTGGGATCTCTGGATTGCCCCTAAATCCAGCAATTCCTCCACCTCCCTCCTAATGTCCTTTGGACAGCCTCTGACACCGATCTGCTGTCCGCTGTATGGATGTCTGTGTCCCTGTCTCCACATCATGCCGCTAAGGGGTTAGTCCAGGCTTGGCGCCAAACAGTGGGGCAAAGTCTGCTAAACCTCCTTACTTCCTGGATCCAGTCTGCGCCAGCTGGGATGACAATTTACCTACCTCCACAGAAGACTCCGCTTGCTTTCTTCCAACAAGTCCAGAATGGGGTCTCCTTCGCCTGTCACCTCCCAGAACTACATACATACAAACACCATGTCAGCCCTATTGGCATATGGCTTCATCATGTTGACATGGTACATTCTTTCTGTCTGTCTTCTGTTAGGTAACTCTATGATATAGTTTACATCACTTACCTTTCTGACTACTTTTACGGTCCTGCCCACTCAGCCTGCAGCTTGTCCTTCTGGATCGGGATGAGGACCATGACGCCCTGACTCACCATGTACAAGCGAGCTCTGGCTCTGTGGTCGTACACACACTCTTTGTTTTTGTTGGGCACCTGCCAGGTTGCTCTGGGCTGTCCCCATAAGCTCCTTCAGCCTTTTCCTGAACTTAGGGCATAATCCACTATGGGAGTTCCCTGGGTGGAATGCTTGCCTTCCCAGTCCTCCAGGATCAAGTCTAGGGGCCCACGTGCCGGGCGCCTGTATGAGAGCTCGAAGGGGAAAACCCTGTCGACTCTGGGACACCTCCTCTGTATGCGAACAGCAGGTGGGGAAGGTTTTCTCCCAGTCCTCCCATGCTGTTCAGCAAATGCTTGAGCATTGACTTCAGGGTACCATTAAATCTTTCCACAAGCCCATTGGGTTGTGGGGATGAGGTGTCGTGTGTCTCTGCTCCACCACACTTCTCCCACAAACATTTCATCAGGTCCGACATGAAGGAACCCCATGATCAGTGATAACCTCCTGGAAATCCAACACGGAGAAAATCCAAGTAAGGCATCTCCACTTTCTGTCCTTAGTGAGGATAGGGTGACTGCCTCTGGGTACGGGTGGCATAATCCACCACAGTCAGGATGAATCTCTTCCCAGAGGAGCTGGGGTCTTTAAAGGCCCACAATATCCATTCCACCCTCTGGAATTGCTCCTCCACTATGAGCAATGGAATTGGGGTGGCTTGGATTTTCTTACCTGCCTTCCCTATTTCTTGGCACTGGTGACACGACCTGCAATACTCCTTCACTTGCTGGGTGAAGTTGGGCCAATCGCTGAGTAGTGCATGCGATTCCCAGGTGATCAGATTGGGAATATCGGTGCAGTCTTGAGCAACTGCTCACGGTACCCTGGGGAACGACAAGCTGCCTGCCTATCACCCCTCCCTCTGTCTTAGCATCCAGCGTGTACAGCAGTCCATTGTCCCAATAAACTTATGCTTCCTGTCACCTCCTTGTACTCTGTCAGAGTCTGCCCAAGCCTCAGCTTCTCTAGACTAGGGTCACTTTTCTGAGCAGATGCAAACTCCTTACACATTCCCAAGGCATGGGGCAGTTCCCTTCAGTCTCTAAACTAGGGTCCCTAGCTCTAGCGTCAGGGCACTCAGGATCACTTCCATCCCTAACCCTCTGACAATGGGTCACCCTCCTTCTTGGTAACCCTCCGTAGCTGTTGGGTTAACTGCTGCTGGGAAATTTCTCCCCCTTTCATTAGTCTCCATATCAGAAGACACAGGCTGGGGAACCAGCCTCCCAGTGGCTTTCACAGTGGCTGCTATGGGGTCCAGGGAACTACAATTTTCCTTTGCAGCTTGGCTACAGGTAACTGCACACCATCCCTGTTTGAGATTGTTGCCAAGGATGGCGTCAGTTGCTAAAGTTTTGGCTACAGCCACCTGTTGCACAGTTCCCCCTTTTCACTCCAGTCTAGGAGAACACTAGCAGTGGCAATGTTTTCTCCTCCCCAGTGAACCCTTGTACAGTTACAAATTTATTGGGTATAAGCTGACCAGGCTCTACCAGATTCCCTTTTACCACCAGTCAGCGATGCCCGTGTCCCTTAACCCTTGTGTCTGTACACCATTCACAGTGACTGGGTGCATGTGTTCCCTCATGTTTACGGGCATGCTTTCAGGGACACACAAATAACCCACTTCTTTCCTAGCACCAATTTGTGTATTGCTCGTCCTTTTGGGACACTGTCTGGCAATATGGCAGTTTCTTTGCAAACCCAACATTCTGCTTCTTTCTCAGAAAATGTTTTCTTTGAAACCTGGGGCTAACTGGCTTTGGTGGAGGCAGTGAGTGTTTTAGCTGCACTGAAGGCGTGTTTTCCCTTTCTGCACTGCATGCCCACCCCATTCGCTCTCAGAGCAGGTCTGCTCTTGGCATAGCGATCTGAGGTTTAGCAGCCTCTTGCACTGTTTTGGATCTCGGTCCTCCAGCTAGGTTTTCAGCTCTGCTGGCATGCCCAAAAACTGCTCTAACAATACAGCATTTTCAATTTTATCTACAGAGTTTGCTTCAATTCCTTCCACCAACGTTTTAAAAACTGACGCTGTTTCATGGTTAGCTCCTTGTAGCTTATGTCAGGGCTTCTCCTCAGCTTACAGAATTTGGCTGTGTATGCTTCTGCAGTTAAATCAAACTTTTTAAAAGTGCAGCTTTAAGTTTGCTGTAATCATTACTATCCTCATTGTCCATTTGACCCAATGCATCCCAAGCTTTCCCGGTAGGTAGCGGGATAGCTGGAAGCTTCAGGACCCTCTAAGAATATTTGCTTGAATACAAACTTTTTAAAGGAATTAAAAAGCATCCATATCCTCTCCTCTTTAAAGTCAGCTATCAATTTGGAATTTAATTTGTAACCTAGTCCTGTGTTTCCAATTAAACCCAAGCCACTTACCTGCTTTGGTGCTGGTGTTTGGAGTCGAGCTTCTGCAGTTCATGCTGCCTCTGGTGCTCACACTCTTCATGGTCAGCTCCTCCTGTTCTCGCTCCCTCTTCTCCTCTGCGGTTCGCTGCTCTGCTCTGATTCTCGTCTTTCTGCTCCCTCTTCTCCTCTGTGACTCACTGCTCTCGCCTCTCTTCTCTCTGGAACTCCAGCTCCATCCTCCATAACTCCATCTGCAGCCTAATGGCTTTTGGCTCCAGAATGCTGGTGACCTTCCCCAGCTGCTGTGGCCCATGGCTTGTACTGGCCCTGCTGTCCTCCTCACTGGATCTGGACACTGCACTGGACTCTGGCTCCTCCATGCCCAAGGTTTGGTCCTTTCCAGTCACGGACTGTGACTCAATGCTCTGGGCATCAGCAGTCATCAGAGCGTCTATGAGGGTCTGCTTGTTGGCTTTCTCTTCATACTGGACTCTCTGTCCTGGCACAACTGCCTCAAGTAGTCTGTAGTGTACCCTCTGTAATTGGAAGCCATCTTCTTCCTAACTATGGCTACTCTAACTTTCACTTGGGGAAAAAGTAAAACTGGTAGGAACTTTGACTGTAAGCAAAATGATATAGTTCTGTTTCTTTTAAAACAAATCACTGCCTTATTTTGCAAGTGAGCTGTACAGTATTAAGCTGACACACTGAACTGTTAAAACTTGTGTTACCAATTTTTTAAATCGCATCGCTGCCAACTAAATCTGTCACAAACACACTTTTGCAGGTCAGGCCCTCTGCTCCCACAGTACCAACCTTAGAGCGCAATAGTGTGAACAGGTAACAGACAGGGTAACCCTCCTGTCTGCTTTGGTCTGAATCACCAGTTAGTCTCAAGTTCTGGGGGATTCAAACTGTGAACCTTATGGTAGCACACCCAGTGTACAGGCTCAGATATGTACCCTCTTCGGGATTGAGATACAGTCCTTTGCCAGGGGCACCTAGCCAGGTCCAAATGAACCCTTAAAACTCTATAATTATAGAGACCTTATGTATATTCTTACCTTTTCCAAGCTTAGTAACCCCATCAAGTCTTTTTAACAGCTGTCAGCTTTAAACACAGGTTTCAACAATCACATGCAAAAAGGACTGGGAAGACACAGGTAGTATTTCAAGAAAATGGTTATTTACTAATAATTGTAAAATAAGTACAATAAAACACAGAACAGATAGCATGAGCTCTGATCACAAAGAAAATGGGAAAATTACAGAACAAAACTCCCACCACAATACTTTCAGATCTTTGCTATCTAATGTATTACCTTTTGTAAGTGCTTTTAAGTTAGATCGAACTTTGTTCTTCAGAGCCCCAAGATGATATCACCTATTTCCCAGATACTGCATCATTTTAGGGGCATCTCCTCCCATTCTGTGAGGTCAGTTAGACCCTCCCTTGGTGTTAATTCACATAATTTCTACCAGGAGGTATTTTAATAAATGTGAACATCAGCAAAAGTAATTTCCTACACATGACAGTCTTTAATCAAACATTTGTTTGAACTGGTTGTGGTACCTGTTCCCAAGGCAGATCAAAGGTTTTGCAGCTTTTAACACAGTGTTGTTAGCTAATAGGTTCCTCTCGAAATCAAAAAGTTTATGAGGCTTTTCTTCTGGCAGATGGCCGGAGTCTTAATTAAGAACAGAACAGGAAAACTCTAGGTTTTCCTTCACTAGTCAATTTCACACATCCTCTGGTCCGTTTACATATCCTATAGCTTCACGCAACCTGTGTTGGGGCGTAGCCATGGAAGCCCAGGCTGACTTATGTGAGACAATCACATACTATATTTTTATATTAGAAATATCTTGCATGATAATAGTAGAGGGTTTTTCCATGACAGTGGAGTGGGGAATACAGGAACAGATTTGAGGTGGGGAGGATAAGATAACAAAAGAATGGGTGCTAAGGGACTGGAAAACTTAAAAAAAACAAATAAAACAATAATCGCTAGGGTCAGAAAGCGTTTAACCCTAGGGTGCTGAAGCAGAGTAAATAGTCCATTTTGGTTGTGTGCACGTGCTTTTTTGTGTACATAATCAAAACAAGAAAAAACTACAAGTGGCAGTGGACAAGCAGATAACATGTACAGAGGGTAAGGGTGGGGAGGTCTCATCCTCCAGGAGAGTCATTAGCGGGGTCACACAGGGGTTGGTACTGGGGAGATGGTCACGAGCCTGGAAGCTAAAGTGTAATGCTGGGAAATGTAGGGTTCACTACCTGGGGCCAAAACCTGATTCATGTATACACCTGGGGGGCACTGCAGGTTTCTGGGGGAGAAGGACCACAGGGTGGTGATAGATGCCAAAATGAATAACTCAGAGCAGTGTAGAAGGGCTGCGGCCCAAGCAAATAAAATGCTGGGGTGCATTGCCGGGGATAACCTCCAAGGAGTCGAAGGGTGCTCCTTCCACTGTACGGTCCTGGTTAGACCACACCTTGAACACTGCGATGCAGTTGCGTCCCTACTTAAAGAGGGACATTGCTCGACTGGAGAGGGTGCAGAGGAGGCGACCAGGATGATGCTGGGGCTAGGGAAAGGCCCTATGAGGAGAGACTAGAGGAGCTCAACCTGTACTCGCTGGAGGAGAGAGGATATGATAGAGGTCTTCAGATATCTCAAAGGAATGAATAGGTAGCCTCAGGGGTGCTTCAGCTGAGGGAGTGAAGTACTCAGGGGATACTCAATGAAGCTGCACAGGGGAGGCTGGGGGAAACAAGGAGATGCTACTTCACTGAGAGGATGGTGGAGCCCTGGAATGCACTGCCCGGAGAGTTGGTGGCTACTACAACTGTGGAGGGATTCAGGAAAGACTCGGATAGGTATAGGGGAAGCGTGCATCCCAGAACTCCGCTGGGAATGGGGACCTTGTAGGGAGGAAGGGGTTAAAAGGTGCCCTGGGAAGGCACTGATCATCGAGCAGACTCAGTAGACCATAGGGCCTAATCTGCTGGCATCTTAGTATGTTAACTAAAGCGCGGTAGACATAGATTTGATTTTAATTCATGTTTACTTGTACTACAGAAGCACAGTACTGTACGTAAAAAGTTAAAATCAATGGATGTACTATAATCACTATGTTTTTACTGAAAATCTGCATAAGTGCAAAAACATTTGAATTTCAGCTCATTTAGGCTGCATGTTGTCCATGATTTTAGTTTGCTGCATGCTCTTGGATGCCAGTCTCGGCTGTCTCTCAGATGCATTAAACCAACTAAAATCAGTGTTTTCCTGGTCTCAGTGTAGCGGCATACCTTTCACACGATGTCCCGTATCTCTCTGTTGCTGGGTGCAGTTTCCTCCTTCACATCATTATCTTCATTGTTAGGAGTTTGACACCGAGAATGGAGGCACAGACCTCTGCGTCTGTCAGTTCACCTGAAGTTGGTTCCTCATTTTCAGTACATAATGTAAATTGGCGAAATTCGGGTGAGAATTCTGGGAAAGGGAAAGTGTTTTGGCTCTAAGGTGATTTGCTCATCTCCGCTTGATCCAAACAAGTTGGCTTTCCTATAGCAATTTTGTATTGCCTCACTAGAAACATCAGGTCGGGACTGGTTTACCAGGTGATTGCATCCAGGAGGGTTATTTTTCAGGCTTTTGAATTGAATTCGCCTGTTCCACTGTCTATGTTCATTAAAATCTTTGAAACGATCCTCTGCCTGTAATGCTGTTTTAGGCTGTAGATAACCCTTTGTCCATTGGCTGTATAATCGATGTGCGGTTTGGGGTAAAACAAAAGGGTGACATAGCACAAACTGATAGGTTTATGTGGCGGACAATTGTCCACAATCATGTGGGCAGCCACCACTCAAATCAAGCCGCATGCTGATCCGAGAGGCTATTAGCCCTTTGAAGCAGTACATACTCATAGTGGAATCCTCTGTCATGGGCTGCAGCAAACCATTGAAAGAGGGCATCTTCAACTCTGCTGTCTTTCCATCCAATTTCTTTTTCTTCTTGTAAGGCACCCACTACTCCAGTCACTCAAGACATCATCCTTCTGCTGTATGAAATGGTCAATGCAAGAGATGTCCACTCCAAACTCTGCAGCGAGATCATTCCTGTTTGTTGAGGCCGATTTTAGATGAGCTTCACTTTCTGTTCCAGGGATAAGACATTCCATGTCAATGTGTCCATGACAGCAGTGCAGCAGGTAGCCAGGGTTTCTCAGAAAGTGAGAACTTGTAAAGAGTTTAAAACAATCACCATTCAGCACCTGCATGCCTCATTACCACGCTATTCTCAGGTACAGAGAACAGCAGTCTTTTACCTTTTACTTTAATTTGCGTTACATGTTAAACAGGGCAGTTTGTTTCCTAATTAAGTGCCCAAATAGCTCAGGATTCACAGAAAAAAAGCACATAAAAAATATGTGGCACACAAGCAGACAAAATATAAGGGAATTGCTTCCTATCCTTCCCTTTATATTTTGTCTGCTTGTGTGCCACAGATTTTTGTTTGTGTGCCTTTTCTTCTGTGACACAAATATAGACAGGCCAGGCAGTGGTGTATTATACCTGTATTTTAGTAAAGTCTCTGACTCCATGCCACATATAGGAGACTGGTTAAGATGGTGGCGATGTGGGGATAGTGGAAGAAATAGCTAGATGGGACAAAAATGGTTTGTGTTAATGAGTCGGTCACTGGCTCAATGTCATCATCATCTTCGATCGAGGGAGGTCGTTGCCTCCTAAGTTACAAAGCAGTTCAAATTTGTCTGCTGTCAAACCTTGTAGTGGGGTTCAGCGGGTTCAGCAGGATCATTAACTTTGGGCAGCCCGTCAGTGTCACAGGTGAAAACATATTACATTTGTTTCTTGCGATACACTGTCCCATGCTGTCTGCATTAACATCACTGCATCAAGGAAATAAATTGTTTTAAACATAGGTTGCAGCAGTGAGATTTTGTTCACTTTTCAGAGCATAAAGGAGCTTTTGACATATTTTACGGAAGCAGTGCCATTTAAAACTCTTTATTCCCTGGTCGAGTGGCTATACAATGCAGATTGTTAGGTTTATGTTAAGAGTTTGCACTGTCCACCAGTCCCCGAGCGATGCTTGCAATGCCAGATCAATCAGGAATGAGACCGCTGTTACCTTGGGCTTGATTTCCTCGGTCAACCTGGCATGCTTCACTGACACCTGGTTGGGGGATGATGCTAGCACAGTTTTAGAGGCCTCCGTTCCCCCGCCCCGGTGATTCGGTGGTGTACTGCCCAGAGTGGAACTGAGGGCAGGGAATGGCCATCTGTTTTAGAAACTAGCTTAGCTTCTATGTGTACCCAGTGGAAGACAAGTTCATTTGACTGTGTAGCCGCACGGGTGGTCTGGGCACAGGCTGCAGGATTCTCCTGATTTACCACCCCGGGACAGTGGGAGAATTCTTACAGGAGATGGTCAACTTAGTCGTTGGCGAGACACTGGCATCCCCCAATGTTTAGTCTTGGGGATTTCAACATCTGAGCCGACTGACGAGTCATCCAGGCTGGGTTCCAACCTCCTCCAGATTGTTTCTCTGGGCCTATTGCAGGAAGTTTCCTCTGTGACACACCAGGCGGTCACATGTTGGATTTGGTCTTCCTCTGGGGCTTGACATCTCTAACCTCAAGACTGATTGGGTCATTTGGTGCGATCACTGCACAGTAGAATTTTCGCTCAGGCCACCTCCCCCAGAGACCCTCCCCTGCTGAGATGGTCAGCCACGCCCGTTGAGGGTTTGACCCCGGAGGGATTACAGGCGGTGGCTGATTTATCTAGTGTGGGCAGTGCATGCATAGGGGTTCGGGCAAAGCAGTTGCCACCTATAATAGGGTGCCAACTGCGGTAGCGCAATTCTGCGCCAATCCGTTTCAGCCGTCTTCTCACTTAAGGTCCCCATGGTTTGATGGGGAGCTCAAGGTGATGAAAATTTTGGGTTGGAGGTTGGAGTGTGCTGGCAGAGGTCCAGCTTGAGGTGGATAAACTGACCTTGCGCACTCATTACCAGGAGTACCGGGGCAATTACCTGGAAGAAGGCAGAGTTCCTGTCAAGGAGATTGCTGTCGGGAAGAATCGACCAATAGTGTTCTTTCGAACTGTAGACAAGCTTTTAAACCTAGCCTGTCTACAGCTGAAACAGACGTTTCTAGCACTTTATGTGAAGAGTTTGCTCGATTCTTCTCGGACAGGGTGTCCACCATCCGGTAGGATATTCCGTAATGGGCCCTATGGAGGCCAACAGTGGTCACGGGGTGTCATCGAAAGCACTCCATCTAGTTGCGGGAGTTTAAGCCTGTGGGCGTCAGAAGTCATTGAGGTTGCATCCAAGTTGAAGCGCACCTGTTGTGAACTGGCCCTCGGTACCAACACATTTCTTAATGGAATGTGTGGATACCTTTCACCTTGATTGTCCGGTGTTCTTTATCTGAGGTTCCCCGATGCTTTGAAGGAGGCATTGGTGCATCCCTCCGAAAAAACATCCTTAGACCCTGATATCAAGGCAAATTACCATCGCATCTCCAATCTCCCATTCTTAGGGAAGATTTTGAGAAGGTTGTAGCACTTCAGCTGGTAAAGCACTCTTGACCTTGGATCTCGGTGAGCCTTCCAGTCTGGTTTTGCGAGGGCATAGTACAGAAACCGCACTTGTTAGAGTGCATAATGATCTCCTCAGGGCTAGCGATAAAGGGAGAGGACAATTAGTATTCTCCTTGATCTCTCTCAGCATTTAATATGGTAGACCATTGTATGTTGGTTGACCACCTGAGGGAATTTTGTGAGCTCACCAGCACAGTCAGCTGCTGGTTTAAGTCTATCTCACAAAAAGTAGGCAACTGGTAGTGATGGGAAATTTCTTCTCCTCCCTAGTCTCCTGTGCTGTGGAGTACCTTAGGGCTCAATCTTGTCCCCAGTGCTGTTTGCCGCTTACATGCTGCCCTAGGCGAGATCATTAGAAATACAGTCTGGATTTCATTGCTATCTTATGACACCCAGCTGTATTTTCCTTTGCACAGGAACATCCAGTGCAGTGGAAGCACTGAACAACTGCCCTGCAGAGATCAATGACTGGATGGCCTCCAGCTGGCTGCAACTGAACCCTGATAAGACGGAGGTACTGGTGGTTGAGTCGAACAGAGGGTGGACTAGGATGGCCTCTGGTGTGGAAACAGGCTTGTTTCTGGAATCCATGCCATTGAAGGGTCGAAACCTTGGCATAATCCTTGACAGTGGTCTGACACTTGAAGCTCAGGTGTTGGCCACTGTCAAACCAGCGTTACCATCTCAGGAATATTGCCAGGGCTAGGCCCTTGTTCTGCCCCTGGACCTCCCCACTTTGGTGCATGCCTTCCCTATCGACTAGGCTGGACTACTGTAATCGCTCTACCTCGGGGTCCTCGCCACGGCTGCAGCTGGTGCAAACGCAGCAGCCAGGTTGTTGGTGGGGCAGTCTAAAGTCTGCCACATAACCATGGTGCTGCGTGAACTGCACTGGCTGCTGGTCAGATGGAGGATCCTCTTTAGGTGAGGTTACTCACCTTAAGACCCTACATGGGTTGGGCCCTAGTTATCTGTCTGACCTCCTGTAACCTGCTGCACCGACCCGCTTCCTCTGATCCTCCTCGAGGGCCTCCTGGCGATTCCCAGGACGAGGTTGAAAACGGCCAGCAGCAGGGCATTTAGCGCCACTGGCCCTGTCCTGTGGAATTCGCTCCCACCAGCTATATGGGCTGTGGAGGTTTTTGAGACCGCCTCAAGGCTCACCTGTTTTGCCAAGCTTTTCCCGATCCTCCAGACTGAGTTGGGTGGATCCTTCCTTTCCTCCCTTTATCCTTTCTTGGTTCTACAGATTTTAATATAGATGTGATCATTTGTAGATTAGAAATGTTATATTTTGTAATGTATGATTAATTTGTTGTTATCTGGCTAGAGTCTCCAGGATTGGGCACCTGATAAATAAAATTTGTCTTGCCAAGTTATGGGGTAAGAAAACAAACTTAATGTTTCTGAGACCAGTGGTATTAGGGTGGCCAGAGAAATTATCTAGAATCAGTGCAATCTTCCTGTTCCTTGACTTTCTATCCCAGTCTGTGAGCCACTCTAAAATGTCACCGGTCGTCCAGGCAGTTCTGTTATTTCTGTGCTGCAGTGGTAAGTTCCTCATACCTCTAAAGCATCTAGGTGGTGTTGACCTCCCAACCACCAAGAGCTCCTTTTGTCTGTCAGCCATATTACAGGTGACCAGCACTTAAATGCATTCCTTAGTGTGCTTTAATCCCAGTGGACTGTCTGACTTCAAAGTGCCATAACCAACACATCAATAAAAAGTCCAGTTTAATCTGTATTAAAACATTATATGCTGCATACCCTCCAAAATTCCAGGCAGCACATCCGTCATAGAAACACAGAAGATAACGGCAAAGGTGGACCTGTGGTCCATTGAGTTCGCCCAAGAGAGGTATCCTGGGACCTATTGTGCACCGTGGTTCTGTCCTCCAGACACCCAGCCAGCTCCTTGCCAGTGCCATGTGTTTGTTCCCAATACTTGTCCCACCTGTGCTTATAGCTTGATACTGACTTTGCAACCACCACTTTGGGAGGTAATCTATTCCAAGGTTCCACCACCCTCTCTAAGAAATAATACTTTCTGATGTCCCTCTTGAACACTCCACCCTTCAATTTCCACTCGTGCCTTCTTGTAGTAGTGACAGTCCTGGTAAAAGCTGCGCTTCTGACACCTTGTTGATGCCTTTAAGGAACCTGAAGGTCTCAATCATATCCCCTCTCCCTCCTAGTCTCTAGCGAGTACAATTTCAGAGCACCAAGCCTCTTTTCATAGGTGATTTCCTGACAGCCATATATCATTTTGTTGCCCTTCTGGACCACTTCCAATCTATCAATGTCCTTTCTTAGGTGAGGCCTCCTGAGAGTATACACACAGTACTCCAGATGGGGCCTCACTAATGACGGTAAAGTGGTAGTATCACCTCCCTGTCCCTGCTGTCTATCCCTGACAGTGCATCCTAACATCCTGCTAGTCCTGCTATAAGCCTTACTGCACTGACTTTGCTGCTTGAGGTCATCCCTAATGATGACTCCCAGAGGAGCTCAGCTGGACTCTGTTTAGCCAGTATTCTTCCTTGGGGTTGGCCCTACCCAGGTGCATCATCTTACACTTCTTAGCATTGAAGTTGAATTGCCATATTTGTGACCACCTTTCCAACTTCTTAAGGTCTTGCTGCAGTTGTCTGACTCCCTTCATACTATCCACTCTTCCACTGAGTTTCGTGTCATCCGCAAACAAGGCAATGTTGCCATTTATGCCCTCGCTGATGTCACTAATGAATACATTACAGAGGACCGCCCCAGGACTGACCCCTGAGGCGCCCCACTAGTGACCTGCCTTTCGTTAGATTTCACCCCATTTACTACCACCCTTTGTTTTCCGTCCCTCAGCCAACTCCATACCCACTTTACTGTGTGTTCTGCCACCCCAAGGTCTTCTAGCTTTTAAGAGGCATCTGTGTGGGACTGTGTCAGATGCCTTACTGAAGTCAAAGTAAAGCAAGTGCACCACGACCCTGTCCAACTCCTTGGTCACTTTGTCAAAGAACGTAATAAGGTTCATTTGACATGACCTACCCTCAACAAACCCATGCTGTTTGTAGTTCTGTAGGTGATTTACTTTGAGGTATTCCACTAGATCTTGCTTGATAAGGGCCTCCATAAGTTTACCCCTACTGATGTGAGGCTGACTGGCCTATACTTACCTGTATCTTCCTGTCTCCACTCTTGTGCAGTGGCACCACGTCAGCCACCCGAACTACCTCTGACTCCAGTGTCATGTTGAATAGGTGCGAGAGAGGTGCTGCCAGTTCTTCTAAGCTCTCTGAATACTCTACGGTGTAAACCATCAGGGGCAGGGGCCTTGTCAGGTCTGATGCCTGAAGGCCTTCCTGACCCTGTCTGTGGTCAGCTCCTGTGCACATTCTCTGAAACACTCTGGTCTTGGCATTGATACGCTGTCTTACAGTGGGCCCAGATTTCCTCGTGAATACCAAGTAAAGTATTCATTTAGGGCCTCAGCTTTTGTCTGCTGTCCTCCAGAGCCTCTTGCCCCACTTTTAACCTTACAGTTCCTCCCTTTTCTTCGCTGATATAGCGAAAAAGGTTTTCTCCCTGATTTGACTCCACAAGCAATTTGCAGCTCTTTTGATGCCTTGGCCTCCTCACTATTTTCCTGGCCTCCTTACTTTTCTGAGTGTAGTCCTCCCGCTCCCTGTCCCCTTTATGTTGCCTGAACCATTTGTATGCATTCCGTTTGGCCCTGATTGCCTCTCCTACTGGATGGGAGAACCACAGTGGTCTTTTAAACCTATTTTCTTTTGCTGTAGTCCTGATGCAGAGTCTTGTTGCCTCTAGAATGGTATTCCTAATAGCCAGGCATCGGTGCTTACAGAATTGACACTTTAACTTCACGTGGATTTGTTTGAATCCAGTTTTGTGTCTCTGTTTCCACTGGGTCAGCCATCTGTTTTATGAGTGCACTTCAGATTACCAAGTGCAGTTGCTGTGCCTTTTCAAGAAGCAGGGACCACTGTTTAATGCCTCCCTCCTCTGGTATTTGAAAATCGCCAAGCAAGACATCATCTACCTCACTGTCCTTGCCTTCCTCTTACATTTTCATTCATCATTTTTGTTAGAATGCCACTCTTCCAATAGCCATACTTTGTTCTGTACAGTGTCACTTAAAGTAGACTTTGGGATAGCAAAATAATAATTATAAAGCTTTATTTATATTGTGCCTTTCTAAAATCAATATAATAAATAAAACCGATACATAATCTGAGCTCCTAAAATCACAATATTAATTAAAATAGATCTGACGTGATAAAATAGATAAACTGAGCGTGTCCATTAAACTGAGTTTTGGTAGCGTTCAGTCAGAAAAAGGATTTCAAGTCTTTCTGGCCAGTGTAATCCCACTCCCTTAGATATGAGTAGATGTGAGCACCAGAACACAAAACAGAATGAAGGAATGAATGAATGAAGACTCTCAGCATCAAATAAGTAAGTAAGTCAATTAACACCTAGTCTATCAGTTAGTGGGTCATTTACAGGCAATCATCTGCAGAGCACATTAGCGGAATACAAGCAGTTCAGGGCTCCGACGGCCGGTATGAGTGGAATTCAAGGTTCAGTGCATTTTAAGTAAATAATATAGGGTTCAGTGGGAAATGGCATTTAGTTTCTGGGTTCTATCTAGTAAAAGTGGCTGTTCGCCTTATCCATGGATGGTGTAAGTGGGTGCATACTGTACCACTTTATCGCTCCCTGGTGAGATCCTGCTTAGAGTATTTTGTCCAGTTCTGGGCTGCACCTCAGAAAGGACATAGGGTGGAGCAGTCCAGAGAGGGTAAGTAAGATGGTGCAGGGGTTGCACCATAAGCACTCTGAGGAGAAGCTAAGATATCTCTGCATGTACACCCTGGAAGAGAGGAGAGCAAGAGGGGACATGATAGAAACCTACAAGTACCTCATATGGGCGTAAGAAGGTACAGGAGGGAGTCTCTTTCAAGTGAGAAACAGCACCAGGACTGGGGGCATGCGATGAAGCTAGAGCGGGCAAGTTTAGGAGGGATGTTAGAAGTACTACTTCACTGAAAGAGTGGTGGATGCTTCAAGGAATTAAATACATTGCAACATAGTATTGTTGTGTCAGAAAATACATGGGGACCATCTGGTCTGTACTTCCTGCCATGCATCCGTAACTGCATTAAATTTGAGTACGGACACACATGACTACAAATGATCCTGACCTTTCCATCATAGTTTTAGAGCAGATCATAGCATCATTATGTTCTTGGTTTGGTTAACCAAAGTGATTCTTCATACCTTTGATAGAGGACCAGGGTTATTTTTGTCACCGCTAACTGAGGCTTTCAATATGATAGATCACAGAATATTAATACAAAAGTTGTCTGGTGTTGGGATAGCAAATTACATGCTAAAATAGTTTTGGGAGTATATAGCGTACATGACAAGGAGTTAAAGACTGAGAACACTAGGAGACCCCAAAATAATAAAAACAGGAGTGCTACAAGGTTTAGTGCTTGGATTAGTGTTTTATTAGCATTTATAAAAGAATTACCAATGATTAAACCAGCTGTAAAGACCATTAAGTATGTGGATGACCGTCTCTTCATGTCAGCAGCCACTCGGAACATATACAATGCATTTTACAACTTATATTTTAATAAACTGCTGAATGGTTTGTGTTCATAGATTGTCACAGAATGCTGAAGCTTTCCTATTTGCTGATGACCTGTCTATCGTTGGTGCGTAGTACATCAAAGATTTACAAAGCTAACTATTTCAGAATGGGGATTTATTTAGATACAAACTTAATATTGCCAGATTATTGTGATATAGTAACAAACAAATTGAATCAAAATTGGGGTTCCTTTGTAAAAATAAAAATGTTCTAACAGCTAAAGCTTGAAGGATCATTTCTAGTCTTAATCCCTACATTAGGTAATGATAATCTTTTGTTTTATAATTATTCTTGTGCACTTCAGCCTAATATCAAATTGCTATATACAGTGCTTGTTGTTTTGCTCTCCTTGCATCACTCGACGGCATCATTGTGGTCTCTTTACACTGAGTTGAACAAACCCTTTACAGATGAGCATGTGCTTATATATTAATATTTTCCTACCAGATACATCATAAAACTTTTCCTGCATTGTTAGTAAATACATTTTACTTGTTTAGAGAGGCATTATTCTACCAGATGTACTTCACATGTTACAGCAAAAATTGACTAAAACTACAACTGGTGAAAGGTTATTTACTTGTTATGGTCCACAGTGGCTAAATGACTTCCCAGAAAATCTTTCTTTTGATTTTTCTATGCAATGTTTTAAAATGGAATAAAAGTAATATGATAGCTGCCTCTGTTTGCATGTTAATACCTTGACTGTAACTATCCTTGCCTGCATAATTTGTGATTAGCTGAATGTGTTTGTATTGTGTTAAATGTCAGGCATGACTGACAAGTAAGCAATAACCCAAGACAGGTGTGCTGTTATTGAGATTAATGCACACTCGTGTGCATTGTGAGGCATGAGGCTACATGTGGTGCTGTTTAGCCAATTGCATTGCTATTGCTTCCTGCCCCATATTATAAGGGGCATTCTTGTCCAGATCACCTCCTGGTTACAAACATTTGATTCCATAAAGTATCCAGAATTGAAATATTGTTATGCCCGTCTTTTTATTTGTTCTTCCAACTTTCCAGCCTTGATATCCTCTGTTCTTGAGCGTCATGCAAAGGTCTTGCAGTATAGTTGTAGCCAAATAATTTTCCAAAGTGGCAACAGGGTGAAATTTGAATCAGAAGACGTCAGAGATAAAGGGAGCCAAAAATATCCGTTGAATATGTGTGTATGTGGGGAGAGTGAAACCCAATCAGTAAAATCAAGAAGCCCCTCAAGGACTAGTTGCACTCCGATGGAAAGTATAGTAGAAAAGTAATTGGTTAGGTTTCTTCACAGGAACTCCAATTCCTACCTTAAAATCAAGCTCTTAACCTAACATTATTGTATATCTGAGTATGAGTCATACAGAAATGACGCATCTTCTTTGAGGCAATCTCTTGCAGCAGGTCATAACATGAGATATAAGCCACAGGCATCATTTCCTCTGGATGACTTCTCAGCATTCGACCCTAGGACCTCACGTAGCGTTACCACATAGTGTCTGTATGGCACATATAAAAGGAGAGGTCCCAGCTGCTCCTCAGTTCTTTTCAGCCAGGACCTGCATGCAACAAGTCTCCTTCAGAGCTCTGCTTACCAGTTGTCGAAGAGTTCTACTGACTAAATGTTCATTCTGAACAGGTTCATCTACTGATGTCTTTGGATCCCTTATTCGAAAGTGTACCTGTGGTCACAGAATCGCTACAGAGGACCTCCACAATGTCTGTGTTCAGTGCCTTGGTCCTGAGCGTGACAACTGGGATTGTATCCTCTGTAAGAGGTTCAACAAGGCCACCAAATGTTGAAGGCTTCAACAGCTTCATGAGTTCCTCAAGGGCAAAGGTTGCCCTTCTGGAGCAGCAAATGCTCCAAGCCTAGGAGTCTTTGACATCCTCCTTGGAGTCTCACCGCTCTGCAGGTGAGCCCTCCTCGTCAATGGGACAGGATCCTGATAAGAACCATGACAGCAAACGAAGCACGCTTTCTACACGCTCGCCGTCGGCGAGTGCCCCAATCACTACCAGAAAGGTAAGCATTGAGAAGATGCCCACTGTTACACTGCCTTCTGCTCCAATGATTGTTGGCTCCTCTCTTCCCTCGTTGATGGCTCCTCTGACAGCGGTGGGTTATGCAGGGTAAATTGCAGCTTCCATCACTGCCTCCCCCGCCATGGTTTCTAACCATCGTCTATCGACAATGGCTTCTGGTCCGTCGACGCATCCTCTCCTGCTCACTTGGTTCCACTGCCTTCTTCTATAACGTTAGTGTTTCCTATTTACTCAGTCCATGCTACCCCAGCTACTTCCACTGGGCAGATGGCCATGATTGATATCCAGGCTCTAGTAAATACTATCCTGGACCTTACACAGACCCTCACCCCCTACTGAAGAGTCAGCTCGGTCTCTGCTCCCTCTTGGCCTTCTTTGGCCCAGAGGATGGCCAGCTCTTCCCCAGTCTCCCGGTTTTCACCCTCAGGATTTAGACATGGATGACCATTTACTACAGAACTGGATTTGGCTGACCTGGAGGATGAGGATGATATGGACCAGGGGACTCCTCAGTCCTCCTCTGCTGCCGCGTCAGTTTAGGGTGATCCTACCCTGAATTCCCATGTTCTCAGCCAGATGATCCACGTTTTTGGACATTATGATACACTTCCAGAAAACGTTTGGATTCAGAGCATGGAACAGGATGCTTCAAGAAAGAAGTTGGCACAATATTTTAGGTATCACTGGAATGCCCACTGTAGTTTGCCCTTTGGAGACGCCTTTGAAGAGGCTATTTGGGTTGCTTGGAAGCAACCTTTCAGAATTTCCTCAATCCTTGTAAGGCTGATAGGAATTATCAGGCCCTGGTGGACTACCCCTACTTCATGTCTCCACCTCAGGCGGACTTCTTGGTGATCAGTGCCACTCATGATAGGTCCTCTAGACCTCAGCACATGTTCTCAACCCCTGATAAGGTATCCAAGAAATTGGATGTTACGAGGAAAAGGGTTTATGCCTCAGCTACCATGTCTCTCCATATACTTAATTACATGGGACACCTCCTGAAATATCAGGAGAAATCCTAAAAGCTTCCCAGGTGCTGACCGGTGGTGCAGAGGGTTAAGGTGCTGGATGCCTTACCTTGCGCTAGGCGTGACCGGGTTCAGGAACAACCTCAGGTCGTCAGGGTGCCGGTGTGGGAGGGGTGGCATGGAGCAGGATTGAGCATGCCGGTGGGCAGCCTCCTGTCCTGAGGGTGGTGAGTCGGTTAGCGCCCCCGGTAGTTCTGCTCCCATTGGGTGGAGGTCCAGTGGGTGGCGCAGGTGTAGAGGGGCTGGCAAAGTATTGGGAAGTAGCTGGGACTGAGCTGGTGCCATGGGGTGCGAAGCATTCCTCCCTGCCTTCATTATGACTGTGTGCCTGGGGCCTCGGGGAGGGGCCAGGGGAAAATGGTAAAAATACAGATGTGTCCCCATCATCAGTTGGCAGGAGGAGGTGATGGGAACCAAACAGCTTAATTGAAAAAAAAAAAAAAGACCTCCCAGGCAACTGTCCAGTCCCTCCTCGGGTTCTTCCCAGGAGGGTCTGACTGCCAAGATGTCTTGCGACAGTCATTTGCCGCCACCTGCTCAGGGCCACCTCTGATGTCATTGATACTGTGGCCCATACTTCCTCGGCAGGCGTTTGTCTCAGACATCACACCTGGATCAGAGTGTCAGGATTTTCACAGGACGTGCAGCAATCTATCCTTAACGCTACTTTTAAGGGTGATCAGTTCTTTGGTCCACAGACCCAAGAAATGTTGAAGGACTTACAGGATTGGTCATGCCCTTCAAGTCGGTCCAGACTGTGACAACCCACCTCTCCCTCGGGCTGAAACAGCTTTTAGAGGTGTGTGTGTCTCGGTATTCGCTGCCACCAGCCGGACTTTCCTTCTGGCACCTCTTGCAAGTGTACAAACTTGAATAATCACACGTGCAATTGCACAAGTTAAAGTCTGGTAGTGTGTCTCTTTCAGGTGGCGGATGCTACACAGAGTTCAGTTAGCCAGTGGAAAACCAAATCTTACCTTAGAAAAATGACATCAGAGTCACAACTGTCGAGCAAATAAATAACTTACTTAACAGAAAGTGCAATGAGCATTTACAGGAAATGTATTTACAACACAAGAGAATAACACTCATACAGGAAAAGTAAACAAATGTTTTTAAACAACAGATGGCAAAGAAGAAGGCTATTACTGAAATATACTATCACTAAACTTACCCTTCCTGTCCTTACAAGAGACACTGGACCCTGTTCTAACTGCCAGCTCCCACGGACATACCAGGTAGGCTCCAAGCTTATGTTTCCCCTCACAGCTTCCAAAGGCAAAGAGCCTTCTCTGTCTTACAGAAGGTTATATATTCTCTGGAGAATAGGACATTCCTATTCTCCCTTAAATTCACCAACCAACTAGCATGTATGTATTTAATTGTCCCAATCAGAGTGAACACCTATCTGTGACCAATTATATTCCCTTTTCACCTTAAGTTTATATTTGAATGATCTAATCCATTCAAACTTCCTGTGTCCGTGTCTGCAAGGTCTGTGTGTGTCTGGAGATGTCTCTCGGATTTATGATGCAGCTCTTATCTAGCAGCTAGGAATTCCACAAGCTGGTTGCTGCTGGAGGATTTCAGCCTCAGTGTATTTTTCCACACTGCTAAAAATAAGGCATCTACAGAATCCAAACCATTAACTCTTTCCTTCCCATTTCTGTCACACAGACCTTGTACCATCCAAAGCATAAAACTGGCCTTCAGGTGATCCTCCAGGGTTCCTCTACAGGCGCATCCCCATGCTCAAACACCACCTGCCAATAAGCGAAAAGCCTCAAATGATGTTGCCTGGTCCTAGAAATGCTCAGAAAATGTCCCATTATGTCCCTTGCTGCTGCCAGCCTTGGCCTGAAGGTCTTCCCTCCGGGTCATGGGACCAGAGACCCTTCCCACAGGGGCAGGTTTTCCCTGCACCCACAAGGGTAGCAAGCAATCTCCTCCGACCTGTGGCTCCTGCAGTTGATCATAGAAACATAGAATTTGACGGCAGATAAGGACTGCTTGGCCCACCCAGTCTGCCCATTTCCCTGCCTACTGGATAAGCTGCAGATCCTAGTTAATCAGCAGCCTACTTCTTCCACCCCACCCCTAGAATTGCCTTATGACTGTCCCATGCATGCTTGAATTCCACCACTGTTTTGACTCCGACCTCCTCCGAAGGCGTTCCATGCATCACACCCTCTCTGTGAAAAGTACTTCCTTAAATTACCTCTGAGCCGCCCCCATCTTCAAATTGTGCCCCTTATTCTTGCACACCTCTTTTTTGAAAGATGCTACCCTCTTGGACTTTGTTGATTCCCTTGAGATACTTGAAAGTTTCTATCATGTCCCCCCTCTCCCTCCTTTCCTAGAGGCTATACATATTAAGCTCCTTAAGTCTCTCTTCATATGTCTTCCGGTGCAGACCCTGCACCATTTTAGTTGCCCTCCTCTGGACAGCTTCTATCCTGTCTATGTCTTTGCAAGACTGGGTCTCCAGAACTGCACACAGTACTCCAGATGGGGTCTGACCAGCTGTCTGTACAGAGGGATAATAACTTCCTGTTTTCTACTGGTGATGTCTCTCCCATGCATCCAGTATCCCCAGCCTTCCTTGCTGCCCTCTCACATTGCTTGCCCACCTTTAGGTCATCTGACAGGGTTTTAAATAACTCTTAAAATTGATTAGCGTTTTGCTCATAAAAGTTCTAAAACATTGGAAAATGCATATCACTTGCCTCACTGTGTTTAACAAACATGACACTTCTAGAAAACCTATATAAATGCTTTCTGTACAGTTAATATTGTCCCAAGAAAAAACTGCTAATCAATTATTTAAAACCCTGTCTGACATGACTACCCCAGGGTCACTTTCCATTTCTGTTGTTGTTAGTATCTCACCCCCATTGTGTACTCTTCCCTGGGTTTTTGTTTCCCAGGTGCATTACCTTGCACTTCTTAGCATTGAATCTAAGCTGCCATACATTTGACCATTCCTCTAACCTTGCCAAGTCCCTTTTCATCCTTTCCACCCCACCTTGTGATCAACTCTGTTGCAGATCTTTGTGTCATCTGCAAAGAGACATACTTTCCTTCAGTCCCTCTGCAATGTCGCTTATAAAGACATTGAAGAGGACAGTCTATACTGAACCCTACGGTGCCCACTAGTAACTCCCTTTCTTAGAGTGGACTCCATTTACTATTACTCTCTGTGTCCTATTCTCCAGCCAATTTTTACCCAGGCTGTCATCTTGGGACCCACTCCCAGGCTAGCTAACTTGTATATTAATCTTTGTGTGGGACTGTGTCAAATGCCTTGCTAAAGTCTAGGTAGGCCATGTCCACAGCCCCTCCCTGATCTACTACTTGGTCACCCAGTCAAAGAAATCTATCAGATTTGTCTGTCATGACCTTCCTGCTGTGAATCCATGCTGCCTTG
Source organism: Neoceratodus forsteri (assembly GCA_016271365.2). Lineage (NCBI taxonomy): Eukaryota > Metazoa > Chordata > Ceratodontiformes > Ceratodontidae > Neoceratodus > Neoceratodus forsteri. Next base: position 343,548,559 of record CM057459.1, read on the forward strand.
GGTCCTGTGCCCTCTGGCCTCTAGATACTCGACAGTTCTTTCTTTCAGAAGTGATTCCATCATTTTCCCTACCACTAAAGTTAAACTAACAGGTCTGTAGTTTCCTGCTTCTGCCTTGCTCCCACTTTTGTGAAGGGGAATCACATCTGCCCTCCTCCAGTCCTCGGGTACCACCCCATCCTCCCATGATTTGTTAAACAGGGTAGTCAGTGGTGTCATTAATTCTACCCTTAGTTCTTTTAGAATTCTGGGATGAATCCCATCAGGCCCCATTGCTTTGTCCACCTTCAGTTTTAAGAGTTCTTTGAGAACCCTTTCTTCTGTAAATGGGCTGGTATCAACTTCTGTATCAGAGTGTTTCTGCTGTTTGTTTTAGTACCTCCCTCTTCCTTTGTAAATACTGAGCAAAAATATTCGTTTAGTATCTCTGCCTTTTCACAGTCACCCTCTGCCCACCCCACCCCACTTATTAAGCCTCACTATCCCTCCTTGGCCTTCCTTCGCTCCTGATGTACCTATAAAGGTTTTATCCCCTTCTTAACTGAGTTGGCTATCTTTTTCCTCGGTTTGGGCCTTTGCTGTTCTGACTGCCTTCTCAGCTTCCTTTTGCTTTAACTGATACAGTTCTCTGTCCTGCTTCTTCTGTGATTCCTTATACTTCCTGAAAGCTTTCTTTTCTCTTGAACCTTCACTGCCACTTCCTTTGAGAACCATAGTGGTTTCATTACATCGTTTAGTTTTGTTTATTTGCTTCACACAAAGGCTTGTTACCTCTGTGATGGCAGTTTTATTATTCCCATTGTTCTTCCACCCCTCCTTCCTGCCCATTTGGTTGCATTCCTTAGGCACTCACCCATTTTGGAAAGTCCAGCCCTCCTAAAGTCCAGTACCTTTGCCTTTGTATGGCTTGACTCTATTGCTGTGTTTATTGTGAACCATACTGTTCGATGGTCGCTAGTTCCCAGATAGCTACCCACTTCTACATCTGTGATCCTCTCTTCATCTCCATTTGAGAGAACCAGGTCTAAGATTGCTCCCTCCGAGTGGGCTCCAATACTAGTTGTCTAAGGCATGCCCCTGTAGGGCATCTAGAATAACCCCACTCTTCAAGTGGCTGCTACAACTGCACTCCAGTTAACATCTGGCATATTCAGATCGCCCATCAGCAATATCTCCCTTTTCTGCCATACTAAGTATACTTTCTATCATTTCCTTGTCCATTTCCTCTCCCTGAGAAGGGGTCTGTATACAACCCCTGTGCGGATTGTGGTGCCATTGCCGGTCTCCAAATTTACCTACAGTGCTTCTTCTCCTCCCTGTTTTCCCTTTTGTTCTGTTGCTTTGATTCCTTCCCTTATGTAACTACTCCTCCTCTTTACCCTCTCTGTCCCTCCTGTAGATAGTGTATGCTGGTATGTTTCGTCCCAGTCATGGTTTTGTGTGAACCATGTTTCTGTGACTGCCACGATATCCAGATGTTCCTCCTCCATCAAGGCCACTAATTCAGGAAGCTTGTTACTCAGACTACGGGCATTGGTACTCGTTGCTTTCCATTCTTGATGGCTTTACCTTCTGTTGCAGCATCCCCACTGACCTTTCTACCTCAGTCTTTTCTCATTTAGTACCCTGTTTTGTAGGATCGAGTCAGGACACACACTGGAGTTCACAAAGATTCCCTTGCCTTGCCCCAAGGGGTCTCATTACCCTCCCCAACCAGGCATTTGGTCTTACAGAACAATTTGATGCTTTGCTCACAAATTGTGCCATCAAACCAGTTCCCCTTCCACAGAAGGGTATGGATTTCTCCCATTTTTCCTGGTTCCCAAATGGACTGGGGACTTGCATCCCATTTTGGATCTAAGGTGTCTCAACTGCTGTATCAAGATACCAAAAGTTCAGGATGGTGTCTCTTCCAACACTTCTCCCTTGCTGAACAGGGGAGCTTGTCTCTCTCCCTCAATATAAAGAACGCTTACCTCCATATCCTGATGCACCCTGTTCCAGGCGGTTTCTCCGTTTTTGTTTCAGGGTGATCAGCAGTTCAGGGTCCTCCCACTCGGCCTTTCCCCAGCCCTGTGGGTATTCAAAAATGCCTAGTGGCGGTCACAGCAGCCCTCCACAGGGAAGGCCTGTACTACTTGCTCTACCTGGACGACTGGCTCATGAAAGCATCATCCCGCCCAAAGGCTGTTGTCCACACTTTCTCAACCCTGCAGTTGTTCATCCAGGTGGGGATAGCTGTAAACTATCCAAAGTCCAAATTTGACCCAGCACAATGCCTCCTCTATATTGGAGCCATGTTAGACACATAGATACATAGATACATAGACAGTGTCGGCAGATAAGGGCCTATGGCCCACCCAGTCTGCCCATTTAAGTTTGTAAGTTCAGTTTATGTTTCCAGGAAGTCTGTTGCCCTTACCCTGACCTCCAGAATTCCTTTATGTCTATCCCATGCATTCTTAAATCCTGTGATTGTTTCAGCCCCCACCACTTCCTCTGGCAGGGTGTTCCACTTGTCCACCACCCATTCTGTGAAGAAATTCTTCCTCCGTTCCTCTGAATCATCCTCCCTCAACTTCATCCCATGCCTCTAGTCCTGGAACATCTTTTAGCAAAAATAGTGCATTCCTGCACCCTGTTCCTCCCTGTAAGATACTTGTATGTCTCTATCATATCCCTCTCTCCTCCTCTCCTCCAGGGAGTACATGTTCAGTGCCTTCAACCTGTCCTCATAGGACTTGTGATGCAATCCATGCACCATCTTTGTTGCCCTCCTCTGAACCTTCTCTACCCTGTCTATGTCCTTACGTAAGTAAGGTCTCCAGAACTGCACAGTGTACTCCAGGTGCAGCCTCACTAGTGTCTTGTAGTGGAATTATGACCTCCTTTTCCTGCTGGTGATGCCCCTGCCTATGCATCCCAGCATCCTATTTGCTTTACCTGCTGCCTTGTCACTGTTTCCCTGCCTTGAGGTCGCAGAGATGATAACTCCAAGATCCTTTCCTGCTTGGTGCATGCTATATCCTCACCCCCCAACTGATATATTGTGCCAGGGTTTTTGTGCCCCATATGCATTATCTTGCACTTCCTTGCATTGAATTTCAACTGCCACACCCTGACCATTCTTCAAGTTTCTGCAGGTCCTTCTCATTCTGTCTACACCTTCTGGTGTGTCTACTCTGTTACAGAGCTTGTGTCATCAGCGAACAGTGAAATTCTGCCTTCTAGGTCCTGTGCAATGTCACTGATGAAAATATTGAATAGTACCGGTCCCAGCACTGATCCTGTGGTACCCCACTGGTCACTCTTCCCTCTGTGGAGTGACAGCCATTTACCACCACCTCTGTGTCCTGCTGCCCAGCCAGTTACCTACCCACCGCACTACTGTCCTGCCCACACCCACATTCCCCAGTTTGTGCAATAGTCTTCTATGTGGCACAGTGTCAAAGGCCTTGCTGAAGTCCAGATAGGCCATGTCCACTGCCTTCCCCAGATCCACCTCCTAGTCACCCAGTCAAAAATTCCATGAGGTTGGTCTGACATGACATGACCTTCTCCATGACACCTCCTTGGGGATGGCATATTTACCCAATAGCAGGCGGATGCCCTGATTGCTGACACTGAACTGAAGTCTGGCAGATTGGTCTCCATGAGACTACCTGCGCCTCCTGGGACATTTGGCCATGGATTCTGACAATCCCCAATGCTAGGTTAAATATGAGGGTCCTTCATTGGTCCCCGAGAGTCCAATGGGACCAGAAGGAGGACAATTTTGATGCCACGGTCCTGATGTCTTCCCCGACTCTTGAGTTCTACAATGTTGGAAGTCCAGAGACAACTTAATATGAGGCACACTGTTTCATTCTCCTGTCCCAGGTCTCATTCTGAATACAGATGCCTCTTTGACAGGGTGGGTGCTTCGTCTCCTGCACGTCCGGTCCCAAGGATCCTGGGCGCTAATAGAGACCCATCTCCAATCAGTGTCTTGGAGATGAGGCTGTTCTCTATGAGGCGCTCAAGACTCTCCTTCCTCTGGTTGCCTTCAGGTGCACTCAGACAATTCTGTGGTTGTTCACTACCTAAACAAGCAAGGAGGCACCCATTCATACCCTCTCTGCAGAGAATCGATGAGGTCTGGTACTGGACGAGCCAGAGAAATATCCATCTTCTGGCGGTCCACATCCCTGGGGTGTCCAGCACCCTGGTGGATGCCCTGAGCAGATCCCTACAAGGGCCCACAAGTGGAAAATCCTACCAGACATCCTAAATGACGTCTTCCACCAATGTGGCCGACCAGAGTTGGACCTATTTGCGCCTCCACAAAACTGCTTCTTTACTGCTCTCTAGAGCAAGGTCCTGGAACTGTGTGGCGGGACACGTTATCTCTTTCCTGGACAGCAAGATTTCTTTACACCTTCCCGCCTTTCCTCTCATTCAAACAGTACAACTCAGCTGGTCCAGGATGGGGCATCTGTGATTCTCATAGCACCGTTTGGCCAAGACAGATTTAGTTCCCTCTGCTTCTACAGCTCTCTGAACCAGATCCCCTACCTCTGCTGATTTGCGGGGTTCTGTTGTCCCCAAGCGCAAGGCTCCCTGCTACACCCAGACCTTCACTCCCTCCATCTGCACACCTGGCTCCAGAGGACATAATCCTCTCACATTTCAGGGTGTCCCCAAAGGTGGCAGAAATTCTTTGGGCTGCCAGGAAACCGTCTACGCGGTCTTCCTATTCTGTAAAGTGGAAATGCTTCTCTATTTGGGCATCTACACAAGCCTTAGACCCTTATAATTGATCCCCTCAAAGCATCTTAAACTATTTACTCCCTTGTCGGAGGGTGAACTGAAATATTCCTCTGTAAAAAAAAAAAAGTACACCTTTCGGTTATTGATGCATTCCATTTACCTGTGGGCAACAAACCACTGTCCCAGTTACCTTAGATTAAAACCTTTTTAAAAGGTATTATGCACCTTAATTCCCTATCCGGGATCCAGTCCTGTGTGGGATTTGAATTTTGTACTTAAAAATTGACTACAAGTCATTTTGAGCCCGCTGAATCAACATGCTCCTTTATCTTTCTTGGAAAACTATATTCTTAGTTGTCATTAAATCAGATAGACATATTTCAGAGTTACAGGCACTAATCGTAAACTTCCTACCTGCAATTTCCTAGCGGTGGGGTGACTTGCACCAGCCCGTCATTTTTGCCAAAGGTTGTTTCTGAATTTACTTTAAATCAGGCTATCCACTTACCAGTGTACTATGCAGTGTCTGCGAATCCAGGAATCCCTGCTTCATACCTCGATGTGCATAGAACATTGAGTCTTTATCTTCTCTGCACCTCACAGTAGTGAAAAACTGAGCAACTTTTGTTTTCTTTCACCCCTGGAAATCAGGGCATTCAGGTTCGAAGCAGTGCTTGTCCACATGGTTGGCCACTGCATTTCATTTATCTATAAAAAAAAATCGACAAACTACTCACGGGGTTGTATAATCCCATTCTACCAGAGGCAGGGCTGCCTCCACGGCATGTTCTGGGGCGTCTCTGTGAGGCCACCATGTGGTCTGCTGTACGATTTCTCACGTAACATCATAGTTCAGACACTGCCCAGGAAGTTTAACTGCTTTTTTGGACAGGCCATATTTTACAAGGCCTCCTGTCCTAAGTCCTGATAGTTCACTCTCCTCCCTTTGCATAATAACTGCTTGGGAATATTCCCATGTGTTATGACCTGCTGTGTTTATTGCCTTGAAGAAGATAGTACAGTTGTAAGAAGTTACCGTAACAGTAGATCTTCAAAAGTATCTCTTGCAGCAGGTCATGCAGCCCCACCCACCCACCTTCCCCTTGCTGTTACTTCAGAAGGGTTCCTTGCTCCTGTCCTTTCACGACTTTTCACGAAGCTGCTGCCTTATCTCCTCCTCGTTCCCATGGAGGCCTTAGAAATGGTTTCTCATTCGGTCACTAGGATGGAAAAGAACTGAAGTAGCTGGACCTCCTTTTATATGTGCCATATAGACACCATATGGTAATGTTAGGGGAGGTCCCAGGGTCGATTGCTGAGAAATCATCCGGAGGAAATGACACCTGCAGCTGATATCCCATGTGTTATGACCTGCTGCAAGAGTACTCTTGAAGATCTACTGTTATGGTAAGTTCTTGCGCAACTGTACTTTTCTTATTTTGTTGCAGTTGATTGCATGGAAGCAGTTAATACACAATGCCAAGATGTTTGTAACATGCTCAGAACTTATAAGGCCCTCTGTGGACTGGGTCCCCAGTACCTCACGGATCTTCTTGCACCAGAGTCGGAGAGTTATGATCCTCTGGTTCATAGCTTCTAGTTGTCCCTAAATCTCCACAAAATTCAGTAGATGACAGCTTTTTTTTTTGTCACTGTATCACAAATGTAGCTATTTAACCAAGACTTCCTGTAGAATGATGTGATTAATGTTTTGGCCAGTTAAGCACTTTCTGTGGACAGAGTTGGCAGCATGAGGCTTCTCATTTCCAGTGCAGTGAAATATCAGCGCAATTTCACTGATTTTATACGTGTGTTGTGTGATCTGTAGAGTTCCTATGCTGGCACAGTCAGGTCTCTCGAAGATGAGGGGCCCCACAACTTTTCTGCTTGGCATTCTGTCAGGTTTGCTTGTACACTGTATTCCCAAGATGGGCTGTTGGTGCTTAAAGATGCATTAGCTGCTGCTTTGCTTCCACCTGTGCTGTGGCTGGAAGATACATGGGGACCCTTGCGCAACTCTGTCATTTTGTTGCAGGACCTCTGATTTTCATAGTGGATAAAATTAGGGTCTGGTTCTCAATTATAATATGGGAAGGTGCAAAACATGCATCATGTGCCCACAGTGTTGTGCTACCATCCCAAACTGTGAGGTTAACATCATGTGGTGGGAGGAGGCAGTGTGGTACAATGCAGATTATGAACTGAGGATCATAAATAGAGGAATCTGATTGGCCAAGAGCTCTTTGAAGCCGTGATATCGGGCTACATCATCACGGCTTCAAAAAGTTCCGCACCACCAGCCTCTTTGCTCTCTACTGTCTGAGAACTATTTTTTCAAAATGTACTCCTACAGCACCCAAAAGTTCATTCATAAAATGATTTAAAACCTGTTTGTTTTATTTTTTTATTTATAAAACTTAAAACTCGGTTCATAATGCAATAAGTCCTCCAGGGTCTGGTATATCATGGGATATCGTCACTTTTTGGTTGGTTGGATGACTCTGCCTGCGGCCTGCAAGGCCCAACTACCTAAGGTGTGACAATATCCCATGATATACCACTCTGTTGTGCCTTATTGCTTAGTTGTCATTCTGAATCCAGATACAGGTAGGTGCATTCAGGATTGTGCCCACCAACACTCCAGTGTGTGCCCATAAATGCAGCATGCCAATGTATTTTGACCATGTCACATTACGCTGCATTCTTGGCATCCAGCATTTATGCATTTTGCCAAGATGTTACCATCTTTGTCCTAATCCCACAAAGCCATTGGTTCCCTTGTTCCAGTGCTTCCTCCTCACCAATTCACATTCAGTGAGTGCCCTAGTGGTCTTGGAGTTCACTTCCACTCCCTGTGTCCATGATCACTGGTGCTCCAGCAATCTCCCATCCCCATTTATTTACTCACTGGGCCTCCACCAAAGTGACCACCACTTCCACACATGCCTGCCACTCTGCTTCATTTGCATTTTGCAGACTGTACCTAAGGGCGGTCCCAGCAGCTTGCAGGCAGGTGTGTGGGCCATTTGAATGGCCATCCCTTTCCCAGGCACCTGCAATGGCTTTTGCTTTCACAAGGAACGATGTACAGTGGCTTGGATTGTGCAGTCATAAAGTGCAGTCACTTTGTGCCATCTTTAGAAGCTAAAAATAGGGACCTGAGGTTTTTGTTGTTTTGAACTATTTAAATAAACTGGTTTGACCTGTAACATGTTCAGTGGAAATTGCCTGCCACTTTCTGACAATAACACTAGTTTTAAACACTATTCTTTCCTGTTTCTCTATGTTTAAGTGATGTCTCTATTAAATGGGTAGAGCATTTCAAATCAGCGGAAGCTGAATTTTCATCTGTTTTAATTTGGTCATGCTCTATGAACAAGACTTGGCAGAAAGGCAAGACAGCTAATTTGCTTGCATCAGTCATGGTTTTACATTGAATTCATGAGAACTTTTCAAAACAAATGGAGACCAACTCTGTTTCAGAAAATATGTTACCTGGTACAGGTTTGGATTTGTTGTCTTTCTTTAACAAAAGTTCCATTTTATACACTTCACAAGAAAGTGTACCCATTCTCTTTAGTTGTGGATTTATTTCATTATGAAAACCATGAATTTGTTTCTACAAATTGGTTTTCATTTATGGATTTCTGTGTTAAGTCGTCCCTGGTAACTCTATAGATAAGGTGTTTTCTTTGTTTCAGATTGTCAGTGACAAACCGAAAGGTAACCTGGTTGGGACTGTGGATAGTGCAGTGGCCTTTCAGCTTTAGGGAGTTGGATTCTAATCACCAGTCATGTTACAGGTCAAATGTGCATACCAGTGACTTACACTTGGCTCCTAGTAGTTAGCGTATCATATTATATCATCATTTATACAATAGGGGTGAGTGATAAATGAGTGAGATAAAACAGTGTAGCATCCACTGCAGTGTGATATTTTAACCTCTGCTCTACTGTGATGATATCAGCTATTTACACACACAGGTCACACAAAGGTCACTTATATCATCACTTTAGCAACTTTCCCTTAGCATGCAAGAAACACTTGTGCTGTTACCATAGACACAAATGCAGAACTACATGAGAGGTCTCACTGCTGCCTGCAGCTAACTCAGCATTACAAAACACTATCACCCATTCCCCACTCTTAACTTCCAGCTCATTACTGTGATACTCTCAGCTTCACTGCAGCCAGAATTCTGAAGAGCACAGCTTTACAGAACAGTCTGTTCCTCACTGCTACATTAGCTAACTCAATTACCACAAAAATACTCACCTGCTCCTCAAACTCTGCCTCTCAGCCCATTACAATTACTGTGATACTCTCAGCTTGACTGTAACCAGACTTCTAAAGAATACAGGTTCACAGTAGCATTAATCTCTTGATGAAAGTTCTACTGGGGAATTGATGCATGGCTGCAAGGGAGGGGGTTGTAACGAGGCCGACAACCACCCAACCATGCATTAATTCCACAGTAGAAGCCGACATCAGAGGGGATTAATGTGCTTGTAACATAACAGTAAGTATAGCTGTTGATGTGTGCTTCTGTTGCACATAGGGACACTGAACACTGTTATGCTTTTATAAATCTGTTCCTTCATTAGAAACATCTTGCACTAATGCAGAACAGTACCGGCTTTTCAGTAAGGCAGAAGACACTTGGTTACATCGTTGTATACCGAGACTGGAAATATGTCATGCACATATCTTAGATAATAGGAGGTATTCATCTTGATACGATTCCTTTGAGTATGTTTCGTTCGGTGAACATTTGGAAATTCGCATGCTGCACAGATGCTGCTATTCCGCTGTTGACAGTGCTGCGTGCTGCGGTGCATTCTGGCGTGTTCACTATTAACATTTATGTTCTGATACATTTGTGCTGTTAAGTACCACACTGTCTACCCATCTTGAATTTCGGTTCCACATATCTGATAAGTTCTTGTCTACTGTGTACTGTCTAAAATCCTATGTCTTTGCTATTCTTTCATTGTATTGTGAGCGTCAGTGGCTTGTGGGTGGGTGGGTTGGGGAGGTTTCAAATGGTGTTTCCTCTAACATTCTAATACACCGTTACTTACAGTGGCAGCTATCGGTGGTGCAAGTTGGAGCAGTGATTAATAAAAATTAATGCCATGTTGGAGGCCCTTACCAGTGATTAATCCCGCTGCAAGTTTAGTCACATGCTACATTTAGTCCAATCCGTTGCCGTTATTTCCAGTTGCTAATTTCTGTCATGTTACAAAATAGTCTGTTTCTCCTCCTACCTAAAACTAACTCATTTAGCATTGCAAAACACATTCATCTGTTTCTCAGAGTTTGTAACACTGCCAGCCCATTCAGAAAAAACTCACAAAAGAATGAGCAAACACATAAACAGGAACAGAACACAAGACAACATAACAATACTTCTGAAACTACTGGCCCTATTGTATAAATCGAATACATGATGTGCAGATCGGATGCATGGCAAATATTGTCACCCTGCATCATGAGCTCTGGATATCTCACTCTGCAGGAGTGACAGTATTGCCATATCACACTCATGCCCATCATGTATCCCTATATACCATGTTTATTTGTGTATTTAGTTTTTGTTTACCACATAGGTGCCCTAGACAGATACAGTACCCAGGCATGAAACATAGAAACATAGACTTTGACGGCAGATAAGGACCACTTGGCCCACCCAGTCTGCCCATTCTCTACCTACTGGATAAGCTGCAGATTCTAGTTAACCAACAGCCTACTTCCTGCAACCCCCCACTATAATTGCCTTGTGTCTGTCCCATGCATGTTTGAATTCCCCACTGTTTTAGACCAACGACCTCCTCAGCAAGGCTGTTCCATGTATCCACCACTCTCCCGTGAAAAAATTTTTACATTACCCTGAGCCGTCCCCTCTATCTTTAAATTGTGCCTCTGTTCTTACACATCTCTTTTTCTGAAAGATGCTACCTCCTGGACTTTGTTGATTCCTTGAGGTACTTGAACGTTTCTATCATGTCCCCTGTCCCTCCCTTTCATCAAGAGTATACATACTAAGCTCTCTCAGTCTTTCTTCATATGGTTTCTGCTGCAGACCCTGCACCATTTAGTTGCCCTGCTCTGGACTGCTTCCATCCTGTCTATGTCCTTGCTTAGATGAGGTCTCCAAAACTGCACACAGTACACCAGATGGGGTCTCACCAACTGTCTGTATAGAGGATAACCACTTCTTTTTCTACTTGTGATGCCCTTCCTGTGCATCCCAGTATCCCCTGGCTCTCTTTACTGACTTTTCACATTGCTTACCCACCTTTAGGTCATCTGATATGACTACCCCAGGTCCCTTTCCATTTTGTTGTTGTTAGTACATCCCCTGCTATTGTGTACTCTTCTCCTGGGTTTTGTTTCCCAGGTGCATTACTTCCAGTTCTTTGCATTGTATCTAAGTTGCCATATGTCTGACCATTCCTCCAACCTTGCCAAGTCCCTTCTCATCTTTTCTACCCCTCTCGTGTATCAACTCTGTTACAGATCTTTGTGTCATCTGCAAAGAGGCATACCTTTCCCTCCAGACCCTCTGCAATGTCACCTATAAAGATGTTAGAGGACTGGACCCAGTACTGAGCCCTGAGGTACTCCACTAGTAACCCTTTCTCGAATGTGTTCCATTCACTATTACCTTCTGTGTCCTGTTGTGCAGCCAGTTTGCTACTCAGGCTACCACCCTGGGACCCACTCCCAGGCTGGCTAACTGATTATTAATCTTTTGTGCGGGACTGTGTCAAATGCCTTGCTAAAGTCTAGGTAGGCCATATCCACAGCCCTCCCTGGTCTATTACTTTGGTCACCCAGTCAAAGAAATCAATTAGATTCGCTCTGACATGACCTTCCTGCTGTAAATCCATGCTGCTTTGGGTCCTGTGCCCGCTGGCCTCTAGGTACTCAACAATTCTTTCTTTCAGAAGTGATTCCATCATTTTCCCTACCACTGAGGTCAAACTTACAGGTCTGTAGTTTCCTGCTTCTGCCTTGCTCCCACTTTGTGAAGAGGAATCACATCTGCCGTCCTCCAGTCCTCAGGTACCACCCCATCCTGCCATGATTTGTTAGTGGTGTCACTAGGTCCTCCCTTAGTTCTTTTAGGATTCTGGGGTGAATCCCGTCCAGACTCCGTTGCTTTGTCCACCTTGAGTTTTAGGAGTTCTTTCAGGACTCTTCTGTGAATGGACTGGTGTCAACCCCCTACCCAGAGTGCTTCTATTGTCTGGTTTAGGTAACTCCTCCTCATCTTCTTTTGTGAATACTGAGCAAAAGTATTCATTCAGTATCTCTGCCTTTTCACTGTCTCCTCTGCCCTCCCCTCTCCTTTATTAATCTTCACTATCCTTCCTTAACCTTTCTATGCTCCTAATGTACCTATAAAGGTTTTATCCCCCTTCTTAACTGAGTTGGCTATTTTTTCGTCGGTTTTGGCTTTGCTAGTCTGACTGCCTTCCCACTTCTTTCTGCTTTAATTGATACAGTTCCCTGTCGTGCTCTTCTGTGATTCCTTATACTTTTGACTGCAGCCTTTACCCTTAACCTTCCCTGCCACCTCTTTGAGAACCATAGTTGTTTTCTTCATTTGTTTCACACAAAGGCTTGTTGCCTCTATGATGGCAGTTTTGATTTTTCTCCATTGTTCTTCCACCTCCTTTTTGGGCATTTGCTAGTGCACTTTTCAGGTATTCACCATTTTGCCAAAATCGGCCCTTCTAAAGTCCAGTATCCTTGTTCTTATTCGGCTTATCTCCATGGAGGAGCACAAACAAACACTGCTACAAAGGCACACAAGTACAGAGAACAATCATTGCCTCTATCAGCACAGAACCGATAATATGAAAGTGCAGATGCTTAAGTACAAAACTGAAACATCCTGAGTTTCACTTAAAAGGCAAACAGAAGGCACAATATAAACTGGCCCGGTGGCGCTGAGGTTGAGGTGCTGGATGCCACACCACGCCATGCCAGCGACTCCAGGTTCGGAACGAGCCAGGGGTCTGCAGGGGTAAAAGAGATTGAGTGTCCAGAGGACTGCTCTGTCTTCCTGGAGAGGGACGGGGATGCGACCGCTCAAGGAGGGCTCTGGCGGTGGCTGGAGGTAGCCCAAAGTAGTGTCGTGGCATATGCCTGGAGGAGGAGCCACGGCAGCACGTTGCCTTGACAGCCAGGCTCTACAGGGGACTTACTAATAAAATACCTTCCTCCTCCTTCCGATGGGCGGCGCCTCCACCGAGATCACACTCCCAGAAGTCGGATGCAGCTCTCTCCTTGCCCCTGCTCCTCGGCCGGAGCTCAATACTATGAGAAGAGTGCCCTGGGCGAGGCAGCCCTTCTCTGGAGGGTAGACCTGGGGATGCTCCTGTGCCGGGAGTGGAGATGAGTCGGGTCACGAGGGAGATAGCGCCCATTGAGTGGAAGGTCGAGGAGAGAGTTCAGTGAGGTATAAACACGGGGTGGGAAAAGAGAGCTCGGAAAAAAAAGGCACAACACAAGTGGCAGTGTGAGGTATCAGTTACAAGAGCACTTAGCCAATGTCAGGAGAAAGTTACAAACTCATTCTTGAAAACTAGGTGAGTCTGAGAGTTCCTGAGATTTGGCAGAAATGAGTTCCAGAGCTTATGGGGCAAAGCCTAGTAACGCTTCTACACCCCTGCATTTTTGAATGACAGGTGGTATGCTGTTGAAGCTGACAGCAGTACCAGGTGGGGACCGGGTTCGGGAGGACTAGGTTACTTGGCACAGGGGCTTAGGCTTGGCTACTCTGCACAGGGGCACCCAAGTAAATCCAAGTGCAGGAAACAATAATTGTAATGTCCAATACCAGAATGGGATTCTAAAGTGTGGCTTTTATTCACATCCAAACTGAACAAACAAAGCATAGACTTAATCCCACACGGGCTACATTCCTGGTAATGCAGATAAGAGATACAGAACACTTCTTTAACACTTCCAGCCCTCAGGCTTCTGAACCCACCAGGCACAGAGCCTGGACTTGCACGCTGCTTTGGGTACACAGCCCAGCTTGTACACTATTTGGGTTTTTCCTGGCCCGCCCTGCCGCCACTCATCCCAGACCATATGGCAGTGGACCACATTTTCTGTTGGTGGCTCCTCAAACCACCTTAGAGCCCTTGACTCCTAAGAGAAATTTCTTTCAGTCCCATGTCTGGGTACTTCCTCAGCACTGGCCAAGTGCCTGAGGCAAAGTAAAAGGCCACAGAGCAAATCCATAGAGGTGAACCTGGTTACTAAAGATGGGGGTCTCCACCTCCAGCTTCCACAGTCCATACCCGCCATTTTTCTGGACATTAAACAACTTTTTGAAAGCTTGGCAATGTAGATTAAAGGTAAACGATAGCACATTTCTCTACATGTCTTGACTTTCCCTTGTACTAAACTCGAACATACTTAAACATCTCTTCCTGAAAAGTTTGGCAGGAAGATTATAGGGTAAATGTATAGCACATTTCTCTACATGTCTTGGCTTTCCTTGTGCTGGACTTGAACATACTTTTACTTTAGCTAAGCTCTATTCCTCTAGGCCTCCACTAATTCAGCAGTCCAATACCCACTTTAACACAGTTCAGGTGAAACATAGGCGCTTTGACAAGAGCAGAACTCACCCTTTGGTTGCAGGTGCCCCACAGGCAAATCTTGACAGCTTCTTGTGCCACAACACATTTCAGAAAAATAAGGCAGCTTCTTCCCTAGCCGGAACCAGGAGGTTGCCCCTGGAATAACAGGCAAACCTTCCACCCCAATCCCCTCAGGGATGGGGCACAGAGACCAGTATCAGCGGTCTCCACCATTTCAAGAACAGCTTACTGTGTTCCTCTTTAGGCGGAAACACACACCTGTCAATAAAATAGCTCTATATCAGAACTTGGGCTCAAGAGCCTGTGCACAGACTGCTGTGCTCCTCTTCAAGACTGCTCACACACAACTGCTGCTGCTCACTGTTCCAAAACTCCCAACATTCTAATCTAACTACCTTCTGCAGATTCCAATGTGGCTCATGCAGCTGCGATAGTTCTATGGTGATGTCATCCTCAGTCTCAGCTGAGACTGAGAACAGAGTGAAACAGTGTGAAATCCATTTAACTGGAATTTCACAAGCTGCCTTCCTGACTACCACTAGGTCTTACTGGGATTCTAGTAACCTCGGTAACGGGAGGGGAGTTATACACAGAAAAAGCCTGCTGTCCTATTTTTGTTTTGCATTTAGGTACTGCCAGAAATGACATATCATTGGACCATAGGGTAGGTCAGATAGATTTTTTTTATTAACATACTATCAACAACAATAGGCAACATACAGTACAACGTATAAGAGCAACATAGAACCAATAATCCCAGTCTAGCACTGTTTGGCATGTTTGTCATCATTGTTCATAATGAGTGTACAGTAAGACTGAAGTGCACGATCATTCTCCTGGGAGTTTCAGGGTAAGATGCAGTGGAAAACAGTTTGAGAAAGTTTCCACTGTTTCTATACACTCTATGCTGAAGTAAAATCACTTGAAGTTCAAGTGTGTTTACGTAATGGACATTATTGAACATAGACTGCAAGCCAAGAGACCTGTCTTCTTCAGAGTAACGTGTTTCATCACCAGCTGCAGTACCTGATCTGTCCCCATATCTTTTCTTTCAGAAACCACAAATCTAACTCTTTCTTCAAACTGTATTGGTGTTACTTCAGTGGCCTTCACTGGGAATATATTCCAAGTTTATCATTATTCTTTGTATAAAAAGTTATTTCTAAATTCTCTGTTGCCACGTCCTAGCTTGGAATTTATATCCTCCGATGTTAGATTATTTTGCCATGGTGAACAATTTTTCCAGATTGACTATCAATTAATTCCATAATTTTAAAGAGACTTACCAGTCTTAGCAGGTGCACCAATACATGGGTGCCTTACCTTAGGAATATACTGTAACTACTTAAATGCCCCCAAATAAGCCACTAGATAAAACACTTGTAAAATAGTTATACGGTGCCCAGGACTTCTAGTCTAAAGAGCCTATGCTGCTCCACTCCCACACTCAGCCAAGTTATGACAGGATGCTATGGGAGTGCGTGAGGACTCGCTCCATTGTAGTCAGTGGGCGGCAGCTTTCGATGATTTTTAATATTGTATTGGTCACTTGGTGATGAAACATAGGCACTGGTGGGCTAACAAGGCGCTAACTTAGTATTTCATCTGCTGGTTTGAGTCTTCCTCGCAACAGGAGGCAACGAGTAGTGATGGGGAATTTCCGGCTCCCTCTAAGCCTCCTGTTCTGCCAAGTACCTCAGGGTTTGGTCTTGTCACCAGTGTTGTTTGCTGTGCACATGCTGCCCCTGGGTGAGCTCATTAGGAAGTACAACATGGGTTTTCATTGCTGTGCAGATGATGTCCAGTTGTACCTCTCCTTTCCCCGGGACATCCGACGCTGTAGAAGTGCTTAGTAGCTGCCTAGCCAAGATTAATGACTGGATAGCTCCAACTGGTTATGACTGAACCCGATAAGATGGAGGTACTGATTGTGGAGTTGAACCAAAGGTGTGATAAGACTGCCTCTGGTGTGGCAACTGGTCTTTTCCTGGGGCCTACACCATTGATGGCTTCCTCTAGGGTGCGCGATCTGTGCGTATTCCTCGGTGATGGATTGACATTTGAATCCTCAGGTGTCATCCGTTGTCCAAAGTAGTTTTTACCATCTGAGGAATATCGCCAGGATCAAGCCCTTAGTTCCACCTGAGGAACTTCCTACCTTGGTACATGCCTTTGTGACATCCAGGGTTGATTACTGTAATCGCTCTTCTGGGGTCTCTTGAGGGACCCTCCGCCAGCTAAGTGCAGAACACTGCCGCCAGGTCGCTAATGGGATTCTCTAAGTACAGTCAATGCTACTCCGGTGTTATGCGACTGCACTGGCTGCCAGCCTCTTCAAGGTGGGCTTGCTGACCTTTAAGGCCCTGCATGGACTAAGCCCTGGCTATCTGTCTGACCTCCCTTACACCTGCAGCTTCTGTCTGCTCCCTCCGTTCCTCCTCTAGGGACCTCCTTGTGATTCCCTGGACAGGGTTAAAACCTGTGGTGACAGCCAATCCAGTGGTGCTGAGGGTTGAGGTGCTGGATGCCACACCTCATGCCCACCAATGACCTGGGTTCGGGGGCAGTGTAGGCCGCGGGGAGTTGGCAGGGGAGAGAGGGTGAGCATCTGGAGGACTCCTCCTCTCTGGAGGGAGGAACTAGTCGTCCCACTGTGATCGCCCTCTGGCGTGCGGCAGAGGGCAATACGGCTCGAAAGATTTGAGCCGACATCTCTCCGTCAAGGGGAGGAAAGGGGGCAAATGGAGGAAAATCGAGCCTGGCAGGCTCAATGACGGGTCCATGCTCCTGGGAGCGTCCCGGATTCTGGATTGGGTCTCCAGGGGAGGGAGAAGCCAGCAACCTCCTCCTGGCTCCCCTCCGTGAAGCAATCCACAGGGAACCACCAGGTTCACTCTAGCACAGGAGCCATGGGACTGGAGAGAGAGCCCTCCATCTGGAGGCCATAGCTGCCTGCTTGGACTAGGGGCTGATAAATGTATATGGGGAAAAAACTTGCAGTGACAGGGTGTTTAGTGTCACCAGTCCCATCCTTTGGAATTTGCTACCATCTGTCATCAGGAGGCCCCTTCAGTTGAGGTCTTTAAGAGCCGCTTAAAGACCTGTTTGTTTGCTTTGGCATTCCCAGATATAGAGCTGTAGAGAACTGTTTTATGATCTATATGTAATGCTTGTTTTTGCACTTAGTTTACTGATTTTATTACATTTATAATTTTTAGCTATATTTATGTACTGTCCTTTCTCTTTGAATTGTTTGTATTTGTAAAGCCCAGAGCCTCTGGGATTGGACACATAAGAAATAAAAGTTGCCTTGCGCTGCCTGTGCATTAACCTCTTGGAGTACAATAATGTCCTTTCAATTTACAGATGATTAGAACAAGACAAAATACTCCAGATATTCTCTCTGCTAGGGTATTAATATATTGATACAGTAATACTGCATTGTAATCTTTAATTTATGGTGTAGCTTCTATTAAAGAAACTGTATACCCCATTAATCTGTTTGTACTTGGAGCAAATTGATGGGCTGCCAGTTTTAGTACTTGCACTATAACCCCCAAATCCTTCTGCTCACTTTGCTGCAAGGCAGTTCCTTTTAAAGTTTCCTGTACTCTCAATTCTGATTGTTGTTCCCACCCCTGTGTTGTTTTATAACTATCTCTGCATTGACATTCCACATTCTGACCTCGTTTCCCAGGCTGTATAAATACCTTTGTATTTGGTTATACGTTCCACAGTATTAGTATGATCCTAGCTTTAGTATCATCCTTAAATTTGGAGATCCTGCTTTCAAATCATCATCCAAATCTTATGTGAATTTCTGGATTAATCAACATCTGTCTATAGTACACAGTCGGCATGTTTCATCAGTGTTTTCAAAACCAATAGGCCACACTTTTGAAAGTCTGTAGAAGTAATTCACTGTTAAGAATGTGAATTAGTTCTTCACTCGGCTGCCCTAATCAGCATTGCACCCCAGTCAGTCAGCCAGCCAGAAGGCTTGGAGTGAGCTGAGTAAGGCAGTTGAAATTCAGTCCACTTCATGAGTACTCTCTTTCAACTGCACCTCAGTCAAAAAACGAAACAAAACACAGAACCTTGAGTGGTTTGGACCTCCTTGGACTTTGTGGGGAATAAAATATTATTAGGAAGGTAAGTCTAAAACAAAATATTTTTGAAACAGTCTTCTTTTGCATTATATACAGTAAATAACACCTCGAAAAGCTTAAAGCTATAGGCTTCCACGAGAGTCTGGCATCTCTGGCTGAGATCCTACCAGTAATGAATGATGAAGATTGATTTCAGGAAGATCAGCTGGTAACTTCACTGAGTTAGTGTGGTGACATTATGGGTATGAGAGCACTCGAGTGCCCTTATGATGTCACCAAACTAGCTAAGTGTGAAGTTAACAGCGAGTTCTTTCAGCTTATCTCTCAGAGGAGGGGCTGATGGGGACAGCGCTGCCTAGAGGCCGGGCGATACGTGGTGCTCGAGGTTGGCCAGTAACCCACGGAGGCCTCTACAACACCTCAGTTCTTTTCCGCTGTTGAGGCTGCATCACCTGTGAGAGCTGAAGCCAGTTTCAGATTTGCAACTGTGCCAGTTCTGCCGCCACTGCTCACTACACCGCGAGGCCTTCCTCGACTCTTGAATCATCTAAACCGTGAAAACTTTCCTTTTATTGTTTTCTCTGTCAGTAGAGTGGCATCAAGTCTGTTTCTTGTTATATTTTATTTTTCCACGCGATTATGTCGAGTTCAGGGACTTCGCCAATCAAAAGCGGGCGTGCCCCTGTGGCAGGCCGATGACCATGACTGACCACCATGATCACTGTTTAATCTGCCTAGGTCCGTCTCATGACATTGGCAGTTGTGACGCTGCTTGTCCACGGACCGCTGGATCCTCAAGTTGTGCACGCTGAAGGTGGGTCGGTATCCTCCCATGATGCCAAGACCAGGACTTTGGTCTCTTCCTTAGGTCTACCTCCAGTGCTATATGTACTGAGGGGAGCAGGCCTCCACCAATTCTGGTCTTGCTGAGACAGGAGGCCTGTGTTAGGGGTTGGTGGAACAGTCGGCCTCCTCTGGGGTCAGCAGAGCACCTCGTTCCATTGCCTTCTCGAGGCACGACACCCCAGTGTCACGGTCGCAGCTACATGCTTGGCCAAGCTGGAGGAGCCCTCGGTGCCACCTGCTGGTGCCACTTCAGCTCCCAATACCACCCTTGGGGCCAGTGAGGCGGGGGTGTCACTGCTGGCCTTCAGGTCCCCTTCCAGTACTATTCACATTACGGGAGAGGAGAGTTTGAGGTGGCCTCTTTGTCAGTCTCTTGATCTCTTCTCTTGGAGGAGGAGGAGGATCAGAATGACCCGATTGGCTGCTCGGCTCCCGGAGCCCTATCGGCTCTCCTACACCCAGCCGCTCAGTCTCCGTACTGGGGTCAGCCACCACCCTTGCTGGGCCTGCCCTTCATGCCATCTCTTCTGTGACCTCTGGTGCCAGTTGCTGTGCTGGTGCCAGTCCCAGTGTGCGGGAAGGCCTGCACAAGGGCAGCACCAGGTTGGGAGTCGACACTGCCTCCAGTGCCAGGTCTGCTTCTGGCACCATTCTCAGTGCCCGAATGGGATTCCAGTGCTGGGGTGGGTTCCAGGATGGATTTTGGCACCATTTCTGGTGCCAGAGTTACCGATGGGACCACTTTTCTCCAGTAGTAGGGGTCCACCGAGGAGCAGGTCCCTATATGGTGAGGTGGGAGGTCCGAGGTCTGCACGCAGGCCCTTTTCCAGGGCAACTGGTGGCTCTGTGAAGAGATGTAATGCTGGCTCTTCTCTTCTCTTCTCTTCTCCGGAACCAGCAGGGTCTGCAGCAGATTGGGTCAGGGCTGCCCGCATGGGCCATACCAGCTCTGATCTTACCATCTTGGGGTCCTCTCCCAAGGGCACTACTTTGGCCACCCCTGTCTGGTTGGGCACCCTGCAGGGGTGAGTTGCGAGCCCCCATCCTCAAGAAGAGTCCCCGCGCTGCTCATAGCCCTAGCAGAGGTCCTGTTCTGTCTCGCCAAAGCCCTCCTCCTCCATCTGTTCCTCTGCCTCCTCCTCCTCACTCCCAGGCCTCTGTGGCCATTCAGGGCCAGTGATCTGGGAACAGTTAAGGGCATTGGCAGCTGCTTTCCTCGCTATCTTAGAGCCCTGATGAGGTCATTTTTTAGACCTGAGCTCTCAGCTGCACCAGCCTCTGAACCAGGCTCCTCAGCCTCTCGCCTTCCTTCTCCAAGGAAGAGGATCCTTCTGTCCACCTGTCTTCAGATGCTGATCTCACAAGCTGTCAGCTTTCTGTTAGGGATGTTAGAGGAGCTCCATCTCTCCCATTTTGCAAGTTGCAATCCTGCCCATGCAATGCGTGCTTTCTTTGGGGAGTTTAGTGCCAAAACCTCATCATCCCTCCGTGGCCTCGTCCATTCACGGAGGCATCACATAGGGTCTGGCATCATCCTCTACCCCTTCTCCAGCCCCAAGGGACTGTCAGCACAGGTATTACGCACCCTGAGGTCTCCAGTTGCTGTGATCCACCCTCTTTGGGAGTGGGCTCCTGGATACCTTTTCCAGGCATCATCGCCCAAGGCATGACCGCCCCCAGACTCTGACTCAGCCGGGTTTGACAGCTGGGGTAGAAGAGTTTCTCGGTGGCATGGCTTCTTCTGTACATATCTGTGTACCAGGCACACCAGGCTGTCTATGCTAGGCATCTGCGGACGATGCTTTGTCAACTCCTGGCATCCTTGCCTGACTCAGAGCGACCAGGCAAGCCATCGGCCTTTCTGCATGTGGTCTGGAGCTAGCAAGGCACCAAGTGAGGGCATCTTATGATGTGCCAATAAGGTAACTTCCACACTGGCAAGAACTGCAGTCTACAGTAGGTGGACAGCGTGACTTTGCCTTCTAGGTTTATCACCCTTAGCCTGGTGTAGGGTGATTGCTTCTCCCTCCCAGGGGACCCACTTCTTTCCTGTAGGGTGAAATGCAAGTTAATGGGGCACCTTCCTTCTCCCAGGTGGAGTCTCCACCAACCCTGACCAGTCTCAGGCCTCGCCAGGCCCGTGGAGTGGCCCTCTCCTCTCTGTGTTTTCCCCACAGGAGGCTGAGGGAAGATTCAGCCCTCAGTAGGCGCCAGCGCCACAGTTATTGTGCTTGGTACGCTTCAATAGTAATAAATGCTGAGATTGATCTCAGGAAGATTTGAAAATTACATACTCACCATAATTCTTTATCTTCCTAGATATCTTCACCATTCATTACTCATTCACTCCTGCCATCCCTTCATGGCCAAACCTCTGGGCAGTGCTTCCTCCCTGTTGGCCTTCTCCCTCCAGGAGACCTTTTCTGGCACCTCCAGGGGCATTTCGGAAAAGGCAGACAGGGAGGCGCTCTTTGCCAGGGGCTCCCAGGGCCCCTGATGGCCTTGGCTTGGGACTCCTTCGGGCAGTTGCATGGTCTGGGAGTTTCCTCCTGTTTTTCGTTTTTATTTTTTATTTTACTGTTCTTGTCTCCTGTGCCTTTACCTTGTGCCCGTGATCTCAGGGGTTGTCCCTGACTTCAAGTCCCATCTTGGTCAAAGGGTCCGGGGACCCTCTTCCTCCTACTTTGGAGCCTTTTAGCCCACTTCCTTTCCTTCTTGCCAGTGACCCACTTATGGGTTATCCGTGGGGCAAGGTCCTTCAGACCTCCCTCCCCATCCAACCTCTTGCTCCCTTCTTGAGGAGAGTAAGTCTTTCCTGCCTCCCACCACTCTGCCAGTGGGGGTAGGCCTAGTGGGTTCAACACTCTATATGGGGATAGCGAGGCTCACCTAGCCAGGTGACCCCTCCTGTCCGGGAGGATCTTGCCCTGGTGGTTCCTTCCCACCCCTATGCAACAGAAGAGGGAGGGGAGAGATTTATTTATTTATTTCATTTTTGTTGACTGGGTAAGTGCATTAGACAGTTTCTGCCAGTTTTCAGGCACAACCTGGGGGCAGGGGATACAGATAAATGCCAACTGACCTTGAACCAGATTAAGCTGTTGGTGGTATTTTAGTGAATGGGGAAATTTGGCCAGGGCACCAGGGAAATTCCCTACTCTGCCTGCAGGGATCTTGCTTCCTGTGAGCGAACTGAAGATGGACACTCTGGGAGAACCTGTGGACAGGATGGATGTCAAGAAGCAGGGAAGAAGGCCTCCTCCTGATCTCGCTACCAAGAGGCTGTCGACCTACCAATGGTTGCTGCAAACTTCTCAGATGACGATACTGCTACTGATGGTTTCTTCACTTCAGAAGACATCTAGGATGAAACCTTCTACTAGACACAGTAAGGTGACTGCACAAAACTGTTCAGAAACTACTAAACAAGTTGTGACTCAAGATTTGCATTTAACTAGGCTACAAAACTGCAAGCTGAAGAGTTGAACTGTTTGCCTAACACTAAAGAACTTGAGGCAGAATTTGAAATGCTCAGTACACAACTTGCTGTCAGTTCATCTGAAAAGCCTGTCAAAAACTGATGAGTCACCTACAGCCAATGCCCTAACTTCAAAGCTTGCTGAGGCACCTCTTGCTGCTGGCAGTACAGACTCACCGGTGGAAAGGATGTTGCTGCTGGCAGTGACAACGCCCGCTCCATATGCCAAAAGCCGCTTGTCGGTTTCTAATATGGCTCTGCAGGATCTGAAAACAACACTTAGGTCCTTGCAGATACGCCTGTAATTTGCAGAATGCTGCGGCAGCCTCTGCTTCTCAGCCTGCCACTGAACAAACTACTGAGAAGGTTTTCTCCTTCCTGAACAAGAAGTCTCACCTGGCTGTAGTAAAATGTTCAATATTCGCCTTTGTCCGCAGCACAACAAACTGCCTCACAGAAATCTGCGGTTAGGAAGGGAACTGGTCCCCTGTCCATGCCTTGGAGGATGCAGGCTGGATCAGGGCCTTCTGTAAACTGGACTCTGGATCCTTCATTTCAGTGGATGTCTGCTGCTGTCCTGAGTACTGTACACCAACATTGGACCGGATCTGAGCTCTGACATACCCGGGGTGATACTCCTGACATTTCTGTTACTACTATTTCTGTCCTCACAGGTTGATAGTAATGTGGTGCAAACAACTATTGTTTCTGTACCTGACTAAATGCCCCCGATAACACTCTCCCAGTTAGTGATCAAATTGAGGAAGAACCAATAGGTTGGGCCTCTCTGATGCACTACAACAAAATCCACAGGGTAGACTTGACCCCATGTTTAAACTTTCTGATCTGTTTTCTAATAAAGTGAACCAGCCCCAGGGTAATGCTGTCCGGCGCCTTTATAAAGCGGTTTAGAGTCCACACCTGATAGACTTCATGTAGCAAGAGTGTTATTAAAGGTTCCATGAAATATTTTTGTCGGAAATTTTGCTCTCATAAGCCTGGGGAATTCTAATTTTGATGTTAATTTTAAAATGTTTCCAGTTTAGATTGATTTTGGGGACAATATCAGGCAGTAAAAACAACCCTGTTTGGATCCATTTCAAGCAATCCTCTTTACAAAACCCTTGTTTAAGAATATCACCGTAATGTTTAAAATGAAGGGTAAACGAGAAGATATTTAGTAAATAAATTGAGGAGTTTAAATATCTATTAAAAAGAGATAATATTCAGCTGGCATTCATCACAGAAACCTGGTGGGAGGATAAGGACAGCTGGGACAAGGCTATTCAAGACTATAACCTATATTGTAAATCAAGGATGCATAGGAAAGGTGTGGAGTGGCTATGTATATACACGTAGTCAATAAAAGTGCAGATTATGGTAATAACTTAGAAGGGCTGGAGACGCTTTTGTAAAATTATTACCAGAAAAGGGGCAAAAATTATTGTGGCTTTAATTTATAGGCCTCTTAACATCTCATTAGATGCAGATATAGCATTACAGGAACAAATAGCTAGTTAGATTCAGCTGATAGAATATTAATTCTGGAGATTTAAATCTACGCTCTATAAATTGGAAACATAAAACAGCTGTGGACAGAACTAACAGGAGATATGTGGACATTTTTGATAATGTAGGACTACATCAAAAGGTATTGGATGCTACAAGGCATTAATGTTCTCGATGTTGTCCTAACAAATATGGATGAGGTAATAAACGATGTTAGGAAGATTGTCCACTTGGTAATAATGATCATAATATAGTACACTTAGGGATCAATGAACCAGTGGTTCTGAAAGAGGAAGGATCTACAATAAAATTACATTTTAAAATAGCTGATTTTGATAATTTTTGAGAAAAAGTTTCAAGATGGAGTGGGGTCAAGAATTAAAAATAAATCAGTAAATGATATGTGGCGTCATTTGTTGAATAAACTGAATGGCTTGACAAAAAGTTTATGCCTAGTTTTAGTAAATATAGTTATTAGAAATAGATTACCAAATTGGTTTAATAAATCCATAAAAATGGATAAATAAAAAGAATAGATTATCTATTAATACAATAATGATAAATCTAGTAAGAATTATAAGGCACTTAGGAGGCTTACAAGGAGATAAAACTAAGTATCAGGAAGGCTAAGGCACATCAAGAACTCTTATTGGCAACCAGGATCAGGAATAATAAAAATCATTTTCAGTTATATAAACAAATCTAAATCAAATCCAAGTGAGGTGAATCCCTTTAAAAATAATCAAAGGCTAATAACTTCTGATAAAGAAACGCAAATATTCAGAATGCTTATTTTATTTCAGTTTTAATAAGAAAGATACTTCTTCACTTAATAATTTTGGTAGCCCAACACCTGGCCAACTAACTTTAGATCCTGAAGAGATTCGGACCAAACTAAAAGGGTGGAATAAATAAATCTCCAGGGCCAGACAACATCCATCCGAGGGTGATTTATGAATTAGCAGATTATATAGCTCTGCCTCTGACCCATATCTTTCAAGTTTCAGTTGATAGGGGAAGTTCCGAGGACTGGAAGGATGCTACAGTGGTTCCACTGTTTAAAAAGGGTACTAAGACAAAACCTGCTAACTTCAGACCAGTGAGTCTGACTTCTATTATTGAGAAAATATTTGAGGGTATATTAAAAGAAAGAATATTACATTTTTTGGATGAGCAAGACCTTGTGGATCCATCTCAGCATGGATTTACAGAGGAGCGATCCTGTCAGAGCCGAATCTTCTTTCCTTTTTGATAGAAGTAAATCGATAAATGGTTATGAAATTCAGTGGATGTAGTTCATGGATTCCGCGAAAGCATTTGATAAATTGCCTCATTTAGAGTTGTTGAAATTATTAAAGAAATCAAGATACAAAGTAATATAATTTATTGCATTTCTGCTTGGCTGAAGGATAGGAGACAGAGGGTGATCATAAAGGGAACGCCTCGGATTGGTTGGTTCTGGGGCCATGTTTATTTAACATCTATATATCTACACTAAAATTACAAAATTCCAAGATATGGATGCATAAGTTCAGCTGCGACTGTAGGAGTGGTACAGTGGTGAATAATGTTACAGATGGAACTCAGTTGCAAGGGCTTCAATGATGGACTAAGATAAACAAATTGGAATTAAATGCATCTAAGTGTAAGACTATGCACCTGGGAAAACATAATATGAAAATAAATTACAAATTGGGTACAGATTCATTATCAGAGACACAAATGGAGAGCGATCTGAAGTTAAAATTACAAATCAATTAAAATTCAATATACAATGTGATGCTCAGATTAGAAAAGCTAACCAAATTCTTAACTGTATATTGAGACATATATCTAGTAGAGATAGTAGGGTGTTGATGCCACTGTACAATGCTCTGGTTAAACCTCACTTGGAATATTGTGTCCAAGTATGGTCCCCTAAAGGGAACATATAAATAGAATGGAAGGGGTCCAGAGACGTACACAAAAGCCATCACTTCATTGAAATCCAGGTCTTATAATGAAAGATTGAGGCATTAGAATTATATTCTTTGAGTTATAGGAGATTAAGAGGAGATCTGTGTATGCTTTATAGGGCTGTGGATGACCCAAGTTTATTATTGGATTTGGGTATTATGCCAGATTTAAATAGGTATAGCAATAGAAGGCATGACAGACAATTACTTGAACCTAGGTGGAACAGTAATTTAAGAAAATTTTGGTACAGTCGGAAGGTGATTCCAGTTTGGAATGAGCTACCAGTTACAGTGATGAGAAGCCCAAGTATGGACGCTTTTAAGTCTAATTTGGATGTTTATTATAAAGAAATAATTAATTTTAAAATTACCCAAACTGGCAAGCTATGTGAGTTTTAGTCTGTTCCTTGAAATTTTCTAGGATTCTATGATTCTCTTCTGGTTACAACAAAAATGTGAAGTCCTGGGGAGACCTACCTAACTTTGGACAGTGAGCAGATCTGGGCCGGGGGCTGGAGGGTTCGGATTAAACTGTATTCTACCAATTCTGGGCCAGTTCATCTCCCAGCTCATTTTTGGGGCAAGGATCGAGTTCCATTTTTATATAGGGCAACCACTCTTGTTTTAAATTGGATCTAGTTAGCACCTCAGTTCAGCATGTGACACCTCGGCGCTGTAGCCATTGCTTGGAATATGGCCATTTAGCCTCCGCTTGTTTGAATCTGTTTAAATGTAATCTTTAGAGTGCACTGGTCATGCGTATGGGCGCTGCCCATGGGCCTCTCATAACAAAGAGGATTGTCCTTCCAATGAAGGGCTTATTAATGTAGCACAGCAACAGCAGGACAGAGGCTGGCAGAGCAAAGTTTAGGCAGCACAGGAAACTTAAAGGGCTCGTAATCCCCAACCTGTACACACGCTTGATGATTCCACTGACCCTATTCCTCAGAATATGGAAACAGATCATACAACCCCAGATCAACCTGTCCCTGCTATGGCTGAAGTAACTAACCCCCCCCAACTTCAGTTCAAGTAGAAAGCACTGATATCTGTGAAATGCCCCTCCCCCGCCTGTAGGGAAGGAAAGACCCTTTAAATTGGTCATCCAAAGAAAAGAACAAGGTGGGCAAAATTACCAAAAAGTGTGATGAGGTAGGGTCTCAACAAGTTACTGAGCCTCATTCCTGGAAAACAGGGAATAGATATGCTGCACTAAACTTGGAAGGACAGACAGGGACTCTGATGAGGAAGGAACTGACACCTCCTCCATTGCTTCTGCCACTGACACAGAAGAGAGAGGGGAGAGGATTCCATAGCTAAAAGAACAAGGCAGAGACTGACATCCAGACGCCTAAGTATTTCATCTGGTTTTCTTACTGCAGACTTTTTCACTTTCATCTCATTCATAGCCTAACCATATCCACTGTTAATATCAATAGTATTAAAAGTGATCAAAAAAGGGGGCTGTCTGTACTCTACAACAAAATAATAGTCACATACTGTGTATAGAAGATACCTGCCTCAAACCCAAATTGAACTCCAGCAGGCATCTAAGGCCTAGTCATTAAGACCCTCCTTTTGGTCTATTGGGCTTGACACTTGTGATGGTGTAGGCATATTGTTGAATAACCCCCTCTTAAAGTGTCTCTGGTTGGTGAATATACACCTGGTAGAACCTTCTTTTAGACATCTCCTTTTGTTCAGACCGATTCCGACTTATAGCTACCTATGCCCCCAGACAAAAGCACAAAGGGTTACTTAATTTAAAGAAATCCAGCCCTTCCTCCATACATCTCGTTTAACAGTATGGTTAGGTGACTTTAATTGTGGCCTAAGACAGTCTGACAGGGATATGCAAACTGACAAACTATTCTGCATTTCCACTACTCCAAGCAGGTAATAAACACTGCAGGACTGATTGATGCATATCGGAAATTGCATCCCTCAGGAGGTTATACATACTTTCGAGGTACTCTTAAACACGAATAGATTTATATTAATTTCTTCAGTCCTAAAAATCTTCGATATCAGCACCCTGCCATGTGTATTTTCAGACCATGTGGAAATTAAAATAAAGGTCTCTTGGGATTCGGCTCCATGCTGTAAGAAAACTAAATGGAGGCTGAATGAGGCACTACTGAATGACCCCAACATACAGAAGCTATGGAGGAAGGCATGGATGGCAGGCTTTCTGTGGATGAGCTCTATGAGAACATCTCTGATTGGCTGGAGGACACAAAAGCATCCTGCAGAGTTTGTTTCAAATCAGGGCGAACTGTACAGCAAATAGAGACTATTTACACAACTTACAATTGAGGAATCAATTACAGTGCTTAATTTCACAAGCTGAACTAACACATTATGATTTTGGCCCACAGATTAGTAACATTAAAAACAAATTATAGATTTGCATATAACCGTGCCAAATCCCTTGATCAGGAACTGAGATTTGGCACACATATGTACAGAAAGGCTCCTTGATCCTGATAAAGAATGTACGGCTAGAATTGATTGTAGGATTATCTCAGAGCTGCAGACACACACAGGTCACATGGTGACATCACCACAACAGATACTTAGGTAGTTGAAAACCATATGGAAGATCTTTAAGGAAGACCCCAAGAACTTGGAATCAAAGGGTTATCTAAAATCCTTAGGCTTGCCACAAGTCACAGAAGAAAACGCAAAAGACCTGATCTGAGAAATTTCTACTGAGGAGGTGGTTCAGGCCATCACACAGCTAACCTCTGGAACAGCCCTGGGTCGGATGGGCTCGGTCAGGCCTGTACAAAATGTTCTGTGCAGAGATGGCGCCTTATCCATCCTCTTTAACTATATGTTAGACACTGCAAACTATGCTACCTCCATGAGGAGGCTGTTTTAGTTCTCTTACATGAGAAAGGCCCCAGATCCGATATAGAAAGCTGGCGCCGACTCAGCTTGCTCAGTACTGACCTTGAGATCTTGAGCAAAATGTTATTGTCCAGATTACTAATAGTTTCAGTATTATCTTATTAGTCTACCCCCAAAAAAAAAAAAAACAGCAGGATAATTTACTTATATTAAGACAGCTTTTTCCCAACAAGAACAGGAGGGTGTGCAGGGTTATATTATAGGGCACAAGTGGTTGTACTGCTAAAATGTACAAACTTTTTAAAATTGAAAGTAAATATATCTAAAACAAAACTATGATCTTTGTGTCTACCCATATTAAGCCCCATTTCAGATTTGGTGAACATAAAATAGAATGTGTCAAGCAGTATGCATACCTTGGGTTAACTTATACAAACAACCTTAAATGGAAACAACATAAAGAAATAACTTGCAGTTAAAATTAGGAAAACAACAAATGTTATGAAGAAATTTAATTACACCTATGGTGGTTTTTCTGTAAGGCCCTTGTTAAAAGCTATTAAGTTAAATGCAGGGCACAAATGATGTACACAGCTGAAATTTTGGAGCATAGATGATACTGAATTATATATGATCCCAGTATATAAAATATTACGTGCAGAATTACAGTTACACCCTCATGCCCATCAGTTTAT
The DNA here is from genome assembly GCA_016271365.2 of Neoceratodus forsteri. Classification (NCBI taxonomy): domain Eukaryota; kingdom Metazoa; phylum Chordata; order Ceratodontiformes; family Ceratodontidae; genus Neoceratodus; species Neoceratodus forsteri. Next base: position 343,578,380 of record CM057459.1, read on the forward strand.
CTAAGGGCAGAATTTGGATTAATGAATGCTAATGCACTCGGTGATGGAAGAAAGCTTATTGAGTTACATTTAACTAAAGTAGATGATGGGAATTTGTTAAAGAAATGTTTCCAGGAACAGTTATGTTGAATTAAAATGATTGTGATAAAAATGTTGGACATGAGATCTATAGTAGATTGGGGCCTGGCTATTCAAAAGGGTTACGCACGGCGAACAGGGATGTGCCATGCGAAGCCACCGATGCGCCCCAGCACGATAGTGAAAGGGGCAGGTTGTGATGCGAGCTCCCGGCGCGCTGGGGCACAACAGTAATGTATGCAGCTAGCGTAGGGGGCGTGCCCATGTATATGTGGCACATCCCGATATTCAGCTCGATATGCGGGCGACACGCTGGCACAAAACCCGCCTTTGCGCCACTGGGGACACAGAGATGTGCCTGGTAAAACCAAGAACCAGTCCAGGCCACCCACAGGTGAGCTGCCATATTACAGGGCGCAGTACAGCAGTTGCCAGCCATGGGAAGCCACCGTCCACCCAGAACATGGACTCCAAGCCCTTTGCCCTGGGAGCATTGTGCCCCCGGTTCCCCGATCATGGGCGAATGTGAATTTCAAATCCCAGTGGTCCAGTGGATACCCCCACCACCTGATCGCTGGCATAAGTATTATGAAGGTCCCAGGTGGACCTCTGTATTCTCCCCTGCCTGATCGCGGGCATCAGGTACATGAAGGTCCCAGGTGGACCTGTGAAACTCCCCTGCCAGAACGTGGGCAGATGTTTTATGAAGGTCCCTGGTGGACCTGTGAATACCCCCCCCACCCGAACACGGGCATCGGTACACAAAGGTCCCAGGAGGACCTGTGAAACCCCCACCCCTTGCCCAAATGTGGGCAGAAGTATTATAGAGGTCCCTGGTGGACCTGTAGATACCCGTTGCCCGATCACGGGCAGTAATATGAAGGTCCCTGGTGGACCAGTGAATACCCCATTATCTGGAATGTGTAGTACAGTGGGCTGCCGCGCCCATTGGCTCACACTGTGGACCAATGGGCATACAGCCCAATGATGGTGTCAGTCGGTGGGCGGCAGGGCAGCAGGCGGTGGGTGCTGCCCCTGCCGCTGACTGGAGGGGGGGAGGGCGTGGATTCAGTGGGGTTGGGGTCCACTGGACCACCAGGGATATTGATGGGTTTATTTCTTTACTTAACCTGCAGTGGACTTGCAGGTCCACTGGGCCACTAGGGATATTGATGCAGTTTATTCCTTTACTAGCCCGTGATCAGGCTTGCGGTCCACTGGACCACCAGGGATATTGGGATATTATTTCTTACTTAGCCCGCGATCGGGCTTGCAGGTCCACTGGACCACCAGGGATATTAGATATTATTTATATACTTGGCCCGGCGATCGGTGGGCAGCGGTCCACTGGACCACCAGGGATTTCAGATTTTCCTTTTTTACTGCAGCCCTTAATCCGGGCTGTGAAGCCTGCCCGGCTGCAGGCGTCGGTCCCGGGCTGCTGCCTGGCAGGGTGCAAGTCGCCGGGGATCAGCTAGTAATGCAAATAGGGTTGAGACGACATGCAAATGGACCCATTTGCACCTTGCATACATTATGGCCTCTACTTGCATGTGCACTTTTGAATATCATGTTGCTGTGCATAGCACAATGGAACTTGTGCAAGCACATCCCCATGCTCCTCTGGCCACTTGCGCTGGTGCGATGCCACTGCACTATGCACACTGCGGGTGGCCAGGTCGCGATATTCAACGATGCTGTGCCATGGCGCAGCTCATTGAATATCGCTCAGTCCACCCTGCACAGACAAGTTGCGCTGCGCAAGCTTGCGCCACAGCCTGGCACAGTTTGAATATCTGGGCCTTTGTCTAATTTTACGATCATCAAATGACATCTGCATGGCCAGATGTATGTTTACATTACAAGAGCAAGAAGGTAACACCCAGAACTACTAAATACAATTACAAAGGATGTATAGAAGGTGTATTATAAAGAATGTTCTCTCTTTCTCAACAAGAACTTCTAGAACTCTGAAACACCTTCCGTGGAAAACAGACTCAGATTCAGCAGTAACTTAAATTATGTTTTTCTTTGTTAAATGGAATATTGTATGTGTCTTTTTTTTTTTCTTTGTTTATAGACCTTGTTGATTTGGTTATGTACATATATTTTGTTTCTCAATAAAATTTCCCATCTCTTTCGAGATGTGCCATGGCATCTTTAACATACACCTGAACTACCATCGAACAGGCAGATGGGACCGCGGTTTAACATCTCATCTGAAAGACAGTACCTCAGGAGTGCAGCACCCCTCCTCATGCTGCACTACAGTGTCAGTATTGTGATTTAATCCACATGCCTGTGTGGGATAGAACCCACAGCCTTCTGATCTCCGGCTTCAGAGGTGAGTGTGCTACTTGCTGAGCCACTGACTTGCTGAGATTCTTGTGGACCCTTTCTCATTGTGGACCAGGAAAGTGGTAACCTGTAAAGTGGAAAGGGCAGGGATCATCTGTCCCTTGCTGGGCACATCTGTGTTGCTTGCTCCAGGAATCTGAAGAGCTGCTTGCCAATCTTAATATTCCTATACTCAGTTGCTCCTTGGTTCTTCACCCTGGAATAAGTTGAGTTGCTTCTTCTTGGTCCACAGAGGGAACCCTCCATCTTAGGGTTGTCCCTGTTGGGGACCGTGTTGATCTCTGTCTTTTGCCTTTCTCTTTCTCTTGCCATCCTTTCTCCCTGTCCATCCCTCCCCTACCGGGACTCACCCAGTGGTTGGGATCTCCTACCCAGAAACCCTTAGAGCCCTACCCTTCTCCTGTGGTCGGCTTTATTTCTCTTTCAGTTTATATCCTTTCATTTTCTGTCCCTTGGGCTCCCTTGTCCCACCTGCCCCCACCCTTTTTTTTCCTCCATATCTGATTTCTCTCTGGCGAGCTGAACTGAGGTGGTGCATGGGCTGACACTGGTTACTGACCAACCCACTAGCGCCATGTAATTTGTCAGCCTTGAGGGCGGCGAGTCCCAGACGCCGACCCCTACTCCAGAGATAAGCTTAAAGCTATAGGCTTCCCGCAGGTACTGGCGCCCATCTGAGATCCCAGCAGTAATGAATGGTGAAGATATTTAGGAAGATCAAGAGTTATGGTGAATACATAATTTTCATTTCTTCACCGGGGTAGTTATTCCATATTTATCATACACACACAATATGGTGGATCCTTTTATGTGCACACCCTCAGGGAAACAGTTTGCACTTTGTTGCATGTGCATGCACACGTGCATTCTCTCATTCTGCAGATCACAATGGTTCACCTCTGATACTTCTATGGTCTGTCAGAGCAAAGGCCCCAATGAAATCCCTGACTCCTTCAGTGCTGTATTTACAACAAAAGCCCAACTCTACTCCTTGAACTTCCTCCATGTTCGTGCTGCCTGTGTACTCTCTTCAGGCTCCTCCAACTCTTCCTTTTGACTACTTTAGCAGCTGCCTGTTCATCTTTGGTATAGTATGTCAAAAAACTAAGGGCATTCCAGGCTAGGAAGGATCAGATTCCTGGGGCTAGGTACTAAACTGGCAAATTAACACTTCATTCCATCCTGCTAATATACACTTATTTATTTATTTATTTATTTAGATTTTGGTAACCAGGTAAGCCCACTGAGACCAGAGGTCCCTTTTTCAGCAGCGAATTCGGAATTAGTTACAGTAGATTACATACATTGGTATCAGTATACAGTATTTACAGCTGATACAGACAAGGAATTGGTATCAAACACTTAACATGGAGACAGCAGGCTCACAAAGTGTTAGGCAGGTGCACAGTACATTTAACAATTTTGCATAAGAGTTTCATGGGAGAAAGAAAATGGCAAAATTAGTGACAGCATGACAACAGGCTCGGGCAGGGGCTAGCGATTACAACCACAGAGACTAAGATCCAGAAGGTACACTTTGAGGCCTGACTTAAACTCTTGGAGAGTAGGCTTGTCAACCAGACTTGTTGGGAGTGTGTTCCAAAGTACGGAGCAGCATACTGAAATGAGCGCTACCTTGGTTGTAAGTACACGAGGGATATCGAGGGGACGACTTGCCGAGGGTTGCATGGTATGGCACTGTACTTTGGAGTGAGCAGCCCACTCAGATGGGGAGGAGGGCCAAGGAGGTGAATTTAAAGGCCAAACAAACAGAGGAATAGGCCAATCTGTGCCATAAGGTGGGCTAGTTTAGGTCCGGTGAGGACCTCGCATTGATGCTCCTGGGGAGGAGTTAGTTACAAAGTGTGCCACCCTGTGGTAGAGCATGGAAAGTTTGCTAAGCTCCTTCTCCCACTCAAGCAGGAGCTAATCATTTCTCGTAGCTCCAGCCGTGCAATTAGTGGGTTGGACACTTAAATCAGGTGCACTTGTCAGGGTTTTAAAACAGGAAGCGATAGGGGAAAACAGGAAACTGAGAAAGTGTGCACTTAAGCAGGATGTGCACTTACCAGTGTGCACTGAAGTGGGCCTCATTTTACAATGAAATTTTATATAACCTTTCGCACTGTATTACAACACATTTTACTGACTGGTATGATTGGGATTGTGATAAACGGCTTTGCCAGAGTCCTGAGCAGAGTGTAATTTGTGTTGTGTGAACTCTGCTGTGTCTCTATCATATAAAAACCAGGAAAAATTAAATACCCCATCTCTCTCCAGTGGGAAGAGACCTGTGGGAAGGGCATTGTGGGACCTAGGAGGACTAGCAGGAGCATGGGACTGATAGCTTTTGTAAGGTTACATAGCACTGCACTGTTTTAGCCTTTCACTCTTTGGGTCCCAAAATAAGGATCAGTAGAGGCTTATAAAGCCTCTTTTACTTAAAATCATTACCTTCTGGGGTCCACTCGAACTCAGAGTGAGAGACCCAACACTACCAGTTGCCACACTAGAAACACTGTCACCGAGAGTAGTAACCTGTGGCTGGGGTTACAATAAGCTATATGGCCAGAGTGTAATTTGTGTTGTGTGTGTCACTCTGTCTCCCTATCATATTAATCCAGGAAAACATGAAAAATACCCCAATCCATCTTTCTAGTGCTAAGAGGCCTGTATGAATGGGATTGAGGGACTTAGGAGGACTAGCATGAGTATGGTGACAGATATCCCTTATAAGGGCTACGTTGCACTGCATTGTTTTAGCCTTTTAATCATTGATCACCAAATAAAGACCAGCAAAGGCTTATAAAGCCTGTATTACATAAAATCTGCACCTTTTGAGGGTCCGCTTCAAACCTGAAGTGAGTGACACGTCACTTCCAGTTGCCCACAAGGAATGCGGCGCTAGCGTATGGAGGCAGCACATGTCTGCCAGTGTCCACCTGTGAAGGCCAGTAAGCCAGGGTTTTATGCATATTTACTAAGATAACTTTGTTTTGGGGCTAGTTTCTACACTAACAGAAATGAGAGAAGATATGAAAAGTATAGTTATGTAAGAACTTACCATAACAATAGATCTTCGACAGAATCTCTGTCATTAGGCCACACCTATAGAACTATAGCCGTCGGCGCCAGGACCACATGGAAACTTTTGCAAGCAATTCACTAGGGCCACCCACAATGACGCCTTATGTTGACATCCTCTCTAAATAAACGTGGATGCCTGCACCTCCTCAGCTCCCTGCCGGAGTTCATACTCAAAGGACCTCCTTCTGGGGAACTGAGAGAGCTGAAGATTCCGCTATCAGACAAGGTTTAAAACAGCAGGTAGACCATCCTGAGAGAAAGATTGGAGTGAAGAAGCTTTGAGGATAAGGAGGACAGAGGGTGGATGGCATGACCTGCTGAAGAGAGATCTCTCTCAGATATACTGTTACGGTAAGTTTTACATAACTATAATGTATTCTTTGAGGATACTTCTTTCATCAGGCCACACCTGTGGAACGAGTTCCAAGCAGTACTGCCAGAGAGACAGTCAGGGTGGCTGGAGGCTACAGGCCTAAGAAAGGAGGCCTTGAAGCACAGCCAGGGCAAAGCTGACCTTCTTCTAGAGGCAATGTCCAGACTGTAGTGTTTAGTAAAAGTGTGGACAATTTCTGCAGTGGATACATTCCTGAAACAGGCAACAGAAGTGGCCATGCCTCTGTTTGAATGGCCAAGAAAATTCTAGGAAGTTCCTTGCCATACTTCCTGTAACAGAAAGCGATACAGTTGGCCAGCCATCTAGCAGGCACTGTTTAGAACTGTACCCCCTTTCTCAGGGGCTTAAGGAAACAAAAGCTGCAAGGACTTCCTGCAGTCCTTTGTATGATGATCATAATGTCTTGAGTATTCTGTGTACATCAGGGTATGGAGCAATGCTTCCCCTGGATTGGCATGCTCCAGAAAATAAACTGGTAGGTGGATAGTTTGATTCAAAGTAAACCCCAACACTACCTTAGGAAGAAATTTAGGGTTGGTCTGTAAAGACACCCTGTCTTTATGGAAAATCAAATAAGGAGGCTTGCACATAAGAGCCTGCAGCTCAGAAATCCTTCGAGCAGAAGTAATAGCAACTAAAATAATGCTTTCCAGGAAAGGATGCATAAGCTGCAAGTCATGGCTGGCTCACAAGGAGCCTAAGTGAGTTTTCAGCACAAAATTCAGGTCCCAGGCCAGGATGGATTACTGGATGGGAGGCTTCAAGTACAAGATGCCTCTCAAGAACGATTCTTGCCACCTCTAGCTGAGCCACGATACATCCATCAGTAGGCACATAGGAAGCTGAAATAGCAGCCAGGTGCACTTTGATAGAAGAGTATTGCAGTCCTGTGTCTGATATGGACAATAAATTCTCCAGAATCTGATTCACTGGACAAGTGAAGGGATCCAAGTAATGAGAAGCAGCCCACAAAGCAAACCGCTTCCATTTCATTGAATAAGTGTCTCTGGTGGAAGGTTTTCTGGCAACCACCAGAACATCAGCCACCTTTGGGGACACTCCAAATCTCACAATGGTTATGTCTTCAGGAGCCAAGCATGGAGAGAGAGTGACTTGAGGTCCGGATGGATCAAGGTTTCTGTTCCTGTGATAGAAAGCACTTGCACAGGAGCAGGGGTACAGGGGTTCCAGTGCCAGTTGTTGCAGTAAGGAAACCAAATCTGGCGAAGCCAAAGGTGCCATGAGAATTAGAGTAGTTCCTCCATTTGGAGCTTGATCAGCACCTCTGAATCAGAGGAAAAGGGAGTAAGGTGTAAAGAAACCTCCTTTTCCAAGAGAGGGACAACTCCTCTTGCCAGAAAACTCCAGGGTCTGAATGAGTGAGCAGAAAGGCAGCAGTTTTACATTGAGTGGAGATGCAAAACTGTCCAACTCTGGATGACCCCACCTGTCAAACAGGTCTTCAACAGTGAGGTCAGCAGCTCTCACTCGTGCATTCTGGACTGCAGCTTACTTAGCTTGTCTGCCAGGACCTTTTGAATGCCTGGGGCGTGGACGCCCACAGCAGTAGAGCGTGTGCTAGAGCCCTAGTACCAAACCCTCATTACTTCTCTGCACAGGGAGAGAATGAGCGCCCTTTCTGGTTTATGTAGTGTACTACACCGATGTCCGTCTACAGCAGCATATGCCCAGACTGATGGTTCTGGAAGGCTTGCAGAGCATACAGAATGGCACTCATCTCTAGGAAATTTTGTAGAGGGAAGTCCATGTTCCTTTTGTCTGATGAGGACCCAGGTGTGTCCCCAGTCCAGCCCGAAACATCTGTGGTGAGAATATGCTGAGGGGAGGGAATGAGAGGGAATCCCTTTCAGCAAATTGCTGGGTTCCATCCATGGCTGGAGCACCTTTTGGACAGAAGTTGGTACTGGAACCAGCAGTTCTAGATCATCAGTGCACTTATCCCACTGGGCTCTTAATGGCCATTGAGGGCTCCTCATGTGCAGCCAGTCTAGGTTGCCATGACAATGGCTGCTGCCATTGGGCCCAATTAGGCCCAACAGTCTCAAGAATGTCCTGGCTGAGACATACTTGCTGTAAGTAAAAAGCAGGTTAGGTGCCATGAGGCTCTTCCCTATCCTGGGGCAGGAAGGCTAAGCCCTAGGCAGTGTCCAGTACTGCCCCATGTACTGAAACACTGACAAGGGGTCAAGACTGACTTGGACAGATTGACCGTGATCCCTAGGGCATTGAACAGCTGTCTGGTGCTGCTTAGGGTGTGAGACAGTTGTTCCTGAGACTGAGCTTTGAGTAACCAGTCATCTAGATAGGGAAGACATACAGTGTCTTTCTCCTGAGAGCTGCTGCCACAACTGATATGCATGTGGTAAATATCCATTGCACAGATGACAAGCCAAAGGACAATACCCTGAACTGGTAGTGTTCCCCTGAAAGAGGAACCTGAGGTACCACCTGTGTGGGGATAAATCTTAATATGCAGGTAGCATTTTGCATGTCCAGAAGCATATCCAGTCCCTTTTGCAGGAGGGGAGGAGGCCTTGCTGAGTGACCATGCTGAATATAGAAGTTCAAATCCAGAATGGGCCTTAAGTCCCCTGGGGATTTGGGGAATAGGAAGAATGAGAATAGAACCCCGTTCCTTTGTTCACAGGGAACTGGTTCTATGGCCCTCTTGCACAGCATTGTATGTACTTCCTCTAGTAGCACTGGCATGTGGTCTGGAGGATAATTTGAGGAACTGGTGGAAGGTCTGGAGCCAACTTCCAGAAGTTCTGGAGTGTGGCCCTGTTCTATTAACTGCATGACCTATGCATCTGTTATAACCTCTCTCCACTGTTCCAGGTGGAGAGAGAAGCAACCTACAACCACCTCCTGGATTTTATACTGGAGGGTGGGAGTCTAATAAGGAGTCATGCTGAAGCAGATCTGGCAGCCGCAGCGATCTCCCTAGGGGCTATAGAGTGGACACCTGTGGAGGAGCTTGGGGCAAGCAAAGCTGCTCTGCTGTTGCTCTGTTGCCTGACCCCTGACCTAGGCCTATCAGTTGCCCTGTGAAAAGGCACCCTCTGGCTATTTCTCGGCTGTGTGTTGTAGAGGGAATGTACTGATCTTAGAGTCCTTCCCAAGGCTTGCAGGTGAAAGAGGATGTCCTGCACATCTGCCCCAAGGAGCTTGTATCCTCTGAAACTGGTGTTCAGAATGGATTGCTGGACATCACTAGCAAATCCTGACACCCTCAACCAAGCATGTCTTCGTAGGCAGATGTCTGCCACAGCTGCTCTGGCTGAGGCATCTGATAAGTTGTAGGTAGACCTTAAGAGGTGTTTACCACAGTTAGCCCCAGTCTGAGGGGGCTTGAGCATCTCCTGCTTCTGGGGACCCTTTGAGAGGGATTGGGCTGCGCTGCTTTAGCCATTTTCAGAGAGTATTCTGGTATTTGACCATATGGGCCTGATAATTTGTTGTCCTGAAGCCCAGTGTGGGAGAGGCAAATTCTCTTTCCCATGAGGTCCAGTTTTCTCGACTCTTTATCTCAGGGAGAGAACTGAGATGCTTAGGCCTCTAGCCCTGTCATGGGCTGCATATTTCACAGCCGAATCAACCTCAGGTTGGCCTGGGAAAAAGGGGGCTTCTGAGGGGGATTGGCACAGCTGTCTGCCTTTCTGAGCATGGCAGTGATCAAGCTCAGTCTGTGCCAGGCAGCCAGGGTGGCATCCTCTAGTGCAGCCAGTAGAGGAGGAAAGAAAGAGATGGAGAATCTGGTAGCTCTAAGAAACTCTACCAGTTTCTCCTCGTGATGTCTTGCTCTCAGCAGCAAAACCCATTGCAGTTTGGAGTTGCGTTATCATGGGGGTGGGAGGAGGGGTCTTCTGGAGGGACCTCCAGAGTATACAAGGTAGAGTCTTCACTCCTGCGCAAATGGTGGAGACAGACCTGTCAGAGGGGTCCTGTCCATATCTTCCTCCTCCTCCTCTTCCAATATGAGGTCAGGTTGTATTTCTGATCTATGTCGATGGACTCTGAAGGCTGCAAGGAAGGAAGAGAGGTTGTCAATGCCTCAGATTGTGTAGGGCATGTTGACGAGCAGGCATCCACGGGGGCTGGTCTGAGAGGCCCCATCATTGTTGTGCCTGGTGTAGGAGGACATGGTATAAGGCACTTTATTATCTCTGCAAAGGAGGAGGAGAGCACCGTCCTGAACATCGAAGATGGCCTGCAGTGCAGGGGTGTCTTGTGCGTCAATGGGTGACTGGAGCCCGACATCAATGAGCCATTGCTGGCTGTAGTAGATCCAGTGAAACTCACTGCCAGCCGACCTTGAGGGTTCTGAGGCTGAGCTGCAGGACTTGCATTGTCAACGGAGTGTCACTAGCCCCAACCGACAGGCCTTCACTGTCATGGGAGATCTGGGGGAACTCCTTCCAGAGCCAACATTGTGGGATCTAAAGTCAGAGTGGTAGGAGGTGCTGCCATTGCAGCGATCAAGGCCAAATGCAGCAGCAACTGGAGAGTGTACTGGGGGATTTATCTTTACTCTGCTCCTTCTCTCGATGTTTGTGCTTTCCTGAAGACTTCTCTCGACCATGGAGGACTGGGAGCCAGAGGACTGAGCCGGCAATGTGGTGGAGCTCTTCCCTTGGAGCTCTGTCTCCATTCTGGCTACCTGCTGCTCAAGAAAGAAGGTATGCAGGGCTTTTGACAGCGTCACCAGGTAGTTTGATTAAACTTAGGGCCAGCCCAGTGGCACTGAGGGTTGAGTGCTGATGCCACACCTCGTGCCATGCTGGCGACTCGGTTTGAGAACTGACTTGGAGTACGTCAGTCGCAGGAAGGGAGAGGATCGGAGTCCAGACAGCTCTCTCCTCTGGGGTGGGTATGGGGCTCAGCCATTCTGCATCGAATCTGGTGGCTGTCAGGTGCACTGCAAAGTTGCGGCTCATAGAAGAGGATTGGAGCATGGCCAGGCATTGGCACGCAAGTGCACTGTACATCATTGCACACCGGCTCAAGGGAGAACATCAAAGGCAGAAAATAGCTGGGCGGTCCTGGCTGATGGCCATGCTCTGTGTCCCAGGACCTGAGGTGCACCCCAGCTATTGGTTCCAGGTCTCGGGGAGATGTGTGTGTGCCACTCCTGTGGAGCAGAGCGTGACACTGGCCAGACTGGTCCAGGGATGCAGGTGCCAGTGGCCAGATGACCTGCCATGCCTGCACCACAGGAGGAGAGAGAACAGTGATATGATTAAAAAAAAAAAAAACTCAGGCAGATCTACTTGAGCCTTAATGTCATGGACCTCTCCGAGACAGCACACGAACATCGTGGATCGCTACTCGAGTAGATTTGTCCACCGCACTTGCAGTAACTGAAAGAGTTTAGCTGCCTCTTCATCGCATAACATAATGGATGACACTAATCACTTTAAAATAAAATTATGGCTACTAGGGTGAGAAAAATAATAAAACTTACTTAGAAAAATTGAAGATTGAGCAGTCAACTGTAGTGGTGGTGTCTCTGGAGTACAGCGAGTATGGTTGGTGGTGGAAAGAACTGAGGAGAGTGCGGGGCCACCCACATTTATATAGCGAAGATATCATCATGGGTGGCCCCTAGTGGACTGCTAGCCAGAAAGTTTCCATGTGGTCTTGGCGCCTGATGGCAATAGTTCCATAGGTGTGGCCCGATGAGGAATATCCTCGAGAAGATGTCCAACTAACAGATGAAGGAGAAGTTCTGTAATGTTTTAGTTGTCATATGCTTAAAATTGTGCAACAAGTTGAAAGTATTAGTAACATTAAGTTTGAATGTTCAACTACAGAAGGATTTATGCAATTTAAAATGAGAACAAAACAGATTACAAATAATATGATTTAACAGATTACAAATAATATGAATTCTAGAATCTTTGTAGATAATCTTATTAGGAAATTAAGCCTGAATTGACAACACTGTAAGTCAGGATCCAAATGAAGGAAAAAAAAGATTTAGAAGGAAAACCAAAAGAAACAGAAAAGAGGATGGTCCAGTAGCCGATGAACATGACTGGCAATGGTCCAGCCTAAGAAGCTAGCCAGAAGAGGCGGAAGGGCAGAAAACTGTTCATTGGGAGAAAATACCTCCTCAATAGAATTAAGTAATATATTTTCCCACTTCTGTCTGAATCACCAGCACTATCAACACCAGAAGGTAGTCTCAATTACGAGAGCCAGCAGAAATGGTTACTCACCATAAAACAGTGATTGGAGATTCTGTTATTAAATATACAATTAGGGAAATATGGAAGTGATAAAGTCCATAGAATGGTTACATGCTTTCTAGGAGCCAAAATAAGGGACAATTACAGCTAATCTCCATGGAGTTGTAAAATATACAGTATCAAACCCCACAGTCATGGTTCACATTGTAACCAATGAAATAGAAAGAAAAGTGATAATGAAATCAAGCAGGATTTCATAACTTTCGGAGCTAAAATAAATTACTTTGGATGGAAGTGATATTCTCAGAGATCTTACCTTGTTCTAAGGTCTGTATAGACATCAATAAACTGCTATCAGAATAAATAAATGAATGGTTAAACAATTGACCGTGCAGAAAAAACTATGCATTCTTAAAAAACTGGATATGTCTGGGGAAGCAGTAGCTTTATGCTAGAGACAGTCTACATCCAAACAAGTATGGTGGTAATTTTGGCAGGGAGAATAAAGGGAGCATCTGATAGAAATGAAAATTTAAACTAAGGGTGGGGGTGTTGGATTCCATGTATCTACAGAGATAAATACAATAAACCCAATTGTGAATGTAAGAAAGACCATGAATTTGAAAATATTAAGTATAATTACAAGAAGTCTGGTAAACAAGTTTGATACCCTTAAAGCTGTAACCTACATTGAGAGGCACAACATAATTGCCAAAGCAGAAACATAGTGGGAATCTAATGACCCTAGGAGTAAGAACATTGAAGAATATAACCTGGTTAGTAGAGAGAGAATTAGGGTAAAGGTGGCGTGTTATGCTTATACGTAAATAGTTTGTTTATTGTTTTATACTGAAAGACCAGTGAGCATAAATGCCTTTTTCACTGTCATCCTGTCAGAATATGAAAACATTACAGATACAACAACATATTAAACAATCAATCAGTGAAAACATTTACATTCAGTTTTTGCCAATAAAAACTTCTTGAGAAGCCTTAAATGCAGATATACTGGGGCTACAGATAATAGAATAGGAGCATATTATAATGTTTTGTGGTTTTACATTATAAAGAATTTTCTGCTCACTGTTCAAAAAAGGGAACCTGAAAGGAAAACCTGCTATGTGATCTAGTGGAAGCATTGGTATTCTGTATGGGAAATAGACTGACAATGGAATCGGAAAAGACCCTAGATGGATTTTATGCAAAAAATCATTGACTTGTATTGAAATTACCAAAACAGATAAGCAACCAGAAGTTCTATAGAGATCACAATGATGGATGTTTCTTGGTAGGCCAGTAGCAAATCTGAGAATATTGTGATACGTGGATTTGAGTTAAAGTAACATTTTTACTGCAGAAAAGAGTAAATTATGGATCCATAATCAAAAAGAGAAAAAAGAAAAGTATGGACAAACAAAAGTCTGATTTCCTGTGTAAAATATCTATTCAGGTGAAATAACATACCCAAATGCTGGTGTGAAGTATTTTTTATTAAACTCTAGGATTACAAATACCTTTGAGCAAGAGCTGTTTGTTTACAAAGGTTCCACGTCAAAGGATGGAAGGTTAACATACAAACAAAGGTAAACATTAATACAGAGTCTCAAAAACAAAACCTCGTGATTCCAGCGGAGACAGAGCAAAAGGATAGTAAAGCCAGATGAGCAGCCAGTAGGGGTGGGGAGGGAGGGAGGTGGGTGGGGGTCAGGAAGGAGTGGGCAGGCTGAAGGGCCATTGTCTGGGGGTGGTTGGTATGAGAAGTGCAAGGTAGAGCGGACAGAAGTCTGAAGTGTTAAAAGATGGATGGTGTGGGTGAGATGGGGAGGAAATGGGAGAGGAATAAGGTGAGAGGGATGAAAGTGGAGGACAAGGATAATTGGCCAGAGGGGGTTCAAGACACACAGTGCCGGCGTGAGTGTAGAGAGTTGACCAGTTTGGAGAAGCAGTCACTTGGGCTGGTAGTGTAGAGGTGAAGTCATAGTTGCCTTTAAATGGGCGAACATAGTAGCTAAAAGATTCTTTGTTGAGTGAATTAAACCACTGGGGGGCCCTGTGGGTAAATGACCTCTGGCCCATAGTGGTCTGGCATCTGGGGACCTGGAAGGTTTGACTTACCGTACTGGTGTGTTGGATGCTGCATGGGCAGTAAGAAGCTTTCACCCCAGGTGGCATGAGTTAAGGAGAACCTTTTGGTTAAGAGGCAGGCCTGGTATTTGATCCTGCTGATGAGAGAGAGCCACCCAGACTGGGCGTGCAAGTCACGTGTATGTGTTAGACGGGCAGCGCCAGTAAGAAGTCTGCATGCTTTGTTGAGCACCACAGATATCCTGGTGGAGGCTGTTGGAGAAGCGGAGCTATAGATGATGAGCCCATAGGCTATGATGGAGATGACAGAACTATAGATAGCCAGTCCAAGGGCTTCTGTGGTCATGCAGTGTTTGTGCCTGTGGAGCAGGCCAATCTGTATGTTAGCAGCCTTGCAACATTGTCAATGTGCTGAGCATAGAAGAGGAACAGTTCAGAGTAACGCCGAGGTATTTGAACTGAGGAACCTGCTCTAGTGTAACCCCAGAATGGTTAGTGATGATGAAGGGTAGAGAGTTATGTTTGCTCCTTGCATTGCAGAAAGTCCGTAACTCTTGTCTTGCTGTAGTTCATGACAAGTTTGTGCAAGCTGAACCATTCCTCAACGCATTTGAAGTCTCATTGTAGCTGCCCTTCTAGATGCTTGGTGTCACGATGGCTAGAAAACAGGACTGCGTCATCCGCATAAAGAAGTATTTGCTAAAGGCAGACGCTAGGGAGGACATTCAGGAAGAGACTAAAGAGTAGGGTCCAAAGATGGGCCCTGCAGTACTTGAGAGGACCAGTTTCTTATCAGAGGTGACATCAGCAATCTTAACTCGCTGGACCCTTCCCTCAAGGTATCTTGTTATCCAGAGCAGGGCATCCTTGGAGAACCCGATAGTTGACAGTTGCCTGAGTAGGAGTGGATGATTGACGGTATCAAATGCCTTCGTATGGTCAATGAATATTGCACCCACACAGTCTCCTTGGTCAAGGGTGGTTGGATGAATCCAGAATTCGGTAGTGCTGTGCCCTTTTCTAAATCCATGTTGTTCAGGGCACTGGATATCATATTTTACCAGATACCCAGTTAGCTGGTCCAGTATGATTTGTTCTGGGGGGCGGGCGATGGAGATGGTTCTGTAGTTGGTATGCAGTGACTTATCACTGCTTTTGTGTACAGATGTAATGTATTGATTAATTTTACTATATGTGATTCAAAGGATAAATGAAATCAATAATTAAACCCACATACTTGAATTCTGAAACCTTTTCGATTAGGTTGCCATTGTTATCCTTTAACAAAAATATGTGAGTTCTGGCTTCCTGTGGTTTGAGAATACCATTCATTTGGTTTTAACTGGGTTGAGTGCTAATTTATTTGATCAAACCACAAGTGCGCCCTACTGAAATCCATCTGAAGGACTTTTCAATATTAGTGAGAACATGACCATAACATGACAGAACGCATCATCGACATATAACAACAATTCTGTATTATTGCATATGTTGGTGAGTGAGTTAATAAAAGAGAGAAAAGCAGGGGCCTAGAATGAGCCCTGTGGTACTCCACAACCTATAGAGCAGATTCTGAAGGAGATCCATTTATTACTGTCACTTGGGTTCTAGTTTCCAGGTAATTACCGAACTAAAGAATGACTTCTTCCAGAAATTTACTTTCGTAACATCTTTTTAATTCACCGTAATCAACCAGGTTGAATGCTTTGGTGAGGTCCACAAAGCGAAGCCACATATTTGCCCTCATTGAGGGCTTTCTGGGTCCGCTTGGAACCTCACCAAGGCGTGTCTCTGTATTATGACAGGGTCTAAAGCCATGTTGGAAAGTGACCAAAGACCATATTTCCCATATGCTCAGAAATCTGATCAGAGATAATTTTTTCTCATACTTTAGACAAAGGTGCCAAAAGTGAGATTGGCCGATAATTGTTTAAGCTTGTTTTGGTCCTGATTTGAAAATAGGTATTACAGTTGCACATTTCCATTTTGTTGGAAAAACTTGGTGACACAAAGAATAGCAAAACAGTTTAGTGCACAGAGTTGAAAGCATATAACTGACTTTTTAGAATACGATAATCAGTGTTGTCTTTACCAATAATAGGCCTGGGGTTCATTTTGTTGATATAACTTAATCTTGGGGAAAGAAAACCAAATAAAATTTGGGTATATTAAAATTTGTGTATTAGCATGGTACATGTCTCCCTTTTCAATATAGTCTCCCACCAAATCAGTTGAACTAATACTGTTCCTAACTCTATATTTATTCAAATTTGTGAAATGGAAATTAAAAGATTGGCAATCTTTGTGGGATCATTAATCAAGATTCCTTCACAATCAACCGATATACTCTGTTTTACTGGATTTACCTAGTAGGGCATTTAATGCGAACCAACTTGATTTTGGATTCCTTTCTCAGTAATAAGTTTCTTTTTAAAGTAATTTATTTTAGCCCTACGTACTGCTGTTTTACACTTGTTCCATAGTGTTTTGTATAACTGTAAATTTAACTGGGTTTTAGACTTCCTATATATTGCCCAAACTTTATTCCTTTCCTGATTAGTCTTGTTAGCTCAGTCGTAACCACTGTTTAGTATGCCCTCTGACCCTAACTTTTTAGGGTAAAGTTTGTCACAAGTTGCTGTAAAATATCTGCAGAATTTATCATAGGCTTCATTAATGTCACCTATTTCATCTAAGAATCATAACAAATCCAAATCTTGTATCCGATGAAAAGTTGTCGTCTTGGGGACTGTTTGCCATGCTTAGCCAACCAACTACATTAAACAGCGTTGTGATCACTCAGATAGTCTGGCAATGCCCCAGATGAGACAACATGCGTAAGATTGTGAATACCCAATCTAAAATTGATTCATAACCTGTGCTATAATTGAACCTGGTAGTTTCAGTGATTAACTGATGTAAGCCCATACCTGAGATAAGATTTTTAAAATCCAATGCATGAACCGAGGACCAATTACAATTAAAATCACACAAAATTATGAGTTCCTCAGTGGTGGTAGTTGTAGGTTGGAAGAAAGCCTGTATTCCATGTTTAGCATTGCTGGGTGGAATATAAACATTACAAACCATAAGATTTTGTTACCACCCAGAACAATGTTGATGGAGAGAGACTAAAATGGAGTTTCCATTCTGATTTGAACTTCAGTAGCCAAAAGCTTGTCTGAAAGATAGAACAGACCCTCCTCCCTCCTATTTTGTCTGTCTTTCCTAAATACTGTGAACCCATCAAGATGAAGTTCATCATTGGATATTTTGTCAGAAAGCCATGTTTCTGTGAGAGCCAAAACATCAAACTTGTTTTCTACCATCCAACACTCCACTAAATCCTCCTTGGCTAATAAGCTTTGTATATTTAAGTGGCCTGTCAGTATGGTAGGAGAGGTCCCTGGGGTCAGTACTGATGTATGCTAACCCTGAAAAGGTCCTGGGTTGTACTGAACCAGATAAAAGCAAAAGTAAAAATATATTCGTCTGTGACTAGAACCATTAAAACAACCCTTCCTAATATGATTGGAAATTTTACTTTACAATTGAAAATGGATGTCCATTTTAATACAAGTAACAGTTATGTATATAACATGAACTGATAACCTCCCTACACTTGTTTAGCTGTAGTAAGGAAGTAAATTTACTATGAAATTCAGTTTGTTTGCGAGGACTTTGTTCACTAAAACATGTCCCTGCAAATATATGATAATAGGTAGCAGATAGTGAAGCCCGCTCTGATGACCATTACATTTAGGAACAGCGTGTGGAATAGTATGTGGTTAAGACAACAAACCCAATTAATATGATGACCAGCATTTTGAAAATCAGTATTACAAACCTACTGTAGCACAGACAAATTTACAAGCAGCCTCCTGCTTTAGACTCCAGCCACTCATGTGGAAAGCCACTCATGCAGAGAGTCGCTAGGGCTGCTGAACTTTATTCTGTCTGTGCCCCACCTCAACCCGTTCAGCCCCACACACCCCTGAGACACGGCTCCTGCCACAACACGTGCGCGGAGAGCTAGTCGATTGCAGCAAAGTTAGTTCGCCCTATTAGGCAGCTGAGAGGCAATGTGAAGGGGTAAGTGTTGCAGTAAAGTGCAGGATCTGTTCTGAAAGCCACCGAATGCGGCTCGCTTTAAACTGTCACTGGCTCCTGCCACAAGCTGGCACAGGGAGGGAGCCCGTCATGTGCAGCAAAGTTCATTCACCCTGTCGGGAAGCTGAGAGGCAATGTGAAGGGTAAGTGTTGCAGTAATGTGCAGGATCTGTTATGAAAGCCGCTGAGTGTGGCTCGCTCAAACTGTCCATGCCCCGCCTCGGTCGTTCAGCCTCCCCATGAGACTTCCAGCTCCGCCATGTCGGAACAGGAAGGGAGCCAGTCATTTGTAGCAAAGTTAATTCACCCTGTCAGGCAACTGAGAGGCAATGTGAAGTGTAAGTGTTGCAGGGAGGTGCAGTATCTTAATTTTACAGTGAAACCAATGAAAACTCACAATAAGTGGAATCCATATGGGTTATGTTAAATCTAAAATCAAGGAATTTGATAATAGGTAACTGTTAATGCCACCCAGCATTAGTAAAGATACATTGCAGGATTACACTTAGGAAATAAAACACATTAAGCACGTTAGTGGTAAATATAGTAATATTAGGTGACTTTAACACCAGACATACTGTAATTGGAAAACATTGGAATCAACCAGTATAATTGGCAAAGCCTTCCCTGCCTATTGGGGAATGCAGTCTTTATCAACATGTTGTGCCCTACTAGCAGAGCTTAATACTTCAAATCTGGTGCTTACAAATTTTAAAAGTTCCTTTAACTACTCAGTCGAGAATCCATTCTGTAACAGCGACCATTCAACTATCATATTTAAACTTAAAATTCAATACCATTCTAATGACAGTAAAACCAAATTACACTTTCAGGCAAGGAAATTGAGCAGGTGTTAAAGAAGAGCTCAGAAGTTGGAATTGGATAGACATTATGTATTTACCCAAAATGTTAGTGTATAGAAACATAGAATTTGTTGGTAGAAAATGATCGCTAAGTATACCCATTCAGCCCAGATGGTTCCTGTCTACTCTGTCTCCACAGACCCTAACTGGTCTCCTGCAGTCTCTCTCCTCCTTGTCTGTTCACTAATATTCCTTATGTCTGTCCAATGCATGCTTGAAGCTACCAACTGTTTTCGCTTCCACCACTTGTGCTGGCAGTCTATTCGGTGTCTGACACTCTTTCAGTGAAGAAATACTTCCTCACATTCCTCTTTAACGCCCCCTCCTTCCAGCTTCATCACATGTTCTCTGGTCCTGGTGCTCTTCCTCCTTTGAAAGAGACTCCTTCCTGCACCCTGTTCGTCCCTATGAGGTATTTATAGGTCTCTATCATGTTCCCTCTTGCTGTCCTCTTTTCCAGGGTGTACATGTTGAGATCCTCGTTTTCTTTTCGTGGGGCTTTTCACGCAGCCCGTGCACCATTTTAGTTGCCCTCCTTTGACTGCTTCCACCTTGTCTGTCTCTTTTCTGAGGTGCAGCCTCCAGAACTGGACACAATACTCCAGGTGGAGCCCTCAACAGTAAGCGATACTGTGGCTACACCCCTCCTTCCTTCTGCTGGAGATACCTCTCCCAGTGCATCCCAACATCACTATGGCCCCACCCACTGCTTTGTCACACTGTCCTGCCACTTTGAGGTCTTCAGATATGATAACCCCATGGTCCCTTTCTTGCTTAGTAACGAGTAGCCCCCAATCCTGTACTCATTTCCTGGGTTCCTAAGTTCTAGGTGCATAATTTCACTTTTCGATTGAACCCTAACTGCCATGCTTTTGTCCACCCTCGAGTTTCCAAGATACCAAAGCATTCTTCCACCCCTTCTGATTGTCCATCCAAGTACAGATGTTGGTATCATCTGCAAAGGCATACCTTCCTTACAGTTCATCTGCAGTGTCACTTACGAAGACATCAAGAAGACCGGTCCAGGTACTGAGACCTGTGGCCCCGCTGGTCACTTACCATCCATAGAGTGAGTGCCTAACTACTAACCTATGTCTCTTATCCATTAACCAATTTCTAACCCAATCCACCACTTTGGATCCCACTCCTAGGTTGCTTGGTTTCTTAATCAGTCTTCTGTGTGGCAGAGTGATGAAGGCCTTAATGTCCAGATAAGCTACGCCCACTGCCTTTCACTGATCTATTTCCTGGTCACCCAGTCCTGTTGTGTAGAGACCATGTCTGCTCTCCTCCAGTCCTCCAGAACCACAGCTGATTCCAGTGAGCTGTAGAATAAGGCCATCAGCAGGGCAGCCAGCACCTCCCTGAGTTCTTTTGTACCCTTGGATGTAACTCTGTCTGGTCTATAACGTTGTCCACTTTCAGAGATGCAAGTCCTTTAAGATTCTTAGGACTTTTCTCTGAAAATGAACTTGAGTCCACCTTCCCTCTGCCTTGTTCCTGCTGCTGCCTGGTTGTCTGTCCTGCCCTGCGCTGTAAAGACTGAGCAAGTACCTGTTTAGGATGTCTGCTTTTCTTGGTTTCTTTCTGTGTAAGCTCCCTCTGCCCCTTTTCCTCACCATCCCTCCCTTGCTTTCCTCTTCTCATGTACTGTACCTGAAGAAAGTCTTATTCTCACTGCTACCTCTTTGGCTATCTTTTCCTCTGTGCTGTTGCCTCCTCACTGCCTTACCTATTTGCCTCTGTTCACCTGTTACATCTCCCTGTCTTCCTCCCTCTGTGTTTCCTTATACCACCTACTGTATATTGTGAAAAGGAACATCCTTCTTAGTTCTCTGCTAAAATCTACTGCCTATACTCTGAAAAGGGAAAGTCCCTTCTTGTTAAACAGAACTGACTTTTTCAGCCTCTAAACAAGAGTGCTGCTCCACATATCACCCCAGTACTTCCAGGTGGAAAACCTAATTTAGAAAAGAAAAATATACATTAGATACAGGAATTGATAGCTGACTACATCTGAAAGTTACTGTTCATTCCAGGCAGTACACTATCTCTAAAGTGCCTTGTAAACTATATTACTGAAAAAAAAAAACAAGAATTCATATCACTTCAGAGCTCAACAATAACAGTAAACACACTGTCATTGCTGTTTAATTGGGCAAATTGCATCATTAGTACAATAAAACATCATTTTGTCCAGTAAATCAAAAGAATTGTTACTATTATACAACTCTTATGTAAGACCAATTTCTGATTACTGCTTACAGTTTTGGGAGGACTAGCTATTGGTGAGTCTGAAAATAAAGAAAACAATAAAAGAAAAGGCATAAAAATGATGATAGGTCTAAAGGAACTGGATTATTTGGTTTGAGTAAGTCAATACACTTGAATAGTCTAGAATAGTCTAGAAAAGAGATGTGTACCGGGGATTTATTACTATTCTGTATTATATTATTGTAAAAAGAACCAAGCATCCTGACTGACTAAAAGAAAAGTACAAGGTTGTAATTCTCTGGCCATAAATACACTCCTGTACTTCTTTAGCCTGTGCACCAGTTCAACTACAGTATCACCACGTGTCTCACACTATAACCTAGCCAACAAATCTCAGATTTACTAATAGTACAAGACCTTGTAATGTC
Source organism: Neoceratodus forsteri (assembly GCA_016271365.2). NCBI lineage: Eukaryota > Metazoa > Chordata > Ceratodontiformes > Ceratodontidae > Neoceratodus > Neoceratodus forsteri. The sequence goes on from CM057459.1 coordinate 343,600,209, forward strand.
CTGTAATCTTGCTCCTTTCTAATTACAAATCACAGCACTCTAAAACCTCCAGCCTTACACACTGTCACAAAAGCAGAGCCAGCGAGTGTCCTGTCAGCAGTTTCCAGCCATGGCGCCACCCTTTAACCTCATACTCTCATGCTGCACCAAAACTGCTGCCTCAGAAACTGCTGTTCTGCAAGGAACATTTTTTCTTCTTCCCCTAGGTAAACATTTTGAAACAGTATTTTCCCACTTAAAACCATTAACTATTTTGTTAACGCTTTTAGGCAGGAAGCATTGGCTAAGTGCGATAAGACACTACTGAGATGTGTAGTTATGGTAAATAATTGCACTTTGCTGTCGGTTGTTTAAAGAGCAGGTGTTTACTTCTAATAAATAGACAACTATTTTATTTATTGTATTTTGATGGTAGCAAGTGTTAGTTCTCTATAAATGTCTGAAAACAGGTTTGCAGTTTCCTATTAAAATGCACTGCCAGCCTTGCAGCAAACCTTTCCTGACATCATAATACAGTAATCCATTGGAGTCTTTTTATTAGTAGTTGGCAACGTAAAATAAAATGATGAAAAGGTAATAAAAGAAACAAAAGCAAACAAAATGATTACAGTGTCGCTTAAAGGCCCAAACCTTCATTCTTTAAAGAGCAACTGACATGTTCAGGACAACTTTAGCAAAACATAATATTTAGGCACAATTCAGCTTGTATTTCCATATAGTTCAGTATTTTTCATCCCCATTATTATTGAGGTCATCTGCATGAAAACAGTATCTTTACTCCTAAAGCGGTTCATCTATTCCTTCTGCTTTTCCCTACCTGATGTCATAATGCATTGCTTGTGACATCAGTTACTCCACATGTGACAGATTGTGATGTCTCGCGAAGATTACGACTTGAAGTAGGGAGTAAGCTGTAGAGGCAGATGAACTGTAACGGGATCTCTGAGGTAGAAAGATCATGTATTCAGGAAAATTTCCTTAGTAATAAATAAAGGGAGGAAAATATATTTATATTTTTTGTATTTAGTTTTGTTGACCAGGTAAGTGCACTAGACAAATCCTGCCTATTTTCAGGCACAACTCGGGGAGGGGATACAGATGAATGCCAACTGACCTTGAACCAGATTAAGCTGTTGTTGGCATTTTTAGTGAATGAGGAAATTGGCAGGACACGGGAAATTCTACTTTTTCAATAAGTGCCATAGGATCTTTAACATCCACCTGAACTACCACCAATCCAGGCAGATGGGACCTCGGTTTAACGTCACATCCGAAAGATGGCACCTCAGAAGTGCAGCACCCTCTCATGCTGCACTACAGTGTCAGTACTGGGATATTAATCCAAGTGCCAGATGTGGGAACTGAACCCACAGCCTCTGATCTCCGGCCTCAGAGGCGAGTGTGCTACCTACTGAGCCACTGATACTTATATATAGCATTTATGTGGAATGCAAACAGAATTGTACCAGATTATTAAGGTTTTCACGATTTTCTTTGAGGTGCCAGTAGCTCTTTAAGATTAATAAACAAATTAGCCAGCCTGCTGAGTGGGTCCCAGGGTGGTAGCCTGGGTAAAACACTGGTTGGACAACAGGACACAAGGGTAATAGTAAATGGAATCCACAGTGAAGAAAGGGGTTACTAGAAGGTACACTGAGGGTTCAGTACTGGGGCTGGTCCTTTTAATGTCTTTATAAGTGACATTGTAGAGGGACTGCAAGGAAAAGTATGTCTCTTTGCAGATGACACAAGATCTGCAACAGGGTTGATACACAAGGTGGGGTGGAAAGGATGAAAAGGGACTTGGCAAGGTTAGAGGAATGGTCAAATGTATGGCAGCTTAGATTAAACGCAAAGAAGTTCAAAGTAATGCACCTGGGAAACAAAAACCCAGGGGTGAGATACTGACAACAACAAAAATGGAAAGGGACCGGGGGTAGTCATATCGGATGACCTAAAGGTGGGCAAGCAATGTGAAAAGGCAGTATAGAGGGCTGGGGAGATACTGGGATGCATAGGGAGAGGCATCAAAAGTAGAAAACAGGAAGTTGTTGTCCTCTATACAGACAGTTGGTAAGACCACATCTGGAGTACTGTGTACAGTTCTGGAGACCCCATCTCCACAAAGACATAGACAGGGTGGAGGTTGTCCAGAGGAGGGCAACAAAATGGTACAGGGTCTGCACCAGAAGACACATGAAGAAAGACTAAAGGAGCTTAAGATGTATAGCCTCGAGGAAAGGAGGCGAGATGGGGACATGATAGAAACTTTCAGATACCTCAAGGAATCAACAAAGTCCAAGAGGTAGCATCTTTCAAAAAGAGATGTGCAAGAACAAGGGGCACAATTGGAAGATAGAGGGGATGGCTCAGAGGTAATGTGAGGAGGTATTTCTTCACAGAGAGGTTGTGGATGCATGGAACAGCCATCCGGAGAGGTTGTGGAGTCAAAACAGTGGGGAATTCAAGAATGCATGGGCAGACATAAGGCAATTCTAGTGGGGTGTATTGGGAGGTAGACTGTTGGTTAACTAGGATTTGCAGCTTATCCATTATGTAGGAAAATGGGCAGTCTAGGTGGGCCAAGCGGTCCTTATCTGCCATCAGATTCTATGTTTCTATCGTCCTTACTAAACACTTGCTCTTTAAAGGCACTCAGCACAAGAACCTCATGCAACAGCACCCTTGAGCCATGCAGTTATCCCCCAATTACACACTCTGGCGTGTCTTATTGCATATGCACACACTGATCCTGAGATGCATGGGGTGGTTTAGAATTTGAGAATGATGTTATCCCTACAAGAAGCCATAGTAAACAACTAAGGGCAGAAAGGTTTAAACCACCAAAAGAAAAACAATGAGATACCCAGTGGATTGTGGATATTTGGAATGCTCAGCCACAATGTGTCATTAATAATGAAAACAGTGGCACATTCAAGACAAGACTTAATAAATGTATGAATGAGCGCTATCCACTGTTACACACCAAATCGGACAGTATATTATGGACATTAGTGTCTGCTACTGTCTCTTACTTGCCAAATATATTACTCTAAGTAAGGCCCTAATTCAAATACAGCAGAAAAAAAAAAAAAGTTATACAGCTCTGTTAAGAACAAAGACTAGAAGAACAATTTGTAGTCCACAAGTTTGTGCGACTAGTACCAGGAGTCAAGGTTAGGGAAGCGAGGTGGGTTTTAAGGTACAGTAGTATTTGAGAATGGTGGGAAGTGTGAGTCATAGGAGGCGAAGGACTACTCCAGATCAGTGGCAGCCAATGACATTCCCCACTGGTGGTGCGGGTAACATGAGGGCAGAGAGAAATCCTGAATTAAAGGAGAAGAGAAAAGGACACGTGGAGCACTAGATGACAAGGTTAGAAAGACATGGTGGGGGATGCCTATCAGAATGATGAAATCAGTGTTGTCATGCACAGCATTGAGGTCAGGGAGAATGAGGGAGAGAAGGAGCCACCATCAGTAGTTAGAGAAAGATCGTTGACTACCTTAAGGTGAGTAGTTTCAGTATTATGGAAGGAGATACTTATGCTCAGTCTTTACAGTGGAGTGAGAGGATAGACCACATAAGCAGTAGGAACAGTGGGGGAAGGGAGATAAGTACATGTCAATTCACCGAGGAAAGAGTCCAGAAACAACTTGAAAATCTAAAAGTGGATAAGGCTGTAGGGCTGCAAAGGTCCAGTCAGGGTGCTGAGGGAGTTCAAGGAGGTACTGGCTACATCTGACAGCCCTGTTCAACAATTCACTGGGAACAGGAGTGGTTCTAGAGGACTGGGAGGTTAGATGTAGTTCCACTTCATAAAAGCAGCAGCAGGGAGGATGCTGGCAGCTGTTGACTGGGGAGTCTGACATCAGCAGGGAAGAAGTTAATGCAGACACTTTTAAAAGAAAGGATAGTGGAGTATCTTGAATCCAGCAGATTACAAGACCCGAGATAGCATGGATTCGGGAGACTTGGACAAACCAATTGACTTCCTTGACCAGGTGACTAGGAAATAGATGAGGGTGGGATGGTGGACTTTGCCTACATAGACTTCAGCAAGGCATTCAGTACAATAAGCAACATTGCAGAGGAGCTGGAGAGAAGGTATGCCTCTTTGGATAACAACAAAATCTGCAATAGGGTAGATGGTCTGGAGGTGGTGGAGAAAATGGGTAGAGACCTGAGAAAACTGGCAATGTTGTTGAGGGTATGGCAGCTGGGTTTCAGTGCAAAAAGTTCAGAATCGTGCACCTAGGGTGCAGAAACCCAGAGGCAGTGTATAAAATTTGGGAAGAGGTATTGACATCACTGAAGAGGAAAGGGACCTTGGAGTTAGCATATCTCATAATCTAAAGGTGGCGAGGCAGTTAATAACAAGACAGTAGGCAGGTCCAGCCAGATGCTGGGGTGCATAGTAAGGGGACTCGCCAGCACAAGGAGAGAGATGGTGTTACCTATGGTATCAGTCATATATGAGACCCCACCTGGAATCACGTGCTGTGTCCAGTTCTGAAGACCACATCCCAAGAAGGACATAGAAGGGTAGAGGCTGTCCAAAGTAGGGCAACTAAAATGATGCAGGAGCTGCATTATAAGCCCTATGAGGTGGAGACAGAGGGATCTCAATATGTACACCTGAAAGAGAGGAGGAGAGGGAGAACATGATAGAGACCTACAGGTACCTCATAGGGGTGAATAAGGTACAGGAGGGGAGTGTTTCGGAAGAAGGTGCAGAACAAGAGGACATGAAATGAAGCTGAAAGGCATTCAGGAGGGATGTGAGGAAGTGCTTCGCTAAGCAGTGGTGTACGCTTGGAACAGCCTTCCAGTGGAGGTGGTGTGGCCAAGCTGATGGGCTTCTAAGCATGCATGGGATAGGCAGCAAGGAATCTTGGTGGGAAAGCCGGGGGTTGCTGGAGATCTGGTAGGGTCTGTGGTGACAGTATAGGCAGGGGCAAAATGGGCAGACTGGGTGGGCCAAGCAGTCCTTATCTGCTGGCAAATTCTGTGTTTCTTTACTAGAAAATGTCAGGAGATTGTTTCAAAAAGAAGATTAGAACGGTAGAAGAAGCCGTCTTCCAGAAATTTACTGAGAAAGAGGAGTGGAGATAGGAAGTGTGGATCAAGTGATGGTGATTTTAGCAACATCTATCTTGAGGACTTACATAGTAACACAATATTGTGATGACAGAAGGGATTGAAGGCCCATTTTGTCTGCCTTTCCTGCTAAATGGCAGGGACTGTACCCAATGTGTTGTGTAACACTCCCTCAGGAATCTGTGTATTCTTGCGTTGAGAAAATCGGAACAGAGCTAGCTTCCACAGCCTCACCAAGTTGGCTATTCCACATGTGTACCACCCTGTGCATCAGGTAATGCTTTCTTTTAGGGAAGATATCCGTGAAACAGATTGGTTATGATAGCAGAGATGTAGAGACCAGGATAGGGATACTGGTTGTTGATTGAGATAAGGAAAGGAAGGCTGTGATGAGAAGAGCATGTATGGGAGTAAAAAAGCAGGGAGGAGAGAGAGTACTGTAGGTGGAGGTAAATATGTTGCCATCAGTCATAGAGCACATTGGAAGTAATGGGAGGGTTAGGGGATGGATGGAGTGAAGGAGGAGAAACAGGGTTTAAGGGGTTGTATGATATATAGCCATTGGTATCAGTGGTCATCGGTGGGGTGAAGGAGATGGTTCTAGATGAGAGTTTTTAGACTTGGTGGGAGGAGGTAGTAGAGCAATAATGGAGTAGGAAAAAGGAGAAGGAGCAGGGCATTGGGAAAATAAGTAAATCAGTGTAGTTAGTGGGAGTTAGAGGAGGGCAGGAATTGCACCTGAAAAACGAGGAGGTAGGAAAATAGACAGGAAAGAAGAGCCAAAGGGTGAAAGCAGAAATGGTGTCCTGGAAAGAAGTAATTTTAGAATAAAAGGTGGATTTCTCACAGTCGGATGGGGTGAGAGTGATGATTGGGATGGAGTTATGGGGTGAATGACACTTTGTGCGGTCACGGGAACCTAGGGACTTGCTTGGCTTGGGGCAGTGTGTGGAAGTGGGGTGCCACTGGACACCAGGAACTGCTGACTTTGTGCACGGTGAAGGTAGGTGGTGTCACTGGTGACAGGGGCTGCTTGTAAGAAAGAGGTGTCACTGGCGCTGAGACTACTTTATGGCAGCTGGGGAAGGGAGGGTGCCCTGGACCTCCATGACCGCGTTAGTATGAGACAGTGTGAGGATATGGAGGGCCACTGGCCACCAGGGACTTCGCTGCCATTGTCTAAACAGATTAATAATGTGCATTTGTTATTGCAAAAGTTACATTTAGACATCAGTTAAGGTTGAAGCACAAAGCCATGTACTATAAGTAGGGAAATGCGAAATTATAATCGAATCTCCCAGAATATTTGCAGTTGTGTGGTGGGTTGCTGCAATTCATAATGCTGGTTGCAGTCTACCTGATGTAGAAAGGACTTCAATTCCCAGAGCTGTTAATATCTTAACTTCCTAAGTACAGTAGACATCTAAAATAAAATTCATTGGGTGTATAGTAGGGTAGAAAAATTCAAGGCCCCATACACAATTGGAAAAATGTTAGCTAAGTTAGGCAAACCTTTGGCTCATACTCTTTCCACTCTTGCAACACACAGTGTTGACAAGGGGTGGTGTCCTCCACGACAGTGTCATTAAGCACTATATATAAACGAGTATACATCCAGATTTAAATGTGTGCACAAATGGGGTTTGTGTCCATTAACATGTGGGTCTGTTGCCACCAACGGATCTGTGCATTGCACAGCACTCTGGCAACATGGCAATACCACCATTACAATCCATCCACCCACCCACACCATACCTCACCTGATGGCCAGCTTGTGGACTACGGTGTCTTAGTTTTCCTAGGTATCCGCAGTAGTCCAGCACCCTGCTCGACAAGCACCCCAGCACGTAATCATATATCTTAGTGTCCGGTAGTTTTACACACACACACACACACACACTGTGCCCTGGACTAGGGTTACCAGATTTGGGGGCAGCAAAAGAGGACCCCACCACCACCACGACAAGGTGAACTGCAAGTGCAACCGTGCACCCCTAAAGACAGCGGTGGTGGGCACAGCAGACAGCCTCCCAGTTCCACCCTGCCCCTCACTGCTCCACCCTCACAGATCAGACTGTCTCAGAGGCAAGCAAGCAGTTTTTACAGGGTCCGGACACTGGTCCCCCCCTCCTCTCCAGCACCGATGTACATTTTGGTTGGGCAGCATGAACCATAATGGCATAACATTGTCTTGTAGTCCTTATACCTTACCTGTTAGTTTTGTAAACAGGAGTTTTCTGACATGCAGACATTTGGATTGCATAGCCAGTCACTTCCAATCCAAATGTCTGCATACCTGTCAAAGAAATAATGTTTACAAAACTGCCCTGGAATAGCCATCAGTATCTTTTAACTAGCAGGTAGGTAGGACTAGAAGAATAATGTTGATTTATGCCATGTGCTTGTGCTTCATGCATGTTGCCTAACCAAAAGTACATCGGGGAGGGGGCTCAAAAAAAAAACTGCATGCTTATCTCTTACACAGTCCGACCTGCAGTATCCCATTCCACTGCTGTCCTTTCAAAACACTTTGAATACTTAGGTTTATGGTGCAGCTGCTATCAATTATTCTCAATCAGAAGAAGTACAGGAATGTAATACCAATGCAGCAGGCAGACGAGCTATCAAATTCAAGCAAGCAACTAATAATGCTGTGACTGCAAACTGAGGAACAGGCTGCAATGGGGGTCTCTAATTGTAACTGTGCTGCCTTTGGAACCACTCTGAGTCTCGATTGTGATCAGTCATTATTCGGGTTACTTACTTTTGGTGCTCCAGGCCAGGCCTCCGCTGTCATCAAAGTCCTCACAGGCAGGCTGCATGGCAACAGTCCAGTCATTGGGTTACATCTCTGAAGCAGGCTCAGGTCTCAGTATTTGTGGGCGGGAAGGTCCGGTCATCAGGGGAATGTGGGGATCGAGATAGGTTCCATTTAGCGCAGCAGCGCAACTGCAATATCCACCAACTCTGACAATCGACCCGCATTCTTCTGCAGGCACTTCCTGAAACCCATGCCGCGTGGATACTCTGGGTACGCGCAGATTGTGGCTAGGTTGGACCGCGATGACAGAAGCAATCAGTTGTTTTTTTTCCACCGCCAGTGCGCGGCACGGGACCACTAACAGTTGCTTGGCAGCTAACAATCCAGCGCCAAGCATGACAAACCTGACAAAACAGCACTAACAAAAAGAATCCACCCGGATGCAGTTAACACAGTTTAAAAAGAGGACATGTCTGGGTAAACCAGACGTCTGGTAACCATACCCTGGAGACTCTGGCTATGACTCACAGCACTGAATCCTTTCCTGATGGAATTTTCTTTCCAGTTCACAAGCCTTCTCCACCATGTATAACTGAAGTACAGTGTTTCTACAAGGCAAGGTGGTACTATGGCTTGTGACTGAGAGTGTGTGTGTTTTGGGGGCAAGGAGTGACTGCATGGCTTAACGACTTTTTCGCTGGTAGTCTTGCAGTACCATTGCAGCTAGATCCCATTTTCATGCAGAGTCACAACTGACTCAGTGACCCCGAGGGAAAGGCTTGCAACCCAGTTGTGCATAGTACAATGAGGTACTACTCAAGTGATTAGTGCTAAATGGTAATTGCAACCCATTAGTCCCAGTAAATTGAGATTGTGAAGGGCCCTCACTACTCAGTGGTCACTGCAAGAAAATTTAAGCAATAAAATGCCCATTTAGGTGAAGTCATCTGATATATTTATTCCATATTATGGTGATACTGACGTCAGTTTTGGCTACCAGGTATTTTGAAATGGTGGCCAGCTGACAATCAAATATGAAAGTTGATTTTGCCACTCTGCTTTTGAATATTTGTTTCCTAATTTGACTTAGTGTTTTTGTATTGATTTTATTTTCATTTGTCCATTAGGCCTGGCAGTTGAGATTTAGCCATCTTTGTGGGATATGGTGCCAAGTATTACTCCTACCTCATGTCCAGAGCTGTAGCCTCCATGGTCTGGAAACAGTGCTTTATGAAGAATCCATTTGACAGGTAACAGAACTGAATTGTGCAGAACATCTTTTAGATGGCTAAATAAAATATAAAAGTACCTCATGAGTAAGACAACAGCTGCTAATATAGCGGCTTTTACATAAGGGATAAACTATGCCCACCATACATAAATAAGGGTGTGAAGTTATCGAGGGTTCTGGTGACATTAATAAACCACAGAGTTGAAGCCTGATAAATTTTTTTTTGTATTGGTCTACAGTACCCCACCAAAGCTTTGCACCTTTATTTTGTGTACTGTTGGACATAGTTTATTCATTATGATATATTTGAACAGTAACACAATGATTTCCCTTAAACAGGAGCCCTCCTTTTAGCTGTGTGGTTGCGATATCCTTTGTATGCCACAGTGCTGATTTTTAATACATTTGACTGAGCCAGTTGTTTAGCAGTCTATTTTCCTGCCTTTGTTGGACTGCAGTGCTGCCTTCTGATCTTCTCAGCCAAAACTTGCTTAGAATTTCTAGTTCTGGCAGTCAGGCGAGCAGTGCATTGAGAGAGCAGAAGATCAAGGAGCTGCTGGCATGAAGATAATGGCAACTGCAATCTGGAGGAAGAGGTTTAGACACACCATTGGAACAAACAGGAGACAGAGGTGAAAAACACCGGGTTACAGTCTGGTCCAGTGTGCACATGTTCATATCCCACTACAGCATTGATGTCCTCAGTCATTGCTATGCTGCGTTGTGTCCACCAGTCTTCCTGTCTCGTCTCACTTATTTTGGGTGTAGTCTTGCCCCTTTTCCAAAGAACTGGAAGGAGTGTAGCTTGTGAACTGAATCTAGGTAGAGAGAAACAGATGTTACACATCTGTAATTACAGCTCTTCCACGGGGATAATCTCTTGCAGCAGGTAATACACTTGGTCATCACCAGAGGCACTCCTGTGCATGGCAGCTTTCTTCTAGCAGTCTTTCCTAGGGGCCGCCACACATGACATCATCATCCTGCACCTGTATAAGAGGGCAGCCCCAGGCATCCTCAGTTCATTTTCCACCATCTTCAGCTTGCACGCAGCAGCTTAGCGCTTATGAAGCAGTCATCAATGAGAACTTGAGCTGGAACGATTTTTCCTCTTTCCGATCTTCATTGACAAAATGTCCAAAGAATCTACAAGCAAGTCATCACTTTTCAGTCATGTCATTGTGATAGGAAAATCTACCGCATCGACCAACCATACCATTTGTGTTGAGTGTCTGGGTCCCACAACCACACCAGCTCCTGCAGACATTGCCAGGAATTTAACTAGGCAGCACATCAACTGCAGGAAATTGAATCACATTTAATGGAACAGACATTGTTTCTGCTAGAGAGGGGCCCGTCCCAAGGAGACCTCCACTACAGCTTCTCACAAGCATCGATGGGATAAGGACAAATCCTCCTTGTTGGGCAGACACTCATCGACTGCCACCGTTACTGGTGCTCCACCGTCGTGATGTCCTCTAGAACTGCTGTCTCTTCAATAGGGTTTATACCCTCTCGTTGACCGTGCTTTCTGGTGCCCTTTCAGCAGTTTCTCACAGACTTTGTTAGTTCCAGTGATTCCCCGTCGCGATTGCTTCATTTACTGATCATACGCAGCTTTTAAGCATTCTACTACCTCCCCATTTACTGCGCCTGTCAGCGACTGGCAGATATTTATGTGGAGGCTACAGGATTTCCCATGGCACACATCCTCCTTCACAACCATTGTCTCACAGGGGCCAGTGGGATAGGGACCGAGAGGCTGGTATTTATCACCCATGGGCCAGACCTGTTTATACATCATGTCCAGTCACCTCCATGATTCCTCTGGTTTCCCAGAGGCCACCTGCTCCACCCTCCACTACTACTTCAATGTACGTGGCAGCCATGGTGCAACAGGTTTTGGAAGTGGTGAGGGTTTCAACCTGCCTCTCAAGAGAGGCAAGTCACCCTTCCTGTTCTCCCACCCTCCATCTAAACCTTTTCAAGGTGATAGAGAGCTTTCTCCTGCTTGGTCCCTCCAACCTATGAGGAAGAATATTTCTCAGAAGAGGCAGACTTTCCTGAAGGTTTTCCAGGACATCTTGAAGATTTTGAACCTCAGGACTTGGACTCCCATCCTCTAGCTTGACTATCTTCTCCTTACATGAGGATGCCTCCCATCAGGCAGCTGCCTCTCCTCCTGATGACCCAATCTTCCATGAGATGATGTCCAAATTCAAAAATCATGGGGTTTTCAGCTACGGAACATGATAAAGAAAGGACATGGCAGACTATTTTGAACTCCCTGAGGAGCCTGTTGTAGTGGTACCCCACTCATACAAACTTATCAAATGCAGTCCTGGCTGCTTGTAATCAGCCCTCAGTTGTTCTGGCAATTCATAGAAAGGGGCTCACCATTACCAGGCTCCTCTTGACCATCCTTTCCTTTCCACTACCCCTGAAGCTGACTGGGTAGTAATCACAGCAGCTCATGATCGTACTAAACATCCAAAGCATATGAGCTCCTTACCTCTGATAAGAACCCCCAATCTTGATTACCTCGAAAGAAGATATTCCAGGCTGGTACCATGAATGTCAGAATTTTAAACTATATGGGACACATGGTTAAATACCATCGAACCCTCTAGTCCTCTGCTATAGAACTAGTCAATAAACCCCTCCTCCCTCTCAAGAGAAGGACCAATTACTGGCAAAATTTCAACTGGCAACTCCATCTCGCCATCTACTCCATTCAGGGTATGATGCAGTGGATACCTCTGCCTGGATATTGGCCACAAGTGTTACCCTTGACGACATGCCTGGTTCACAGTGTCAGGATTTACACCCAGATGTGCAGTACGAATGGTAAATGCCCCTTTAATGGATCCAATTATTTTGGTCCTGGCACCCAGATGCTTCTGGATGATCTCCAAGCTTCAGGTTGGACTTCACAATGGTACATGGCATGTATCATTCCTCACAGCCATCCTCCCAGTACTGCTGACAATCCTCTTTCAATTGAAGAGAGGCAGCAAACACAGAGGTACTTGTAGAGGTGGATTCCATGGTTGTTCTCAGCCATCCTCCAGGACCACCTCTCCTGCCGCAAGGACTCCTGCTCCCACCCCTCGGGTGGAGCCGGTCCAGCCCATTCCCAGTGACTAACTGGGGCATTGCCCAGGCTTCTCAACCAGGCCTCAGAAGCCATGCGTGAGTCACTTGCCCTCCATCTAGAGGCCTGGTGTTATAACATCAGACGAGTGGGGGCTTGAGATCGTCCGGATAGGCACATGCCGAACTCACATCACTGCCTTCCCCTCATACTCCCCACTCTGTCTCTCACCCACCCAACCATATCCACATTCTTCAAGAGGAGCTCCAGGCCCTTCTTCGCAAGAAGGCCATCTATCATGTTCCTCCATTGGGTGCCATCAGATTTTACTCCTTTTTTTTTCTGGTACCCAAATGCACCAAGGATCTTGGACCTATACTAGACCTCAGACAATTGAACCCACGATTCAGTACAAAAGCTTCCGAATGGTCACTTTAACATCCATTATGCTAGTGTTAAAACAAGGGCTGCGCACTAGACATGAAAGATGCCTGCCTACATATCCCCATTCACCCTGCCCACCACCGGTTCTTTCGCTTCTACCTGCTAGAGACAGCACTACCAATTTTGAGCACTCCCGTTGGCCTCTCATCTGCCCGAGAGTCTTACCAAGTGCCTAACAGTGATGGCAGCAGCCCTGAGACCAGGTGGATATCTTTGCTTCCTGTACTTAGATGACTGGCTCATAAAAGCAAACCCAAAACCTCCCTGCTTTTGACCCTCCAGGCAAGCCTCACTCTGTTCCAGTCCCTAGGAATTATGGTCAACTGGCCCAATCCAACCCAACTCCTACCCATCAACTCCAGTACACAGGAGCAGTTGTGGACACCTCCTCCGCCAGGCTCATCTCCCTGCCGACAGGCAAGACTGAATTCTGTCTCTGGCCTCCCAGATACAAAATCAGCAATTTATCACAGCCAGACGCCTGCTATGCCTTTTGGGACATATGGCCACAGCCATCCCAATGGTGGCTTTGCCCATCTACACATGAGACCAATCCAATGGATTCTTCAAAATCAGTGGAGACAAAAAACAGGGACTTCAAGACAAAATCCGAGTCACTCCCACTCTGCACTCTGCCCTCGACGGGTGGACCCATCATGCCATCCTATTTCAGGGCATGCCTTCCAATCCTTTCTTCCCAGCAGACATTGACCACGGATGCTTTCTCCGATGGTTGAGGGGTGCACCTAGGTCCCTACAAGATGCAGGGCAGGTGGCCTCTGTACTCCATCCCTCCTCATATAAATCTACTGCAGATGAGAGCAATCTGCCTAGCCCTCCAAGCTTTTCATCCCTATCTCACTCTGGGACCCTCCTGATCCAGTCAGACAACACCTCGGTATTATATTACCCGAACAAACAAGGAGGTACCAAATCCTGCACACTCTGCAGGGAGGCGATGGCAGTTTGGCAAGAGACCATACTTTAGCATCTATCATTAACTGCCGTCCATCTACCAGGATGCCACAATACCTTGACCCGACATTCTCAGTTGCCAGACCTCCATGCACGAGTGGACACTTCATCACAGAGTTCTTCAGATGGTCTTTCGGTTGTGGGAGACCCCGCACCGACCTCTTTGCCTCCCCAACAGTCACCGCCTCCCCAGATACTATTCCATTTTCCAAAACAGAAAGGGACTGTCTATTGATGGCCTGTCCCAACCGGACAGGACTCTTCTTATCTCCTCGTCTCACTCCTACAATGGACTCTGCTGAAATGACAGCTCGAACCTGCCATCATGATTCTCATAGCCCTCTGTGGCCTCGGCAGGTGTGGTTTCCCGACTTCAACAGTTATCAGTAGCGGACTCAATCCCATTACCTGTCAGGCCAGACCTGTTGCCGCAGGATCAGGGAACCCTCCTTCACCTCAGCCTGAAGTCACTACACTTTCATGCTTGACTCCTGAGGATGCTTTCAAAGCCTGCCTTCAAGTCTCATCCCCAGTGGCCAACGTCTTTGACCTCCTTAAACCATCCACCAGACAAACCTATAATGCCAAATGAAAACGCTTTCGTATGGCCACTTCCCATCTTTGGACCCTTATTCATGTCCATTAACTAAGGTGTTGGACTGTTTGGCTTCACTTGCCTCAGTGGGCATGAGCTACTCCTCTGTCAAAGTCCATCTGGCCTCTATCTCGGCCTTTCATGAACCTTTTGAAGGAGACTACTTTATCAACATCACCTTGCCAAAATGTTTCTAAGAGGTATGTTACCTCAAACCTCCTATTAGACAGCCCACCCTCCATGGGACTTGAATTTCCTGTTGGAGAAGCTAACCCTTGACCCCTTCAAGCCTGCGCTACTGGTGACCTCCACTTCCTAGCCTGGAAGACATTATTCTTAGTAGCTGTCACTTCAGCTCGACCTATTTCTGAGCTTCATGCCCTAATGTGTAGGGAACCTTACTTAATCTTCCATAAAGACAGAGTGTCCCTTCATACCAGTCTCTCCTTTTACCCAAGGTGATCTCGGAGCACACCTTAAATCAGTCTATAGAACTGCCAGTCTATTTCCCGAGCATTCTAATTCAGGAGAATACCTCCTACACACTTTAGATCAGTGGTGGGCAGCCTGTGGGCTGTATGCAGCCCCTGACATGCTTTGCTGTGGCCCCCGAGAACATTTCTGCTCACGAAAAAGGCTTATAAAATGCTCATTGTGTTCTTTTAAATCTGTCTCCTTTCATTCCTTCACACTTCTTTTCCCCAGTCATGGTGCCTAGTACCATGTACAGAAGATGGTTTAGCATCAGAACATTTAACAAGGGTGGATTTCGGTTCCGGTATGGCTGGATGAGCACACGTATTGAGAGGTTCCACCAAGCTATACATTAAAGGGCATTAATCAAACTAAAACCTCTGATTTCAGCCTTTAAATAGGCAAGAAACATTTCAGACCATCGCCCGATAGTATAAGATGACAAAACAAAATCGGAATAAATTTCAACCATTTGTCGAAATGACTGAGGAGATGACCGCATGTCTGACGACGGCGAACAAAACAACAGGCCTTCTACAGCCTCAGATATTAAAAATCAACCTTCTCTAACAGAACAAAAGCGGTACAAAGAAAACAGCCAGAAACTAATTTTGAGGCTATCTTGCAGGCGATATGAATTTTAGGGAGAGGTTCGCAAGTCTCTGTAAGATCTTGAGATGGAACTAAGCACTCTCTAAGGGTGTTGACCAAGGCAAACCACCAAATTTCCTTAAACACCACCAGACTGATGACTCGGAGGAGACCATGAAAACTATAGCGGAGCAACTGGCTATTTCCATCCGCCAGGAAGATGCTGAAAACCACGGCAGAAGGCGGAACATAGAAATATTTGCCCTACCTGAAAACGAGGAGCTAAAAGATCCCAGGGCTTTTGTAGATTACCTCCTGAGGGTACTGCTTGACCTGGTTCCTGATTTTAATCTGGACATTGAGAGGGCTCATAGGGCACTAGGCCCAAACCTTCATGACCGGAGGCAAGGCCCCATTCATTTGTCATCAGATTCCTCAGTTACCAAACAAAGGAAACTATTTTAGGAAGGCCTGGCAGCAGGGCAGAGTAATGTGTCAACAAAGGTTACTATTCGATAATGATTACGCCCGGTAACTCAGAAGCAAAGAAGATTACAGTCCACTGTTCCCTACGCCTGAGCCCAGATGATCCGCTTTCATACCCATATCCGCAAAATTAACTGTATTTTTCATCAAGCCAACATACCTATAATTCCACCATAGAAGCAACAACGGATCACTTGAAGAGGTGTGATTAATCAAAAAACGGCACAGACAGTTAAAACTCGACTAGGCCAAGTCAACCAGGCAGAGCAGAAAGGACTCAAGAAACACAACTGCAAATGACAAACATTTTAAAGCTTACTCCAACAGTTTAGGAATCCTACTTTACCCACCTGAAAAACCACCAGCAGGTTGGGTAATTACTCCTTGTTTGGTTTTGATCTTGGCTCATCTCCTGGGATGATAATGGAGGGGCTGCTGGGGCAAGCTGGAACCGGGTGAGGTGTCTCTAAGGATTCAGGCAACAATAATCTATCTAATTTCATTTTAACTATTTGACTAATTGGCTTTGGGTTGCTACTTTGGATCACATATAGCTCTTGGATGGTGGAGAACTTTCTCAAGCTAAGGCAAGAAGACTATGGCCTTCCTTCTGTTGTAATCCGTTTTGTTCCACTGCTCCTCAAGAGGCCTTTCCCCACCTCGAGTCAGCTGATATATCCGGTACCAAATCATTATGGAGGATTCTGTCCAGATTGATAAGACGTCTGATGTCAGAGTCATGAAAGGAAGACATTAGGTTTATGAAGGATGAGCAAATAATATTTCAGCCCATGTGACACACAAAGAAACATAGAAACATAGAATTTGATGGCAGATATGACCGCTTGGCTCACCCAGTCTGCCCATTTGCCTACATGATGGATAAGCTGCAGATTCTAGTTAATCAACAGCTTACTTCCTCCTGCCTACCACTAGAATTGCTTTATGTCTGTCCCATGCATTCTTGAATTCTCCACTGTTCCTGACTCCACAACCTCCTCAGGAAGGCTGTTCCATGCATCCACAACTTTCTCTGAAAAATACTTTCTAACATTACCTCTGAGCCGCCCCCTCTATCTTCAAATTGTGCCCCTTGTTCTTGCACATCTCTTCTTCTGAAAGATACTACCCTCTTGTACCTTGTTAATTCCTTGAGATACTTGAAAGTTTCTGTCATGTCCCTCCTTTCCTCAAGGGTATACATATTAAGCTGCTTTAGTCTCTCCTCGTATGTCTTCTGGTGCAGACCTTGCACCATTTTGTTCTGCCCTCCTCTGAACAGCCTCCACTCTATGTCTTTGCGGAGATGGGGTCTCCAGAATCGACGCAGTACTCAGATGGGGTCTCACTAACTGTCTGTAGAGGATAACAACTTCCTGTTTTCTACTGTTGATGCCTCTCCCTATGCATCCCAGTATCCCCCAGCCCTCCTTACTGCCTTCTCACATTGCTTGCCCACCTTTAGGTCATCTGATATAATTACTCCTAGGTCTGTTTCGATTTTTTGTTGTTGTTATTAACTCACCCCCATTATCTACTCTTCCCTGGGTTTTGTTTTCCAGATGCTTACCTTGCACTTTTGCATTGAATCCGAGCTGCCACGTATTTGACCATTCCTCCAACCTTGCCAAGTCCCTTTTCATTCTTTTCACCCCACTTTGTGTATCAACCCTGTTGCAGATCTTTGTGTCATCTGCAAAGAGGCATACCTTTCCTTCCAGGTACTCTCCAATGTCACTTATAAAGATATTAAAGAGGACCGGTCCCAGTACTGAACCCTCAGTGTACCCGCTAGTTACCCTCCTTTCTTCACTGTGGACCTGCTTACTTGTTCCCTTTGCGCCCTGTTGTCCAGCCAGTTTTTTATCCAGGCTACCACCTAGGGACCCACCCAAGGCTGGCTAACTTATATATAATCTTTTGTGTGAAACTGTGTAATGCCTTGCTAAAATCTAGGTAGGCCATATCCACAGCCCCTCCCTGGTCTACTACTTGGTCACCCAGTCAAAGAAATCTATTAGGTTCATAGTCCTAGTTTCTTCTAAAATTGCATAACAGCAATTGATTTATAAGGCCAGGATAATTTGTGTATAATACTGTACTTATAATGGATATACAGGAAGTCTGAAAATGTCTATACCTTCAGGACTTGCAACCTCCGACCTACCTCAAACGAGATGTTTGGGGAATAGAAAAGAAAGACAGTCTAAATCTTGGACAGCAAATGAAACTTAATCTGTAAGTGGTTTAAGGTTGTAATTTTCAGAGTGCCCTTTAGAAGTCGCCTTCCCTCTTCTTAAGGCAAGCGGTAAAAGTAAAGCCACAAAATTTGATCATTAGGTGGTAAGCCACTGGTAGGCTTGAATATGCCACTGGGCATACCGTTTCATTTATGTAATGGTGTTTTTCCATTCTACTTGGGGCCATCAGACTTATTCTGGGTACCACCATCTCCCAGATACAGTATAACGCCCAAACTCCTCTCCTGCTTCTAATGGAGACAAGGACAGGGGTTTCAGGGAACTCCAGTTGAGTACCTCCCAATTGGGAGTCACTTTGTATAAAGTTTCTGTTAAAGTTCATAAGGTTAAATATAGTTATTATGTACAAGTAGTTAAGTTATGCTATTTCATTAAGGAGTTAAAGGAACAAGGAGGGATGAGTATCTCAGCTTTATCTACCAAGCTCATGTTTTAATATTACTGAATAGCCTAATGATAAGTCATTTAATTCATTTAGTCTTTGACACAGTTACTTGGTATATTTTGGCTAAAATATGCTTACTAAGGATAACTGGATGGCCGGATACCACACAGAGGAGGAGGAGGGAGTAATAAATACGAGTCAAGAGCTTGTCAAGTCTAAGTCATTTTATTGTTATATTGCATATACATAGGTCAGTGGATTTTTCATAATGGACACTTGACCATCGACCTCTGCAGGGGAATGGTCTGGAAAAAAAAAAACCTTCTTCCACCTAGGGAAAGAAAACACAGACCATTAGTTTGAAAAGATATAATGATGTCAGCGGATCCAGTTAAGATATTTCATTAAATATTAATGGGCTCCATGACCCTATAAAAGATCTTGCTTTAAGCAATACTTGAACAAAACAGAAGGCAGACCTCATTTACCTTCAGGAGACTCATCTTTCTGATTCGGAGCACAAAAGTTGGCCTGGGGTGATAGATACAGGGTTATAGCCTCCCTCACATCCAAGGGTAGAAAAACAAGGGCAGCAATTTTAATTCCATCAACAACCCTTTGGAAATACAACAAACCCATGTGGAGCATGGGGCCGTTATGTGATAGTATAGGGTCTATTATATGGCCACAAGATTACCCTGTCTAGTGTCTGTTTTCCCCTCAGACAAAATTTCCAATTCTGAAGGGCTTTTATCTACACTGTTAGATAACCTTCAGGACCAGTTGATTATGGAGGGATATCAACATGAACGTATCCCCACATTTAGATAGCTCTAACCAACAGAATCATAGGAAAATATAACAGTAGAACAATTTAAAAGAACATTGATCATCTGGGTATTATTGATGTTTGGAGCGCTTATTCCCTCTACCTCAGGTTATACATATTATTCACCACACTTTAAATCGTATTCCACCTGGATTATTATATGGTGACATGTGAGCACTTTTCATCAGTTCAGGACATGACGATAGGGTTAAAATTATCATCAGAGCACCACCCTTTAATTTTGAAATTAGATATTGGCTGGGAAAGGAAGAGGACCTTATGGAGATTAAACCCATTAATCTTAAAAGATAAGGAATTCCAGGGATAGTCAAAAAAGAATGCACAATTTTTATAGAAAATGAGTCTCAGGAAATTACAGAAGCGATACAATGGGATGCCATGAAGGCAACGCTGAGAAGGAAATCATAGCATATACTTCAAAGAAAAACAGAGAGAGAGAGCGAGGCAACTTGAATTATCAGAACAGCTGTTGAACTATCAGATGCTATATAGAGAGGAGATATCGAATTACATCAAAAAATTAGGGACACAAAGGTGGCGTTACAGAAAATTATAGATAAAAACAATAATCACTAATATATCTAAGACAAACTGTTCACAAGGGTGGCTCTAGGGGGGCTCGGAGATTGCTTAGAAACTCAGAGCTAGGAAAACTACCTCTACAGTTTTGAAACTTAGAAACCCTTATACCGTAGAACACACCACTCTGATTCTCATATTCTACAGACCTTTCAGAGTACTATGTTAATCTGTACTCACGGAGGTGTCTCCTGAATTGCAAGAAATATCCAATTTTTGGACCAAATAACCTCCTCCTCTCCTCCTCTCAAATTCGTAATTTGGAAACACCTATAACTCAACAGGAAATTCAGGAGGCTATCAAAACCTAAACCCAGAAAGGTGCCCAGGCCCTGATGGTTTTATATCTGAATGGTATAAAATGTTTAAAAAGAATTAACCCGAAATGATATACCTTATTTGCTGAGATAACCCATGAGGGTGTTCCTCCACTATCGTTGGATTATGCCACCATTGCCCCAATACCTAAACCACATAAAGATCACTCAGACCCGGCATCCTACAGGCCTATTTCCATTTTAAAAGTTTGATTATAAGATTTACACTGCTATTTGGGCCTCTAGACTTGAATCTATACTACCAAAAATTATACTGCCAGATCAGTCAGGGTTCATCAAGAATATGAGTACTACAAATAATGTCCATAGGACCCTAATACTTGAGGAAGATGTAAAGACAAGGAAAATTCCATCAGTTTAGATGCCAAAAGGCTTTCATCAAGTCTATTTGCCATTCTTGTGCAGGACTCTTGAGGCCTTTCACTTCCATCTTCATTTATCACTTCTCTTAATAAATTATATAGATTCCCAAGGGTCTATATGGGTAAATGGAAATCTATTCTCCCCTCCCAATTAAACTAAAAGAAGTACAAGACAGGGATGTCCCCTATCACCTTATCTATTCTCATTATATTTTTAACCACTTGCAGCAAGGTTTTTATTTAGTTGTTTAACCAGGAGTGCACACTAAGCTGAAAGTTTTTACAAGGAACGGCCTGGGAGCACAGGGAAGTTAAGTGACTTGTTAGGGTCACACAGTATGCAAGTGGAAGCTGTGGATTCAAACCGATGTCTGGTCTGCTGGATGTCACTAGATTTGCAGCTCAGAGCCTTAAATCACTGCACTATGCTGCCTCTTTGTAGAGGGAATTCCAATAGCACAGCAAGAACACAAAATAAATATGTTTGCTGATGATATTCTGTTAATCCTATTATTTCCACTCCAATCAATCCCAGCAGCCTGGCAAATATTGAAACAATACAGACACTGGCAGGATTTAAGTTAAACATTACAAAAACAGAGATCGTGGCCTTCAATGTTATTCCTTCCCAACAATTAAAAAGAATACCCATGTACTGTTGGCGATGCTAGGAAAGGAGGGCAGGATGGGAGGGGAAAAGGGTGGAAGGTGGTTACCATTAATGCTAGGAGCCTTGGGAGGAAAACTGCAGAGTTACAGGTTCTCATGGCAGAGGGAGAGGTGGACATTGCAGCATCACGGAAACATGGGCCACCAATACAATGACTGGGACCTGTCTGTGCCAGGGTACAGGTTATTTCGTAGGGACAGGGTGATTGGGAAAGGTGGGTGGTGGCACTATATGTGAAGGAAGGACAAAAGTGTGTAAGGGAGGAAGGAGGAGGATAGTACTGAGTCACTTTGATGTAATCCAGGATTCCAAGAATAGGATTCTTAGAATGGGAGTGGTGTACAGGCCACCATCTCAGACGGAGGAGTTAGACAGGGAACTAGCGGGACAGATCAGGAGGACCTCAGAGAAGGTAGTGTGGTGATTGTGGGGACTTCAACATGCCAGGAGTGGACTGGAGCACCCCAACAACCAGGAACAGAAGGGAGCAAGTACTGCTGGATGCCTTCCAGGACAGCTTCCTGCTGCAAATGGTCAGTGAACCAACCGGGTTGAAATACCTTGACCTTGTGCTGGCAAATGGGGACTTTGTGAGAGAACTTACAGGCGGAGAACTGCTGTCAGGGAGTGACCACCGCTCAGTATGGCTCACATTGGATATGGGCAAGGAAGGAGTGGAAGCTGCACAATAGTGCTGGACTTCAGGAGGGCCGACTTTGGGAGGATGAGGGAGTGGTAACAGGGTACCTGGCCAGAATTCAATCTAGTATGGACACTAACCAGAGGTGGGAGCTCTAAAGCTGGGGAT
Organism: Neoceratodus forsteri; assembly: GCA_016271365.2. Classification (NCBI taxonomy): domain Eukaryota; kingdom Metazoa; phylum Chordata; order Ceratodontiformes; family Ceratodontidae; genus Neoceratodus; species Neoceratodus forsteri. The sequence goes on from CM057459.1 coordinate 343,622,213, forward strand.
AGTGGAGCAACAAAACCTGCTGCAAAGCCCAGAGCAAGAAGGCTGGGGCTAAGAAACGATCTGGTTGAGCAAGGAGGTCATGGAAAGGTAAGGAGGAAAAGAGCTGCCTTTAGGAAGTACAAGAAAACAGGAGGGGAGGACAGGGAGGAGTACTTGATAGAATCAAGGAGGTGACAAGGGCAGTAAGGGGAGCCAAAGCATCTACGGAACTCAGGCTGGCACAAGGCATTAAGAAGGGGAGAAGGACTTTAAGTACATCAGGAGAAAAGGGAGCTATAAGGACCACATAGTAAGGATTAGGAAGGAGGGGTTGGGTGGAAGCAGGTGCGATAAGGCAGAAGCACTAAATGAGTACTTCTGCTCAGTATTTACTAAAGAGAAGAGGGGTGACACCCAAGGTGGGAGAAATGGCAGAAGCAGGGGAAGTGGTGACAGATGGGAAATCATGGAGAGCAGAGTTCGAGAGGGTTTGAAGGCACTGAGGGTGGACAAGGCGCTAGGCCCAGATGGCATCCACCCCAGGGTACTGAAGGAGCTGGCAGAGGTCCTTGCAGGACCTTTGCAGACCTATTTAATGCCTCACTACATCTCGGAGTGTGCCTCAGGACTGGAGGATGGCTCATGTGGGCCCCTCCACAAGAGTGGCCCCAAGGATGAACCAGGAAACTACAGACCAGTGAGCCTCACATCCATCGTGGGTAAGCTAATGGAGACTATCCTGAAGGAGAGGCTGGTGACCCTCCTAGAGGCCAAAGGACTACAGGACAGCAGACAGCATGGCTTCATACGTGGCAGATCCTGCCAAACCAACCTGGTCGAAGTTCTATGACTGGGTAACTAGGCAACTGGACAGGGGCCATGCAGTGGATGTCCTGTATCTGGACTTCAGTAAGGCATTCGACTCAGTGCACATGGAAGGCTGGGAAGGAAGTTAGTAGGCACAGGGGTGTGTGCAAAGCTGGTGAGATGGGTAGAAAACTGGCTGCAGGGAAGGCAACAGAGGGGTGGTGGTGTGGGGAGCTCTCACACCCAAGGGCAGTGACGAGGTGTTCAACAGGGCTCAGTGTTGGGACCAGTGTTGTTTGGGATATTCATTGGGGCATCAAGAGCAAGATCAGTCTGTTTGCTGATGATACCAAGGTAGGCGCGGTGGTGGATGACCTAGGGGATGGCAGGGGTTGCAGGATGATTGATCTGGCAAAGCTTGAAACCTGGTCAGGCACCTGGCAACTGGGCTTTAATGCCAAAAAGTGCAAGGTGCTGCATTTTGAGATGAAGAACCCAAGGAGGAGTTACCAGCTAGGGGAGTGCAGCTAGCCCAGACAGAGGAGGAGAAGGATCTGGGTGTGCTTCATTACAGGGTCAATGAACAACTCGGCACAATGTAGGAAGGCAGCTGCAAAGGCCAACAAAATGCTGGGTTGTATTGCAAGGGTATATCCTCGAGGAGGAGGAGGTGATTCTGCCACCGTATAGGTCATTAGTTAGACCACACCTGGAGTACTGCATGCAGTACTGGCGTCCAGATCTGAAGAGGGACATTAAGTTACTGGAGGGGGTAGCGTAGAGCGACAAAGATGATCAAGGGGCTGGGGACTTCATTCACGAGAGGAGGTTGAAGGAGTTAAACATGTACTCACTGGAGGAGAGAGAGACAGGGGTGACATGATTGAAACCTTTAAATACATGAAAGGAATAAACAAGACAGGTACAGAGGGCTGTTCAAAGTAAGGGAGGGAGGGCCACCAGGGGCCATGATATGAGACTGGAGGGAGGAAGGTTCAGGAGGAGATGAGGAGACACCTTTTACAGAGGGTGGTGGCTGGGTGGAATCGTTACCTGCTGAAGTGGTATGCAGTGGAACAGTGGACTGCTTCAAGCGAGGATGGGACAGGACAAGGGGAGGGTTAATGAAGGGGAAGGGTGGAAGGAGGGGCAGCTGCAGGATAAGGGTGCTAGCTGCACATTCGAAGCAGACTTGATAGGACCTTCTAGGCCTTTATCTGCTGGGCAAATTTCAGATGTTCGTATTTAAATGGCATGCTACTAAAATAAAATATCTGGGAATTAACATCCCCTTAATTCAGATGTTCTAGAGATTTTAAACTATGAACCCCTCACGACTAGAAATTGTTCGAGATGAACATACTCCTAGATTACTTTTATTTAATTCAGAATATCCCCTTTTACTGGCAACATATTATTTTAAATCATGGGACAAATTAATCTCCACATTTATTTGGGGTAAAGGACGCCCTAGGATACGGCTGTCTGTTCTTAAACTATCCCTAGCTCGGGAGGATTCAATCTCCCGATTTTAAATTATATTCTAAAGCGTCATTTCTTAGGATAATGCCAATCTGGTTGATGAGTCCTACTCGACCCGTGGAAGGATATATGAATTTCATCTAAATGATCTACTTGATATTAAAAATTCTTCTCTCTTCAGAGGAGAGGTCTTTGTCATCCACTACCTTAATGGGCATTACGGCTCAAACTTATAAATGTTGGAGACATACAAGGCAAACTGGGCCACTCCGTATATATATGAATACATCAAATTAATATCAGAAGATGATTCTTTTGTACCCATATATGTGGACTCCACATTCCACGAATGGAGAAGGTTAGGCCTTCACATTTTTTCCAGTTTCTGTCGCCTCAGGGATACTCCCTTTGAAAAATCACAGTCCCAATATAATCTTCGAGATCAGATTTATTCCGCTATTTCCAGGTTAGGAATCATCTACTCTGAAACCGAACAATTTTTTTTTTTTTTTTTTTTTTTTTCATTTATCAAGTCTAGGATTACAAATACCTTTGAGCCTTGGCTCTTTACAAAGGTTCCACGTTAGAGAAATACAAATTATGGGGAACATCAAGACAGACATTACAACAATGTGGACATTGCAAACAGAGTACAGATTAATATAATTCAAGGGTAGCATTGTAACAAGGCAGCCAGCGGCATTTGTCAGAGAAAATAGACAACAGATGAGAAGTGCCAGAGTCATAGGGAGAGGGAAGGGGGGAGAAGGAATGTGGAAGGGTGGGGAGAGGTGAAAAGTGCAGCATTGGGTATACCAAGATGTGAGGGTAGAATCCAGTGAGGAGGGGAGGGGGACCACTAGAGCAGGAAGGGAAGTGGAGAAACAAGGTTAAGTTGGGCAGTCACAGGAGCTGTTGGTAGTGAGATAGTCCCGGGCCTAGTTTTAAACATACCAATTGTTGGGGCAGAGGAGGTGGTTGGGCTGAGGCCATTGAATCAGAGTGGCGCTCGATAAGCAAAAGAGCGTTGTCCCTGTGAAGTGTGACAATGGGGGACTTTCAGTAGCTGTGGCGTGATCTCCTAAGGCACCATTTGTTAATTCAGTGTTGTAACAGAGTTGAGACCCCAGAAGGTGCAAGGCCAAGGTAAATTATTTTCATCAGAGAGCAGGTGAGAAACTTTATTCGGTTTGATAGTTGGAGCCAGCCGTCTGAGTGTACAGGTCACATGTGTGGGTGAGACGGTGAGCACCAGTGATGAGCCGACATGCCTTATTTAAGGCAGTTGAGAGGCCTAAGGGTTGTGGTTGTGCCGAGCCATAAATGATGAGACCATAGTCTATTACAGAGACCACAGAGCTCAGGACTGCAACCTTCAAAGCTTCTGGTGTGAGGTGTGGTCTGTGTTTGTAGAGGAGACCAAGCCGTGTATTAGCAGCTCTAGCTACATTATCTACATGAAGACCATAGGAGAGATTAGGGAGCTGTATCCCTAGTATTTGAAGGACCCCACCTGATCTAGAGTGTTCCCCTGGGTGGTGGAGATAGCCAAGTGGTGTAGCTTGTGTGGGTTATGAGAGCTGCAGAAGAGCATAGATTTGGTTTTCTTGTCATTGAGGACCAGTTTATGATAAAGAAACCATGTCTCTACAGAACTGAAACCAAGTTGAAGGTTGTGTTGAAGAGTTGCAGGATCTTTGTGAGTGGAGAATACAACAGCATCATCGGCATATAGTATGATCTGCTCAGAACAGTGGTAAGGAGGGAGTTTAAGAAAAGGCTAAAAAGGAGGGGCCCAGTATGGATCCCTGTGGGGCACCTGAGCGGACAGGCAGGGTGTCAGAAAGAACGTCTACAATTTTTACTCTCTCAGCACGGTTTTCTAAGTAGCTTTAAACCAGAGAGAAGAGTCGGATGATAGCCCGGCATTCAGTATTTGGTGTATTAGTAGTCCATGATGTACTGTATCAAGGCCTTGGAGAGGTTGACGAAATGGCCCTGTGAGAAGGCTGTTGTGAAGGGATTTGTGCAAAGCTCCAGTGAACTCGAGAAGGGCTGTGGTGGTGCTGTGACCTTTCCGAAGCCGTGTTGTTGTGGACAAGGTATATTGTATTTATCCAAGTGGTCGGTAAGTTGATCAGCCACGATGCGCTTGAGTGCCTTAGAGAGTGGGGAGTATGGAGATAGGCGATAATTTGAGTGATTTGTCTTATCCCCACTTTTATGGACTGGTGTCACGGTGACTGTTTTCCATAGGTCCGGAATTTTCCACAGCTGAGAGGTTTAGGATTTTTGTTAATGGATGAATTACCTCATCGAGGGTGAGCAACAGAAGCTTAAGGTCCAGGGTGTCGCTACTAGATCTAGATTTAGAGATAGCTGCAGTAATATAGTGGCAAGCTTCATTCAGCCTTACCTCGCTGAAGTAGAAGAGGGGATGGTTAGACTGAGGGGCTGAGGTATTTGGGGAGTAGGCCCTGTTTTCAAAAAGTAATGGGGTAGAACAGCACTAAGGTCTGAAAAAGCTGTGTTAAAGATGTTTCATGATCACCTTGGGGTCAAGGTTGAGGATCCATCAACCATTAACACGCCTGAGAGGTTTTGGCTGCTTCCCGTGACATCCTTGTTATTGTCCCAGAAAGCATGACCATTTCCCATGTATTAATGAGAGTGTCTTTGTAATAGGTGGCTTTCATTACAGTATGGCTTTTGTGTAGGCATTTCATGCTTGTTTGTAATTTTGGATGTCCAGTTGTTTGCCGGTAGCCCTGGCAACTGCCCAGAGGTGATCCCTTAGTTTCAGCTGTGAGAGAAGAGCTGCAGTGACCCATGGGTTAGAGAAAGATTTTTTTTGCACCTTTAGCAGGGGCAAAGAGGTCACAGGCTTTGTTGAAAATTGAGATGAAGTGATCAAGAGCAGTTAACATCTGTTGCTTCATAGATGGGTAGCCAGTCTTGTAGAAGCAGGTGTTGTTTGAGATGTGGAAGTTTTCCACGAGGAAGGACTCTGCTAGCGATAATTTTGAGGGGGCTTAAGGAATTTGTTAGATCATGCACACATGACTGGGGAGTGGTCACTGAGAGAGTCTCGGAGAATGGTCGACAAGAAATCCTTGTGGGGTAAGTGGTGAGGACCCAATCCAAGAGGGTACTGGTGCCAGTCTTGTAGTTAATCCTAGTAGGGGAGTTTACCATTTTTGGAGGTTAACAGCTGAGATGGAGTCTTTATAGGCACTGTCGCCTCGATGCTAACCAGTTTATGTTGAAATCTCCTAGTAGAATAAGTTCAGCTTCAGGAGGATGAGAGTTGATAAAGTTTAGGACGTCGTTGAATCCATGTTTAGGGTCCTAGGGATGTATATGAAGACAATAGTCAGAGCTTTATGGTTGGGACCTAGGACGATTTTTATTGGCAGAATCTGGGCGAGGCAGAAAGTGATGGAGTTGCTACAGGGTGCCAAGATAGGGGTCTTTGATATAGATTGCTAACCCAGGATCCCTTACCCAACCCCGAACTCCTCAAATTATTTACTAAAGCTAAAAGGGAACCTGGGAAGACATATTATAGGAACAATATATAGGGGTTTGAGAAATTAACAAAATAATCTACTAAATCTGTATTACAGGAGTGGAACAGAGATCTCCACCTAGAAATAACCATGGAGGAGTAATTGGGATCAGCTCTGAGTGCAGTAAGTAATTTCCTCTCTATTTTGGAGAGAATTTGCATGGAAGTGCCATTCCCACTTTTAGAGCCCCAGCAGTCCTACTTAAATTCCTTCCAGAAGAATATGGAGTCTGCTGGCGAAAGTGTGGGTGCCTGAGGGCGACACTGGGGCACATATTCTGGCAGTGTCCTTGCTTGATGCCCTTTGGCTATCCCTACAAACAGAACTTACTAATTTATTAGGACAGGTAGTAGAACTAACAGCTGAGCAGGTACTGCTGGGGATCTTTCCAGGCCATTCCTCTCCATGGGAACAAACCTTTTACCTTCCAGTCTTTTGGCACAAAAGTCCATTACTCGCAGATGGATAACCAGCACAATATCAGAATGGAGATCTATTATGTCCGACTTGTATGCTATAGAAAAACTCAATGCTAAAATTCAAGGTAAATCTCCAACATACATGATGAGATGGCAGGGATGGGTGTTCTACCAAGCTTTGGTGGAACCAGACTTTGCCCTTAATTTTAGTTATTTATTTGGGGGCGTCTGGTGAAGTCTGAGTATTTATAGGAGCTGAGGGAATAGAGAATTCAATTAAAGATATGGGCCCAATAAAAAAAAAAAAAGAAAATTCATCACCCGGCTATAAAAGACAAGAATGAACAGACAAAAGATAAGGGGTAAACAAGGAAAGACAGTACAAAATGGAGCTGGAGCTTTATCTTTAAATGGTCCCTGACCTAAAGGTTGTATAACCATTATACTAACCATTTATACCTCTGGGTGGATTATATAAACTGTCAATAATATAAAATGACTAAAGATATGTGGCAATATAATGTATGAAATGCACTCTTGACATAAGTGTAAAAAAACCTTTTATGAAAAAGATATTAAAAAAAAAAAACATTTAACAAGGGTGGTAATGTGGAGCAGCCCTCTGAAATGCTGGACTTGGGCAATGCTGTTAATTTGTGGTTCAAGGTGGTCCACTACATCTCTGTCTCACGTGACTAAGTGGTGTTCACGCTTGAAGAAGTACATGTTCGGGTGAAAACCTTCATTAACGTGTAATATGCAGGTAATTAGGTGAAAAGAGCTCACTTTGGAAAGGTGGGAAAGGTGTGAGCCCAGTTAATCCTTGTTGAAAGTTAAATACCGATGGGCAGTGGAAGCATCGATTTCAATTGAGTTGACACCATGCACAAAGGGTCCCATCCAAGTCATGTGGTAATGCGCGCTTTAGGTGGTTCAGGGCCATGCATGCAGTCCTCTGGCAATTTCAGGTTGCCCACCACTGCTTTAGATGTTCATCGATCTTGAGATAATATATAAATTGTACCAAATCTTTCAGGAAGACTCCTCAGCTTTTTGTTACTTTTTCCCCAACCAGGAAGGCTTTCTGGTCGCTAGCAGACCCTCTCCAACTGGTTGGTACATTGTATAACCTTTTGTTATAAGAAGTATAGCAAACCATTACCAGGACCTGTTCAAGTCCATTCTACCGAGCCATGGCCACTACAGCGCTTTGCTTCAAAGGGACGTCTGTCACGGACATCTGCAATGCAGCCACATGGTCCACAATACATACCTTCATGAAGCACTACAATTTAGATGTTGCTTCTGCCATAGGATTAACTTTGGCTGCGGCCTGTCTCTCAAGGCCTTCTATCATAACTTTATCCACCCTTCCTGGGTCTACTGCTTGAGTCATCCCAAGTGTATTACCTGCTGCAAGAGATTATCCCGTGGAAGATAGTACAGTTGCGTGCTTACCGTAACGGTAGATCTTCAAGGGGTATCTCTTCCAACAAACAAATCCTCCCTCCATCCTCCTTCTCCTAAGAGAACAACTTCTGATCCAAATATATGTAGAGAGAGATATAGACCCACACACGAGGGATGCGTAAGGACCTGGCCTCTCCTTGGTCCTCGCTAGTGAGCTGAATCCGATGGGGAACTGAGGATGCCTGGGGCCACCCTCTTTATATAGGTGCAGGATGATGATATCATGTGTGGACGGCCCCTAGGAAAGACTGCTAGAAGAAAGCTGCCATGCACAGGAGCACCCTCTGGTGATTACCCAATGTATTACCTTCTGCAAGAGATATCCCCAAAGATCTATCGTTACGGTAAGTACACAACTATACTTTCTGTTAATAGTATTCAGTTTACATCTACTATACATGACCCACCCAACCTCTCCTGGTAAGGCTTGCTTCCAGTTGCTGTTCCAGCATGCAGAGCTGATTACTGAAGAGGCAGAGTCAGAGGACCACATGATCGGGTGGAAGGAGGAGTCAAGCTTGAAGACTTATGGTGATTGAGCATGCTCACTAGAAGAACATCTAATTATGGATGTGAGCTGAATACTAATAGCGGAACTGTACTTGCAGGGCATAACCTCCATTTGGGGGCTAGCACCATCAGTGCATGGGACCGATTTTCAGTGCTTCTGTATGTGCATGTTGTCAGCTTATAAAGCAATGTTGTTCCCAACTGCCAATTTAATTTTTGTTTTAATCTGCTTCATATATGCTTAATCTTTCTTATGTGTGTTTCAATAGTTCCAGTTTTCTGAATAAAGTAATCTTCATACCCATCTTGTGCAATACCAAAACAGACTCCAAAATGTATTGGCAACATCAGAAAAATGTTTATCTCTAACATCTAGAGTCCCCTTATCATTAGAAGGCAAATTTATTTCTCAGGTTACCAGAAATGAGTCCACACTTGCAGCCTTTTCAGTCAAGTATTCTGTTTTCTGTCTGACTCCGCTTCAGCAGATTCTCCAGTGCTCAGTCATTGCAGCTTTTGAAACTGGATCAGTGGGTCTGCACCTTTGAATACCACTGGAGCTCCAGTCAGTATACTTGTGCTGGGAGTTGTTTTAGCCATGGTGTCTGGCACAGCCCCTCCTGTGCAGGGTGGGACAAATCAGTTTGACGCTGATGGTCAGTCTGGCCACTTGCCTTCAAATTCTGGTAGCCAAATCAGTATTTTTAGTGGCTATCCTTTTAATGGCTCACAAATTGAATGTGGGCAGGTAGCCAGTTGACCAGTAACTTTCAAAATCTAGTAGCCATACCATTTTAGTGGCCATTGGCCACCTGGCTACCCAGTTTTTCCAGCCTGCTCCTGTGTCAAGATTCAACAGCCAAACAAATCTGTCCACAGGACCTTTTTGAATGATGCATCTCATCTGTTGATGAGGACAATCTATATTTTCTTGTCTTTTATTTTCTTACACCTTTGGAGGATTTACATTCTGCTGATTAAACAAACATTACATTTTTCGATCCATTATTGTAGCAGCCAAATGCAGCTCCCTCTCCAGTACCATTGTGAATTCCCTCACCAGCTTTTGGTGATCTTTAATTTCTCTTCATGGTGATGTTCCCCAAAGAAGGAGAAATCAGGTTGGAGGCAATTGCAAGAATCCAAGGCATTAGTGAGCTGGTACAGGCATCACTGGTATTCTGGATAGCACTTTCAGGTTGCTACTGAGAAGACACTCATAGTGCTTCCACTTTTGCTTTCTCCAGTAGGTGACACTGAGGCATAGATGCGGGATCCACTTTGGGAAGGGATGGGAGCAAAAGAATTGTTGGACTATAACAGATATTTCAGCTTTAAAACTATGAGGGAAAGGCATATGGCATACTTCCAGTATAATAAAACAAATGCTTTTGAAATAATTTTGATATTAATATACAGTATCTGGCTTTATTCATCCAAAGGCATATAAACATCTGAACTCGTGACTTTGAGCAGACTGTGTAATAAAGACTGCTTTTGTCTTGTGATGGCTAGTTTCATAAATCTGTATCGGTGTCAGTACTGTGAAGTAATCAAAGACAGCAGTGACAGTCCTGTCTGCACAGTGAACAAGCTGAAAATGCAGGTGGCAGTAATATTATCTGCTTTCCCTTAGGGCAATGGGTGAGCGTTATCGCAGTGAGATGCTGGCACATGGTGGTGGAAAAGAACCTATGCTGATGGTACAAGGTAAAATAAAACATCAATTGTTTCTCATTTTTTTTCAAGGTGACTTTCATTTCACAGGGACAATCAAAACGTTTAGTTATCCAGTTCCTTGGCAGGTTGAGCAACTTTTCTTTCAGGCCTTTGTTTCTAAAGGGACATTGTTAGTTCTCTGTGGGCCTATTCTAGCTCTTTTGAACTAAACCAGGAGTTTGATTGCCAAGAGTAAGAGGATTTATTTCTTGGTTTTAATCATTAAATGAGTTATCTATCTGTAATTTTGACCAGGAAAGGTACACTGAGCTGTACTATTTATTTAGCATATTGCATCCAGAAGCACTTTACTAAGCAGTAAGCTACAGACACATAGTGCGTTAAGTTAAAGGAGGCAAACAGAGCAGTCATTATGTGCTCAACCACAACCCACACATAGCCATGGGGAATTGTAGTATAACAGGGTTTATTGAGGGGAATGTTGGGGCACCAGGGAGATGTCCATGTGTTTTGGAAAAGTGTCATGGGATTCCTAACTTCCAGCAGGACAACAACCAGGGATTAGCAGAAGGAACATCGATTTAGAGGATGGCACCTCCTAACAGTGCATTATCCCTTCCCCACTCCAGTACTGTACAGCAGTGTCCGCACTGGGTTCAAGCTCCAGTCCCAGATCTCCACAGAATGGAGCCAACACAGTGCACATAGCAGACATGGATGAGGTTGCATTTGGTATACTGTATGCAGTTCTGGTCACTGCAGAATAAAAAGTATATTGTGGAGATGGAGAAGGTATAGCATAGAGCAATGGAGAAGTTATAGCATAGATCAGTGCAAATGATTATAGAGGATTTTAACTATGAGGAAAGGTTAAAGCAGCTGGGGATGTGTACATTAGAGAAGGTAAGAATGAGTAAGATATGGTAGGAGTGTCTACAATTTTAAAACAATAAAAGGTAGATGAAAGTAAGCTGGTTCAATTATTATGGGATAGCAGGACAAAGGACCATAGCTTAGTAACATAGTGGTTTAAGGTCAGAAGGACCCTAGTTCATCTCTGCCTCCAATCACCCCACCACCACCACCTCCTCCTTCATAAACTGGGCTAAAATAAGCTGTAATGGTCTGAGGCAGAAGAACACAAGGAATGTCAAGAAACATATTTTACTTGAAGCGTAGTGTGTGTGGAACAAGCTGTCAGAATACTGTGAGTCAGGTAGAACAATTAGGATGTAGACTTTTGTAAGTTAGTTTGGATAAGTTCTTTAAATAGCATAATGTTGCAGGTTATGAGAGCTCAGCAAACTAAGGGTTGTAGTTTTATTAACACTGTGAACAGCAATGTAGTATGTTTAGGAGGAACAGACAGATCCGCTGAGTCTTGGATTCTCAGGTTTCTACTACAGGAATTAATTGTTATTCTCCTTAGCCCCATGATGATAATGACAGTAAAACATTACAGTGTTTAGTTTGACATTATTGTGTATGAAATCTATACTCTCAATATATGTATAGAGTTGGGTGAAATGAAGTGTACAGATTTCCATACATAACATTTTGTTGTGCTAAATTTCCATACACAACAGCATTTTCAATGTTCTAACCAGCTGCCTTATCTCATGCTACTTATGCCAGCTGAGCCACATATACTGTACTCTAGCCGTAATATCTCCCAGCCTCTGACAGGCTCACAGATGTAAAAATAAATCTTCTGACAGCATCTACCATACAACAGCACCCAGCTCTATATTAACTTTCTGCAGTACAGTACCTTTAGAGACAGGTTGGAGCTGAGGCAGCCCAGCTGGGAGACAGGATCAGGGGCAGGACAAACAACTGCTGGTTTGTGAGGCTGGAGGAATGTGCAACACTGACACCAAGGTTTGGGATCAGCAAGTACTGGTGGTAGCAAGTTTCACTACTGTCTCTATTGTTTCCTGTTTTTGGCAGTGCAGAAAGTTAGTAAGTGATCTAGTTAGTTACCAATACTCTGTGATAGTGTAGGATATTTCTGTTTAAAAGTTCTTGACTTAATAGAGGAAGGGCTGAGCATCAGGGAGTAATCAAGAGACAATAGAAAACACTTGTTTTGTAGAAAATGATACACTGTACAAAACAGTGTATGGGTCTATGCATATCGATGCTGTGTTCCATCTAGGGGTGGTGACAGCACTGACCACTCAAGTTTCACTTTGACATTCATATACAGTCATCTCTCCCCTCAGTGGGAACACAGCCTTGTTGTGCATGAATGCCCATACACTACTCTGTATTTAGTATATGGTTACTACTGTAGGGGCATAGTTCAGGAAACATAGGCAAACCAGAAGTTATAAAAATTCACAAGTAGTGTTTTATTATCAATAACAGTAATATAAAAAATTACTGTTGTTCGAGATACTTCTTCATTCAGGCAGTACACACACAAATTCTTCCTCCGAGTCTCTAAAATCTCAGTCTCTCTGTCATCCTTATCAGAACATTACTCTTTTTATAAAATGTCTTTTCCTGGCTGTTCAGACTTCTGCATCCTGTTCTAGTAGGTTTCATCTCCTATCTTTCACAAAATGTAACAAGTCTTTGTCAGTTCTTTCCTGAGGCCAGCCTGAAGAGTACATCCCATCTCAACAGTTGCAGCAAAACATACCATTCTGTCCCAGAAGTGGTTTCCTGTTGACAGTTCCATTAAGAAGCTTGTGTTGGTCATAATATATCCCAAGGTTAACCCCTGTATTACGGACTGTCACTTTTTGAGAAACCAAAAGGCTCTCTGCAGTTATTTCAGCAATACAAGTATATACATTTGCAAACCAAGGTATCCCATTTTCACATAAAGATTCACATATATGTTTTAACCACAGAGAAGCAAGGGAGAAAGAAATACTAGAAACAGCAAGTGAAGGAAGGAGATAACAAGGAGAAAATGGGTCCATCTGAGTGGCCAATTACTAGGTGCTACACGAAAATTGATTGTGCAATCAGACAGGCAAGAGACAGACAAAAGGCAGACTATGAGAGGACAAAATAGATCCCTGCTTTTTAATTTCTCTGCACAACAGATGGGACAGGGTTTTACCCAACCCTTTCACAATTACCCTTGTTGTGCATCGATTTCCACCCAAACTAAAATATAGTAAATGGTTAGTGCTTATTATGTATGCAAATCAGTGGCTCTGAAAATGTTGTTGTAGGACAGTTCAAAGGTCAAAAGTTGTACCATCGTTCTGACGTCGTATCGATAGTACAGCAATTTTTAGCCTTCAACTGTTTCCTGATTGGCTGAAACACTGGGCTTCACAAAAAAATACAGATCAACATGGTGGCGCCACTTAGCGAGCATTTGGACACATGCTTCTGCGATAGTTTGGACACAGACTGCCATAGTTGGCTCTGTGTTTCCAAACAGCAGTCTGTTTTTAAATCAGTGACCCTGTTAATCTTCAGGGTCAGGAACAAAGCTGGACAACAGCGATAACTGAGACCTCGGGGTCGGCAGCAGAGTGGGACTGCAGCACGGACCATGAGGAAATGGCAGTGTCAACACAAGGTATGAAACTGCCAAACCTTGTGAAATTAAACTGGCACAGTTTCAGGGGAACCATATACTATATAAATAATAGATAGGAACTTGTACCAACAAGGCTTTGTTTCCATTAGTGGGGGTTGGTGACATCATAGGGACCTCTCGAGCTTCACTCTTGCGTTTATGATGTTATCAACCCCTTGATGGAAACACAGCTTTGTTATGCACAGTTCCCTATCCATTATTCTACTGTATATGTTGTTGTAGCACAGTTCAAAGGTAATAGTAAAGGACTAGAATGGCAATGCCATGACATTCTAATCACGTGACTGTTTTTGCCCCATAGAGAATTACATGCCAACATTCTATTGTGGCAAAGTAAAGACATTGGCAACTTGTAACATTGCCATTCTAGCCCTTTCATTTCTGTGGCGACAACATTTTTTTTAATTAGAATGGAAACAGATTCCACCTGCCATTTTATTTTCATTACGACGCACGCCCAGCACACACACACACACACGCAAACACTCCTAACCACAACATCTTCTGTTGTTTCATCATTTAAAAGACTGAACCCCACCCCTCACACAGGTGGGTTTTCAGCAGCTGGTGAGGTTGAGTTTCTGTGTTTTTAACAATAATAAAACATTACACCAAAGATTTCTTAGAGGAAGAAAAAATAAGAATTTTCTTTTCTGTTTCAGACCATGTACTAAACAAAAATAACACAGGCAACCATGTACAACTCCACTGTGTTTCCATCTCAAAGTTGTGACAACATCAGGGACCTCACGAGCATCACTCTCTTGAAGTTCTATGATGTCATCAGACCCCTCGATGGACTCACAGCCTTGTTGTACATGGTTGCAATGCATTATGTATAATGTATACATAAGCATAACAGGTTCAGCATATAAAAGAGATAGCTACATCTGCTCAGTTGGCAGCACATCCACCTGTAGGCCAAAAGGTCGTAGCTCTCATCCCAGACCGAACTTGGGCTCATGCACCAAATGCTGGCACTCTAGTGCAGTACTGGGGACGTGTGTAGTGTTAAACCGAGGTCCCCACTGCCCACCTCTTGTGCTTTCCTGGTGGGTGTACAGATAAAAGTCAAACAACCCACTGCAGATTTCACAGGTGCTGGTGATTTTGATTCCAGGATAGCCTTCCAAAACAGTGAAAACTTAATGATTCCTTTCTGGTAAAATAAAATCATAATTCTATCCATTGTCTTGGCCATCATTCCACTTACCATAAACTGGCCTAGGCAATTTCTGTTTCTGTGTGTCGGCGCTATGAGCGGAATCACTGACACTACACGCTTATAGTCACTTTCTACCAGTCTCTCTTTGCTTGTAAATCACTTTGTGATACAATGTGTATGAAGAGCAGATTTGCAAATTATCTTTCTATTTCTGGGTAGCAGGAGGGGAAGGAGAACTAGGTGAAAGACTTGGATCTTTTTTCTGTCACATGAATCCCATGTTGCTACTGTATATACCAGCAACAGGAACACTAAAATATCACTATTTGAGCAAGTTCCAGATGTGTGGTCTTCTTACATTTCCCAAAAATTAGAAATGAACTAAATGTCTGTATCAGGAGCAGGACCAGCCCCAGATAAAATTGACCAAGTCAGCCTATTTGATGTGACACTGTCCTTTAAATTGGCTTTAAAGAAAATAACACTGTATCTTTTTGTAAAGTTTGTTAGGCTTTGCCTTATATTGTCCCACTACTAGTGTTGCTTTTACTTTTTGTCAGTTAGGCCATGGCATTTCCTTTATTAAGCGTGATAGTTACTACATTAATGTACATCTAACAGTGAATATTTTTCCACATGTAGCAAGAAAAGATACTGGCAGAGCAACCGCTGGTTTAACAGTCAAAGCAAGTGTTTTACTAAGAGCTCATTAATACCTGCTGTAGGTTTCAAGTGCAATCTTAGACTGTCACAGTGTCACTATGAGGGCATATTTGTGAGAGGTGAAGCCATCTAACTTGCTTAACTGTGATTTGATGACATTTGCACAGCAGATCTACCAGGTGGGAGAAAGATGTTATAAAAAAATGTTTTTCTTTTTTTTTATTTTAAGGCAAGCGGTTACTATACTGTTAACTGGGGTAAGTCTAAAAAGATGTTCTACATTGACATCAAGATGCAGGTTGGACAATTTAATTAGGTGTGGAGGAAATTCAGGAAGTGTGGTACTGTTATAAACCATAGAATGCTTTGGCAATTTGGCCTGTGTCCAAATTCAAACTGTTCCAGGTAGTCTGGGCTGAACTGGCAAATGCAAGAGCTGAAATAATGTTGACTGAGAAATTCAGTTAATCTGAAGCATAGGGAACCGTCATGACAGCCACCTGTAATATCTATAAAATCCACTGAAGGGAATGGATTATGTTGGGAGGAGCAGGCTTTATTTAACTCTAAAATTGATTAGCGCTTTGCTCATGAAAGTTCTAAAACATTGTGAAAATGCATAGCACTTGCTTCACTGTGTTTAACAAACATAACACTTCTTGAAAACCTATATAAATGCTTTCTGTACAGTTAGTATTGTCCCAAGAAAAAAAACTGCTAATCAATTATTTAAAACCTTGAGGAGGGATTGTAGAAAGGGGAACAGACTAAATCTGAAGAGACAGTGTTACAGACTAGTAATAGTCAACACTGTTGAGTCCAGAGGACTCCTGCAGACCCCAAAATTGATACAAGTTTATCTAGCACACAAGACATAAATATAGAGTAGAGGGAAAGTCAACAATGCAAAATACAAAAAGAAGGTATATAGTGTATAATGGGGACTCTATAGTAAGGTACATTGGCGGAGTTGGCTCTAACACCTGATGGTTGGTGTAATGTGTTCCTTGCGGGAGCAACAGTGGACAGATTACTCAACAAGGTGACAGAATTTACAGAGGAAGGTGAGGGTCTTCCACATCTAATTGTTCACGAGAAACAAATAACATGAACAAAAGAAGACTGGAGCATGTATAGTCAGAGTTTCATGACTATGGGAAGGTAGCTAAGGAAAGACCAGAAACTATAACATCTCAGGTTCTGCCATAGCCAAGCCTGAAGGAGAGGGAGCTGTTCCGTATTGTTCAGTTTAATGCCTGGCTGAAATAGTGGTGCAAGGAAGAGAGACTCAGATACACGTGAGACAGGGGTTTAATCTTGAAGAACCGGAAGCTATTTATAAAAGATGGTCTGCGCCCTAATGCGGAGGGCAAAAGGGTTGTAGGAACAAGTGAGCGCAACATAATAGGTAAGAACATTGGATTTATTTACAAAATTACTGGCTTTTAAGCAGGAAAAAGTGGGCATTATGTTTTCATTGTGGGTGAGCTTTTTGTTCACATTTTCACCTGTTTGTGCATTCATAACTAATTTTGGAATTATATTTTTGACTGCAGTTCTGGTCTGTTTTGCCTTTAAGTTTAAAGTTGATTTTAGGGGCTGACCACACCACACTGGCAAGTAACTGTGTATTGTTTGTATCATTTAATCTCCATACACTCCTGAGGTAGGTGCACTGTCTATATATGTGTACAGAGCACCCTGTTTCATGTGGTCCAGGAACTGTTTTGTCTTTCGTAACATATTACAGAATTCAGGAGTGTAAGCTCCATATTTGTGAACTAATGTAGGACAAGCACAACCCACACCTAAAAGCCTTTCATTTTCATATGAAATAGTCACCTGTGAGCCTCTTACTGGTCAGAGCACACTACTTTAAGAGCCCCTGACACCACTGTGACAGCTTTGGGAAAATGTAATGTTTAGCACAAGTGAGCTTATATTTCAATATTGTTTCTGTATTTCTCATGCTTCATTACTAAGGACATTTGTATGCAAATAGGATCACTGCCCTATCTGTTCTGGCTGCTTGCCTACATATGACATCACAGTTCTGTTTATGACATCATAGTCTGTTGCTGTGGGATAATTACAATGCCATAAATGGGAATTATTTCATTTATTTAAAAGTTGGCAGCCAGGAAAGGCACCATGCCCAGAAGCTCATTTCCAGGTGCAACCTGGATTATGATGTCATATGTAGGATAGCAGAAAGAGCAGATAAAGTCTAAGGGATAGTAAGCTTCTTTCATACAGCTGTCCTCGGTAATAAAGAAAAAGGTAAATAACTATAGAAATACATGAAATATAAACTGAACTGTCTAAATCTTACATTTTTCCAAGTTTTTCTGACTTTGTCAGGGCTCTTAAGTAATGAAGCCAAGAGAGTGGTTCCCATAAGATGGAGAGTAAACAGAGGGACCTCTGTCGAATGGCAAGTTAAAATTTGATGCTTTTCCGGACTGATGGAGGTGATCACTTTGCGAGTGGTTAGGCTTCATCATAATTCAGCTGGATGATGAGACCAAGAACCCTCCAAAATCTATGATAAGTAAGAACATTGGAGTTATTTACAAAATTGTAGGTTTTTAAGCAGGAAAAAGGGGGGCACTAGTTTCATAGTTTGGGTACGAGTCTAGAGGTCAGTGACTGTTATGACTCGCCACTATATCAGTGGTGTTGTCTGATCCAAGTCTTCCCCCATGAAGTTATCCAACTTTTTGAAAACTTCAAGGGACTTATAGAACACTTCACTGTAAATTATTCCAAAGTGACACAGTATGTCAACTAAACCAGCCACCCTTTTACTGAGTTTATAACTAGTGTCTTTTAGTTGTCTGTGTGTGCCCTTGTGTTAGCTGACTTGTAACACTTTTCTAGACCCACTGCTGCCTGTATAAATAAGTTTTTAGATTTTGTAGATATACCATGTCACCTCTGAGTCTCCTATACTTAATCGAGTACAAATTCAGTTCCTGTAACCTTTCATCATAAGATCTGTGCTCCATACCCTTTAACCTCTTGGTTATTTTCCTTTGTACTTGTCCAGGGTTCTTTTGTCATGTGCTAATTGTGGGGTACAGAAGGGGAACAGTAATCAAGATGTGGTCGAACAAGGGCAGAGTACAGTGGCATTAAGACTCCTGACTCTTAGCTTGTTATATGCCTTAATATGCAGCCAGTGATTTTATGGCACTTCTGGGCTACAATTCTTGAGCATGTATTAAAAGAAAATCATTCGTTATAGTGACTCTCAATTCTCTTTCACTTGTGTTCTGATATTATTACACCATCTAATTTATACTACATAGGTGGATTTCTGTAAAATGCATTACTTTACACTTTTCAGTACTGAAACTCGGTTGTTGTTTTTTTGCCCATAGTGCTAAGTTATCCAGCTCTTTTGTAGCTTTTGTCCATCTTGAGGGTTATTAATTATAGCTCCTACCTTGCTGTCATCAACGTACTTACACATCCAGGAGTTGCTAGACACCTGCATGTCTGATATAAATATGTTACAGTGTGGGTCCCAGCACAGAACCCTAGAGATTCCACTACTCACTGGACCCCAGTCAGATGTGTATCCTCCAGCACTCACCTTCTGCCTTCTACCATTCAACCAGGAGTTAATCCAAGAAATTAAGTCTGGATTCAACCTGATATTGATTAGTTTTCCCACTAGATCCTTGTGTGGGACCGTATCAAAGGCTTGTGAAAAATCCAAGTATACTACATCCATCCCCATAACCTTGTCCAGTGCAGCACTTACTGGCTCAAAACAGGTCAGTAGATTTGATAAGCAAGATTTCCTTGCTAAAACCATGCTGGGTAGGATCGATCATCCCACTTTGCTCCATGTAGGTGACGATGCGTCCCTGGATAATATTCTCCAACACTTTTCCCAAGACAGAGGTAAGGCTAATGGGTCTATAATTTGATATATCTTGTTTGTTGCCCTTCTTGAATATAGGGACACAATGGCATCTCCCGCTCTGACAGAACTCTCCGTCTCAATGAACTGTTAAAGAGAGTTGTTAGAGGTCTGGTCCAACGCCTGCCAAGCTTTTAAATAATATGGAATGTATCAAATTAGGTCCCATAGATTTGTTTGTTTTAATGTTTTAGCCTTTTCTGAAACTCTCTTTGGTTATCTCAATTTTGAGAATCTTTCATAGTGTTCAAAAGTATAAGTGCAGTCTTCCTTTGGCTTGAAATGTAGGTATAAAGTAGTTATTTAAATGCATTGGCCATTTTGATGCCTTCTTCACTTACTTCATTGTTTAAATTAATAGGTCCTATAGATTTCTGATTTCTTTTAGTAAACCAGTGTAACTATAGAACTTTTTATTATCTTTAACCGAGTAATGAGTTGCTGCTCCATATTAATTTTAGCCCACTTTATCAGCCTCTTGCATTTATTGTTCAGTTTTTATATTTGACTAAATCTGACTCTGACATTTTTATATTTATAATATAATTTTTTTTGACTTTTGGCTTTCTTAATGTTTTATTTAACCATGTGGGTAGTCTCTCTGTTTTATTGTATTTTGAATGACTGGGACATAATTGGATATACAGTAATCAGTTTTGGTTTTAATTATTCTCCATTCTGTATCCATGTCCTTGTTTTTTAATTCTGTTTTCCAATCCCAGTCATTAAAATATTCCATAATTTCTTTGTAATTTGCTTTGTGAAAACATTTGAATTCAGTAATACCTGATATTTTTGCCAGGCAAAGTCAAATGTAGAGTGTACTGTGCTATGGTCTGCAGTACCTAATGGCTCTTGAATTTTGATAGTTTCCAGTTTATCAGGGAAGCTGCTGAAGTCCAGATCTAACTTAATTTGACCCTGATGTTCTCAGTTACAGCTTGTACCATGTTTTTATTAAGCATGGTTTCAATTAACGACTTTCAAAATAATTAGAACCCTGTAGGTTATCCCAGTTGATGCCAGGATAATTAAAATCCCCATGATTATGCAGTTTCCACTGGGCTCAAACTTATCTAGTTCTTCCAAGAATTTTGTATTTTCTTCATTATTTAAACGGAGGTGGGGAGCTCTAGTAGACTAGTGTTCATTGTGGGTAAGCTTAACTTTTGCTCACATTTTTTCAGATATTTGTTCATTCATAACTAACTTTGCCATTATATTTTTGACTGCAGTTCTGTTCTGTGTTGCCTTTAAGTTTAAAGCTGATTTTAGGTGCTGATCTCACCCACACTGGCAGGTAACTATCTGTGTATTGCTTGTATCATTGACTCCCAAATTCAAACAAGTATATTTGGCACACAAGAAATAAATATAGAGTAGGGTAGAGGGAAAGTCAGCAATGCAAAATACAAAAGAAGGTATATATAGTGGGGACTCTATAGTAATGGACGTTGGCCAGGAGTTGGAGTTGTGATGGTATGGCAGTAATGTGTTCCTTACAGGGAGCAACAGTGGACAGATTAAAGAGACCCACTAAGATTTACCCCTCACCCATGTATAGGTGCCTTACCTCCACATCGGTAGTATAATGTGACGCACCCAAAATTAATCTCATAAAAAGTTATTTAACTACATAAAACTCACAAAACCGGGTACCAAGGACTTCCCTGGATTGTTTGGGGTTTTACGGCCTGCGCTTAGCCCCTCGCTCACTAGCTTGATGGCGAGATTCTAGGGAGAGCAGAGGTGCGCTTTATTATAATCAGTGGGCATGCTTTACAATTGATTTTAATATTAGAATGGCCACTTTGTAATGAAAGCGTGAGCACTGGTGGACTAACAAGGCCCTTGTTAGTGGGCGGTGCCCTTTATCACAAAGCAGCCATTCTAATATTAAAATCGGTCAGAACACTGGCTTTCATTGACTATAATGGAGCCGCCGCTCGCGCCTCCCTAGCATCTCGTCATCATGCTAATGAGCGTAAGCGACATGTATGGCCGAAAGAACCAGGAAGTCCTGAGAGACCCTGTTTTGTGATTTTTATGTAGCAAAATAACTTTATGAGATTAATTTTGGGTGCAGCATCACAATATACTATTAATGTGGGAGGTAAGGCACCTATTCATTGGGTGCAGGGGCAGTAGAAAGTAAATTGGTGAATCTCTTTAATAAACAAGGTGACAGAATTTAGAGGCAGGTGAGGGTCTTTCCATCTAATTGTTCACATAGAAACAAATGACATGAACAAAAGAACACTGGAGCATGTAAAGTCAGACTTTCATGATTATGAGAAGGTGGCTAAGGAAAGACCAGAATCTCTAACGTCTCAGGTTCTGCCACAACCAAACCTAAAGGAGAGGAGCTGCTCCATATTGTTCGATTAATGTCTGGCTGAAATGGTGGTGCAAGGAAGAAAGATTCAGATACACAGGAAACATAGAATTTGATGGCAGATAAGGACCGCTGGCCCACCTAGTCTGCCCATTTTCCTACCTAACGGATAAGCTGCAGATCCTAGTTAACCAACAGCTTACTTCCTCCTACCCCCACTAGAACTGTTTTATGTCTGTCCCATGCATTCTTGAATTCCCCACTGGTTCTTGACTCCACGACCTGCTCAGGAAGGCTATTCCATGCATCCACAACCCTCTCCGTGAAAAATACTTCCTCACATTACCTCTGAGCCATCCCCTCTATCTTCAAATTGTGCCCCTTGTTCTTGTACATCTCTTTTTCTGAAAGATGCTACCCTCTTGGACTTTGTTGATTCTCTTGAGATACTTGAGCGTTTCTATCATGTCTCCTCTCCCTTTTCTCATCAAGGGTATACATATTAAGCTCCTTTAGTCTTTCTTCAGATGTCTTCTGGTGCAGACCCTGCACCATCTTGGTTGCCCTCCTCTGGACAGCCTCCACTCTGTCTATGTCTTTGCAGAGATGGGGCCTCTAGAACTGCACACAGTACTCAGATGGGGTCTCACCAACTGTCTGTACAGAGGGATAACAACTTCCTGTTTTCTACTATTGTTGCCTCTCCTATGCATCCCAGGATCCCCCAGCCTTCCTTACTGCCTTCTCACATTTCTTGCCCACCTTTAGGTCATCTGATATAATTACCCCAGGTCCCTTTCCATTTTACTGTTGTCAGTATCTCACCCCACTGTGTACTCTTCCCTGGGTTTTGTTTCCCAGGTGCATTACCTTGCACTTCTTTGCATTGAATCTGAGCAGCCATACATTTGACCATTCCTCCAACCTTGCCAAGTCCCTTCTCATCCTTTCCACTCCGTCTTGTTTATCAACCCTGTTGCAGATCTTTGTGTCGTCTGCAACGAGACATTTTCCTTACAGTTCCTTTGCAATGTCACTTATAAAGACATTAAAAGGACCGGTCCCAGTACTGAACCCTGCGGTGACCCCGCTAGTAACCCTCCTTTCTTCACTGTGGACTCCGCTACTACTACCCTTTGCCTTGTTATCTAGCCAGTTTTTATCCAGGCTACCACCTTGGGACCCAGTCCAAGGCTGGCTAACTTGTGTATTAATCTTTTGTGTGGGCTGTATCAAATGCCTTGCTAAAATCTAGGTAGGCCATGTCCACAGCCCCTCCTGGTCTACTACTTTGGTCACCCAGTCAAAGAAATCTATAGATTCATCTGACATGACCTTCCCATCGTGAATCCATGCTGCCTTGGGTCCTGTGCCCCACTGGCCTCTAGGTACTCAACAGTTCTTTCCTTCAGAAGTGATTCCATCATTTTCCTACCACTGAGGTCAAACTAACTGGCCTGTAGTTTCCTGCCTCTATTCTGCTGCCACTTTTGTGAAGAGGAATCACATCCACCCTCCTCCAGTCCTCAGGTACCACCCCATCCTCCCATGATTTGTTAGAGTAGTCAGCAGTGTCACTAGTTCTACCTTTAGTTCTTTTAGAATTCTTGGGTGAATCCATCAGGCCCCATTGCTTTGTCCACCTTCAATTTTATTAGTTCTTGTAGAACCCTTTCTTCTGTAAATGGACTGGTATCGACCCTGTCTTCAGTGTGTTTCTCTTGTTTGGTTTAGGTATCTCCCCATCCTCTTCCTTTGTGAATACTGAGCAGAAATATTCGTTCAGTATCCCTGCTTTTCACTGTCACCCTCTGCCCACATTCCTTCCTTTATAAAGCCTCAGTATCCTCCTTTGGTCTTTCTTCGCCTCTAATGTACCTATAAAAGGTCTTATCCCCTTCTTAACAGAGTTGGCTAGCTTTCCTCGGTTTGGGTCTTTGCTTTTCTGACTGCCTTCCCTGTCTCTTTCTGCTTTAACTGATAAAGTTCTCTGTCCTGCTTCTTCTGTGTTTCCTTATAGTTCCTGAATGCTGTCCTTTTCTCCTTAACCTTCCTGCCACCTCTTTTGAGAACTATAGTTTCTAGGGACATGGATATGTTGTGCATCCACACTTATTGGCAGGTTCCTTGCCGCTTGAAATCTTGCGGAAGGTCTTCAAGCTGGCTCCTCCCACCACCGGGTGGTAAACTCGGCTCCACCCATGGCGTAGATCTTCCTTGCACGGCAGAAGCTCAGGTTCCTCTTAGCTCAGCGTATAAGACTGGTTCCTAACTCTTGGTTTTCCAAATTAAACTTTAAGGTTTTCTAGACTGTCAACTATTCCCTCGCCGCCGCTGTATGGACAAATCGACCTGTTTCGAGAAATGCCCATGTGGGCGAGAAGATGTCTTGGACGGATCCGCACTCCACGTGTGTCTACTGCTTGGGCCTTGAGCACGACCCGTAGGCTTCGACCCTATGCTCTTCTTTCTCAGCCTACATCCTGGAAGACCATGCTGCCTGTCTGCAACTTGGGTGACCCGAGCGCTACCCTCCGGTAAAAGTCGAAAGAGGCCCGTTGGCGGTTTCCATGGCGGCGGTTCGACGGAACAGATAGAGCAGATGATCGCCTCGAAGAGGAGGCGGTGGCCACACCTTCCACGGCCACGGCATTTATCCCCGCCTCCTGGGATCCTCATATTCTGCTTCCTTTAAGGAGCTTTGTCTGTCTCTCCACTAAGGGAGGGACCAACATCTGCTGGACCTTCCTCTCGGTCCAAAAGAAGAAGGACAAGGGTAAGTCCCTCCGTCGACACTCTTGGGAGCGGAGAGGTCCCCCTCCCGAGTGGTCAGCCATCGACTTGATCGATCCTTTGGCTTCGCCACTGGTTTCACGGTGTCCCGTCAGGTCAGTTGATCGAGACTCCTGTCCACGCAGTCGAGATCTTTCTCGACCCGTTGGACGGGTTGTCGACCGCGAAGCCGCAAATCCTCTCTCCGGTTCCCCGGTGGTGGTTGAGGATCCCGTGGACTTGCCAGTGCCTCGGTTCCAGAGCCCTTGGTGTTCCCTCCGAGCCGGAGGGCGGGTTTCCGCTCCTTCCCGCACCCTCCTCGGAAAAGCCGAGGTTGCAGTCTCCGGACTTCTTGCAGGTCCAGCCGATCCTGCCACCATAGGCGGTCTCGGTCTCAGCAGTGGCGGCAACGGCGCCGCCTTCGTCCTCTTCCTCGGACGGGGAGGCTCACGCAAGTTGCGTCGCAATACGAGACCTCATGTGGCAATAGCTTCTGCTGGCCAGGAACAAGCCAACGCTGCCGCTTTCCCCGCCATTAATGGCTGTCACCAGAGCGGCCAAGCAAACCCTCGCTTAGCCAAGGCGCCTGTTTCCAGGCCTGTTGCTCAGCCAAAACCAGCTGCTCCACCGATTATGGTGGAACCTCCGCCTCCACAGCCATGGTTTGGGGCTCCGACCAAGAACTCTCGGTCGGCTCAGGGTCTACCCCATAGGCTGTCTGTCACCTCACTCCTGATCGCCTCGGCAGGTGGAGGTGGCTCAGGCCCAGGCAGCTCTTTGCGGACTCTTCCGGTCGATGACAATTCTTCCCTTTTCTCCACGAGTGGACTTGGAGTCCTCTGGAGGTCAGTCGCTGGACGATAGCCCTTTGTCCTTCCTGGGTTTGTTTAGACTCATCTCGAGTCCACCGGGATGCAGCTTGAGCCCAGATCAAGCGGGCCAAGTATCCCTCACGGAGATATTGGACCGGGATTCCCCCGGAGGCCTTTCCTGTGGCTGAGGCCATTGTGGGCCCGGCCTTGGAGCTCTGGCAGCCCTGCTTCCTGCCCTGCGCCTTCAGCCAGGATGGCCAGGAAGTATCGCGGTCCTACACGGTTCCCTGTCCGGTTTCTGAACATCCCTCAGCCGAGGGGTTAGTTACCGACAGCATTTTCCAGCGTGCCGGAAACACTAGGGACGTGGACAAACCTCCCGACAAGGAGTCCAAGAAATTGGACTATGCCGGGGAAAAGTCTATGCTGCGTCCTCCCTTGGCCTTCATCAGGCCAGCTTGGCCATGCTATGGCACATTTCTCCCATGCCATGTTGGGCTCCTGGACGAGTAGTCCCTCATCTCCGGCTGACCTGCAGACCACGATTAGGCAGGTGCGGGACCAGGGCAGGGCAGTGGCCAAGCAGCAACTTCAGACTGCTCTGGACATTGGAGACTCATGCGCCAGGTCAGTCGCTGGCCGCAGTGGCTATGTGCCGTTGGGCATGGCTGAGGATATCCACCTTCACAGCGGATACCCAGCACAAATTGGCGGATGTCCCTTCCTGGGACCGACCTCTTCGGCCCTGAAGTGGAAGGCCACCTCCAGAGGATCGAAAAGTCCAATGCCACTTTGGACTCGGTCTCATCCGCCCAGAGGGACAAGGGCCGAGACCGCAACCCAAGCCTTTAGTCAGTCTCGCCTGCGCATCTCCGACCCAGTAGCATCAGGGCCCAGCAGGCTCCGCTGGCATCCCAAACCCAAACCCAAGCCCACAGCTTCCTCCTCCAGGAAGCAGGAGGTAAGGCCAGGAGGTCCCTCGGCCCGTCCCTCCTCCAAGCCTGCACAGTGACGGGCTGAGGGTGTCGCCTCAACCTCGTCCACCTCACCCCCAGGTTCCCCGCGTGGAGGACGGCTCCGCTTACTTCCTTCGCCTGGTCTGCTATTACCACAGACCGTGGGTGTTGGAAGTGGTAGGAAAGAGCCTGCCTCTGGAGTTCGAGCAGGCCCGCCCTTCAGAGCCGTTGCCCCAGGGGAGCCTCGAGGTCCACAGCCTCGCTATCGGCTCGCGCCGCGCGACATCGCTCTGCTCTCGAGAAAGAGGTATCAGAGAGGTGGCGGACCCTCCCTCAGACCGGGTTTGTGTCCAGGTACTTCCTGGTCCCAAAAGCGGATGGGGGCTGGCGCCCATTCCTGACCTACGACCTAAACAAGTTCCTAAGGTCTCGAACCTTCAGGATGGTCACTCTGGCTCAGATAATACCATCCTTGGAGCGGCGTGTGGTTCTGCTCTCTGACCTGCAGGACACGTTTTTTCACGTCCCTATCCGTCCGTCTCACCAAAAGATTCCTTAGCTTTCGAGCAGAAGGATCCTTTCGAGTTCCGAGCCATGCCCTTGACCTGTCTCCTGCACCCAGGGTGTTCACCAAATGCATGGCAGTAGTGACAGCAATTCTGCGCACCGAGGGGTCGGGTGTACCCTTACCTGGACGATTGTTGATAGCAGCCCCTCCAGACAGGAGGTGGGCGGTCCAGAGATCTGGCCCTCAGGTTTGCTTTCAGGTCGGCCTCCTCATCAAGCGAGGCCAAGTCGAACTCGAACCAAAGCAGGTGATTCTCTTCATCGGGCAGAGCTTGACTCTCTTGAGCCAGAGCACGGTTCGGCGAACAGGGCCGAGGTTCTTTCCTCCTTTGCCCGATCATTTCTGGTTGGGCAATCGCACCCTGCCCAGGACTTCCTGCGCCTCCTGGGTCTCATGGCGCCTGCACCAGCGTGGTCCGTTGCACCCGCTGGAACATGTGCCCTTCAGTGGGGGCTGGCCAGCCAGTGGTCTCAACGCTACGATCCATTGGACCAGCTAGTGACGGTGATCCAGGGATGTGAACGCTCTCCAGTGGTGGATCGTTCTGGCTCATCTGCAGGAGGCATCCCATTTGTCCCCCGAGCAGACGGTCTCTCTATCGACCAACGCCTCTGATGGGTTGGGGTGCCCATCTGGGGAGCACAGGCGCATGGCCTGTGGTCCCCCAGGAGTCCCGATGCCATATCAACCTGCTGGAGCTTCGAGCTGTCGCTTAGCTCTCACCACCTTCCTCCGTTTCTCACGGGGTCAAGTGGTTCGGTCGAGCCGGACAATACCCGACCATGTACTACCTAAACGCAGGGCGGGGCCGCCCATGCCTCTGCAAGGAAGCTCTCCGCATTTGGTCACTTGTGCGCAGCCTGGGCGGATCTCGAGCCATTCATGTGGCAGGAGCCTCCAACACCCGGCCGATGCCCTAAGCCGGATAGGGGCTGTGTCCCACGAGTGGTCTCTCCTGCCGGAGGTAGTACAAGATCTGTTCTCCCATTGGGGCACACCTCAGGTGGATCTGTTTGCCTCCAGGAGAATGCAGGCTGAGGCTGTTCCATGCCGCCCCCTCAGCAGGGCTCGCTGCAGGGGATGCCTTCTGAGGCTGTGGACCCCGGCCTCTTCTCGCCTTTCCCGTTTCCTTGATCCACAAGGTGCTTCTCAAGGTGAGGAGGGACAAGGCACAGGTGATTCTGGTAGCCCCAGACTGGCCCCGCCAATGCTGGTATGCAGATCTCCTCAGCCTCAGCTCCAGGCTCCGAGGCAGCTTCCAGCTGCCCGGACCTGCTTTCAGTCAGTCAGGAAGGTGTTCCATCCGGACCTTCAATCCCTGCACCTGTGGCCTGGTTCCTGAGTAGAGTTCCAGGCCTTGGTCTTTCCGGCGAGGTCCTCAATGTAGTTGAGCGTCCCGATGAGTCACCCAGGAATGTTATGCCTTCAAATGGAAAAGGTTTTCCATTTGGTGTCAGAACAGGACCTGGACCCTTCCTCCTGTTTCTTGGCAAGCATCTTGGACTATTTATGGTCCTTTCTCAGCAAGGGCTCAGGTCGGCGACCCTAAGGGTGCACCTGCGGCCCTCTGCTTACGGACACAGGCCAGGAAGCAGTCGGTGGCGCAGGAGAAGGTGGTCTGGCGCTTTTCAAAGGCCTTGATCCATTTCCTCCGGTGCAGAATCTCCACCTCCATGGGATCTACTGCTGGTACTGGCAAAGCTCATGGGCAAGCCATTGAACCCAGTGCACAGGTGTGATCTCTCTCATCTGTTGTGGAGGCCGCCTTCTTGGTGGCTATTACATCAGCCAGAAGGATGGGAGGCTCAGGCGCTTTCCATTGAGTCTCCTTACCTGGTCTTCCACTGGGACAAGGTTGTCCTCGCCCCACCGAAATTCCTTCCGAAGGTGGTGTCGGAGTTCACCTTAACCAGGTGTTGACTCTGCCGGTGTTCTACCCCAATCACACCTCGGAGGCGAATATAGGCTCCATACTTTGGACCCTAGAAGCTTCGCTTATTATAAGGGCGGACGGCTGAAGTTTGGGAGAGGTTCGCCAGCTGTGTGTCACCCTCGCTGAAGCCGCACCTGGCAGACCTGCAGCCAGCGACGATAAGCAGGTGGGTCACCTTCTGCATAGATCTCTGCTATGGGTTGGCGGGCATGGAGCCTCCCAGAGGGATAAGAGCTCATTCTACCCACCATACCGCTGCATGGGTGGCTGCTTCCAGGGATGTCCCCATCCAGGAAATCTGCAGGCTGCTACCTGAAGTCAGCACACACTTTCATCACCACTACCACATCAACCTTGAGTCACGCCCGGGATGCTGGTTTTGGGGCCTCGGTTTTCAGTCTCTTTTCCCTAAGTTAAGGGTGTGCATCTGCCTCCCTCCTCCCGGAGAACTGCTAGAGTCTGCCAATAAGTGTGGATGAACAACATATCCATGTCCTAAAATACAGGTTACTCACCTGTAACAGGAGTTCTAGGAATGGTATGTTGTTCATCCAATGACCCACTGACCTCCCGGCTCGACACACAACCTGAGCTTCCAGCGGGCAGATCTGGCATCATGGGGCGGAGCCAGAGTTTTACCACCGGGTGGGTGGGAGGAGCCAACGAAGACCTTCCGTCAAAGATTTAAGGAGGCAAGAACCTGCCAATAAGTGTGGATGAACAACATATACCATTCCTAGAACTCCTGTTACAGGTGAGTAACCTGTATGTTTTTTTCCTTCGTTGTGTTTTATTGATTTGCTTTACACAAAGGCTTGTTGCCTCCGTGATGGCTGTTTTGATTACTCCCCATTGTTCCTCCACCCCTCCTTCTTGTCTGTTTGCTAGTGCTTTTCTGAGACACACTCTCATTTTCCCAAAGTCAGCCCTCCTAAAGTCCAGTACTCTTGCTTTTGTATGGCTTGTTATGGCTGTGTTTATAAGTGAACCACACTGTTTGGTGGTCGTTTGTTCCCAGATGGCTACCCACTTCTAAATCTGAGATTCTTTCTCCGTCCCCATTTGAGAGTACCAGGTCTAAGATTGCTCCTCCCAGTGGGTTCCAATACTAGCTGTCTGAGGCATGCCCTTGTTGGGCATCAAGAATGACCCTGCTCTTGGATGTGCCTGCAGCAAGAGTGCTCCAGTTAACATCTGGCATATTCGGGTCCCCATCAACAATATCTCCCTTTTTCTGCCATTCTAAGGATGCCTTCTATCATTTTCTTGTCCATTCCTGCCCTGAGATGGGGGTCTGTATATAACCCCATGCAGATTGTGGTGCCATTTCCTGTCTCCAGGGTGACCCAGAGTGCCTCATCTGCTCCCTGTTTACTCTTTAGTTCTGTTGCTTTGATCCCTTCCTTTACATAGAGAGCTACTACTCCTCGTCTTTTACCCTCCTGTCCTCCTGTAGATTGTGTATCCTGGTATGTTGATATCCCAGTCATGGTTCTCTGTGTACCATGTTTCTGTGACTGCCACAATATCCAGGCAACCCTCTTCCATCAAGGCCACTAGTTCAGGGGCTTGTTACACAGACTATGGGCATTGGTACTCATCACCCTCCACTTTTGATGGCCTTACCCTTTTAGCCTCGTCCCTGTCCTTACTGCCTTTGCCTTTTTTACATTTACCTCTGTCCTGCTCCCAATGACTTCTCTACCTTGGTTTTTACCTCACTAATTACCGTGTTTTGTGGGGGAGGCTGGAGTTCTCTGCTCTTTTCGGTGCCTCCCCTTGGCTAGTTTAAATGCTTGCCAATGAAGTATTTAAACCTCTTACCTAGGATCCTGGCCCCCGGACAGATGCAGACCATTGCGCCAGTATAGGTCTGCATCCCTCAGGTGGCTCCCCAGTCCCCAATGAAGCCAAAACCCTGAGCTCCACACCAGTTTTTTAATCATTCATTGAATTCCCTGGTGAGGACACCTAGCATCACTGACCATAGACAGGCAGCATCTCCAGAAGGTTACCATATTCGCTACTTGTCTAAGGCCCCTCCCCAACTCTACAAACTCCTCTTGCACTGCTCTGATCCCATTCCTGGCCAGGTCATTTGTCCCTAGGTGGACAATGACATCCAGCTCCCTCCCTCGTGCAGCTGCTCTCACAATCCTGAGGATTCACTTCCTGACCCTCCAAGCCGTGGCGCCAGGCAGGCACCTTATCTCCTCTCCCTTCCTCCCCACTTCTACCCCTAATGATTGAGTCCCCCATCAGGAGTTGTTCTTCCCTGTGGGGTCCCATGCTACCCTCCTGTGGGTCTTGCTTGTGAAGTTCCTAGCATCCTCCTTGGTCTCCACTGCAGGTGCCTCCATAGAGGAACCATTTTCCACCAGAAGAGCGTATGAATTGTGGAAAGGTACAGCTGGAGGATGCAACTCTGTTCCACCACCTCTCCTCACTGAGCCCACCCTGGTCCAGCCCTCCTCTTCTTGGCAACTCCTGAGGTAGTGGCATTGGCCCTGTGGTCCCTGAGTGGGGAAGAGGTTTCAGACAAATCCCAACCAGGTCACCCTGGAGACGGGCAACCTCCTCCCAGAGAGGTGCCTGCAAATAGGGCAGCATCGCAGCCTCCAGAATGTGTCCCGGAACACTGCCACCCCACAGCCATTGCACTTGCACCACTCCTATCATGTCTTATTTTTGGTCCTCTCTTTGTTTCTCTGTATGCTTATTCTCTCCTCTCCTCTCCTCTCCTTACAACTCTCACCCTTCCTGTTCTGGGACAGCAACTTCCAATATTCTTCAGTAGCCTCCTTCTTCCTTGCTCAGTGTCAGACCACCAGCAGCTTGGGGGAGTGAGCTACTTTTTTTTCTTTAGGGTTGACAAAACTAATGTTTCTCTATGATCCTTCCTTCCTACTGCCAAACAGGAAGTTCCTGTTGTCAGTCAAATCCAGTGGCTATAAAGGTAGAACTGGCTTAGAGTTGGTGGGATGGAGGCAATTAGTAGAAAAAGGCTAGCAACAGGAAGTTGTAATTGGGTCACCTGCTTTTATGTTGTCTAAGCCACACCCCAATTAAGCTCTTTCTCCTCCTACTGATTTAGCAAAGTAAGTTGATACAGTGCCCTTCCCAGCACAGAACACACTGACTTTCTTTCTTTTTTAACCCTAAATAAGACTCCTTCTACTTCTAATAAAGTATCTGTCTGCTTAATCTCAACAGACACTGACTCCTGCTGAGATAGAAGTGTTAAATTAGTAAGAAAATGGTAGCTTCTTTTAGTTTGCTGCTTTCTGCTCTACAAGCAAGATTTCTGTCATCTAAAGGCTAGCAACAGGGACTGAGGTTTAATCTTGAAGCATTGGAAGCAATTTATTAAAAGACAGTCTGTGTCTCCTGATCACGGAGGGCAAAGGGGTTCTAGGAGCAAGATGAGCACAACATATAGAAAACAATTTAAGCTAGACAGGGGAAGATGGTGTGGCAGGAAAACATCAGAAGTAACAAATGGAAGATGCCTTGCCGATTTCCCACCACCTTAGATTAATAGGGAATAACAAAAATTGGGAATGGAGGAGCGAGAATCAGAAGCATGTTGGAGAATGGTGTGCATAAATGCCAGAAGCCTGGGAAACAAAATGCTGGATTTAGAAGAAGAAGAAGAATCAGAATCGACATTTATATATCACTTTTCATACATACTGTATCCCAAAGTGCTTACAAGCAATGTTAGACTAGTAGTGAAGTGACTGAACATTTAGTGGCAGCCATTTCGCATATCAACACCCACACTCAGCCTTGGACAATTGCAAGAACTAGTTTTATGGGAAGGAATGTTAACCAGGAAACCGGGAAAGTCCCTGTTCTTTGCCAAAAATGCCTAGAGTTCTTTTACTTCCACCTGGACACCCACCAGGACAGTACCAGAGATGGGTAGAAGGGACCTCAGTTTAACGTCTCATCCGATGGACTGCACACCCGACAGTACAACCCCACCCCAAAATACTGCACTCAATTGTCAATATTTAGGTATGAGCCCCATGCCAGTGTGGGACAAAGAGCCCACAACCTTCTGGCCCAGAGGCAGATGTCTTCCAACTGAGCCACGTTGACACCCCAGTAACTATAGATCGTAAATGTGACATGGTAGCAGTCATGGAAACGTGAGTAACATCAAACCACAAATGGGACATAAATATACTGTGTTATTATTTGCTTAGAAAAGACAGGAATTAGGGTGGGGGTGGTAGTAGCACTCCATGTAAAGGAAGATATAGAGGCAACAGAGTTGGATTATATAAGGAAATTAGAACAGTTCTAATCCCTGTGGGTATTAGTAAAGTTCAGAAATGGAAGACAAATTAGAATTGGTGTGGTGTACAGGCCATCTGAACAGGACCAAGAAGCATATATGGAATTAAAGGAAACATTGAGAAGGGTCGTCAAGCTGGGGAAGCGTCCAATAACAGCAGATTTTAGAATGCCAAACGTGGACTGGAAATTGCAGTCGCACTAGTGCAAGAAATCAGCTTTTGGTAGAAGCTTGTCAGGATGTTTTCTTGGTACAGCTGGTTAAGGAACTAACACGTGTAGGTAATCTGTTAGAATTGGATCTTCTTCAAGAATCTCTTGCAGCATGTCCTAACATATAAGAATATCTCAGCCGCTGGCATGAATTCCAGCTGGAGGATTTTGTCAGCAGTCAGCTGGGGACCACCCCGACAACACCACGTGTTGCATTCTGGTACATATAAAGGGTCAGTCTCCGATGCTCCTCAGTTCTTTTCTATTACGGTGCTCTGGACAGGGGATGTTGGTGGAGGCAATTTTGTTGATTTGTCCAAGGCATTTGATACATTGGACCACGACATCCTCCTGTCTAGACTACCTGCTTTGGGTGTCTCCTCTAATGTGATTGGGTGGTTTGATGCTTATCTAACTGGAAGGAAACATATGGTCTCAATAAATGGGTGGGGATCTGGTTTTAGGGTAATTATTTCTGAGTGCCCCAAGGATCCATTTTGGGTCAAACATTATTTAATTTATATATGAATGATTTTGTTCTAACTAATCCTGATGTACAATGTCACCTATATGCAGATGATACTATCATTTATGTGGAGGGTTCATCAATAATGCAGATAGAATTTACTCTTCAAAGTGCATTTGATGAGCTTCAGTTATTTTATAGTGAATCCAAACTTGTTCTTAATTCAAAAATCCCAGGTTATACTGTTCTCTAAGGAAAATAGTGTAACCTATTCGGAGTTAGGTTTGAGTATAGTAACTAAAGACAAAATTGTTCTTGAACAAGTGCAATGTTATAGATATTTAGGAATGTATCTGGATAGATCACTGGGATGGATTTCTCACATAGACCATGTAATTAAGAAGGTTAGTGGACGTTTGGGTGCACTATATAGAATTAGAAACTGTATGGATGAAAGAGTGAGGAAACATGTAGCCATAGTTACATTGATACCTTTGTTGGATTATGGGGATATTGTTTATATGGGGCAACTCTAACCCAGTTAGCAAAACTAGATGTTCTTTTTAATAAAATAGGGTTTATTTTGGATGTTCCTAAGAGAACTCATAGAAGAGAGTTATATCAGTCCTTGAATTGGATGTACCCAAATGGTAGAAGGTCTTTACATGTTCTGATATATATGGTTAATTCAGTTAGGAGTGAAGTACCTGAATATATTACTGATGACCTTCAGGTTAGGACAATTAGAGGAGGCCTACGCTATATGGAAGGTATGGAATATGTCTTGCCTAGAAGAAGGACAGATTTGAGTAGAGAACATTTTTTCTATTTAGGTCCCAATATATGGAATTTATTGCCTATTTATCTCAGGCCACTTAGTTCTAGTCCCAGTATAGGAGAAATAAAAGATGGTTTAAAGTTGAAGCAGATAAAAGGTTTATTGTTGAGCAATCATGAACATTATGTACTAAATATGATGAAGATTTGCACTTTATATATGGGAATGTATGTGTAATATGTTTATGTAGTTTATTTGAATGGATGTTAGTAGTTATTGTAATTTAAATATTACTGTGGTGGTAGTTTTGTATGTATATGTATGTAGGTAATTTTGTGTAAATTTTTTATGATGTCAACATGAATGTTTGTACCAAGAACCTCACTGGAAATGAGCTTGTCTCAGTTGAGTTTCCTATTCTTTTGCTTGTCAATAGAATAAAATTTTACTACTGCTACTACTACTACTTTTCTCACCACAACCTGCATGCTACATGTTCCCAGTTTGGAGTATAGCCTCAGTCGACAAAGTGAAATTTTTCAACGTGGCATTCTCAGTTTACGTCGTGGCTTTCCCCTGTTGTTTTCAGATGCTTTCTTCGGAAAGAAGTGTCAAGTGGCCAGAAGATCGCCGATGAAGACAGTCTCAAAATTTGTGTCCAAGGCAGTGGATAATGTCGATGATGAAGACTGCTTCAGCCGGGCAGCTGTAGTGTGCGGAGTCGTCCTGTGTGTCTTCATCACCTCTAGTTCCCACTGCTGGTGGGTTTCATTCATTGACGGGTGATCAGGTCTCCTCCCCAATGACATCTTTCTACCTGCTTCTATGTAGACAGGAAAATACTTCCAACTCCCTGTTCATCAAAGATGTCCTCAGCGATGACTTCTCAGGGTATAATTCCTGCTCAAGTAGCAGCTGTGAGCTGTGTCTTCTCCTCCATCAACAACCTCCAGCTTTCTTCCACCCATTCATCGACAATGTCCTCGTCAGCGGCCTCCCAAGTGTGTTTTCTGCTCTGACAGAAGCTCTGAGCTGCGTTGTCTTCTCCTCCATCAGTGACCTCCAGCTTTTTCATCCACCCATTTGTCGGCGATGTCCTCATCGACAAACTCTCTGAGTGTGTTTTGCTCTGACAGCAGCTCTGGCTGTGTCATCTTCTCCTCTGTCAACGACCTCCAGCCTTTATTCCACCCGCTCGTTGACATCAGCGGGCTCGGTGTGTATTTTTCTGATCTGGCGGGTGCACCAGGAATGTCGTCTTCTTTTGATGCCCTGGAGCTTTCTTCCACCCTGATTCGTCAGCGCTGCCTCATCAGCGGCCTTTTAAGGTGTGTTTTCTGCTCTGTTAGCAGCTTTTGAGCTGTGTCATCTTCTGCTTGATGCCGACCCATCTATTTCTTCCGACCGTTTGTCGGCGCCCTCGTTAGTGCTGTCGCTGGGTGTGTTTTTTTCTGCTCTAGCAGTTGATTTTGGCTCTGTCCTCTTCCTTTCCGTCCATGACCTTGTGCCCTTCTTCCACCCATTTGTTGGCAATGTCCTCGCCGATTGCCTCTGTGGGTGAGTTTATATGCTGTTGCTGCTGTTCGCTGTATCACCACAGCAGCTGTGGTTCTGTCGCTTCCATGCAGTTGAAGACCTTGTGCCTTTTGCCAAGGCGCCTCATCTGTGTACTTTCATGGTAGCTGTTATCACAGTTTTCTATGCAGCTGCCTGACTAGGTCATCCTCCTCTCCATCGATGACCCACTGCCTTTTCATTTGTCACTGGGGTCCTCATCAACGCCCTCTCTGGATGTGACTATCCTACAGCCTTTACTGCTTCACCTTCTGGCGCTGGGTTCTTTTATCACCCCTTGCTGCTTCGCCAGATGGTCTCTCGTCCTGTACACTTGGTACAGGATACTGTGCTCCAGGCTCTGAGAACAATTTCATTGCAGGACCCATCCAGTCACCACTGAAGGGCCATTCTTTGTTGGCCGGTTTGTTTCACATCATAAGACACTAATTTAGGTCGAACACTCTCCTCAGGGGTTGCTTTTTCAACCTGTTTTGGTTTCTTCTGGGCACCCTCTTACCTTTACAGTGTTACGTACTTCTCCGGCATCCCGGTCCCTTAGGGCGTCTTTCGATGGTAGAGTATCCATATTAGCAGGAACACAGAATCTGAACTGACTGGGTGGTGTGACCCCCTTGGGCTTATCTGCTTCTTCATTGGCTGGGTGCTTACTCTGTGTCTTTCCTGTTCCCTCTGGCTGATGAAAGTTTCTCTTTTGATCTCCAGCTGTACCCTCAGGACCCTGTACATTTCCTGAGATGGTGCTAGACTTCTCTACAAAACTTTTACTGTCTCTCGGCATGAGGCCAATTGTCAGGTCTTCTCATGCCCTGACTGGCCGTTGTTTTTTTCCTTTCTGGAAACCATAATTTGCATAAGACACCCGGAAGCTTCTTATAAGTAAACCAATAGTAATGTCTTTCCCAAAGTCACTGAAAAATTCTGAACTATATGGATCACCTCCTCTGTTCCTTGAGAGGTCATGTCCAACTTTGAGCCGCATCTACCGGGGTTGTGTCGCTCACATTCCCCTCTGCCTCGCGATAAATTGCCAGTCTTTCCCATGCGGCCTGGCATGCTGTTGGCTCTCAGTCAGGGCTTTCACTGCCAATACTCGGTCTTGAACGTCATTTTGGGCTCCAGGTATCCAGCTTTGCTAACTAACAGTATTCATTTATACCTACACCTGTTCAGGGTGATGGCCGTGTGATTTCTTGCCATCTGGAACTTTGTCCTCCCTTTAGGTGCATTCCATGCACGGTCAGGTATGCACCCTTTTCCTCGCCCTTTTAAGCCTATTATGCGAACCATTTCATGGCCCTGCCGTCTGCCAGCAGTTTTCTCATCTGTCTTCCTCCTAGAGTACAGCACCAGTCTCCTTATGAACCTCTCCCTTTGTTCCCCTACTGGGACATCTCCCCCGGATGGTTCCCTATTGGCAGAATATGACACCACATCTGTGGGAGCTCCGTCTGATACAGTGGGCCCCTTGGACTGCTGGCTATGCCACCTGCTTTAGCCCCTACAGGATCTCTTACCTTTAAGCTGGGTTTCTCCCTTGCTCGATGTCTGCACTTCAGTATCCAGACACCAATCTTTCGGTATTTACAAAATGCCATGCTGTAGTGACGCCTGCCCTACGATCGCCTGGCCACTCACTTTTGTTACATAAATGACTGGCCTTTCAAGGCCTTGTCACAGCGAAAGTTGGAACCATCCATCACATATGCTGTATCCTCCTTTTCAATAAGGCCATACTGGATTTATTTATTTTAGTCTTTGGTAACTGAGTAAGGCCCACTAGGCACACATGCCTGTTTTCAGGGGCGACCTGGGAGCACTGGGTGGTTAAGTGACTTTGCTCAGAGTCCCACAGTATGCAAGTGGAGGTTGTAAGAATCAAACTCAGGTCTGATCTGTTGGATATATCAAGCTCGTTCACACCTCATTCCTCTAATCTCTAGGCTATACTGCTTCAGTGGACCAACGTTTTACCAGGCTTTGGTGGACACCGCTGGTCACTCTGTGTCTGGCTCTATGGCCACGGAAGAGTTTTCTTCAAATACACCTACAGTTCCTGGGACACAGAACAGCGGTATATTCCACTTTGCCTGTCTACACAGGTGGATATTACTGTGGGCCCAAGGGGTGCAATGGGATCTTGCCTATAAATAGTTTTGACACAGTAATCCTGCTCTCCACCCCCTTCCGGGTCCTTCAGTGGTGGCTCTCTCGGGACTCCGCTTCTGCAGTATCCATTTTTGGACTTCTTTCCCTTCTTGCACCCTGCCCTCTGATACCTCCCCCGCTTCAGGAGCCTGGCTCACGGGCATGGAGTCCTGCTGTTGTGAGTTCTTCTTCTGCTAGGTGATTTTACAATTTCTCCCAGACATCTACTTAGTTTTCTGCTATTTGAAGCTGTCTAGGAGGTAACTTCCTTGCCATGCCAGGTTCAGTGGGGCACTCGGTATCTGGTACCGGGCATTTCATCCAGGAATAAGGTTACCAGCAGTACATATCCAACCTCTACTTTTGGCCACCTTTGGGTTCTGGTACACTAATGGGACATCCTCTAAAGGTGATCATGACATCTTCCCTTAGCAGGTCACCTCATTCTTGCCTCTTCACCCTCTGCAGAGTGCCTTTCTACCTTGCTTTTTGTTTGCTCGAGCCCTGTCTTGTTAATGTGAGGTTAAATGCCTTATTTTTTCCTGGACTGTCATGTTTCTTCTGGTCCCCTTCCCAACCTCATCACGGGGGATGATACTACTCACCCTTATCAGAGGCCACACACACCTTTGTAGGTTATTTTTTTTTTTGACTGGGTAGGGGCACCACACACAAGTGTGACTATTTTCAGACCCGACCCAGGAGGTTACAAGATAAATGGCAGGTAGTTACCAAACACATAACAATGAATAACAGCTTTGATACACTACGGTACTCAAGGTTGCAGCAATTACAGTGGATAACATGTTCACAGAATATGCAGGAGCAAAAGTCGGTATGCTAACAAACAAAGGCAAAAATACCTGATAAATCAAGCTAAGTGCAAGACAAATAGTGCATAACATGTCTAAGAAACAGGATGTTTCACAAAATACAGTGATATAGTCCTATTCTTTAGATTAAACCCAGTCAGAGAACTAGAAAAGGCAGGGCAAGTAGGCAATATTTGGGGGGTGTCTAGCATGATAGGGGTGGTATGAGAGACAAAAGCCACAGTGAGCACAGGTAGGGTAGACTTAGGATCAGGGATGAAAGTGGTTTAGGGGATTTGAAACCGTACAGGGGCACAATTCATTAGAAAGGACCAATGCTGCTTTTGAAAAGTGTATGACTAGACGCATTATGGACATCCAGCGCAGAGAGTTCCAGCAGTTAGGAGCCATAATGGAGAAAGCATCCTTTGTTGTTTTAGCTCATGGTACTTGTAACATGAATCTTTCAGTGGACCACAGCCCATAGGAAGAAGTTTGAGGAGCAGCATAGGGGGAGCTTGACAGGATATTTGATCTGATTATATTATATGTCAAAGACCCTAGGGTGAGGAGACAGTGAGCTGAAAGGGAGAGCCAGTCAAGATCATTAAGCTGCAGTGATGCTTTAGGCGTAGGGACAATGAAGCAAGCGACAGATATTATTGTATGTTGTGTCTCATTTTTGAGAACGGTGTTTGTAGCATTTACATATTCGACAGCACTATACATAAGTGCAGGAAGAAGGATGCCATGGGCAATAGCCAGTCTAGCAGGGAGTGAGAGAATGGCTTGTCCTGTAGGCAGTGCCAATTTTGGTATTAACAGTTTTGGATGTGAGCTGGATATGGTGGTTAAGTTCAACAACTCATCAAGGACTACTCCGAGATATCTGAAGGAGCTAACTTTTCGAGGAATGCCATCGGCACAAGATCCTGAATTGGTCATGGCATACTTTTAGCTTGGCCACTGATCCAAAAAGCGAGATTGCGTTTTGGTCCACATTGAGTAGCAGCTTATGTTTGGAGAGCCACTGTTGGACATAGAGAGAGGCAGAGGAGAGAGAAAGGTTAACCTTTGATATGGTAATGGCACTGGAACTGGAGTAAAGTACCAGATCATCAGCAAAGAGAATGGATGAACAGTAGGAGTGACCGATTAATCTGATTTATAAAGATTGAGAAAAGTAGGGGACCAAGGATGGACCCCTGAGGAACGCAGTGTTTATTGTAGCATGCTCAGATAGGGGCCAAACTAAACTAACCTGACCCCTATTGTTAGGTTGCTGTAAAACCAGCCAACATTCGCAGCAAGAAACCAAGGGTCTTGAGGCAGGAAAGGAGAAGCAGGTGGTCCACAATATCAAAGGCCTTTGTGAGGTCAATGAAAATTGCACCGTTAGTGAGCTAGAGTCCATAGCAGTCAGAATATCATATATATCAGCTGGAGTAGTTGCTTGGTGAAGAGGAGATTGTACCTAGTAATATAGTCAAGGGTTTGAGCTGCCACTAGCTTTTCATGTAGTTTGTTCAAGACTACGAGTATGGCAATGGGGTGATCATTTGATATAATCTTTCTGTGTTCTCTGTTAAAGAGTGGAGTGACTCTGGCAGTTATCCATATATTCGAACATAATTATGACAGAGAGATAGGGGTGAAGATTTTGACAGTGCGAAATAAAAAGGGGCAGCTAATTTCAGGAGTATGGGCTCTAGGCCATCATTACCCACATTGTGGTGTCAGAGATTTTGTTAAGTAGTTAGAGAACTTCAGATTTGGTAA
Source organism: Neoceratodus forsteri (assembly GCA_016271365.2). Classification (NCBI taxonomy): domain Eukaryota; kingdom Metazoa; phylum Chordata; order Ceratodontiformes; family Ceratodontidae; genus Neoceratodus; species Neoceratodus forsteri. Next base: position 343,662,905 of record CM057459.1, read on the forward strand.
TCTCCTGAAGCGAAAAGGAGGGCAGGGTATGTGGGATCCTCAGGAGCTAGTTCGGTGTGGGTGGTGTAGCAGAGAATTTGAGGTGAATGTATCAAGATTAGAGAAATGTTTGTTGAAGGCATCTGCAATGGTACGGGATCATTGCAGTGGACACCATTTATTACCACATCGTTAGTGTTACAGTTGTGTTTGGAACCTAGAAAGGATTTTACATGACCCCAGAATTTCCTGGAGTCGCCTGCAGCATACAGTAAGAGATCTTTGCAATAAGAGCTCTTGGCTAGTCTTGTTTGCCTTTTACAAGAGTTTCTTAGAGCCCTGTAGGATTTAAAATCTGATTCTAGGCCAGACTTCTTGAAGCATTCCAGCTTTTGTCCCTGGTCGGAGAGAGGCATGGAGTTCTTTGTGGAGCCAAGCGGTACGCTTGCTCCTGAACACATGTGATACAGGGTATATGGTCTTGAAGAGCCCAGAAGTGCTGAAGGAGGACGCCTAGCACATCCTGAGTATGCTTTGTCTAATATACATAGGACCAATCAATCAAGGAGACTTCAAACAGGAATTTGGCTTGGTCAAGATTAGAAAATTGCAGAAGGTGATGTACTGAGGTGGTAGGGATAGGGTAATAGAAGGGCACCAAGTGCAGAAAATGGGAGCATGGTCCCTTATTACGCCTGGCAGAGAGTACCGTGATCTCCTTGGCTCTACATGGAGTTCAAATCTGATGTCCACTGCAACAGTATTTGGCTGCCTGGGATCCTATTCCCTTCCTGTTTGTGCCTGCCCTTCTCACTCAGGTCCAGGGACCCTTCTCTGTCCCGAACTTCCTCACTTCATCTCCATGATTTGCTCCTGAGGACATAATCCTTTCCAGGTTCCAAGTCTCTCCCTTCAGTAAGGGTGACATTAAGGCGGCTTCTGGTCCGCCATCAGGAAGTCCTGTCCTGAGAAGGGCTGCGTTTATTACAAAGGCAGTGGATCAATACTTGGTACATACATTTGTCCGCCTTACTGCATCCTAGATTATTCACTCTTATCAGACGAGTGCCTCATACTCTAAACCAGTACAGATTCACTTGGCAGGTGTTATCTGCTTCTCGATAACCCAGTAGGTGACAAACCCTTGCCTACATCAAAGGGTAGAAACCTGTCTTAGGAGATATCTCCTCCTTGACCCCTGTTTCATGACGCATTTACCGCCATGGTCCCTACTCTATGTTCCAGTTAAGCTCACTTTACCCTATTTCCACCTGCGGCCTCAGGTGGGCTGCAGTCCTCTCTTGAAACTCTTTTTGTTTTGGGGATGAGATTATGTCAGCTAGGCGTGTATCAGAATTACGTGCACTTATGTCTGCTCCAGCCCTGCCTGTCATGTTACAGAGATGCAATGTTGTTCTGGCCCAATACATATCTTTCTCCCGTCACAGGTGCCGGGCTTCAGTTCCAGTCAATCGATACAAGTACCCTAAGTGCTTGGCAGAGCCCTGCTTCTCCAAGGAATATGTTGTTTCTTTATTGGGTGTATGTAATCCTTTGGTTCCACTTTTCTATGTCCCGTCCAGCGTGCACATTAACGTACTTATTGTTTCCTTCACCCATGGCATCAAGCACTGTTCTTTTCTCGGCAGTTTATGTACTGTGGTGGCCCATCTGCTCTCACGTTTTGTTTTAAATATTGTTCTCATGTCCCGGTGTTGACACCTCGCTCCACATGGGGCATTGCTTCCTCAGCGGCATGCCTTGAGGCGTAGCTACTGCTGACATTTGCAGTAAGCAGCTTTGAGGTCTACGGTTCATGCCTTGACCATCCTTACAGTTTGGACATTATGCTCAGATGAATTTTAGTCTAGTAGTCCTACAAGACCTGTTGTCCTATTTTATTAGTGGGCTTTCCTACTTCCTTTTGTCTCCCAACTGCTTGGGACTCATTTCTATATGTTATGACCTGCTGCAAGAGATTTCCTCGAAAAGATAGTACAGTTATGTAAGAACATACTGTAACGGTAGATTTTCAGAATCTCTTAGAGCAGGTCATGCTGCCCTCCTCCATCCCTCTTGCTTCCTGCTCTATGAAGATTTTCTGCTACTCTCTGAAAAATTTCAGGAGTACTCTTGTTTCCTCCTGAGTTCCCCTTGGAGGCCTTGATAATCGTGTTATCATCTACAGTCTTTGAGAGAAAAAGAACCAGGAGCTACTGGGACCGCCCCTTTATACGTACTCAGAATACAACACGTGGTGTCATCGGGGCGGTCCCTGATTGACTGCTGACAAACTCCTCCGACTGGGATTCATGCCTGCGGGCTGAGATAGTCTTATATGTTATGACTTGCTGCAAGAGATTCTCTCAAACATCTACTGTTACAATAAGTTCCTACACAACTGTACTTTCTCACAGATAGAAGACTCAAAGTGTGTCAATCCTGGCACCACTGTAGTTCAGTGATCACAAGACAGTGTGCTGGGAGGTACAGTTGAATTGTGCAAATATAAATATCTCATTAAAACTATAGGATTTCAGAAGGCATATTCTGACAAGATGAGAGATTGAGAGAAAGAATGGAGATAGTGGGAATATAATAGGAGTTGATAAGAAATGGGAAGGATTTAAATCGGAATCCAATGAGCAGCTGGCGGATTATATACAGAATATCCAAGGGTAAAAGATCAGGAGCTCTATTATGGTTCTCAGCAAAGTGAAGAAAGCTGTGCGAGATTAAAAAAGTTATTTAGGAAATAACAAGGATACTCAAAGGGATGAGGTTAGAGAAGAGTACCCAAGGTGACTAAGGAAGCTAGTAAGAAAACAAGGGTATCAATAGAGGAGACTGAACTCAGGCTAGTAAGGGCAAGTATATACAAGAGAAAGACAAAGTAGGGGGAGGATAGTGAGGCTACAAAATGAGACAGGGTGGGAGGAGGAGAGAGAGAGAGAAACATACTGATCAACTACATCAGTTCAGAACTTACAAAGGAGAAAGAAGGTCCCTTACCAGAATATAAGATAAGGAGATTATAAGGAAGAAGCAGCTACACAAACAGAATTTGTTGACAGAAATGGACTGCTTGGCCCAACCAGTCTGCCCAGATAGTCCCTGCCTAGACTCACCCTCCGCAGACCCTAACTGGTCTCCGTGACCCTCCCTCCTCTTTGTCTACTATTACTAGTATTATAATAATTCAGTTTAAAATACTAATATCCCTGTATGTCTTTCCCATGCATGCTTGAAGCCTCCTGCTGTTTTGCCTCCACCAGTTCCGCTGGCAGTCTGTTTCAGGCATACTTCCTCATATGCTTTTAAACTCCCACTTCTCTAGTTTTATCACATGCCCGCTGGTCCTGATGCTTTTCTCATTTGAAAGAAACTCCTGAGGTGAGGTACTGTAGGTTTCTACCATGTCCTCTCACACTTTCCTTTTCCAGAGTGTACATGCTGAGGTCCCGCAATCTCTTCCTCATAGGGCTTTTGATGCAACCCCAGCACCATTTTAGTTGGCTTCCTATGGGCTGCCTCTTCCTTGTCTGTCTTTTCTGAGGTGCAGCCTCCATAAACTGGACACAATGCTCCAGGTGGGGCTCACAAGCAAGAAATAGTAGTGACACCACCTCCTCCTCCTGCTGGACATACCTCTCCCTCTGCATCCCAGCATCCCACTGGCCCTACCCACTACTTTGTCACACTGCCCTGCCACCTTAGATCATCAGATATGGTATCCCATGGTCCCTTCATGCCTAGTGACTGTCAGTACCCCCATACTCAGCTGCTGCATTCCTAGGCCCTATGCATGATTTTGCACTTCTTGGATTTTAACCCAACTGCTGTGCTACTTGACTACCCTCATGTTTCCTAAGGTTCATACGCACTCTATCCACCTCTTTGTGTCAACCCTATTACAGATTTTGGTGTCATGTGCAAAAGACATATCTTTGCTTCAAGTTCTTTTGCAATGTCACATGAAGACATTCAAGAGGATCGTCCCAGTACTGAGTAGTGCAATATCCCTGGTCACTATTTACTCATTAGATTGAACTGAGAGAAGACATGGCAAATGACCAGATGGCATACATCCTAGGATATTAAAAGAACTACGGATGGAGCTGGCAGCAGCAGCCTTGTACAGTGAGTCCCTTGATTCTGGGGTAGTTCCAGTGGATTGGAGGAGGGCACATGTGGTCCCTCTACACAAGAGTGAAGGCAGAGAGGAGCCAGGAAACTGTAGACCGGTCAGCCTTACCTCAGTGGTGGGGAAGATTATGGAGGGCACTACTGAAGGAAAGGATAGTGGGTTACCTAGAGGCCAACAGAGCCCAAGATCCCAGGCAGCATGGATTTACAGCAGGAAGGTCACAAACAAATGTAATAGATTTTTTGACTGGGTAACCAAGGTGATGGACCATGGGGAGCGGTGGATGTTGCCTACTTGACTTCAGCAAGGTCTTTGACACCCGTGCCACATGAAGACGGGTGAACAAGTTGGCCAGTCTGGGTGGCCCCCAAAAGGTGGTGAACTGGATTAGAAACTGGCTATGGGATAGGAAGCAGAGGGTGATAGTAAATGGGACCCAATCAGAGGAAAAAGAGGTGACCAGTGGGTACCGTAGGGTTCAGTCCTGGGGCCAGTCCTTTTAATGTCTTTATAAGAGACATTGCAGAGGGCTGGAAGGAAAGGTTTGTCTATTTGCAGATGACACCAAGATCTGTAACAGAGGATAGACACTACGGATGGGGTTGCTAGAATGAAGAGGGAACTGATAAAATGGAGAAGTGGTCTGAACTGTGGCAACTGAGGTTCAGTGCAAAAGTGCAAAGTTATGCACTTGGGGTATAAAACCTAGCAGTGAGCTACAGAATGGTTGGAGAGCTGCTGTTGGTCTCAGGGAGGAAAGGTATTTAGGCATCATCATCTCAGATGACCTGAAGTTGACCAAACAATGTACAAAGGTGGTGGGGAGAGCTAGTACTGTGTTGGGGTGCATAGATAGGTGTATCACGAGCAGGAGAAAAAGAAGGTGGTGATGCCACTGTACAAGACACTAGTGAGGCCTCACCTGGAATACTGTGTGCAGTATTGGAGACTACATCTTCGAAAGGATATAGACAGGGTAGAGGCGTTTAGAGAAGGGCGACTAAGAAAGCGAGGGTTTGCACCCACAAGACATATGAGGAGAGGCTAAGAGACTTGAGCATCTATATGTTAGAGGAGAGAAGGAGCAGGGGATATGATAGAAACCTCAAGTACCTTAAGCAAGTACAAATAAGGTGCAGGTGGAGACATCTTCCAGTATAGGAGGGATACGAGAACTTGGGGGCACAATATGAGATTGAGGGGAAGATTATGGGAAATGGAGGAAGTATTTCTTCACTGAATGAGTGGTAGACAATTATAATTGTCTGCCACAGGAGGTGGTGGGGTGAGCACAGTGGGGGTTTCAAACATGCCTAAGACAGGTATAAGGGTACCCTAGAGGTAGGAAAGAGAGGCTAAGCTGATAACCAAGTAGGGTCACCAGCCGACAATAAAGGTAGGGAAAACGCAGACTGGATGGGCCTTATGGACCTTATCTCCTGGCATCTTTCTATGTTTCTGTGTAGAATGAGTGCTGTTAACCACCACCACCCTCATTTATTCAAAACCAACCGAACAGAATAGACCAAATAACAGGAAAAAGGGTCTTAGAAGGGCTAAAAGGATGAAAGTGTGCAAATCTATGAGACCGTTGAATTACACCCAGGATTCTAAGGAGGTAGCAGAAGAGATGGTGGCTCAAATTGCAGACATTTTTAATAACTCGTTGGACATGGGATAGTCCCCATAGACTGGAGGACAGCAAATGTGGTCCCGCTGCACAAAAGTGGTAGGAAAGATGAGCCAGAAACTGTAGACCAGTTAGTCTGGCATCTGTGGTGGGGAACATAATGGTGACAATCCTAAGGGAAGAACTCGTGGACTTGAAGGATGTGGGGTTGCAGGACTCAATTCAGCATGGATTTACTAGTGAGAGGCATGCCAGACGAGCTCATCGAGTTCTTTGGTGGTGACAAAGGCAGCTGATAAAGGTCAGACAGTAGACATAATATATTTGGACTTCAGTAAGACTTTTGATTTGGTCCCCATAGGAGATTAGTCAAGAAACTAAGAGACTTGGGTGTGAGAAGAAAATTGGTAATTACGAATATATAAACATACGAAGAAGCCAGCAGACTCTGACCATTAGCTCTATCTAATTTGCTCTTATTGCAGGGCCCTCAGCTACTGACCCTGCCAACCCATCTGCCCTTCCCTCTGTCTGCCCCTCTCCTTGACCCTTAACTCTATCCCAGCCTCTTGAAGCTGCCCACTGTCTTCAGTGAAACCACCTCCTCTGGAAGCACATTCTAATATGCCACAACCCTCCATGAAGAAGTGCCTCCAGCATCTCTCCCAAACCTCTCCCCCAACTTGAGACTGTATCCCTCATGTTTTGATTTTCACTAAGCTTGAAGAGACCTTCCTTATCCACCCTGTTTATTCCTTTCAGATGCTTGAAGGTCTCAATCATGTCCCCTCTCAACCTCTCTCTCCCCCATGCCCCTAACAATCCCATCCTTCTTGTCCCTTTTCTCACTAATATAGTGAAAAGCCTTTTCCCCATCTTGATTCCCTCAGCTGTCTGCAGTTCTTTCTGAGCTTTAGCCCACCAGACTACCTTACCTGCTATGCTAGCCATCTTCAGGTAATCCTACCTATCTTCCTCCCTCTTGGTCCTCCTGAATTTCCTGAGGCTGAACTCTTGTCCCTTACTGCTTGGGTGACCTCAGCACAAAACCAGCTGGGTGCTTTGGCCTTCAAGTTTTTCCCTTTGAGCTGAACGCACTCTTCTGTGGCAAACCATTATTCCCTACTTTATGATGGACTACCATTGGTCCACCCCATATCCACTTAGATACTTGCTAGGTGACTCCTTAGCAGCTACCCATCTTTTGAAGGCCACTTTTCTAAAATCCAGGATTTTAGTCTTAGTTGAGTTCTTTTCCCTGCCCATGTCCAATGAGAACCACACTGTGTGATGGTTACTCCCACCCAGGGCTACTTGACCTTTATATCCTGGACCTGGTCACTGTTTATCAGCATCAGATCAAGGATCGCCTCTTCCTGGTGGGGCTCTTTCACACACTGAGTCAGGAACCCACTTTGCAGCTCATCTAGGTCACCTGACTCCTTGTGCAGGTCGTGGCTGGTACCCTTCAATCCACTTTGGGCAGGTTAATGTCTTCCACTATTACCACATCTTCCTTCCCTGCAACAGTCGATGTTTATGAGTTCAGTTCCTGTCTCTTTTCCTCCTGGTTGGGTAGTATGTAAACCACTCTCAACCTCACCTTCCTCCCTCTATTAGATAGTGACTGAATCCATACTGCTTCTGCCTTCCTGCCTTCTGACTCCTCCTTTGTATATGTTATTCCCTCCCTGATTAAAAAAAAAAAAAACACCCCTGTCCCTTTCCTACCTCCCTGTCCTCCAATATAATTTATACCCAGGTATTGAGAGGTCCCAGTCATCGTTGCAAGGGCCCACATCTCTGTGACTGCTGTGACGCTCCACTCCCTTCTCTGCCAACAATGCCTGCAGGTCATCCATCTTATTTCCAAGGCCTCATGCATTCAGACGCCACCTTCCACCTAGAGACTGATCTTCCTTCCCTTCCCTCCCACCTGCCTTCTCTGCTTTCTCCCCATTGTTTATGCCCCCACCCGCCACTGCTAACCCTTTCACTCCTTTCCACCCTCCAATACCCCTTTACTGGTATGGGGGGTCTAACTTCCTTCTCCTGAGTCTCAGGGCATGCAGGCCTGATCCCTCCCTCCCCCAAGTTTAAATTAATTTTTGGTTTATGTACCTCCCACTAAAGAGATGCAGTCTGTCTGGTATAAAAGTGTTTTATTTGTCCAGGTCTCCCACAGTCTCCCAATACAGTTGTACCCTTCCTTCTTGCACCATTCCCATCAGTTATTGAACTCCTTTACCCTTTTCTTCTTGACTGTGCTTGCTTTTTGTACTAGTAACACCTCTGAGAATGACAGGATTTTGCTCTCCTGTACGTTCTCCTACCACCCTGAATCTTTCTTGTACTACCCCACCTCTCTCTTCCGCTAGGTCCATGGTACCTAAGTGCATAATTACAGTTGGTTCCTCAACCTCCCCTTACCAATTCCAGTTTTTGGGCACACCTCTCTGCTGTCATCCCTGGCATGCAGTGTCAGTGACTCAGTAGGTAGCACACTTGCATCTGAGGCCTGAGATCAGAGGGCTGTGGATTCAGTTCCCACATCTGGCACTTGGGTTAATATCTCAGTATTGACACTGTAGTGCAGCATGAGATGGATACTGCACTTCTGAGGTGCCATCTTTTGATGAGACGTTAAACCAAGGTCCCATCTGCCTGGATTGGTGGTAGTTCAGGTGGATGTTAAGGATCCCATGGCACTTATCGAAAAGAGTAGGGAATTTTATTGAGAAATGGACTTCAATACAAAGCAAAAACAATAAAGAACAAACATAAATCAGAAACAGACAATATTGAAACAATCAGTGAGCCCATGTCATGCAATTGATCCAGTAGCTTTTAAAATGTTCCAAAGAGTGTAAGAAAAGTCATGATCCATTAGTCGTTTCAGTGCTTTGCCAGTATTGGCAAATAAATCCTCATGGATAACATGCTTCTGTTGTACAATCCAGAGACATCTAGACTGCCAAACATAACGTAGATACAGAAAATAACATAGAGGTTAGCACTATTATATTTAACAAAGGTATTCGGAAAAGGACCAAACAAAAGAGTGGGATAATCAATAGTCCTGAACTCTGGTTCCTGCCACTGGGCAGCCAAGAATGTCCAAGAGGGTTTAATGTAGGCACATTCTATAAATGAATGACATTGAGTCTCCAAGAGCTGAATACAAGTAGAACGAGGACAAAATCTTTCAGATAATTGCTTATGCTTACTGTTCCCTTAACCCCTAACTTCCCATAATTACAGAGCCATAAGCAGTCCCATGCATAAGGTGGGATACGTTTGTTCAGTAAATGCTTTAAAATAACTACCTGCCTGTCCTGCAGGCACTCTGGAAAAACGACGCCAGTGGTACGCCAGCTAATTAGACAGTCCTTTAAACCGCTCTTTCTATCATCGGTCAAAAGGTGATGAGTGGTAATATTCCATTTAATAAGCTGTTTCATGCATTCTTTAATACCACAAGGTAAATCAGGAAGCTTAGACAAAAGTCTAGGATTACGAGTCAGCCAACTGGGCCTATATAAATTTATCCAGTGATCCAGAAAAGGTCTCCAAATGAGATTCCCGGTTTCAAAACCTTGCCTAAGTTATACACCACAAAGATACTATAAAAAAGCAATAGGATGGAGCATAGAAACACCACCTTCAGCAATCAGCAGATAGGTTATTTCCGCTTAATAGGGTTCAAACGAGACCCCAAAAAGCCTGAAAAAACAGTAAAATCTGTGTCCAAATACCAAATGAGGGAAGAAAAATGTAACAAATGTATAAAAATATAGGGGTGAGGATAGTTTTAATTAACAGCACCCTTTTCTTTTTAGAAAGCTGCTGCCCTTTCCATTCTCCCGCTATCCTAGAACCCCAGCCAAAACCATGTCCCAGTTTTTCTTAGCCATATCACCAGGGCCAAACAATATTCCTAAAATTTTGATAGGTTCCCTAGAGACAGGGATCCAGCAATAACTCCATCCAGTGGAACAGGGGTGGAGCCAATAACAACCCCTTACTCTTACTGTAATTAATTTTAGAACCAAGAGAGACTTGAAAAAGGTAGGAATAGAGTCTCGCAGAGCAGAGACAGAAAGTGAAGGGGTAAAAGCAACACCAAATCATCAGCATAAGCTAGCACCTTGTGTTGGGGCAGAGAGGAAGCACATCAAGACCCTGTAAAGCAGTGTTTGAATGTAATAACCAAATAAAATATCAATGGTAAAAGCATAAAGTACAGGACTGAGAGGGCAGCCCTGCTGCACTTTTAGAAATGGCCAACCTGTTCCTAGCCATCCATTAACATTAGGGATAAGAACAGCTCCCTTGAACATTGCTGAGAGCCAAAAAATAAACTGGTCTGGGAACCCAAAGGCTGTCAACACTAAAAATAAAAGGAATGAGCCACCCGATCAAAGGCTTTCTCCTGGTCCAAACCAAAACAAACCCTTGTAATGTACTAACATCCCCCTGGAAAACCTCTCTTAAATATATCAAGTTATCCTGCTGTTTCGCCTGGAACAGCACAAGTCTGTGCCAGATGCAGAAGCAGTGGGGTAAGTGTAGAAAGCCGGGCCAAAAGAATTTTACTGAGGATTTTCAAATCAGAGTTTAGTAGACTAAGGGGACGCCAATTAATCAGTCTTATCACCTTTCTTATATATGAGAAGTAAAACAGCCTCAGACATGGAGGGAGCATATTCCCAGAATGTAAAATAAAATTCAGAAGGACCACCAAAACGAGCCAAGGGACTGTAAGAAGGATTTGTAAAACCCTGCACTGAGACCATCCATATCCGGGCAGACTTGGAAGGCAACTCCTGAACGGTTTTAGTGACTTCAGCCAAAGTAACATTGGCTGTCAAAGCCTGCTGTTGGGCATCAGACACTGTAGGCAACTGCAGCTTATCCAATATCTGAGTAACAGCCCCATCTGCTAGAATAGGGTCCGGGGCCAGGGTGGATGCCATATAGGTTTCAACCACATCCAAAAGCCGCGTGGATCACTGACAGTGTGGCGTGCATATCAGTCAAAACTGAAATCAGTCTAGAATCTATCCGCTTTTTGTTTTCCGTAAAAGGGTTCAAAGAGTTTTGTCATATTTGTGCCAAACTGCAATTCCTGGTCTAAAGATTTACCCCTATTATACTGTAGATCCATCATTTGTTTTTAATGGTAGCAACAGGCCCACTATAATCCTGTGTAGTAGTTTCAGTGAGAGGAGATAAGGTGTTACAATTGGTGTCTCAACTGTAAGTACCCCATGTATTCAGTAGTGGATTTAACATGTGCCCAATATTGAAAAAAGGTCTTCCAACCTAGTTTAGAATCCTCCCACCAGTTTAAGATGGAATCATAGCATTCCAGTACAGAAAACCGAGCAGCCCAGTCCTCTCCCATAACTGTCGAATGCGAGGGTTCTCTAACAGGGATTCATTTAATCTCCACCCATTTTTCTTACATCTGGGAGCCCCCTCCCCAGAAATAGTAACCGTAAGAGTGGAATGATCAGAAAATTTGATAGGCCGAGTGAAAGCCTGCACAACCTGTAGAATCAGAGATAAAATCAGTCCGAGTCCTAAGAGGCCCCGGAAATACATGTAACCACCTGCAGGATGTAATACCCTGGAGGCATCAGACATGTGTGCAGTAGAAATAATATTTGTTAAAGCCACGGAGTCACAAAAAGTTTATCCTAGAAAGGCCCCTATCAGTGGTAGACAATCCACAGTTAAAATCACCCAACTAAACAACCAACCGAGAGGTATGCAAAAGGTTGCACTTGTTTAAAAGAGCTATCCTTTGTGCCTTGGTTTGGGGCATAGACTGTGATAACTCAAACGTTCTGAACAAAAATAAATATCCAAACACATAGCCCTCCCTGAGTGTATATCCACTAATCTGGAAACAGCTAGGTTAGAATTAGAAAAAGGATACCCAAGCCATCACTGGCGTCCCTCCCCCACAGACCAAAAGTATGACCCCAAGGACCAACAGTGAGAGGCATGCTGAAGATCCCGTGAGACTTCAGATGGATGTCCTGCAAGCAAATAATGTCAGATGTAAAGGTTTTAAGAAGTGAAAAAGCCAGTACGCTTCCTCTCACCTTAGTACCATTAACATTTAAAGTAGAAAATGTTAAGGAAGACATAAGAGGGGAAAAAGAATTAGACATAACCATGAAAAATCCTAATCTGGGGCAAAAATCTCAAGGGGTTTCCTGCCTGTCTGTGACTAGTCCTTTTGGCTATGGAGTCTTCAGACCGGCTTTCAGTGTCTGTAGTGGAGACAACAGAAGAGGTATCAGTCTCATCCCAGAGTCCCCACCAGTATCCTCCTCTAAAGGGCAAAACATTCCCTACCTTCACAGGATCCTTTGAGGTATAGGCTTCTGGAGAGATTTGGGCTCAGACATGGTTTTACCACGCCGATTCCGCTTCCTAGGGGAACTGCCGTGAAAGGGACTTGGGGGTAGAGGGGGGCATATGGTCAGCAGGACTAACTACAAGTGGGCCAGCAGGAACAACTGCATCAACAGAAGCCAAACCTACGTCCAAATGCAGGGAAGAAACAGCAGCCAGAAGCACAGGAGGAGTGATTGGAGGTGTAGTGATCAGCGCTGAAGCTGGTACAGTATCAGCAGGTACAGGTGGAACAGCAGCAACCTCATGAGCTAAGGCATGCTGAGCCTGATTAATAAGACCTTCATGGAGAGGCAGTCCTCACGATTGTGAGAGCCCAGGACAGCGGCCATAGGCATGACCAGTTTACTCACATAAATTACATTTAAAAGATTTAAACATGCCGAGGCCAGATGGCCGTACTCAAACAATGACTACATCTGGTCGTGTCACAGGCTGAACTAAGGTGTGAACGAGAGCCACATTTAAACAAGATCTAGGCTGCCCAATATAGAAAATAGACCCCTATCCCGACCTAAAAAAAAATACACTAGGGAGGTGTACAGGACCAGAGTTAGTGGAAAAAGTTTAACCTTCACCTTCCAACCCCATACCAAATCTGCTCGCTATCCATAGTAGGGGTGGGCCTCCCAAAATCTCTGCAACGCTGTCAGAACCAAAAAGGATATCATCAACATTAACCACTTTTTTAAACAAAACAGTAGTAGTTTTAATCAAAGGCTTAGTAAGGGTATGGCCTGAAAAGGCACCCATAAAGCATCATTTTAAGAGAATTATATTGATTCCAGAACCTATCCAAATTAGACACATTTTTGAAACTGACGCCATAATTATCATTCCCTAAAGAAATCAAAGCAAAATCTCTGAGGAGAAGAACTTACAGACTTTTTAAAAGAGTCCTAGCAATAAGTAACCTGTCAGGAGTTGCAGGGTCCTTTGTATAAAAGCCGAACTGCATTCCTCCAAGGAGCAGGTTCCCTGTGGAGTGAAACAAATCAGCAAGTTTAAACAAAGGAGCCAGGAAGACTTAGTGCTCAGCTAAAGCTTCAGGGCTAGGCCCCATCCTACTCTCAGCAGTTAAGAAGAAGAAACAGCTTCTGGTGTGGAACCAACACCAGAAGTACTAGTATTAGACACAGCAGACAACAGTTTTCAGAATTACCCCAGGGTATGATGGAGCCATTGCAGGGTTGGCATTGGTGGCCACAGTAGTAGCTGAAGAACACAGTCTCGATATGAGGGATCAGAAGGGTCCGGAGTCCAGTGACCCGATGCCGCTGGGACCCAACCAGTCGCAGAGAAGGCCCTTTCCGGAGACCAGGGAGTGTCCTGAAAGGCAACAAGAGGTGGTGCAGGGCCAAATCACCCCACTTGGGAGCTTTACGGTGGTCCAGAAAGGAGAATGTTTGCTCTGAAAGCGCCAGAGGAACAGACAGTTGAGGAGGTATATCCATAACTGCACGGTGCATTCCCAGTCTGGCTTTCCTAAAAGCACCGGTCTTCAAAGTCATAGATGCAGGAGGAGGGTCTGAAGGCTTAGGCACACAGGAGCAACACCGCATGAACTGCCAGCCTGATCAGAATCCATAGTGTCCACAGAAGGAGGAACCTCTGCCGCAGAACAGGCATCCAACCGGTGCTTGCTCTATCCGGTCCTGCACAATACTGACCCCAAGGGAAACCGGAGACACTAACGCAAGTTCCGCTGCCAATTCTTTACTGGCTCGTAGCCATTCCTGTTGACGGAGAAGGAGATCCTGAGAACCAGAAGACTCCTGCGAACTGGAACCAGCACCAGAAATGGTCTCAAGCTGAGAAACAGGCAGGTCCATAGAAGTGGACCCAATTTCAGCCAATCTTCAGCAGTGCTATCAGGAGAAAAGTCAGCAGCTGCCATGGCGAGGTCCACAGCCTCCTGCATCGACAGGACAGGAGCTGAGGTCAGAGCTCCGTCCGAGCAGCATCCTCGCCCTTCACAGAGCACGGTGAAGTGGCCATCACAGCAAGACGGCCAGCAATCCCCTGCAGGAAGAGTAGGGGAATTTTATTAGGCAAAACCAAACATCACATTTAAACAAAAAGGAAATAAAATAATACAGAACAAATCTTAGAGAGAACAAGAAAAATCAAAAAGGAAAAACCTTTCCATAAATAAGAAACATAAGAAGTAGAATATTTTTACAATCCTGACAATGAACAGTTTGTAAGTCATTCACAATAGTAGAAAGAATAACAGCAAAATCAGTATGAGATTGTTGTAATACAAAAAGAAACAGGCTTGCCATAAATAATATTGTAAAAGTGCAAAAAAAAATTCAACGTGCTTCTATGATATCTATCCCAATCACCCAGATAAACACCCAACACTAGAGTACAATAAAAGTAGAGCGTAAAGTGAGGCATATGCCAGCGACTAGCTGTGAAGTCCCAAAACTGCTGACTATAAGGACAGTCGATAAAAAAATGAGATTGACTCTCTTCAGTAGCAACACAAGCTTGTCTTAAACAGTATCTGTCAGTGACAGGTTTATATTTCAGATTTCCTCGGACTCTAACCTACCATGAGCAGAAATCCATATAATATCCCAAGTTTTGAACAAAATCCTATTATCAGATAATTTATGAAGCACATATTGCATATTAGATGGAGAACAGAGTGGAAAAAGCAGTGATATTTTCTGAACATCATATACAATGTATTCATAAAAGGACTTCCGTGTAAGGACTGTAGCTTCTGTAAAGGAATCTTCCATTGATGTAATTTCTTTAAAGTAGAGACGCCTATTGTGGTATATTATCCGACAATAGTAACTTAGGGGAGAATGGACCATTTAAAAAATACTTATGCCAAATGGATTTGATCCAGAACTGCCAAGGAAGAGATGGTACCTGCCAGATGAAAGAAAAGGAAGAAAAAGAAAGATAGAGTGAAAAAACTATAGGATTAATCATATGTAATCCCTTCTCTGCAGCGAAGATCGTAAACTCTCTTCACGGGTTCAGTCTATTGCCCCACAACATCTGAAAAACACTATAAATCCTAGTTTCGAGAAAACTGGAGGTGGAAAAGAGGTGACTTAAGTAAAGAAAATTGGCAAAACAAATTTTTAATGATCAAGACCTCTTTTTTTCCAAATTTCCAGTGTTTCCACTGATTAACTTTAGTTTCACCTACAGTTATCTGCTTGTCCCAATTATAGATTTCCATTTGTTCATCCCAAACCAAACACCAAGTATTTTCTGAGGCCCTGTGACAAGAGGAATGCGAAAACAATGGGATAGGTCAGGAGCCAACTGTCCTAATTGCATCACAAAACTTTTCAGAAATTTAGAGAGGCACCAGAGTATCTGCCAAAAAAGAAAAATTTCTAAGGCTCTCTGCAAAGAGGTGGGGTCAGCTAAAAGAAGGGTTACATCATTCATGTAAAGCAGTAACCTTAACTAATTCAAGGCCCACGAAGGCACACCAGAATAAAGTATCTTATAACAATGCTCCTAATCACTGGATCCAAAACGAAAGTGTATAATAAGGGGCTTAAGGACATCCCTGCCTAACTCCTCGAAATCTCTGATATTCTCTCCTAATAACCCATTTACTACTGGAATTGAAACAGCAGAAGCGTATAACAATGAAATCCATCGTACAAAAACATCAGGATTCCATAGGAAGAAAGCACAAAATATAAATAAGAATGGCTAACTGCATCGACGCCTTGGATTGATCCAAAGCCGCAATAATTTCAGAGGAGAAAAATTTTGCTGAGAAGCGAAAAGATCACTAAGTAAAAAAGATTATGCTGTATTTTCCTATTTTTAATCGCACAGGTTTGTGCAGGGTGAATCAAAAGTCTGGCTAATCTCTAATCTATTGTTCAGGATTTTAGTTAAAATTTTGTAGTCACTATTTAACAGACAAATCGGTCTCCAATTAGAAAATAAAAACTTATCACCTTTTTATAAAGAAAGGTCATTAGGATAATGAAAATTCTGGACAAGGGATCTCTGAGGATAGATAACAATTATACACTATAGGCAGAAAAACCATAAAGTTAATACATTTTATAAAATTCATTCGTATTCCATCCATACCAGGGATGATCCAAGCTTTAATTGTTTAATGACTCCAAGTACCTCAGTAGAGGAAATAGGCAATTGTAAAGATCGGACCAAATCCTGAGATACCTTTGGGAGGAAGAAAAACCGTACTTGAAAGAGAATCCGGATGTAATACCTGGGGATGAAAATAAGTCTGACTGTAGCCCTGCACAGTCCGTAACATACCTAAATCAGAGGTAATTAGGTCACCAGTTGCATCAAACAAACCAGTCATGAGAGTATCTTTTAGTGAGTTTTGCATGCATGGAAAGGATCAGCCATTGGTGATTTTCACAAGAAAACGAAATTCCATATATAAAGACTTGGCCCTATTGTATTGGTAGTTTTCATTTGTTGCTTAATAACTTTGATTTGAGAAAGAGAGCAACATAATCCTGTGGGGAAGGGACATAAGCCTGTATAATTGGTTCCGTAGAAATAAATATTTCCTATAATCATCCTGCATCTTGTTTACCCCAGGACTGAAATAAATGTTTAACCTCAATCTTAAATTGCTTCCACCATTCATATGGGGAATCAAAGAGGGCTAAAGTAGAGGATTTGGCAGCTAAGAAAAATCCAATTTTGAAAAATAAACCGGTCTGAAAGAAAGGAAGTATTTAGTCTCCAGCGGATATGCCGGAATACAATCTGGGAGGAAGATATCGAGGGATAAAGTACAAAACAAAACATGATGGTCAGAGAATTCCACTGGAGCAATAACACAGGACACAATGTGAAGATAGTGTGAAATAAAAAACATGTCAATTCTAGTGGCAAGGTGTGTCTAAGATAAGTGTTTCCACCTACGGGTATAAGCTACGGAAAACATCTAGAAGTCCAGCAGCTGTTACCACTTCAAATAAGGCGTATGAATCACAATACACTTTTTACCTTGATCCTTACGAAACTGGATATCAAGAGAGCAGTTAAAATCCCTCCACACTAAATGTCTCTTTGTAAACAAAAGGGTTTAATGTCCGAAAATAAGGCAATGCGGCCTGATTTAGTCTGTGGAGCATAAAAAGTAAAGCGAAAAAATAATCACCCATACACAGTCCAATATGAGAGCCCTTCCAGGGAACAAATCTATGATTTTC
Source organism: Neoceratodus forsteri (assembly GCA_016271365.2). Lineage (NCBI taxonomy): Eukaryota > Metazoa > Chordata > Ceratodontiformes > Ceratodontidae > Neoceratodus > Neoceratodus forsteri. The sequence continues at coordinate 343,680,285 of CM057459.1, forward strand.
AGAATTTTAAAAGAAGAGTTACCAAACAATATGGCCACACCATCTGCAGTTTCTGTATATGACCAAAAGGAGGGGCCACAGGTCCATAGTCTTTTCAACCTTTGCTCCTCAGAGATAGAAGAGATCCTAGTCTCTTGCAGAAATATGATATCCAAATGCAAAGAGGTGAGATATGTGAAGATGGATATCTGTCTGTGAAATGTCTTAAGACTACAGACATTGAAAGAAGCAAACTTTAAAGCTGCCATGAAACTGCTCAAGAGCTATGCTTCTGACTCACTTTTCTTTTTTCTTTTTTCCTTTTTATCTTTAGCAAGTTCAGTAGATTTACTATCTTCATCCTCCGTCACAATTTCAGAGAGATGAGAGGTCTCAGATTCCAGGTCTGAGTCCCTAACGCTCTTCCTGAAGGGGAAAAAATTGTCAGTCACAACCCGGGCTGGCCTGGGACTGTTTTAAAGAGGCTCTGGTAAACCTCCTGTTCTTAACAATTTCAAAGGGGTGGCATACTGGACACCTGAGTCTGATTCTCCCCAATGGAGGAGAAACCAGAAGCACAGTGTCCCGAGGATATTAATCATAGGTTGCTCAGGGTTAGCAATATCTGGAAAGGAGGGAGGGGACAGGGTCTTTTCTTGGGGGGTTGACCCTATCACCAGGAACCTGCACTTTAGCTTGGGCTTTGTGAGTAAACCATCCTGGTCTAGGCCTTCAGAGTTGTTATGCCTTGCCCATGGACACTGATGGAAGGCATGCCCTTTCGTCACAAAGATTACACTGAAAGATATTAATGCATCGGTCAACAGAATGCCCAAAACCCCCACATAAAGGACATCTCATCATGTCACATACACTACTAATGTGGGTTCTATCTCCACATTTATAGCATGCCTTAGGTTGCCCTGCATAAAAACACACCCTCTGTCTTTACCCAGAAAAACTATTTGGCAGATGTACAACCTCAGAATTAACTTGCAACAACTTCACTTTAAACTTCCATCCCCTGTCCAAATACCTCCACATCCAGAAGAGCTTCAGGTGGCCCCAACACCTCACACTTGGATTGCAGCCAGCGATAGATATCACTCACATTCACTCCTTCATTGGAACATAATTGTAACAAACCTAAGTAAGGGACGAAAGAAGGGATAGCAAAAAGGCAACCATACTGGATGATTTTTTGATTAGCATATTTGTCCCAGAATTTGTCCATATGAGCAGGTGTCTGAAAACTAACATCAAAGGAATCCTCCCCGAGACATGAATCAAAGCATAGATGTCTTTGGCACAAAACCCATTTTAGACTTCAAGAGTTGGTTAAATACATAGTATCTATCAGGGTGTTCAGTCAAACCCCCTATAACGCTAGACGCACAGCATTTCGACGAGGGGCTTGTTCCAATTTCGATTTAAATAAGTCTGATAATGGTGGTTTGGAAGTGGTGCTCAAAATGGGGCAGTAGGACCCATAGACACAGTAGAAACAGCAACAGGGGTATGCTGGAAAGTTCAGGCTCTAAAACCCTCTTCCCTCCTTGAAGTAGATGGCTGAGGGATAGATGCTGTGCCGTTTCAGGAGTTTTCCTACCTGAAAGCGGAGTCCAGTCTAAATCGGGAACCCAATCTCCTGAATCAGTCCTCTTCCAACCTGCTTCTTGAGCGCCATCTCTTCAGACCAGTCCATGGCCTCATCGCGACTTCCTCTCTCTGGTAGCCCGAATTGCTGCTGCACCAATGATGCGTCTGCTGTCCTGCACGCTTCCACAGTCCTCCCGGAAACTGTCTCCAACATTCAATTCCTGCACTCGAGAGAAGTGATGAACATCTTCCACAGCAAGAGCTTCATCATGAGACCGAGCAATATCAGGTAAGGGCTCTGAATTAAAGGCACTGTTGTAAGTGTAACATTCTGGTGAGCAGCGAAATCGGGTAGCTGGGGTGGTGGCCGAGTACAGGAGGTATGCTCAGCCACCAGAAGACATGGTACAACCCGAAGCAATGGAACTCTGTTTCTCGACTCCTCTACCTCCTTCTCCTTCCCGACCTCCAAACGTCTCATGCTAGGGCGCCGACGCCAGCAACTAGCCACCGACTAGCAGCCAGTAGGGAATTTCCCCGTGTCCTGGCCAAATTTCCCCTATTCACTAAAATACCACCAACAGCTTAATCTGGTTCAAGGTCGGTTGGCATTCATCTATATCCCCTCCCAGGTCGTGCCTGAAAATAGACAGGATTTGTCTAGTGCACTTATCCGGTCAACAAAAACTAAATAAATAAATGCAAACCACCTTCCTACCTGTATTTGGGCCCCTTCCTTCCTTCCCCAGTAAACACCCTAATTATGGAGTCTCCTAGGATTACCACTGGTTTGCCCTTTCCATTCCTGCCTTCATCCTTGCCTTCTGTGACTGCCATCCAAGCTTCTCCTTACCTAGCTGCTCTGCCTCCATCTTAGTTACCTCACCACCCTTATTCTCTCCAAGCCATGCTTATTTGACACCTCCACAGCCTCTACCTACCCCTCCATGTCCTTCCCTTTCTGGCCACCCATGCACACCATCTCCTTCCCTCTCCTTCAGTCACTCTGCCCTCCCCATTCTCCCTCTCCATGTTACCTCTTCCCTGCCCACTTTGACTGCTTTGTTGGAGGAGAAAGAATAATAAAAATCAAGATAAATAGAAAAAAACTTACAGTATGTACAGTGTAGTAAACCCTCACTATATTTGAGACTATATTTGTTTACTATGTCTCTGTATTCTCCTGGGTCATGCCTGAAAATAGTAATTTTTGGCTAGTGCGCCTACCCAGTAAACAAAACTAAATAAATAAATAAAACTTGTTTTAGCAGTTTAGCACCATTCCCACAGAACTAAATGGACTTGCATTCAGATTAAATATTTTTGCATCAGTTTCTGTGGCTGTGGGCGGAGCTTACAGCTGTTCTCGTCCATTCTAAAAATGAGCAGACCATGGCATGCTTTCGTTGGAGTTTTGGAGTATCCTCAAACCTCCAGCAGAGCTTAAACACTCCGCCATGGTTGCTCACTGCAGAACTTCAGCAGCAATATTTCATCTGCTAGTCCTGCGTTTCCGAACAGAACTGCGCATGTGCAGTTCCGCCAGTACCATCTTGGGAATGGCATTGGCAATTCAGCGTAACTGCGCGTCTTGATTACTGCCCTTGTCGCGCAGCCAATAGCCAATTCCTCGTGCATTTATACTGTCGTACAGTTGCATTGGCTCTGGCTTGACCTTGTTCTGTATTGCAAGTGCACTTCGCACACAATAGACATTTGAATTTTGTGTTTTGACTAGCCTGGGAAAGGTCTCACTATCCCTTCAGTTTGATTAGACTGAGGGAAACAGTAGTAGAGCAGAACAGTAGTAGAGGTGAGAAGATGGCTGAGGATGCAGTGCTAGTACACTGTGGTTTCAGGTTATGCTAAAGCCTATAATAAATACCCTCATTATAACACACAGACAGAAGGCTAAACTCCCAGTAACCAACTTGTGGATGGGTTCACTGTATAACACTAAACAAAAATCTGTAAATCAAACAAAATCGTCCCTACCCATAACCAGCCACCTTGCGTTTGAAGGGAGAACGGAATGCACATTCCATCATTTACGTTGGATATCTGTATGCTAATCTGTTCTCCATGTCAGTTGGAAGACCCAAAGCCCTGTTTTCACAGCTGGAAGTGCCACAGCTGGGACTATTGTACTGCATATTTGTTCAAAATCATGGAATGCTTTTTATCACTGGCTTTTGGAAAACAATGGAGCCAACAGAAATGATGTGCCAGTCATGGTTGGAAAAACATACTCAAATACAGGCTGCATGCAGCTAGATTATATTTTAACGGGATAATGGAAAATTTGTTTTCACCACTTCTAAAGGATAATTCAGCATGTTAAAAGTTTCAAGCTAACAGGCAGCTGTGCACTCTTTCTGGTGTGACCCCTAAAATGTTTACTGTTTTCTGATGAAGATCAGACTACTTAGCTGCTAAGGGCAACAAAGTGAAATGTGACGGTGCTTACATGCTGTCACTATAGCAACAATCTTTAAAGTTTAAAAGCATTGCCATATTTCTCTGATAGGCTCTCTGTTAAATCCTTGCAGTGCCAAGACTTTTTATGCACTTCAGCAGTGGTTCTGTGAGGAAACAAAATGTGTGTACTGACTAGCTTTCTACATTTTATGTAAGAAAGAAGCGGTGTTAGTTACTCCAGCTTTCTGTTCTTTTATGTGCCACAATAGACAGCTATATTTGGTTGTCCGTGCCTAGTTAACTGACTGGCACTTAACTAGCTGACACTTTTGACTGTTTACTTTACAACTACAATTGTTAAGGCACATCCCAGTATGATACATATAGTAAACTGTATTTTACAGAAGGGTGACACTACTTAGGCCCCTCCCCCCATATATCTGTCAAAACTTATTAAAGAAAGGTGCTCTGTAACCTAGAAGCAGAACCTCCAATCCTGGATTGACTGATAGCAAAATAATGGTGTGAACTGATGTTTTCCTACTGATGCCAACAGTTAAATAACTGCCTGATAGGTTAGTCAAACACCAGCTTGTCAATATAGCTACTGTAAGAATCTTAGGAGAGGTTTTGCGCCGTTGCTTTAGTGAGTTGGTAGCTAATCAGCACTGGCATGACAGAAATCTGATAGTAATAATCCTTTTATTCATGGCAATGTGACCATAATTGACATATGTGTACCTACACATCATAACTTAAAGCAATTTAGCAATCACATATAAGCCTTTGATTTCTTAGAGCATAAGTGTATAATAGAGTTGTTTATTTTACGTATTTTTCTAGTGGAACCAATTTTCATTCATGATGGATGATGTCACAGAGTGCAGTGTTTTACACTGTAAATTTTGATTCATTGGTGTGCTGTAAGGGATTCTTTAACATTACTCAACTGCCAGACACAAAATCCAGTTTGATAACAGATGACACTTAACATTTCACCAGCACTTGCTTTCATCTCAGTAAGGTAGTAAAACGCCCATTTAGATGGACATATTTACACATTAACAGTAATTTAAGGTCTGAAGGGACTCTAGGTCCATCATGTTTGTCCCCGCTCATAAGCTGGGATAAAAAGAAAGTATTAAATGCAGACGTTTACTAATTCATAGGGATTCCTTGCCCACTCTGCTATGTAGGGTATCCATTGAGTCCCCTGATAAGTAGAAATTCATTCAAGCTTTCCTTTAAAACCTGAACTGTTTTCACATTCACTGTCTCTGCTGTTAGGCTGCTGCACCTCTGGGAGAAAAAGCACCTTCTGGTGTTACCCTAAATGTACCACCTGTACACTTCGGTCAGATCAAACATCAGTAACATCAGCATGCAGAAGGCTGAGATCATGCCCCTCAGCCTCCATTCTCCAGGATAAGAATGTGAAGGGCCTCCAACATCTCCACGTAGGTTTTCTGTAGCACTCAGTTTTGTCACATGAAATTCATAACAAATGGGTGAGATGCACCCCTGCTAGGCACACTGAATAGCTCACAGCTGTGACATCAGCACAGAATGTTGGTGGCATTTGGATTCAATAACCTGTCACTCATCATCTGTCTCTAGTGTCAGTGTGAAGGAACTTCGCTCTTAGCTTGATATTAATCTTTTCAGTTTTATTGTTTTTTCTTCCTAAAAGTAACTCTAGCAGGAAGATACTGTTTTCCTCTTCAAGCAGTGTGCTCTAAATTAAGTCGTGCCGGTTTACAATTTTAATTGGCAAGCCTGCTTTTTTCTTACAAGTGGCTTTGTTGAAGATCTAAGAGAGTTGCCACTATGCCTGCTTTGTTAAAATTAAGACTGTAAGCATAAAGCCTTTTGTTGCTAGTTTTGTTCTGCCTTTCTTAACCTGATGCCTAAGGTAAGTCTGGGGATTTTTTTCCTTCTTTAACAAATCAGCTTCATCCCTCTAGGTTGAACTGCAGCTCTGTGTGTTCCTGTAGGGTTCAGACTTGTGTAGTTGTTTTATTGTTACATAGAAACATAGACATTTTGCAGTAGAAAAATACTTGAAGTCATCAAGTCTACACTGTTCTACCTAGACCTGTTACTGCATAGTGCTGCCTGGTCTTAAGCCATGTTTACACAGCAGCAGCGCCCAACTCAGACCGCAACAGCACGGTTCTGACCACCCATGACTCGATCGTCTGCCCGTTGCGTGGCCCTCTCTGAATTGCTCCAATCCATGCTGGTGAGGGGCCGTGGCATTTGGGGGCTGGACAGCAGCTCAGGACTCATGAGTCACAGAACAGGTTGTAGCGGCGTCATCGAGGCACAAGTCAGGAAGCGAGGGGAAACCCAGGAGCAGTTGTAAATTCACCAAAACTTTATACTAGGAGTAACATAAAAATACAAACTTGTTTATAAGAACTATGTACAGAGGCAAAATAAAATCTTTCTTGTAATCTTTCTTTTGCAGTAGCAGCTACCCTTTTTATAATTCTTTTCAACCCCCATCCTTAGCAAACATCCTGTCCTTGTAAGTTTCAAGAGCTGCTAGAACACTGTGCTTCTTGAGGCCCCTTTTGCAGAAGGCTCAACATTTGCACTCAAGTAACCTTGAGCTTTTAAAGTCATGACAAAATACAATTAACACACATGTCAACAGTAATACTAAATATTTCTAAACAAAAGTGATCCCATTATCAGTTTCATTCCACACATTGATTTGCACATAATTTTGTATTAGCTGATATAGATTTGCAAGGGAGGAAAAACGGACAGCAAGAGAAAACTGAGAGACAGAGAGAGGCAAAGAATTCTGAAACGGTTCGGTTGATCAAGTCCGAAGTCTCACAGGAAAACTGGGTTGTGCAACCAGACAGAGAAGAGACAGAAAAGGAAAGATTCTTGCTTTTAAACACTATCTCCATAACAAATGGGACAGGGTCCTATTCTACCCTGTCACATGCACCCCTCCTTAAGAGGGAACCTGTTTTATTAAACAGGTTTCCAAAACTTCTATTCTCTACTAACATTTTCTTTTAGAAATTAAGCACATGTGCATCCACTTTTTATAACATTACAGCAAAAGTACAGTTCAAACCCATACGTTTAGTTTTTTCAACCTTCAGAACCCTCAATTTCTGTTCCATATCTTTTTTTTTCATTTCCCCTTGGTTCTCACAGTAAGCTTCAGTCTCCTTTCATTCATTGGTAGAACCTCAGACAGAGTCTCAACCTTTACTTCATCATTTTTACTAAGAAGTGGGCTCCGGAGCTAAACCAATTGCCTCCATGACAGAGCATCCAACCACAGCCAACTTCACTGAGTAAGGACTAAATAATAACAATTTATCTATTGCCACCAGGAATGGTGTCCACATTTTCCCAAATACAACAATTTTTCCATTTTTCTATGCCACATTTGTTCAAGTTTTGATAGATCTATTATTAAATTTAGCCAAGTTTTAAACACAGGTGGGTCTGGATTTTCCACTTCATTAAGATTGTTCTTTTTACTACCACCGAGAATAATGCCAATAATCTCCTCTGAGATTCATCAAGCAAGTTTCTGTCCGGTAAATCCCTAGAAGCCTAGTTAGGACTACTAGCGTAATATCTTTATTAAGGGTTAATTTACAGACCTCTTCTATTTTAGACCAGTAATTAGTTAGATATGGACATGATCCCACCAGATGAATCAAAGTTCCCAAAGTAGTTGCATATCTTGGACATATATCTGAAATGTTATTTATTTTTTATTTTTTAGGTTTAGGATTACAGTACCTTTGAGCCAGGGCTCTTTTACAAAGGTTCTACGTCAAAAATTGTTGAATTAAATTGGTTCACTTTTTGGTGTATAATAAATCCTATGTAGCATGTTAATTTGAATCTGCTGCATTTTAACAGAAGATAGTTTATGTATATAAGTATATGTAGCGCTACTCTATAGGCCATTTGTTAGACTCACTCCCAAGTCTGTTTCTCACTTGTTTTTATTTTATTAACATCTCCCCAACCATCTCTTGCACTCCCTGATATATAAGGGAAATCAATTTCTTCCTATCCGAATTCTCTGTCATCATTTTTAACAAGGTTGCTGTATCTCCACATCTAATCAATCCATTTTTCTTATTCAAATAGCTTTTAACTGGTTTATATTGCAAAATATGTTTTTAGGAATATCAAATTGGTTCGCCAAACAGGTGGACGTTTCATGTCCTCTTCCATACATCTCCTATCTGATTGTATCCCTTTCTGATACCACAGTTTAAATTGTATTGATTTAGATGGAGGAAATCAAAATTGTTAAAATGGGTGTATAATCCGTAATTACCCCTCTCTCACTGAAAATTTTTAATAAAGCCATCCAACTTAAATATGTTGTCCTGGTGGTTTCTGAAGCTCCGCTATTTTCTCTCTGGAATAGAGAATATAATAAATGTATCAAATTAGGATATGATTGTACTGTACTTTCTATTAACATTGATATAGGTATAGCCCTATCCCTTTTTTAATCCAGTTCCACCCTGTGCTGTTTGGGCTGCCAAATAATAACAGAAATCAGACAGGGCCTGACCTCCCTTATCTTTTGGTAATACTAATGTTTTCCAGGCTATTCTGGAGTTTGAATGTTTCTACAAAATGTCCTTATTGTTGTTTTAAGATCGCCTAAAGAAACTCTGAGGCATACATGTATCGGCAATGCTTGAAATAGAAATAGCCTTTTAGGAAGTGTTTGCATTTTTATTAAGTTTATTTTACCAATTAACTTAAGAAATAGTGAATTCCATTTTAACAAATTTTGTTCTATCTTAATAATGTACGCCTATAATTGGCCTTAAACAAATCCGAGATTTCCACTGTTGTGTTTACTCCTAAATATTTGATAAATGTAGTTGAGATTTGGATTTGAAAATTAGTTGGTTGTTGAATTTGAACATTTTGCTTTAATTTTAATATAACAGTTTTCAACTAGTTAATTTTATATCCTGAAAATATGCCAAACTGAGTAGTTTTTGCTGTGACACAGGGAATAGAGGAGGCAGTGTTTGTTAAATAAAGCAGTATATCACCTGCGTGTAGACTAATTTTGTGTTTCCTATCACATACTCTTATACCTTGAATTTTCAAATCTTCCCCAATCGCTGTTGAGAGTGGCTCAATAATCACTGCAAATATTAATGGGGACGAGGGGACACCCCTGTCTGGTACCTCTCTCAATTGAAATTTCACTGAGACTATTATTAACCTTAACTACTGCCCTAGGAGCTTCATAAAGAGTCTCATCCATTCACTGAGCTGTGTACCAAAGCACATTCTCCCTATTACAGCTAAGATATAAGGCCAGTCTATCCTATTGAATGCTTTTTCCTCATCGATAACCATTTTCTGATTCATATCTTGACAGAAAATCAGCATTGCTATTCTCTTTACCTGATTTGTGTATCACAGTGAATTTAAATGGTTGTAGTGCCAGATACCACCTTGTGATTCTGGAATGTTTATCTTTCATCTGGTTAAGCCAACAGAGAGGATTGTGATCAGTTATAAGAACAAAATCAGTTCCTAGTAAATAAAACTTAAGGGACTCCATGGACCACTTTGCTGTTAAACACTCCTTTCGATAGTGGAGTACCTTTTCTCTCTGTCATGCAATTTCCTACATATGTACAGAATAGGATGTTCTGTCCCATCTACGCTTTTGACTTAGGACTGCACCTAGGCCTACCTCTGATGCATCTGTTTGTAGCAAAAATGGTTTCTCAGAGTCTGGGCTTCTTAAAACAGGTGCTGAACATAATGCAGCCTTTATGGCTTGAAAAGCTTCATCACACTCTGGGGTCCATTTCACATTACTTGGGTACTGTTTCTTTGCGAGTTCAGTGAGGGGAGTAGCTAATTTAGCAAAGTTGGGAACAAATCTCTGATAATAACCAGCCAGCCCCAAAATGACCAGACATGTTTCTTTGTTTTAGGTACAGCCTCAGAGAAATTTCAGTTGGAGAGGTACCAGACAGGGGTGTCCCCTGTCCCCATTAATATGTGCAATGAATATTGAGCCACTTACAATAGTGATTAGGGAAGGGCTACAACTTCTATTTTAGAAATCTCTGGTTTGACTTCTAAACGCTGAATCTCTTTTTCTTTCCTCTGCGCTTCCTGGTACTAGGATCAGTACCCATGCACAAAACTCCTGTCTTAGGGTATGCACATCTTAAATCCCACTACTACCACCATCTGTCATCGAGGCACAGGTCAGGAAGCATAGGAAAACCCAGAAGCAGTTGTAAAATTCACCAAAACTTTATAGTAGGCATAACATAAAAAATTACAAACTTGTTCATAAGAACTATGTACTTAGGCAAAATAAAATCTTTTTGTAATCTCTTTTGCAGTAGCAGCTTAGCCTTTTATAATTCTTTTTCAACCCCATCCTTGGCAAACATCCTGTCCTTGTAAGTTTTAGGAGCTGCTAGAACACTGTGCTTCTGAGGCCTCTTTTGCAAAATTTTGAGGCCTCTTTTTGCAAAAAGCTCAACATTTGCACTAAGTAATCTCTAGCTTTTTAAAGTCATGACAAAATACAGTTAATACACATTTCAACAGTAATACTAAATATTTTCTAAACAAAAATGATCCCATTATCAGTTTCATTCCATACATTGATTTGCACATAATTTTATATTAGCTAATGTAGATATGCAAGGAAGAAAAACAGACAGCAAGAGAAAACTGAGAGACAGTGAGAGGCAAAGAATTGTGAGACTGTTCAGGTTGATCAAGTCCAAGTCTCACAGGAAAATTGGTTGCGAACCAGACAGAGAAAGGAAAGATCCTTGTATTTAAACACTGTCTCCATAACAAATGGGACAGGGTCCTATTCTACCCTGTCACATGACACACACATTCCACATGGCAGTGGAAGCCGCTGTAAGCTGCTTGTTATGCTTCATGTTCCCAAGCTGCTGGGGAATCGGGAGCATGTTAGCGAAAGTGGTTTATCGTGATCGAGTGTCTGTCTGCATGACCACACTGGCGCTTGGAGCAACCTGAGCACCTCGTGGTTACTCCAGTGCAAATGTGACTGTGTAAACACGCTTTAGACTGAGGCCCCGATGTGAGCTCTGTCCGCTGTGGATCTTCTTCCACCCTCTAATCCGATTCCGCAGTCACTATGCCCTAGTAGTTTTCTATGTAAGTGTTGTCACCGCGTGGTAATAAAGCCAATACACCTTTGAAGGACTTAAAGGGACTCTGTCAACCTTTTTGCATCATATTATTTCTAGCTAAAACCCACATTTTATGATTACTTACCTTGTTTAAAATTAATTGATGATGCTGGTTATTTTATCTGCCTCCTTGCTTAACAGAACTAAAATGCACGCTGATGTATAGTTATATCCATCCCTGTTTTGTTTCAGATTCTTGATTTACTCTTATTCCATACATCTGAACATTAGAAACACCCCTAAACAGTGAAGCCTCTCATGCTGCAATAGTCTCTTCTACCCTCACTGCATCATGAGTGGCTAGACTGTGTAGGGGTGCTCCCAAGTCCAGGAAAGATGCAGTGGAGTGAATCAAGGAATGTAAACAAACATGTTTTTGTGTGGTAACACCAGTATGGTGGGTAGTCTGTTTTTCACGTTTAAAAGAAAAAAGAATCCAAATAAAACTATTAGTCAAATCATCAGTCTCTACAGAATGTGAACAATCATAAAATGTGTTTTTAAACTAAGGACACTTTGAGGCCTAAGGGGTTGACAGTGTCCCTTTAAGTCTAATCTACATCATTCTCTGAGGCATTCTGGGAGAATTCCAATAGATCATCAAAGGCAATAAAGAAGTCTGAATGGCTACCTCCCAGGAACCATAAAACTGGCAGGAAAAAAAAAAAACTTGCCACAGACACATGGAAGAGAACACTAAGGACAACCAGAAAAACAACACAATGCACAAGTGTTTTTATAATTTTTGCATGAGGTTTTCCTTCAAGGCTCATTCTGTGAGACATACTGCTGTCTCAGTGACTGCTTCCAGGATATCCCCATCGAGGAGGTGTGCAGGGCTGCAGCCTGGTCAAAAGCACATGCTTTTAGCTGTCATTACAGCATCCACATGCGGAGTCTTCGCAATGCTGCTTTTGAGGCTTCAATCCTCAGTCTCCGTTTACCAAATAGGGTGCACATTCGTCCTGGAGAACTGCTAGGAGTCTGCCATAGTGTGGATACTGCACTAAATTCAAATTCCCGATGGTCAAGGAAGCAATACTTCCCAGGGTGGGCGATATTGGGCTATAATTAATGGATCTTCCTTTTACCATAGGAAAAGTGTGGTGCTATTTGCTGTAGTAAAGGAGTATGTATTATGGCAAGCGTGGTCATAGTTTTCGCTTGGTCTGTTAGCGCCACTGCATGTCTTCCTCTCGGATCGTCGACTGCTTGGTCTCTCTCCTACAGAATCGCCACCTCAGATTCGTGTCGGCGTGTAAGTGACTACAAAACCAGCAATAAATAACAAACTTTCGCCTGCTGACAGAAAAAATCTAAAACATATGTAACCCCTAGATGGGCGCTATCCAGGGGCTACTACCCTGCCTGATTTGCCACTAACAGGTTGAGGGGCCTGGATCCAATGGCGGGTGCCTCCACCCAGAGGTCAGGGTTTGCAATAGTTAAACTAACTTGGTCACAGCCCTCTGGGACACTGCAACCCCTTTCTTCCCACTAGTGGCCCACACAATATATCAGAATTACCTTCACAGTATACACTTACCCCCAGGTCTGGTTCGGCACTGGGACCTCCTGTGAAATGAGATACAGTGCAACAATCACAGTACAGTACTTTAACATAGACAAATACCTCAGGCAGTATAACTTTGCTGAAACAAGCAGCTCTGATTTATTTAGGGGATATAACAAGGACAGGGAAATCAGGTTAATTAGCTTATCACACTAATAATCTACCTTGGCTCTGTGCACAGGCCTATCCCTATCAGTTACTGTCCTGGGTACCCAAGCCCTAGTGGCTAGTCCAAACTGCGGGCAGCTGGTAGGGGCCCTTCACACAGAGAAAAGGAGAATTAAACAGTCAGCAGTACAGTAATTCCATTTGGATTTAATGTGGCAATTCAACAGGGAGCAACCCTGAATTAGTACTCACGACCTCCAAATAAGATAGGGTCCTTCAATGTCAGCAGGGCTCACTTGAGGTACACAAACCTCTTCACACATCCATATAAAAGAAAGTACTATACCAGGCAGGCTGCATCTGTATCCCGATCGCAATTACTGCATAATACCGGAGAACACACAGCAGATTCAGTTCCTGACAGACCGAGTGCAATTTTCAGCAATTCTTCCAGTCTTCTACAGGGTGAGCCTGGTTTCTACTCTTCAGAGATCCTTTGATTCTTTTCACAGGATGATTCAGTCCTAACAAGCTGTTACACAAGCTGCAGACCGAACTCTGGGCCTTACACACGCTTTTTGACTAAAACTGCACACTGAAAAAGCACAGGGCTCCTTCCTTCTTCACTGCCAAAGCTCAACTGAAGCTCCAACCGACAAAACTGGCACTTCCTTTGAGTTCCTCCCAGTTCTTGACTGGATTGGCTGTCACTCACAATAGACTGCTGCTGTTGGTCCAAAAGGCACTGAAGTCTAAACTACATCTCCCAGAGTCACTGCCCATACAATCCTCTTGTGGCTGGCTCAGATTATGAGTCCAAGTTCTGATTCGTCCAAGGCACCATTTTAGAGCTAGCTTACCCCACACTGATTGGTCCAGTTCAGCAGTTCAAAACTAGAATGGGGAACTAGCAGACACAGTTCTGACTGCAAGAAGCAGGTTAGACAAACTGTAATTTCATTATTACTCTAAATAATTTCTGGCAAACAGTTACATCTTTCAGATAGGTTCCTTTGCACTCCTAGTGACTGCAAAATGAAGTGAATTGGCAGCAGCTCAAGTGGTACTCAGAGAAGCACACAGTCCCCCATACAAACTAATTATGTCTGCAAGCAGACAGCTCTTAAAGAGACAGTACCAGAGGCTCTAAAACACTCACTGATAAATGGCTTAAATGCCAAACACCATTCAGGCTTGGAGCATTCAAGCAAGCTCCTGGAAGTCTTTTGGGAACCCCCATTTGCAGGGGGTTACACCCTTCCTGGCCTGGGAAAGCTAGCGTCAGCGTCAAGCAAGTACCCATAAGTTTCAACTGCAACCATATACATTTGCATTAGGCTCGCACATGTAATCATCAGTCAATATATCATTTTACCAAGAACACATTTCTGAAACATTGCAGTACGTCCTCTTTACACAGTATTACATACACATTGTACCATAACTCAAGTTATTACCTCTTGTACATGAAACCTGAAGAGAGGCCCTTCCTATCAGTTACCTTGGGGCTGGACGGGCAGGGCACCATACTTAAAGGGCAACACAAGTAACTGGAGTTAGCACTGACTCAGTTTGGGCAATGAGCTCGGGGACACATACACTCTTTATGGACAACATTGAGAGGCAAATCCACAGGCCTCCCAAGGGAATCATAACTGAGGTGCACCACAGGCTTTACAGCTCGACCAGTCTTTCTAGGGGAACTGTTACAGTCTCTGCACTCTGAGCCTCATTTTCAGCATTGTCCACACTTGTCAGGAGTCTCCATGGGGGTAGAGAGGCTAGAACTTGGGGCACTTTCAGCTCCAGGAGTTACAGTTTCTGAGTCCACAACATTTGGCTGCATGAGAGCTTTGGACACTGGCAGTGGACTGTCAGGGCACTCAAAATACTCTTCTTGTTGAGTGTATCACCAGTCTGCCCCAATCTATCATTTTCCTCCCTAAGCTCAAACAGTTCAACCATGCACAATGATTCCATTTCATCTGATCTGATGCTTTGCACTTCACTTTCTGGGAGCATTGGCTCCAGGGATGAAGCTGAGGGCTTAAACAGTCCAGAAGGCCCAGCTTTGTCTCCAGTATTGACTAGGGGATTGCCCGAAACAATTGACTCAGTTCGTAAGAAGGATAGTATTCAAAGTCACTCTCACTTTCTTCCGATATGGACTGACAGTCATGCTCAACTGGGACTTGTGGAGGGAACACTTTAACTTTGCTTCTGTAGGTGCAGACTTTCTTGATCTTTTCTTAGCAGCAGCTCTAGTCACTGGTCCAGAGGGGCATCTTCTAGGGGCTCAGACTCAATTAAGATTTGTCCAATGGGCAGTAAATGATTTCTATGCATTGTTTTACATCTTTTGAATTATTCTCAGGCCTTACTTTGTACACTGGCAGATCATCTAGTTTGCCCACTACAATGTGAGGAGATGGTGCCATCTGTCAGCAATCTTGTGCTTGCCATGCAATCCCAGATTTCTTAGCAATACCCGATCTCCCTCCCGGAGTTCCTGTGCTTTCACCTTTTATCATACCTTTCTTTGTTGGCCAGATTTCTTTTGGCAGCCATGGTTTGAGCCAGTTGAGTGCATGAGGTTAGCTGGGCCTTTAACTTTTGCACATACTGTAAATAGTTGTCAGCCTGAACCCCATCAGGAGAGACCCCAAAACACACATCTACTGGTGATGAGCTTCTCTTCCAAACATCAGGCGGTAGGGAGAATCCAGTGGCATCACTTTGGTGCAGTTATAAGCATGTACCAGGGTGCTAATTTGTTAGCTCCATCTAGGCTTGTCCTTTGGGTGCAGGAGTGCCCTAGCATATCTAGCAAAGTGCGGTTGAAGCGTTCAGGCTGTGGGTCCCCTGGGTGGTGAGGAGTGGTTCTGGACTTCGCACTCCCCACAGAGAAAGCATCTCTTTGATCAGGCGACTCTCAAAGTCTCTCCCTTGATCAGAATGGATTCTTTGTGGAGCCCATAGTGAACAAAAGTTTTCTACAAGTACTTTGTCACAGTGGATGCTTTCTGGTCTTTGGTGGGGAAAGCTTGGGCATATCTAGTGAAATGGTCAGTGACCACCAGCACATTACTGATATTTCTTTGATCTGACTCAAACTTAGAAAATCAATACAGACCAGCTCCATGGGTGCACTGGTGGTGATGTTAACAAGGGGCAGCCCTCTGGGGCAAAGCTTTCCTCTGTAACTCAGCGACTGAGATTGAATGTGTTGCTCCACATCAGCCCCATCTTAGGCCAATAGAATCTGGATCTCACCAAGTCAAGTGTTCTGTCTATACCAAGGTGCCCCATGTGGTTGTGCAAGGACCTCAGTACTGAGTCTCGAAAGGCAGTGGGCAGCACTAGTTGTTGTTTGTCTACTTGTCCCCTCTGTCTACTGTTTCTCTGTATAACAGTTTATTGATCATTTTCAACTTAGGACCTTCTTTGTATAACAGTGCAGTTCTCAAATCAGTGGGCGTAATTTGGACATCTTTCCTGCATAGAGGGCTTCTAAGCTGCTTTGATCATGGGATCGCGGGATTGAGCCCGCCCGAATACTGTCATTGTCCAGCTGGGCAGTGCACCAATGTCTATTGCAGAAAAGTGGCAATAAGCAGCAGGTATACCAATTCTCAGAGGCTCCCAAGCAATCCACCATGCAGTCCACTCGTCCGTGGACATTTGTTCCTCCCTGTCAAACTTCCGGCAGAGTGCCCGAATGTCAGGTTCTGCCAATCGGACCCAATCATTCTGGGAACAGGCCTCCGGGAGAGAGCATCAGCATCTATGTGGTTCAGACCTGCTCGGTATTCGAGAGCATAGTCATATGTAGATAATGCAGAAAGTCACCTATGGCCAGTGGCATCCAACTTAGCTGAGGTCTGCACATAGGTCAAAGGATTATTGTCAGTTTTACTAGTATTTTAGCCCCATACAAGTACTCATGGAATTGGTCAACAATAGCCACTTCAAAGCTAGGAACTCTAACTTATGTACAGGATAGTTCTTTTCGGATGGGGTCAGGCTTCTACTGGCAAAGGCCACTGGTCTCAGGCCATTCTCGTGCTCTTGGTACAACAGCCCCAACCCTTGCAAGCTAGCATCAGTGTGCAGGACGTGAGTTTTCTTGGATCGGCATAGGCCAGCACTGGAGCATGGGTGAGTTGATATATGATCTCATGAAAAGCAGTCTCACAATCAAGTCCAGCGGGCCCCAAATACTTCACTCGGATGAAAATACACTCTTTCAGTCTTGAGGGCGCTGACTTTTGGTATTTTTGTGGGTTGGGATACCCTTGAGTAAGGTTAAGTAATGGATCACTCTTGAATAGTCCTTGATGGGCGCCGATAATAACCACAGAATCCCAGGAATCTTTGCAGTTCTTTTAGATTTTTGGGCTGTGGCCAGGTGGTCAAGGCCTCAACTTTACTTGGGTCGGTCTCTATTCCCTAGGTGGATACTATGTGTCCCACATACTTTACTGATGTTTGAAAAAATTGACACTTATCAATGGACAGTTTAAGGCCAAAGTCCTCCAGTCGGTCCAATACCTTAAATAATCTGCTCTCATGTTCCTCCAGTGAGCTGCCAAAACACAATAACATCATCTAGGTATACCAGGCACTCTAGTAAGTTCATGTCCCCACTGCACGCCCATCAATCGCTGAAAAGTGGCTGGGGCACCTGAAATCCCTTGAGGCATCCTCATGAATTCATAGAAGCAGCGGACAGATAAAGGCTGTCTTTCACGGTCCTCTGGGGCCATCGGGATCTGATAGTACCCACTCGGAGATCCAGCAGAGAACCACTTGCTCCCGTTTAGGCAGTCAAAGCATCCTGAATGCGGGCATTGTGTGCTATGATCAGGGATAGTCCGCCCGGTTTAAGGTCGATAATCCACACACATCTTACTGTTCATTCTTTTCCTCACTACCACAATGGGGAAGCATAAGGGCTTCTGGATTCTTGTATTCCAGCAGCTAACATCTCTTGCAGATGCCGTCTCACATCATCTATGTCAGCAGGTGCAGGCGTGAGACCTCTCACGAAATGGTCTTTCGTCATGCAGCGGATATTGTGCTCAGCTCCTTGCGCATCCTACATCCCATTCCTTTAAAAAAAACCTGGTCTCTCTGGGCAAGCTTCTCACTGATCTTCACTTTCCATTCAGCTGGCAGCGGGGAGTCTTGAAATCAAACAAGTCAGGAGCGTTACTCTGTCATTCTTCCTTGAACTCTTGCTGCTGGGTAGCACTGCAGTGTCTGCACAATGCACATTAGCCAGGATGCAACCTCTGTTTACTCGAATGTCTCTTTCAGACACATTATGAACTTGGACCATTACCCTTCTGGCATAAGCATGGGCTCTAGCGGGCAAAATACTAAGCTTGACCAGCAGTCCCTCTGGCAATTTTCCATCGCCTGGTGCATCCAACATTAATATTTGTTCTTAACATCCTTTCTGATCACGGACCTCTCCTGTAAGGTACACTGGGCATTGGCGCCAGGATCAGAGACTCAGGATCCTTCTTCCATACAATTCCGACCGGTTCCTCTGGTTCTGTTTTTCAGCATCTCTCGTGCCTCATAGGCCTTCTTAATTAAAGCCGGAACTCTTAAAGCTCTACTAGTCTTTGACCCCTGTTTTCATAACACAACTGTGCCAGCCTTCCGAACATATGAGCATTTGTTCCAATCAACAAAGGACACCATCATACAGTCAGTGGGGGACACACTAAGGCTAGGTCTCTACTTGTTCGGCCACTCCAGCCACGGAGGTGGGAGAAGACAGATTCGGATATACCGGAATAGGGGAAGGCCTTCTCACTTAACCCCCATACATGCAGTCCTTCTAATGGTTGTAAAGGTACGCCTGACAAATGCTTCTGATACCAATCTTGGAACATAATTGTCACTTGGGGCCACTGTCTAATATAGCTCTTGTAGACACTCCGTTCACCTTTACAGTGGTCTCCATGGAGGACCCACTATTCTGGACCAGTCTGGAGGCGGTAGTGGGGGCCTGGGCAACTGACCTTGCCACAAAGGACGTGAATTAGCATTTTGGTGCCCTCACGAGATCATGTCGTGCTCTTAACCACTGATTTCTTCTCAGAGCTCTCCTTGTAGCCTATATGCAACTTTGTCAGTGTCTTTTGGGACTGGCATTCCCTTTTCATGTGCCCATCTTTCCCACAATTATAGCAAAACATACTTTCTGGAGTTTGAGCTGGCCGAGCGCCACACTGGGAGCCAGGAGGCGGGGTATTACTAACTGGAAACCTTGGTGCCATCTCTGTCTGCAGCGTGATAAGCATTTGGAGACATCTCGTCAGTTTCTCCACTTCCATGGTCAAGGAATCGAGTTCGAGCTATCAGCAGGAGATACATGGGGTGGGTACCCCACCCCCCATGCAGATACAGTCGGATATAGGTCAGAGCCCGTACTTGCAGGCGTGGCCTTCATAAAGGACTGTTTTGAATTCCGGATCTCTCTCAACAGTTACTTCATTGTGACATATCTTTTTCATTGTCAGAGCACTCATTGACTGCCAACCTCTGCCCTGAACTTCACTTGATGGGTCACCACCTCAGTCACTCGGGTTGTAGCCGCAGCTATTGGTGCAGGTCCCTCCCGGGTCGTCTTTTTCTCTCAACTCCTCAATTTCTCTCATTAACTCATCATAGGAGGGTGGGGATTCAGTCGATCTGCCAGGTGTAACTGAAGCAACAGCAGTTCTGAGAAGGGCAGACTTAGGATCCTGTCCAGCCTGGTTGGTCCAGTTCAATGCTGGCAAACTACCTTTTCTGAGGCATTCTTGCAACAATTTTCCAGCCGAGATACATACACAGACAACAACTCCCCTTGGTACTGTTGTGCATCTCTTACTCTCCACCATAGGTCCTCATCAGAATCTGGGCTCCCATACACATTCTCCAAGGCCTCAAGATAGGCCTGTGCAGTCGCTTCAGGGTTACTGGCCCGTTGCTACGGATGGTAGCCAGGGCAGGACCTCGGAGGCTCACTAACCCTCTTTAGCTTTTCACCTTCGAGCATTGCCATTCTAGCGCGGGGGCAACATAGTCTATCCAGGTCTCCCAGTCATCCTCCCTTGAGGGTGGGAGGGTGCCAGAAGATCCTCAACCTTGGAAGAGTCGTGACTAATGGCAGGTGCAGAAATAAGAGTCTGCATTGGTTCAGCCACCATTCACGGGCACTGGAGCAGGAGAGGTGTTGGGGAGGAACACTCCCAGGTGGCAAGAATAGTTTCTTCAAGTCCTCCACAGTTTTCCCTCTCCCAGCAACCATTCAGAAATTTCTCCTCAAAGTTTCAGATAGTGGTGGGGGCTGATTCCCCGGTCTTTACTGTCCTTAGTTATCACTCTCCAAGCAGTGAGGGCTCCCTCTGGGGTAATGGTCTGTGGCACTTTGGAGCTATCTATAGGATCCTTAAACTCTACTAGGGCCAGGAAAGTGTGGGTGAGCAGATTAGCATGCCAACCCACCACCACAGGGTTTTGTAAACCTTCCACCTTGGAAAGTACTCCCTGCACAGTGTCAGTATTGATACCCAGGGGATGTCCAGGATAAGCTATAGCATTTTGGGGTCGATCTCCTCCCAGTACACCACTCACCAGCCGGTGCACAGCCACTTCTGTCGGGTACCCATTTTTTCTTAACAGTGGTTCGTAAATATGGCCACCAGAGGACACACAATCCCAGCGGTGAGCCTCCAAGATGTAACCCCTAGATGGCGCTATCCCAGGGGCTACTACCCCTGCCTGATTTGCACTAACAGGTTGAGGGGCCTGGATCCAATGGCGAGTGCCTCCACCCAGAGGTCAGGGTTTGCAATAGTTAAACTAACTTGGTCACAGCCCTCTGGGACACTGCAACCCCTTTCTTCCCACTAGTGGCCACACAATATATCAAATTACCTTCACAGTATACACTTACCCCCAGGTCTGGTTCCGGCACTGGGACCTCCTGTGAAATGAGATACAGTGCAACAATCACAGTACAGTACTTTAACAGACAAATACCTCAGGCAGTATAACTTTGCTGAAACAAGCAGCTCTGATTTATTTAGGGGGATATAACAAGGACAGGGGAAATCAGGTTAATTAGCTTATCACACTAATAATATCTACCTATGGCTCAGTGCACAGGCCTATCCCTATCAGTTACTGTCCCTGGGTACCCAAGCCCTAGTGGCTAGTCCAAACCGTGGCAGCTGGTAGGGGCCCTTTCACACAGAGAAAAGGAGAATTAAACAGTCAGCAGTACAGTAATTCCATTTGGATTTAATGTGGCAATTCAACAGGGAGCAACCCTGAATTAGTACTCACGACCTCCAAATAAGATAGGGTCCTTCAATGTCAGCAGGGCTCACTTGAGGTACACAAACCTCTTCACACATCCATATAAAAGAAAGTACTATACCAGGCAGGCTGCATCTGTATCGATCGCAATTACTGCACAATACCGGGAGAACACACAGCAGATTCAGTTCCTGACAGACCGAGTGCAATTTTCAGCAATTCTTCCAGTCTTCTACAGGGTGAGCCTGGTTTCTACTCTTCAGAGATCCTTTGATTCTTTCAGAAGGATTCAGTCCTAACAAGCTGTTACACAAGCTGCAGACCGAACTCTGCCATACACGTTTTTGACTAAACTGCACACTGAAAAGCACAGGGCTCCTTCCTTCTTCACTGCCAAAGCTCAACTGAAGCTCCAACCGACAAAACTGGGCACTTCCTTTGAGTTCCTCCCAGTTCTTGACTGGATTGGCTGTCACTCACAATAGACTGCTGCTGTTGGTCCAAAAGGCACTGAAGTCTAAACTACATCTCCCAGAGTCACTGCCCATACAATCCTCTTGTGGCTGGCTCAGATTATGAGTCCAAGTTCTGATTCGTCCAAGGCACCATTTTAGAGCTAGCTTACCCCACACTGATTGGTCCAGTTCAGCAGTTCAAAACTAGAATGGGAACTAGCAGACACAGTTCTGACTGCAAAGAAAGCAGGTTAGACAAACTGTAATTTCATTATTACTCTAAATAATTTCTGGCAAACAGTTACATCTTTCAGATAGGTTCCTTTGCACTCCTAGTGACTGCAAAATGAAGTGAATTGGCAGCAGCTCAAGTGGTACTCAGAGAAGCACACAGTCCCCCATACAAACTAATTATGTCTGCAAGCAGACAGCTCTTAAAGAGACAGTACCAGAGGCTCTAAAACACTCACTGATAAATGGCTTAAATGCAAACACCATTCAGGCTTGGAGCATTCAAGCAAGCTCCTGGAAGTCTTTTTGGGAACCCCCATTTTGCAGGAGTTACACATATATAAATAAAAGCGACCGTAGACCATGCACTGGAACCAAAACGGACCGTGGCTGCACAGGATAAACATACTAACATACTAAAATGGCAAATAGGCCAAACGGTCTTTCATGTCTACTCGTTTGGTCAGCCCCCATCCTAGGAGCTGATCTTGCTGCCCCTCGTCCTCTCTGGCTTCTCCTTCCCAGTCCTGGATATTCCCACTGCACAGGACTTTGCATCCAGAACCCTTCCTCTGTACCTGTCCCACCCCTTTGAACCCCTCCACTGTCTCTGCCTCCACCAGCCCCTTGGGCAGTGCATTCCATGGCTCCACCACCCTCTCAGTGAAGTAGCACCTCCTCCTTTCTCTCCTGAATCTCCCCATGCCCTCTAGTTGCCCCTTTCCTTCCTTTGGAGCACCTTGACTGCTTCTCCGCTATTTAACCCTTCATGTACTTGAAGAGCGTCCATCATGTACCCCGGTCCCTTCTCTCTTCCAATGTGTACATAATTAGCTCTTAGAGCCTGTCCCCAAGCCCCCAGATCATTTTGGTTGCCTCCTCTGGACCCTCTCCAAGGTTCAATGTCCCTCTTTAATGTGGCCTCCAAAACTGCACGCAGTACTCAAGGTGCAGTTTTACCAAGCAGTATACAGGGGAGTATCAATTCCTTCTGGAGATGATCTCCCTAGCGATGCACCCCAGCATCCTGTTGGCCTTGGCGCTGCCCTCTGTGGAGGGGTTGTGGGATAACACATAGACCAGACACCGAATTTCAGGTTCAACACACAATCTCTGTGTGATGTTTATTCAGAATCTGAGAAATTACTTTCTACAATGGCATATTTCTTCTTCAGTACATCAGATTGCAGCTAAAGACTATAAATGTTTTCTCTGCACTAGCCAGCACCTACTGACACTGATCTCTGATCCAATTGCTAGCTAACATGTACTCATAATCCTTATGCAAGCCCTCATTTGCTTACATAGTGGGGGCTCAAAAGAAGAAAGGGAAAAAAAAGCTATAAACAAAGAACCTCAATGCAGAATCACTGAAAGAAGTTACCCCAAAGCCATTGGCAAGAAATCAAGTTTCAAAGAAATACAACATCATACATATGTCGATAATGCAATGCATCATGGGATATATGCAAATCATCATGACATTTCTGACTTAAGTTTACAACAAATTTACATGCATTTTAAATAGCACAACTAGTTTAATTTCTATAATAGACACCTAGTACTTTTACCATTATCAAAATCACCTAGTGCCATTAGTATTTGCAACATTTACAGGTTTCATAAACATTAGGTATATACATCAAGGTATTTTATGACATAGTGCTATTACATACTAAATCCAACAACGATAAACACAACCTGTTTTACATACGCTCAGAGGTCACAACAATAACCTCCTGTAAGGAGGACCTGAGAGGAAAAGGAAACCTAAGAGGACACTATAGCACAGTCAAGAGGAGGGGGTGACTATAGGTGGCCAACCTTATGGACTAGAAATTGTGAAGGATAGATTAGGCATAGAAGCAGAAAAACTGTTGCAACAGATTTAAGAAAAGGTCGGTCCACAAGGTGGCAGGAGCTTCCGGTCACACCCTCCTACAAGTCTCAGAGTTGTTCATCTTGACATCCACCACGCCCCAGGTCCCTCTCAGCCATCGAGACTTGTAGCATCCCCCTCACCCCGGTGTACTCTTGGCCTGGGTTTCTGGGTCCCAGATGCAGCACCTTGCATTTCCCTGCATTAAACCTCAGCTTCCATTTTTCAGATCTTTTCCAGAGCCTCCAGGTCCCCCTGTGAGGCCACCCTCCCTCCTCCCCATCCCACCACCGCCCCCAGTTTTGAGTCATCCATAGAGAGACTCATCTCACTCCTGATACCCTTCCTTATGTCAGAGACATAGGCATTGAACAGGAGGGGCCCAAGGACTGATCCTTGAGGGACCCCACTAATGACCCTCCTGGGGATAAGACTATCCTCCAACCATGACCCTCTGGGTCCGGTCCTGGAGCCAGTTGCCTCATCCATCGGATCAGCTGGTTTCCCACCCCATTTCTCCCAGCTTATTCAACAGGCCCTGTGAGGAACAAGAGTCAAACACCTTGCTGAAATCAAGATAGAGGCGTCCACCAGTCTACCCAGGTCCAGGCTCTCATCACCCAGTCATAGAACTCCACAAGGTTTGTCTGACTTTGGTTTCCCTGGGGCGAAATCCATGCTGTCTTTCGTCCAGGCACTCGACATTTCCAGGTCCCCCCTAGCTTCTCCTTGACAATGCCCTCCATCACCTTGCCCACCACCGATATCAGGCTGACGGGCCTGTAGTTCCCTGCCACCTCCCTTGATCCCCCTTGTGGATAGGCACTATCTGCGCCACCTTCCAGTCCTGGGCAACCCACCTGTCCTCAGAGAGATGCTGAAAAGTTCGCCAGGGTTTCACCAGGACATCTGCCAGTTCCTTCAGCACTCTGGGATGTAATCTATCTGGCCTTGGTGCTTTCTCCATCTTAAAGGACCTGAGGGCTTCCCTCACTCTCTCTGCCATGATTTCCACCTCAGCTACCTCGTCCCCCTGCCTTGCCTTCTCCCTCTGCCAATGATGGCCCATCCTCCCAGACCGGACGATCAACACTCCATACCATGTACGCGCTCCCCATTTTCCTTGGTGAAAACTGGGGTGAAGTACTCATTTTAGTATCTCAGCCTGCTCCCCAGATCTTGTTCCCATCCTCCCCTGTTTTAATCCTACTAATCTGCCCCTTCACCCTTCTTTTTTCCCCAATGTATCTAAGAACCCTTATTCCTCTCCTAATTTCCCTGGCCAGGTTCTGCTCCTTCCTTTCTTTGCCGCCCCTCACCACCCTAGTGGCCCTTCTGCCATCAGCACGTACTCCTCTATCCCTTTCACTCCTTGAGCACCTGAAATGCCTATGTCGCCTTTCCTTCCTCACACCGCCTTATGAACCCTCCCTGGTCCACCAGCAGGGTTTATGGGCCCTACCACATTTTCGTTTTACTCTTGCACAGGTGCTGGTAGCATCCTGCACTCCCTCCTGGTGATTTCCCACCTACTGTCAGCGTCCATGTCTGGCCCAGTCCCATCAAATGCTTCTCAAGAATCCTTCCCATTTCCTTGAAATCCGCTCCCCTGAAGTTGGTTACCTCCGTCTTTGTGCAGCCTTCCACCCCTCCTAAGTCCAGGCAGAACCAGACCATGGCATGGTCGCTCCCATGCGGGTCCCTTACCTCCAGGCTCCCAGTCTGGTCACTGTCTGCCAGGACCACATCCAGTATCTGTGCCTCCTGGTTGGTTCCCCCACATGCTGAGTTAGAACGCATCCTGAAAGACATTCAACAACCTCTGTTACCTGGCCACTGAGGATGTCATAGTCTTCCAGTCCATTCCTGGCATGTTTAAGTCCCCCATTACAACCACCCTTCCCTGCCCAATTTGCAGTGTCTCCTAACATCTGCCACCAGACTCTCCTCCAGCTCCTCCGCCAGCGCAGAGGTCCTATACACCCTCCTATTTTAACTCTCTTTCCCCATTTGTTATCAAGGTGACCCAAATCGCCTCCACAGTTCCCTCCACCTCCTCCAGTCCTCCTATGCCAATGCAGTTTTGACTATTATTGCTCCCCTCCTCCCTTCCTCCCCCTGTCCTTTCTGAACATGGTGTAACCCTCCAGGTTCAGGTCCCAGTCGTGCCTCACGGTGGCTGAGATCTCGGTGGCCACTGCCCATCCACCTCTACCTCAGTTAGCATCGCCTGGAGCTCAGGCATTTTATTGCCCAGCTCCTGGCATTTTAACAGACTACCTTCCCCCCTTTCTGTCTTCCATTTCCCCTGCTCGCGTTCCCCATGGGATTCCGTCTTCCCGGTCAGCACCTTACCAGTCTGCCTTTCCCCGCATTCCTCAAGCTCCCAAGGGGTGGAGACCGAGTCTCTCCCTTTGATCGGACCCTCTCGACAGCCTTCCTCCCATCCCTCCCCTTCACAAGTTGAAACCCACCTTTCACCAATGAACCCTCTATTTTCAGCTTAAGGATTTTCCTCCCCTCCAAATTGAGATGGAGCCTATCTCATATAGCCCTTATCCTCCCAGGTCTCCCTATCAATCCCCAATCAACCCATACCCCTGGCCCCACACCATTCCCTGAGCCACTGGTTTATCTCCCCAATCTTCCTCTTGTGTTTCCCCACTATTGCCACATGGCACAGCAGGATTTCCAAGAAGGAAATCATGCATCCTATGTCATGACAGATCCTGGCAAGCTCCCTGAACCTTGCCTGCATCTCTAACTCACTATTTCCTCAGTGTCATTGGTACCCAGGTAGACCAGTATATCTGGGAACCTCCACAATCCTTTGCCAGCTGATGCACCTCATGCTTGGCCCTGTGCAACGTTAGTCCAGGGAAGCATGTTGTTACTAACTGGGCAGGCTCCCCTGCCTATCCCATTTGATACCCTGATCATGGAATCACCCAACAGGATCACTCTGACCTCCTCCTCTTTCCTCCATTTCCTCCCTCTTCATGTCCCTCATTCTCTACTGGCCCCTCCTCCCAGCCAGCATCTTGCCCCTCCCCTATCTGGTGCCCCTGCTGCCCCTCCTTATTTACCCTGGCCACCCCTCCCTCCCCTCTGATCCTATGCCTCCTCCTCCCGAGTATCCTTTTGTACCCTGCTATCCTCCCCATCGCTGCTCGCGACTGGTCCTTCCCTCCCATCTGCTAAACTTGCCTGGCCTCGTCCTCCCTCCTTCCTCCCCGCCTCCTCGCTCAGCCCCTACTTACCTGTTGTGTCTGCTGGCATAAACCATCAGCTGCCTTTACTGCATCCTCCTTTACTTCTGGTCCCTCTCCTTGCCCTTTCCTCCCAACTGGTCCTTCTCCTTGCGCTTTCCTCTCTACCCCTTCTCCTCCTCCTGCTCTGATCCACGCTCCCCCATTTTCCCACGCTCCAAGTTCCCCCTGTTCTTCCTGCTATCCTGCCCTTCCTCCTGCCCTCCACTCCTTTCCCTCTCCAACCGCCTGTTATGGCTACATCACCCCCATCCTCAAGCAGAAGAAGAGAATTGAAGCAGTTACTGAGTTTAAAGTCTGATCCACCCCCTTGCTTCCTTCTGTCCTGCCAACAGCCATCTGCCTACTTCCCTGAGAATGTTCTCCCTTTGTCCCCCCATGAGGGTCCCCAGATACCTGCCTGCTTTCTTGGTAGTGTCCTCCTTTTGGGCCCCTCTATCCGGATCCTGTGGACCCCAGAGTGCTCTCCTGCACTCCTTTCCCTATGCCCCCACCCCTAGTGCTTGGTGCAACCCGTGGAAGAGCCCCTGCCCTATTCCCCAACCATACCTCCCCTCTCTCCAGCTGTCTCCTAATCCCTCAACCTCCTCCCTAAGCTGTGCCAGCTGATGGCTCACTGGGCAACCACCGAATTTCCAAGCCCAGTCCAATATCATGGATTCAGCATTCAGGAATGCCTTTTTATTATTTCATATAATTGCTGTGGCCAAAAGAAAGACCCAACAATTATATAAATTAATATATAGGGGTGCAGTGTGTAAACTCAGTTTACACACCCTGAGGTTAGATACTTTTCATAAGCATCTAAACCCTCACGTGTGTAAACTTCTCACGTGATAGCACCTCCTACTTTATTCTATATATACCCGGACTTCCCAAGGGCTTAATGAGGCCCAGTGATGCAGGCAGAGGGCCTTATAGCTCTGGAAGGTCCAGTATAGCCCATACCGCCCAATCTGAGGGTATTATTGCACTTAGAAAATGGGTATCTGTGTAATGATATATAAAAAATATTTAAAAAGAAAACCACTTGAAAATGGAAAAAAAGGCTAAACAAATGTTTTCATGTAAAGTAGTCCCTCTACTGTTACAATTACCAGTGGAGGGTTCTGCTTCTTTAAGATACTTTTGCTGTCTTTGTCTGCTATGTTCTGTTGTTGACCGTCCCCCCAAAAAAAACAGCTGTCCTTTTAGTTCTTTTTTTTTTCCTACTGTCTAAATGGAGAATTGCTATGCCAGCCGGGAGGACCGCGAGTCAGGAGACCTCTGATTTCTGCAGCAAGTGAGTGGCGTGTCCGTGGTGGCGATAACACTGAGCCAGCAGTGAACACCTTTATTTTACACCAGTCGAGTTTACCTCTTGCCCCTCCCCATTTGATTCTGTTCTGTTTTGTTTTTCTGATGATAAGAAATGGCATGCAAGTGCAGTCGATCTGGACCGAGTTTGCTCTGGTCTGTCAACAGTTTGGATTGTGTGCACCAGTATGACATCGGGAGAGCAGAGTGGAGAGCTCAAGCAATGCCAGTGATCAGTGCGGAGTGTACTGGTACAACTTATTAATTTCCCTAAATAACTGTTTAAAGAAAAATGTTTTTCAGCAGCAGGCATCAGTGAGGATTGGGAGTGGAGCAGGGGTGGAGCCTGGCGAGCCAGGAAAGTTGTCTTCAGTAGTGTTCTGCATGCAACATGCTAGTGCAGTAAGTTTAAAATATAAACAGTGTTTAATTCTAAAACTTAGGTAAAATGTAGATGGTGTGGTATACTGAGATGATTTTTATAAAATGGCATTTCTGTATGAACCTGGCTACCTGCTTGTTTATAGAGAGGCGGGGCTTATCCCTCAATTGCTGGCGACAGGCCTGTAGTTCCCTGCCACTCCCTTGATCCCCCTTGTGGATAGGCACTAATGCGCCACCTTCCAGTCCTGGGGCACCCACTCTGTCCTCAGAGAGATGCTGAAAAGCTCCACCAGGGGTTTCGCCAGGAATCTGCCAGTTCCTCCAGGACTCTGGGATGTAATCTATCTGGCCTTGGTGCTTTCTCTGTCTTAAGGGACCTGAGGGTTTCCCTCACTCTCTCTGCCGTGATTTCCACCTCCGCTACCTCATCCCCCGCCTTGCTGTCCTTCTGGTAATGGCTCGCATTTTCAAACTGGCCCCCACGGCCCCACAATTCAAAAAGGCAACAAAGTAAAAGGCAGTTTGTGGGATAGTGATGGTGCTAGGAACACAGATTTTTTTTTTACATGTCCACTGATTTCAAAGGCAAGAATATGGGGGTTATTCTCGCTAAGTGAGAGAAAAAATGGCTGCTATTTCCAATTGAAAATTCCATTGACACACTGATATTGGAACTTAATCAGGTTGCCAGAGAATGGGACTCATTATTTCCTAGTCTCTATTGCCTGATACCGACCAGCTAGTTGATGCCATTAGCCAGTCCAAAACAAGGAATCTCCTGCCCATTTTCTAAATATAGGTTACTCACCTGTAACCTTATTTTTACTAACAATACTAGTGCACATTCACACAACCTTTCCCAGCAAGTGCTGTCAGCGTCATGTCTCTCTCCTTCTAGCATGTAAAATTTTCATGTCACGAGGTGGAACTCAGCTATGTACCATGCGGTAGTGAAAGGATTTTGGCTTGAAGGCACTCGTGACTCAGCCTTCTCCAGCAGAACTGCCAGAGTGTGGATATGCACTTAATATCCTTAGTAGAACTATGAGGCAACCTATATTTTTGATGCCTGTTTCCAGCATCAAGATTTGAGAACAGCTGGGGTGGAACCAGAGAGCCACATG
This sequence comes from Neoceratodus forsteri, assembly GCA_016271365.2. Classification (NCBI taxonomy): domain Eukaryota; kingdom Metazoa; phylum Chordata; order Ceratodontiformes; family Ceratodontidae; genus Neoceratodus; species Neoceratodus forsteri. The sequence continues at coordinate 343,710,148 of CM057459.1, forward strand.
TTGAGTGATAGGAAGAGTCAAGCTTGATAACTGTTTCTGGCGACTAAGCAATGCTCAGTGGAGCTTGTCTGCATGTGAATCTGAACTTAATGGTAGAAGTACAGTTACAAGTAAGAAGTAACCTATATGACACTCCTTTGGATGTCCAAGCATTTTCAGTCCATAGAAAGATAGATTGAATTAAACTAAATAGGAAAGATAATCGGTACTTACCAAGTTTCCTTTCTGTAAGTTCTGATATATCGTTCTAGGTTGGGGTGTTCAGGCTGTACCACTTCTGTAGTGTATCAGATGACTTTCAAACTGGGTCAATAGGATATTTTAGTAGTTCAGTGAATGTCGCTTTCATTTAATTTCATGTATCTCTTTGTTTACTGTATAGAGCTCACAGAAAACTAGTTCCTTTTACAGGCACACCCCAGAACAATAATGCAATACAAACAATATACTTGCTTAACAAGAGTTCTTTTTGGAAATTTTTGATACACTGTTGAGATTTCCCTTTTGATGTACAAGATGTTGTTTGAAGTCGAAAATAAATCATGTTCAGCCAGCCAGTTCCATGGGATACTTTACAAAAGCTGTAACTGGGGAGCTGGGGCTGGCTGACTTCATCAGGCTTCAAATAAAATCCTGCTTTCCTGTCTTCATCTCTGCTTGGAGAAACACCCAGAATTTCAGAACTTAGAAAATTAGGAAAGGAAAGCTTTGGCATTGATTTAATTTGTCTTGTAAATTTTAGTTGCAGTTTGTGTTGCATAAAACATATACCAAAACATTTTACATTGAAATGGAAATATATAAAATGTTACAGGCAGAAAAAGGCAACTCTGTCCCATCTGTTATGTTCCTGTCTAATCCCCTGCCAACCTAACTGTGACTGGGTTCAGGCTATGCCCAAGGATAGCTCAGCCACCGTCCATTTCTTCACTAGTCACATATGTCTATCCCACCAATCTTGAAGCCTGCCACTTTCTTCATTTCCACTACCTCCTTGGGCAACCCATTCCCACTTTTGCAACATACTTTGTTTAAAGTAGAATTTCTTCACATCTTTCTTGAATTTTTCTCCCACCACTGTGTACCTGTGCCCTCTTGTGGACCCCACGCAGTGCTTGAACATCTGCTAGCAGTCAACCAGTTTTATTCCGTTGATAAATTTAAATGCCTGTCATGACCCCTCCCCTCCTAACCTCCAGTGAGTACATATTATGTCTGCCCAGATGCTTCTCATCTGTCCTCCCCTGTTGACCTTGAATCATCTTGGTTGACCTCCTTTGCACTGACTCCAGAATATTCCTGTCCTTTTCAAGTGTAGGCTCCAGAACTATGCTCAACACAGGCTTAACAGCGATCTGTATAGTAAGTAAGTAAAAAAATCTATTCTGACATCAGAAACGGATAATCCAATTTAGCCAAGCTCATTTTCATCACATCCTTACTCCTTCTGTTAAAGTTCTTCCTGTGCATCCTGGCGTCTTGCTGGTCTTCCCTTCAGTTTTGTTGCACTGGTCTGTAACCTTTAAGTCTGTAATCACCATGAGATGTCCCTGCCAGTTGTGGCATTGTTTCTGCCAGTAATGTATGACTTTTCATTTTTAGCATTGGAACTGAGCTGCCTGACCCCGACTACTGTTCTAACCTTCCAGATCCCTTTTCATATCCCTGATTCCTTCCTCATTGCTCACCCTCCCACATAACATACTATCATCTACAAATACGCTTAATCCTTTCCCCTGTCCTGCTGATGAAAATATCAGAGAGAACTGATCCCAGGAGTGATCTCTGAGGTACTCTGCTTGTTATTTCCTCCCCAAGTCCTGGCCATTTTCTGCCGCCTCTGGGTCACCTAGACCCATCACCACCATTTCACAATCCACCAAATCAGACCCTCCTAATCCCAAATCCCTTAACTTCTTCACCAGCCTTCTGTTTGGCACAGAGTCAAAGGCCCTGCTGAAATTCTGGTACAGGATATCAACAGCCAGACCCCAGTCCACTGCTCGGGACACTTCAGGAAGAAGTCAGTGAGGTTTTCTGGCCTGACAACCCATTCACAAAGACATGCTGTCTCTTTTCTTGTATTTCATTCATTCCTTCGTGCTAGTCTGCAGCATTTTGCCCACAATAGAGGCCAGGCTTACAGGTTTTCAGAAATTGGGTAGGAGAATTCGTTTCTGATTGGCTAATACCGCCAACTTGCCAGTCCGGATCCTGGCAACAGAGACTGGGAAATAGTGAGTCCCAGTCTCTGGCTGCCTGATTACCTTTGGAATATCGCTGTGCCCATGGAATTTCAGTTTAAAATAGCCCTCATTTATTTCTCTCACTTAGCAAAAGATAGTCTCCCCAGCAGCTATCTTTTTTCTCCTGTAGCGTGTGAGACTACTGCCACAACATATGCCACGCCCCATTTTTTAATTCTTTCATTGTGCCACAGAAATATTTATTTTTGTTTATCAAAAGTAGAAGTACTAGCACAGACGGTACTTGCCTCAGTGCTAGCATGACCAGCTGCCTGATCGCTGACTCCATGCCACGTGTCAGCACTATTCTTTCTTCTGATCCCAGGTCCCAGTCATGCTACAGCTGCCGACTTCATTGCTGTTCTGAATGCTAGACCATCCTCCGGCGTGCTGTGGAAAATTACAAAACCCCACTTCTGCTCCCACTCGCCAGAAGTCAAAAACAAGGGTTGTACTGATCAGCATCTTAGAATTGCATTACAAAAATTACAACTGTTCATTACTTGCAGTGGGAAACCATTTAATATTTATCTGCTCTAATGGAACCATACTCATTGGAAAAAACAGCAGTGCTCGTGGTGCTCACTGACAATCATGCTCCTTGCAGCTGTGTGCATTTCTGAAGCCAACAGTGTCCACTGTAAACCATTCTTATTTAAATTTCTTTATCAGTCCTCTGTTCATGATTGTCAGTTTCCATTATTGTAACAGGTGGATGGTGGGGGATTTTCAAGTAATTTTACTTATTTTTAAGTGTTTTTTAATCCAACAGGGTGGGCGGTATTGAATATACTCAACCTTCCAGGGGCTATAAAGTCCTCTGCCTGTATGCGTTAGGTCCGACTATGCCCTTGGGCAGTCCAGTATAGCCCAATAACATCCATCCTGTTGGTATTATTGCTTACATACTTCCCAGGGTCTCCTCATTGCCCACCCCCACCCCCTGCAAGCATATAAAGCAGCTGAACACTTCTGCCAGACATTCAGACAGTACCCACCCCAATTCATTTAACACCCTGGGGTGAAAACTATCCGGCTTGGTGACCTGCTACCAATTGGTGCTTTAAGCCCCATTAGAACCCGCTCTTCTGTGATTTCACCCACTTCCAATTTATGCCTTAGCTCACGAGCCTTTTTATTTTGCATTCTGGTAGTGGCCAATCCCTTTCCACACTACACATGGAACTGAAATACTCATTCTGTACATATGGCTTTCTGATCATTCCCACCCTCTCCAACCCCTTTGCTAACTTCTATATTCCCCATAGTTCATCTTTTATCACTTACACTGTATATCTATAGGAGGCTTGACATTAACCTTCCTCAGCAGTTCTGAGCACTTCCACTGCTTTAGCCTTTTTCTGAGTTGCAGTACCCAGCTTGAGCTTCTCCTGATAAAGAACCCTGTTCCTTTGTGATAGGTCCCCTTGTACCTCCTGAAAGCAGCCTTTTCTCCCTTACATCCTTTCTGACTTCCTTGAAGAACCATAATGGCCTCTTTGCTTCTTTTGTTCTTTCCAACCTGCTTTAGGCAGCACTTTGAGACTGCTAGCACTTCTTCTGATTGTCTCCCAGTCCGTCCCACCCACCCCACACAATCTGCCATGCTCCTCATAGCCTGGTCGCTAGGGTCTCTGCCATATTGTCAAAATCTGCTCTTCTGAAATCTAGCACGATTGTATTAGATTTTGGCATCTGCCTCTAAGGGAGACATTGAACCATAAAGAATTGTTATCACTAGTTCTAGAGGGAGACTTTAACATCCTCAGTATACTGTTTCCAGAACAGTAAGTCCAGGGCAGCCCCATTTCTTTGGCTCTGTCACATGCTGGACAAGGAATCTGTTAAAGAAGATATCCACTGTGACTTGGCTCATGGAAGTCCCTAGCCCTGAAATACCTCAATCTATATCTTGCATGTTAAGATCACCTGTTTGGATTACATTTCCTAATGTAACGCGCATCTGTATCTCATGCTGTAGGGCCCTATTTGATATGGCCACCGAGGAGCAGTCACGTTTGCATAGCCTTCAGAACGCCAACTGTCTTTTCTAGTAAGTTAAATAATTATCTTTGAACCATTATATTTGTTTTATTTGATTGAATGGTCCCAGAGACTCTCACACCTACTCTGTTGAAGAAGGATCGAAAAAACCCTCAGAGAACAACTCGAAAGGAAGAAACAAAAGACATCAGCTTTTTGGCATACTAAAAGGGAGAAAATTGGTCCTGTAAAAATACCTGATCCAGACCCACTCAGGAGATTCGAGCTCTGCCATTGACGAGGCCCTGAACCAGGGCCTTGTCAATTGGCTCCAGAAGCATGCCACCAATTCCTCCTCTCATCTACCACCTGTGTTGCAGGCTTCTTCTTCCGGCCAACGCCCTGATGGCAGTGAGATGGAGTATAATCCTGACCTCATGATGAACATTGAGGGGATTTGAGGGGGAAGACAGGGTGAGTAGCAGTTTGAAGAAGGTAACTTGCCTTCTACCTCCACCCTATTATCCTACAGTGAGGACTCTTGTTTATACTGCCAGTTCTATCCCTGAGGATTCATCTTTTCAGGCTATGCTTAAGCAAATGCAATCCACATTGGTTTTGCTACAGAGGAGGAAGATTCCACTAAAAGGAATCTCATGGAATTTTGGAAGTCTATTCCACACCTTCAGTTATTATTCCTCCTCATGTATATTCTGTGCTAGTGGGTGCTACTTTTGCTGCTAAGCTTAGGCCCTGAACCCTACCTGCAGTTCCAAGGAGGGCTGATACACAGTACCCTGCTCCGCCTCTTAAGCCTTATTATGCTGCACTGTCTGAAACCGACTGTGTGGTCATTATGGCTGCTTGTGATCATTCTAGGGCCCTTAAGCACACGAGTACTTTAACTCAGATAAAGAATCTGGGAGATTGATATAATGGGCAGACGATTTATGCCTCAGCATACTTAGTTCTACAGACTGCTAAATATCAGGCCCATATGATAAAATATCAGAGTAGCCTATGGAGTCTGCATCGCACTGCAGCACAGGCTTTACCTGCTTGCTTTTTCTTTTTTGTTCGTGGTTATTCTTTTGGTAACCAGGTAGGCTCCAGTAGGCACAAGTGCCTGTTTTCATGGGCCACCTGGGAGCACTGGAGTGGTTTCATTACTTGCTCAGAGTTGCATAATATGCAAGAGGAGGTTGTGGGAATCAAACCCAGGTCTGCTGGATGTACCAAGCTCATTCACAGTTCATTACTCTAAACTCTAGGCTATATTGCCAGCCCAAACTACCTGCTTAAAACCATGTCCGCTGGTTCCGATTTGGCAAACATCTACCTGCCTTCAACATATAATGTGTCTGATGCATCTGCCAGGGTGGCAGCCTCTGATTATCTGTATTAGACATCATGCCTGACTCAGAGTAGCTGGTTCTGCTACTGATGAGCAACCTGGGTGTTTTGAATACTCCTTCCAGGGCTCCAAACTGTTTGGTAACGATATTGAAATGCACCTCAAGTCCCTTTATCCTACACCCACCATAGGTCATGGTAAGGAATATTTTTGCAGGCCTGCTGCCAGAGGTTAACTATACATACTGTCAGCAGTCCTGTGGTAGCAGTGGTGGTGCCCTCCTGAGTCTTCTCCCCTGGTGCCCATGCCAAAACACCCAAAGGAATCTGTCTCGCAGCCCTGACAGCCCCAGTTCTGCCTGACTCTCTTCTGTCTCCCTCCCCAGCTATTGCCTCCTGGGGTGAGAGTTGGGGGAAGGATCTCCCTGCATCTAAAGCAGTGGAGAGGGTCCAGAATACACAGAAAAGGGCATGCTCTGGAATTGATAGAGACCTCCACTTCATCCTCTGTCCCATTCCATTTATCATCCAGGCCATGTGGCCCTTCTAAAAGAGGAAGTTCAGACCCCATTTCAGAAACATCCTATAGAACCTCTTCCCCACAAGACAGGAATGAAGTGTTCTGTTCCACATACTTCCTAGTTCAAAAGTGGGCGGAGATTTACATCCTGTGCTGGACCTCAAAGACCTCAATCTGTAGATCATCTACAAAAGTTTTGAATGGTATCTGTGCAAGCCCTGACAACCCTTTGAAAACTAGACTGGCTCTGTTCACTGGACATGTAGATGCATACCTTCAATCAGGAGCTGACAGTGACAGAGGCAGTACTTCCACTTCATGCTGGAGAGCAGGCACTATAAGTTTCAAATGTTACCCTTTGGCTTTTCCTTGGCACCATGAGGATAACTACCAGATGCTTAGCAGTGGTTGCGGCAGCCTTCAGTGAGGCGATTTATGTCTTCCCTTATCTGACGATTGACTCCTGAAGGCCAGTTCCAGGGGAGCTCTTTTCATATCCCAGCCCAAACAACACAAATGTTTGAGGCCTTAGGAATAACAGTGAATGTGCCAAAGCCAGTGCTGATCCCATGCCAGTGCCTGCAGTTCTGCTGGGGGCAGTACTGCTGGTAGTATTACAAGATCACATATTATATAATAGAGATGAAGTGATATGTCATCACTTAAATTTTACTATCACAACCACAGAGTGAAACTAAAATGTGATATGTACACAGTGAAATTAACTTTGAGTTATACAAACGGTGTACACGCCAGTAAAAATATTGGTGCTGAGTACACATCACAAAGCTAATATGCTGAACAACATTTCTAAACCTTAAAAAAAAAAATACTAAGACACCGGAATAAAAGTAGACTCATATAGAACTTGCATTCCCTCATGCAGACCGTGGGACAAACCCAAAGCAGACAAAGCCAGCAGCAAGACCTTAGATGCAGGAGAAGGAACCTCCTTTCCACTCTTTCTGTTGTTTTGCCCTTGTCTGCCCTCCTAGTACCCACCGCTATATCTTCTACCAATCCTGCGCCTCCTCATTTCAGGATAGAAGGCTGTCTCACTGTACTAGGTTTACAGCCAAGTTCTGATCCAGTCACTGCCCCCATCTCCTTTGTACCCTACTCTCGCCGCAGACCCCCCTTCACACTCCCTCAGACACTATGACCCCACTCTTCGCTATCCCAGATAAGTCTAACCACTGCAGGCTAAGCAGCCTTCTCATGCTGCATGCCTAAATTGTGAACTCACTCTTGGCCATTCGGCCACATCTCTCCGGCACAATCACCTCAACTCTCTCCTTGTAAAGCCCACTCAGCTGCACATGCACCTAATCCCATCATTTCCCTGACCTAAGCCTGCGCACTTACTACCTGTCTGGCTAGGATGTCAGTTTGTACTGCTTGTTTGATCATCAGGCTGTGTTTATATCTGGACTAGCTGTAATCACCTGTGATTGTTAGCTTAAGTAATTTCCTACAGCACTGCATTGTATCATAATAACTGCTGTAACTGTGTATAATGTCCTGTTCCTTGCTGTTCTGTGCATTGTCTCCAATCCCCCACCCCCTTCCAGGATGCATCTAGAGTCGAGCAGTTTGTTTGCTCAGTATGCCTTCCTGGTAAAACTTTAAATAAATAAAGAGTTAAAATTCAGCTTTTCAAAATATTACCATTACACACATACATCATATTTGCAATCAAGCCCCAGCACGATAACTGTAAAATCCACAGATATATGTAGAAAAGTTCTTGGGACAGCTCCACATAAATCCAACAGAAGGAGGAATAAACAAATAAAATACAAAATAAGTAACATTCAAAAAAAACAAAAAAAAAAACGACGCAAAGAGTGCACACCAACATTGGAAACCACACACCCGCTCTACACACAACTACCAATCACAACACAGTACACCACAGAATACCCAATCAAAAAACAGCACAAGCCAGTCTATTGAACAGAATATCACACTCACCAGCCAGTCACACATAATACCAGACCCTAATATCACACACTCACCTAATCAAACGCCAGTAAAACAGCCCATTCACAAAACCAACCAATAACAAATTACTATGAACACTCATTCACAAAACAGTACCAAGACCGCAGAAGAACACCAAATAACAGTGGAACACTGCATAGAACAGGTAAAACTAAACAATAAATCCCAAAATAATGCAAGCAGAGACTCATACAATGACAACCCCTTTTGTATAAAACACATACATGATGGCAGGGTGCTTGATACCTAATATGTCGAACTCGTGCAGAAGTGAGTTCTGGGGAACATCACCTGCAGGGTCCGCCACGCCTGCCACTCATGATATTCCCCAAGTTCACTTGCCACTCATTCAGATATATTAGATATCAAGCACCTTACCATCACGTATCCCTTAATACTTTAAATGGATTCTAACTATGGTATAATGGGAAATTATTTGTATAACTTTCAATAGTATTGTTCTTAATAGCAGTTTGTTACTGGCCACTATTGATTACGGGCTAATCATCTACAATGCGCAACGGACTTGGCACAGAAACGGGTAAACACTGTCATTAACAATGCCTGCAGACTCGTCCTGGGGCCATCGCTATATGCATACCTGTCATTTCTATCAGGAAACTGGTTGGCTCCCCTGTAACAAAGGGTCAAGTACCAGGCCTGTCTGCTAGGGAAGAAATCCTTGCTTGGTCTGACACCAGCCTCAATGGCCAACATTCTTCAATGGGCTAAGTCCGCTTAAGCTGACCAGGAGCTCAACAAAGGGGTACTCCAGATACCTTTTAGGCGTATTTACTTTTGCCCAACGTGCTCGCTTTCAGCCAGGGGACCCCCAATGGTTTAGTGACCTCCCCAGTCCTCTGATAGAGAATAGGAAAATCTGACAATTTAAAAAGATCTTCGTCTCCTGTTTGTACAAGAGAAACTTTGTGATTGCCCTTCATAGTTGAAGCAACCCAGTGTAGTGCAGGTTGTTACTTCTGTATCCCACATAGTCACCCCTCTTCCCCTTCCCAGTTATTCTGTCCTACCCTACACCTGAGCCTCCTCACCCCACCATTTTCTTCCCCTGCCCCTTCTGTACTCATTTCACAAGGCCTGGTCTGGTTGCCAATCAAGGTATAGACCTCATATAAACCCTAGCCTGTACCACCCTCTCTGTTCTGCATCTCTGCTTTACTCAACTTTTCCGACATATTTTGCTCCCTCTTCCCCTCCCCCTCCCTCTCCTTTCTTCCCCGCTGTCCAGAGTGTCTCTTCTATCACCATACTCTGAACCCACCTTAATCCCACCACCCTAGCTCTAACAACACCTGTACCAGGCTGCCTGTATACATCCACAGATTGCACTTAAGTTGAAAGTCATTCCATATGATAAGTAGGATGCTACTTCTCCATCATGCACTTCTGTAACTATTTCTGTCATTTCTTAATGGGTGTATATGCTGTGTTTGTTCGTATTATTTATGTTACTGTGTATGTTTCACTGTTTTATATTAGCACTACATTTGATTGGAGCCTTGGTAAAGAGCTCTATGCACTCAAAGGTATTAATCCTAATTGTGAAATAAATATCCCTATATTACATACTTCTGTTTGGTAAATTAGTGTGGATATACATTTAATTGGTGATAATTTTATTAATAGGTGCAGTATACAGGAAATAAGCGACTTGAGTTAATTTTCTGAAAAGAAAAGGTCCCATTCATATATTATAACCTCCTACAAACATTCCTTGCCCTCACTTATTCACACCCTTCTCAGGTGATAAGCATACTGTTGACATACTTGTGTTGTTATATAGCCTATGTTTTTTAACCAGTTCTGTTGAACACCATAGTTTACATACACGGCACAAAGGGTTCCGTACACAGCATTGTGAAACCAAAAATGGCTTTTGAGGCTCAAGTCAAAAGTTATGGATTGTTTGCATTGTTCAAGGTTAACCCTTCTGAAGAAATTCTTGAGCACCGTGTTAACTTTGTGTTTTTATTTCACACAGCATATTTTCTATTTGCTGAACTGCACTTGTATTTCCTAGATACCTGTATACATATTGTGGGGACTACCGATTGGTTTCAGACTTGGTTTATACATAAGGCTTGCTTCAGAAACCCACTTCCACCTTTTATAGGCCCGCTTCCTTAATATGGGAAAGCTGCTCAATGTTTTTGCTAAATATAACTTGTACTTTACAGCTTTGTAAAGATGCCATTCAGTATATGACAAAACAAAATCCCTGCCTTCTGTTCCTCATTTATGGTGCAGCATTGTTCAGTGGTTACATCCCAGGCTTGGAAACCAAGGTTCAAACTCCACCAGTCACTTAATTACTGTGTGATCCTGAGCAAGTCACTTAACCATTCTGCTTTCTGCTTTACAGTTCGAACACCTGTAAAAATTAGGTAAAGTAGGTCTCCACTGAAAATGAGGTACTGCATCTCTGTTGGGCTGCTCTGTATAAAACAGGGTTCTTACATTAAATCTTAGTTCCTTTTCTCAGCCCACACTCATAATGTGGCAGTAGTCCAAAGATTATTTCAAGGGAGACACCAGTGTTTTTTAGATGTTATTGGTGTCCTGCAATGTAATCTCCTTCTGTAGGGTAGACATTATCTTGGAGTGTCCCGAGACTACATCCAGCTACAGGTAAGCACAATACCTTATTTGAAAGGACTTTTCAGGGACCTTTGAAGCTATGAGGGTTTCTGTTCGCATTTACCATGTAAATATTTCTTTTATCAGTTGCATTAAATAGATTGTACTAAAACACTAAATGGAAGCAATAAAGTGTAAGAGCCAATTTCTTTGTATTTAGTTCTCTTTATTTGGAAGTCAGCAAGGCAGTGCTTTTTCTATATATATATAATATCACCCTTTCCTAAAGGGCCAGGGTGCTTTCCAATTCATATCAGACAGAGAAAACAGAAATAGTCAACACAAAATTAACTGCAGTAAATATAAAGCCATGCAAATGAAATAGCCATTTTTCTTTTATAAGTAAGATCATACAGGTCGTTTCCTAAAGGGTCAGGGTGCTTTCCGTTTCATATCATACAAAGAAAACAAAACAGACAATAAATTAACCACGGTAAATATGAAGCCATGCAAGTGAGGTAGCCATTTTTCTTTTATAAGTAAGATCTCATATCTGTAAGGTCCAGTGTTCAAAATGCTGAATTGTGAAGTGGGACATACAGAGTTGCCCATTGCTGTACATTACAGCAGTGAGTGAGTTATTCAAGCTACAGCAAGGTCATTGATCTTCTAAGAATCAGTCTTCACCATTGATTTCCACTTATGTGTCTGGGATAGAGGCAGACCAGGAGTCTCATGGAGCAAAGCTTTGGCCAGAGTGGCCATGGCTACCACATAGCCTCTGTGCACACCCCATGTGGTGCCCTGTGTTAGCCCCAAAACATTGTCGGCTCCCTCACCAACCTCAGTTCTACTTTTTCCCACCATCGAGGCGCACTGTGGGAGCATAGCTTCCAGTTTGCCTATCGTAGGGTATTTCACTGTGTGACCATGAAATTTTTTTTGTTTGTGGTGTCGCTTTTGTTTATTATTTTACCATGATGTTGAAGTCAGAAAAGTAGGGCCAATTCATCAAGGGAAAGACCAGCAGTCACCCATTATCATTGTTGCCCTGTGGGAAACCAATAGCTGTGATGGACCAACATCAGTCCTGTGCAGCCTGTCTTGGACCATAGCACAACATGGATATGTGCAATGCCTGCTTCGGTCTCTTTTTTTTTTTTTGTCTTTTTATCTTCACGGATGACCTCCCCAGCTTGGACCCCAGACCCATCATCCGACATCAAATGGGACTTCAGCTTGCCAGGGACTTTGAGTACTGTAGATCCCAATGAGGCTACAGTGCCTCGTGTAACCGACCTTCAGAGGCAGATTATGCTTAGATGGATGCTCTTAGCAGGAATGTTTTTTCTTCACACGCACTCAAATGTGCATTTCAGCACACTAGGCACATGTGGCGACCTATAACCGTCGCCTATGGTTGCCACTAAAAGCACACTCATGGCCACACTACTGCAGAGCGAGACAGGCCATTGGCCTTTCTGCCTGGGGCCTGGAGGTAGTTCAGCAGTTAAGGGCATCTTATGATGCCAAAGAGGTGGCTTTCAGATTGGCAGGAACAGCAGTTTGCATCAGGCAGACAGCATGACTTCACTGCTCCTGACTAGCACCTTTGGCACAGCATAATGTGTTTAACTTGCTGTTCCAGGGGCTTACATCTTCTCCCTAGGATCAGGCAACAACTGTCGGGAGCCCTCCTGCTCCTGTGCCACAGGAGCCCCTGCCTGACTCTGACCAGTTTCAGGTCTTGCTAGACCTGTGAGGGCGCCTTCTCTCAGGTGTTTTCCCCACACAGAGGGCTGAGGGTATCTTTTATCCTCAGAGCTAGCCAGCCTTTCTCAGGAAGAAGGGAAAGGTTGGTACTCTAACCCATAATTGGGAATTAAGGTTGAATATTGATTCTTGAAGATATGAAAGTTACATATTTATTGTAACTTGATCTTCCAGGATATCTTCACCATTGATTAGCACACCCGCCATCCCCAGTATAGCAGCACCAGGGTGTCTAGGCAACTCATCCTGATAGTGCTAGAGGCACCACTTAGTGCCATGGCATCTCCCCAGTTCTATTGCCTATGGAGTAGTTATTTATTTAGTTTTTAAATAAGGGTTTAGGACCCATTGCTGCATTCCAACTCCTCCAAAAAAGTATACAAAACTGGGGTGAGGGTTCCCTTTAGGTCCCTCGCTCAAAATGAAAAGAAGAGAGAAGGTAGCTCCTTCCTCCTTTTTCCTCTTCTCATCCTCCTCCCTGCCTGGGGTATATCCCTTCTTGTGGTATATCCTATTAGCTAAATGCAATCTGTGCCTCAGGGAGATATCCAGTCTAACTCCACTTGACTGCAGCATTGTCTGTAGAGGAGTGTTGTGCACTGATTGGACTGGTTACACTGGCTTATGCAGGGTACATCCCTGTTGTTGCAGGAGAAGCAGGTCATTTTTCTGATTTTTTTTTCTTTTTCTTCTGGATATACCAGACTATGCCTTTTAGTTGGTATGCCCCATTTCCTTTCTTATGCCAGCTTGGATATTAGCTCACTACCCTTAGGGGTGACTGGGGAGATGGACACAGCTCGACTCCTTTAGGCTGTTTGCTCTACAGCTCTGCATGCGCCAGTGAGTCCCCACACCCTTTCCCGATGGGAAAGGGGGCATATATAACTGATTATTTCAGTCAGTTAGTTCTCTGTATGGTAGCTTGAGGTTGTTTTTCCACGAGTCCATGTGGTTCATTTCCATTTTGACACATTTGAGCTATCTCAGTTACAAGGGGTCCCAATTTGGGAATCCTCTCTTAGTTCCTTCTGCCAGAGCTACATGCTTAGGGGTTGCTACTTTAGAGATAACTACATATCTGCTGTCTGGCTAATGATATGAGGCTCTGGTTCCATCCCCAACTACCCCTGGTGCCAACTTAGTGTGCTCATCTCTCTATTCAAAGTTTGGTAACCCTTTTTATTTTATTTACTTTTCCTATAATATCCCTGTCCCTTTGGGCCAGGGAATTTCTTAGCCCTCTCTTTATTTTACCCCACTTTTTTCTCTTGGTCAACAGAATTAAGGTCGGTAAGGAGCCAGCAGTGATTATTTGCTAGCGTTAGCACCACATGGGGGTCTGTGCAAGCATCATGCCCAGTGGCCATGTCCGGCCCTCCCAAAAGCTTTGTTTCCTCAGGGTCCCAGTGCCTCTGGCCCAGACTGATACGTGGTAATCAATAGTGAAGATATTGTTGAAGATCAACAATTAAGGTTAAATACGTAACTTTAATTTTGCAACTGGCATTTAGTCTAGGTAAATCAAGGTACTGCATGACATGCTGCAGTAAGAGGGAACTTTATAATGGCCAACACTTATAAGTTAAATTCTCACCACAGTCATTGGCTCTTTCTATGACTTGGAGTAGTCATTTTCCACAGTATGCTTCAAGCCTTCCAATTTTTAAAACTAGATAGAAGGAGGATCCACTGAAAACAATATGCTGCATCTCATTTGGGCTATCTTATGTAAATAAATTGTAATGTACATTTCGATAATTGGATGACTGGTTGCCTCATTGGCCCAGCAGCAGAGAATTGCACTGCCGTGCAAGCAACCCGAGTTTAGGAATGAGCCTGGGATGTAGCATCTGGTAGCAGGCCAGACCCCAGCAGCAGCTGCTCAGCAGTGATCAGGGAGAGATGGCTCTGTACATCTTGTGCTGCAGCAACCCTGTGGGGACCAGGGAGCTTGCAGCCTGCACTAGGACATCACTGTATGCATTTGAGGTCTCAAGGGCTACACCACACCAAGAGGAGGAGGGAGGGCAGGGAGAAAACCCATTTGCAGTCTATGATGAACTGGGTTCCTCGACTCCTTTGATCCCAGTGCCTGACCGACAGTGGATCTTAGCTCACATAATTCACTGCCTCAGGGTGAGGGTGGCCCTCCACCCTAAGCCCCTGCCATGATGGGGGATTCATGGAGACATTGGGGTGACATTGGATCTGGGAGAGACCAGCGTTAATGGCCAAAATAAGGTAGATCCCTGGAAGAACAACATGGCCAGGGAGAAAACACAAAATTGGATGACTAGTAAAATTTACACATGCACTGTTTTTGTTTATGATTACACAGAAAGAGTTCAATGGTAATACAGAGAATAATTAACTTGAACTGCCTTGAGCAAGGGAAAATAAATAGCAGAAGAGAAATCTTGACCAGTGAAAAATCATTTTAATGAGATATTTGTTTTGAATGGTTACCTTAGGCTATTTAAGCAATAATACACAACAGAGTATGTGTCATGCTGGGATAACATCACGCCTCAGGTGGTTGAAGCATGAGGCCATAGGCCAAGTGTGTTCAACACCCAAGAAGTGATGTTATCCCAAATGACACACACCCCTGGAGTGCCTTATTGCTGTTATATACAAGTACAAACAACGCTGCTGTTTTATAATGTAGGACTAGAAAATCGAAACAACAGGGAGCATCTGGATCAAGACTTCCAGTTCTGGTGCAATCTCACCTAGTTATTCAGAGGCAAGACACATGTAGGACTTTTAAAAGAAAAGACACTTCCCTTGTCACACTGAGGCTACAACCATTTCATTAAAAAAAAAAAAAACTTGTTTTGGATTGCAATTTCGGTTGTGATTGGTAGTTCTGTTGCTTGAAACTAGGTTTTATTTTACTTAACAGTAAACTGTGACATGGTGGGAGGGAGGTTTTGCATTTTACAGACCGTAATGTATTAATTTGTAATACTTGTCAATGTGAGCATGTCATGTCGCTGTTCGACCTTCATGCATTGATGTTGTGCTGGGATAACATCACTATTCATGGTGGCCACTGACCAGTCAGATGGCTAGAATTTTTCTTATCATTGTGTAATTATTCTTTTCCTCCTGTGTCATGTTGACTACCTGATGAACAGACACATGATACTGATTTCATGGCAGGTGTGCAGTGCCTGACAGCTGGAAGATTTGCTTGTCACATAGATTACCCACAGACCTGGGCAGTGATTGCACTTGATGTTTTATGGCAGAACTAAAATAATTTATAAGATCTGGACATTTGCTGTGTTATAGTAGTGGTAATAAAGTGTATTTTTATCTAGGATGAAGCCATTTGGATGAGTCCACTTTTAAAGCTGCCTTGCATTAGAGGACACTGCCAACTTTTTTGCATCATATTATTTCTACATTTTATGATAGTTTACCTTCTCTAAAATTTGTCGATGCAACTGGTTGTTTCATCTGCCTTCTTTCTTAGTAGAACTGAAATACATGCAAATAGTGTGGTTATACACTGTCTTGTTTTGTTTTAAATTCTTGCTGTACTCTTTTGCATACTTTCTGAAAATGAGGAACACCACCAAACTGTACAGACACGCATAATGGATTGTGTCCTCTCTTCCTACTGCATAATGAGTGGCAAGGCTGTGATGGGCATTCTCAAGTCCAGGAAATATGCATTAGGAGTTGATAAAGGAATGAAAGCAAACATATTTTTGTGTGGTAACACCAGTATGGTGGGCAGGCTGTTTTCCACTTTTAAAAGAAAAAGGAATCAGAATAAAACTCCTAGTTATATCAACATTCTTTACAGAATGTGAACTATTATAACACATGATTTTTAAACTAGGGACACTTTGAGGCCTAAGGGGTTGACAGTGTCCCCTTAATCGCAGAAGGTGTAAAACATATATATGCAATAATACTCAATAATAACTGGTGACCCCCATTATCAACCTGTTTTGAGTACTTTAAGTCGTCATATCAACCCGCTATGGTTGATACGAAACTCGTGATCAACCCGTGGGTTGATACAACTTTTACAATCTTCTACTAGAATCCTGCAGCTATCCGTGACCAATCAAACAGACTATATGAATTCATCATGATCAGTCTGCCTGAGCCTGTCGTCGCACCATGCTGGGAGCAGCCAGTAGTGTTCTCTGTTCGGCCTAAAACTGTTGATTCAGCCGACACGTCTCTGAACCGTGTAGCGAAGTTCATCTGCCTCAGATCTGTAAGCTCAGCTCGGGCTGGTGTGGTAAGGAATCAGGAGTAAGGTACAGTCAGTTGGACGGAGATTTTGAGAGACCTGTGAAGTCTGTGGCAGGCTTCTTTCATCGGTTGCTTCTGGTGGTGCCACGTTCACAGGTTGAGTAAGTGTGCTTGCAAGCTACTACAGTTTCTTGTCTTTTGCACCAGTTATTATAAAATAAAACATTGGTAGGTGATAGGCGGTTTTTACACCCTCGGTGTGTGGTAAATATGCAACCTCTCGAGCTTCGCCTCTAGGTTTCTTCTAATATCACACACCTTGGGTGTGTAAAAACTGCGACAACCCCTACCTATGCATTATTCTCTTTTTATACAGTCCTGCTATAAACATATTATTAAGCATTAATTGCCGAATAACTGGACATTTCCTGGGATTAACATCTGACTGGGAGTATTGATGGCCTGAGGCTACACCTCAGGCCACTTAGCCCTGTAAGGGTAATAATACGCTAGAAATGTCTGGTTGTAAGGGCATTATTGTGATTATAAGTCAAACCATATTAGTTTACAAAAAAAGTTATTTTTATAGGAAGACACTAAACGATTCATGCACCACTCTGAGCTTTACCAGGTATTTCTAAGATTAAAGCCTGGTACAGCAGACAGTCCAAGCGTACACAGGCATTATGAAAAATTAATTAGATTTGTAATAGTTCATAATATTTAAAACATTCTTTAATGATAAATTCAGCTGATATATTTGCTTTGAATTCTGTCTGTGAGGGTGTAGTCAGCATTTCCAGGTTTTTACTGCACTGTATTTAATCAAGTTTTCTATATGGATCTTTCCCCCTATTGTTTTGTTTTTCCACAAAACTTTTTCTCTTCTTGTTGGCACAAGGTGGCAGGCTCTCAGCCCTGTCTCCAACCCTCATGATCAGCGTCCGCCTCTCCTGATCAACTGGGGCTGGGTCTCCCACAGATCCCCCGTGGTGAGGAAGGAGAGGAGGGCCATTCTCCCCAGTACACATCTCCCAGATGCCTTGGTGGTCAGGAGGCAGTGTGGACCAAGAGGAGGGCAGACAAGGCCATTGCCAGTGGCAGTCAGAGGCCAAGATACCCTAGACTCCTCTCCATGGGAGAGCTGTCCATCAGATGCGCAGTCCTGCTTCAACACAGCCGACCCTCCAGCAACCTGTGCTCGTTCCTGAACATGGGTCGCTGACGTGACATGAGGTAAGGCATTCAACATCACAGCCCTCCACATCACTGGGCCGGCTACAGTCCTCTATTATTAACATGTCTCCACTTAGAAACATAAACCATGTTGGCAGAAAAGACCACTGGTCCATCCAATCAGCCAGTTTACCCTACCCTGTGACCAATTGTGTAGATGGGATTTCACCTTGCCCCCACGCTCCCTCCTGTACAGTTTCTCCTTGAATCTATTAATACATGTACTCTGTCCCAGCTGTGTTTGAACCCATTAATGGTTGTTGTGCCTGCCACCTCTGTCGGTAAGCTGTCCTTAGTTCAACTGCTCACTTTCCTTTAAAATAAAATGTTCTTGCATCCCTCCTGAACCAACTTAACCCCCTCCCCGGCCCAAGCATTTTCATTACTCTGTGTTTTTGTGTAATCACTACTTGCCCCATTTCAGTTATCCTCCTCATATAGCAGCCTCTATGCAGCTTTCCTGTAGAGACTCACAATTCTCCACTGTAAATACTGTGCTGAAACTGCTACCTTCTGCTTGTCCTGCTCTGTTACCCTGCTCTTCTGCCATCCTAATATAAAAACATGGAATTTGATCGCAGATAAGGGTCGCTGGGCCCACCTAGCTCTAACATTATACCATTTCCTCATCCTGTTTTCCTGGTGTACTTGAAGTTCTGTTTTCCCCATCCATCGACTCCCTCCGCAATATGCATCTCTGTGTGTGCTTTAGCATACCTGACTCTCTTTGTGGTCTCTTTCATCTTTGTCTGGTATTTGCTCCATTCCCCATCCTCTGATTCTTTGTATATCTAATAAAGGCCCTTTTTCAGCCCTCACTGTGTCCCCTAACCACCTCAGAGAACTCAGATTGATCTCTGTGCTTGTTAACCTTGGAAACCATTCTCAAGCATGATTTACTTGCTTTGTGACAGGCCCTTTGGTTTCTTCCCACCTCTCCTGCACCCCTGAATTTGTCCACTCCATCCAACTTACCCTTGACTAATTCCTTATCTGATCAAAGTCTGCTCATCTGAAACCCAGAACTCAGTCTTTGATCTGGGTAGTACCCATGGCCAGTTCAAACTGTATGGTATTATGTGTTGCTTGACCGAGTAGTTCCCCAACCCACACTGCAGCTACCATTTCCAGTTGGTGAGTATCACATCGAGAATGGCAGCCTGTCCTGGAGGTTCTCTGACCAGCTGCACCAACAGGCAGTCCTGCATCCTACCTAGAAGGGCCTGACCTATGGTGATCTTAGCTGCTGGAATGTCCCAATCTATAGTAGCTTGAGATCCCCACAGCCACTACTGTACCTTCCTTGTGGCTCCCTTCTCAGTTTTTCCTCATAGTTCTTTCTTTCTCCCTCTTCCTGGCCTGGTCCATAGACCCACCCCAATGTGCTGTCATGATCTGTACCCCAGTGAGTCTGTCTTCCCATATCCTCCCTGCTGAATGGATTCTCTACCACTTCTATGCCTTCCTTGACATAGATGGCTGCCCCACATCCTTTTCCCATCCGTATTTCTCCTATACAGGGTATACCTCAGTATTACCAGGTCTCAGTCATCATTCCCAGTGGCCACTGTTTCTGTAATGGCTGTGAGGCCCAATCTCACATCTGCCATCATCGCCTGGAGCTCACCAATTTTGTTTCCTAGGCTCCAGCATTAAGGCAGACTGCCTACCAAATTGTATCTATACTCTTTCTCCTCTTGCTCCTCTGCCATTGTCTTTTTCCTCCCTCCTCCTTAACTTCCTGTCTTTCCTACACCCTGCTGGCTTTGTAGGAGCCCCTCTGGCAACCCTAATTCACTTAATATGGACTCCTGCTTTCATCCCCACTGCTTCTAGTCCCCATTTCTGGGGAGTCTTAGCTTGCTCTTTTCACTCACAATCCTCTGTGGTTCCCCAACCTCCCACCATCTCAGTTTAAATGCCCACCTACACAGACATCAAACTTCTGCCCAAGTGCACTGAGCCACTCTCTTGTTTGGTGAAGGCTGTCACCCTTGAAGAGCCTCCTGTCCTACAAGCCCCCTGCTCCTCTCCTACAAAATGGTACCCATCCACCTGATGCCATCCTTTCAACCACCCCTTAAGTTCCTCAGTTTCATCCATCCTTACACCATCCTTCCCAGTCCCATACTGCGACACAGAGAGGACATCAGAAAATAAATAGGGAAGCTGAGTGTACCTTCAGTCTGTGCCCCGCCCCCAGCCTTCAAAAGTTACACTATACTGTATCAGTAGAATGGGTTTTCAGGTCATTGATACCCATGTACCAGCACTCCAAGTTCCTTCTCCTGCTCTTTTACCATCCTCCCTATCCTGTCCATGTACCAGGTGGCTGATGCACCTGGAGGCATCCGACCACCTCCCTCCCTTCCCCTCCCTCCTCCCCATCACCTTCTCCACCTTTTTAATCATAGAGTCCCCTACTGCTAAGATACTCTCCTGTACCTTCTTTCTGTTCTCTTCCTAGGTGCCACCAAGTGCTCCTGTTCACCCTCCCCTGAAGGAGTCGGCTACCCATGCCTCCTCCAGTGGTGCACAGCAGTTTGCAGTTGGGATTTGGTGAATTTGGACCACCTCCTTGTGACTGTCCCTGTCACCCTATCCCACCACCCTCCAGCCCCCAGGTCAGTGGGCCTCTAGTGGATTGGGAGGTGTGCCTGTGGGTACCTGCTCTGCTGGTGACGCAACATAGGTATCTCTTACCATGCTGCTACCAGTTGTGTCTGAAGTGCAAATCTCCTACATATGGGGCAGCATCCCTGTCTCCAGAGCATAGTCAAGGAGATTAGTGTCCTACAATCCCTGCAGCTCATTATCTCCCCTTTAATTCTGTGCTCGATGCTACCTGTTGTTGCCCTCCTTTATTTCTAATATCTCCTTCCTACAATGCAACACACCTGCCCTGAAATAACCTTTACCTGCCTTAAACCCCTGTCAGCTGCTCCCTTAAACATCCTTCCCTAGATATGGTGTTGTCCAAATTACACAGTTTCACAGTTACACACTTCTTAATTGTAATATTACACCTCCCAGACAGGGTTTCTCTAGGATCCTTATACACCTGCTTTGCCACTTAGAATTGTGCAGTCAGACATATGTGCCTTTCAGAGACTCCTGCAGTCATGCT
This sequence comes from Neoceratodus forsteri, assembly GCA_016271365.2. NCBI lineage: Eukaryota > Metazoa > Chordata > Ceratodontiformes > Ceratodontidae > Neoceratodus > Neoceratodus forsteri. The sequence continues at coordinate 343,731,209 of CM057459.1, forward strand.
GTCTTCCTGTGGACATTCTAAAGCGAGCCCTTAGACAGATGCCACACTCCTGCCCTGGGGCACAGAGTTATTTGAGGGTCATGTGAGAGGATACTTGGGAGTAGGGAGTTATATATTCCATTACTCAACTTCCTGATGTCCCCGATTGGTCACCTGCACAGTTAAATGGTTTGTGACATACTTTGCAGCTTCCAATCACAGTATAGAGTCACTTCCGTCCCACCTCCCAGAATACAAAAACGCTGACTTAACATTAAGTAGAGTTACAAAACAATGGATTTCAGATTGAAATTACACTGTCTGCTACCCCAGTGCTGGCACTTTCTCTGCAACCTGTGTACATTATTTGTTAGGAAACTAGGCTTTTAATTCCTTACTTGGCTTCCTGGATTTCCCCAGTTGGTCACCTGTTGGTCACGTGGACTGTGGGATCCTTGTGCATTGTCCTCTCAAAATATGGATATACTTCCTCTTCCTGTACCCAGAGCACAAAACACTGACAAAACAGTAAGTAGAGTTATAAAACCTCTAATTTCAGTGTGAAACGATACTTTCTGTTACCTCTGTGCTGCTTTCTTTCCACAGACTGTGCTCAATTGATTATGTTGAGGCGGAATTCAAAGCTCCCAGCTGCAGCTGTGCCACAGCAGCAAGTAATTACTGAGGTACAGCAACTTATTTTGTACCATGATAGGTGCGTCACAAGAGCAGCATGTGCAGCACACCGTCATGGCCACAGGACAGCAGAAACGAGAGCTGCAGGGGAACAGCGTGAGTTCAGCAGCTGCAGAACTGCATCAGACTTGCATGCGGAAGTCAGTGCTACAAGTTTTATAAGCAAATATGCCTATGCCTCCTCAACCCGATCTCTGTCTGGAACATTTTTGCATCTGTATATAGTGTTGTATAAATATAAATATGCTGTGACGAATGTTGGAAATTCTTGTTCTCCAAAACTATGTCACTGTAAACTGCTGCTGTATCTGTCCCCAGGAACCTCTTAAAATAGATGTTTCATCTTAAAGAGGCTATGCTGATGTACAAAACTGTAAATAAATAACTATAAATAAAAATAATATAACAAATGGCAGTATTTAACCGATTCAGGTGCTGAGGCCAGCACTTACAGCTTGGCTGTACTTTTTCTTTCTTTTTGTTTTAAATATTTATTTTAAATGAGTAATATGACTAAGAAAGAGAACGGGGGTGGGCAGAGGTTTATTTGCAATACCAATATATGGCATAGAGCAAAGTTTAAGCTGTGCTAATAAAAAAGTGGTAAACAGTATAGCATAAAAAATAATATGCAGACAACCATGTGCAACTCGACTAGTATCTCCATTAAGGTTAGAGGTGATATGCCTGCTTGACTGAAACACAGCCTTGTTTTTGTATGGTTGCCCATATACTGAGATATATATAACCTACAGTGCTTTCAGAAAGTATTTGCCTCCGTTGGATTTTGTCACATTTGTGATGTTGTAAACACAAATTAAAATGCATTTATATGGGATTTTTTGTCACGTATCTACACAAATTACTCTATAATGTCAAAGTGGAATGAAACTTCTGGAATTTTTGTACATGTAATTTAAAATAAAAACTTGAAATGTCTTGATTTGATAAGTATTCACCCCTTTGCTATGGCATTCCAAATTGAGCTCAGGTGCATCCAATTTCCTTGTGAGATCACTCTAAAACTTGAATGGAGTCCGCCTGTGGTCAGTTCAAATGGTTGACATGATTTCAGAGGAAATACACCCTTCTATATAAGGTCCCACTGTCGACAGTGCATGTCAGAGCAGAAACTGTACCATGAAGACCAAGGAGCTGTCCGTGAACTCCGTGATAGAATTGTGAGGAGGCATAGATCTGGGAGGGGTATAAAAACATTTCTAGGGTGTTGAAAGTTCCCAGGAGCACAGTCAAGTCCATCATTAGAAATGGAAAGATTACGGAACCACCTAGACTCTTCCTAGAGCAGGCCTCCTCCCAAACTGAGCAACCGGGCAAGAAGGACCTTGGTCAGGAAGTGACCAAGAACCCAATGGCCACCCTGACAGAACTATAGAGTTCCATGGCTGAGATGGGAGAACCTGTCCAGAGGACAACTATCTCTGCAGCACTTCACAGATGTAGCCTCTATGGGAGAGTGGCTGACGGAAGCCACTCCTGAGAAAAGGCCACATAATAGCATGCCTGGAGTTTGCAAGAAGGCATATGGCAGACTCTGAGACCATGTGGCAAAAGATTCTCTGGTCTGATGAAACAAAACTGAACTCTTTGGCCTGAATGCAAAGCGTTATGCCTGGCGCAAACCGAACACAGCTCATCACCCATGTAACACCATCCCTACCATGAAGCATGGTGGTGGCAGCATCATGTTATGGGATGCTTTTCAGCGGCAGGGTCTGGGGCACTTGTCAGGATAGAGGAACAATGAATGGAGCCAAATACAGGCACATCCTTGAGGAGAACCTGCATCAGTCTGCAATAGACCTTGGACTGGGATGAAGATTTACGTTCCAACAGGACAACGACCCCAATCAACCAAAGCAACACTGGAGTGGCTTCAGAACAAGAAGGTGAATGTCCTTGAGTGGGCCCAGCTAAAGCCCAGACTTGAATCCCATTGAGCATCTGTGGAAAGACTTAAAATTGCTGTTCACCGACGCTCCCCATCCAACTTGTCAGAGCTTGAGCAAATCTGCAAGGAAGAATGGGCGAAAATCCTCAAATCCAGATGTGCAAAGCTGACACAGACATACCCAAGAAGATTCAAAGCTGTAATTGCTGCCAAAGGCACTTCTACAAAGTATTGACTCAGGGGTGAATACTTAAGTAAACAAGATATTTCAGTTTTAATGTTTCATAAATTTTTGTTACACAACAAAAATATTTTTGCCCTTTAAATTGTTGAGTATGCTGTGTGAATCAAGGGGAAAAATCATTTCAATGCATTAAAAATTCTGGTAGTAACACAACAAAATGTGACAAAATCCAAGGGGTGAATACTTTCTGAAGGCACTGTACCAGGAAATCTTTATAATTTAACTTGAACTGTTTGTTGAGTATCTGCCTAGTACTCCAGACTAGGCAAGTAGCTTGCATTTTTTTTTTGGGGGTCAAAATGATACCATTACATCCTGCTGGGCTATTCCATGTCCCATGCCCCAGCGCCCAGTGGGATGTAGGTCAGAAACCCCTCTCTAAGTGTTGTGGTATGAAAACATCATAACCTCCCTAACCCCCTATCTGTTCCTGTCTAAGTTTACCAACTAAATATCTACATCTAACCTATTAAGGGATTATTATAAGTTTAAATCCATTTCAAATCAGTTAACCTCCACACTGGGTCCCATACTTAATTTCGTTTTGTTAACCAGGTGGGTGCACTAGGCAAATAAATGCCTGTTTTGTATGGAACCTAAAAGGTTACAAAATGGTCAGAGTCGAAAACAACAGGCACATACAAAACAAAGGCATTTACAAAAGATAATCAGACTAAATATATAGAATACATGACACTAGAGAAGTTGGCAAACATGTGAGCAGAAAGCCTGTCATAAATGGCTTAGCTTTGCAGACACTACAAAACAAACTGTTGCAGCGAACACAGCAAATAAAACACACAAACCAAATCAAGTAAGATAGGCACAGTAATATACAGATGACTTACAGAGGTGGCTGTAGTACCCCACGAAGGAGAGCCGAAACCGCGATTCATGAACATAGATGAGCCAGTATGGAATTCCATAGCCTGGAGGCAACAGTGGAAAACGCAGTATCCCACAGACGTATTCTGGTTCTGGGTATGGTCAGCAGGTCTAGATTAGTGTTATAGTGTATGGTAGAATGTTGTATTCCCTCAAAATCTATCATCTACCAATCTTGTTGTACCATCGATGTGATGTCATGCTGTTTTTGTACCATCGTGAGTCGCACATCAATGGTACAACAGGAGGTAATGTCTTTATTCCTGCGCGTTAGCTGAGAATCGCCACGGCGGTAATCACGCCGCATTGAATTTGACATCGAGGACTGAGTTAGAAAAGTAAGACCTTTTTTTTTTTAAATAAAATCGCCTTCTACAAAGCGTTGTACTGTGGCCGAGGATCAGTACCTCACGAGGGTGGGGGGGTTGGTAGGCGAAGTCTGAAAACACGGCTACACAAGATAGCGTCTGAAAGAGCAGCAGCTCGGCTTTTAAGTACTGTTGCCCATACACTATAAAGACAGTGGATGGGCAACAGTAAACAACAACACTGTTTTAACTTCCGAGGTTTCATGACAACGAATCCTCGAGCTTCGGGCCTCGAGGTTTTCTTGCTTGTCATGTTCACTGTAGCCCATCCACTATCCTCTATGTTATAGGTATTTATATTGCCTTGAGTTATATAATGAAGATGTTCCAAGATCATGCATTCCAGGAATAAATTTAAAAGGTTCTTTGTTTCTCAAGCACCTTGCTATGCACCTTCTTACATTAAGTGAAGCTATTTTCATTACTGTTTGAAGAAGTTCAGATGGAAGATTTTGTACAGAGCTCATTCCTAATAAGCAAAGTTCCACTTCAGTTCAAATATTCATTCCTGGTATTTTATTTATTGTGTCAAAAACTTTGTTCCAGAGTGGGGTAATGTCTTTACATAATGCTAAAACATGTTACAGTGTCCCTGTACTGGATCTGCATCTGTTGCACCAAGGAGAGATTATATTATTCATTTTATTAAGTAGATGCGGGTATAATAAAGCCTTTGAACAATATTAAATTGGATTTGTTTGTTTGTTGTTGGCTGCCTTTATTCCCTTTATCATCTCTTCCATTTTTGTCTTTTATTTTAATCCTAAATTCTGTTTCCTATTTATTTTTAATCTTTAGGTTGGTGTTGGGTTCATTGCCATAAAGGGATTATAAATTTTACAGATTATTTTTATTCTTTATTGTAACCCCTAGGTGGCGCTATCCCAAGGGCTACTACCCTGCCTGCTTGGCTAGTAGCAGGTTAAGGGGCCTGAGTTCTGAAGCAGGTGCCTCCATCCAGAGGTCAGGTTGGTAGTGGTCAAGCTAACCTGGGCACAGACCTCCGGACACTGTAACCCCCCTTTTCCCCTCTAGTGGCCTGAACACTGTACAATAATCACTTTCACAATACCCTGGTACACCACACAAGTACCCACACTGTTTGCACTTACCACCAGGGCTGATTTCCTCTGGCTCGACCCTGGGGACCCCCTGTAAAACAAGGTTAAGCACAGCAAATGGCAACAGTTCAGTACTTTGAGCACAAACTGGAACCACGGTCAGATTACATGCAGGAAAAGTTAGATCTGATTTATTCAGGAGACTTGAACAAGGGAGGGCAAAAGCAGGTTAATTAATTTAAAGGTTATATCAATCAAGCAGTTATGCATAGCTTTGAATCCACCAAATAGTCCACCTCTGGTACCCAGGTGAAGAGATGGGCTAGCCAGGACAGTTGCCTGGGGTTGCAGCTGGTTGGGGCCCTGTGATGAAAACACAACATGCACAGTACACAATATTTGTAATCCGGAGCCAGAGGGCTCAGTTTGTCAAAGGAAATGAAACAAGACAATCGGATGACACACTCAGATTAAGCTGTTGTTGTAGGGAGCTACTCTGGTATTTACTCACGATACCCAAGACTGGACACAGGCTGGATGAAAATCGAGACTGCAGGTGGTTGATCTGGAATGTCAGGAGAAGTAGGGCCCACACAAGTCGCTAGAGGCATCGTTCTTGTTCAGCATGGGCTGATCCCCAGGTAGGTCTCTTGTCGATGGCTTCTCTGTACAGTGGGTAGTCTGGCTGGGACAGTCTGGCAAAGCCCAAACCGCATGGAGACAAGTTTGGAAGCAGTCCGTTTTGACCTGGATACAGCTTCCAGAAGCAGAACACAGTTCACACAGTGGGGAACTAACTCACAACCACACAGCTCATAGCACACTTACATGTATAGGAATTCTACTGTACCAGGAAAGCCTCCGGGCACAGTCGAAAGTCTCTGCACACACCGAGCTAGGGGGTAGTTGAACTCCTGACAGGCCGATCGCATTCAGCAAAATATTTGGTCTTCTTCAGGTTGAGCCTGGCCCACTTCAGTAGCTTGATTTAGTCCAAAATAATTCTCTTCTCTTCTGTCCCTCTCAGGAGCAGCAGGCAGACATGGAGGCCAAACTCTCAGCCTTTTCATATTTCTCCCATGCGAATCCACTCAGGATTGCTCTCAGAATCACTTCAGCTCCTTCTTGCTCAGCTTCCAGCTTAGTTCTAACTGAAAACTGCAAGCAACCGGACTTCCCAAGATCCAAAAGATTTGGTTGGCTGATTTGGCTGTCAGTCAGAGCAAGAGCTCCCCTTCAGTTGCAAAAGGCTCCAAACTAAAGTTCCTACAGATTTTGAATTCAGACAGCTCCTGTAGTCCTGCTACATTTTAGGTCCCACCAGTACTGTTTGGTCCAATTTGCAGTCCAGGACCAAGATAGTGGAGACAAACGAAAAGTCCTTGCTACAAAGAAAGCAGGTTAGACAAACTACATTATCATTATCACTCTAAAGGATTTTCAGTAAATAGTTGCATCTTTCAACAGAGCTCCTCTCAGATTACTTAAGCTGCAATTTAAAGAGACAGTACACAGAAGCTATACAAGCTCTGGTAATCACATTTAAACTGCTAAAACGCAGGACACCAGCCTGGCAGTGAGCATTTAGGCAAGCTCAAGGAAGACTTTTGGGAACCCCCATTTGTAGGGGTTACATTATCATCTACTACATGAAATGTAATAGAGATCATAGTCAGCTTCTTTAGTGTAGATCCCAGTGTTTTGCTATATTATGCTCATATTTATTGTAAAACAAAGATATCTTTTTGCTAACTCTGAATTTCTCCTTAATCTGTTATATTTAACCTGATCCAGGTGCTGAGGCCAGCATTTACAGCTTGGCTATACTGTTTTTCTTTTTATTCTATTTCAAATGAGTGATCTGAAGAGGGAAAAAGAACATGGCACAGGCATGACTCACTTGCAGTACCAATATACGGCATTAAACAAAGTTTCAACTGTGCTGATAAAAGACTGGTAAACAATATAGTATAACAATTATTAAGGTTTGAGGTGATATGCCCCTTGACTGAAGCGCAGCCTTGTGTATGGTTGCCCATATACTCTGTGCTGTTGTAATATAATGAATATTACCGCCCTTGTTGTTCACGGTGTATATGCTGCTATTAGGGGACATTATAAGGTGGTACGGCTAGGTTTTTACTGTTATGCAGATGATACCTATCTGTACCTGTCTTGTGCACCCAATAATCAGGGTGTCAGACTCCATGCTTAACAGCTGCCTCGAGGAAATCCAGTCATGGATGACTCAAAACTGGCTTAAATTTAACCCAGACAAGACTGAGGTACTAGTGGTGGATCCGGGGTCATCTTTGGGGGATGGCGAGTTGCCCCCAACCCAGTGTTGGGGTGTCCTCATGTCCCTTCTAGACAGGTGAAAGATTTGGGCGTGATCCTAGACAACGGCCTGACGCTTGATGGTCAGGTGTCGGCTGTGTTCAAAATTGGATTTTACCATTTTAGGAACATTGCCCTAATCCGAGCCCTGATCCCTCCTGAGGACCTGGCCACATTGGTGCATGTGTTCTTCACTTCCAGGGTGGACTACTGTAATGCCGTGTACCTTGGGTTATCTGAGGCAACCTTCACGGGCTGCAGCTGGTGCAGAGCGTGGCAGCAAGATACTTGACCGGGGCAAGAAGGTGTGGGCATATTACCCCGGTCCTCCACGAGCTGCACTGGCTGCTGGTCAGGTGGAGGATTGTCTTCAAGATAGGGCTTCTACCTATAAGATCCTACATGGGAGGGGTTCTGTCTACTACCACCTGGCTCGGACACCGCTCTGCCGAGGGAGGCCTTCTTGGGGTTCACAGGGTTATGTTGTGGCATTCTGGAGATAGGGCATTTGCAGTGGCCGCACCTACCCTGTGGAACTCCTTACCAGAGAGTTTGAGGACGGCCCTCAGCGGAAGCCTTTAAAAGGGGTTAAAAGGTATCTGCGTCTTAAATTGATTATTAATTATGAAGTATAGATGGAATGATAATTTGTGTTTATAATGATTTCTTATATTGTTTGAGTGTTTATTTGTATGATTTTAACATTTGGATTGTTGTATTGTTGTTTTGTACAGTGCTCAGAGAACTAGGAATTGGGAGCTTTATAAATAAAATATCTGTCTAGTACTTTTTTAGCCTACCAGTAAATCTTTGTAATTTTACTTAAACTGTATGTTGAGTATCTGCTTAGTACGCCACTCAGGGCAAGTAGCTTGCATTATCTCAGACTCCAGCATGTACACTATCACCGCACTCCTTCCAATAACGTTTGAACACCAGCTGGTTACTGCTCACCTTAGGTTAGCACCTGCATTGTCAGTAAGATAATTGTAGCAGATTGCTCCTTTTCAGCAGGGCGAAGAACTTCAAAGGAGAGAAAGTGAACCACACAGCAGCCATAGGCAAGGGCAAGACTGATTTGTAATGAGATCTGAGATGCAGATCACATAAATGTACCATGTAAACCTGAGAAACTGCAGCCCTCCTCTGTGTAATTATTGTGTTGAATCACTCACGTAGATTCTGCCCTGTAATTAATAAACATGTTTAAAAAAAGTGCACTATTTACTATAGTGAAAAATGGAGAAATGACCTTGCCTTCATTAACGCCTGCTTAATTGTACATTTACAAAGGAACTGGCAGTTTAGGTGTTAAGTTTAGAAGGTTTGCAATTTATTTGACTATAGAAAAGGGAGAATAAGGTCATGTTTATCCTGGCAACTGTACAGCTGTGAATTACTCACTTCAAAGTACCTTTATGGGTTAAAGTGTTAGCTCACTGCAAAGGTGTCAACTTTGCCAGCATTAATAACTGACACTGTTATAGTTAATTTAAATAGAACAATTCTGCAGGTGTTTATAACAAATAGCTTACAATGACAGATCGATGCTCTGAACTCAGATTGCACTTGATTTTTTCTAGAGGAGAGATTTTTTTTTAATTTGTTCAGTTTTTAGATCTTGCTCACAAGTCTCCTAGACAAAGAGATTGCTAAACAACCAGATGGCTTTACAGACAGACAGACATGGACAACTGACTGAATAAATGAATGCTTGATTGATTGATTGTAAGACGTACTGAGCCAGTGCTCATATCCAGGTGCAGTACGTGAAACGTGAGGCTCTTGATGCTGTAAGAGTTTTGCCTTATAAGATAAGATATTCGTGAGTCAAAGGTGAATGGTTTCAGCACTGTAAAGATGCAAGAAGAGACACTTGCAGCATTATTAGGGGCCTCTGCATACTTCTGTGTAGAACATGGTCAAATGTGGGGAAACAGTTCTTTAGATATATAAGGAAAAGAGAAAGACAGGAGGGAGAATTGTCATGCTAATGGAGGGGGCAGGGTAACAGAGGACAGACAGAAAGCATCTTGCAGCAATGATTACTTTGGCCCAGTATTCACTAGGAGAACACCAGAGCCTTGCTGGGGGACAGCATAATGGTAACTGATAGAGAGGTCCTGGAAATTAAACTGCAGAAATTTACTGGTAAAAGAGTTGAAAAGGGCTAGCAGCCTTGAAGGTAAACTAGGCCCTGGGGCCAAATGGGATGCATCTGAGGGTGCAAAGGAACTGGCATTGGTGTTAGTCAACCACTGGTGGGATGTTCAATAGCTCTGTGCAGCAAGGGTGGTTTCCCAGGACTGGAGGATGGCTGAACGTGGTACTGCTGCACAAGGGAGAGGACAGGAGCAGCAGGAAACTATAGACCCATCAGTGTTACTCCATAGTAAAAAAACTGATGGAGACACTAGTCAGGATCTAGTGGAATACCTGGAGAAAATTGGCTTCAGGATAGCAAGCAGCACATGTTGGTAGCATGGAGGTCCTGTCAGACCAACATGATTGTATTCTTTGAGTGGGTAATCATGATAGTTGATAAGATACAGTAAGGGCCACGCAGTTGATTTACTCTACTCGACTTGCTGCCACACAGAAGGCTACTAAAGAAGATGGGAGATCTAGGAGCAGCTAATGAAATAGTAATGTGCGTAAGGAGTCTGTTGAGGAGACAGCAGAGAGTTGTGGTAAGAAAGATCAGAGGAAAGAGAGGTCACTAGCTAAGTTCCACAGGAATCTGTTCTGAGCCCAGTTCTATGCAATATGCTTATAAACGATATGAGAGGGAATCCAGGCAGGCTTTTTGTCTATTTTTAGATGACACTAAACTCTTTGGTAGAGGGGATAGGGAGTTGCAGAGAGGCCTCTAAGGCTGGAAATTTAGCCCAAGGTCTGGCAACTGGAATTCGTGCCAAAAAGTGGAAAGTTATGCACTTATGGAACAGAAACCCTAGAACAGTGTATTGATGGGGATTTAAGCTGGGCACAAAATCGGAGGAAAGGGATCTAGAAGTTATCATTAGTGGCTCCCTAACACACCACCAGGTATAACAAGGCCTTCAGCAGGACTTAAAATGCTGATACAGGATGCCCAAATATAAATAATGTAGGTCTGGACCTTCTTACTTTGGCTACATAAACCAGAAAACGGATAATTGTAAGATATAGTCCAAAAGTCCATAAAAGTTAATATTTTTGTTTTATCTTCACACCATTGTATTGTAGGCAATCAGTTTCAGAGCTTAACACACCACTTCCTCAGTCCATTCAGATGTGACAGTGTTGATACTATTATTTCTGGTAATTAATCATAAAATGTTCTTCCCCTACTTAATTCAATTTTAAGTTGCCACCTCTTTGAACTTCTTGTTAGACCTTGTTTCCAAATAAATATAATTCGATTCTAATTTGAATGTGAATTTCTTCTACAAACTGATTGAAAACATGTTCGTCTTTAATAGACATTTAAATGCCTTAATGTCACTCGCTTCCTTATTATTAAAACGGAGCTCACTCAATATAATATTCTTTTAATTTCATTCACTTAAATATTGAACTCCTTGTTTCTCGATTATAATATGGAAAACCTGGTCATTTAAACGGAGCTCACAGGGTCGGGTACTGCCTTGACTCACACGCAAACTTTCAAACTCCTTGTTTTTCAATTAGAGCTTGCTTCACGCCATTGGATTGACGCACCGCCTTCCAAAAGGACAGGACTAACAGGATACTAGGGTGCATCAGGAAAGGGTTCAACAGCAGAAGGTACTCTTACCATTGAATTAGGTCGCTGGTGAAACACTTTATCCAGTTCTGGAGTCTCCACCTGAAAGAAGACAGGGACAGGCTAGAGGGTACATTGTAGGATGGTATGATTCAGGCCTGGAGGGGAGATTCTGTGTGGATCGCCAAAGACAGTAACATGTATGTCCTTTGTTCCCATAGATGCCATATGGCGCCAGAACCATCCATTGCTGGATCCGACCCAAAATGGCCACCGGAGCAAAATGAGTTAAAACCAGAAGGGAAAAGGAAGTATGACACAGACCTACAAGTTCTTGAAAGGCATTAACAGGGTGGAGGTGAGGAGATATTTTCCAGGAACAGAGAAGATGGAATACAGTGTAACTATTGGGGGGTCAGTGTAAAAAGTATCTGAGGAGTATTATTACAGAGAGTAGTTGAGCCATGGAATGGTCTGCGGGCTGAGATGATGGGTGCTCAAACCTTAAATGGTTTCAGACATGGTTAGGATAGAGTTAGGAGGATAGTAGTTACTCAGCAGGAATGGGGGTTGGGGGCGGAAACACTGATAACAAAAGGGGAAATAGTGTTAGTAAAGTCCCCCACAGAGACCATGGATTCGGGGTATGATGGGGTAATATGGGCAGACTAGATGGACCGTCAGGTCTTTTCCTGCCATCATTGTCTATGTTTTTGCATAATTACCTGCTTGCTCCCCTTGGGATGCACATAAAAGGAGATGGCAGATCTCATTGGGATTTTCCGTGTGTAAAATTTTAAATAAAAACAATCCTCCTAATAGAAGCGGGAAGGTTGTTGTACACCTAGTGAGCCATTGGGGCTGATGCTATGGCATCATCCCCCAAAGCTTATAGATGAGGAGGGAGCTTCAGAGCAGCTAAAACTGGATGCCTCCATAGCACCCTGGAGTCATTTGGGTGCCTTCGTAGCACCCAGGCAGTTAACAGTTGGGTGCCCTCACCTGGCAGGTGCCCTCAGGGTGCAGGCGCAGACAGATTGAGACATCCTTGGTTGGGGTATCAGACTGGGAGCAGCAGGCATGGCCAACAGGAGGCTGATGGTGCCAGGGGTGCCTTTGGGTACCATGGATATCATCCAGAGTACCTCAGGGGATGGTCACTGGGTAGTGTTGCTTATACCTCTCTGCTAACAGTAGCAGGGAGAGGTCAGCCCATGTTTCAGCCTCGATGGTAGCTGGCTGCAGGATGAAGGCCAAGGGCACAGAATGCAACAGGAGGAAAAGTTTCTGCCAAACAGTCTGGGCAGCAGCTGGTGCCAGCCCTCTTAGGACATAAAGAATGGCAGAAGTGTGGGACACATTGAGGCTTTGAGAGCATCATGTGAAGAGCCAGCTGGACCCTGGTGACTACCAGAAATGGACATCCTGTACCAGGAAGAGATCCCAAGTCTCTGGGAGATCTGTGGTTCAAGTTGAAGCTGCTGTACATAGAGGAGAGTAGTAGGGGACCAGTGGGAGGATGCTAGAATGCTGAGTGGGGCTTCCCTTAAAGGAAAATAAGCTGATGGCACTCCAATCTGTGGTGTGTTTCCCAGAGACATCAAGGTAGATCCTAATGGGGACACCCCAAAGACTGGCCCTGTGCAGTCATCGCACCCAAAGTAAAGTATGCTGGGATTTAAAGCAGCACAATAAAGTAGGCGATCTGTCCCCAGGGCAGAAGGACAGTGGAATGTGAATCATCGATGAGCATTGCCCATTATCTGACCCACCAGGAAAGGAATCCATCCAGGCAGGCAGATCAGGGATCAAGTGATCCAGTGGGCCCTTGCTGGGATCAGGACATTAGAAGGGTTGGTGGGTTGCCAGAAGGATATGCCAAGTAAGCAATGGGCACAATGGGGTGTGCATTAGACAGTTCTAATGTACAGCCAGGGCACAAGGCATAAGACAGCAGGCCGAGTGTTTTAAGCCCCCACATGCATTAGACCTGTCTAATGTCATCCCAGGAGTGTCTCATTGTGCTTATAAAGTCGGTCCATGTAGTTTACATTTCTGAAAAATTAAAATTATGATGTTTAAGTATTAAAAAATTAACTTTTTTTTTTTTTTACTAAACTAGTTCTCTGCCTAAAGGAGCATGATGCCTTTCTGATTTGCATTTAGGACATTTGTTCAAGTGTGGCTTCTTTAGTTATCATCTTTATGGTATTCTGGATCCCCTTCCTTTATAACTCCACACAATCTGTTTTATTAATCAGCGCCAATGCAGTTTTATACCTATTTACAGCAGAGTGGAGCACCTTGTTTTCCTTATTTTTCTGTAATAGTTTTTTATTTTGGTCATATCAGAGTGCTGTGCATGAGTTGGGAGCATTTTGTTCTGAGAAAGTGCAGGTGGCAGAGCGTTGTAGCATGAGGCGGAGTACATGCAGTTTCTTTGAAAAGAAAGATCTGCTCAGCAAGTTGAAGTCAGGAACATGGCTAGTTACTGAGAGAGAAAATGAAAACAGCCATGAAATTTTACATGGCGGACACTGTAAGTACAGTAGTAATACACATGAGCGATTAATTGGGGACAGTGTGTGGGGGATGGCATGGCACCAGGTATACCTTTATAAATTTAGATCTTCCAGGAATCGGTTCTTCACCATTGAGGTCACACTAGTGGGTCTGAGCCAGAGCGCTAGGACGTGTGAGAAATGAACTTTCAGGAGGGTTAGGCGCTGGGGTAAGATGTGTGCATGTGCGGGCCTCAAGTGCAGTGTGGCCAGGCTTACCTCGGCACCAGTCCTCAGCCACCTCAGTTCCTTTCTTCCACTGTCAAATGCAAATCAGTGACAATTACTGTCATTCATTGGGAGTCAGAACTTCACGCCTATATGACAACAGCATTCAGTTCTTTTCTCAGTTTTAGTGTTTAAAGCTAGTGTTTGTTATTCTTGTGTCAGTTTAGTGATTTTACAGAAATATTTCTGTCAGTCTCTCTTACCCCTACCAACTCATTGGTGACAGACGTGGAGGACGATGGTAGGAGCCTTCCCAGGCAGACTGCTCCAGTAGCAGGGCCGTATCTGGTCCGCTTTTTCCATCAGGAAAGGGTTCGGATCATAGGCATTCCAGTGCCCAGGAGGAAGGACAGTCCTCCCAGAAGCACAAAAAGAAGTGGACCCATTCCCAATCCTGGTCGGGTTCTTGGCACTGCTCAGTCTCATATTCTTCCTCATCCCATCAGAAGAAGCGGAACTGGTAACGCTGAAAGTTGCCCACTGTGAAGTCTGCCTCAAGATCCTCAGTCTCCCAGAGCTGGAGGCGTCACCAATGTTGTCGGTATCACTGTTGGTCTCTACTTCGGGAAGTTGAGGTCTCAGGCCCGAGTCCCTCTCTGTCTGTAAGGGGTACTCTGGTGGGGAGTTCCAGTACTGGGCAGCCTTATCGAGCAGTGGTTGCAGAGTCTGGCTCTTGTGCCTCTGCCATGGTGCCAGTCGCTGTACTTCATGGGTGGTGAAACTGGAGCAGTGGTGCCCTCAAGTTGGGTGGAGCATTTGGCTCCAGCACTGGCCCTTGCTTGTGACTATGTGGCTGATTCTGTCCAAGTGGCTGCATCCCCATCCTGTGGCACTGTGGTGAGACAGGACACAGTACTATTGCTGGTCACTTCACTACCATTGCCAATCACTTTGGCGCTGGCTAGGTCATTGGCTCTGGGTTTAGTGCCAGTGCTAATGCTACATTTGGGCCTATCGAGGCCTGGCCCAGCACCCAGTTGAGATGCTGGTCCCTGCACTGCCCAGTTCCAACGCTTGCCCTTGGCTCTGGCCCTCATCCTTTCGGGCTGATGTCACCGGTGTTGCCAAGGCCACATTTTGGGTTAGAGGGCTTGCAGTTCACCCTGCTCAGTGACCCTCTCTCTGGGAGGATGTGGAGGGAGACAAGTCTGACCCCAGCCTCATCATGTCTGAGAGCGTGACTCTTGCTTTCACCTGGACTCTTCGACCCAGGCCCAACTCCTGTACCTCAGGAAGATCTGTCTTTCCAGGCTTTGCTCAGAAACATGCATTCTGCACTTGATTTTGAGCCTCCAGCCACTGGTCAGGTAATCTTCTCCTTCTGCAGTAGTTAAATGTTTTCCATATGTTTAGTTCCTCCTATTCCACCTGCATTTGAAACCCTGTCTGATGCAGTGTGGAATAGTCCTGCTTCAATACCATCCGTCTGCAAGCAGGTAGACAAAAATACACTGCCACTAAGGACAGACCAGTGTATGTTTCTCAGCATTCTAGAATTTGGCAGCCGCAGAATGGCTGTATTTGTGAGCAGCTCCCAGAGCTAGTGCTATTTACAATACATTTCTAATTTAAAATATTTTTCTTTCATGTCATTTGTGGTGATTGTGAAAGATGACATCGTTGTCTCCAGGAAAGTGTAAAATTTATTTGATAGATGTTGGCTGGAGTCAGGACAGTCCTACATTTCTTTTGTGAATGATTAAATCTGATACAGTTCCTGCTACTACTATAGTTTAACAATTTCTGTTAGTGGCTTTGTGGTGTCTGATGTTGAGAAACTAGGTGTCATTTCTTGGCATTTTGGCTGCTTTGGTGTGTGTGTGTGTGTGTGTGTCAGTTTGTTAAACATTGTTTGTCTAGTGATGAATGCCTAAGCAAGCAAATATATCTGGATAAGGTGGGTGGTATTGGCCCACTGACTGCCCAGGGAGTGTAATCCCTGGACGGTCCAGAATAGCCCATACCACCCACCCCGGAGGGTATTATTGTGCTTAGAAAATGGTGCCTCGCTCAGAGTGGAAGAAAAAACCAATAAAATGATTAACAGAATTAAAAAACTGTGTTCAAATTGTTGAGAAAAGCAGCTTGCAGGTTAAATAGTCCTTCTACTGGCCCATTGCCAGCAGAGGGCACTGTGCTGTTTGAAGGGCACTGCAGTTGTTAAGAGTGATCTTCTTTGGGGATATCTCTGTCATTAGGCCACACTTATGGAACTTAGCCATCAGGTGCTAGGATCACACGGAAGCTTTTCTACAGCAATCTAGCAGAGGCCTCCCACACCAACGTCAGGCTCCAATGTCACAGTCCTGTATAAGCATGGGCGCCTGCTCCTCCTCACCTCCTCAGTTCTTTCCCCGCCATCGACCATTCATGCACAGACACATGGAAGCTTTGTCACTCAGCTGACCAGCAAAGTTTTACTTACTGTCCTTCTTTACTACAGTCTTCAAAGCACTTTATTTTAAAGTTATTCCTTTTATTTTTGTATATTGAGAACTACTCCTTCATTGACTCTTTTCCATAGCTGCCGCCAAGTAAAAGAAGATTTCTTCAACTGATAACGATCGTAACTTTGTGTCTGCTGTCTCAAGCCTGATCACAGTTCTCTTGCCTGCAAGCTTTACCTGAAGTTCAACCTAACCACCCAGCGGCACACCAAGAAAGCTCTGTAGGCATTCCTCACAGAGCAGCAAACAGCCAGTAGAGCAGGGGTCTTGTTTATTTTTGTTTATTTGTAAAATCAGTTTACAACCTTTGAGCCGAGAGGCTCGCTTCAAAGGTACTTCATCACATAAAGACATACATTGTGTTTTTGGTTACATTGCATAGGTTTGCAAAACAATAGGAGTGCTCAACAGAGGCCCACGCCACACTGTGGTCAGACAAATACATTTGGGTTACAGGGTACATGTAAGTTGAGAACAGGTGTTACACAAGTTGGTATCAATAGTGAGCAATCTAGTAGGTAAACACTGAAACAGCTGGTACTGGCCAGGTTAAACATAGGTACGTGTACAGGGAAGTGGTGGTGGGATGGCTAGGTGGAGAGCAGCCGAGGCGCTTGTCAAGAGAAGTAGAGGTGGAGGCTACTTCAGAGACAGGAGCAGTTACGAGTGTTGATGATGTGGTTTCAAGGGTGGTTTTGAACTTAGAGATGATGGTGGCCTTGGAGATGGGGGCAAGGAGAGAGTTAAACCAGGTTGGGGCTCTATAGCAGAAGGAACTCTGGCCACGGCTGGTTCTTGATCTGGGGACTATTAGAGTGGTCTTGTTGGAAGACCATGTTGCAATAGTGGGAGGGCTCTGTGGATGGATGCCGCTTATCCCAGGGGAGAGCCCGAGTAGGTTTTTTGTGAGGAGAGACAGGTTTGGTATTGCCGCTCATCCAGGGTAAGCAAATTAGCCTCAACATACAGCTGACAGGGTGAGTGAGCCTGGGGCACCAGTAATCAATCTGCAGGCTTTGTTCAGGGTTAAGTGAATTTTTTTGAGTGCAGTGGTGTCGGCAGCACCATAGACTGGTAGGCCATAGTCTACAAGGGACAGAATAGATGATGTAACAGCGAGGAGAGCATTTGGGGAAGGCAGGTTCTATGGCGGAAGAGAATGCCCAGTCAGATGTTAGCGGCGGATGTTAGGCATCGATGTGGTTGTGAAATGTGAGGGCTGAGTCGAGGTGAACCCCAAGGTATTTGTAGGAGCAGACTTGTTCCAGTGGCTGATTGGTACTTGGAAGGATATAGAGTGGGTGGTTGCTAGCTTTGTTTTGGGGTGGAAAAGAGCATAGCTTTGGTCTTTTAAGATTGATGACGAGTCTACGCTCCTTAAACCAGGCTTCGCACTGTTGAAAGACTGCTGTAGGGTGTCCTGGAGGGAGATGGGATTATGTGGGTGGCAAAAGGACAGCGCCATCTGCATACAGTAGAATTTTGCCAGGGCATGCACTGGGCAGGGTGTTCAGATAGAGCGAGAAGAGAAGGGGCCCAGGATGGAGCCTTGGGGACCCCAGAGTGAATGGGACGGTATCGGAGACTGTGCTATTGATTTTACACACTGCATCGAAGGCCAAGATAGCTTGTGCACCATGCTAAGGGGCCAGCCGAGAGACCAGTGTGGCAGAGTGCATTCAGCAGAAGTGGATGGGAGACGGTGTCGACGGGCCTTGAGAGGTCAATGAACACTGCACCAGCTAGGAGCTGGTATCCAAGGAGGAGTGTAGGAAGTTGGAGAATTCAATTAGGGCAGTGCTGGTACTGTGACCAGCACAGAAGCCATGTTGCTCTGGGCATAGAGTGTTATGCTTAGCCAGATAATCAGTGATTTGAATGGCCACCACTTTCTCCAGGGCTTTAGAGATGGGGGAGGATGGAGATTGGCTGTAGTTGTTGGCCTACCACCTGTCGCCTCCTTATGAATAGGTGTGATAATGGCTGTTTTCCATGCTGTGGGAAATTGTCCCAGGCAGAGTGACTGGTTAATTAGGCTGGTGAGTGGGGCAAGGACTTCATCTAGCACCAGCCTGAGGATACTGGGGTCCAGTGAGTCACTGCCGGACTGTTGCCATTTAAAGCTTTGACTAGGATGGGTCTGGCTTCCGGTGGAAATTTACGCAGGTGGAAGCTGGGGCGCTGGAGGACAGGGGAGGTTGGTTGGGGGAGGGTCAAAGAAATTACTAGGAGGACTGAGCTAAGGTCAGTGAAAGCGTGTTGAACCAGTTAGCTATGGTGGCAGGCTCGGTGGTGGTGGTAGTGCCATTTCTAGTGAGCTGGGATGGGGCAGGGGAGCCAGCTTTTCCGCTAAGTTGCTTAATATTATCCCAGAAAGTCCGGGCCGAGCCCCAGGAGGAGGTAAGGGAGGCCTGGTAATGGTCAGTCTTGGCTTTCCTGATGGCCCATGAGCACTTATTCGGCTGCATTGTAAGCCTGCCTATCAGACAGACGCCATCTGCTTCAGTGGCAAGGTGCCAGAGGTTATCCCGATTCCTTAGTAATTGTAGAAGAGCCGCATAACCCAAGGTGCATTCTGTTTTGGACCGGATTTTGGTGAGGGGCAAAGAGATCACAGGCCATGTTGAAGGTGTGAGTGAAGAAGGCGAGGGCAGTGTCAATGTCAGTAGCATGATGAATGGGGACCAGTTTATCTGGGTGAGGAATACTTTAAGTTTTTTCAGCCCACCAGGGCGGAGGCGCCATGGAGGGTGGTCTGGGCTTTGGGTTTGGGATTGAGACTGCCCAATGAAATAGGATAGGAGAGTGGTCACTTAGGGAGTCTGGGAGGACCTGGATGTTTTGGATTTTATGGGGTCGGTTAGTTATAATAACATCCAGAAGGGTGCTGGTACCTCTCTTAGGGTTTATTCTTGTGGGCTGGGTGACGAGTTGCGCCAGGTCTTAAGTGCAAATGAGTCTCTGATCGCAGATGAGGAGGTGCTGAGCCAATTTACATTAAGGTCCCCAACTAGGATTTGCTCCCTTATATGGTGTAGGGTTGCCAGGTAGTCCGTTAAAGATACCAGGGCCGGGTGCTGGTTCTTTGGAGGAACGTAAGCTGTGGTGAGATAGAGAGGGCTCCTAGAGGGGTCCAGGGTGAGTTTGAGGGTAAGAGCCTGGGCCCCATTTACAAGGGCAGGGAGGGAGTGCGTGTCCAAGTATTGTGTCCCTAGTGTAGATTGCACAGCCACCCCTCGCTTGTTTACTCGGTCCTCCCGGTATAAGGTATAGCCTGGGAGGGAAACAATGAGTCGGGTGGATTTGGATAGCCATGTTTCAACCAGGACTATGATGTCTGGTTGATGAGCCAAGGCCCAGCACTGTAGGGTGTCAAATTTCTTCAGCAGGCTGCATATGCTCATGGAGGCTACTTGAAGACCAATGGGCTGGGTGGGTGGGTGGGAGGGGGCAGGGCCTGGGTTGGGATGTATGTTCCTGTTAGAGTAGAAGGAGGAGAAGAGCTCTGTCAGGGGTGCGATGGAGAGTTCCCGGGAGTGATAGGATGAGGAAGGGGTTTAGTAGAACAGGTGGTGGGTAGGGCAGCACAGGCAGAGAAGGCTTGTGTGATCAGAGCAAGGGAGCTGGGGGAGGAAAGGTAATGTCTGGATGGGGGGAGGTGGAGAGGAGCATATGGGTGTGGAGGAGGAGGAGGAGGGGAGGAGCAGTGGTAAGGAGGAGGGGAAGACAGGAGGGCTCCTCCCAGTTACTGGTGTCCTCTTTGGGCTGTCAGACTACTATGATCCAGGACAAGTCCTCTGGGAAACATTCTTCACTGGGATAAGGACCAGCCTAAGGACTGTTCTCCTGACAGTGATCCAGGTCCCTGTTGGATTCTTCTTTCTCTCTCGGGACTGCACCATTGAAAGTTTCGACTTTGACAGCTCTCTCCATGCAGACCTTTGCTCCTATCAGGCCCCCATGGTGAAGTGTTCTCCAGTTTCTTAGAGCTGCGGCGGGCCGTCAGCCTCTGGGTCATTGACTCTAGTCCTGCCATCTTGATCTCTTGAATCGCAGTCCACAGGCGCTGGACCCCACCGCTCATCACAGCTGGTGGTGCCTCTTCTGTGAGCTGGGCTCTTACCCTCTCCGTCGACACCTGTGTTGATGGCGCCTTACCCTGCCATTGACCTCAATGTAGTTCTCACTTCTATAACCTCGCCTCATCCTACAGTTTGTTTCACAGCCTGGTCCTTCATCGCCTTGCCATCGGGTGCTGTTGTGGTGTCAGCGCCAGTCTGAACCATCCACCCTGTGCCTCTAGAGCCATTGGTACCCAGCCGCCAGTCCCCGGCTGCAAAACAGGTTGACGTGGAGGAGGAATGGCAGCCTGATCTCATCCTCCTGAGGAAGATGATGAAGAGGAATATGTTGAGTTTGACTCCTCTGACAGGTGTACTGTCTCCTCCAGGAGTGAGGACTCAGTCAAACACACCCCAAGGGTCCCCTCCAGAGGACCCCTCCTTCTTGAATATTATGAAACAGCTTCCTCCACTATGGGATTCCAGACTGAGGAGGAGGACGCCACAAGGAGGAACCTGGTGGATTCCTTGGAGATCCTAGAATCTCTACATAAAGTTATTTCTCCTCTGGTTCCAGCACTGCAGGATGCTGCCAGTGGTGCCTGGCATAGGTCCAACCTGGTACCTGCCATGCCCAGATAAACTGAGAAGCTTTACCAGTGACGGGGCTGCTTTTCTATGCAGCCCAGCCAGAAACCGACTCAGTGGTAATCAAGGCAGCTCATGACAGGTCTAAGGCACCCGAGCACCTTAGCTCCTCCCCTGACGGGAATCTTGGAAGATTGACCTCTGGGGCAAGAGTACTTTGCCTCAGCCACTTTGAGCCCTCAGAATTGCCAGCTAGTTGTCTCATATGATCAAGTACTAGAATACCCTCTGGAGGAAGGACAAGGCTGCTGCTCAAGCCCTTCCTGAGGGTTTCCAGAGTCAGGAGCTTCTCAGAATTTCTCCAGGCCTCAGAAGATGCTAGTAAGCATCTCCTGAGAGACACCCATGATATAACTGATACTACACCCAGGGCAGCTGCCACTGGCATTTGCCTTAGAAGGCACTCCTGGCTTAGCGAGTCTGTGGCTTCACTGTTGATGTCTAGCAAAAGGTGTTGACTGCCCCTTTGTGGCTCAAAACTTTTTGGTCTTGATGTGCAGGATAGTATTAATGACCTTCAGGGCTCTGTCAGGCTGTTAGGTCTGTCCACTTCCTTTGTCATACCCAGCACAAGCGCAGGACCGAGGCCCCTCGCTTCATAAGGTCTTTCACAAGTCTGGCTCTGGAACCAAGCTCCAGGGCAAGCGCAGGGCCAACTCTGCCTTGCCTGCCCTTTCCTCCACCACTGGTCCCTCTGCTAAGCACTCCAGGGAGGAGGATCCCGGCTGCTGGGTCTGCCTCAGCCTGACTCCTTGTCAGACCCTCCTCTTTCCCCAAGCCAGGAGGTGGTGGTCAGAGATCGGTTCTCCTCCATCTGTTCCAGTGGATAACCATTGCCGCAGATGCTTGGATCCTGCAGATAATCAAACAGGGCCATTATCTAGAATAGCCTCAGATGTTCCGCCAGTTCCCACCTCTTATCTTCTGGGCCACATAGCGATGCTTCAGGAGGATGTGTTCACCTTGCTGCACAGAAAGGCCATAGAGCCAGTGGCCAGGCTGTAAAGGAACAAAGGGTTCTACTCCCAGGTCTTTCTGGTCTCAGAATAATGGGGACTTGAGGCCTATTCTAGACCTCAAGGAGCTGAATTTTTCATCCATACAGAAAGTTCCAGATGGTAACTCCACACTGCTCTTACATCCTATGCTCAAGCAATGTAACTGGCTATGCTCCTGGACATGCAGGATGCCTGTCTGCATATCATGGTTTGCCCCTCACAGGCGTGTACCTCTTCCAGGGGGAGCATTACCAGTTCAGGGTGTTGCCTTTGGCTTATCCTTTGCACCACGGATATTTACCAAGTGCTTAGCAACTGCAGCAGCAGCTCCGATGTGAAGGCCTTTTGCATTCCCATACTTGGACGACTGGTTACTGAAAGCCCAGTCCAGGGAACTACTGTTGCTAACTCTAAATCTCACCCTACAGTTGTCCCAGTCTTTGATTATCACTGTCAATTTGCCCAAGTCTGTGCAGACCTCGTCCCAGTGATTGCAGTACATAGGGCAGTTCTGGACTCTTCTCAGGGCAGGGCAGACTGCCTCATAGCCAGGGCTGTGGCCCAGTGTCGGTATGTCCCAGCCAGGAAGTTCTTGAGGCTGCTAGGTTTAGTGGCCGCAGCCATTGTTACAATCTGTTTGGTCAGGTTGCATATGAGGATCCCGCAGCAGACCCTCAGGGTCCGTGGGATAAGTGCTCTGATGATCTGTATCAGCTGGTTCTGCCTCTCTCCAGTACACAAGGCGCTCAGTAGTAGACAGAACCAGACAATCTCTTAAAAGAGGTCCCCTCTTATCCCCACCTCTCACCAAATCCTCTCACCATGGATGCTTCAGGTCTGGATGGGAGCACACCTAGGCCCTTATCAGACCCAAGGGATCTGGTCCCAGTGGAGAACCGCCTCCACATAAATGTTCTAGAAATGCGAGCCATTCTGTATGCCTTCCAGAACCATCTCTTTCAGAGGTCCACTGTTGGTCTAATACATCAACAAGCAAGGAGGGACCCATTCCTATGCCCTGTGCCGGGAGGTGATGAGGGTCAGGCACTGGGCTCTAGATCATGCCTAGAACTGTCTGCCGTCCATGTGTCAGGTGCCTCAAATGCCTTCCAGATATAGTCTCAGCCGGTCACAGTCCAGAATGCATGAGTGGAACTACCAACCTTGGTCGAGAAGACCTGTTCGACAGATGGGGTCATCCAGAGTTGGACCTTTTTGTCCCTACCAATGCAAACTGTCACATTTCTGCTCGATAGATCCAGGCCTGGAATCTTCTGGCAAGATGCATTGCCCTCTCCTGAAAGGAGGTTTCTTTACACCCTTCCTTCTGATTCAGAGGGCGCTTATCAAGCTACAGATGGAGGTGCCACCCTAATTGAGTGGATCCATTCTAGCCTCGTCAGATATGGTTTTCATTACTGCAGCAGTTAGCTGCAGAACCTCAGTGCCCTTGCCCATTTGCAGGGACCTGTTGACACAGACATGGGAGATTCTGGTCCATCCAGATCTCAAGTCCCACTGGCTGCATGCCTGGCTCTTGAAGACGTAGCCTTTGCTTGCTTTGGGGTCTCCCAGAAGGTGGCTGATGTCCTGGTGGCTGCCAGAAAACACTCCACCAGAGCCACTTACTTGAAGAGGAAGCTTTGCTATATGGGCCGCTCCCATCACCTGGGCCCTCTCAGTTCTCCAGTCAACCAAGTTCTAGAGTATCACCTGTCCTTATTGAATGCAGGACTCCAGTATTCTCTGTTAAGGTGCACCTGTCCACTATTTCAGTCTTTCATTTGCCTGTTGATTGCCATCTGTGACCCAGTTGGATGTGGCCCGTACTTTTCTGGAGAGGCTGTCTCCATTTGAAGCCTCCTATCTGTAATTCATTCCTGGCTTGGGACCTCGGTTTCATGCTCAAGATGATGCCTCCTTGAGCCAGCTGTATCTTACTAGCTACACATTCTGTCATAGAAAGCGTTATTTTAGCTGCTATTATTTCTGCTTGAAGAATTTCAGAGCTACCGCTCCTCATGTCTGAGCAGCCTTATTTGATTTTTCTACAAAGACGAGGTCTTTTTGCCTACTAATACTAAGTTTCTTCCTAAGGTGGTGTCGCTTACTCTAAATCAATCCATCCAGCTGCCTGTTTATTTCCCAGAGCATGACAATCCATTGCTCCATACTTGGGATGTACATAGAATTTCAGATATTATACACACCGCACTAAGGACTGCTGAAAGTCCTCTCAGTTGTTTGTTTCTTTCACCCCTGGCAAAGAGGGCTCCAGTATCTAAACAGTACTTGTCCAAATGGTTGGCCAACTGTATTACTTTTTGTTATAGGAAGTACGGTAAGAAACTTCCTGGTGTGGTTCATCGCCATTCAACCAGAGGCCTGGCCACTTCTGCTGCCTGTTTCAGGAACTTGTCAGCTGTGGATATTTGCGCTGCTGCCACTTGGAGTGCTGTCCACATTCACCAAGCACTACAGTCTGGGCATTGCTTCCAGGAGAAGGGCAGGCTTTGGTCTAGTTGGGCTTCAGAGCCTTCTTTCTTAAGCCTGGCCTCCTGCCACCCAGACTGTCTTGTGCTCAGCACTGCTTGGGACTCGCTCCATAGGTGGACTCGATGACAGAGATATCCCTGAAGAAGATAGAACAGTTATGTAAGAACTTACTGTAACAGTAGATCTTCAAGGGACTCTCTGTCATCAAGTTATGCTGTCCATTCCTCCATCCTCCTTTCTCTTCTCTCTCTCTCTTCCCCTCCCCCAGCTTGGCAGTCCTGTTGCTCTAACCTTTTGATAGATGGGCACCTTCTCTCTCTCTCTCTTCAGTTCCTGGTGGGACTTCTGTCTCCTGTGACCTCTGGTTTGGGAAAGAACTAAGGAGGAGTGGGGCCACCAATGCTTACACTGCAGTTAAGTTTTTAGAACACCCCCATTTTCCAGTATTTATTGAAATTTAAGCAATTCAAGTCCAGTGAATAACCTGAAATGGTACAAAGGTAAGCGTAAACTGCTAGAGGTTAAAAAAAAAAGATTAGGTTAGTAAAAACTGTTTTAGAGAATTGCAAAGAAAGCCAAGGTGTCAGTGAGTACAGTTTCCTACACCATCAAAAGGCACTTAGAAACTGGAGAAACCTGACAGGAAGAGGTCTGGCAGACCCAAAGCCACAACAGAATCAGAAGACAAGTTTCTGAGAGTCAACAGCTTGGCGGATAGGCGGCTCACAGGACAACAGCACAGAGTGACTGGCACCCTGAACCAAAAGGGCTACCATAGCATTTTGCAGCACCATGCAATACCCTCTGGTCTCACGCCTAGTTGGTCAGGGGTTCATCCTACAGCAAGATAATGACCCAAAACATACCTCCAGGCTATGTAAGAACTATCTTCAAGGAAAAGAACAAGACGGTAGGCTTCAAATCATGGAATGGCCAGCACAGTCTCCAGACTTAAACCCCATCGAGCTGGTTTGGGATGAACTGGACAGAAG
Source organism: Neoceratodus forsteri (assembly GCA_016271365.2). Lineage (NCBI taxonomy): Eukaryota > Metazoa > Chordata > Ceratodontiformes > Ceratodontidae > Neoceratodus > Neoceratodus forsteri. Next base: position 343,756,849 of record CM057459.1, read on the forward strand.
GTGAAAGCAAAGCAACCTACAAGTGCAACACATTTGTGGGAATTTCTGCAACAATGTTGGGAAGAACTTCCTAACAATATTTGATGTCCCTTTGTAGGAAGAATGCCAGAGTGTGTTCAGGGGTTACAGTATATCTGCAAAGGTGGCTACTTTGATGAGTCAAAAATTTAGATTAAATTTTGTTAAACAAAATGATTCTATGATTTCTTTTTATCTCAATTGTTTATTTGTTCTATGCTTTAATTTCAGAGTACATTGAGACATTAACCTCATAAATTTCAATAAAAAATGGAAAAATGGGGTGTTCTAAAACTTTTGACCGGTAGTGTATATAGGGCTGTGACATTGGAGCCTGATGTCGGCGTGGTGGCTCCTGCTAGACTGCTGTAGAAAAGCTTCTGTGTGATCCTAGTGCCTGACGGCTAAGTTCCATAGGTGTGACCTGATGACAGAGATTCCTCAAGATTCACGGTTGTGGTAAGTTCTTACATAACTGTTCTTCCATTGTGTCTCATAGAAACATAGAATTTGATGGTAGATAAGGACCGCTTGGCCCACCTAGTCTGCCCATTTCCTACCTAATAAATAAGCTGCAGATCCTGTTTAACCAACAGCCTACTTCCTTCACCCCCACTAAGAATTGCCTTATGTCTGTCCTTGCAGATTCTCCCTCTGTTTTTGACTCCACAACCTCCTCAGGAAGGCTGTTCCATGCATCCATAACCTTCTGTGTTCTTTGTCTCCAGCCCCACCAACCTGTTACTGTGTCTGGAGTCCTTTGTCATTTAAACGTAGTCTATCGGAGGGAGGGAGGGAAGAGTTTACTTGGTCGATTGGCAGTCTGGATTGTGTGTGCCTGCAAGACATCAGGAGTGAAGCGGAGCCGGAGAGATCAAGTGATGCCAATGATCAGCGCCGACTGTGCTGGTATCACCTATTCCTTATATTTTCTGAATAACTGTTTAAATGCAATGAAGTTTTGGAGCAGCAGGCACCAATGGGGGTTGGGGAACAGAGCAGGGATTTAGCCTAGAAAGCTGTCTCCAGTAGCACTGAGCTATCACTGTTACTTTAAAATAGAAAACATCCAGAGGACAGCAGTAATGGAGTGGTCAGCTTTAGGAGGCACAAGCAGTCAAGAGCATAATCAGCCTTGAAGCTGCGGTCCAATATAACAGTAAACGGAAGCTGAATATTCGGTGAGAGGCAGTTTTAGTATAATACCTGAAATAAGGTACTGTATAATTTGACTGTTTCCATTTATTTATTTTTGTCTGGGTAGCAGGGGAAGGCAGGATGGATCAAATATTGGCATGAAGCCAGCTAAAATATAGCACAAGTGTGCAGCACTTTCAGTTGGGGGAGGGGGGAAGCATAGGGTTGTGCTGTGCTGATATGTATAGGATAGAAATTGTTAGTCTGAGGGGCAGCATCACTAAAATGAAGGAGGAGCCTGTTTTCGCTAAGCGTAGAGTAAAAAATGGCAGCTGTCCGACATTGAATTCCAAGTTGGCACAGTAATAACTAGCTGTAATGGAGCACTTGGCACTGTGGCTTGTTATTTTTTGGTCTCTGTTGCTACATGAATGCCCACTTTGGCAAGGGCTCAGCTAGTCAGAGACCTGGAAATTGTAAATACATTTTCTAATGCACACGTAGTACAGATTTTATTGAGCTGTCTCTGTTTTTTTTTTTGTTTGTTTGTCATATCTTTTGAATTTGCTGATCTGTTATGGCAGCCTGCATGTGTTACTGTGATCTTGTCTGTTGTTTAAGGAGCTTTCTAAGCTACTAGTTTCTACTGTTTTTGTTTTTTTAATTTTTAACTTTTGTGTGTGTTTATTTTTGTAAAGCATCATAAGGGCATTTTATACCAGCTGCTGGATGTTGCCAAGAGCAACTGTCCTAGCATTGTGTTCTGGTTCTGTAATGTAATCAGCAGGACGCCAGGTTGTCAGATTTCATTTGGTCCACTGAGTTCTAGAATACCAGGAATACAATTCTAGAATACCAAGTTAAGTCTTAAAAGATAATTTTTCTTTGTATTTGCTTGAGCTGCTTAAATTAACCAAAATTAAGGAGTTAAGGAAGGGAGGTGTAAAGGGTGGTATGTAAGGGAGTAAGTGTTGTGGTCTTACAGCTACATCCTATCTGTGTGAGCACTATGAGTTAATTCAGTACTTGTGTATACTTTAAGTCTTACACCCTGTTTGGGTGTAGCTGCAAGTTAATTTAGTACTTGTGTTATAGTTGGGTCTTACAGCTGCACCCCAACTAGATGTAGCTGTACACGTTATTTTTTTTTTTGATGCAATCCACATTTTTCCGCCTGCCTACCCAACCCCTGCTCCACTGCCCCAGACTTACATTGGTGCCCCCACAGACATACCCTGGCTTCCCCCAGTGCGGGGCTATGGCACCAGACCAACCCATCTAGGACAGGAGAAGGTGTCGGCGAGGAGTGCCTCAGACAGTCTCTCCCTGGCTTTCCCCAGGGCGGGCTCAGCGCCAGCCGGGTCAGCAAGCCCCGGAATAAGTTAACGGGAAGAGCCGGAAGGGCAATCAGAGTTGGAGTCAGGAGCAGCCATCGTGTGGCAGCTTGCAATTTTGAATGCTTTTTCCTTGGGGGCGGGACGTGCAGTGATGTCCAGCGTCCGCTTCTGCCCCCAGAAGTGATGGTGGCTGGCTCTGCACTCCCAGCCGCCAGGGGTCCGCATTGTGTCGGACACTCTGCCCCCTCCCTGGGGAAGGAGAGCAGTCCATAGGATGCTCCATCCTTCTCCCGGCTGACCCTCCAACATTTTGGGTCTGTTCCCAAACCTGGGTCGTCAGCATCACAGATGGGCGCCTGCCATTGCACCGGCAGGCCAGCTGCTGTGCAAGTTAATTTAGTACTTGTGTTATAGTTGGGTCTTAAAGCTGCACCCTAGCTATGTGAGCACGATGGGTTAATTTAGTACTTGTGTTACAGTTGGGTATTAAAGCTACACCCTGTCTGGGTAAGCACTACATGCTAGTTTTATTCCTGTTTATTCTGCTGTAGCTGAGCCTAACAGTTGCACCCTATCCAGGTGAACACTATGAGTTAACTTAGTATTTTGTTAACTATGACCCTGTTGTTGGAAATCCACATCGGCTAGGGTTTAGCTTCATTCAGTGGCCTGTATAGGGATGGGGTTCAGAGCAGAGGCAGTCAGCTGTGGGGTGTTCTTCTTTAGGGATATGTTCTGTGGGGGGCATTGCCCCATCTGCAGGACCGTGGCAGAGCTCCAGGCTCAGCTGGTGGCAGCAAGGAAAGAAATATCTCAGCTGTGTCAGCAGCTCAGCCAGAGCCACGTCTTCGCCCATAGAAGACCCACTAGCCCAGCATCATCCAGGCGGCAAAACAGCTTTGCACCCCTGGAGGAGGTTATGGCACCTGAATCTGTGTGTGTGTGTGTGTGTGTGTGGGGGTGTGACTCAAGTCAGTCAGTGGAAAAGGGCAGGACAGCATCAGTCAGTCAATCACGCAATATCTTTATTTAGCCAGGCGGAACACCATTGAGCAGGGCTCATTTACAAGATGGACCTGGTAGTTTAAACAACAAGTCACAATACAACAATTTGGAGTAGGCGTAGCAGTATTAGCAACCTATGTACAGTCATTACAAGTGAGAATGGCATGGCTTGGCACAGTGGTGTACAATAATTTACAAATAGCAACGTAAGATTTGACACTGAGAACAGAACAAGGCAGCATAATTTACAGGCGTGGTACCAAAGGCAGTCAGCATACCGCTGTATCTGAGTTCTGTGCAAGGCAGGTCTCTGATAGACAGAGTACAATATTATATTGGATGAGGTCTAGACCCGCAAACATTACGTGGCCTAGGGAAGACTATAAAGCAAGGACACTGAGGGCACAGGATGCGCCAAGGATAGTGGAGGGAGGAGAGGTAAGGAGGGGTGGAGGAGGCAACTGTAATACTGCTAAGGATTGTCATAGCTGCATTAGTCGGCACCCATGGGAAAACAAATCTACCAGGATAATCTTAGTTGTTGGGGACTCCATGACTGGAGTGGTAGAGAGGGTGTTGGGGGTGGATGGGAGAGATGGTCTGTTGCCTTCCTGGTGCGCCGACCATCAGGGATTTAAACAGGACAGGGAGGATGGCGGAGAGGAGCAGGGAGAGCTGAGGTGCTGGTACACCTGGGTACCAATGATCTGCGGAACCAGGACAGGGAGGATGGCAGAGAGGGAGCAGGGGAGCTTGTATACCTGGGTACCAATGATCTAGTGAACCAGACATTAGAGAGCGGTGAAACAGAACTTCTGTAGTCTGGGGGGATTGGTGCCACACTCGGCCTCCCTGGCCTTTTCAAGACCTCCCTGTACTGGGCAGGAGGGAAGCAGGTTAGGATAAGGAGTGATGTAACTGAGAGGTACAATGGGTGGCTTCAGCGATGGTATCAGGAGGTACCACTTTATCGGGATTGGGAGGACTTGTGGGATAGGAGACTCTTCAAGAGTGATAGACTTCACATGACAAAGAGGGGCCTGTGTGCTGTGGCAGAAGTTTGATGTCTGTATCAGATGTTTAAACTGATTGTGGGGAGACTGGATCTAGGGAACCATGGTGGCAGGTGAGAGGAATGGGGTTCTAGCTAGTACTCCCCTCATGTGGGGCTTGTAGCAACACAGAGGGTGCACAGGGGTTGTGGTTCCAACTGAGTAAGTGAGGAGACAGAGGGGACAGTGCAAACATGAAAAAGAAAAAAAGGATGCAAGGGCAAGAAAGCATAAGAGTAGCAGCAATGGAGAATCAGGGATTAGATGGAAGGGGGCATGCTTTAATGCCAGGAGTCTGGGTAACAAAATCAGCGAGCTCCAGGCACTGATGGTGGACACTGAAGTGGAGCAGGTGGCTATCACAGAAACATGGGCTTCAGAAAATGACTGGGACCTGACAGTCCCCGAGTACTCACTGTTTTGTAGGGTCAGAGGAACATGTAGGGGGAAGAGTAGCCTTTTGTCAAGGGAAAGCATTGAGCTGATAGAAGATAGGTGCATCAGGGTTGTAATGGGAAGAGTGAGTCACTGTGGGTGCCACTCACAGCAGCCTCAGGCAATAAACTGCACTTGGGGTGATCTATAGACCTCCAGGTCAAGGGAGAAGAGACGAGACAGAGAGGTTAGGAAGAACTTGAAGGAGGGTCACAAGCGAAGTAGTGGGTGATCTGAACCTGCCAGACATCGATTGAATATTCCAGTGGGCAGGAGCACCAGAAGTCAGACCTTGCTGGACACCTTCAGAACTGTCTGCTGGTACGTTAGTTAAGGAACCTGCCAGGCAGACTGCATTTCTCAACGGGTGCTCACCAACTCAGAGGTGATTGGAGTCAGAGAACAGGGCGGCCAGTGGGGAACAGCAACCATAACTCCATTTGGTTTGAACTGGCCCTTGGGTCCGAATTCTGGATTTTATAAAGGCAGACTTCAACAGGCTGAGGAGCTGATCAGGGAAGAGTAGTCGGGTGGACATCATGGAGGGGTGGAAGAGAAAGGGGGGAATTAAGGAACCATTCTCAAAGCATCTGAGTTATGCATGAAAACGGTAACCATAAAGAACAGGTTCAAGAGACCATACGGTTCTCGCAAGAGCACGGGAATTAGTGAAGGCAAAGAAGAAGGGTTCTACAAGTATAAAGAAAAGCAGGGAGGAAGAATGGGGAGAACACATACTGAAAAATAGGGAGGCAAAGAGGCAGTTAGAGAGGCAAACGCAGGCACAGAGCTGTATATTGTGGGGGGGTCAGGAGCGAGAACAGTCTGATATTAGAGGAAAGAAAGAAGGGGACATAGGGTTAGCAGAGGGGTAGGGTGATAAAGGAGGATGGACAAACGTTGCTGTCCTGAATGATTATTATAGCTCAGTTTTCACTAAGGAAAATAGTAGGTCATGCCAGAAAGTGGCATCAAAGTGGCCACTAAGGAGGTCCTGGAGATTCGCAGTCAATATTTACAAGCAAAAAGATCCAGAAAGGGCTGGCAGCACTAAAAATAGTTAAGGCCCAGGGACCAGATGGGTTCTGTCTAAGGTTAATCAAGGAGTTGGCAGCAGAACTGACTGAACCCCGGTAGGTATTTTCAACAGCTCTCTGTGGTGGGGTAGTTCCTAAAGATTGGAAGGTGACAAACTAGTTCTGCTCCTAAGGGGCATGGAAAATGAGGGAACTACAGGCGTGTCAGTCTTTTTCTGTGTTGTAGGGAAGCTGATGGAATCACTCATTAGCGAGGACCCGTGGACTATTTGGAGAGCAGTGGGCTCCAGGTTAGTGAACAGCACATATCCGTGGCAAGGAGGTCTTGTCAGACTAACCTGATAGTTTTCTTTGACTGGGTGACAAGGGATTGGATAGGGGACATGCTGTAGATTTCTCTTCTTTGCCTTCTGCAAAGCTTTAAACTCAGTGCCTCACAGATGCTTGCTGAAGAAGATGGATGATCTGGATGTGGCTTAGACCATAGTAAACTGGGTAGCTAACTAGCTAAAGGGGAGTAGCAGAGGGTTGTAGTCAATGGGGTCAAGTCAACAGAGAAGTAGGTCACAAGCTGGTACCACAGGATCTGTTCTGGAACCAGTCCTCTTTGGTATATTCATGAGCAGCATTGATGAGAGTGTCCGAGGCAGGTTGTGTCTTTTCACCGATAACACTAAGCTCTGTGGGAAGGCGGATAGCAGTGAGGGACATAGGGAAATGCAGAGTGATGTACAAAAGCTAGAGGGTCTAAGGTTAGGCAGTTGAAATTCAAGGAACAAGAACCTGGGACAGAGTACTGATAGGTGGTGGGAGACTTAGCACTACATCCGAGGAACAGGACATGGAGTTATCAGTGACACCCTCAAACAATCGGATCAGTGCAACAAGGCATATAGCAAAGCAAGTAGGATGCTGGGATAAATCAGGAGGATATTGATAGCAGAAGGAAGTGGCAAGCTCCCTATATAGACTTAGTGAGCACAGCTGGAGTACTGTAGCCCAGTTCTGCAGTCCTCATCTCAGGAAGGATAGAGGTAGGCTAGGAATGGTGCAAGCTTTTAGGTTAACAAAAATGATTCAGGACCAACAGGGCAGGTCCTATGAGGAGCACCTCAAGACACTGAACATCTACTCACTAGAGATGAGAAGGGAGAGGAAGATATGATGGAGACCTTCAGGTTCCTAAAAAGAATTAATAAGGTGAACTCATGGGAAATATTTAGTTTGAATACTAGTTCACAGTCATATGGACATGAGTGGAAACTGACAGGAGGACAGATCAGAGGGACATGAAGAGGGTATTATTTTGCAGAAACGGTGTGGAGCCATGGAACAGTCAGCCTGTCGGTGGTAGGTACTACAACTGTTGGTGGGTTCAAACATGGTTGGGATAGAATGAAGGTATAGTGGATCTTCTTCGAGGACATCTCTTTCATCAGGCCACACTTATGGAACTTATAGCCACCAGGCTGTAGGACCACATGGAACGCTTGCAAGCAGTCCTCTAGGGGCTGCCCATGACGACATCTGTCGTCGCCATCCTATATAAGCATGGGCCCTTCATCCCTCCTCAGTTCTTTTCCGCCATCAACCATACTCGACCTTTCGCAAAACATTGTTTTTAGCAACTACACTTTTATTTTACTAAATTAGTTTTTAGTTCTTCCTTTCAGCGCTTTTCTCATTGACAACAGTCCTGTTGTTTTTAATAGCTGGGGCGATGGTTTAGTGTCCCATTTCCCAATCCTCTTGTACCTGGTCTTCTTACACCAGAGCAGCCCGGTAGGCGGCCGACTTGCCTTTTCTGTCAGTGGGCGATGATGTTCAGCTTTTCCCAGCATCAGATTGCAGCCGCCAACAGACCGCCACTCTTTCTTTCAAGGATTGGGCCTGCTTACGCGTCCCTCTCATAGTTGTCTGTCTAGACGCCAACATTCCTGCACACCTCGACCACTTCTGGAACCCACGGTCAGGGTTTGATCTCCTTGCTTCGGGTCTTTTTCAGCCGGTATGCTGCTGTTTACCACCAGATCTTCACCTGGCATCGATACTTGTCACCCTAGCCATTGTTCAGACACTAAAGTTTGGGGTCATGGCTCCTACCATACCAGACCTATATGGCCAGTTCGTTGTTGTCGGCAGTGGGTCATTCCTATTTCGATTGTCTGCCCCCACCCCCCACTGCTAATCGCCGCCCAGACACCAAGGCCGGGTTGCTTCTGTACTGCTGTGCCTATACGACAGCATGATGCTCGTCACCAGGGTACTCCTCCCGTCAACTTTGGCACTCTGACCGTTGTCAACTTCTACGGTCAAGGCCTAACTCCACCACTACCAGACCCTCTTAGAGTGGTACGCTGTCATATTTGTTGGGGCTTCCTATCCTCCGACGTCAACAGGCAGTGATCACTTTCATACAGTGACATCAATGCCTAATACTGTGCCTGCTGTACCAATACAGACAGTACGCTGCTCGCCTCTGGGATTTATTGTTTCAAATAAAGTCAAATGTCTTTCTCTCATTTATGATCTCTAGGTGGGAGAGCATTGTATATACACCCTCCGGTCCGGTGGCGCTGAGGTTGAGGCGCTGGACACCACACCTCGCGTCACGCTGACGACCCAGGTTCAGGAGCGAGCCTGGGTCGGCAGGCGAGGAAGGATTGGCGTCAAGGACAGCTCTCCTCCTCTCCCGGGAGGAAGGGGCTATTCGCTCGATGCTTGATTGGCCTCTGGGAGGCCAGAGGAACAGCAAGCTTACTGCATGAGAGGGCTGGGAGTGGCGGTCATCGGCGAATGCCTTGACGCCAGGATGCCAGCCACATCCTCAGAAAAGGGAAAACACTGCCAGAGCACGGGTAGATGGAGCACCAAAAATATCGAATTCCTAATGGCAACTGTCTGCCTGACCACCGAGGACCCGACGAGACATTGAAGCATTGGGATGTCCAGGTCCCGTCCTGTACCCACCTGGGGATATAACCACTGCTCCATGGGGAACTCCTGGGGAACCAGGTAAGGCAAGTCACGAGGTGGTGGATGGTGTCTCCAGAAGTGTAGCTCTGGGGTGAGAAGGTGGAAAAAATAGAAAGTGGAAAAAAAAAGAAAGAAATGGAGACGCCCATACATCGAAATCTGTTTTGCTTTATAAACTTGTGACATAAACTGTCTTTATCCTAGCTGATTAATTTAGCAATAATAGGATGTGGAGAATCTCCGTTGTCAGGTCTTGCTGTCAAGGATCTGTGAATCTGGTCCAGTTCAGTTTGGATTTTGTCCAGGTTGGTGTCCAAATAGGCAGCAGCAATTTTCTCAGAAGTGGCTCATAAGGTTAAGTCGTTATCCCAAGACTCAGGCATGCCAAGAATTGAATGTTCTTTCTTCGAGCCCAGGAATCGAAGTTGAATAGCTTGTTCTGTATTTCTTCTTGACAGTTTTCCAAGTTGTTTATCTGTTTCTCACCAGTGCGGTTTCTGGTCCTCCAAGTCAGAAATTCTTTACTGGGCTTCTTGCTGATCTGATTTGATCTCCTTGTTCTCCAGGTCAGAGCATTAAAAGGATTGAATCTTATCGACTTTTGGTTCCAAAACATGTATGGTTGTAACTTTCATAAGTATTTTGACAATTTCCTTTAATAGCATCTTAGCCCATGGTAACATATCAATTCTGTCAGCATTTTCATCTTCAGAATCAGTCACCAGAGTCAGATTGTGAAGAACAGCAAAACCTGTTTGTTCACTATTAAGGCTATTTGATTGAACAACATTAACATCAGCTGACATAACAGTCTGAGGCTGCATTCCTGGACATCTTTTGGCTTTCTTATGAAAAGTAACTATTTTCCAAGTGTAACCCCCTGCAAATGGGGGTTCCCAAAAGACTTCAGGAGCTTGCTTGAATGCTCCAAGCCTGAATGGTGTTTCAGCTGTTAACCATTTATCTGTGAGTGTTTTAGTTTCTCTTTAAGAGCTGTCTGCTTGCAGACATAATTAGTTTATATGTGGGGACTGTGTGTTTCTCTGCTTGAGTACCACTCATACTGCTGCAATTCACTCCATTTTGCAGTCACTAGGAGTGCAAAGGGAACCTATCTGAAAGATGTAACTGTTTGCCAGAAATCATTTAGAGTAATAATGAAAATACAGTTTGTCTAACCTGCTTTCTTTGCAGTCAGAACTGTGTCTGCCTAGTTCCCCATTCTAGTTTTGAACTGCTGAACTGGACCAATCAGTGTGGGATAAGGTAGCTCTAAAATGGTGCCATGGACGAATCAGAACTTGGACTCGTAATCTGAGCCAGCCACAAGAGGATTGTAGGGCAGTGACTCTGGGAGATGTAGTTTGGACTTGGCACCTTTTGGACCAACTGGGGCAGTCTATTGTGGTGACAGCCAATCCAGCCAAGAACTGGGAGGAACTCAAAGGAAGTGCCAGTTTTGTCTGCTGGAGTTTCAGTTGAGCTCTGGCAGTGAAGAGGGAAGGAGCCCTGTACTTTTTCGGTGTGCAGTTTTAGTCGGAAGCGTGTGTAAGGCCCAGAGTTCCGGTCTGCAGCTTGTGTAACTGCTTGTTAGGACTGAATCTGTCCTGTGAAGAGAATCAAAGGATATCTGAAGAGTAGAAACCAGGCTCACCCTGTAGAAGACTGGAGAAATTGCTGAATTGCACTCGGTCTGTCAGGAACTGAATCTGCTGTGTGTTCTCCGGGTATTGTGCAGTAATTGCATCGGGATAGAGAAGCAGCCTGCCTGGTATAGTACTTTCTTTTACCATATAAATGTGTGAGGAGGCTTGTGTAGCTCAAGTGAATCCTGCTGCCATTAAAGGACTTTTGCCTGTTGCAGTTTGCCATATAAATGTGTGAGGAGTCTCGTGGAGCTCAAGAGTAGCCCTGCTGGCGTTGAAGGACCCTATCTTGTTTGGAGGTCGTGAGTACTAATTCAGAGTCGCTCCCTGTTGAATTGCCACATTGAATCCAAATGGAATTACTGTACTGCTGACTGTTTAACTAATTTTTCTTTCCTCTGTGTGAAAGGGCCCCTACCAGCTGCCACGTTTGACTAGCCACTAGGCTTGGGTACCCAGGGACAGCACTGGTAGGGATAGGCCTGTGCACAGAGCCATAGGTAGATGAGTAAAGTGATAAGCTAATTAACCTGATTTCCCCTGTCCTTGTTATATCCCCTAAATAAATCAGAGCTGCTTGTTTCAGCAAAGTTATACTGCCTGAGGTATTTGTCTATGTTAAAGTATTGTACTGTGATTGTTGCACTGTATCTGCTTATTTTACAGGGGTCCCAAAGCCTGAACCAGTCCTGGGGTAAGTGTATACTGTGAAGGTAATTCTGATATACTGTGTGGGCCACTAGTGGGAAGAAAGGGGTTGCAGTGTCCCAGAGGGCTGTGACCATATTAGTTTAACTATTGCAAGCCGTGACCTCTGGGTGGAGGCACCGCCATCGGATCAGGCCCCTCAACCTGTTAGTGACAAATCAGGCAGGGGTAGTAGCCCTGGGATAGCGCCATCTAGGGGTTACACAAGCATTTGAATGTTGCAAAACAGGAGTCAGGCCTGTTATTTATAAGCGGTCCTACAAGTAATTCAGGAGACATTTCCCTGCCTCTTCAGCCCTAACAAAGTGATCCTGTTCTGGCTTACATAATTACCTCTCATAGCACTGCTACTGCATTCAATGTTTTTGTCAACAAGCAGAAATTCTTAATGTTGGGGAGGGGAGAGATCCAGGAAAGTCAGTGTGGTGTAGAGATGACAGCTCAGCTCACTTTGTGATATCAATACCATTGCTGCTGTTACTTTTTGAAATATGCACAGAATTGTGATTTTTAGTAGTTTGTTTTTACCTACTAGTGGGACTGCTTTTGTCCAGCCAGACACTAGAGCAGTGATAACAGGCTCAGAGTTTCCTGGATTTAAAAGTCTTAACCCTTAATTCATACTGCTGGATACTACGCTGGGCGCTAGAACCCAGCAGGAGCCAAAATCTTCAGAAGGGTCCAGCGCCGAGGTAGGACTAAGCATGCGCATCACTGCAGACTGGCTTGCGCCTGTGTAAGCTATCTCGCATCGACCCTCCAACCACCTCAGTTCCTTTTTCCTGCCGTCAGTGTGCTTCAGAGAGAAGGTCACTCCACTTGAGAGTAAAATCTTCACATCTATCGACAGCAGCTATAAGTCGTTCAGTTTGAGCATTTATTCTTTTTTATTTAAAATGACATATATATTTTCTATGCAAAAACTTCGTTAATGCATCAGTTAGGGTTCTTCTACAGCAAAAAAGTGAGGAAATTCGATTTTAGGGTTCCCACCCTTGCCCCACCCACCCCACCAACAGGCATCGGGATTTGTGTTGGTATGCATGAATCTAACTCTCACCCCACCTCATCCCAAGTGTAAACAAGCTGAGGTGGTGCAGTGTAGGAGAATGGGGTGAGAGTTAGACCGACGACCCCAACGCACATTCCGATGCCTGTTTGTGGGGCAGGCATGGGAGTGAGTTGCAGGGGTGGGAACCCTAAAATCAATTTCCTCACTTTTCTACTGAAGAACCCTAACTGATGCATTAACAAAGATTTTCATCGAATTTCCTTACACTTTTAAGAAAGAATAGAAAAGTAGAAAGTTGCACAAGATGGTGGGGATGGTCCGAACCAACCTTGTAAGTTTTGGGCCACATTACACACCCAATGACTAAAAAGTACATTGACAACAGCAAGGCCAACCACCAAACAAATGTTAATCTAGTAGAACAATAGAAACGCTCACAAAACGTAAACTGTGCCACATGAGTATCTCTGCAAAAATATATTGTCTGACCACGTAAACACCACAGTTAACATCTACAGGACATGCCGTCAACACCTCCAAATTTCAAGTAAAATGACCAAACCGCATCCGAGATATAACATGTCAAAATTTGAAATTTTCATTCGTCAAAGTGGCACAGTTCTGCACCTGTTGACATTCAACACACACAACAACTGGAAACTACATCCTTGACACTAGGCTAGGCACCATATCAATTTCTAGGGACATGGATATATTGTTCATCCACACTCATTGGCAGTATCCTTGCCGCTTTAAATCTTGCGGAAGGTCTTCAAGCTTGCTCCTCCCACCCACCCGGTGGTATAACTCGGCTCCGCCCCATGGCTAGATCTTCCTTACGCTAGAGCTCAGGTTCCCTCATAACGCCTGCGTTTGCGGCTGGTTCCTATTTCTCCGTTTCGGATTTAAAATAATATTTGCAAAAGACTTCCAGTCTTGATCCCTGGCGCTGCGTGGATAATCGACTCCAGTTTCGGAGATGCCCATGCGGGCAGAAGATGTCTCAGGACGGATCCACACTCACGTGTGTCTACTGCTTAGGCCTTGAGCACGACCCGCAGGCTTAGGACCTGTGCTCATCTTTCCGCTCACGTCCTCCGAGGCCGTGCTGCCCGATTGCAACTGGGCCGTCCGAAGCGTTCCCTCGGTGAAGTCCGAGAGGCCCGATTGGCGGTGTCCGTGGCGGGCGCGCGGCGGATCAGCTCGGCGGATGGTAGCCCTCGAAGAGGCCAGCGGCCTTGGAGCCGTATCTTCCTCGGCCGCGACATTTATCCCGCTCTCTGGGTTCTTCCTACACGGCTTCCTTTAAGGAGCTTTGTCTGTCCTCTCTCCACTAAAGGAGAAGGGCCTGCGTCTGCTGGACCTTTTCTGGGGTCCAAAGGGACAAGGGTAAAATCCCTCCGTCGGCCCGGCTCTTAGGGGCCAGGAAAGGTCCTCCCGGAGCCGTCGACCGTCGGCACCATCGACAGCTGGCCCGACCCACTGGCCTCCACGGTATCCCGTCAGGTCAGTTGACACGACATCCCACTGATGAAGTCGAGATTTTCCTCGACCCATTGAATGAGCTGTCGCCTTTAGCAACCGAGATTCCCTCTCCGGAGTTCCCAAGGAGGAGTTGAGAGATCCCGTGGGCTAGCCTGTGCCTCCGGTTCCAGAGCCCTCGGATGGACCTTCCGAGGCGAAGGGAGTGGCCGGTTCGGCCGACACCTCCTGCACCGACCCCGGAAATTCCGGACTCTTCGGTTCGGTCTCCGGACCTCTTCGCGGTCCAGCCGTTCCCACCCCGTCGCCAAGCGGTCTCGGTCACCGACACCAGCGATGGGCGGCGTCGCCTTCGATCCTAATCCTCCTCCTCGGATGAAGAAGGACCTTGGCGTAAATGCGTCGGCGGTACGAAGACCTTGTGCGCAACAGCTCCTCCGGCGGGAATAAAGCCGACTCGACCGCCTTCCCCGCCATTAATCGGCTGTCACGGAGCCGCGAGCACAACCTCGACTTGCCCGAGGCCTATACCCAGGCGGTTGTTCGGCCAAAACCAACTGCTCCACCGATTGCGGTGGGAACCTCCGCCTCCACAGCCACCAATTGGGGCTCCGACCAAGATTTCGGTCGGCTAAGGAGTTTACACCCATCGGCTGTCAGTTACCCTCACTCGACCGACCTCGGCAGGTGAAGGGTGGCTCAGGCCAGAGAGCAGCTCTTCGAGGACTCTTCCGAGTCCGAAGATGATTCCTCCCTTCTCCAAGCGATTGGACTTGGAGTCTTCAGGAGGTCAGCCAATGGACGATAGCCCGTCGTCCTTCCTAGGACTGCTTGGCTCATCTCGAGTCTACGGATGGAGCTCGAACCCGTTCCAAGCGGGCCAGGTATCCCCTCACGGAGATTCTGGACGGGGATTCTCCCGACGGAGGCCTTTCCGTGGTCGAGGCCATAGTGGGTCCAGCACTGGAACTGGCAGCGCCCTGCTTCCTGCCCTAGCCTTCGGCCAGGATGGCCAGGAAGTATGCGGTCCCTACCGGTTGTATCCGGTTTTGGAACACCTCTGCTGAGGGTTAGTTACCGACAGCGTTTTCCGGAGCGTAGCATGAGGATGTGGACAAACCTCCTGACAAGGAGTCCAAGAGAATTGGACTATGTCGGTAGAAAAGTCTGCTTCGTCCTCTCTCGGCCCTCGTCAGGCCAGTTCGGCCGTCCTCATGGCACATTTTCTCATGCCCTGTTGGGCTCCCTGGATGAGTCATCCCTCATCTTCCCTGATCTGCAGACTACGGTTAAGCAGGTGCGGGACCAGAGACAGGCAGTGGCCAAACAGCAGCTCCAGACTGCTTTGGATGTAGGGGACTCATGTGCCAGATCGGTGGCGGCCGCAGTGGCTATCGTCGGCCGGGCTTAGCTGAGGATATCCCACCTTTACTTGGATACCCAGCACAAGTTGGCGGATGTTCCCTTTTGGGAACTGACCTTGACCCTGGGGTGGAAGGTCACCTGCAGAGGATCGAGAAGTCCAATGCCACCTTGGACTCGGTCTCTTCCGCTCAGAAGGACAAGGCCAGAAACCACAGCCCTAAGCCCTTTCGTCCTTCTGTGCCCCAGCGCCACGACCCAACAACGTCAGGGCCAGCAGGCTCGGCCTTGGCATCCCAAACCCAAGCCGCGGCTTCCTCTAACAGGAGGCAGGAGGAAAGGGCCCAGGAGGGTCCCTCGGCGGTCCCTCCTCCAAGCCTGCCAGTAGCGGGCTGAGGGGTGTCGCCCCCATCCCCGTCACCACCCCTGGGTCCCCGTGGGGCGGCTCCGGCACTTCCGTTCCGCCTGGTCGCTGTTACCACGGACAGGTGGGTCTTGGAGGTGGTGGGAAGAGGCCTGCCTCTGGAATCGAGCAGGCACCACCGCTTCAGGCCGTCGCCCTCGGGGGCTTGGATCCCCAGCCTCACTGGCGGCTCGTCGAGCCGACAGCCGCTCCTCCTCCTCCAGAAGGAGGTGGTAAGAGAGGTGGTGGACCCTCTTTCAGACCCAGGGTTTGTCCAGAGTACTTCCTGGTTCAAGCAGGACGGGGCTGGCGCCCCATTCTGCAAACCTACGACCTAAACAAGTTCCTAAGGTCTCGAACCTTCAGGATGGTCACTCTGGCTCAGATAATACCATCCTTGGAGCAGCGGGCGTGGTTCTGCTCTCTGGACTTGCAGGGCCAGCGTTTTCACGTCCCTATCCGTCCGTCACCAGAGATTCCTTCGCTTCCGGCGAAGGATCTCTCTTGATTCAAGCCATGCCCTTGACATGTCTCCAGCTCCCAGGGTCTTCACCAAATGCATGGCAGTGGTGACAGCATTCCTCTTGGCGTCGAGGGTCGGTGTACCCTTACCTGGGCGACTGGCTGATAGCAGCTCCCTCCAGGAAGGAGGCGGGTGGTCCAGAGATCTGGCCCTCCAGGTCTGCTCTCAACTGGGCCTCCTTATCAGCAGGGCCAAGTCGAGACTCGAGCCGAAGCAGGTGATTTTATTCATTCGGCGCAGCTCGACTCTCTTGAGCCAGGCGCGGCTCCCGGCGGACAGGGCCGAGGTTCTTCCTCTCTTTGCCCGATCATTTCTGGTTGGGCATCGCGCCCCTGCCCGGGACTTCCTCGCCTCCTGGGTCTCATGGCGGCCTGTACCAGCGTGGTCCGTTGGGCCCGCTGGAACATGCGTCCTTCAGTGGGGACTGGCCAGCCAGTGGTCCTAGCAGCTGCGATCCCTTGGACCAGCTTGTCCGGTGACACAGGGGATGTGGAGCGGCTCTCCATGTGGACCGTTCCAGATCATTTGCAGGAGGGCATCCCGTTCGTCCGCCCGAGCCGGCGGTCTCTCTGTCGACCGATGCCTCTCTGATGGGTTGGGGTGCCCATCTGGGGAACACCGGGCTCATGGCCTCTGGTCCCCGCGGGAGTCCCGATGCCACATCAACCTGCTGGAGCTCAGGCGGTCCGCTCAGCTCTCCGCCTTTGCTCCGTTCCTCCGGGGTCAAGTGGTCCGAGTCCAGGCGGACAATACCACGACCATGTACTATCTAAACCGCCAGGGCGGGGCCGCTCCATGCTTCTATGCAAGGAAGCTCTCCGCATTTGGTCACTCGTGCGCAGCCTGGGCGGATCTCCTAGCCATTCACGTGGCAGGAGCCTCCAACACCCTGGCCGATGCCCTGGGCGGATAGGGGCTGCATCCCACAGTGGTCTCTCCTGCCGGAGGTAGTACAGCATCTGTTCTCCCTTTGGGGCACACCTCAGGTGGACCTGTTTGCCTCCATGGAGAGCGAAGCTGAGTCTGTTTCATGCCCGCCCCCTCAGCAGGGCTCGCTGCAGGGATGCCTTCTCGAGGCAATGGACCCCGGGCCTCTTTACGCCTTTCCCCCATTTCCCTTGATCCACAGGTGCTTCTCCAAGGCGAGGAGGGACAAGGCGCAGGTGATTCTGATAGCCCCAGACTGGCCTCGCCAGTTCTGGTACCCAGATCTCCTCAGTCTCAGCTCCAGGACTCCAGCGGCAGCTTCCAGCTCGCCCGGACCTGCTCTCAGTCAATCAGGGAAGGTGTTCCATCCGGACCTTCAATCCCTGCACCCGACTGGCCTGGTTCCTGGCTGGTTCCAGGCTTTGGGTCTTTCCCCTGAGGTCCTCAATGTAGTTGAGGCGTCCGTAAGGTCGACCAGAAAATGCTATGCCTTCAAATGGAAAGGTTTTTCCATTTGGTGTCAGAACAAGGGCTGGACCCTTCCTCCTGTTCCTTGGCAAGCATCTTGGACTATTTATGGTCCCTTTCTAGTCAAGGGCTTAGGTCGGCTGACCCTAAGGGTGCACCTGGCAGCCATCTCTGCTTACAGGCGGGCGGGGAAGCAGTCGGTAAGCGCAGGGAGAAGGTGATCTGTAGCGCTTTCAAGGCCTTGATCACATTCCCCTCCAGTCGGGAACCCCACCTCCGTGGGATCTACTGCTGGTACTGGCAAAGCTCATGGGCAAGCCATTGAACCTATGCACAGGTGTGCTCTCTCTCACCTGTCGTGGAAGACCGCCTTCTTGGTGGCTATCCCGTCAGCCAGAAGGAGTGGGAGACTCCAGGCGCTTTCCATCGGAGTCTCCTTACCTGGTCTTCCACAGGGACAAGGTTGTCCTCGCCCCACCCAAATTCCTTCGAAGGTGGTGTCGGAGTTTCACCTTAACCAGGTGTTGACTCTGCCGGTGTTCTACCCCAATCACACCTCGGAGGCCGAATATAGGCTCCATACTCTGGACCCTAGAAGGCTCGCTTATTATAAGGAGGCGCGGCTGAAATTCGGGAGAGGTTCGCCAGCTGTTTGTCACCCTACGCTGAAGCCGCATCTGGCAGACCTGCAGCCAAGCGGACGATAAGCAGGTGGGTAACCTCCTGCATAGATCTCTGCTATAAGTTGGCGGGCATGGAGCCTCCCAGAGGATAAGAGCTCATTCTACCGCCATACTGCCAGCGGTGGCTGCTTCAGGGCGTCCCTATCCAGGAAATCTGCAGGGCTGCTACCTGGAAGTCAGCAAACACCTTCATTACCCACTACCACATCGACCTTGAGTCACGCGGGATGCTGGTTTTGGGGCCTCGGTTCTCAGTCTCTCTTTCCCAAGTAAGTATGTGAGGTGTCGTCTTGCCTCCCTCCTCCCGGAGAACTGCTAGGAGTCTGCCAATGAGTGTGGATGAACAACATATCCATGTCCTAGAAATACAGGTTACTCACCTGTAACAGGAGTTCTAGGAATGGTATATGTTGTTCATCCCTACCATCCCACTACCTCCGGCCCGGCACAACCTGAGCTTCCAGCGGGCCAGATCTGGCGTCATGGGGGTGAGCCAGAAGTTATACCACCGGGTGGGTGGGAGGAGCAAGCTTGAAGACCTTCCGGCAAGATTTAAGCGGCAAGGATACTGCCAATGAGTGTGGATGAACAACATATACCATTCCTAGAACTCCTGTTACAGGTGAGTAACCTGTATTTCAAACCACCAGCACAATCAAAACACTGTCCGCAGCACATAAAGTTTGTCACACACTATCTCCACAAAAAGTTTTCTCCGACACGTAAACACCACAGTTTGCATCTGCAGGACATCCGTAAACACCCTTCAAATTTCAGGTAAAAGACCAAACCATTTCCGAGATATTCAATCTTAAAGATTGGTAAAATTTCCCTATCTATTCCATTATAAAAAATTTGCCATCTTGTCTTTCCCCACCCCGTCGCGATCAGAGATGGTGGTCAAAGAATTTGCAGGCTCACGAACAAAGAATAAAAATGCTATAAATCAAAAAACTGAAGTAATTGTGGTAAACCACACCATGATTCGACAGAATGAAGCCCCCTGAGGCAAAACCCACCCTCATGATAAAATAGATTCCAATCTCTAATTCCTAGTAGTCTAATTGGCCTCCCCAATGTATATTTCATATATTTGCTTTTCTATATCCCTGGTAGTACGTGGCCCTTCGATCTGTATAAAATTATTATAGTTCTATCTAATCTAGTCACCCCCCACCCAGCCGTGTCAGCCACCCAGCACCCCCACACTTCCCAGCCGGCTTGCACAGCCCACCTCTCACCTTCACAGCCAACCGCTGACTGTGTGTATTAGAAGTACCAATGCAAGAAAGCTCAGAAATGATTTCTGAAGCGTCTCTTGCATTAGCGCTACTAATACACTGATCTAAGACTATAAATGGTGAGGAAAGATGAGCTATCGGCGGAAGGAGTGAGAATACTAAATGACTGCAATAAGTGTGAAACCACTAGACTGAATGTAGACAACTATAATAATTTTGTACAGATCAAGACCGCTAGACTTCCAGGGATATAAAAGCAATATTATAGAAATACGTAAGGAACACTTACTAAAGTAGAAGACAATAATCTATTTTATCATCGATCAGGGGGCACTAGACTACAGGGATATTGAAAACATTGTTTTTTATTCAGATGGGGCAGAACAAAGCCCCTCATAAAACTCACCCTCATTTAACTTTCTAAGGGCACCCTAGGCTGAGAAAATAGATTTTTAAATCTGGCCATTTACGTCCCTCACTTGCAATGCACAATTGCAATCGAAGAATCTAAATGATCAAAGAATTTTTCAGGCTCGCGATCAAAGATGGTTAGTGAGGCCATAAATTAAGATTTTAAAGCTCAGAACTCTATTTTTCTGATGATTTGAATCAAACCAAAGGCATAGCTCGATAGATCAGAGTCCCTAGGTAAAACCCATCAACTTTTACTTCAGAGGTAACCCCTAGACCCGAGATATTTGTATTTTCAATCGTAAATTAAAAACAAGATGGCAGACCTTTGCGATCAAAGAATTTTAAAATTCTCTGGGACAAAGATTCTTGAACCATGAGGTTGCAAATTCTTTGATAGCCAGGAGACCAGATAGCCAGAACCCCATTCTTTGTGCATAAAACATACATATAAATTTTCCCAGTGACTTATAATGGGAACTTACAAAGTGGCATAACTTTGAATACCTTAATATTTATTCACCAAGCGCGGCATGTTCAGCCACAAAGCTCTTTCAAGCAAGTCATCTTGCAGGCGGCATGCCACACAACAATCCGATGCAGGGCCACATCAAAATCCCAAAAGCTGCCTCCAAAATGGATAATTTTGCATTTTCAACATTTTCATAAGCAAAGACTGTAGGTCCGACGAGAAACACAATTTGGCAGATCAAGAGATCTACCATACCCCAGCATACAAATTTCAGGCAAATCTGTTGAGCAGGTCCAAAGTTATTAACGCGAAAAGTTTGGAGTTTAACATAGAAGTGACGCTGAGCCCTAACTATAGTGGTAGCGACCGCACCACTATAATATATATATTTTAGTCTGAAGAAAGAAATTCTCTCAGCCTGCAATTGACAAATTCGACCATGAATGACCCAGTATCGGTAGCGGTAAGAAGACACCCATGGAAAGCTGTTCTGGCAGTGGGGAGCTGTGTCCAGTCCACCACCCTTTACAGAGAATTGTCTGACCACAGGCAGTCCGGTGCTCGGGAGGGAGGACAGTCCTCCCGTAGCACAAAAGAAGAAGGCCCATTCCCAATCCGGTTGGGAACCGGTGCCGCTTGGCCTCAAGTTCTTCTCCTTCCGTTGGAAGAAGAAGAAGTGGTACCACTCAAAGTCGCTCTCTGGTAGGTCTGCAAAGAGTCATCAGTAGTGGAGAGAGGTAGACCAACCCGACCCCTCCGCAGATCCCTGGTGGTCTCCGCTCTTAACGTTGTCCAGCACTGGAGCCCTCTCTGTCTTCTGGCCAGGGTTTCCAGTGAGCAGTTTCACCATTGGGCGCTCTTATGGAGCAGTGGGTATGGCGTTTGTCTTGGTGGACCTGGTTTCCGGGCTCTGGGTCTCGGAACTGCTGGGCATGAGTCAGGGCAGTCTGGACAGGATGTGAGCTCAGGGCTGGCGGCGGAGTTTTCCCCTCTGGTACGCGCCCCTGCGGCGCTGGTTCTACATGCCTTACCCCTCCACTGGTTTCCCGCATGAGGGGCAGCACAGGTACGCTCCCCACTTCCTTCTAGGTCTGGCGGGGGTCAGTGCTTCGATGCTGTGTTCACTGGCCAGGTTCTTTAGTGCCGCTTATGACGCCGAGTTCTTTGGTGCCACGTATGACATTGGGTTCTTCAGTGCCACATGTGGCCGGGTGCTTGGTGCAGTGTTTCAATGCACGTGTGGCATCAGGTGCTCGGTGACTCATTCAGTGTTGAGTGCTTCAGTACCACGTGCGGCATTGGGCACTTTGGTGCCAAGTATGTGCCGAGTTCCTCAACGCCGATATGGGTTCCAGTATCTGCTGTGTACCCTTGCCTAGGCCAGGCTTTGGTCTCAAGAGGATTGGCACCTGACCACCAGGGTGGAGGTAGAACATGATGAGTCTGATCCTGACCTGATTTTGTCTGACGGCTTCAAAGATGACTCAATCTATGACTTGAAAGGCAAGCCTTCTGTCTTGGCCGAATCCTTGGTTGAGGACCTTTCCTTCCAGTCCCTCCTTAGGAACATAAGATCCACCTGGCCCTTCAAACCTCCTTAGTGGACCCAGGAGGCTCTTATGCTCCAATTCCTTCATGCTCCCAACATTCCTGTGAATCTTATACTCCCTGTCCCCCCTCTTTTGAGACCTTGTCACAAGCAGTGTGGGCCAGGCCAGCACTATCCCTCCTGTGGCTAAGGCCACAGACAGAAAATATGCCCCTCCCAAGGAAAAACCCTTCTTAGCATAGCAACCTGTTGCAGATGCATTAGTGGTACTTGTGGAGAACAAAAGGCTGTCTTCCTCCTGGAGGCTTTGTACAGCCTATCAGTAAGGAATCAAAGATTGACAGCCTGGGAATGGGCCTTCGCAGCCGCAACCTTGGGCATGCATATTGGCAGTTATCAGGGCCATTTCTCTCAATATGAGTACACCTGTGGATCTCTTTTAAGACAATAGTCGAGAACCTCCCAAAGTCTGATGTGAACATGGAGCTTCTCCAGACTATCACCAGAGACGAGAGTCCAACAGTCATCAGCTTAAAGCTTTTATGGGCCCATGACACTGCGGCTCTGGTGGCTGCCACAGGAATCTGTATCAGATGGCACTCCTGGCTCAGAACATCTGCTCAACAGCAGGTCATGAATATTCCTTTGATGATGCTTGCCTGTTCAGTCCTCAGGTTAAGCAAGTGCTAGAGGCTGCTCAGAAAACCAGGACTGCCATTAAAACAGCCAGACCAGCTTCTTCTGCCCCTCAAGGGGCAGGAACCAATAACAGTTTAAGAACAGGCAGTCCTTTCAAGGTAAAGGCCAAGGAGCCTTTAACAGAAACCAGACTCCTCAGCAGCAAAGAAAATGCAGCAGAAGGCACAGGGCTCGAAAGTGCCCAGTGCCACCCTCTGAAAATCTGGCCCAGGTTCCACCTCAACTGCCGGTGGACACCCCTGTATGATGGGAGGTCATCTGACTCAATTTTGCAATCAGTGGCGGTCCATTGCAATGGACAAATGGGTCCTCAGGATTATTGAGAGAGTCTCTCTCAATTTACAGAAATCTCCCAGATCTTCCACCCAAGCGGCAACACAGTTTGTCCCGCACACAGTCAGACCTTCTCGCTTCTGAGCTACAGGGCCTTCTCACAAAGCAATACAGTGGAAGTTGTTCCCTGGGCAGAAAGGAATACAGGTTTCTACTCCCATTACTTTCTTGTTCCAAAGAAAACAGGTGACATCGCCCAATTCTGGACCTCAGAAAGTTAAATAAGTATCTGTTCAGAGAGAAGTTCAAGATAATCTCATGGAACCTTGCTTCCTCTCTTCTATCAGTATGACTGTCTGACATCCCTGGACATGCAGGATGCCTACAGCACCTCCCAGTACACCAAGTCACCACAGTATCTTTGCTTCATGGCTTTGGGTCAACACTACCAGTTCAAGTCCTGCCCTTTGTGCTGTCCTTGATGCCTCTAGTCTTTACAAGTGTTTTGCAGTTCTGGCACACCTCCGAGACTGCATCCATCCTTCTCCTACCTGGATGATTGGCTCCTAGCAAGTCCATCCAGGCAGGGGAGACAGGAAGCAGTCTCCATGGCTTCTCAGTTCCTCACCTACATGGGGGTTCTGCTGAATCTGGAAAAGTCTCGATTTCAACCCTCTCAGCAGCTCCTCTTCATAGGAGCACTCCTGGATACCTCCAGAGCGAGGCTTTCCTTCCGGAGGACAGGAGGAATGACAGTGCTTACCTGTTTGGGCAGCAAGTGGAGAAGTCTCTTGAGGCATCTCAGAAAACCAGAATGATCCTGAAGACTTTCAGGCCAGCTCCTGCTAACCCTTAGAGGGCAAAAGGATGTGGTTTCTTTCAGAATAAGAAGTCCTTTTGTGGAAAAGGCAGAGGGAGCCCAGAACAAATCTCAGCCTTACCAGCTTCAGAAGAAGATGCAGCCAAAGGCACAGGTGCCAAAGTATCCAGTGCTACCCTCTGAGCTCCAGCCCGGTCCCGTCTCAGCTGCCTGAGGCAGACTTCGCCTTCCCAGTGGGTGGGCGTATGACCCAGTTTTACTGTCGGTGGAGTCCATCATGACAGACAAGTGGGTCTCAGGATCATCTGAGAGGGATACTCCCTGGACTTCACAAAATCCCTCCAGACTATATACACCCAGAAGGCAACCCCTCTTATCAGCCCATATGTGCAGGCTTCTGACACAGGAGAGATTGCAGGCCTTCTCTTAGCACGGAGCAGTGGAGGTAGTGCCAGAGTCAGAATGAAACATGGTCTTCTACTTCCACTAGTTCCAAAGAAATCAGGGGCATGCCCTGTTCTCAACCTCAGAAATCTAAACAAGTTAATAGATTGAGATAAATTCAAAATGATTTCTCTAGGGTCTCCACTTTCCTTCCTGAAACCTCAGGATTGGATAGCTTCCTTGGATATGCAGGATAAGTATTAGCACATACTGGTGCACCCAAACCACCACAGATTCCTCAATTCATTGTTCTAGGACAGTATTACCAGTTCAGAGTCCTGCCCTGTAAGCTCTCCTCAGTGCCTCAAGTCTTTACAAAGTGGTTTGCAGTACTCACGGTGCATTTGAGAAAAACAGGGACTGCAGGTTTACCCTTATCTGGATGATTGGCTGACAGCCAGTCCATCTAGGCAGAAGACGGAACAGGCAGTGGCCACAACCTTCCAGTTCCATACCTTCATAGGGGTTCTGCTGAATGTACAGAAATTTCAACTACAACCCTCACAGCAGTTGCCATTCATAAGAGCTCCTCTGGATACTACCAAGGGCGGGCCTTCCCCAGAGCAGAATCAGGCAGTCCTGCATGTGGCGTGCTACATAGGGGAGTGCAGATCTGTTCAAGCCCACCCATGCAACACATGCTGGGTCTGATGGCCTCCTTGGTGTTAACAGTGCTCTTGGCGACTGCATATGAGAATGACTTGGTAGTTGCTCTCACTGCACAGTGGTCACAAGCATCACATCCTCAGACCTACCCCATACAAGTGACCAAGCCTTGGTTCAGTCACTCTCCTGGTGGTCAGTGGAGGACAGTCTCCTCAAGGCTTTCCTTCTCTCAACCAGAGCCTCAGGTGACTCTCACTACTGATGCTTCCCTGTTGGTGTGGGAGCCCACTGTCAGGACCTCCAAGCACAAGCTGTCTGGGACTCATCAGAGACCAATCTCTGCATCAATGTGTTGGAGATGCGAAAGCTGTGTTGTCTGCCTGTGAGCCTCAGTTGATCTTGTCAGTCACAAAACAGTCCTCCTCCAGACAGACGACAAGTATGTGATGTATTACATCAACAAACAAGGAGGAGCACACTGTTAACCTCTCTGCAGGAAATGAGAGTGGGAATGGTGCCAGAAGCAAGGGAGCCTACTCCAAGCCATTTATCAGCCAGGACTACAGAACACTTTGGCAGACAAGCTTAGCCAACAGATGCTGATCCTCATGAGTGGTCATTAGCTCCAGACATCGTTAGATTACTGTTTGACAAGTGGGGCACCCCAATGTGAACCTCTTTCATCCCACTCAATGCCAAATTGCCTTGATTCTGCTTCAGAAATTCAGACATGGCATTTTCTGTCAGGATACGTCGGACTGCAGTGCCAACATTTCTTTCTATGTATTTCCTCCAGTCCACCTGGTCAGAGGTACTGCTCAAACTGGAGGCACGCTGCCACAGGATGACATTGATTGCTCCTGCTGGCCTTGTCAGATATGGTTTCCTCTGTTAAACAGACTATCAGTCAGCAAACCAAGGATCCTTCCACTCAGTAAGGCTTACTGTCTCGGGGGTCACCTAGTTCATCAAACCGCCCTTCACCTTGTAAATACAACCATAGAGTCCCGGAGCCATATAACTAAAAGGATACTGGAGTTTAGGAGGGCTGACTTTGGCAAATGGTGATTGCCTAAAGAATGCACTAGCAAATGGGCAGGAAGGGTGGTGGAAGAACAATGGGGAAAATCAAAACTGCCATCACAGAGGCAACAAGCCTTTGTGTGAAGCAAATAAACAAAATAAGTAAAAGCAAAACACTATGGTTCTCAAAAGGTGGTAGGGAAGGTTAGGGAGGAAAAGATAGCATTCAGGCAGTATAAGGAATCTCAGAAGGAGCAGTACAGAGAACTGTCAGTTAAAGCAGAAGGAAGCAAGTAAGGCAGTCAGAATAGCTAAGGCCCAAACTGTGGAAAAGATAGCCAACTCAGTTAAGAAAGGAATAAACCTTTATAGTACATCAGGAGTGAAGCAAGACCAAGTGAGGGATAGTGAGGCTTAATAAAAGGGAGGGACGGGCAGATGGTGACAGTGAAAAGGCAGAGATACTGAGCAGTACTTTTGCTCAGTATTCAAAAAGAAGAAGGGGGAGGTGCCTAAGCCAAACAATAGAAGCACTCTGGACAGGGGGGTCGATACAGTTCATTCACAGAAGAAAAGCTCCTGAAAGGACTCCTGAAACCCCAAGGTGGACAAAGCAATGGACCTGGACGGATTTACCCCAGAATTCTCAAAGAACCAAGGAGGACCTAGTGACACCACTGACTACCCTTTAACAAATCATGGGAGAATGGTGTGGTACCTGAGGACTGGAGGAGGAAGGACATGATTACCTTTCACAAAAGTGGGAGCAAGGCAAAGGCAGAAAACTACAGACCTGTTAGTTTGACCTCCAGTGGCAGAGAAAATAATGAATCACTTCTGAAAGAAAGAATTGTTGAGTACCTAGAGGCCAACGGGACACAGGACCCAAGGTAGCATGGATTCACAGCAGAAGGTTATGTCAGATGAATCTAATAAATTTCTCTGACTGGGTGACCAAAGTAGTAGACCGAGGAAGGGCTGTGGTATGGCCTACCTAGACTTTAGCAAGGCATTTGACACAGTCCCACATAAAAGATTAATAAACAAGTTAGTCAGCCTGAGTGGGTCCCAGGGTGGTAGCCTGGGTAACAAATTGGCTGGACAACAGAATGCAGAAGGTAATAGTAAACAGACTACATTCTGAAGAAAGGGGGTTACTAGGGGGGTACAGCAGGTTCAGTGCTGGGACTGGTCCTCTTTAGTAGTCTTTATAGGAGACATTATGGAGTGGCTGAGGAAAAGTATGCCTCTTTGCAGGCTACACTAAAGATCTGCAACAGAGTTGATATACTGAGGGAAAGATGAAAAAGGACTTGGCAACGTTGAAGGAATGGTCAGAAATATGGCAGCTTAGATTCAGTGCAAAGAAGTACAAAGTAATGCACATGAGAAACAAAACCCTGGGGAAGAGTACACAATGAGGGTACTAACAACAAAAATGGAAAGGGACCTAGGGGTAGTCATATCAGATGATCTTAGGATAGGCAAGCAATGTGAGAAGGCAGTAAGGGGGCTGGGGGGCTACTGGGATGTATAGGGAGAGCATCACCAGTAGAAAACAAGAAGCTGTTTTTCTTCTGTACAGTTGCTTAGACCCCATCTGAGTACTGCATGCAGTTCTGGAGACCCCATCTCCACAAGGACATAGACAGTATGAGACAGTCTAGAGGAGGGCAACTAAAATGGTGCAGGGTCTGCAACAGAAGCCA
Source organism: Neoceratodus forsteri (assembly GCA_016271365.2). Lineage (NCBI taxonomy): Eukaryota > Metazoa > Chordata > Ceratodontiformes > Ceratodontidae > Neoceratodus > Neoceratodus forsteri. The sequence continues at coordinate 343,784,307 of CM057459.1, forward strand.
TACGGTGAGAGTCTAAAGAGCTTAATATGATACCCTTGAGGAAAGGAGGGAGAGGGGGACATGATAGAAACCATCAAGCACCTCAAGGGAATCAAGCAAAGTCCAAGAGAGGAGCATCTTTCAGAAAAGAGATGTGCAAGAACAAGGGGCACAATTTAAAGATGGAGGGGGGACAGCTGAAGAGCAATGTAGGAAGTATTTTTTCATGGAGAGGGTGGTGGATGCTTGGAACGGCCTTCCTGAGGAGGTCTTGGGGTCAAAAACAGCGAGGAATTAAAGTGCATGGGACAGACATAAAGGCAATTATAGTGGGTGGGTAGGAGGAAGTAGGCTGTTGGTTAACTAGAATCTGCCGCTATCCAATAGGTAGGGAAATGGGCAGACTGCGGGGCCAAGCTGGTCCGTATTCGCCATCAAAATCTATGTTTCTATGTTTCAGGCCTAGTTCCTGAAGAGATATGTGAACAGGCACAAGGTATCTCAGAGGGTCTCTGAAATACTTCTGGCTGCCCGTAAACCTTCCACTAGGAAGACTTACACAGCCAAATGGAAAAGAGTTTCCATCTGGTGCTCCAAAACCCACATGGGCCCTTTTGTGCCCACCTGACAAGGTTTTGGAATACTTGCTGGACCTTTCTGATGCTGACTTACAGTTTCCTTAGTTAACCCATTTCACCCATTAGGCTTAAAGTCAAAACCATCCATTGTAACCTGACTCAAAATGGTGGCATCAGATAGAATGAGTTAAGGTCCACTAGTATACTATTTCTGCATACCACGAGCCTGTTGTTACCTCACTTGGCAGCTGCCACTTTTCAACAGGTTCCGTAAGGGCATTTTACACACAAGTCCTTTGATCAGGAAGCCAGTGGCTGCCTGGGACATCAACCTTGTGCTGGATATGCTCACCCACAAACTTTTGAACCCCTTGCAACCTGTGAGCTAAAGTTTTTAACCTGGAAAGCAGCTTTTCTAGTGGCCAACACCTCTGCTCAGAGATTGTCTGAGATTTTAATGTTCTTTATAAGTGACATTGCAGAGGGACTGAAAGGGAAAGTATGTCTCTTTGCAGATGACACAGAGATCTGCAACAGGGCTGATACACAAGATGGGGTGGAAAGGATGATATGACTTGGCAAGTTGGAGGAATGGTCAAATGTATGGCAGCTTAGATTCAACTAAAGAAATGCAAGTAATGCACCTGGAAATAAAAACCCAGGGAAAAGAGATGTGCAAGAACAAGGGGCACAGTTTGAAGATAGAGGTGGGATGGCTCAGAGGTAATGTGGAGGAAGTATTTCTCTCACAGAGAGGGGGTTTAGATGCATGGAACGGCCTTCCTGAGAAAGTTAGAGAGTCAAAAAACTGGGGGAATTCAAGAATGCATGGGACAGACATAAGGCAATTCTAGTGGGGGTAGGAGGAGTAGGCTGTTGGTTAACTAGGATCTGCAGCTTATCCATTAGGTAGGTAGGGAAATGGGCAGACTAGGTGGGCCAAGCGTCCTTATCTGCTGTCAAATTCTGTGTTTCTATTCATGCCATTGTCACAGATCCTCTGTATACTATTTTCCACAATGACAGAATAGTTCTCTGCACACTCCATAAGTTCCTTCCCAATGTGGTGTCAAGAGTTCCATCTGAATCAGCCACTTGTGCTGCCTCCTATTTTGCTAACTTTCAGAATGAAGATGAATGTACATTCCATTCTCTGGATGTTAAGAGGCTCCTTGTTTTTACCTGGACAGGACTAAGAACTTCAGGCAGTCCAAACAGCAGTTTACCTCCTTCAGTCCCAATCAAAAGGACAGCCTGTTACAATCATTTGTATTTCTGCCAGGATTGTGAGCTGTCTGCACCACTGCTATGCCATGGCGCAGGTCAAGCTGGAGAGTCAGGCACGAGCCCACTGCACCAGAGCTGTTGCCACATTCCTGACAGAGATTTGCTTTGTGCCTGTTGGTGATATTTGCAGACCACAACTTGGTAGCACCGACACAGTTTTGTTAAGCACTATGCCATGGCTGTCCATGCCAGGTACCATGCCACGCTTTGCAGGGCTATTCTGAATGAGTCCTGAGTGAGCCCTCGGCTCCCTACCGCCTAGTCCGGGGATTTTGTCTGAGCTTGGTACTCAGACCCATTAGTGTGAATCAGCAGTGAAGACTGATTCCTGGAATATACTGTATGAAAATTATGTACTCACCATCATTTTTATCTTCTAGGAATATCTTCACCATTGATTTACATGCCTACCACCACCCCTGGGCTCACGCCAGGTCTGTTTATTGGTCTTCACCCTTGTTCTTGGTTTGGGCTGTGAAGACGCTTGTGTTACTGGTTTGTTGACCCTTCTCGTAAGTCACTAGGGCTATTTTATGCCCTCAGGTCTAGTGCATAAATACTAGTTAGGTTATGCTGCATGTCCTTGGTAAAAGACAAAAGGAACTGAGGCGGCTGAGGGCTGGTGCCGAGGTAAGCTGTGCAGCACAAGCCAGTCTTATGGTGCCGCTCATGCACGCAGCTTACCTCAGTGCCAGCCCTTCTGAAAGTTCTGGTTCTCACAGGGTCCTAACTCTTCTGGCTCAGACCCATTAGTGTGAATCAATGGTACAAATATTCCTAGAAGATCAAGAATTACAGTGAGTACGTCATTTTCATTTTTGATCAGAGCTGACAACGTAGGGACATCTGACTTATGAAGCAGAGGTGATTGTTGTCAGTGAGATCAAAGCAGGAGCCACCACCGCAGCACCAGTGCTGTGAATCGAGTCTAAATCAATGGTATGAATGGCTTGCAGGTATGCAGGTGAACTGGGGATCACCAGTGACTGTAAGTGCTCTGCCACAATTCATGTCATCTGACGGATTTACCTAAGTAGAAGCGGTTCCAAGCATGGCATCTTTAAGTAGCTTGATTAATGTCACAGAAAGTGATTCTAAAAATTAAAAAGTGCTACCTTCTTTGGATGACGTATCTGAAGGAGGTTTAACTTGTGTTGGACTCCCTGTATCCTTGGGTTGGACTCCTGTATCCTGTGAGCCCTTCAGTTGTGATTTAAGTAAAGATGAAGAGTGTGTTGAAGGTGTGACATAGACAACCAGTTCTGAGTGCTGTATTATATTTTTTAATATAAAATGTATTAATGTCTCTGCTGAAAATTCAAATGATCTAGGAATGACCTCACCCTCCCCAAAGATTCCAGCTGAGAGATGAAAGACGAAATGTCTGACAGTATGTGAGTTCACACACACTCAGTTTTTAGAGACAATGTGTTACATGGAAGACTTTTATTAAGGATCCTGTTTCTCTGAGTTAATTACAGACTTGTTTAAGTTAATTTTGTCAAGAGAAATCATAAACTAGGTTTATGGCGTTAGAAAGGGAAGCTAGGATGTTACATAGAAGTGTAAGGTTGTAAATGACCCCGAAGCCTGTGTGAGGAGGGTCCAGCATGAGATCAAAGAAGGTGTCATTTGAAACTGAGTTATGCTAAGGTTGCAGAATTAATACTTTGAAATTACATCCTGTGGTTGTATAGAAATACATTTTTTAGATATTTTGACAGGGAGAGTTGGATGACCTCATCCAAAAGGGGTTAGCAAAACCAGTTTTAAAATTATTTTTCACTACAGAGACACTTTTTATCTGACACTGACCAAGAAAACATCTGAGCACTGAAAACAGGTATTTAGAAAACTAGACAAAATCTAAATATAGTTGTAGAAATTGCACTATTTTAAACCTTGTTTTGTTTAAAAAATGTATGTCTTGGGAAACAAGGAGTGCTGTATTGTATGTTTGACATATTTTGTTATGTATTTTTAGTAAAACTCTAATTTTACAACAAACCTGGTCTGTCTTTGAATTGCTTTCTTTTGCTAAGAAATATTTATGGTTATAGCAGACAGCAGACATAAGCTTGTAGGGTGGTACCAAATTGGAAAGAGAATCGTTTTAAATCTGAGGTCTTTATTAAAGTTTTAAAGGGTTCATCTCTGAATATCTGGTTTGGTGTCCGTAGGCAAAGATATCTGGCCCCTGAAGACAGATGTATCTGAGCCTGTGCATTGGGTATGCTAGCAAGAGGTTAATAGTTTGAATCCCTCCAAGAACTGAGACCAAAGTTTGATCCTAACTCTCAAAAACAGACAAGAGGGTTACTTTGTCTGTTACACTGTTCACAAGACTGCACTCAGAGGTTGGCACTTTGGGAGTAGAGGGCCTGACCTGCTGAGTAAATCTGTGACAGAATGTACTGACAATTTAACTTTGCTTGGATTTATTTAACTCAAACCAGAAATATCAGGACTGCCAAAGTCTGTTGATGCTGTTTTATTAAATTGCTGAGTATTTTGGCGCATTTGTTATCACAGTTGGTAGTGTGTTTAGTGAGTTTACCTGTAGTCTTGTATGAAGGTTGTTTTAGTAAGTTCATCTGTAGTCTTGTATGACAGTTTATGTGAGTTTACCTGTAGTCTTGTGTGAAGGTTGTTTTAGTGAGATTATCTGTAGTCTTGTATGACAGTTGTTTATGTGAGTTTATCTGTAGTCTTGTATAATGATTTGTTTGTTTCTGCTCCTTCTTTGATGTCATAATGCCAAAAGCCGCTAAGGTGTTAACTTGTTTTCTTCTGATATTCATCTCAGAATCAGTAGCCCTGGGATTCAACATTAGAATGCTGTTTTGCAGCCTAGCTTCATGAGTACAAGAGGAATGTTAGAACTTAAGAGCAGAAATAGAGGGCAGTTCATCTTGATTCTGATCATGAAGTTTACCACAGGTTTTTACTGTATTATCAAAGATCAGTGATGAAAGCAGTGCCCAAGTTTTTGTCTCTGAGACTGATTCACTAAAAGTAGACCAAAGAGGAGCTGTTTAAGGCCTTGGTGGACCGCAAAACCAGCATGTTTACATTTGAGAGTTGCTTTCTCCTAGCAAACCTGTGGCAATTTCCAAGTATCTTTCTTGGTAAGAGTCAGCTGATTTATGATTAGTTTACCTCAGTTGGTCTTAAACAGCAACAGTACAGTTCAGTTAGTACTTCCATTACAGTTTACTAGAGAATACATTTTTTCATTTTAAATTTCATTTCAGGAGTTAACACATTTTGATGGGTCAATGCTTTTCTACAAGCTTTTAAATAGACTATCTCCTATTGACCTCATAGTGCCTTTGTGTATGACATCATAATGCTCACAATGCCAGCAAACTGTGATGTCACATACAGTAGTTGTGAGATCAGTTGGAAACATTCTCAGATGCATTTGAAAGACTCGTGAAATATGTCCTGCATTATATGAAATCTGTAATAGAACAAGAAAGTAAAAGAAACTAGAAAACACTAGCATTAAACATAATTGTTGGAAAATCTAAGTTTTATGCCTTTTATTTTAGCAAGGAGCTGCTCTTTAACGTAAGGAGGGACACCCTTGTGCAGCTGATATTCTATTGGGGTGCCTATTCCTGTCCAAAAGTTGCAGAAGGTGATATGGCTGAGATGCAAACAACCACCTGCTGCTTTACTCTGGCCCCTCATGGCTCTTATAGGGGTGGGGAGGTACTTGGTCTGATATCTTGGTGATTGCTGGTATGTCATTCAGAGATGGATCAGTTCCTGAAACATTGAAGAATGCCTTAGTTAGGTAATTCTCAAAGAAATCCTGTCTTGATCCTGATGATCTGGAAAATGTCCTGCTTGTGTCCAATCTGACCTTTTGGTGAATCTATTGGGAAAGTGGTTATAATCTAGCTGTAGGGTCAGCTGGAGCATTCGACATCTTAAACTTCACCTAGTCTAGATTTCGAATGAGTGCAGTACAGAGAGCCATAATAAGGTTTCTAAATGATTTTCTTAAGTAGATGGGCATGGGAATCTGTCCATGCTGATTTGTTTAAATCTGTGAGGTTTTTATGTATTAATCCACAGATTGGCAGTTACAAAGTACATACATGAGTTCCAGGCTTCCAGATGCCACTTGCATATGCTTACTTGTCCCAGATTCCTCATCCAAATCCATCTATCCTTGATTGACTGTACCTTCTTCCATGGTGGGGCCTCGACTTCTGACCCGCGCCTCAAAGCCATCCATGGTTGGAGGTCGGCAGAGGAGTGGGACATTCAGTAGCATCAGGGTGGATGGATCAGTGTCTGTCATTCACTACCTCTGTGGTGTTTTCTTGCCGATCTTTACCCCCACCTCCCAGCAGTGATACAGTGGGGGCCTAGTGACTCCTCCCTGTAGGTAGTAAGTGACCAGCACTGGGGTCACCTATAGCATCAAGGCTGCTCCACTTCCATCTGCAGAGGGCCCTACAAGAGCAGGACACTCCCCTACCGCAAAGGAGTCGGGTCATATAGTGTCTTTGTATGGTGATCCAGGCTCCACCAAACCAGGTTGGGAGAGACAGGCACAAAGCAGGAATCCAGGTCTCCCATGTAGCAGTGCAGCTCATCATGGCACTGGGCATCTGAGCCGCTTTTGATACAGTAGATCATTATGTGCTTCTGGACTGCCTGTACACTTATGCAGGTATTTCAGTAACAGTTCTCTTTGGGTCTGATCTTACCTACAGGGGCTCTCATGCAATGGAAGTATGTTTGTTAGCATCTATTGACTACCACAGTTGTCCATATAGCACCCATGTTATTTATATACATCTGTATTGCCTCTTGTAGAGATTGCCAGAAGATGTGGCTTGGGTGTCTGGATGTGTGTGAGAACACCCAGCTCTATATTTCCTTATCAGCTGGCTTCAGGCTTGATACTGATCATTAACAACTGTCTTTCTGAGATTGCAGACTGGTTGAGATTGAGCTACAGCAGAATCAGCCATGATGTAAGGCAGTAACTACAGTAAATGACATATCATAAAATACCGCATGACGGAAGAACTTGTTTACCATTGACTTACATTGTCACTTGCAGCATACTGCAGTATTTTGCATTAATACTGTAAGACACTGTGTTGCATCCTGTCTGGCGTGCTGTAGATCTCGATAACCCAAAGAAGAAGAAGGTGCTGATAGTCAGCAAACCAGCCACTACTTCTGTGGAAGGAACCACGAGAGTCATAAGCGACTCCCTAAAACAATCTAACCAGTGCTGCTAGGCCGTCACAGGCAACTAGAATATTGAGGTTTATTGGGAGGGGTTTCGATAGCAGGAGGAAAGAGATAACTACCTCTCCATAGATCAGTGATGAGGGTGAGGCCCCATCTGGAATACTGTGTCCAGTTCTGGAGTCCCAGCTAAAAAGACAAAGCCTGACTAGAGATGGTACAGCATAGAGTAACCAAGATGATTCAGAGCCAGCAGGGTAGGTCCTGTGAGGATTCGTTTGGGCACTGACCATGTACTTGGCTGAGGCCAGAAGGGAGAGGGCGATATGATACAGGCCTTCAAGTTCCTGAAAGGAATAAACAGGGTAACTGTGATGAACCATTCAACAGGAATGGTAAGTCAAAACACAGGAACATGAGTGGAAGCTGGCAGGAGATCAGGAAGGACTTGAGAAAATGCTATTTTACAGAGCATGTGGTTGAGCCATGGAACAGCCTACTGATAAATGAGGTGGGTACAAAATCAATATGGTTTTAAAGCGTGGCTGGAACAGGAGTGAAAAGCTTAATTGTTATTCAGGTGGTAGCAGACAGGCAAGGTTCAAGGAGGAGGCAAGGGCAAAAACCCCATCTAGACAATAGGCCTCTGGGTAGGATACGTATAACTGGGCAGACCAGACAAAACAGTTGTCTTTTTGCCTTTCACTATGTTTCTATGAAAAGCAGCTCAAAGGCTTGAATATGGTCTTTTCCTACCCAAGTATAGATGGAGAGATTTTTATATGGTTAAGGTTGCATGTAGCTTGGGCATCCTCTTGGACATGTCACTAACTTGAGTGTCAGAGATCAGTGGTTTTCCAGAGTAGTTTCTTCATCTGTAAAACAGACCAATCTGCTTCCAGCTGGTGACTTTAATGCATGCCTTGTCACCTCCAGGCCAGATTACAAAAGCCCTATACAAAGGGTGTGCCCTTGAAGCTTGCAAACCATCTCCATTTAGTGCAGAATGCTGCAGCAAGGTAAATATCATGGTGGGTTTACCCAAACATCTCTCTCCTATGTTGATGGTACTCTGCTGATTGCTGTTTACTGTATATGAGGATTTTGCTACTGTTTTTAAAGCCCTGCATGGAAGGGTCTTTACCTGTATTTTCAGCTCCTGTTATAATGTGTTCTGGATCACAAACTAAGGTCCTTCATGGGCAATTTGCTGGTAGACTTGGCAGAAGTCTGGGATGATCGGGGGCCTTTTCTGTAGCAACGCCAAGACTGTAAATTCCTTATCACAAAGGATAAGAGCTGCCAAGAAAGTGGAGAATTTAAACCGAAAGTCCTCGGCCTTTTTTTTTGTTTGTCTGTGTAGTTTGTAGACATGAACAATGATTCCTCTCTTGCATCCCCTAATTTCATCCTAATTTGAATTTAAATGAAGTTGCTTCACTGTGTTCTGCCCTGTGTGACAACCTTTTCACTCTATTGCAAAGTTTATGACCTCACTCATAAAAGGAAACATGGGAGCTGATGATGCATTTTGCACATCAAAAGGGCTGGAGTAAGCAAAGAGCTCCTACACATAAAAATGAATCAGCTGAATAACAAAACCTCCCAAGCACTACCGTCCTACCCACTGTATTTTCCAACTCAGACACATTTTAAACAACAGAAAGCATTAGGAACTTATCGTGAAATGTTTGATGGCCAGCACAAGCACAATACAAGAATTCATGGACTTCAGAAGAAATACAACAGAACTGACCGACATTGTAGCACTTCTGCAGGCTTTTGCATGTACACATAATCAGCTCCCATGATGCCTTGCATGAGTGGGGTCATGATCATTGCAATGGAGTGAAACAGACTTTTGCACCAGGGCAAAACAGAGTGAAACAACTTCATTTTAATGAGGATGAAATTGAGGGGGTACAAGAGAGGAATAATTGTTCATGCCTACAAACCATACAGGAGCATAGAAAATAGTCTGAGGACTGACCTCAAAGGGTAAGTCCCTCACCCTATTTATTTATTTATTTGAACAGCAGTTTGAAACCTTTGAGCCAGAGGCTCATTTACAAAGGTACCTTGTCACAGGAAGGCATAACACAGCACAACAGTATGTTACAACAATAATGAATACAACAATGGGGAATATAACAAGTTGGTACAAACAGGAGTGATGCATACAATAAGAAAGTTAGGCATTTTCTGTATTCCTGTGTAGATTGTAAGAAGGCATGGATAGTGATTCTTCTCTTGCGCCCCCTAATGCCATCCTAATTAAAAAGGTTGAGGGACTTTCCCTTATAAGAGGTTCCTGAAACCCTAGTTCTTTCTTTGAGGCTTTTAGAAATGTGGAAGGCTGATTTTTGCTTGGTTATTCTATATTTAATTTCCCATTGTATACTAGATGCTGTGCTGCTCTATGCTTTTATCTTTGCAGTCTATTTATATGTGCAATTTGATGGACTGGGATATGTTCTCATGGTTTCAGAAAACATAGACAAAGACAGTGATGGCGATGGTGATGGCAATGGTTTGACTGATCCAAGTAATAAGCCCTCAAGAGCTGTTGACACCTCTGGGAAAACTTTGGAAAACATAATATTTAGACACAATTCAGCTTGTATTTTATTTACCCTTCTATAGATTTCTCCTCCCACTTATTACTGAAGAAGTTCCCACAAAAATAGGGTCTTAATCCCTTAATCGTTCATATGCCCCTACAGCTTATTCCAACTTGAAATCATAATGCTCAATTGTGTCATAACAGATGATTTCCATGGAATAACTGTGATGTCACAAGCAGAGTATTCTGACATCAGGAGGAGTAAGCAAGAGGAGCTGCTGGACTCTCAGGAACAGAGAGCCTGGTTTCCTGCATATGCCCTCAGTAATAAATAATGGTAGAGAAGAAAACAGAGCTCATGAGAAATACAAGCTGCCTTTATGTTTTTCAAAGTCAGTGGCTCTTTAATTGAAGTCTGTAGTTCTTGTTACTGAATTCTTCAGTCCCATCAAGTAATATATTTCTGAATAAAAGACCCTGAAGTAACTATTGGCATGGTGTCCCCATATTATACAAATCATGATGCAAGGTGCTATACAGTATATCAGATAGTTCACTGACAATTTAAATTATCCTTCTGAAGATGAATAACAATGGTGACAATTTAAATTATCCTTCTGAAGATGAATAACAATGGTGACACTCACCCTGGAGCTTGGTGTCATTTGGCAGTGTGCCAGAATAAGGTGATTGCATGCATTTCAAGACTGGTGGTTGTTACAATTAACATATGATAAAGAGATACAAAGCCATACTGTAGTCACACCCTGACCTTGTTAAACCAATTTGGGTAGTTCCTGATATACTGATTCTGTGTAGTAACTTATAATTAAATTGCTTTTGTCAGCTCCATTGTGTTTCTGAGGTATCCATTGTATACTAAAATGTCTTTACCCTTGCTGTTCCGGGGATTGATATATCAGTCCAGAATTCCTATCGCGTTAATTCTATTGGCAGCCTAAGGGTTAAGGTGCATCTATGAAAGTGCAGACAATGTACCTGTTTTCGCTAAGAGTCATATCTTTGGGTCTGTGTATACAACAAACAGGAGGGACAGGGAGGGTAGAAGAGGAGGAAGAGGAGTAGCTCTTATGTAAGGGAAGGGATCAAAGCAACAGAACTAAAGGGTAAACAGGGAGGAGAGGAGGCACTGTAGGTCACCCTGGCGACTGAAATGGCACCGCAGTCTGCACAGGGTTGTATACAGACCTCCATCTCAGGGGAGGAAATGGACAAGGAAATGATAGAAGGCATCCTTAGGATGGCAGAAAAGAGGAGATATTGCTGATGGGACCTGAATATGCAGATGTTAACTGGAGCACCTTTGATGCAGCCACATCCAAGAGCAGGGCCATTCTCATGCTTCTACAGGGGCATGCCTCAGACAGCTAGTACTGGAATCCACTCAGGAGAGGAGCAATCTTAGACCTGGTACTTTCAAATGGGGATGGAGAGAGGATCTCAGATCTAGAAGTGGGTAGCCATCTGGGAACAAGTGACCACCAAACGGTGTGGTTCACGATAAACTCAAGCTATAGAGTCAAGCCATATAAAAATGAAGGTGCTGGACTTCAGGAGGCTGATTTTGTCAAAATGGGAGTGTGCCTCATAATAGCACTAGCAAACAAGCAAGAAGGAGGGTGGAGCAACAATGGGAAACATCAAACTGCCATCACAGAGGCAACAAGCCTTTGTGTGAGTAAATAAACAAATCAAAGCGAAAGAAAAAACACTATGATTCTGAAAGTGGTGGAGGGAAGGTTAGGAGAAAAGATAGCATTCAGGAAGTATAAGGAAACACAGAAGGAGAAGGACAGAGAACTGTACCAGTTAAAGCAGAAGAAGGAAGTGGGAAGGCAGTCAGAATAGCAAAGGCCCAAACCGAGGAAAATATAGCCAACTCAGTTAAGAAGGGGATAAAACCTTTTATAGGTACATTAGGAGCAAAGAAAGACAAAAGGAGGGATACTGCGGCTGAATAAAGAGATGGGCAGATGGGCAGAGGACAGTGAAAAGCAGGGATACTGAACAACTACTTCTGCTCAGTATTCATAAAGAAGAGGAGGAGTTACCTAATCCAGTCAAGAAGCACTCTGGGGGGGGTCAATATCAGTCCTTTCACAGAAGAAAAGAGTTCTGAAAGAACTCCTAAAACTGAAGGTGGACAAAGCAATGGGGCCTGATAGGATTCACCCCAGAATTCTAAAGAACTAAGGGAGAACTAGTGACACCACGGAGGACTGGAGGAAGGCGGATATGATTGCGCTTCACAAGAGTGGGAGCAAGACAGAGGCAGGAAACTACAGACCTGTCAGTTTGACATCAGTGGTAGGGAAAATGATGGAATCACTTCTGAAGGTAAGATTTGTTGAGTACCTAGAGGCCAGTGGGGCACAGCGGACGGTTATGTCAGATGAATCTAATTGATTTCTTTGGCTGGGTGACCAAAGTAGTAGACCAGGGAGGGGCTGTGACATGGCCTACCTAGACTTTAGCAAGGCATTTGACACAATCCCACACACAGGATTAATAAACATATTGGCCAGCCTGGAGTGGGTCCCAGGGTGGTAGCCTGGGTAAAACATTGGCAGGACAACAGGACACAGAGGGTAATGGTGACAGGTCCACAGTGAAGAAAGGTGGGTTACTAGTGGGGTACACGCAGGGTTCAATACTGATCCGGTCCTTTTAATGTCTTTTAAGTGACATTGCAGAGGGACTGAAGGAAAAGTATGTCTCTTTGCAGACGGCACAAAGAGCTGCAACAGGGCTGATACACAAAGTGAGGTGGAAAGGATGAGAAGGGACTTAGCAAGTTGGAGGAATGGTCAAATGTATGGCAGCATAGATTCAACACAAAGAAGTGCAAAGTAATGCACCTGGGAAGAGTACACAATGGGAAGTGAGATGCTGACAACAACAAAATGGAAAGGGACCTGGGGATAGTTATATCAGATGACCTAAAGGTGGGCAAGCAATGTGAGAAGGCAGTAAGGAGGGCTGGGGGATGCTGGGATGCGAGAGAGGCATCACCAGTAAAAAAAAAACAGGAAGTTGTTATCCCTCTGTACAGACAGTTGGTGAGACCCCATCTGGAGTACTGTGTGCAGTTCTGGAGACCCCATCTCCACAAAGATATAGACAGGGTGGAGGCTGTCCAGAGGATGACAGCCAAAATGGTGCAGGGTCTGTACCAGAAGACATCATGAAGAGAGACTAAAGGAGTTTAATATGTATACCCTCGAGGAAAGGAGGGAGAGGGGGCACATGATTGAAACTTTCAAGTACCTCAAGGGAATCAACAAAGTCAAGAGGAAGCATCTTTCAGAAAAGAGATGTGCAAGAACAGAGGCGGCACAATTTGAAGATAGAGGGGCGGCTCAGAGGTAATGTGAGGAAGTATTTATTCACGGAGAGGGTTGTGGATGCTTGGAACAGCCTTCCTGAGGAGGTCATGGAGTCAAAAACAGTGGGGGAATTTAAGAATGCATGGGACAGACATAAGGCAATTCTAGTTGTGGGTAGGAGGAAGTAGGCTGTTGGTTAACTAGGATCTGCAGCTTATCCATTAGGTACCTGAGGCCAGTGGGGCAGGTAGGAAATGGTCTGACTAGGTGGCAGCGGTTCTTATCTGCCATCAAATTCTCTGTTTCTATCCATGCATTACACTTTGTTGCCCTGTTCAACCTTTATTTTTAGCTAATACCAGTGTTGCACTTACTGTAAGTGTTGTATCTCAGCTGCTTCTCTCTTTCCAGGAAATTATTCCTTGTAAATGTATTGTTCCGCTTGTTCAACTTTCCTTCTTGTCTATTTTATGTCATTAATTCAGTGTCACTCTTGAAAAGGGACTTTTATCTTACTGAGCCTAACGAGTTGCAAAATCCAATAAATGAAACACAAAACTTCTTTCATTTTCTCTAGTGTTTCCAGTGATTGTGTGGTGCTTTCCAGGAAATGCCATCCTTCCTGCTGTCCAGTGGCATGAAATCATCATGGCACTTAAGGTACCGTACTGAATTCATATAAAATTTTCTTATACTGCCATTCTGCCAAGTGCACTGAGAACGGTTTTAGCGTACATTTGTTGCCCTGCATCGTAACAGCATAAATATTGTAATGCAGTGATCAATAAGAATTTTCTGTCTTGTTGATTGATAAAAGAATTCTGTGTTTTCATTGTAGGCATGTTGCAGAAAAGCCCTCAATTGAAGACTTGGTGGATGCTCTAGTCTCCGATCTTGATCCAGACTTTGAATCATTCCTTATGGACTCAGAATAGAGGCAGAAATCAAGATGAAGATCTTCTGTTTGTATGAAAATGCACATAAAAACTGCTGCTGTAAAAGCTATATTTGGATATATTCAGTTTCTGTAAAATGTATAGCCTAATTTAATGTATATATTTTTTAAATAAAATGTTTTACTGAGCAGTGAGTACTGGGTATTTTGATAATTTTCTGCATTAGAGGACCAAGTGTCAGAAACATTAGTCTCGTTTACATGGCACATATGCACTGGAGCATCATGAGTGCTTGTGTTGCTCTAGCGCAAAGGCTTTTGTGTAGACACTTAAAACACTGTGTAAGTCAGTCATTACACGCTTTGGGATCCTCATAAAAGTTGGAGATGCTGATCGGCACCAGCATGGAGCAAGCGGTTTACGCTGCCATGTGGATTGGTGGCTCTGCTCCTCCAACGTAACATAGCTCACCCTCATTTATATCAAATACTGGTCTTGTTGTAAAAGGAGGGAGGGACTTCGGATGAAACTAGAGGTGGGAAAGTGTGGAGGAGGAAGACATTTGCTGCCCAAGGCTCTGGGGATGTACAGGTTGTATTCATTAATGGAATGCTGTCCTTAGCACAACATTTTGCTCCGAACAGCTTTTCTTTCCCTTGGCAGACTGTTGTTTGCTGCCAGCGCCCCCCACTCCAGTAGCACCCTGCAGGAAGTTCATTCTGACACACAGACTGACCCTGCACTGGTGCACAATTCCGATCACGTAAATACTGGTTAGAAGCAGGGCAAGTAGAGTGACAGGTGAGCAGTGCAGATGAAGTCGCACTGGACAGCTTCATGTAAACACATCTATTGACACTGAAGCCTGGATTTAGCCTCAGACTATATGTTTTGCTGCATTTTAGATCAGTGACTAAAAGTTGTTGCTGCCTGTTGACTTAAAACGACGTGGTCCATCTGGGTTAGATGACTTTGAAGTGCACGGATCACATGTCCCACAAAACTAGTGTAATATATATTCTAATCCCAGGAATACCTCACTTAAATGTTTACTGTCTATGCATCGTCTTAGCTGAGAGTAACACCTCAGAGACTAGAACCTATGCAAATTTTAGAATTTGGAATATAGCTTCAAGCTCTGCACTCTGGCCATTGATCCCAGACCTTCAGGCAATAATGTCAGAGGCTAAACTGGACATAGTAGCAATTAGTGAGATGTGGTTTACCAGTAACCACACTTGGAGACTTCAGTACCTGGCTATGTATTGTTCAGAAGAGACCGAGGTGCAAAGGGGGGTGGAATGGCCCTGTATGTCAATGAAAATATCAAAGCTACAGAAATTCAGAATACACATAAGGAGCCAGAAGAACTGTGGGTCACCTGGAAACAGGAAATGGGACAGCCATAAGAACCGGAGTTGTCTACAGGCCCCCAGACCAGGGGAGGACATAGACACATTACTGTTAGAAGATATACAAAACATGACAGCTAAAGGGAGGTTCTGATAATGGAGACTTCAACATGCCGGATACAGATTGGTCAATACCAGCAGGAACATCTGCCAGAACTAGACACATGGTGGATTCCTTGCAGGAGGAGGGCCTCAAACAACTGGTACAACATCCCACAAGAGACAGGGCTATCCTAGATCTAGTACTGGCTAACAGGGAAGGATCACAGATCTCCAGGTAGAAGGTCACCTGGGGCCAGTGACCATCACATGGTATGGTTCAGTTTGATCACTACATCTAAATCATCCCATTCCAAGGCAAAAATATGGGACTTCAGAGGAGCTGACTGATAAGATGGCCAACAGAGGTTAAGCTAGCCCTGGCAAAAGAAACACAGGTGAGGGGTACAGGCAAAGTGGGCAAGCATTAAGAATGCAGTACTTGAAGCAACATCCCATTATGTTGGACAGAAAAGGAAGTGCAAAAGAAGAAGGAAACCACTTTGGTTCTCAAATACAGTAGCAGAAAAGGTCAGAGCCAAAAGGCTGGCCTTCAGGAACTATAAGGAACACAGCGGGATGAAGATAGGGAGGCATACCAAACTGCCCTAAGGGAAGCAGGGAAGGCAGTAAGGCAGCAAAGTCCCAAACTGAGGGAACACTACACAACAGTAAAAGGTGACAAGACTTTCTATAGATACATTAGTGAAAGCAGACAGTCCAGAGGGGTATTGCTAAGCTCAATGGAGAAAAGGGGCATGTGAGGAGGAGGACCTGTAAAAGCATCTGTCCTAAATAGATACTTTGCTCAGTATTTACTGAAGAGAAGGTAGGGCAGGGCCACAGCTCAGCACCATGGATACAGGGTGGAGGGAGGTGAGCACTACTCCCCTTCACAAAAGAAAGGGTCCTCACAAGAGCTCAGCTAAGCTCAGTGGATAAGGCAATGGGACCTGATGACATACATCCCAGGGTACTTAAGGAGCTAAGGGTGGAACTATTAGAGCCATTAGCAGAACTGTTTAGTGAGTCTCTGAGCACAGGAGAGGTCCCAGAAGACTGGAGAAGGGCTCATGTGATCCCCGCCCACAAGAGTGGTAGCAGGAGGAGGCAGGGAACTACAGACCAGTCAGTCTTACCTCAATAGTGGGCAAGATTATGGAGGCACTCCTTAAAGAAAGGATATGCAACACCTGGAATCCATAGGGGCACAGGATCCAAGACAGCATGGGTTTACAAAGGAAGGTCCTGTCAAACTAATCTCATAGATTTCTTTGATTGGGTAACCAGAGTGATGGACCAAGGGGAGCAGTTGATGTCGTCTACCTTGACTTCAGCAAAGCTTTGACACTGTTCCACATAGAAGATTGATAAATAAGCTGGGTAGGCTGGGTGGGTGGAAGTTGGTCAACTGGGTGGCAAACTGGTTGACGGGCAGAAAACAGAGAGTGGTGGTAAATGGTATACAGTCAGAAGAGATGCAAGTCACAAGTGGGGTACCTCAGATCAGTCCTGGGGCCAGTCCTCTTCAATATCTTCATTAGTGACCTTGCAGATGGACTAGAGGGTAAGGCTTGTCTGTTTGCAGATGACACCAAGATCTGCAACAGAGTAGATGATCCAGATGGGGTGGGCAGAATGAGAAGAGATCTGGATAAAGTAGCAAAATGGTCAGAAGAGTGGCAACTGGGATTTAGTGCAAAGAAGTGCAAGATCATGCACATAGGGAAGAGAAACCTGAAGCCACCTATAGGCTGGGAGGAGTTGCTAGCAGTCACAAAGGAAGAAAGAGACTTGGGCATCATCATCACTGATGACCTGAAATCATCAAGCAGACCTCTAAAGCAGTAGGTAAGGCTAGGGGGATGTTAGGGTGTATTAGCAGAGGTATCACAAGTCATAAGAGGGAGGTAATAATCCCTCTTTACAAGACACTGGTTAGCTCCTCATCTGAGTACTGCGGCAGTACTGGAGGCCACACCTTCACAAGGACATTAACCAAATTGAGGCAGTCCAGAGAAGAGCAACCAAAATGGTGCAGGGACTGCATCAGAAGACATATGAGGGCAGATTAACTGGAGCTCAATATGTATACCCTAAGCAAAGGAGGAGAGGTGATATGATCGAGACATTCAAACACCTTAAGGGCATTAACAAGGTGAAAGAGTCTAACATGTTTAAATATAAGAAAATAGCAGGACAAGAGGACACAGCATGAGATTAGAGGGAGGCCGATTAAGGAAATGTGAGGAAATTATTTTTCACAGAAAGGGTGGTGGATGCATGGAATGGCTTACCTCAGGATGTGGTGGCTATGAATACAGTGCAGGGCTTCAAACAGGCATAGAATAGACATAAGGGAGCAATACAGATGAGTATGAATAGATAGGCCACTGACAGAGCAAAGGCCGATGGCACATTTATAAGGTAGAAAAGAAATGGGCAGACTGGATGAGCCTTTGCGGTTCTTATCTGCCGTCAACTTCTGTGTTTCTATTGCTCAGATCTGTTTCTCCACCTGAAAAGAGCAGGCGTCCCGTAGTGACCTCCTGTTATCGACGGTTCACCTATCAGGTTTCTTATTTTGTACTTTATTTAAAAGTATTTCATAGTTTTTGTATTACTCTGCATCTAGCTATGTTTTGCAGTAATTTATGTTTTTTCTGGTTCCGATTGATTCCTAGGAACTGGAGTATTTCCTAGTTGACAACCATTTTCATTTTTGTTAATTCAGCTACTAGACCACTTTTTATTGAAATTAGCAATGGTTTACTATTTTCATATATTAAATTTACAGAGAATGGAGTCTTTCACGTTCCGTTTCTAACTGTGCCCTTTCACCTTAATTAATCGATTCCTATTACATGAGCCACAGTTTGACCTTTGGCACACTTTTCTTAGTACAAGAGCCATTTTACTATTTGGCTTTTGTACTGCTGTGTTTTGGGAATCTTTTTTATTAATTAAGGATATCTCATATTGGCGTGTCAGACCTTGTGAACCTGCAAAGAATCGTAAAATGTATCTTCCAGTAATAAGTCTTCACCATTCATTACTTCATGGGTTTGTGCCAGAGGTGCTAGAACCCTGCAGGATCTTCGAGGGCTTTAAAAGCTTAGACCTAGGGGGCCGACATTGGCGACAGTGCCACCCATGAGGCCAGTGCATGACATGGCGCTCATGGACTTACCAGTAACCGATGCTGGCCTTCTGCTTCTGTCAGTTCTGTTCTTCCTGCCATTGAGGCTGAGCATTTCCATTTTTCTCTGCGTGACAATTCATCGCCACTAGCTCAGTGCTGTATTTTTTCTCACCTTTTCAGCTCCACCTTTTCTTCTTGTGTCCTTTGTGGTGCCAAGCTCTTTTTTGCTTGGTTTTATATTTTTCACCTTCTGTGGTCACGTTGGGTTCTGAGGGGCCTAAAAAGAAAGAACATTTCAAGAAAAGACAGATGCTCCTCTATGCATCTGTTCCCCGTGGAAGACTGTGTCTGTCCGGGACCACCATGACTGCTGTTGGACCTGCCTCTGAGCTGACCATAGCATGGACCACTCGATGCCTGCTTTTCTGTGGAGTACTGCACTGTCCAACTCTGCGCGATGCGGTGAGGTCATCTGCCCCCACCTTGGAGGCAGGTGTCGCATGAGGGACTCCAAGGTAAGGTTCCTGGGCTCTTCCTCTGAGCCCCTCCCAGTACTATCGTACTGGGGAGACCAGGCTTCTTCCAGTCCTTGTCTGTGCCAGGACAGCCTGGGGAGGGGTCTGTGGGACAGTCAGCCCTCTCTGGGTGGTTGGCTGTGCACCCTCCCAATCCATGGCTCCTTCAGGACAGTGGATGCTACCGGTGTTGAGAACAGAGCTGTATGCTGGGCTTACGCTGGTGGGCTCCTTGGAGTCACAGTCTGGTGCTGTTTCAGCTCCTGGCACTAAGGCCAGTGGGCCGAGACAGCAATGACCCTAGGACTGGGTCCCCTCCTGTCACTGCTTGCGGTGTCAGGAGAGGAAACACCTTGGACTTAGACTCCTGGTGGAGATCTTCTGGATCATGTACCCTGAGTGGTAGGATAATGTGGGGTGTGACAGCTGGGATGATCCCAACCAGTTGTTAGGCTCCAACAAGGATAGTGGTTTTCTAGGCCTAGTTCTAGGCCTTGGTCAAGCTTAAGCGTCATTGTTAGACTGCTCCTCTGTCAGTTGCTGGTCATGGTGCTGACCCTTCATCCAGCAATGTCAGCACCAAAGGGGAGAGGGTCAGTGCCTGATGCATTGCGAGCAGAGGTCCAGTGCTGTTTTCAGGGCCAGACAGGGTTCCAGTGCCACTCATGCGGTGCTGGGGAGTTCTGGTTCCATCCATGGTGCCATCTCCTATTCTGCTCCTCTGGCTGATGTAGAGCCCTTTGTTAGGCCCAGCCCAAGGGACAGGGCCCTTTCAGGTGAGATTGGGGATGGTAGATCTCAGTTGGTGACTCGCCCAAGTCCAGAGTATGTGGCAGCTCTGGCAGGAGTCGAAGGCCAACTTGAAACCTCTGACCTTTCCAGAACTGTCTAGACCTGCCACAGATGGGGATAGGGGCCACCCTGTGGGACCTCTATGGCTACAGTCTCCCCACCTGGGAGTTTACCACAAGTGCATGACCTACAGTGCTCCTCCACAGTTGAGTGTTCTCTGGTGGACTAGTTTGTCAGGCCCTCCTTGGGTGAGGTCCCCCTGTATGATCTTGTAGCCCTGGCAGAGGACCTGACTTAGTTCATCATGACCCTCCTGTGCTTCCTCCTCCTCCTCTCCCTGGCATTTGGAGCCCCTGACCTGGGACCAATTCAGAGCTTCAGTGAGTGCCCTCCTACCTCGGGGCACTAGACCAGGCTATTTTCCAGCCTGAGACACTGGCACTGCCACCTTTGAGTTCAGCTTCTCGTCATCCTCATCTTCCTCATCCTCTGAGGAAGAGGACTGTTCCATTCATGTCTCCTCAGATGGTGAATACCCTTGCTACCAGCAGTTCCTTTTGGAGATGATAGGGGCTGTGAATTGACCATTTTCAGAACGCATTCCTGCCCGTCTGATGTTGCCCTTCCTTGGGAGTACAGTTACGACTCTATAGTCATACCTCCCTGGCCTAGGCCTTTTTGCAGAATTTGGCTCTGTCCTCTGCCCCTCTCCAACTTCATGGGACACCTAGCACAGGAGTCTCCAGGAGTCATGCCACACCACTCTTCTGGGGTTCAGCTCTTGGACACCACCTTGGGCATAGGCGCCCAGAGCGTGACCATTCCCCAAAGTTGGACTTTGTGGAGTTTGATGCCTGGGGTCAAAAATCTTCTTGGTAGCGCACACCAGGTACTCCAGGCAACCTATGGCAGGCACCTGTGGACAACACTGGGACAACTTCTAGTGTCTTTGCCAGATGTAGAGGGCAGCCAGCCGGGCCATCGTCTTTCTGCCCAGGGCCTGGAGCTGACAAGGCACCAAGTGATGGCATCTTGTGACACAAAGGTAGCCTCCAGGCTGGAGGGAACAGCAATCTGTATTCAGTGGGCAGCATGGCTTCATCTTTCCCAGTTGTTACCCTTGGCTTGGCGTGGGGTAATCACTTCATGATTCCAAGGAGCCATTTCCTTTCCTGCAGAGCCAGGCGTGAGCTTGCAGGGTGCCTTCCTGCTCCCAGGCTACCGGAGCCCTGCTTGACCCTGGTGATCTCGGGCCTTGCCAGGCCTGTGAGGGTTTCTGCCTCTTGTGATTCTCCCCATAGGCTGCGGAATAACTGTTTCCCTCAGGGTGAGCCAACACTGCTGTTTGGTGGTAAGCTTGGCATTCATTTGCCAGTAATGAATGGTGAAGATCGATGTTTGGAAGACATGAAAATTACATACGCACTGTAATTCTTGATCTTCCAGAATATTTTCACCATTCATTACTGCAGCCAGCCCACCATCCCTGCTATGGCCAGACATCTGGGCAGCTCACCTGTCTTTCTTTTTCCTATCACTTTCTTTCCTTGCATACCTTCTTGGTAGACAATATGGGGGAGGGCATGGCTTGTTAGGCAGCCCTTACGCTGCTATTGCACAAAAAAAAAAAAAGTTCTTTTGGAGACTCGATGGTTTCTTTGGAGCCTCTTTGCTTCCCCTGCTAGTTTGAAAAAAAAAAAACAGCATTTTTTCTTTTTAGGGCTTAGGCAGTGTTTTCTTGGAATGACCTCTTTGTTTTGCCTTCTAGCAACAAAAGGAGTGAGGAGGAACAAAGGGTGGCTAAGATTCTTTAGTTTTCTCTCCTTAGTATCGCAGTCTCTTGCCTCTTCCTGTCTTCTCGACAGGTCCTCTCTTCTTGCCAGCTGGGACACCCTGCTCTCCAATTCTGTCTTAATTCCCTCTTTCTACAGCGTGGGAATTTCAAAAACAAAAAAGGGTGGAAGGGAAAGAAGACAGGGCAAGATTTAGGGATATGGTTTTAATGTTACAAAAAAAAGCTCTGGGTTCTACCTCCTCTATCTTAGTGGGGATCTCCATTAGTGGTTAGTTTAGCTATCTTTTATCTTTATCTAGATTTATCTGTGGGTCATCTGTCATCCAGGTGGTGGACCTTTCCTATTCTACTCTTGGAGACAATGTCAGCGGTGATGGAGCTATCATACAGTCTCTTAGGAGAGATGCTAAACTGAGTTACCATGGGCTTCGGTCCAATTTAGCATCTGGATTTTTCTTCTCTTATATCCTCCTTGCATGGTGCCTGTTTGTTACTCTTAAGTTTGGGTGCCTCTGTGATCCTGGGGCATTTTCCTTGTTGGCATGCTGTGCTGCTGAGGAAATGTTGATCCCTGCTACTCCTTCTCTTATACTCATTTCTTTTCTCCTATGCAGATTGTTCTGCTCATTCTTTTACTCACCACCTAGGCCTTCCTTCCCAACCGCTTGTCTTTTTCTGGTAGACAAGTCTTATTATTTTGTTTCTTTAATATCTCTTGTCCTGTTCCTTGGGCTATCATGCCCCTTTTCTTTTTCTGTCACTTGTTTCCTCTCCTGGCAAATAGAACTGACAGAAGCAAGAGGCTGACATCTGTTGCTGCCCAGCCCATGAGGGCCATGTAATGCCAGCTCTTGTGACAGCACTGCTTCACTGACATCGGCCCCTAGCTCTCAGCTTTAAAAATCCCATGGGGTCCTAGCACCTCCGCACAGACTCATGAAATAATGAATGGTGAAGATATTCTGAAGATCAAGAATTATGGTGAGTACGTAATTTTCATTTTCCAGCTCTTGGCAAGGGCAGACTGCCATGATCTTTGTTCGTTGTCTAAATCCACAACACAACTTGTAAATTGTAAGTCCTGTCAAATTTTTGCCCATAAACCTAATTAAAAGGGTAAAACATTTAAAAAGCATACCTTCTCAGTCTGCCTTTTGTCATCTAAAATAATGAAAAGGCCCTGAAGGTTTCCCAACGATGGTGAAAAGCATACATCTGAAGGTCCATCTCCCATGTTCGGCATCAGATAATGTTAAAGGTAAAATAAAAAGGTTAGTCTGCACAGCCAGCAGATCTGCTTGGTAAAGATGTTTCAGACATCAGGGTGTCGAGAAGGGGACCCTGAATCCAGTGATGGCAAAAATATAAATAAAACAATAATATCACTGCCACTCCTGATCAGAGAAAGGAGCAGATAGATGGCATAGATGAAATGCCCTCACCAGAGAACATATCAAAATGTGACAGTAGATAGATGGCATAGATGTAATGCCTCACCAGAGAACATATCAAAAATGTGACCGTTTTTTCAGGGATCCAGGTCATGGGAAATTATAATAAGGTAACTGGCACCCTCACCCCCGAGTCAGGCTCCAACCTGTCTGCCTGAGGAAGAATATTATATACAAATGGAGGAAGGTGACCCCATGGAATTGGAGGGTGCACCTAAGCAAGATTGTGAATCTCCTCCAAGGTGTAATGAGGACTGCTTATCTTTTCCTCATTTGTCAGGCAAGTGGCAGATGCCCTCAAACCCCCCAGCTAGACAGAGGAGGATGAAGAGGATGTTGATTTTATGGACAAGTTGGGGCAGTTCCACCAAGAAGGCTGTTACTTCCACATACATAAACCACTTAAGAAGGCCATATCAAAATCATGGCTGTGTCCACCTTAGCAGCAGCTATATAGACAAGAAAATATCTGGTGAACAAGTAGGGAATGGAATACCTGTGTGCCAGTCCTGATTACGATGGAATAGTCCAGGCTGCTGCTTGTGAGAGAGTAAAATCACTCTTATCTGTGCAATCCCTGAAAAGGACTCTAAAATATTGGATACTGTGGCCAGAAAGGATTTATACAACTTCTCTGCTTATCAGGCTGGCAGCTTACTCATCACATACAGCATAGTATCAGAAATCATTCTGGAACACAATTCTGACTGTTGTAGGACAAGCAGATGGTGAATTATCACAGGACCTGATTTCCACAGCAAGATCGACCCTGGATACCACAAATACAATTTCCACACTGCAGTGGACACTAACAGCATTGCTGCTAGAGTTTAGCTTATCTGCTGTCCATAAGAAGGTTTCCTGGCTAAGGCTACAATCCTTACTCGGGATACCCAAAACAAGGCCATGGATTTCTTTGAGGGAAATTTATTCTTGGTGACAAAACAGGCTTACATGAGAAAGTGGAAGAATACAAAATCACTTTTAAAAGTAACAGTGAGAATGAAACGGCCTCTTCCTCCTGCTGGTCCTACGGAAGAGGAAGCAGAGGCAGGAGATACTTCTCAAAGCCTCTGTCTCTTATGCACCCTGTGAGTACTAGTCACAAAGAGGTTACTATAGGGAAGGGAACGAAAGGCTTCCAGGCGAAATGTTGCAGCTCCAGCACCTAAGCTCCCACCAAAACAAAACCCTGACAGTTTTGCCTAAGTCACCCAGCCATTGCCAGTAGGAGGAAGGCTGGCACACTGCTTCCAGGAATGGATAAACATTACCACAGACAAGTAGGTTTTGGGAGTAGTGGGCTGGGGATTGTGTCTGCAGTTCAAACACTTTCAAACCTGCAGAAACATAGATTTTTCCAGACCACTCTACCACAGAAAAAAAGTCTACTGGAACTGGAAGTTAAAAGTTAATATCAAAGTCATTAAAAAGTACCTGCCTCCCAGTGGGGCAGAAGCTTAATCTCAAGATATTTCCTGATCCACAAGGAAAATGGGGAGTGGTGACCCATTTTAGATCACAGGTTTCTGAACAAACATTTGAAAAAGAAAAATTCAAGATGGTCACACTAAGGACAGTGGTATAAAAATACCTATTTTCATATCCACTCTGGCCATCCCACAGAAAATATCTCAATCAAGCTGGGGAACTGCCAGTACCAGTGCACAGTTCTCTCATTTGATCTCACCTCTGCTCCAAGAGTTTTTGTAAAGTGCTTGGCTGTGGTGGCAGCACGTCCAAGAAAACAAGGCGTGGTGGTTTCCTCTACCTGGACGACTACCTAGTCTCAGGAAAAGAGAAAGGGACAAGGTGCTCAGTTCAGGTGGCAAAAGCACCTTGGAGAATCTGAATTCTTGATTATCCTTCAGAAGTCCCAGCTAGATCCTGTTCAAGTACTGGACTTCATAGGGGCAGAGATAAAAACACTGCAGGAAACCTTTCCTCCCACAGACCAGAGTTACAACTTTGATAGCAGCAGCAGAGTTTTTCACTGCAGGTCAGTGAAGACCCAAGAGACTTCCTACAGTTACTAGGGCACTGTGTTGCATCCACAACTGTGGTTCCATGGGCCCCATTCAAATAAGAGATATCCAGTACTACGTAAGAGACAACTGATCTCAAAGATGGGATTCACTTTCACAACTAGTTCCAGTGACAAAAGCACTAGTGGAATCATTAGAGTGGTGGGAGGAAGAAAGCAGCCTCAGAGAGGGCATTCCCTTCTTCAGCAATTACCAACAAGTATTCTTACCACAGATGCCTTACTTCTGGGTGGGGCACCCACCTGCAGGACCTCACAGTGTGTGACACATGGAGCCCATAAAGTCACTAGAATACATAAACCTCCTGGAGCGCAGAGCAGTACTGACGACAATGCAGTCTTTCTCCTCCCAGCTACAGGGTCAATCTGTCCAAATGAGGACAGACAACACCACAACAATGTACTACATAAACAAGCAGGAGGAACAAATTCCTCAGAACTGTGTACAGAGACAGTGAGGATCTGGGACTTGGCACATTCCTTAGAAGCAAATATATTTGCAGTGCATCTACCAGGCAGAAACAATGTCCTAGCAGTCCCTAAGCAGAATCAGCCAGGAAATTACGAATGGGCCTTAAACCAGCAGGTTCGGGGCACAGTGTTCAGAAGGTGGGACACACCCAATGTAGACCTGTTTACATCTTAGGAGGACTATCAGCTCCCAAAGTTTTGTTGCAGACCAACAGCCAAGGCAACAGTTCCAACGTGCATGCTGGTACTGGACAGGGAAGTTTGTATGTGCTTCCCACCATTCCACTCATTCAGAAAGGGCTTCAAAACTCAGGAGGAACCTGCAACAATGATCATCATAGTTCCAGACTGGGCCAGACAGGCCTAGTACTCCGTGCATGTGGTCCTGTCCAGCAAGAATGCAATCTGCCTGCCACTTAGTCACTCACAATCTGTTGACTTTGTCCCAGGGCAGAATAACATTTCCGAACCCCAGGACCCTATGTCTAGAGTGCATGGTTCTTGAGGAGTAAACTGGATCTCTTAGAGGAAGTCCTGAATGTTTTGCAACTTTATATTTATTGAACATTTTCAATACATACATACAAACATTATCAAGAAAACACTAAGCATATATTAAAACACGTCTTATGATCATACCACATTAACATTAAATAATATTTCATTTTAAACACGTTTTGCATCAGTCATATAGCACTATAACTTGAATTATGTATTTAAAAAACTTTGCCATAATATATAAGTTTCTCCGGTAGAAAGAAATCAAGAAAAAGGAAGAAGACAAGAAGAAAAGAAGTACATCAGGAAAAGGGAGAAAATAAGTCTGAGTAATGATTAAAGGTGTAGATGTACAAAGCAACACAGCACGTCTCAGAATGTGTATCAATATACTCAAGATGACACCACCTGTAAGTCAGTTTATTCTCATATTGTATAGTTGGGGATTTCATTAGCTGTGTTGAAAACTATTAATTAAGATAAGTAACTCACCAAATTTTTGTTGAGGCCTGATAAATGATTTCTCAGCCCATGAGAGAGTTTTCCAGGCTAATTATTTCTATACGCTCAGATAACCATTCCTTTAACCAAGAGTACTTTGTCATCTGTCCATAACTTTAAAATACAGTTCTTTGCTGCCATTGAAATTATGGCAGCTGACTACTTAGAATCAATCTTTAGGTAAGGTATTTCACCATAATAACCTAGAATACATGCTTCCATGGTCATATCAGTATATATGTGACTAATTTCTTTAAATCGTTTATCTTTTGCCAGAGGTTCTGGACATTGGATCATGTCCAAAACATGTGCAATTAGTTGCCACCAGCTAGATTGCATTTAGGGCACGATAATTTCTTAAGCCAATTTTTCCATTTTAGAAGGGTTATAATATAAAGTATTTATCAGTTTGAATTGTGTAGTTCTAAGGTTAACTGAACTGTATGCCATAAAACCAAAGCTCTAAATACTACCCCAGTTCCAGCCAGACATATCTTTATTCAGGGCCATAGACCACCATATTATTTTTCATCTGCCGTGCCTCTGATACAGTTGACCAGGAAGTTGTAAATCTTGCTGCCTGTAGGTTTATTATAGATTATTTTGGAAAAGTAATTGTGTTAAGTGTGGATCTGAACAGAAGATGATCATTTCCATATAGTGATGTTATATTATGTTTTAAGTTTCCTTAAAATGCATTTTCATTCTGGTCTAAATTAGATTTCTCTGCAGAGCACAGAAAATATTGCAGATGGCCAACAGTTTAAACAAATCTATTATTTTAACCCCATTTCTCTCCCAGGTTTTATTCTAGCTGGTGCCCCTTTTATTAGTATATTTGGATTGCTCCATATAGGGTGGGTAATAGATTTCACAAGATTGATATTGAGCAGTTTGCTAAGTTGAGAAATTATGCACATGGATTCAGAAACAATCAGATTTCTCAGAGGTTTGTGTGTATTTGCAAAATGAGATCTATATTGGAAGTACTTGCCACATCCCTTTCCATAATAATCCAGTCAGTAGTGAATTTCCTATGCCCTTGTTGAATTGCTTTCTTGATGTTTGTTGGATTGTGCAAGCAATTAACCAGAATTTTATACACACGAGGTGTGGGATGCATAAACCAGAGAGTGAATCTCAAGGGTTTATACTAACATACCACACCGAGGTGTGTCGAAACTCAGTTCTACCACCCATGTTTTATTCTTTATAATTACTGGTTATTATTTTCAATCAGTGTGGATTCACATGTTTGAGAAAGTGAAAGCAGCAGTTGTTCTGATAGCTCCGGCGTCTGTGTGAGCACGAGGTGATTTGCAGCTAATGATTACAACCGCCCGGTTGTATTGCAAAATAATTGGGCGGTGTAATACGATTTTAAGATCTGTAACATTTCAGCCAGGTGTGAAAATGACAGCTGTACTGTTCATAAGGAGTGTGGAAAAATGCCAGTGTAGAAAATCTGGACTGAAAATATTACAAATTCGTGAACTTACGATGGTGCGTGGAAACTGCGCTAATGCACGCTCCTAACACAGTCATTTTATGGTCTTTTGTCTCCAAATTTTCAACATAGCCATTTAAGACCTCTGCTCATGAACAGTGTCACTGTGATTTTCTTAATCTGTCCCGAACATTGATTTCACACACCGACCACGCCATTTGCGCTACATGCACGAAAACACATTTTGGGTGAGATGTGAAAAAATGACAGGTGTACTGTTCCTTAGGAGGTATGGTAAAAATGGCAATGTTGAAAATCTGGGTGAAAAATATTAAAAATTCTCAAAATTCTGACGTCTTTGTGAAGTCATACACTGCAGCTCATAAAACAGTCATTTTGAGAATTTTTCACCAAATTTTCAGCATTGGGTTTTGGGGGCCTACCTCATGAACTGTGACACTGTTGTTTGTAACTTGGTCCCGAAAGGTGGTTCCTCGCAGTGACCGTGAAATCACCTCTTGGGACCGAATAACAAAATGACAGCAACTGAGTTCATGAGGTGGGGCCCCAAGAACCCCATGGTGAAAAATTCCTCAAAATGGCCGAGATATGCACAAAGTTGGAAAAAAAATATTTATGCCATTATACAGCTTACCAGCATTTCTTCAGTTCATGATCGGTTTTTAGAGTGCAGACATGTTCCAGTCCACTGAAGATGAGTCGCACTGGGCTCTGGAGGCAAGTATGGGTTGGGGAGGTGTGGGGAGGTGGAGCAAGGGGGTGGGCGCAGGTTGGGAAGGGGGCAAGACAGTCAACAAGGGACTTTTTTTGTTATATGTGTTTGTTTTTCTTTTAGAAGATGACGTGGGACTTTTGCCACGCTGGGGTGGCTCCCAGTGAGGCAGATGGAAGTTAATTTTTGGGGAGGCAGTGGAGCCAACAGGGATTGGGAACCCTCATCGCCATACTGACTTTTGCCACACTGGAAGTCTGTTTGGGGGCCAGCGGGCCGATGGGGATTAGGCACCCCATCAGCCATCCCCGATGTGTGTGTGGGGGCACTTGGAAACGCGGGGTGGGCTCCCAGCGTGCTATGTAGGTGTTCGTTGGAGAGGGACTGTCTGACAGTTCAGATGCAGTGCTGACGGTAGGTAATTTGCCTGCCGTTACCACCGCTGATTGTGGCGGTGTTTTCCTCAGAACTGTGCGCCACTGCATCTGAACAGCTATCATAGACAGCTCGGACATTCATTGGCGCAGTGCAGCCGTGCCTGCAAAAGGGAGCAGGGCATTGGAAGTGGGGCAGGCACACCTCCGAAACTAGTATAGTGGCACTATGTTTCTTGCACATGCGTGCAAGCAAAGATAAAATTTGCTGTAGGAGGGTCATCATTTTAATAGTATCTAGCCTCGCCCAAAATCCTAGAGGTAATTTGTTCCCCATTGTAACTTTTCATCAGTGTGCTTTTTCAGATTGTTAAGATCATTTCTGGAAGTCAGTGAAATAGTTCTACGTATACTGTGGTTAGGTACTAAATCCCGACTCTCAATTGCCTGACAGGTAATTTCCCAGTGACGGAATCCTGACTATGCACATGCCTGACTTGTAAATTTCCTGTATTCTATAATCCCGACAACTTGTATTAGCTGCTCCTCTCAGTGACATTCCTCAGACATTAACAGCTGTTCTTAATAAGGGCTAAATTATATGCGGACATTGCAAGTGATGAATGTTGCCTTGCTTACGGCTGCACAAGCTTTAGTTGATAATCACATTAAATTGCAACTCCAATTTATACTGGTTGTCATGTAGCCCTGCTGTTCCCCTGAACTAAGTAGTGTACTGTTGTCAACATTTTCATCATGGCTGAAATTTGCACTGTTGTGCCTTCGCAGAAGGAAATGAAAAGATATGTGTTTATCTATTAGTGAAAGAGGAACTGCCTTGATTTATACTACTGGTGCTGCCAAAGTAGGAAATCGTTGGTGTGTGTTGGCAGAGTGACCACAATTCCTGTTGGCAGCCAGCAGCACCTAAGGAGTCACTGGGAGCACAATCGCACTCCAACACAACTGATGCACCCATTGCTTGTGCAATTGCATCTCTGAAGCGGAGAACTATGGACACTGTATACCCTGGCTCATTTTATCTCGACAGTCACCTTAAGTCTGCGGAGAAAGTCAGACAAAGCATGCCTAGGAAGCAATCACTGCAGCAGGTTGCTAAGAGGCCCATCTCCTCGACATGCCATCAGAATCCAAAACCCTTGAGGAAATAGTCATGCCCAACGAGCTGAAGCTTCTAAATGGGTACCCTGGTTCACCAGGGATTCAACCTGCAGTGAAGAGAAAATAATTTTCTAGGAGCATGGATATGTTGTTCATCCACACTGTCTGGCATTGTCCTTTTCCCCTTTAAATCTTGCGGAAGTCTTCAAGCTGGTTCCTCCTACCCACTCGGGTGGTATATACCTTGGCTGCACCCGTGGCGCTAGATCTTCCTTTCCACTGGAAGATACAGGTTCCCTCGTGCTACTTTTCAAGTACCATAGGCCCTGGAGTCTAGAAGCGGTTTCGCCGCATTTACTCTCTCTAAAACTCATTAGAGTTTGTGACTCGGATCGAGCGGCTTCGGATATGGAGGACAAGTCGTCCCCGGGTTTCGTTGGTGTCCTTAGGGACGAAAATGTCTTACCGACCCCCCCTCTGTGCGTTTATTGCCCTAGGCTGTGCACGATACCTCGGCTGCACCATCTGTTTGGCCTTCCATCTCACTGTCCTGGAGGACCACAAGGCATGCCTTAAGCTGGGGACGACGGAGCTTCGTAATCCACGGTGAAATCGAAGGAGGCCAGGTGGGTGGTTTCCATGGCCGAGGATCCGCCCAGCAGCTCGAACATATGGCGGCTTTTGAGGAGGAAGCTGCCCAAGCTTGACCAACCCGAAGTTTTTGTCCCTCTCAACCTGGGCTCCACCTTCACGGGTCCTTTTGGAGTTGTGCCAGTCTCTCCCTACCAAGGGTGAGGCGCCTTGGGCTCAGACTCCTCCCACTCCAAGAAAAAGGACAAGGACCCCAAATCTTCTTCTTCTAGCCGAAGATGATGTTCCTGGGACAAGAGGCGGTCCGATACTCAGGATCAGATGGTCTTGGCCTCGGTGAAGATCACTTCCTCGGCTGCCAGCTTCTCGGACCTTCCGTCAGGCCAAGGCACAAAAGCCAAGGATACTGCAGAACTGGCGAGATTTCTCTTGACCCGATCAAGCTGTTGTCGCCGATGCCTGTCGGCGACTCCTTGAAGGACTCCCATCCTCTTCTTCTCGATGAGGAGACCCGTCCTTGGTATCCGATCGAGGACAAGAGCGGAACCTCGGTTTTGCGGATCGGCGTCTCCCAATCGACAGAGCTGGCGCCGTCGGTCTCGATCAAGAAGTAGGACCCGTCGATCGAAAAGCTGAAAAAGGGTAATAAACAGTCCTGGAAGAGGCGCGCCCGTTCCTCATCCTCCTCAGGCGAGGAGAGACTTAGACGGAAGCTCCGTCGGCGTTATGAGGACCTCTTGTGGCAGCAGCTACTTTGACTGGTCAAAAGCCATCCACTCTGGCTGTACCGGCCATTACTCAGCCACAGCCTCTTCGGCCGACACCGACTCCCTCAGTACCGAGGACTCCGGTGGGACCGGACACGCATTTCTGGTCAGCCTGTTACGGTCTCCCCACCAATTTTGGTGGAACCACCGCCTAAACAGCCTCAGGAGGGGCTCCCTCTAGGAGGATCGGACAACTACGGGCTTGCCCCATAGGTTGTCCATTACTATTACTCCTGATCGCCCTAGGCACATCGAGAGGGACATAGGTGGGAGACCCTGTATCCTGACTCCTCGGACTCGGATACTACTGGCCTTCTCTCACCCGATGATGAACTGTCAGTGACAGGCCTGGAGGAAGGTCCTTTTTCCTTCCAGGCGTCCATTAACTCATTGCTGAGTCCACGGGTATGCCTTTGCAGCCTATACAAAGAAGCGGAATATCCTCTCACGGATATTCTTAAGGGGATACCCGACAGAGGCCTTTCAGTGGCCAAAGTCATCGTTGGCTCAGCCCTTGAGCTTTGGCAGCGCCTGCCTCTTGCCAGCTCCGTCTGCCCATATGGTTCACAAGTATGCAGTGCCCATGGGGTCCTTGGCAGGCTTCACTGAGCATCCCTCGGCCGAGAGCCTTGTGACTGCCTCAGTGTTTCAGCTCATGGGCAGCTCTCGGATACTGACCACCCTCCGGACAAGGGTCCAAAATATGGACCACTCTGCCCAGAAAGTCTATGCGGCATCATCCTGGGCCTTCGTCAGGCCAGCTCGGCAGTGAATATGGCACACTTCTCTCACGCCCTACTGGGGTTGCTTGATGAAGTCCTCCTCATCTCCCAGCTGACATGCAGACCACGGTCAAGCAGGTCCATGACCAGGGCCGTGCTGTTGCTAAACAGCAGCTCCAGATGGCTCTGGACATTGGAGATTCCTGTGTCCATTCACTAGCTGCCGCAGTGGCCACTCACTGCAGGGCCTGGCTGAGGTTATCCTCCTTTCCAGCGGATACTCAGCACAAGCTAGCTGACGTGCCCTTCCTTGGCTTGACCTTTTCAGTCCGGGAGTGGCAGGTCATCTCCAGCGCATTGGGCAGTCTAATGCCACCTTAGATGCCACCTCTGCTAAGGTTCTTGAGCAGAACCAGCAGAAGCGCAAGAAAAGTTCTTTCGGCACTCTTCCCCTGCGGTTAGACAGCCCTCCTTCCAGGGAGGTCAGCAGCAACAGCAGGCTCAAGCTTGGCCCTAGGCCCAAGCAGGGTCTAACAGCCCCGCAAAGGAGGCCGAGGTGCTGGTTCAGGAGCCTCCTCCTCCAAGTCTGCATAGTGATGGGTCAGGGGCCTCCCTACACCAGTCACGCCAGTTCTGGGTCCTCCCGTGAGTCCCGTCCGCCACTTTCTTTCCGCCTGGTCGGTATCACCCGGACAGGTGGGTTCTGAAGTGATCGGTCAGGACTGCCTCTAGAGTTCGAGCAGTACCCCCCAACCGAGCCCGTGCCCCACGGAGGACAGGATCTCACTTGGCGCCAGTCGGCCCCCCGGGACGACATTGCACAGCTCCTCTGCAAGGAGGCGGTAGCTCCAGTGCGGATCCTCCTACAGACCCAGGCTTCGTGTCCAGGTATTTCCTGGTGCCCAAGCGGATGGGGGTTGGTGCCCCATCCTGAGATCTCCACGACCTGAATCAATATCTCAGGTCTCTTTACCTTCCGGATGGTAACTCTGAACCAGATCATACCATCTCTGGAGCAAAACATGTAGTTCTGTTCACTGGATCTACAGGACACGTTCTTTCACGTCCCAATCCGTCCGTCCCACCAGCGGTTCCTCCGCTTCAGGGTGAAGGGACCCTGTACAAGTTCGAGCCATGCCGTTCGGCCTGTCATCAACCACGGGTCTTCACCAAATGCATTGCAGTGGTGGCAGCCCATCTACAGCGTCAAGGGGTTCAGATATACCCCTAACTGGCGGGTTCCTCCCTGCAGGAGGTGGAGAGGTCCAGGGACCTGACCCTCCGAACCTGTTCCCACCTAGGCCTCCTGATCAACGAGGCCAAGTCAGAACTCGTACCCTCTCAGGTGATGGGCTTTATCGGGGCAGGGCTCGACTCTCATCAAGCCAGAACTTGGCTTCCAGTGGACAGGCGGAGGTTCTTTCCTCCTTTGCCCAATCATTTCTGGTTGGGCACTTGCGCCCTGCCGGGACTCCCTCGCCTTCTGGGTTATATGGCGGCGTGCACCTCAGTGGTCCGTTGGGCCAGATTGCACATCGCCCCTCTAGTGGGAGCTGGCCGCTCAGTGGTCTTAAGCGTCAGGGTCTTTTGACCAGCTGGTCACTGTCACCCAGAGGATGTGGGCGCTGTCCAATGGTGGTCCGTCCCGAGGTCATCTGCGGAAGATCCCATTTGTCCGCCGACGGCGGTCATCCCATGACCGATCGCGCTCTCATGAGCTGGGAGCCCACATGGGGACCACAGAGCCCACGGTTCTGGACCCTCGAGGAGTCCGTTGCCACATCAGCCTGTTGGAGCTCAGAGCAGTCAGACTGGCACTGTCAGCTTTGCTCCTCAGCTCGGGGTGAAGTGGTTCAAGTCAGATGGACAATACCACGACTATGTACTACCTCAACAAACAGGGGGCACACACTCCCATCTGCTATGCAAGGAGGTGCTCGGATCTGGACCTTCATCAGCCAGTTGGAGGCAGATCTCCTTGTCATCCATGTGGCAGGGTCTTGAACCAACTGGCGGATGCTCTCAGCCACATAGGCCAGACATCCACAGTGGTCTCTCCATCCAGAGGTAGCTTACAGTCTGTTCTCCCATTGGGGCAAACCGTTGATGGACCTGTTTGCCTCCAGGAGAACACCAAGCTGAGGCTGTACCATGCCCTCCCCTCAGCAGGGCTTGCTGCAGGGGATGCCTTCTCGAGGCTGTGGACCCCAGGCCTCCTCTACACCCTCCCTCCATTTCCCTTGATCCACAGGTGTTACTCAAGGTGAGGAGAGACAAGGTGAAGGTGATCCTGGTAGCCCCAGATTGGCCCTGCCAGTTCTGGTATCCAGATCTTCTCAGTCTCAGCTGCAGGGCCCCGGAGTGGCTTTGTACACACCCAGACCTGATATCATTGAACCAGGGAAGGTATTCCCTCCAGACCTTCAATCCCTGCACCCCACAGCCTGATACCTGAGAGAGTTCCAGGCTCTGGGTCTTTCTAAGGATGTCTACACTGTGGCGGAGGCATCTCGAAAGAATCGACCAGGAAATGTTATACCTTGAATGGAAAAGGTTTTCCATTTGGTGTCAGGGAAAGAGTCTGGACCCCTTATCCTGCTCTGTGGCTAACATTCTAGACTACCTTTGGTCCCTCTCCAAAGGGAGTCTTCAGTCAACGACCCTTAGGGTGCACCTGGCAGCCATCTTTGCTTACGGGGCGGGCGGTCAGCTGACATTGGCACTGGAGACAGTGGTCGGGTGATTTTTCAAAGGCCTGGATCACATATCCCCTCTGGTGCATGAACCTCCACCTCCGTGGGATCTTTTGCTGGTTTGGCAAAACTCATGGGCAAACCATTTGAACCCATGCACAAGTGTGAACTCTCACACTTGTGGAAGACTCTTTCTGGTGGCTGTCCGTCAGCCAGAAGGACAGGGAGCTCAGGCGCCTCGGTGGACTCCCTTATCTAGTCTTTCACAGGGACAAAGTTGTCCTGTGCCCCCACCAAATTCCTTCAAGGTGGTGTCAGAGTTTCCACCTTAACCAGGTGTTGACTTGCCGGTATATTACCCTACTTACACCTCGACGTGCAGTAGGCTCCATACTCTGGACCTCAGATGGGCTTCTCCTATTAGAAGGAGAGGGACGGTGGAAATCGGGAGAGGTTCGCCAGCTGTTTGTCACCTATGCTGAAGCCGCTACTGGCAGACCTGCAGCCAAGCGGACTATTGCAAGATGGATCACATCATGCATAGGTCTGTGTTATGAGTTGGTGGGCAAGGAGCCTCCCAGAGGGTTAAGAGCTCATTCTACCTGCCATACTGCTGCATCGGTGGCTGCTTGCCATACTGCTGCATCGGTGGCTGCTTCCAGGGACATCCCTATCCAGGAAATCTGTTGGGCTGCTACTTGGAAGTCAGCAAACACCTTCATTTCCCACTACCACATCAACCTTGAGTCACACCGAGATGCTGGTTTGGGGCCTCGGTTCTCCAGTCTCTCTTTCCTAAGTAGGGGGTGTCGCTTGCCTCCCTCCTCCCAGAGAACTGCTAGAGTCTGCCAGACAGTGTGAATGAACAACATATCCACGCTCCTAGAAAAACAGGAGTACTCCTGTAACAGTAGTTCTAGGAGTGGTATATTGTTCATCCACACGCACTCACCGATCTCCCCGGCTTCAGGCGCACTACTTTGCTTCCAGCGGGCTAAGATCTGGCATCGGGGCGGAGCCGAGGTATATACCACCCAGGTGGGTGGGAGGAGCCAGCTTGAAGACTTCCGCAAGATTTAAAGGGAAAGGGACAATGCCAGACAGTGTGGATGAACAACATATACCACTCCTAGAACTACTGTTACAGGTGAGTAACCTGTTTATCTTTACCACAAAACAAAACATACAACTTCTGCATAATGCACCATACTGGCTCATGGACGGCACATTCAGAACAGTGCCCACTATGTTCCGGCAGCTCTATTCAATACATGTCTCTATTGGCAGTCCTGAAAATAGTCGATTGTGCCCCTGGTGTATGCCGTTATGTCCTCAAAGTCTCAGCAATGTTATCAGAGGCTGTTCCAGGACTTACAAGATCTGGCAGGCATAAGTTTGACAGTTCCCTCATTCATTATTACAGACTTTGAACAAGCCACAGTAAATGCTTGCAAAATTGAATTCCAGATAGCAACAATAAAGGTTTGTTTCATTTAGGGCAAATCATATGGAGAAAAATTCAAAATTTAGATCTTGCCTTGCTGTATGGTGTTGACCTAGAATTTGCCCTAAAATGAGATGGTGGCTTTAGCATTCTTGCCCCTAGGACATTAAAACTGTTTCAAAGCATGCCTGCAAACAGTTCTGCACTAATGGAGTGGTTCAGAGAGAACTATATTTTGGGATGTATTCGAGACAGATACGAATAAAACAACAATACTCAGCCACCAATGTTTCCCCACATTTGGTCCATGCATGCAGATTGGTCAAAGGAATACCAGGACTCAAAACAAGGTTGAAGCTTGGCATAGGCGACTGGGAGGTCTGGTAGGTGCTTCACTTGTCGGTTTCAATCAGTTTGTGGTGGAGCTACACAAGGAGCAGATTATGACTGAGTCAACAGTAGAAAAATAGAAATGCCAAAATCTCAGATAAAAAGGTATGCATTGCGTGAGGAAAAATTAAATATTGTGGTGAGCAAGCAGGCACAGATGTCTGAGGACTTCCTGTGAGGTATTGCCCACAACCTGGTGCTGTGAACATTTTACAGAAATTACTTGCTTTTAACATGCTTTTAACATTGGGATCAATAAAGACTCATTTTAATAGTATTCTGTTTTTCAAAATCAGTTGCGTGAAGAAAAACCTGGTGCTGAGCATTTAACAGAAATTACTCAGGATTTTAATAGTGAATTCCTGTTGGTGAAACTAGAAAACTTACTGGCATGGCATGGTATTTTTTTTTTTTTGAAATTTAAGTTTATTTGGTTTGAACAACAAGTAAAACACAACAAAACAAAGCAATCCAAGAAGGTACAGAAAACAAAGAGGTGAGCAGTGTACAACAAAACCCCTCCCCCACCCGCACTCCCAACCCCCAAAGAAAAAAACAGAACCCAGCCCACCCTCCCAACCCCAAACCCACCCACAATCCTCCTCCAACCTCCAACCCACCCAACGACCAATAAGCAAGACATTATTCAACATTTAATGTCCTACCTCCTCAACCACCCCTCCCTCATCCTCTGAGGTCGCCATCAAAAACAAAGCTTAGTCTGGACAAAACAACATATCATCATAAAACTTCAAAACACTGGTATCTATAATAGAGCAAGACAACACAGAAAACGAGTTAACATAAAGCTTAAAATAAAAAGCAGACTAAAGGAATCGGGTCCCAGAATTATATACATTAAAGCAGACACAAGGCCTGGAGTTTACCCCACCTCCTCTGAAACAGGTCCATACGACCTTTAAGACTAGCAATCAAACTCTCTGACTGAAGGTACGACACCAGTTCAGTTAACCAATCGGCAAATGACAGGGCCAATTGATCAGTCCAATGTCTTAAAACCAGTTTTTAACAGCCATAGACACCAAAGCCATATGGTATCAACGCTCAACACTATCTATACGGAATATTCACCCAAAATACATATCTCAGGACAGAAAAACGGACTGACCCAGAAGAGGATCAAGGTAATCCGGACCAGAGACCACAAAGGGCAACTTTAGGACAGTCCCAGAACATATGGATTAAGTTACCTTCTCCTTGCAAGCACCTAAAGCACGTTGGTGAGAGACCTTCTTAAGCTGAGAAAAGTTTAGTAGGGTATAGTAAAGGTTATTGACAATATAATATTGTGTTAACGCAACCTATCCTGGGTATGGTATCTGTGCAGATCCTTCCATACACCAGACCAGTCCGGGAAATGTCAGGTAAGAGGCGTGCCACGCACCGAACCTTCAACCGCCTCCTGGGATTTATAGTTCAAAAGGAAGGAATAGATCAAAGAGATAGGGTGAGATTGAGAAGCGAGATTGATAATTCCAGAAAGGAAAGGATAAGCAACCGAATCCCTAAAAATGGTACCAAATTTCCAGCTGATCAGATGCCTCAGTTGATAAACTTTGAAGACATCTCTTCTAGGTATATCAAATTTCCCCAAAATATCACCAGAAGAAAAAGTGATTCCGGCTGAAAAATGCTCAAGTCTGGCCTCCTGATTTATGAGCCATTCCGACATAATCCAAGAACTACCCAGCCTAATATTGGGATTACGAACCACGGTTGTCCCAGATCTAAAGTACCAGAAATGCGGAAAGACTTTAGACACTCTAAGTGACTTAAGAGCAACCATCACCACACTATCAGAGACCCACTGTGAGTACGTTGGGGGTACATAAAGTAGGGCATACCTATCTAGTTTAGTCTCAGAGAGAAAGGCACGTTCAAGCTGGAGCCAAATTGGACAGGATGAGTCTGGGTCCGTAGAAAACCATCTTCCTAACTTGGAGAGGTGAGCCGCCCAGTAATACAACAGGAGATTAGGTAATCTAAGACCACCTTTCTCCCTAGAAGCGACAGTTTGGCATAGAACGCCTAACCCCTTCCCCTGCCAAATAAAATTGGAAAACAGTGCATGAAGTTGCTGAAAATAGGAGATGGGAAGCCAGAGGTTAACCAAATTCAACGGGTAAAAATCCGGGAAGGCGTTCATTTAATAATATTTATTCGACCCCAAAGTGAGATAGGAAGGGCTGACCATCGCTATAAATCCTGACAGACCGAGTCCTTGACTCTATCCAAGTTTAACTTTTCAAAGAGAAAGATCAGTAGAAAAATAAATCCTTAAATATTTAATGGATCTAGGGTCCATCTCATCCCAAAGGAGGAAAATTCCTGCTTATTAGTATACACATTTAGTGGAAAAATTTCAGATTTGGAGATATTCAGTTTATAACGAGAGAAAGCACCAAACCGCTCAATAATTTCAATCACAGCCTTCAAAGATTCAGCAGGATCTATTAAGTGTAAAAGAATGTCATCTGCATAGGCAGAAAGGACCAGTTCTCGTTGTTGTAACCTGAAACCTCTAACCTGAGGAGATGCTTTGAGCCTTATGAGCAATGGTTCCAGATACAAATTAAATAACAAAGGGAGAGAGGCATCCTTGTCTGGTGCCAGTATATAAATGAAAAGGAGAAAAACCCTATTACAGTAGATTTTAGCAGAAGGGCAACTATAAAACATCCGAATTTTATTCAGGAAAGCAGGCGGAAAACCCATTCTCTCCATAACTGACCAGAGAAAGAACCAATCAACGTGGTCAAAGGCCTTTTCGGCATCGAGAGAGACCAAGAGCAACGGATATGAAACAGATTGGGCATGTTGAGAGATATGTGACAGGGTCCTCAAATGATCCGCAGCGGATCTACCAGGGACAAATCCAACCTGCTCGGGCTCAGCAGACCAAACCAAACCTTCTTAATTCTTTCAGCTAGTATTTTAGCAAGGATTTTCATGTCATAATTTTGGAGAGAAATAGGTCTATAATTAGCTGGATCCGTGAGAACCTTATCAGGCTTAGGAATTAAAACAATTATAGCCTCAAACAGTGTAGGATCTACATCAGGAGATACCGATAGGTACTCATATAGCTTGAGGAGAATAGGTATCAAGTCCTTGGCAAAGACCTTATAAAAATTTGCAGGAGACCATCGGGGCCCGGTGTTCTGTCAGGAGCCAAAGAAGCAATAGTTCTCTCAATCTCCTCCGATGAGATAGGGGCCAACAAGATAGTTTGTTGGGCCTCTGACAAGCAAGGGATGTCTATCTCCCTCAAATAGCATTTAAATCCGAAATGGGATGAGCTACAGGAGATTTACTGTAAAGGTCCAAATAATACTCTTTAAAAATATGGGCAATACCTTTGGGTGAAGAGACAACAGCACCGGATGAAGAGAGCAGAGGGAATAATCCTAGAGCTTTCCAATGCCCATAAGCGCGGGGCAAGAGTTTACCAGTTTTTCCCCATGATCAAGATATTTAGCTTGGGTTCTTATCAACAGTATTCCGCTTTCTCCTTCAAAGATCCATATATTCGTTCTTTACTGACAAAAGCTCTTTAAGATCTATTAAAGAAGAAGTTGAAGAATACTGACCTCTAACTCCTGATTTTACTCATCAAAGATAGAGAGTTTGCAAGCCGCTTTTTCTTGCTGAGGAAGCCATTTTAATAAGCTCACCCCTGAGATAACACTTCAAGGCAGACCAAACCATATCCAGTCTTGGAGTAGAATTCAGATTTTCTGCCAGAAAGAGGGAAATCAGAGAGCTAATATCTGAAACATTTTGAGGATCCTTCAGCAGTTGAGTATTCAACTGCCAAACCGAGTCCCGGAAAAATCCGGTCTAAGGAGAGTCTGATCCAGACTATGGCATGGTCCGATAAGATAATTGGCTCGATGCCAGATAGAAAAGACTCGGGAGAAGAAATACTAACTAGAACCATGTCTAACCTTGATTTGGTACCATGCGACTGAGAATGGAAAGAAAAGGCCGAAGAGGGGTTAGCAAGCCTCCAGGGTCACATAAACCCAACAACGACCTCAGTTCCTGAAAAGCTCTATGAGCCGGAGAAGGGGACGCTTATCCTGAGGTTCTCTATCCAAGATAGATGAACGGGAATATTCCAATCCCTCCCAATATAAACTGGGCAGGAAGGAAGTTAGACAATTTATCAGCAAGGGACATAAAAATCCTGGATTCCCCCACCAGACCATATATAGAGCCCAGAACAACACTGCCGCCATTAAGAGTACCTTTGACCAAAATAAACCTCCCTCTGGGTCTGATACAATCGTCTCTCTTTCGTGAATAAAACATGCCTTTTAATGAGAACCGCCACCCCTTTACTAAAACAGGAGTTTCCCATAAGGTAGGATTGAGAAAACCAGAGCGAGATAGCAGCTTGGTGTCATCATGGCTTAAATGTGTCTCTTGCAAAAAGGATATCAATTTGCAATAGTGAACAGTGATTAAAGATCTGCAGCCATTTGACCTGATCCTAAGTCGCGTACATTCCAAGAAGCTATTTTAAATGTGCTCATAACCATTTTAAATACAGTATAAAAACCAAACATCCAGACAAATTGGCATTATAGAAAAGAAAAGGCGACCCAAATTGAAAAGGCTGGAAACACAGTATTTTGCCCAAACAGACCCAGCCTAAGTCCCCACAGGAAAGACCCCACCAGTCCAACCCCACAAAACAGTACCCTGAATTATATTGGTAGACTAAACTGCCCACCTATAATTTCCCAGCCTAGTATTATTATCCCCAAGATATTCCACAGCCCAAAACAACCCCAGACAAAGATTACCAACAGCGTATTCCCCTCTATAGCAGCATTCCATACTTAGCCAGAGGCCATATAAAATACAGAGGGAGCATCCAACATCCACTTCCCACCTGCCCACCAACAGAAACCAGACTCCAAAAGCCCAATACAAAACCATCGATAAAAAGCGACCCCTCCCCAACCCCAGCTCTGTAAATCCACCAGCGAATAAAGCTCACAAAACCCATCCACCCACCCCCGACATCAAAGAAACTACCAAAACCCACAGATAACTATGTACAACAGGAGGCCAGAGCAGAAATAAACATTTGAGCAAGCCAAAACCCAGAAGCTCTGACCACCAACCCCATTTAGAACCCCCAAATCCCAGTATTAGGTAAACACACCAATAAAGAAAACACCTCCAGAACAAGCCAGCGAGGCATATAACCAAAACCCCATATAATAAGCACTAATAGCCCCACCACCAGGAGAGGTTAGCTGACCCCCTCATTAGGCTCAGGATTCCACATCCAGCGAGCAAGCACCATAGACCAAGCTCCCCCACCAGTCACCAGCAATCAGAGAGGTAAGTTAGAAAGGGGAGAGCAGTAAAATGCATTGCAATTAGAGAAGAAGATAGAGACAAAAAGGCTCCTCCACTATAAGAGAACGCTATCCCACCAATCGACCTGGACATAGGAAGCCCACTCCAGCATCAGCCCAGGAAGTTAAATGATTGAGAAAGCCACCTACCAGGCATCCAAACAGCCCATGGAGATATCTTAAACCCCAAAAACTCTGATTTGGTAAAGTCCCAACACGGGCCGCTGTTTCGAGGGACCGTAACCAGCGGACGGGATCGGTCCTCCATGGAAGTCCCCAGGAAACAGCAATGGCAGAAAAAGAGTTCACATAAGCAAGAATGGAAGGGCCCGTCGGAAAGATTCCCCACAACCCAGAGGCAACCCTCACCCATTCAAGCCATCACAAACAGCCCAGGTAAAAAAGAAGACAAAAGTGAGAGAGTAAAGAGAGTAAATGAGGTAAATTAGTCTAGAGAGATCTAAGAAAGTCTAGCTGGCAGGCCTCTCCATCCAGTCAGCGCAGCAAAAGAGAAACAGGCCCCACAACATAAAAATAATAAGAGCAAATCGATCAAATAAAACTCGACCCCACAAGATCATCACAATGCAATAGCATATAGCAGATAGAAAGTCATTCAGCCAGCAGTCTTAAACAAATCTAGTAGTCTGGTAGCAAGTTCTTTTAAGACCGCTTAGGAGAGTTAAAACTGCTTGTTGAGCCTCCCACAGTGACCTTCAAAATCGCCGGGTAGGTCATCCTAAAGGGATGGAGGCTGCTATTAACTTCTGGACAACAGGATGATAGGCTGCCCTCTTTTCTCTGGTTTCCTTAGGGAGGTCTTGCTTGATCGCATTCTGAGACGAACCCAAAGGATCTCCTTTAACTCTGGGATTTAGAATACATGCTGCCTCTCGATATAACTTAAAAATTTAATGATAATAGCTCGCGGAGGAGAACCAGATGAGGGCCTGGGCTAAGTGAATGATGGGCCGCTCCAAATGATATGAGGGACTGATAGGAGATGGGCCAACAATTTTGACCAGAAACT
This sequence comes from Neoceratodus forsteri, assembly GCA_016271365.2. NCBI lineage: Eukaryota > Metazoa > Chordata > Ceratodontiformes > Ceratodontidae > Neoceratodus > Neoceratodus forsteri. The sequence goes on from CM057459.1 coordinate 343,827,546, forward strand.
TCTGCAAGAAGGCCATTAAGTCCAGCCCTTCCTCCATCTCAGGTAGGCCTAAAATTAGCAGATTATTCCAGCGATTCGTCCCTCCAAATCCTCCGTTTGCTTGTAATTTCTTGATCTGTTGTTTGAGCTCAGCAACTTCAACATCAGCTTTAGATCTCCATTGTTCCGACGAGAAAACTCTGGCTTCCATATCTGATACTCTGGTGGAGACTGAAAACAGATCACTACGCGATGATTTAGCTCACCAGCCAATTCCTTTAGGATATCTTTCACAAGGGTCAGTTCCTGGAAAGTTATCTTCCGTCAGGGAGTAGCCAGTTGTGGTCTGTCCCCACTCCGTTCGATTTAGCAGGACCTTGGTTGCGCTGCTTCTTTGATGCCTTCTGAGGAGATGAGGGTGTGTGTTTAACGGAGGCCTGTTTCCCATCCACCTCCATCCCGCTAAAATAATCAGTTTCCCGAGCAAGATCAGTTCACGATAGCAGGCAAGTTGTCTAAACACCTCGGTATAAATTTCACAGTTTGGTGTCCAGATGAGCGCAAAAAATGGCAAAGAACGGCAGCTGGAGGGGAGAGCTCAGAGTCTAAGCAGTTGCCTAGCTAGATGCCACCACGTGACCCCTGGCATGGCATGGTATGTATATGTAGGTAGGTAGGTAAAATTTTATTCATATTAAAATGAATATGGATAACATCACTGAGCCAAAGCTCATTTACAGTGAGGTCCATAAGTGCAATACCAGTTACTCTTGTGTTAAATAATTAAAATACAAATCATCACATACATTATAAATAAACATTAAACAAATAATAACAAATTCCACTGTCATATATCATTCAATCATAATAGTCAAACAACACATACAGTATGGATGCAAATACGGATTGAGTCTCATTTCCCTTTTCTAGAACTAATTCCCTTCTATATTTGTATGGTTCACATACCACTCTTTAATCAAATTTATCTGGAATTTTCTATTTACTGGTCTCAGATTACCAGGTAACTTGTTCCATAATTCAGAACCAAAGCATATAAAATGACTTTTCCTAAAACAGTATTTCGTTTGGTATCTCACATGCCAAACTATGTATTGAGCGTAATTCCTAATAAGGGTTTTAATCTAATACCCTCACCAATATAATCAGGAACTTTCCCGATAAACATTTATCAGAAATGTAATTGTATTTAAAATTCTTTTTGATGCAGGAAATCCAATTTAACTTTTTGTATATTTCTAATCTATGTGTCATTTTCGGTACTCCTAAAATAAATCTTGCCAATTTATTGTACATAATGTCCAATTTGGATAACTGCTTTTTGTGGCACCCATATAGACAATGTTACAGTATTCCAATATGGGTAATATCATTACAGTAACAACAAGTTGTCGGACTTCACAAGACATGTAATTTTAATTTATATAGAGATCCTAGGCATTTCCTACTTTTTTAGTGTACTCTCAATATGGATATCCCATTTAAAATGACTATCTAAATAAAGCCCCAGATATTTGTAACTATCTACTTGCTCTAGGGTGGTCCCTGTGACAGTCACAATATGAATTTGTCTCTGTTCAGGTATAATCCATACCCTTACAAAATAACAAAACCTGTGACTTTTTCATTTAAAACTAATTTGGAACTCAACAAAAATCCTGTCACGTGATCAAACGCTTTTGCAGTGCTAGTTGAATTGGACCCAATGATGATCCAGCCACATAAATAATTATATCATCAGCATATAAATGGAACTGTATCCCATGTTGTGAGAGATATAAATCATTCATATAGAGATTATACAAATTAGGTCCAAGTATAGATCCTGTGGTACACCCGAGATGATTTCTCTCAATTCTGAGGTCCAGTCCTTTATGGTCACCTGTTGTTGTCTCGAATTCAAGTAATTTCTAAACCAATTGACTGCCATCTCGGATATACCACAGGTCCTCAATCTGGAGAGTAGGATGCCATGGTCCAAGGTGTCGAATGCTTTTGATAAATCAATAAAAAAATAGCTCCCACTGGCATCCCTGTCCAGATATTCTATAATGTCCCCAGTAACCTTCAACAAAGCCGTAGTAGTTCCATGTTCTGGTCTAAATCCCGATTGAAATTTATTAAGTAAGTTAGTTCTTTTTAAGAAAGCCTGTATTTGACCTGCACGATTTTTTCCAAAATTTTCGACATAGTTGGTAATAGGAGATTGGTCTATAATTCTCTATCAACATTCTAGACCCAGACTTATATACTGGGACAACTCTTGCAGTTTTCAAATTTTAGGCATCTCTGCATATGTGAAAGTCATATTAAATAGATTTGCCATTGGCTGATCTATAACAGAGACTCATGAACTTTAATAGAATATTTGGAATTCCATCCATGCCTTCAGATTTATTTGTATTAATTTTCAATAACAATTCTCTAACTTCTTACTAGTTATTGGGGTAAATGTAAACTGCATTTGTTCATTCTGTTGTGCATGTTCATTACTTACATAATTCTCCCCATTGTCTACAATAGACAACTGACTTGAGAGATTCATTCCAGTTTGTAATACATCTGTACCCATTTAATAAAAAATGATTAAATGTGTTTATTACTGTATCTCCTAAATCCATCTTAACTCCATCAATTAAAAATTGACGAGGATAATCCATTTTCTGTCCTTTATGTAATTTTATTTATAGTACTCCAAAAGGCCTTTGGGTTTTCAGTTACTTCTTTAGTTAATTTATCATTACAGTACGCTTGTCTAGCCCTCCGTACCTCTTTAGTATATGTATTCTGAAGCTGTCTAAATTTAATCACTCCTGATTTCCTTTTATTAATTTAGCTTTCCTCCATGCTCTATCTCTGGCTCGTTTGATTTTATGTAGTTCAGGACCATACCAAGGTGCGTTATTTGATTTAACACGTCTAACCTTTAATGGGGCATGTTTGTTACAAATACATAAAAATCTTTTTGAAACATGTCCCAAGCATCCTCTACATTTGGGACCAACTCCATTCTTTCCCAATTGTACCTTCAAATCTTGCATAAATTCAATATACTCAAAATGTTTATATGTCCTAATATGTATGGTATGCTTAGTCTCTCTTATTACCTTCTGTTTTCTTATACAAAAATCATTTGATGATCTGACATAGTGTCAGGCAAAACCCACTTTTCTCATATTTATCAAAATTAGTGGTAAATATAAGATCCAAGATAGTTGAGTTAACAGGTTAATTGTATTTAATCTAGTAACCTCTGTTATAAGTTGGGTTAATCCCAAAGTAGTGGCCATGTCTAACAAGCCATGATGAGCTTCTATAGTGCTCAGTCAACATTTAGAACTCCAATTACTAATAATTCATGTGTAGCCAAATAATCCTTCAAAGTTTCCTGCATTTCATCAAACACTACCAATTTACTTTTTGGTGGGATACATACCCAATAGTAATACGGGTTTGCTATAGGAAATTTTAATTCTAGAGGAAGAATTTCTGCTCCAGTCCAATTATTTAAATTATCCATTTCCTTTATATTACTCCAGTCTCTAGCATAAATTACTACCCTGCCACCTCTTTTATTTCTATCTTTCCTCCATACATTAAATTTTCCCAAAGCTATATCATTATCTTGGATCCTTTGTGCAGCCATGATTCAGTTATTATTACAATAGCGGGCTTATATTGTTTTGTCCAATCTCTCAAGGTTTCAGTTTTTCTAAACAAACTACAGATATTAATGTGCACGATCTTCAAACCATCCTCCTTAAGAATTTCTGCAGTATAGTCATTATTGATATCAAATGAGGGTCCAGATTTAAGTGGACATCTCCACATCATCAGACCCATAATGATCATCAATTTACTTAATTTGCACATTTTAAAGTATCTTAATCTTCCCTCTTGGTTTGTTGTTTAGTGCTGATAACCTTTACTAATGAATTTTGCCCCATCCACCCACCACCTTACTAATAATACAAACCCATTTTGTTAAAGTAGTTTCAACATCATTTTCTAATAGGTTAATCTTAATTTCTCCTGCCAGCCATCTAATACATCAGGTTTCCCTGATAAAGTTCCCCTAGGATCCATGACATTATATAACTTAACAACATCATTTTTCACATTCAGAGGATGTGTTTCATTTAATAACAACTGGCTCCTACTATAAAAAACCCCACCAAAACATTAACATATTACTAGTATTTCTACCTGCAATTGGTTAAAATAATTTTAGAAAGTAATTGCACAGTTTTTATTGAACAACCAATAAATAATTTATATCCTGAACACAGTCACTGTTCTAAACAAACACTTCAGCCCCTTGTACTAAGACAGACAAAGGTCAACTTCAGCCAGTATTTTCAAAAAATAAAAACCATGCTACTTTTCTCGTAGTTTTCTAGCTAAATTATTGCACTACTGGTGCCTAAATCTTTAGAACATCACAAATGTGGCTTTTAAATTATTAATTAGATTAACATTCAGTAAATAATAAAATACACATTTCCTACCTTAAAAATGATACAAAATGTTAATTTAGCTAATGTATTTTCGTTGCAGTGGGCGCTCGCTGCAGGCAGCACTCGAGTTTTAAATGCTACTGCCCCTCCTCCTTTGATGATCGTTCTCCTTCTGCCTCCTCCCTCTCAGGCAGGTACAGGAAAGATCAAAGGGGAGCTTTGTACACAGCTTAACTCAGAAAGGTATTAAGTACTGGTGTTTTGTAATTAAAAAATAACACAGACAGTTAGTGGAACACACACCAATTCAAAGCAACACAGTTCAGTTGTGGCAGCAGATGAGTAGATTTGCTGGCAGATGAAATGGCAATTTTCAGCGTACCTGGAGTGTTGTTTGCAGCCTCGAGTTTAAATGCTACTGCCTCCTCCTCTGATGATGCGTTCTCGCTCTGCCTCCTCCCTCTCAGGCAGGTACAGGAAAGATCTAGGGGAGCTTTGGTACAGCTTAACTCAGAAAGGTATTAAGTACTGGTGTTTTGTAATTAAAAAATAACACAGACAGTTCGTGGAACATACACCAATTCAAAGCAACACAGTTCAGTTGTGGCAGCAGACGAGTAGATTTGCTGGCAGATGAAATGGCAATTTTCCACATTACCTGTTGTACCGTATGTGATTTTCATTACACTAGTATTTCAATTTCGAACTGGTAATTTATGTGTGCTATGACCTTTTCAGATCCTGCTGACGTGAAGTTTTTGCACTGTTTATAATTCATTACTACTAAGCATTAAAACAAGGTATAAACAGGTGATTTCTGATTTACCGAGAACTGGAGGTTTTCTGTTGCCATACTTAATGAGAACTGTTGTCTGTTTCTGTTGTCTGCTTACTATGGTCGAATTTTAATTGATGGGATTATATATTGTCGGGCAAATGCGCATTCGGGTTTATGGTGTCGGGATTATAGAAGATGGCCAAATGTGTATCGATTTAGTATGGATCCCATATGCTGTATATATATTTTATATAGATATATACACACCAAGATATTTAATGTATTTCTCTGTCCACACTACTCCTAATACTGAAATATCAGATTTTTTACATCAGTTGTTTCACAGACGAACTGAGCTTTTCTGCATTAACCTTATAACCTGGTATTTCCCGAATTCCTTGTTAACTTCCAGTATTCCTTGTACTGTATTCTTAAGGGCAGATAAAGTAATCGGTATAGCATCTGCTTATAACGAGCAAGTGTACGCTTTGACCATCCATTTTATACCCTTTATTTGATCATATTTTATAATCGTCTTAGCTGAATGGTCAATAAAGAGATTAAATAATAAAGGAAAGTGGACATCTGGTCTAGTTCCCAGCCAAGCTTGAAGCAGGGTGAGACAATTCTTTTGGTCAAAATTGAGGCCGAGTAGTCATTGTAAAGTGTCTTTACCCATCTAACTGTTTCTTCTGAGAGTCCATGTAGTTTAATACTTTCAAATAAATATTGCAAATGAACAGAATCAAAAGCTTTTTCTGCATTTTGGAAAGCAGACCCATTGGTTCTTTGCTCCAGCAAACTTTATTAGATGAAATAGTTTATGGATGTTATCACTTGCAACTCAAAACTCCTGACTGGATAGGTAAAATAGCTTTTTATTTTACAGTCAATCTTTTTATTGAGCAGCATTTTATTTTGTACATACATTGGTATCCAGCATCACATATTCACACACTTGGTAAGCCCATTAGCAAAGTCCACTATGTACCACCATAACATTTGGGGGCAATGAACATCAAGGCTATTATATAAAGCATTGGAAAAGGAGTTGACTGTACTTTTCCTTCCGAGCCAAGATCTGGAAACGGGTGTTATCGATGCATGTCGAGCTTAAACTATACCATATTGGCACTGGGAGGGGAACCTTCTTCACCTAATGTGCAAGAAAGGGACTACGTCACTTTCCACAGTTGACATCTTGTATCTAAAGAAACAACATATATTTGAGACAAAGATACCAAGCTATACCCTGAATTGCTTTTATGGGGCCTTTAGCCTATCCTTTGTATGTTTACAAAGCGGTGTCTTACTGCTATCTGTAATATACTTTAAATAGGTGGACCATATCTTCTCATATTTGCCTTTGTTACCCTATTGTAGCAGGTTATTCTTGTCAAGCTTAGCCAAATCTTCTACTGCCAAAAGACATTCTTTAACTGTGGCACATCAGTTGTCTTCCACTTATGCAAAATCATTCATTTTTCTTCTACAGATACCTGAATAATCCACAAGTGGGATTTTGACAGATCCACTGCTCGGGGGGGCTCATAAGACCCATAACCTGGGATCCAGCGGGTGGAAGCAGTCAAGATGATTGAGCAGTGTTGGGCAATAGCCAACCAGAAAGGCTGAAGTGGAGAGCAGGACCAGAGGACATGCAGCAAATCTGCCATAGAGGCCTTGCACCTCCAGTAGTCATCCGTCTGGGTTAGTCCCATGACTTTCAGTTTTGCTGGGGTTCTGTACCCTGGTGCAGTACTTGTTCTGGATAAGGAAGCCTCCGTCATTGCAGGCTCAGGCCTCACCCAGCCCTGCCGCCACTGCCCCCGATTGGAGTGCCCAGTTTGCCTCCCATTGTGCTTTGGCTGGAAGGGAGCGGTCTGTATTTTACCCATAACCCAGTCTTACATTTGAAACAGTTCTTGATAGGAGCGATTCCAAGTTTGAAAACTTATTACTTTTACATAACACACAAGCACATTTCTGTGTTTCCCAGTGGTTGAGCAGCCTTCTAATCTGAAGGTATCTCCAAAGTCCCCTTTGGGCAACTCATATCTGGCTTGTGGCGCTTGAAAGATTATATGTTGGCACCCTAAGGTCATAACGCCATATATGCTTGCTTTCAATTTCCTGGCCCATCCCTCCCACTGTATTGATTTGTGGTCTATGCAGAGGTATGGGTTATTCCATAATGGGGTGTGGCGGCCTGGGTTAATGCATATTTGGTCTTTGGCCTACCCTCTGCCAAGTCATATGGGAGCTCTGGATTGTAGGCCAGCACCAAAACTGAGCAGAGGGTAGCCTAGATACGCCAAGAGGGGACCCATGCAGGAGATCTGTCTCGATGACTACCCAATGGGGGCTGTGCTATATTTGTGGAATCACCTCAGAGTCCTTGCCGTGGAGAAACGGTAGTGAGAACTGGGAAAGTCAGGCAGATTCCAACCCAGTCTAATCCAGGGAGCTCGCAATTTAGCCCTGCTATATCAATGGGGAGGGCACCAAGAACCTACTAACCATGCTATTTAGTTTCTGGTCCTATCCTTCTGGGAGAATAATCGGAGATGAGACAAGGCACAAAATAAGTGGATTCACATTGCAGTTTGTGACCCAAGATCGGAGAAAAGCAAGTCAACTTGTGGAATGATTAGCAGTCATTGCTAATCATTCTGAACTGGCCTTGGGTCCCTTAAAATGCCCTTTTTTGCATTTTGTGCCATGTTTCTTTAATTTTTTCCTGTTTTTGTCGGCTCCCCTGCACCCTTCTGATTGGCCAGCAATAGTCTTGCTCCCCACCCCACCCAGTCTCTGCGTGGTGTTGTGCCTGGTATGCCCCCCATCATCCCACATACACTTTATACTGTATTCCTGATCTATTATACTATGATACTGCTACTTTGCACTAACATGTAGATTTAGGCACTCATTGTATAAGCACGAAAGTGCCAGGAATGTGCTTTGCTGCTAATATATGCTAAGGTTTACATCTTTTATAGGATTATATCATGTGTGATTATTATACCTCACTGTAATGCATTATGTTTGTCTTTACATATATTCTATATATAATCTACATAATCACTGATAAGATGACTCTTATGGATCATCAGTGATTACTGTATACACTTGTATATTCTCATAATCATATGTAGTGTGTGTTTTACACTTGGGCAAATATGCCACGTGTAGTAGTGGCAGTCAGCACTTCTCATTGTCTAAGTTTCATGCTGAGAGAGACATATTCTTTGTCTCACATTATACTCATTATTAATTCTGTCTCCTAAGTAATTATCCAAGGAAGACCACCTTGTTTATAATCTAGAACCAACACATTTTGTTTCTTATATCCGCAACTATGATGTAATCTCTGTTGCTTTGTTGTTATCTATGATCTATAACCTTATGCAACCCAGCTCCTCATGGAGATTCTGGAAATTCTGGAGATTTTGTATATTCTTCAGGAGACGGGTGAGAACCCGCCTCCTTGTGATTTTTTTCTGTCACATGCCTGGCATAAGTATTGTAATAAATTATCATTATTACTTCTGCTTGTGTGGTTGTTTCTTTGGCCGATACTGTAGACATACAAGAATCTGATTTTTTAAAGATCATGTGCAATGGTTTTGCATATTTTTAATAAAAGCTTTAAAATCTGAAATTCAGTCCTTGTGTCATGATTAGTGTTTCATGAAAATTTCATGCTGTTTGGTTTTGTGGTTTCTTTAAATCAGCATTTGTTAACGCTCTACAGTGGCTGAAAACTTGGAGTTATTTCTGTCCTCTCAGTCAAACTTAGGGGTGCAATGACATCATTTGGAGTAGCTTACTGTTTCAGATTCCCAATCAGGCAGCCTCTGTAGGTTTATGGTTTACTGAGCTCTCAGGTTCCTTACAAACCCAGTCTTTGGTTTGTGTTTAGAGGATCAGCTTAAAACATATCATCTCTTCCTTTAAAAGCTGATAATTTCAGTTTCAATACTGAATTGAAGTAGTGGAAATCTTTTCTGTGAGAAATTAGCTTGTCTGTATCACAGCTCTGTTCTCTAATCAAACCTCAATTTTTTCTAACTATATAACACAGGGCTGTTCAATATAAAATAAATCTAAATGTTCATTCACAGAAACTGTTTATCTTTGATGTTGCCTTCATAAATACAATCACGTAAGAACATTTTTTTCATGTCAGATTGACAAACAGGTGCTTGTCACACTCTACTACAGTATTTCAAACACATGTACCATCAGAACTCACAAATGTAAGCTCTTTGGTGGTTTCTGTGTGAAAATACATCATACATGTATAACTAGAACCACTATGTGGCATCCTGATGCACCGTATCTCTGCCCCACAGTTGAGGCAGTTTACATCTACTGCCACCAGTCCCCTGCCCCACAGGCCCCTTACCTTCTGCACCACTTTTGAGTCTGCTGCACCCTGCTTCCCACTGTCTTCTCCCACACAGTCAGGGTTGTACACCCTGCTGCCTCCATCCCCACCTAAAAGAATCAGGACTGCTGCACGCTGCTGCTCCTTGCCCAAACAATTGGGGTTTCTGTACCCTACGCCCGATCTCCCACCCTCACAGTTAGGAAGCTACATCTGTTACCCCCTGTTCCTGTCTCCAAAGTCAAAGGTTGCTGTGCTGCAATAGGCCTTAAAGTACCATGTTCCCTTCCTCCATGGGCAGGGCTGCTGCACATGTGTACCCCATCTCACAGTCTGGGCTGCTGTACCCTAATGCCCCATGTGTCCTGCCCCACAGTCGATGCTTCACACCATGCTGTTTTCTATCACCTGTCGCCAGACAGGGCTGTTGCACCTTGCTCCTTTCTACACAGGCGTGGTTGCTGTGCCCTAGATCCCCATGCCTCTGCAGTTAAGGCTGCTGCACCATGCTGCCACTTGCCACAAGATTCAGGGCATTTGCTGCACCCTGTTGCATGCCTCCACAGTTGAGGCAGTTGCACCTGTTGTCCAACTGCCACCAGAGTTGGATCCTTTGCTACACTCTGCTGAGACAGGAACGGGCAACATGTGCAGTGTCCCTGACTGTGAGGGTGAGAGAGAGAGAGAGGTTAGCAGGGTGCAGCAATCCCAACTGTTTGGAAAGGGTGCAGCACAAGAGCAGGGCATTTGTTGCACCCTGTCCCCTGCCTGCAGAGGCAAGGGGCTGTGGTGCAGCAGGACACAACAGGTGGCAGGGGACAAAGGACAGCATGGTGCAGAAGCCTTGACTGTGGGGCAAGACACAGGTGGGCTTTAGGATACAGCAGCCCTGACAGAGGTATAGGGAGTATATTGTGCAGCGCCCATCCCATTTGGGGCAATGGAAATGTGTAGCAGGGCTCAGCAGCCCCAAATGTGGATGCAGGCAGCATGAGACTCTAGAGTGTAGCACAACACAGCAGCCGTGACTATGGAGACAGGGACAGGGGGCAACAGGGTGCCGGACCCTGACTGTGAGTGTGGGGACAGAGGACAGCAGGTGTAGCAGCCCTTAATGTTCAGGCAGGAGATAGGGGTGGCATCAAGATACAGCAGCCCAAACTGTGGGACAGGTGCAGCAGCCATGCCTGTCTGGGACAAGGAATGTGGGCAGCAGGGTATAGCAAAGAATCTGACTCTGGTGGCAAGGGACAGCAGGGTGCAACTGCCTCAACTGTAGAGGCATGCAACAGGGCACAGCAAATGCCCTGCATCTGGCAAGTGGCAGCAGCTGCAGCAGCCCAAACTGCAGTGGCATGGGGAACTAGAGCACAACAGGCCATGGCAACCCCAAATGTGTAGAAAGGAGAAGGTGCAGCAGCCCTGTCTCTAGTGACAAGGGATAGAGGACAGTATGATGTCAAGTCTCAACTGTGGTACAGAACACAGGTGGCATCAGCCCTGACTATGAGATGGGGAACAGATGGTGCAGCAGCCCTTCCCATTTGGGGCAATGGAAGTGGGTAGCAGGGTGTAGCAAAACGCCTACTGCTGGTGGCTAGGGCAGTATGGTACAGTAGCCCCAGCTGTGGAGGCAGGAGACCTGGCACACTAGGGCTTAGCACAGCACAACAGTCCTGACTGTGGAGACAGGAACAGGGGTCAACAGGTGCAGCTTCTAACTGTGAGGGTGAGGGAGAAAGGCAGCAGGGTGCATCATCCCCAGTTGTTTGTTCATGGGGTGGCAGGGTGCAGAAGCCCTGATTCTTTAGGCAGGGCATGGAAGCAGCAGGGTGCACAATCCTGACTGTGTGGGAGAAGACAGTGGAAAGCAGGATGCAGCAGTCTTGCATGTGGAGCAGAAGGCAGGGGGCTTGTGGGGCAGGGACAGGTGGTAGTAGACTGCAGCTGCCTCAACTGTGGGCAGAGACATGGTGCATCAGGATGCCACATAGTGTTTCTAGTTGTACACATACACGATATATTTTCACACAGAAACCACCAAAGAACTGAAATTTCTGAGTTCAGACAGGTGCCTGTCACTCTGCTACAGTATTTCAAGCACATGTACTTTTGTCAATCTGACATAAAAAAAATGTTCTTGCATGAACATATTTATGAAGGCTACATCAAAGACAAACTGTTTCTGTGAATGAACAAAATTTACATTTGTTTTATAATCATTAAACAGTCCTATGCTATATAGTTAGAAATAAAATAAGATTTTGATTAGAAATAACTGAAAGCTGTGATACAGACAAGCTGATTTTCACAGAGAAAGATTTCCACTACTTCAATTCAGCATTGAAACTGAAATGATCAGCTCTTTTCAGAAGATAATGATGTGTTTTAAGTTGATCTATCTAAACACAAACCAGAGACTGGGTTTGTAAGAAACTTGAGAGCTCAGCAAACCATTAACTCTACAAAGTACTGCTCTGATTGGGAATCTGAAACAGTAAGCTACTCTAAAATGATGTCATCACACTCGTAAGTTTGACTGAGAGGACAGAAATAACTCCACTGTTTTCAGCCACTGTAGAGCAAGTTAACAAATGCTGATTTAAAGAAAACCACAAAATCAATCAGCGTGAAATTTTAAGGAAACACTAATCATGACACAGGGACTTGAATGCCAGCTTTAAAGCTTTTATAAAAATATGCAAAACCGGGTGCACATGATCTTTAACCCAGAGCTGGTTTCTGGTAACATTCTAGCGACTATGACACATGTCTGGAGTGTTAGTCAAGGTTATATTTTAATTTCTCTGTAAATTAAAACACTGGGTGAGAAGTCCCAGTGAGAAGCAGCTGATAGCATCTTCTGTGAAAAACTCTTTGGTCTGCTGTGTGTTCCCTAGTATAAACAAAACAAACCTCCTACAAGATATTCAACTCATGAGTGAGCTTGTTTTTTTCTCCTGTTCTTTCTGTGGGAACACACAGCTGTAAAGAGATCCAACAGACAGATAGACTGCTTTTATTTGTGGTTTCAAATCCTAGTGGGTCTACACTAATCTAGGAATCCACATACGCCAAATGCTGTTTGTGTTCTGTCAGGAATTTCAATTGCAAATGAAGTCCTTGATCCACAGACAGCTAAGGGTTTCTCATTTTATGTATTGACATATCTGAAAAATCAGTACTGAGTTGAGGTTGGATGCCTCACAATATCAAGCTGCCTATGGTGGTTTGGAGGATTTTCTTAATGGCAAAATCCAGCAAGAATCCATTCAGGGCTATCACTGAATACTATAGTAAATTGAAACATGATACGAAAAGAGTCAATCCTGAAGGATTACTCTTTGCAATGTTGTTTACAGGTTTTGAAGTTGTTAAATTAACTGTTTCAAATCTGAGAATGCTGCTTGCAAGCAGGAAATGAGTCTGAAAAGGCTGACTGTAAAGGAGGACAGAAGGACTGGATTGTCAGATCCAGTCCTCCATCAGTAAAGTGAGTCTTTATTAAATAACTTAAGCAGCCAGGAACTGCATGTCTTAAGAGATAACTGTGAAAAGGCAGAACTTATTAGAAAACAGTTTTTCAAGCGAATGGCGTTCTGGCTAACACCAATGATACCTTACGTGTTGAAAATTAGGAACATAGGGATGAGATGTCTGTAGTAAATGCTGAGAGAGTTAACAAGCTGGTATTTCAACACCAGACCTTGACTATGCAGCATGAGTCATTATGTGATAACGGCAGACGAGAAGGAATGCTTTGAATATAAAATGTGATAGAGCTTCTTGATAACAGGCAAGTTTTACACAATGAGAAAGTCTTGCAGTCTGAAATTAAGGTATTTCACAGCGTGCTCACTCATGTATCTGAGGAGCTAGAATGTAGAAGTAAAAGTCAGCAATGGTGAACTTGCCATCAGTCAGAGTTATTGCAGAGTATACCACCTTAATGCCCATAGAGCTTGCCTCTTCTGATGTTGAAGAGTTTAATTTTGAACACTCAGAGTGCTGTGGCGTGGACTAGAACAAAGGCTAGCCACTTGTTTTTCTGTGATTCAAAAATGGAGGATTGTTAGAGTCTCAAAATAGAGGACACATTATCACGCTGCGCCCCATGCCTTCCCAAGATGGCCGCTCATGGTCATGTGATGGTCATAATATAGTAACCCAAGATGGTGGCGCCATGAGGTAAGCCAAAATGGCTGACCACCACATCACGGAGGTCGGATCGTGCAATCACCAGAGACCTGTAATGCTGCCTTAACCATACATAACATACAAAGGTTTTTGGCATGATTCATAATGTTATCAGTAAGACTAGTGTTTCTGAGGGACAGAAGAATTTCATGGAAAATTATGTTGATGTACTTTTGAATGAAGCTGGACGCAGCCCAATGTCATGAAGTCAGTGGCTGATGCTGCAGCAGCAGCTGCAGTTAGCAATGTTTACTGTGCTATCATGTCCTTGGCTAAGGAACATTTTGTTGTTAATTATGTAAAATGTAATGGTTTTTCCTACATAATCTAACATCAGCCCTCCCTGAGAGGACTGAATGTGCTGTTTTCCTGATGCTAACAGCACTTGCAGCCCACTAATAACTTAGCTGTCACCTTAAAAACAATGTTGCTGCCATCCAGCAACCTTCTGGTGGGGAAACCCACTTTGCATTTGATGGGGAGGGACAACCCTGATTCTAAACGCCCTGTGGCTGTGATATTTTCAGCATAGCAGGCCACGTTGAGGGGAGGAATACAGGTTTGATTTCTGAACCTGTGCTGCCAGCTGTTCCAGTACCACTTTCTTCACCCCTGATGGCTACTGAACCACAATCCATAGCTGGAGAACTACATGCAGCTTGCACATCACTTTTCTCCACTATGCAGGCACCTCTGATAGTGCCAGCACTGCCTGCACGTGATGCAGAACCCTCCACCAGTAACACCTTGATCATCCCATACAGTGGCTGCAATAGCAGGCACATGCCAGGAACAGTTGGGGTTATTCCCAGTACAGACAGTAGCAGACACAAGCCAGGAACAGTCTGAGTTATTCCCAGCACAGACAGTAGCAGGCACAAGCCAGGAACAGTCGGGGTTATTCCTGTACAGACAGTAGTAGGCACAAGCCAGGACCAGTCTGGGTTTTTCCCAGCACAGACACTAGCAGGCAAGAAGGTGCAAGATATTGTAATGCTGATATTATTGTCTTTTCTTTTAAGATCACTGACCATATCTCTAGCATTGGTTAATCCTAACCCAGCTTTAGGGTATCATTTTGAAACTGCTACATCAGATATAGCAATCTCGACAGTTTTAGCCCCAAAATACAATGGACACATCAGACTTATTGCTTATGCATCCCAGATGCTCTCCCAGTGGAGCTGAAATGCAACCTTTGTGAAAGGAATCTTTGGCTACATACTGGGCAGTGAGGTACTTATGCATATAATTGATACATGCCTATTGTGCTGCTTTCCAAACATTTGCCCACTAACTGACAGGGTGGACTAAAAGCCCTGAAGCTACATCTTGCCCAAATTAACTGGTCTCCCATTCAATATGCCCTGATATTGATACTGCCCTTGCCCTTCTTCTCACAAACCTTCAACAAAGCCTGTGACATCTTAGCACCCCACACAGCTATACGAACCAAAGTTCGTAATTCCCCTAGGTTTCCCGGCCCTGCTGCAACTGCTCAGACACAGGGACAACCTCTGGCACCTGGCCTCTGAATCTGGTCAGTTGGCAGACAGACAGGCTTACAATGCCGCAAGAAACAAATGCACCTGGGCTATCAGACAAGCGAAGCCGAGCACTATCAGGCCACACTCACCACCTCCTGGGGAATGCGAGAAATTTCTGGGACAACATTAAACATCTAAATGGGAGTGTGCGCCCCACCCCCCTCTCAGATCATTATTGAAGGCTCTGTCTCCACTGACCCTGCCCACATTGCCAACTTCCTCAACTCATCCTTCACGGACCTTAGCTCTGTCCTCCCTAGTGATTTCTTTGATCCTCCTTCTTCCTACCTGCCCTAGACACTCACTGTCCTAATTTCCACTTATGCAGGGTCACTGCCCAGGAAGTCAGGCCACACCTGATTAAAGCGCTACAGAGCAATAGTACTGGCAGTGACTCTCTGGACCCCTGCATCCTCCGCCGGGTTCTGGACCAGGTCCTTGCCCCACTAACTAGCCTGTTCAATAAGTCCCTCTGCCTGGGGCAGTTCCCTCAGCCTGGAAAATTGCCACAGTTACACCCATTCTCAAAGGAGGTGACAGATCCTCCACTGGAATTATCGCCCATCTCCATCCTCCTCCCTCTCCAAAGCCCTAGAAAACTGGTGGCTACTCAAGTCACAGATTACATAACCAAATACAACATCCTCTGCCATGAACAACATAGAAACATAGAAACATAGAAGTTGATTGCAGATAAGGACCGCAAGGCCCATCCAGTCTGCCCATTTCTTTTCTACCTTATAAATGTACCATCGGCCTTTGCTCTGTCAGTGACCTATCTATTCATAGTCATTTGTATTGCTCCCTTATGCCTATCCCATGCCTGTTTGAAGCCCTGCACTGTATTCATAGCCACCACTTCTTGTGGTAAGCCATTCCATGCATCTACCACCCTTTCTGTGAAAAAGAATTTCCTCACATTCCCCTTAATCGGCCTCCTCTAATCTCATGCTGTGTCCTCTTGTCCTGCTATTTTTCTTATATTTAAACATGTTAGACTCTTTCACCTTGTTTATGCCCTTAAGGTGTTTAAATGTCTCGATCATATCACCTCTCCCTCCTTTGCTCAAGGGTATACATATTGAGCTCCGTTAATCTGTCCTTATATGTCTTCTGATGCAGTCCCTGCACCATTTTGGTTGCCCTTCTCTGGACTGCCTCAATTTGGTTAATGTCCTTGTGAAGGTGTGGCCTCCAATACTGCACGCAGTACTCAGATGAGGCCTAACCAATGTCTTGTACAGAGGATTATTACCCTCTTCACGACTTGTGATACCCTACTAATACACCCTAACACCCCCTAGCCTTACCTACTGCTTTAGAGGTCTGTTTGATGATTTTAGGTCATCAGTGATGATGATGCCCAAGTCTCTTTCTTCCTTTGTGACTGCTAGCAACTCCCTCCCAGCCTATAAGTGGCTTGGGTTTCTCTTCCCTATGTGCATGATTTTGCACTTTGCATTAAATCCAGTTGCCACTCTTCTGACCATTCTGCTAGTTTATCCAGATCTCTTCTCATTCTGCCCACCCCATCTGGATCATCTACTCTGTTGCAGATCTTGGTGTCATCTGCAAACAGACAAGCCTTACCCTCTAGTCCATCTGCGAGGTCACTAATGAAGATGTTGAATAGGACTGGCCCCAGGACTGATCCCTGAGGTACCCCACTTGTGACTTGCATCTCTTCTGACTGTATACCATTTACCACCACTCTGTTTTCTGCCAGTCAACCAGTTTGCCACCCAGTTGGACCAACTTCTGACCCACCTTTGAGCCTACCTAGCTTATTTATCAATCTCTATGTGGAACAGTGTCAAAAGCTTTGCTGAAGTCAAGGTAGGCGACATCAACTGCTCCCCTTGGTCCACCACTCTGGTTACCCAGTCAAAGAAATCTATGAGATTAGTTTGACAGGACCTTCCTTTGTAAACCCATGCTGTCTTGGATCCTGTGCCCCTATGGATTCCAGGTGTTGCACTATCCTTTCCTTAAGGAGTGCCTCCATAATCTTGCCCACTACTGAGGTAAGACTGACGGTCTGTAGTTCCCTCCCTGCTACCACTCTTGTGGAGTGGGATCACATGAGCCTTCTCCAGTCTTCTGGGACCTCCTGTGCTCAGAGACTCACTAAACAATTCTGCTAATGGCTCTGCTAGTTCCTCCTTTAACTCCTTAAGTACCCTGGGATGTATGCCATCAGGTCCCATTGCCTTATCCACCCTGAGCTTAGCAAGCTCTTGTAGGACCCTTTCTTTTGGAAGGGAGATGCTCACCTCCCTCCCCTGTGTCCATGATGCTGAGCTGTGGGCCCTGCCCTACCTTCTCTCAGTAAATACTGAGCAAAAGTATCTATTTAGGATAGATGCCTTTACAGGGTCCTCCTCCTCACATGCTCCCTTTTCTCCATTAAGCTTAGCAATACCCCTCTGGACTTTCTCCTTTCACTAATGTATCTATAGAAAGTCTTGTCACCTTCTTTACTGTTCGTGCTAGTGTTTCCTCAGTTTGGGACTTGCCTGCCTTACTGCCTTACCTGCTTCCCTTAGGGCAGTTTGGTATGCCTCCCTATCTTCATCCCGCTGTGTTCCTTTATATTTTCTGAAGGCCAGCCTTTTGGCTCTGACCTTTTCTGCTACTATATTTGAGAACCAAAGTGGTTTCCTTGTTCTTTTGCACTTCCTTTCTGTCTAACACAATGGGATGTTGCTTCAAGTATTGTATCCTTAATGCTTGCCCACTTTGCCTGTACCTCCTCACCTGTGTTTCTTTTGCCAGGGCTAGCTTAACTCTGTTGGCCATCTTATCAAAGTCAGCTCCTCTGAAGTCCCATATTTTTGCCTTGGAATGGGATGATTTAGATGTAGTAGCCAAATTGAACCATACCATGTGATGGTCACTGGCCCCAGGTGACCTTCTACCTGGAGATCTGTGATCCTTCTTTGTTAGTCAGTACTAGATCTAGGATAGCCCTGTCTCTTGTGGGTTGCTGTACCAGTTGTTTGAGGCCCATGGTGAGAAACATGGTTTCTGGGCTGGGTGCAGTACCGGCACAGCCCTTATTGAGTTTTCAAACTTTCTTCATTCCTCCCTGGACTCTGGCTCCTCGCCGGGCAGTGTTTATCGACCTCTCTAAAGCGCTTGACACGGTCTCCCACCCCTCCTGCTGGATGCCCTCAGCCATACCGGCTTTGCCCCTGGTCCAGTCTCTTGGTGCTCCAGCTATTTGTCTGCCCGCTCCCAACGTGTTAAAATTAATGCGACCCTCTCCGATACATGCCCTATCCGCTCAGGTGTTCCCCAGGGCTCCATCCTGGTCCTCTCTCTTCTCACTATATCTCAACACCTCCCCAAAGCTTGTTCTGGTAAATCCTGCTGTATGCAGATAATGCCGTCATTTTGCCTCTCACCGAAACCCCAACACCTTACAAGACTCCTTGCAACAAGCCTTCGCCGATGCTGAAGCCCTGGTTCAAAGAGCACAGACTTGTACTCAATCTGAATAAAACCAAAACAATGCTCTTGCCCATCCCAAAACAAATCCAGATATTTCCCACTCGCATCCTCCCTTGTTCCAAGCATCCTCTTGATCTGGTCCACTTGTCAAATATCTCGGGGTCTCCTTTGACTCAGCCTCACATTCCACGTACACATAGATAATCTAGCCTCAGCTACAAGCATGCTAGGAATCCTTTACCACATAAGCATTGCCTCCCCCACTACCCTTCTCGACTAGCAGTCACCTCCTCAATACTTTCCCTTATAGACTATGGCTTGCCTGTTTATGGTGCTGCAGACACGACCGCCTCAATAAAATTCACCTCACCTTGAATAAGGCCTGTAGGTTAATCATGGGAGCCCTAGGCTCACACATACCTCCGAACTATACGACATGGCCAGGCTACTTAATCTGGATGAGCGGCTCAGATACCAAACCTGCCTCATTACTAAAAACCCTCCTTGGACTATCCCCACCTGGTCTGACAGTCTCTATCCACCTTGCACAACCCTTAGTCCAAACTCGTAACACCTCTAAGGCCACCCTGCTTGTCCCTAGGTCTAGGACCTCCCATGGGCAAAGATCCTTCTGCTCAGAGCTCCCTCATGGTACACGCTCTCCCACCTCCATCACTGACACCGCTGAATTTCCGTTTCAAAATCTCACTTGAGGTCAGCTCTTCAACCTCGTAGCTGTTCCTGCCACTAGGTGATCTAGTCCGACATGCCCTGACAATGCTCTCTGAGTGGCTTCTCTCCTTTACTGGCTGACAAAATCTCCGAGTGGCGCTTCACCCAAACTTTTCACAAACCGCTCTCTTTGCCCCTGAACTCTTCATCCCTAGCAGTCCCGGCTCAATCTACCAGAATCACCTGTGATTACCATTCCTGTAGCACGAAATTGTAACTAAGTTATAACTGCCTGTAACTACCAAACTGTAACCACGGAGATGTATGCTGTAACCGCAATATTGTGATTAAGTGTTGTTCTGTATTTGTCCTCTTTGTGACGAGGTACTTTGAAATGAGCCCTGGCTCAAAGGTTGTAAACCGATGTATAAATAAAATAAAATAAATAAACTTATAGTACTATCACCTTATCCCAATGCTATGACTGTCTCACTGCGCCATGGAACCTGCATTCCTTGGTGACTGGGGTTGCCATTTCATCACCCTAGCTGGCTACCCCTTTGGCACTCCTCCTGAGATCTTCAACTTACAAGCCAACTGTAAAGCACGCTGAACTCAGAGGAAGCTTCACAAACTCAGCAACAAGCAGTTAAAGGAATATCTGTGTAGGCTGGCCTTACTGTTGCTGCTACTCTCTGGCAATAGTCACCCCAACCCTGGCCCCTCCACAACTTCGGCATACCACAGTCATCTACTGGGTTGCTCAAAATTGCCTCACTTAATATATGCAGCCTCGGCCCCAAAATGGACGTACTGAATGCATGGATCTTACAAAATAACCCAGACATCTTCTCAGGCGTAGAAACATGTCTTTCTCCAAAAGTAGCAGATGCTTCAATTTCCATCCTGGGCTACACAGTCTTTAGACAGGATCGCCTCTCCAAGCGTGGAGGCGGTTGTGTGATCTACCTCCAAACAACCTTCAAGGTCTCGCCCCTAACTCTGCCCAAAACCGATGACCATATGCAAGCCTTGCCATAAAAGTGCTTCTAGTGCACACAATAAAACCCTTACTCTGTTTTCAATCTATATTCCACCCAGACAGACAGCCTCCTGCTTTGATTCACTCCTGGAGTGTTTTGGCTGTCTGAGTCTTAATTGGAAATTATCATGTTAGAGATTTCAATATCAAATTAGTTCTCTCCTGACACAAGCCCTTTCAAAGTTGCAGTTTCAGCAGTTCACCTCACCCAGCTAGTTGAGTCCCATACTAGAATCAGCTATAAAACTGGTACAGGTACCTTACTGGACTGGGTGCTCTCTAACCACCCTGATCATATATCGGACACTAACCGCACTCCCAGATGCCTTCAGTGACCACTCCCCAGTCTTGCTTCATTGGGCGAACAGATTCTCTAAACCACCCGCTAGACCAATTACCACCAAGGTACTCATCCGTGGCATCTTGAATCACTAAAAGCTGACCTGGTAATCAGAACTGGTCAACGTTTACACAACTAACAACGCTGACATTGGTTTCAACCAATTCATTCTTCAGTTCAGCTTATATGTGATAGGCACCTCTCATAAATAGTGTAAAATCAAAGGCCACTGTAATCCCTAGTTTTCTCTGGACCTCCTTGAGCTTCTGAATGCCAGGGACCATCTATGGCACAGGTCTGCTGTAGGTTCCTGTGTAACCAGGCTGACATCCAGAGGTACAAAGTGGTTAGAAACAACTGCACAAGGGCTATTTTGCAGCTAAAATCAATATTATAAGGAAGTGCTCTCTTGACCTGGAATGATGGCAGAAAATTTTGACTAACCTTAAAGAGGTCACTGAGAGAGAAACTCAGATCTGCCCCTGCCATGTTTAACATTGACGGTGTACCCTCTCTTGACCCCAGACTTATTTGCTAACACTTTTAATAATGCCTTCATGGACCTAAGTGGTGTGCTGCCACCTGGCTACTTCTCTCACCCCTCACAAGTGACTACTATGGGAAAGACACTCAGCACCCTTCTCACCCTCCTCTCTACTTAAAACCCTCTCAGCCCATGAAGCCAGGAATTACCTGCTCAAGGTATTAGGAAATCAAGATTTAGTGGTGACACCCTGGATCTTAAGTTTGTAATCCTTATGCTGGATGAAATTCTGTCACCTCTAACACATATTATTAACTTATCACTTAGTTACTCTCAATTTCCTCAGAAATGGAAATCTGCCACTGACACATCCATTCATAAGTATGGGATCGCACAATTACTGGGAATTACAGACCAATCTCTATCCTGCTTCCACTCTCAAAAGCTCTTGCGTGTATGGTGGCTGACCAATTGGTTGAATACTTAGAAAATATCAGCTACAATGCCCGCAGCAACACGGGTTCAGAAATGGTCATAGTACCACTACCGCCCTTCTGAAGTTCACAGGCTTTATTCACCACTACTTATATCAAGGACACTTGGTCGGTGCTGCTTTCATTGATTTAACCAAAGCTTTCAACACAGCGAATCATGCCATCCTTGCTCTAACAGCTTACCACCATTGGCCTAGCTCATGACAAAGTAGCCTGGTTTGAAAGTTACCTGCACAACCATTCACAGCAGGTGAAGATTGGTAACACCCTCTTGGATAGCAGACCTGTCCTATCTGGAGTTCCTCAATGGTCCATCTTGGGCCCTCTTTTATTTAGCATTTTCCTCAACAATCTTCCTTTCTCCTGTCAGGGTCACATCCTTTATATGCTGAAGATGCTGTCCTGTTTACCAGTGATCCAGACCCTAAGGTTCTTGAATGTAGACTACAGAGTAATTTCGTAGTCATAGAAAGATGGTTCCATAAGCACAAGTTAGTTATGAATTACAATAAGACTAAAACTATGCTGTTCTCCAGCTCCCAAAATAGGCATAGAACTTACCCTCTTTCTATCACCAATGAAGAGGCTCTCCTGGAGCTAGTTCAGGTCTTTAAATATCTGGGGATTACTATTGACAGTACAATAACCTATGCCTATCACATTGATAACATTGCTAAGGCTGTTAACACCCGATTGGGCTACTTTATAGGCATAAGCAGTGTTTGACCTCAGAGGCTCTTAACCTGGCCATTCAAAGCTCTCTTGTCTTGCTTATTGATTATGGCTTACCAATCTATGGATCAGCTACTGAAACAACACTTTGCCGCATCATAGTTGCACTCAACAAAGCATGCCGGCTCAGCCCATCTGTCCTATACCTCGCGACATGTATGCTCAGACATAACTGGCTGCAATTCAAAGGCAGACTCATGTACCAAACATGTTTACTGTCCAAAAAGTGTCTAGACAAAATGCCCTCAGGAGTGCAAAAGCTTATTACCCCGACTATCAACCGTCGTTGCACCAGAAGCTCTACTAGCCAGATTTTTAATATACCACTGTCGCACTTCTCTGGGACAGAGGTCCTTGGCCTACTGTGCCCAGCTATGGATGAACTCGCTGCACCATAACATCACTTCAGCATCCACCTTGGGCCTTGCTTAAGTTTAACCTTTAAGCAACAGCTGGTTGCTGATGCCAGCTGTGACTGCTTCCATAACCTTCCTTCTTGTGACCCGCACTTATTCTAACCTTATGCTATCCTGACCTTATGCATAACTGTTCTCAGCATGTAAATAACTTGTTCTAAGTTGCTAATCATTCTCCTTCACATTTCCTCTTGATCCCTTCCACTTTTCCCTCACCCTCTGTGGCTTTCCTCCATCCCTCAAGATATCTCCTGAGCTCGCTTGCTCACTTTAAAATGCTTTGTCCCATACCTTCTCACCTCTGACGAGGCCTCTGAGCTGATGCCATCCCTTACCTTGCTGATTATTAGATATTAGGCTGAGGCTGTTCTCATTTTTCCTGTAAAGGTCATTTCATAAGACCCCCACCTCTAATATGACCCTTTGAATTCCAGGTTTTAATCAAATATCACCATGGCATACATTGTACAATGCCACATGTATTGGAACTTCTGTAGTTATACACTCTTGTAATGTCTTGTATAATTCCTTGTTTTGTTTGTTCTCCGCCTCATACTTTCCTAATATTTACTAATATGTATTGTTAGTCTGACGTGGAACCTATGAAATGAGCTTGTTCTCAAAGGTGTTATCCAAAATTTCAATAAATAAAAAAATTACTTTCTGTTGTCAGACAGAGTAAAAGATGACTGTCTCCAATGCCAGACTTACACACTGGTCTCTCACTTTACAGGATCATGACATCACTATCCTTCTTATCAAAACTCCATCCTTGTTGGCCCATGATCTACAGTTGCAGGAGACCCATGATTGTTCACTCCAACCCCTGACCTACCTGTCCCAGAGCCCTTTCTGACAGAACCCCAGAAAGTGCTAAAGACACCACTGTGTGTCATGTTTTGACTGATGACTCAGCCACACATACTAACGAGGGTCAGATAGCAGTGTTTGGAATTTTATATTACATCCTATTGATGACAGAGTGTGCATTGCTAGGAGATGCACCATCATTTCTGTACAGTATCCAGGCATTGTTAAAACACACCTGGCAAAGTATTGTAATAAATTGTCATTATTACTTCTGTTTGTGTGGTTGTTTCTTTGGCTGACACTGTAGACATACAAGAATCTGATTTATTTACCCCAGAGCTGGTTTCTGGGTAACAGCAGGAGATACGTTACAGTGTCCTCTTGCAGCGTGACCCTCAGAAGAAGAGTAAGCAGGTCCAAAAGCTCCAGCCAGAGCAGAACTTAAGCAAGGTAAGTTCCAGTTTCCTTTTTTTAAAATAGTATTTTTAGCTCATTGGTGTCCAGTAATTAATTTCTTTATTTCTTTTCCAGGGAGGAGCTGCACTGGAGCAACAAGGGTGCTGAGAAACCAGGACAGCGTGAGAGGGACCGGGACCAGAGGAGAGCCGCACAAAGCAATGTGGTGGGATGAGCAGGCCACATGGTGCAGATTCGGCCGAGCAACTGGAGCAAAGGAGCAGCGCTACTAATGGAAGGGCACACTCAGGGCAGTGGCATGACTGGGGGGTCAGGGCAAGGTGGGTACCTTGTGGGATGGGCCTGATCTGGTGGGCAAAACGGAGAGGAATCAGGAGAGGAAACAACAAGAAAGTAAATATGAACTAAGTAATTACCCTGCTTGGCAGAGATGAGAGGGACAACAGAGTGGTGTAAACAGTCTTTATTTTGTACCCAGCCCAATTTCAGTGACTGATCTGATGGGGAGAAATATCACTCTTACTATGCTCTTGCAATCTGGGAACAGAAAACAAGTAAGAATTGTGCCCTAGTTTTTCTAGAGAGTTCTGAGGGTAGATGAAACAAAGGGAAAAGTAACTTGTGTGATTAAATGTGCTCTGCTTTTGGCAGAGATGAAGGGACAACAATGGTTAAACAGTCATGCCCAGCTTTAAAATGCACCCAGCCCTTATTGCAGCAGTGATGATGGGGGATTAAGCAAACAAACTGTGTCTTTTGACTTGCAAGTAGTAGAACATTTTTGAGAACAGAACAGATTAAGAATTGTGCCCTGGTTTTACTCCAAGAGCTTTATGAAGGAGGAAACGAAAGAAAAACTTCTTTGTGAGATTTAAATAAATGTACCCTGCATTTGGCAGAGATAAAGGGACAACAGTGGTCATGCCCACCCTGCCTGCTTTATTTTTTGCCCAGCCAGCCCTTTTTGTAGCTGTGATGATAAGAATTGTGCCCTGTTTTTCCAGCGTTCTAAGGAGAGAGGAAACAAAGAAAGGTAAAATAAATTGTATCAGTGCCCTGCTTTGGCAGAGATGAAGGGTCAAAACAAAAATACACCTGCTTGCTCTGTTGCACTGAGGAAGTTGTAACTCTTGAGTGTGCCCTGCCCATCATGCCAGATCCTGAGGGGACAAGTAACAAATATATAAAACATAGCCCTGCTACCAGCTAGAACTTTGCTGCAGCAGTGAACTTTGGGGAACTTGGTGTTCTGGAAACTTCAGGTGTGTGCCCTGCCTATGGCAGAGATCGGGACAAGTAAAACTATGCCCTGCTGCCAGTGCCAGCTTTGCTGCAGCAGTGAACTTTGGGAAAGTGTTCTGTTCACAACTCTGAAACTTCCAGTATGTGCCTGCCTATGGCAGAGATCAGGGACAAGTTAACATAAGATCTATGCCCTCGTGCCAGCTTTGCTGCAGCAGAGAACTTGGGGGACATGTTCTGTTCACAGCTCTGAAACTTTCAAGTGTGTGTGCCCTGCCTATGGCAGTAATGTGACAAGTGTAATAACACGTGAAACTTGGGGGGCTCAGTACAGAGAGTTAGCCAGATTACAGTAACTTGATGTGTTAATTTTAAGTGCACAACTTGACAATCTTGTTTTGCTAACTTCAAACTTTTTAATAATTACAGTCCAACATGGCTGGCGGAGAAAATAAACAACTGCAGAAGGATGGTGCAAAAATATGATCCAGACAAAAATGGATACAGATAAACAGTGACGGAGACTGTACAGTGCATGCTAGTTGCAAATTATGCTGTCAGTATAAAGATGAGCTACTGTATGTGGGTTAATGAACATCATTGAAGCATTAATTGCAGGATAACAGGCCCCAGCTAAAAGTTGACACTATCCCGAAACATCTTCAGACAGAGCAGCACAAAAAGCTCTTGACATTTTGAAATTCGTAAAACATGAAAGATGCTTTGGATAATACCTATTTCAATGAAGTTTCAAACTTTCTGACCTAGCTGTTTTATCTCTGTCAGAAAGGTCTAAGTGACTTAAAGAGTTCGCGTCCCTTGCCCAGGCAATAGAGATGTCAGTTGAAAAGCCCAAGAAGGCCCATGACACACGGGTGCAGTATAAACTTCCTGCCACCCGGCTGTTACCAAATCATTCCCCGTAATCACTGCCTATTTAGAATCTATGGCTGCAGACCCAACTCATGATCAGGCCAAAGCTGAGGGGTGTTGCAAATCAAATTTTGACTAAATTCCAAATGGTTGGACACTTTTTGTATTTTGAACAGTTGCTTCAGCCACTTTGCCAGGTTCTTACTAGCACTTCAAAAATAAATTTGTTGAAATGCCAGAGCTACTTAGCTCTGTTGAAACTTTGAGAAACACTCTTGACCATGCTACACAGAGTGGCCCCATATGTGGCAGTGAACTTGACATTCTCTTAAAAAAAAAATGGGTCTGATATTCTTTCAGGAGCATGTCCTGAAGTCACGCATAAGGGTGTAAACTTAATGCATCTAAATGCTCAATCTATTAAAACTTTTAACAGCAGTGTAAGAAATACGTTACAAATATTGAGAACTGTTGTGACCAAAGGTTTGGTTTGAATGATGAAAGTAGTATCTATAACTGTACAAAAGTGTTAGATACCAGACTTTGGCCAGCAGACTGAAAGGAACTGAGCTGTATGGTAACAGTGACATCACTGAAGTTCTGTAACTGACCATTTTCAGCTCTTCTGCAGCCTGGCTGTGACACCAATCAAGTGCTTGCAGAATAGCAAGAGTTTAAGATTTTGCTCAAACCAGTTTCAGTAATATGTCTGCCTCTGCTATCTGGTCAAAGCTGGCATGTGATTTCCAAAATTCTTATCCAAGTCTTTTGAAGCTTGTCAATGTGTTGAGAGTACTTCCTGTGTGTGATGCAATAGTAGAAAGGTGTTTTTCAACTATAAACAAGGAAACTCACTGGAGAGTAAGTCTGGCAGAGGATACTGTAGAAACATTAATTCACATTAAAAGCAGGGCCCCTCCAGCTTAATTCAACCCAGACAGGGCTGTGGACATATTTTTTGTGTTAAACCAAGATGTCCTGGTGATTTGGTAGCTGAGATGGTCCCCAAAAAAAAACAGGCCAGAATAACTGGCTGCATGCCTGGTGGAGAAGAGTAGCAACAATCCTTGTTGGAAGTTTGTGGTCAATCACTGTCCCAGGTGGAGTAGTTTTTATGGGGCAGGGAGAGTTCATTTTATTTGTCACGACTCACAATCACGTCACGGTTTCATTAAATTCACAGTCTGCATTGGAGACATCATTCTTCATGGCTCTTAAATGTATTTGTGCTGCTGCACAGTTGCTGTGTTCTGACTCTGATGGCTAATTAAAACAATATCAGGCTCAGAAACTTGTGTACAATGTGTATTTTATCAATATAGAGCAAGATAAATAGATTTTATGGGGTTTTGAGCAAAAATATACATTTTGATAATTGCTAATCAACTTTGGTCAACTGCTAATCATTTTTTACTTTGATTAGCGAAGGCTACTAATCAAGTCTCCAACACTAATTTATGCTTTGAGACATAATAGGTAATAGATTCTGGGACTGCTATTAATTCTATTGCAGCTATTTTACCTGCCATTGAAAATTGTAGGTGACCCCCACCGAGCCATATCCTTCTGCAACTTACCAATCAAGGGTCTGAGGTTAAGATCCACTAGAGACTTCAGGTCAGAGGAGATTATGACCCCAGGTACTTTATTCCTGCCTGTGTCCATGTTAATCTCAGGTTCCCTAATGCACTTGGGGTTGTCAGTTTGTTGAGGGGCAGTATCTCTGATTTAGCTACGCTGATTCTGAGCCCTGAGAAGTCCCCGAATGTACTTAGTAGACTTAAAATATGCAGAAGACTCTGTGAGATGTTGCTGGTCAGTATTAAGCAGTCATCCGTGATATCATTTTGTAATGTATTGCCTCTCCCCATTGTGATCCTCGTGATCTGGGGATGCTCCCTGAGTGCAGCTGCCAACAGTTCCATCACCAAAACAAATAATGGGGATAGTGAGCATCCCTGCCTGGTGTCCCATGCAAGGAGAAAGGGCTGGAGAGGGTCCCATTGGTCAGCACCTGAGCCCTCAGCCTGTCATACATGGCCTTAATCCAAGTCATGAAATACACCCAAAACCAAAGTGTCCATGACCGCATGCAGATACTTCCACTCCACTGAATCGAATGCTTTTCAAAGTCGATTGTCACTGCAGCCGCTGAAGTTGAGAGATCTGCTGCTATTTGAATTGGGTATAATGCTCTTATATGGTCAGAACTAATCCTGTACTTAAATCCAACTTGACGAGGGGTGGGTAATGTCCGTAGGACTGTCTCCAGTCTTATTGCCAAAATTTTTCTAGGATTTTAGCATCTGTGTTTATTAATGAGATGGATCTCTAATTGGCAGGGAGAGTGTGGTCTTTTCCTTCTTTGGGGAGGACCGTGATAATAGCTTCATTCAGGGTCAATGGGAGTTGTACTGCCGCATGAGCCTCCTGTAACATGAGAAAAGAGAGGAGGTAATCAGAGGACGGACCAGCTTTGTAAAGTCCAGTGGAAGCCATACCTCTGCGCCTTTGTGGGAAGCTATAAGTAGAATAGCTTGACTAATTTTGGCTTCCAAGATCGGGGCATCTAGAGCTTCCTGCTGCTGTTGAAGAGGTTTTGTGATGAGGAGGTTTGCTATAAAATTATTATATTTATCCCAATTCCATTCCGCTTGAGAGGAATATAGAGTCTTGTAAAAATCTGTCATTATCTTATTAATCAGTTCAGTTCAGTTCATTTTTATTGTTCAGTAATTACCATTACAATATACTAAAAACATTAAAATGTTCATTATGGCATACAAATACATAGACATCACATTCATCACACTATAAATATTAAAAGTCCTTGACACATAATATTAATATACGTAATCAGACAAAGAAATTATTATCTCTCCTTATCTTTTCCTTTCTCTTTCCAGGCAATCCCAACCTCTTTTTACTTAATATATACATCCTATTACTAAAATCAGCAGATAACTTAATTTTGATTCATTTGGGCTAATAGGCTTCAGATTTATTTCTCAGAGGCAGGGAGATGTTTTCCTTTATATTTCATCACTTGGTAAAGAACCCTACCGTTATCCTAGCCTATTCTAATGTACGAGGATGTAAAAACACAAATAACGGATCATATTCTGCATTTGTATATTTGTTAAGAAAATTATTAAGTAATTTAAAGCGTGGGATTTTGTATAAAGGACATTGTATCATGATATGATAAAGATTTTCATGAAATCCCTATTACACCTACATGTCTAAGGGGAGGCATTGAGGCAGCCATTCTGTTAAAGAATATATATATTTAGAGCAGATAATGCCCATCCTTGCCCATGTGATCATTTTCCATCTAGAGGAGTAAGAGGTAGAATTAAATAGGTTTCAAAATACATCAATTTTATTTTGGGCTAACCAAGTGGCCTGACGCTGTGCTCTGAGAAGCTCCATTTGTTTACTTTGAGCAAATGTAAATATTTTTTAACCAGTTCCTTAAATAAGGGAGATGTTATGATAAATTTTTACCAATCTAGCCAAAGATGATACATAGCTATTTTCTCCAAAATACCTTGGATATATTTGACCCAAGATGATCTAAAGTTTTGATTTTGCCAAGCAATTTTTTCTTTCAAGGATAATAGCGGTAAACTATTAGCCTGATGATTAATAATTTTTAATCAATAGCCCACCATACGCATCTCAATTATGGTGGCAATGGTAATCTTCCTAATTCAGCCCTAACTATAGAATTAGATGTAGATATAGGGACCTGTAATAATGATTTATAAAAGAAAGAAAGAGAATCTCCAACCATAAAGGAGGGTTTGCACCCAAACCTCTGCTCCATATGTTAGGATAGGATTCATTTTGCCTCAGCAGCAATTAGTGCGGAGAAACTAAATTACCTGAGTGATTTGTTATTAAAATGCAGTAATGCTTTAACCATCAATTTTGCCTTTGCCACTAGATCCTCCAAAACTCTGACCATGCTCCATTTGCAGAAACCTTAACACGTAGATGTATATAAGAAGTTACACCTTCAATCTGTGTTTTATTTAAATAGAATCTTGGCTTCTTACCTTGACCTCTGCTTTGGAGCAAAAACTATGTACTTAGTTTTTTCATATTTCTTGTTAAATCTAATTGTTTACATTTAGTATTAAGTTGATTTATTTTATTTTGCAGTCCCTGTGTAGATAGAGCAAAATGATTAAGTCGTCTGCATACGCAAGACTATGAATTGATAATTTCCAATTTTAGGAGAATCCAAACTGGTACCTCAATATAAGTCATAAGAGAGTCAATATATAGATTAAACAAAGTGGAGCCAAAAGGCATCACTGTTTGACTCTGAAGTTGTACTAAAGTAATCAGTAAGATTACTTTTGTTATCATATCTGACAGCTGTAACTGTATGTGACTATAATATATAAATTGGAACCAGAAGATTCAGAGGTATTTTTTACCTATTAAAATTTCCCATAATTTGTTTCTGTTCACCAAATCAAATGCTGCCGTAAAGTTAATAAACAAAACATACAGCTTCATTCTGTGAAATGACCTATATTTTTCTATTAAATGAGATAAAATGTATATATTATCTGTAGTTGCAAAATCCTTATGAAATCCTGTTTGAAACATAGACAATGGAAAATGTGTCACTGTTCAATTTTGTAATTTTGTAATAAAATTTTCGAGAAGATTTTCCCACTAATATCAGTAAGACTAATTTGATGATAATTAGCTGGTGATTGTAGATGTCCTTTTTATGAATTGGCACAATTATAGTTTTCATCCATGAAGATGGTATAAATCTTTCTTTTAAACATATATTAAAGTAATTTGTGAAAAAGATTACCCAGTAATTTAAGTGTGCCTTGTAAATTTCCCCAGGGATCAAGTCAGGTCCAGGTGCTTGTTATGTGAGAGGTTCAAGATAACATCTTCTACCTCACTTATTGTAAACACTAGAAAGTATATATTCACCCCGTCAATATAACTATCTACTATTTCTTCCCTACATTGGTATATTTATTAAGTAGAGAAATATAATATGTGGTCCAAGTTTCTTTAGGAATATATGTCAGAGGTTTAAATTCTGATAATTAGTTCCTCTTGATACTAATGACCAAAAGAACCTGCTATTACCCTCATTAATAGCTTGATATATTACTCCCATTGTTTATATGTAAACTCCTTTTTTAACCAAAAATGTATTATATTTTACACCTTTATTTAATTTTAACAGCGCCTTTTTGTCGTATTTTTTTTGTTTGATAAGATTGCTTAACTTTTTTTCTCCCTCTTACAACGATCATCAAACCAGGATACTGACTTCAAGTCATTAATTTTAGTATAGTAAATCTCATTAATTATTTGTTGGTATCCTAAGTTCAGTAGATGATAAATTTGCTCATTTCTAGAATCATTTTATATACTCTGAAATAGGTTAACAAAGGTAGAAGAATTATTATATGTGATACTTCATTCATTACCGTATCATTCAGCCTTAGCTTTTATTTCCTTGAATCTCAAGCTCAATCACAGGTTTAGGAAAATAAGAATTACTATCAGGATTCTTAAAGGCCAGCAAAATTGCTGCATGATCACTTTCTGTTCTCATAATCACCTCTAATTTTTTCAAATATTGATAACTAAAAGGGGAACATAAAATAAAATCAATCACACTCCTACCTAAGGGGAAAAAGTACATTCACCATCATGATCCCTCCAATCTCCCATTAAGGACAATACAATTATTATCCCTAATAAAGGTTTGAAAACATCTCCGTGGTTCATTAACAGTCATATCTGTAATTCTTCTTTGTTCGAGATCTGGCATATAAAGTTGTTCTTGCAGCTCTATTAAATTATCAAAATTTGCAATCCTAGCATTAAAATCACCTGCTAATAGTACTATATCTACTTTGTTTGTGTAAACAAATCTATTTCCATAGACAATTGGGTCCAAATATCATGTGGGGTGAGTATGAAAACATGGTGGAATATATACATTTACAATCAGCACAATTTTGGAATCCCACTTAACTACTGCCATTAGTATTTCGGGAGTGAGGGGTGACTTGTTAAAACCCTAAACGATCCCTAATTTTATCATAATAGCCAATCCTCCTCTATTTCTTCCTAGATTTTTTCACTTTAGTTGCAGGTACAACATTTGATTCAAAACCATTCAAATAGGGCTGAGTTATTGCCCATGTCTTTTGAAAGATAATAACTTAAAAAGTAGAGACAAAGCTAACCCACTGAGGATCTGCAAATTTATTATGAAGTCCTGCAATGTTCCAATTAAGGATGTTACAACTATATTATTCATTTCCTTCCATCCCTGATTTATTGATACATCAAAATCTTGGCTTTCAAGTGGTTGTAGTCATGAATGGATTATTCAGATTGTTCCTGTGTATCCCACTCATTCATTTCCACCAAATATATGCCCACCTCATCCAGAATATGTCTATTCTCTAATAATACTGCTACTAGTTGTGAGGATATGAAACAGTTTATCTGAGTGCCTTGTTCCTCCTTCATGACCCTCTCTACTTGTACTATTTCATCCAAATGTATTTGCGTTTAATGATAGCTGACAAAATCATTCTCAAAAAGATGGTAAATTATCAGCAGTTTCTCCTCCAATATTTCTAACCCAAAAATAATAAACATAGAGCCTTCGGGTACTACAAATTCCCAATTCAGCAATGCAAGGGTAGACTTAAATTTATCATATGTTAACACTTTACCTGGTTTAATCCCATTATAAGTGCTTTTCCAGACTGTGGCCCAAGTCACTGGTGATGACAGTGCCATTCCTAGTGAGTCAATCAAGCGTTGCTTTGCCCAAACTTCTTTTGCTACATCCAAATTTGGGAGCATAAAATAAACTGAACCAAGAGGATTAACTGTGTCCCTAGTTACCATAATAAGAGCATCTGCTACTGCTGGTAATCCCAGTTCTGCTGTCAACATGTGGGCTATCGAATTTGTCAGAGTTGCATTAGTTAAATGATCTTTACAGTACATATGATCCAGTTTAAAATTACTTCCTTGCCTGTGCATAATAGATCATATGTTTCAAGATCTTCTTTAACTGTAGAGTAAATATCATCCCTTAATAACACTAAATTATTTCCAGATCTTTGTTTAGGTTCATCTTTCTTGTAGGTTTCTCCAGCGAAATTAACTTTTGAGCTGGAATAGTTTTACTAGTCCTGTTTTCTTGAACTGTTAAAGAAATTGCTTCAGTTACTGTTAAGTTAGTTACTAGCTCCATATTTACCCATTCAAAAGGAGAGGTGACTTAAGTTGTTCTTTGGACATCTGAGCCCTCTATGTTAATATGCTCGTTAGTCTCTACTATAATAGAAGATCCTCTTACCATTCTTTCACTTTTGTTAATCTTTTGTGTTGTCTAGATCTACTATTGTTAGACTTCTTATTAATCACTTTGTGATTTGGGGAGGTTTACCTTTTTATCTTTGAGCTGCTGGGTGGCTCTCTTGGCCTGCCGCTGCTTCAGCCGGTAGGCTAGAAGCCTACTAGCCTGCTCTCAATCTGCCCAGTATTTAAACTGGACCCTCTGTAAATATAATTCAGCCTTCCGTTGGCCAGGCTGTTAAGTTGAAGTTGAAGGGCTATAAGATCTGACACCAATTGGGGGTTATTTAGGGCACCGAGATTCAATTTATATTGGTTCTCCAAAAGTTTGTCCTCCAACTGGGCTTGCTCTTGATCCCTTAGCTTATGCCTGTATGCTGCATGACTAATTATTTTGCCATGGATCGCTTGTATGCCCCAAGTATTGGCTGCTGAGGCTTACCGTTATGGGATTATCCTTAAAATACATTTCTGTCTCTATGTTGTGCCATGGAGCAAAGTCTCTATCCTGTAATAAAAATGGGTCCAGTCACCATAAGAAGGATTTCTTACAGTTCTGAGCAGTTAGGAGGTTCAAGACCACTGGGGCATGGTCCGATAGAGTGGAGCTATAGTCACCCAGTTGTGACAGCTGTCATATAGCCAGACTTAAACCAGTAGTCTAGCCTACTGGCCATGGCTTGGGGCAGAAAAGTATGTGTAGTCCCTGTCTGTGGGGTGTGAAGGTGCCATATGTCAGATTGCTGGTGTGGGGATAAGCTTAGTTAGCATATGGAGAAAGCAAGTATGAGGTTCAGATCTAGTATTGGTTCTGTCCAGTAGGTATTATGTTGTGAGGTTGAGAATATTTGTGTCATCGAGGATGCATCCATAATTTTTGAGATAAGGAGTCAATGAAGGGGGGTATCCTCATTTGGGGCATACATATTAATTAACATCACTGGCCCAGTAATGGTAGATACCTTCATATTTATTCACCTCCTATCCCCATCCTTAAACACTTCTAAAGGCTACCACTGCAATTTGCATTGTAGCAAAATAGAGACACCCTCTTCGCTGAGCCTGAGACACTGTGTGCCTGCGCCCACCCAATCTCTTACCAGTTTTTGCGCTTCCTTAAAACTTAATTTGGTCTCTTGTAGAAATGCAACTTGGTACCCAGTTTCTTTAATCTGGCCAACATTTGTTTTCTCCTTGCAGGAGAGTAAAGGCCCTTCACATTCCAGGTAGTGGCTGTCATATGTGTAGGCTAGCCATAAGAAGGTTGTCTCCATTTTGCAAATGAATGAATGAATGAAATTACAACAATATAGTACCATGAGTCCCCTTTATTTCCTCTAAATTGCATCACTAAGCCTAACCTAGGCTCTTAGGTCTCAATTCCTCCCCATGTCCCCAGAGCTGCTGGCTACCTTCCATATTGTCAGAGCCTAGCACCACTTTTCCTGTGATTAGCAGTAGGTGCTTAAACGTGGGGTATACCCCCTATTAGCCATACAACAAACCCAAACAACAGAGTAAAACATAGGGGTAACATCTCAACAACATCCGAGATGCCCCTCACACAGTAACATTTTAACAAACCAAATAACAGCAGATGTATCTGTATAATGAGATTCAACTTTGGTACAAACCTTTGAGGACCGACCGCCTTCTGTGGCCTAGAAGTGGTGATGTTGACCTCCAATGGTCCAGCAGGCTCCTCCAGGGTGAAAGGCATCACAATGCCTCCAGCATCTAGCCCTATGCTGCTGCAACAAGATAGCATTCAGTCATGAGGAGTAAGATGAGAGGCATACCTAGAACCCCAGTCCTAGATGTGAGTTTCTACTTCCCTATCCCGTGTAGGGCAGCAAAACAGGCTACCAGAGTTGCAGGTCTGTTGTATTTAGCACTCACCCCAGTCACACTCCACTTAATGCTAGATGCTGGATACACCTCTCTCCAGAAGGGCGCTTTTATGTGAGAGGGCCCAGCTGACATCTATAACGTGAACCCAGTGGAGCCATTTATTTCATTTATTCCTTCGCTCACAAGTTCTACTGCACCTACCACCACTCCTCCAGTGGCAATAATGAGGTGTGCCTTAAACTGCTCTGAGGTGTATGACCAGGTATCTCTGTAAGTACTATGTGTAGAGTGCTCCCCATGAGTGTCTGCTTCAACACCACTCCACCCATTGGTCCCTGTTCAAGAGAGCAGTGTGACTAGTGCCACTGGGAGCTATCCATACTGTTACAAGTACCCTAGCAGTTTAAGCAGCTACCTTTTCCCCCAGTATTTACCTATGGAGGATGCTTGAATCACACTGCAGTGCTGGTGGTAATGCGACTCAATCTTGCAGGCAAATTCCACTTTGCATCCCGAGGGTCCCATATCTCTATTTTACAACTGGAATAATCCTCTTGGGTAGTCAGAGCTCCATTACATTGCTTGGGGCCTAGAGCACAAGGGATACTAGTCCCATAAAAGTTTGCCCAGACATTTCAAACGGTGATTAACCCTAACCCACCCCCAGCATGCAGAAGGCCTGAAAACATAACTTATCCCAGCAAACAAGAGTCCATTTTCTCAGATCGTAGCACACCCTGGAGCCAAGCATGTGGGATGGGGACCAGAGCTAAAACAGAAAAACAGCTCTCCATTATCGATTGCCTCTCCTTCCCTCAGTCTTTATGAAACAGAGAGAGAAAACCCCACACTACAGTTAACATTTGAGGAATAACTAAAACAATTTTTTGGCAAGTATGGAGGTGCTTGGGCTCCGGGAGAAAATGCTACCAGACTGTATCTGTGTACATTTCCATCCTCATGGCTTCAGCAAGGCCTCAGTCTCCAGTGTCGTGAGTGGAGAGGTGCTCGGTTGAGGGCTCCTCATGCAGTCTGCCCAGTCCTGAGGGATGGGGGCCCAGTCACTGGTGTAGTCCTCTGGTGTTGCCTTCAGTCTTGGTGAGGCAATGGCATCTGGATCATCCGTGGCAGAGCCATTGGATGAAATTCCCTCAGAGGCTCTAACCGTTGGCCATCTTCACCAGCGTGTTGTAAGTAGAGGAACCGCTCCCATCAGACAGATGAACCTTTCACTATCGGCTCCTTGATCTCCTCTGTGGGTCCTAGCTCTACTCAGCGGTGACTACTCTGTGCTTGGTGGCGCATCTCATTGTTTTGCCTACCTCATTGGACTTTGTGCCACTCTGTACCCTCCTGCTGTGAGTCTGCCATGTGCTGAGGTTGTGCCACCCGTGGTCGAGGTAGTGGAATTGTTCATCAATTGTTGGGCCTCACCATGAGAAAGAAATGGAGGCTGACGGGATCCACTCACTGTCCTGCAACATCGCCGATAAACATTTCAACTTCCTTCAGGCTGCCGAAGTGATGAATTTCTAAACTGGACTCTGAGCATCACCAGAGAGTGCAACAAAGCCAGTATGTTCATTTTAAATTGTGTTTGCTTTACTGGTCCATATGCTGTCCTCTGCTTTGACAATTTGAAATAATAGTTCTGGTAGATCTGCATTGTGTTGCCGTCCCACTTACTAAGCACTTCAGGTCCTCTAGCAGCCCTCAGGTAAAGTTTTTTTTTTGGGGAAACTAAGAATTTACAAAGTATTGGCCTCAACCATTCTCCTGTTGTGGCTAAGGCAAGAGAGCAGTGGGCTCTTTCCAGCTCCGGGGATCCAGTTGTTAATTTTAAGCATTTCTGGGAGGCTGTTTCTCAGAAAGGCAGTCATATCATTGCCTTCTGCACCTTCAGGGTTCCCAGTTCTAATATTTTTCTTCTCTTCAATTTTCCAAATCATTGATTTTGCCAAGGAGATATTGGAGCAGATTGTTGTGGTCCCTTAATTGACAGTGGTGATCATGCAGGATGCGCCTTGTTTTTGATTATCGTTTCAACGGCAGTAACTCTGATCGTTTAGAGGGATAGATCTTTTTTGTACTGGCAGTTGTATCCTTCAATTCTGCAGTGTCTGATAAGACTTTACTAAGCATGGCAGTAATGTTCACCAACTGTACCTCCACGCTCAAGGTGCCGGATAGGGCTGCCCTTGCCCCTCCATTGACAGCTCTCAGTTCTGGGCACAATAACTAGAGTCTGGTGGTCTGGTAGTGTCCACCAGACAACCACAGGAAAAACTTGAACACCATCCACTGTAAACAAAGCAATAACAAGCTTAAATGAATTTTAATCCATTTTATTCAAGCAACATTAAGTAAATGCATATAACAAAGTGCCAGATAACTCAGAGACCCCACACAGGAACACACAGAGTAAGACTCACAAGCCTCCTACTGGTTTCACCTCAGAGCATCTTTAGGAGTGTCCTACAGTGATAAGTACACCTATTTTAAATCCCATCTTAAAGTGACAAGTGCAAACTAAATATAGTGTTGCATTGGTGTTTATTATTAAATACTAAATATTAGAACTAATGTCTGTACTGCCCATATGGAGCTGATGAGGTTCTTGGTTACTATAAAAAACTATTTGTTATAACTTATACATAAATTGCACATACGTTTATGACTATAAATATACTTATATACACACAAATAAATAAATAGTTAATGCTCTGCATAATCCAAAGCACAATCTGAAAAAGAGAAGAGAAAAGTGTATGTACTTATATATACACTCAACATTTACCATAGCAATCTTATTCAGGATTAGATTGGTAAACCATTCAATATATACCACCTCGATCTAGGATAAAAAATCTTGCAAATAGGCATTCAAGTAGATTTATTTTGCTTTACCATAAAGGTATGCATTCTGTATATATTGTATTAGTGATGTTACACCATATGGTAGTGCAACAGGGTGGTGCAAACTGGAATGATCGCTGACATACTTAACCTGGCATATCACCATCTCCAACCTAGAATCATAGGTGTATGTCAGTCATATATAGGCTTCACTCTGACTTTGGATAGACCATTGGTGAATGTCCATTTTATATATATATATATATATATATATATATATATATATACACACACACACACACCTCAGACTAATGATTCATAATTACCAACAGAAATCTGCAAAGAACTGTTTTCGCAGATGGGGCATATGCAAACGTATACCTTTCTTCCTTAAATAATATGTAAAGGATAGACAATATGTCTAGAACCTACATCTTCTTTTAATAATATAAAGATGTACAGTTATCATTCCATTGTACTATAAGCAAAATACTTGTATGTCCCAACTGGGCATGTTTATTATGTACATCTCATAGTGCACCCTCCTATGTGTTTCAAAAGTATAAAAAGCCTATTACCCATGCGTGATAATTTAATGATACAGGATGAACTTAGAAAAAAAATGTCATTGTCTTCAATATTTAAACCCTCTTGTTTCTGAGGAATGGTGCAAGTTTAAAATAATTATTTAATCCTGGTGGACTAAGGGCCCCAAGTCTATAGATCCAGTATAATTTTTTTTGACAGAAGCAATTCTTGGTCCCCAGCTCTAAGGCCCATTCTAACTTGTTCTGTCACACAGAAGGTAAACTGATGTTGTATAGTGTTTCCTGCTCTCCTTAGATGGCAAAATAAGGCATTGCACTCCTCCTCTGTTCTGATGTCACTGAGGTGTTCCCCACCCTCAGTTCGAATGTCCGAATTGTGTTTCCACATAGAAAACACTACATGTACAGCTGGCCATATATAC
This sequence comes from Neoceratodus forsteri, assembly GCA_016271365.2. Taxonomy (NCBI): domain Eukaryota; kingdom Metazoa; phylum Chordata; order Ceratodontiformes; family Ceratodontidae; genus Neoceratodus; species Neoceratodus forsteri. The sequence goes on from CM057459.1 coordinate 343,866,941, forward strand.
AACACATGGGTACTACCGTTATTGAATCCTTTTATATCATAGGTCCTGTCACTGTTTACTGAAGTAGAACTCTTTGTTTTCTGAATTCTGTCACAATAAGTACATCTACCACATCTGAAGCATCCCATTGGTGCTGCCAGTAACCATGTTTGTGTTTGTTTGGGAGATAGCTATGAACTAATACATCTGAAATATTCTTAGATCTCCTGTGTGTAACTCTTGGTTTCTGCATTGTAACCATGTTCAATGCCGGTTCATTTCTGAGAATGTGCCATTATTTGTCTAATGCCTCTCTTATTATGTTGGCCTTGGCACAGTACCTTGTAATAAAGTATACTTTCTGTGGGGTATTGTCTGGCATGTGCTGTCTGTATGTTCATAAAGTTTCCCTAGGGATGTGTTGGACTTCCTCTTCCTTTTGTTTTACAAGGGTGGGATTATATTCTCTATCCAGAAACCGTCATTTTATCTCCTGGTTCCTTTCCCAACAAGTCTTTACATTTGAGCATGTCTCTTCACCCACATGAATTGAGATTTCGGAATATTATTGACAGTGTGGCAAGAGTGACAACTGATGGCTAGCAACAAACTGTTTTGTCCATTGGTTTCCTGTACAAATTAGTCAGTATAGTACCATCCTGCATTTTGCAACTATCAACATCTCAAAGTATTGAATGAATAGTGCCAGCTCAGCAGTGCCCTCGCCACACCATCAACACGTTGTCAATATATTTGCACCACAGGTCTACTGATACAAAAATTTTTTTTTATCAGGATCATGGGCTCTTGTTACATTGGATGTGGAGGCGCTTTACTCGAATGTGCCACCACGATGGCAGCCTCTCAGCCTTATGTTATTGGTTAGAGGGATCTACTGCATATACTCAAGTCTTTATTGACCTTTTATGTAAATTTGCCAGTTTGTACTTATTAAAACATTTTTCTCTTCCAAGGCCAATATTTTTACAGACAAAGGATACTGCAATGGGGGCCACGTTGCCCTCACATATGCTCATTTGTACCTTGACCACTGGGAATTGAAAAACGTTTATGATCCTGATAAAACTCATTTTTGCATCAGTAGATCTGTGGCACAGATATATTGATGACGTGTTGATGGTGTGGCGAAGGGGCACTGCTGGGCTGGTACTATTCGTTCAATACTTGGAAATGTCAGACCTGAACCTGAGATTTGCAGTTCACTATAGACAGGAGAGGGTTAATTTTTTTTTACATTGAAGTTTACAAAATGCAGGATGGTCTTTACAGATTACTGTTGGTGATTCTGAATCATTGCTTTAGTCTGAGTTATATATATATCAGACATTCACCAATGGTCTAGCCAAAGTCAGAGTGAAGCCTGTCTATGATTGACATACACCTATGATTCTAGGTTGGAGTTAGTGATATATGCAAGGTTGAGTATGTCAGTGACCATTCCAATTTGCACCGCCCTGTTGCACTGCCATATGGTGTAACATCACTAGTACAATGTATATAGAATGCATACCTTTATGGTAAAGGCAAAATAAGTCCATATCTACTTGAATGCCCTTTGCATGATTTTTTGAACCTAGGTCCAGGTGGTATATATTGGATGGTGTACCAATCTAATCCTGAATAAGATTGCTATGGTAAACATTGAGTGTGTATATAAGTATATACTTTCTCTCTTCTCTTTTTTGGATTGTGTTTGGGATTATGCAGTGCATTAACTAATTATTTATTCATTTGTGTGTGTGTGTGTGTATACTGTATATATATGTATATTCGTAAGTGTATGTACAATTTATGTATAAGTTATAATAACAAATAGGTTTTTCATAGTGACCAAGAACCTCATCAGCGCCTATGGACAGTACAGCTGTTAGTTCTACTATTTAGTTTTAGTATTTAATAATACACACCAATGCAGCACTATATTTAATTTGCACTTGTCGCTTCAAGATGGAGATTTAAAAGTGGTGTGATTATCACTATAGGACACTCCTGATGATGCTCTGAGTTGAAACTGGTAGGAGGCTTGGGAATCTTACTGTGTGTTCCTGTGTGTGTGTGTGGGGGGTCATTGTGTTATCTTGCACTTTTTGTTACAGTATATGCATTTACTTAATGTTGCTTGAATAAAATGGATGAAATTCATTTTAAGCTTGTTCTTCTTTGTTTGCAGTGGTGGTGCTCAAGTTTTTCCTGTGGTTACCATTACATTTCTCTGTAGCACACCCCTGCCATTGGGGTGGCCTTTTGCCTTGTTTTAGTGTCCAGCAGGCCCCAAATGTGAGCTTCAACTTGGCAAAACTAAAATCGCTGTACTTGGTGCCTACAAGTCCAGAGACCAGCAAACTTGATATAAAAAAAATGATCAGTACCTGCAGATGTCAAATCCATTGAGTATTTAGGATAGGTAGTAACAGACTGATGGGTCCACATGGGAGAACTAGGTATTGCAGCTACTCAGTTACACATCCACCATCTTAGCTGGCTAGCTCTGCCCACTAAAATAGCTTTTCTAATTTAAAATCCTTGCTATTATTTTAATGGTCAATAATTACTACATTGGGTGGGGTCTTTATCAGGTTTTGGTAAACTGTAATTAAAACCTTGCTGCATGAATTTGGGCAGGTATCTTTATTATAGGATTCTCTATATACTTCTTCAAGGTAGGTCATTTTTCCTCCACAAATGTACAAAATCCACCCAGATGTGGTACCATATCTTTCTTTAAAGATTTTATTGCTGTTTTAATTTCTTGATGGATGTCTTTTTTTTTTTTCTAGTTCTATAGTGTCTGCATCTGGTAGTTTAACAATGTCTAGATCTTTTAAAAAAAGCATCAAACTTGAAATGTCTGACAGTGACACACATGCAATCCATTTAGTTCCTTTATAGCACCCCACAAAATCAAGATTCCTTTTGATCCCACACACACGTTGAGAAATAATTATTTCTCCTGCTGGAGCAAATATAGCTTCATAAACTCAGACTTAATATGTCCATTTAACCAGGGAAAAAACACTGCCAGAAATGACATAAGGGATAATGATGGAAGCCAAATGTCATCGAAACAACAACCAATCAACTCCTCTACCCAAGAACTTTAAAACTACTGGCCAGATTTAATTAATTTTCCAAACAGACCCACTTCAACAGCTGAGATAGTAAAGTGCTACTGGTAACGTGGGCAAAGTAGTGAACTTACTGGGTGCATTGCTCAAGACGCACAGGAGTCAGTCACATGAGTAGGAGGATAAAGTTTTATGCAGAATAACAGCCATTTTCTGTTGGTTGCACTAGTCATTCATGACGCTGAAAGGTGAAATGCCACTCATCATGATGGGCCCAGCGTCAGCCTAGATTCCTCCTGCTATGTACAGAGAGCCAGTTGACATCATATTACTATGTAAAAACTAATTTTGCCCTGTTAACCTTGCTCTTGATAGTAATCTGAAGGGGAAAAAAGCAATGGCACTATCCTGTTACTTAGTTCATTTTAAACCAGTTATCAAATGGAGAGGGAGCTGAGCAGAACCTATGCACTGTCAAGTATTAGCTACATATGCAGTCTGACTACTTTCCGGGGATCAAATGAAAAGTCAGATTTCACAAATAATTTGAGGAGTTCTCTTTTAAACTGATTTTTGCTTCAAATCTGTATAAGTTAAATTGCCTGAAGGAGCCAGACCTTGAAAGTCGCAGGAAAATGTAAGCTATATTTGATCCCTGCCTCTCACAATCTTCTTTTGCTGGGAGAAAATGGTCTTTTTCCTAATAATTTCCGGGCAGGTAATTAAATATTTAGATTTTTCACCCTTCATAGTCTAGCACGTTTTATTGCAAAGAGCTGCTTAAATATGTACTTTTTGTTGGTAGTTGATTAGTTTTAATACAAACCACTGTGTCTTTCTCTGAGTGCAGGCATGGGTTTTAAAGGGTGATTCACTTTGTTAATGCTGTAATTTTGATTATCTGGAGGAGGCCAACCAAATGGATAAATAGTTTATTAGCAAAGGCTATTGCATTATTTCCTCTAGACCCTCCTTCAGGTCTAAAATTTGCAGATTATTTCTCCTATTTCTTGCCTCTTAATCTTCTATTTTTCCTTAAGTTTAGACAGTCTCCTGCTATTCCAACTCTTTCTTCAGTTTTTGGCCATATGGTATTTTAAGCTGCTAATGCTACACTTCATGCCTTTGATTTTAACTATATGCATGCCCACTTTTTTGACCTCAGCAATTTTTATAAGGGAGTCTGCTGTAGAAATCTGTAATGTAGAAAATTCTGTCAGAATCATCTGAAAATATTTATTGTTATGGGAGAGGAAGGATCCCCAATGTCTGTATAGTCCTTACATTTTCACCTGTTGTTTCCATCATGGCTGCTTAGGTGGTTTCTTATCAATGACATTGTCTTGGAACACAAATAAAAAATCAGCAGATTGGACTATTTGCATTTGTTCCTCCATAATAACACAGTATCTTGTTTTAACTCAGCTGCTTGAGCTTATGCTTGGGCACTGTGACTTTTGATAGCTAACGTGAGATCAGACACCATATAGAAAGAAATTGTGCATGCGATATTTGAATTCTGGATTTCTGTTATTCTGCACTGCCAAAGAAACACATTAGTCACCCGTGAAGAAGAAACCAAAACAAAACAAACCTTTCTTCCTACCAATTTTGTCTTTGACTTCCAATTTGAGTTCTGTTTCAGTTGTATAGATATTTCAGCACTGGGTGGGGACTGCACAGATCGATACCATGAATCAAACCCGTTCTGAAGATGCTTATTGTCTCAAGGAAACCTGCTACCAGGAAAGCTTATTCCATCTAAGTGGAAAAGGATGTCTTAATATGTAATATAGATTTGGAATATATACTATGATATGTAATATAATATGGATCGTAATATAGATTTGGAACAAATGTTGCTTTTCTTTGCATAACCTTCTGTAATCTTAGTTGAATTATTATATTAATTTGCTGTTATACTTGCTATAACTGTTTTAGATTTAAGCTGTATGATGGGACATCATTTAAAATCTGTTTTCATATGGATGTTTGTTTTGCCTTGCTATGTGTTTTTCTATGATTGCTTTGTTTTCCTAATAAAAATTCCCTACTCTTGGGAGGGTGCTGTTGTCCCAGTCTCAAGATGGCAGACCCTGGGTGTATGGAGGAGGATGGTGTATAGCAGCATAATGGAGTTTTCTCCTCAGCTCCAGCCTATGTTTTCCTGGAGGACAACCTGTCTGGGCATTTTACTTTATGTGAGCTGGTTGATGATTCTATGATAGTTTCCACAGAACTGGATGATATTTTATGGCAGAAAAAATGGAGGCTGAAATGCTAGAGCACAAAAGGCATCTGCTTAGGATGATGGCAGAAAATGAATAATGCTACAGTAAGCAAAAAGCTTTTTAAAACAAAAATTATGCCCTTGAATTGAAAATGTTTCTGTACAACAACAGAAACATGGATTCTTTGTTTCAGTATTACCTGTGAAGAAGGTGGGCAGCCTAACAGGCTCCACTGACAAGCAACTGTGCTGGGAAGATCAAAGGAGCAGTTTGACAGCTAGGAGATGGCTTTCTTCACAATCTCCACAACATGATTCTCTGGAGTGTGATCCCTCTAGTCCCCTGAATGAGCCCTTTGGAGAGCTGGATGGACTCAAGATGTCATGGGAAAATGGGTTCCTGATCCAGACTGGGATGCCGAGTTTACATCTGGATCAGGATCCAGATACCTCCACCGTAGCAATGGCGATGGCCTCGGATAAGGGTAACCCAGATGTGGCAGCAGGAGCTGCTACTATAAGTGAAACATAACAGAGATGCCCTGACACATCTGCTTCAAGCAGATACATGAGTTGAGTGTGATGGTGAAGCCTGGGCTAAAAACTTTGAATACTCACAGGTCTCAGAGATGCTAGAACTGCTAGAAACAAGCTACAGTAACCAGTCTCTCCCACCAATGGCAGCTAATGGAATTTTAGCACATGGTATTTAGACTGCTGTTTTGGGAACTAAGAGTACTGAAATTTCTGTATTACAAGTAACTTTTACAAATGAAAATGGAATACCAGGAGTAGCAAGGACGGTTTTGAGATACAAAATATAGATGCTGAACCCGACGTGGGAATATGGACAGACTTTTCCATAACAGATGATACTGGGACCGAGCAGTGTTTTCCCACACAAAGGCTACTGTCGGCACTAGTTGTCTACCTCAAAATGTACCCCAAGCATCAAATGACAGTCGGGAAGGGTTTCAGCTGTTTACTGTTGGAAAATGAGTCCCCTGAAGAGCCTCAACAGGGAGGGACAGAGTATTAAGGACATACTGGTGCGGAGGAGTCTGAGAGACTGGACATAACCCTGAGCCCTCCATGGACTGAGAACCTGACCCTTCAAATAGTAGCTCCTACAGGACCAGCATGGGACCTAGTTTTGCTGATCTGTTTTGAAATGCACCTAAATGTGCCCCAGATGAAATGCAATCTATCTTAAATATAAGGGGGTGGAGGAACATCAATACGGTGTTCATGCCAAGGATGTTATTAAAAGAATCAATTTTTTGTTTTTGCTCTGAGATCTGTGCCCCACTCATGTATCAGGTGAATATTTATTTGATGTGAGTTTTAGGTGGTACAGACCCTGGAACATTTTGGAGTAAATACCAGCAGCTGAAGTTTTCTGTTATGGGTACCTTTTATTGCAATGCCTCTTACAAAATCGCTCGCAAAAATAGTGACAGTATTATTTAGGAGTGAAGGTGTCCATGAGAGTGACATAAATTGTTGGTTAAGTCAGAGGTGTGATGTTATGAGACCTCCTGAACCCATTATGGATACCAAAAATATTTGGACTGGGAGATGGAGATTTAAAGTTTACTGTCAATACCGCACTAACACAATAGCGCAATTCATTTTAGTGCCAAGAGTTCAGTGCTTGTCAAATACAGTGCTTTTAAAAACGCTTGGGGCCTAAACAGTGACCACATACTAGTAATGCTGCTGTGACTAGGCGGTGAACACTGGGAACTTCGGACAATGTAGTTTCCCACTGAGCGCTTTCTCCCTGGTGTAAACATTGCATTATTGTGTTTGGTTTATCTGTATTGCTGATGTTAATTTAAATAAAGATGATCAACTGCAAATAAAATACAGATCTGACTCTAAATTTCAGTCTTGCAACATAGCAAGTTCTACTTATGCTCTGTAAGTTCAGAGCTGTAAGGAAGTCAGAGTGCAATAAAGTAAAGTGCTGTTTACGGTCTTCAGTAATTTCTGTCAGAAAGTCCAAGTATGGTCTCTGAGTACAGTACAGTGCTGCCACTAGCAGGTGTTCATTGGGAACTGCACTTTAGCACTTTACCAAAATTGAAAAAAAGTTGGCAACAAAATGGGGTCTCATTTATTTATTCCAACTTCCTGCAAAGATTTAAAAAGGTTAACATATAGCTGGTGGTGCTTTTATGACACTGCAAACTATTTATTGAGATCAAGCATTTAAAATAGTCAGCAAAGCAAACAGACATTATGCTTTAAGCCTAAGTGCAAACATTATTTAGCTCCATATAGTTTCAAGCCTGTAGTTGAAAATTGTAAGTTATGCAACGTAGGTAATCAAATGTAGACCTGACACTGTATTCAGCTACTATTGCACAGATACATTTTGCTGTGTCCTTGTATTTCTTTCTGCCTCCTACCACAGAAGTACCAGCAACCAGCTGTTTCAAAACAGTAGTACTGAATCATTGTACAGACTTAATAAACTCTAAAACTGTCCAGATTGAGGAGCGATGCCTCCAATAAAATGGTTGAATTTATGTGCCAAGCCTTGACTGAATTTATTGTTCATCATAACAGTTCCACAGATCGATTCTGAATAACGGTCTCCTTCGATGCCCCTGAGGCCAGAGGTCTCCCCAGCCATGTATCTTCAAAATAGTCCACTAGTGATGACAACCTCGCACGTTAGTTGTAAAAAAAAAAAAAGATCAAAAGACATTAGCTCATCAAAGATAGCAATAACATCTGTGGCAGGTACATATGCCAAGGCAGTGCGGTATCGACTATGTAGAGTGAAGTTGGGATCAGTAACAAATAGGTTGCACAGTTCAGATAGTTCCTGTACTTTCCTCTATGCCAACTTTGTGACATCTATGAACATCCTGCTGACCATAAATAGAACCGCATTGCACTCAGAATTGATGAACTTCCATGACCGTAAGTAGAATGCTAGTACTGCTGTACCAGACATCTCACACTTGCACCAAAAGAAACTGCTGAAAATGTACCACTCGTGGTTAAGACGTGCTGAAAAGCTGACACTGATATTTGCAGTGCTATTTTGAATTTGCAGTTTTGACAGGATACCGAGATTTAAAGTAAAGTGGAAGCAAACCAATTTTGGAGTGGAGCATGTACCAAATAGCTTTTTGGGGGACAGGACTGGTGGGGTTGTTTATGTTCTCGACAACCTCGAGCTTGTTTCAAATGTGAAGCTAAACACACCTGAGTAGCTCCTGTGACAAACCAAGATGCGGTCTGTGTGATGAATTTGGTTACATTAGTTTGGAGTGCAGAAATATTTTTTTTGTAATTTATGTGAAGAGCAGGGCCATATATTCCAGAACTGTCCTGTGTGACTAAAAAAGATCAGATGGCTATGATCGAGACTCCATTTTGAAGAAAGCACAATATGAGGCCCCAAGTACTGCTGCTGCTACTACTACAACTCAGAATGACACCACTCAAGAAACCTCTGATCTGCCTGATAATGCTCATCCTCCACTGTCTGCTGACTCACTGCCCCCATTTCTTCAACAAATATAGAACTACCAGGAGATATGTTTCTCTGACTGAATCCTCCTACTGTACAGGAGGTGGATACTCTACTAAACAAAATAGTCCTTCAACTCGCAAATGGAGAGGATTTCATCCCCCCATGGAATGAAGGTGGTAACCAGGAGGTCAACAAGGTTAACAGTGCAAAAATCAGAGTCATTATTTCTTCCTTTAAACAAGCATTTGTCAATGCCGAATGTTTGCTTGCTGATATTAGCATTGGACGTGCAGGAGTTAGACAGATGCAGAATAGAAGTGGCAGTGAAGTATTGAACTCACGCCAGTCCCACCTCCACCCAGCAGAGATGGACAGGCATTGGGGTGTGCCTGTGGGTCAGTGCCCATAACGCTATGGCATTTCACCTCACCCATCCTGTAGACACTGACAAGTGTTGAGGTGTGCCTTGGGGTGTTCGCCTTCACCCAATTTCATAAGGACATACACTGAAATGGGTGCAGTACAGGAGAATGGGGTGAAGTTTGGGGCTGAAGAGTGCAAGGCACACCTTGATGCCTGTCACTGGCTTCAGGGTGGGGTGGGATGGCATGAGCATTACAGCCAGCGATCCAAAGTTACACCTCTGATGCTTGTCAGTCTGTACAGGGTGGGACATTGTGGTTAGAAACCCTAACGCCCGAAAGGTGTGGTTGTATCTGCACTACAGATTTTCAACATGGCCATTTTGTGACCCCCACCATGAAAGCATTTGCAACCTCTTCTCATGAACAGTGGCACTGTGATTTTGTTAATGTGTCCCAAACTTCGAGTTCCCACAGCAACCATGCCATTCTGCAACAGATGTGTGAAAACACAGATCAGGCAGGATGTGAAGAATGACAGCTGTACCCATTCATAGGGAGGTGGAAGAGATGGCAGTGTTGAAAATCTGTAGTGAAAATATTAAAAATGCTCAAGTTCCGGCGACGTGGAAACTGCACAACACATGCTTGTACCACAGTCATTTAGTGGAATTATTTTCCCAGATTTTCAACATAAGCATTTTTTGACCTCTGCTCATGAACACTGTCACTATGAGTTTTTAATCTGTCCGAAACATCAATTTCCCACGGCGACCGCACCATTGTGTGCCAGATGTGCAAATGCATATTTTGGGCAGGATATGAAAACTGACAGCTGCATTGTTTATAAGGAGGTGTAAAATGTCAATGTTGAAAATCTGGAGGAAAATATTACAAATTTGAGAAGTTACGTGGTGCATGGAAACTGCGCAACACACGCTTGTAACACAGTCATGTTATGGACTTTTGTCACCAAATTTTCAACATAGGCATTTTAGGACCACTACTCATGAACAGTCTCACTGTGATTTTCTTAATCCGTCCTATACTGATTTACCTACAAGCGATTGTGCTATTCTGCCCTTGGAGTGCGAAACACATTTCGCCAGGATGTGAAAATGGCAGCTATACTGTTTATAAGGAGGTGGAAAATGGCAATGTTGAAAACCCGAGTGAAAATATTACAGATTTGGGGTTAAGGAGCATGCGGTAGGAAACCGCAAGAACGACACCATAACACAGTATTTTTTGGAATTTTTCACTAAATTTGCAACATAGGTTTTTGAGAACCCAATTATGTCTGTGACACTGTTATTGATGGTTATCGTCCGGAAAGGCGATTATGCACAGTGACCACAAAATCACCTTTCGGGACCGAATAACGAGATGACAGTGACCGACTAATGAGGTGGGGCCCAAGAACCCCATGTTGAAAATTTGGTGCCAAAATAAAAAAAATGGCTGAGATATGCACCAAAGTTGAAAAAAACATTTATGCCATTATACAGCTTACCACCATTTCTTTACTTTGCAGTAGGCTTTGAAGAGTGCTGGTGTGTTCCTGGTCCACGAAGATCATCGCGCAGCCTCCGGAGGTAAGTATGAGGAGTGTGTGGGAGGTAGAGTATGCAGAGGGTGGGCACAGGTTGGGGATGGGTATGGGCTCAACAAGGGATCATCTTTTCTTTTTAAAGGATTTAAAAAAAGACATCGCAGGGACACTTTGGCACACTGGGGTGGGCTCCCAGCATGCCACCTGGCCGGGTGTTTGTTGGGAGGTGGGTTACTTGAGCCGGCGGGGTTGGGCACCTGTCGGCCATACAGTGTGGTGGGGAAGTCTGAGTGTATGAGCGAGGGGATTGGGCACCCTTCAGCACATAACAATGGGCGATCATGCTGACGTGATTGGGCTACCCTGTCGGCAAAATGAACTGAGGATGGGGCATGCCAATGGGGGATTGGGAACCAAGTCGACTTTCATGGGGATTCTGAGGTGGGTGGCGAGAACCACCGCCATGTTATAAGAAATGTTACACCAGGCAGCAGCACTGCCCTGCAATGACGGGTCGCCCTCATTGCAGCGGTGGATTCTGAAGTAGGTGGCATGTTGGCTGAAGTAGTGTCAGCAACAGCATGCCACTGCATTGGGGAAAGTGGGCCATGCCTTCAAAAGGCACTGGTGACATTGGCCCCTCACAGTGTCAGCACCTCCAAAATCCCACTTCCTAAGCTGTCACGAATGTTTATTGCGCATGCAACGCAAGCAAACATAAAAATCAGTTTGAAATACTGAGTACTCAGAAAAGTGGGAAAATTCAGATATTGGCAAATGGAATCAGGTGTGTCCACTAATTCTAAATCCTCAGACATGCTAAATTGTAATGTTCTTTCAGGTATAATATAGGCATAAAAAGCAGAAGTACACATGCAGAACAAGGAGGCAGAGGTGAGATTTGAGTGCAAAGGTGCAAACACAGATGAGTGAATGAGGTGCTGGCATAGCTTAAAACACTAAATATTGAACTTAAAATCACAGTACTGAATTTAAAAATTACAGCTGAGTGTTTTATCTTTGCAGTACAGATTTAAGTGACTAAACGTAGTCCAACTTGGACCAGAATTGGTTTGTGTGAGTTGATTCAAGCAGGTGAGCCCAATTACCTGTAACAGATTGGCAAACTATAATGAAAGTTTTTGTTGAGAGCTCAAGATAACACGTTTTAAATTCATCAGTGTATAATGTGTATATACCATCAAATATGAAGACTGGATTTAAGCTGATAGTAAAGCTGATGTACTAGAATTAGCAATAGTTACATAGTTGTAAGTAAAAGCTAATAGGCAATGTGCAGTGAGGTTCAGTGCTCATTTGCAATGGGGAGTTCAGGCCACTAGGAGGCAGTATGAAATACATTTTGTTTTCCCTTTAATATCATGTATAATACTTCAGACATCATGTTTTTCCTTCTCCTATTAAGAATTTATGTAAGTGAATATTGGAGAATGTACTGTTTTGTATGTATAATCACAATAATTACAATAAAAGATTAACTGCAAAAGAAATATTTTGCTTGTGTGGTTAATTTGTATTTTGATTTAAACTTACAAATTGTATATCTATTTTTTAGGAAACTGCTTTATGTAGATTCAGTTACCAGATGCATATACAGCTTTTGTTTTCAAGAAAAGTTTCTGTCAAGCACTAATGTGGTAAATTGATTTATTCAAGAAATTCTGCACATAACTGCATTTTGAAAATGAGCATACTAAGTGAAACGGCTATATGTTTGTTTATATTTCAGAGAAAATAATTCAAAGGCCCTTTGAAAAACTGCAATAATATAGTGAAACTTCAGGGTGAATTTTAAATAATAAAAGAAACATTTTTGAACTGAAACATGGTTTATCCTTGCATTTTTGACAAAAAGGCTTCAGTCCAGACTCTGCCTCTCAGCCTAATGCAAGACAGTGCCAGAAAAAAGAAAAGGCAACGTCCCTCCAAAAGGGTAACTTGAGAAGTGTACACTGCCCAAGTGTTCTTTTCTACTGCTAATTCTACCACGAACCCACTGTGATTTAGACAGCCAGCTCTGAGTACTGTATCATGTTTTTAATATAAAATGTATTATTGACTGTCTCTGTTGAAAATCTGGTGCTCTTAGAATGACCTCACTCATCAACCCTCCCCAGGTTTCTGCTGAAAGATGCATAAGAAAAATGTTGACAGCATGTGAGTTGACACACACACACACACACACACACACACACACACACACACACACAGTTTTTAGAGACCATGGCCCAGATATTCAAAGGGTTGCGCCATGCACAACAGGGTTCATGCGCAAGTCCCACATTGCGCCATTCTGCGATATTCAGCAGGAAGCAGTTACGCCACTGACAACAGGTTGAGCAACAGCGCAATGCAAATGAATGCATGCTCAACAGGAGGGGCAGGAACTATGATAAACTGCGCAACCCGATATTCAGTCGGGTTGTGCAGAGTTGTGCATGCTAACCCCAACCTGCGCCTGCACAACTTTGAGCCAAAAAGACTGCTGAGGGCCACATCAGGTGAGCTGCTGCATTGCAGGGTGCAACACAGCAGTTGCCACCCGTGGCTGGCCCCCAACTCAGTCCCTGTGCCCCCACCAGCCCGATCACGGGCAGAACGAAAACAACCCCCACACATCTCCCGATGCCCGATCATGGGCAGAACATGAAACAAACCCCCAGTGCCCGATCGGGGAGAATGTGAAAGCACCCCCAACCCGAATATCTCCCTGGTGGTCCAGTGGACCATAATGCCCGATCGCGGGCAGAATGTCAAGTTACAACTCCCCCAAACATCTCCCTGGTGTCTAGTGTCCCCCACCCCACCCACCACGAAGCCCCTCTCCCCCCGCCCTCCCCGGCGGGAGGGAGAAATCCACTGACGCAGCCGCCTGCTGAAATCCGAGCAGACGCTTGTTATAGAAGCAGCCATCGGCATGAAGCCTATAACAGACATGACAGTCCAGATTGTGAATGATCACACAAATCTGACTGTCATACGTATGGGTGCATGCCCATTGGCTGTAGCTCTGCACCAATGGCATGCAGCCCTACCAGACAGTCAGTCGGCGGGCGCGGGGCGGCAGGCTGGTGGATGCTGCCGCCCACCAGCTGCCGTGGGGTGGAGGGACACTAGACACCAGGGAGATGTTTGGGGGTTGTAACTTGACATTCTGCCCGCGATCGGGCATTACGGTCCACTGGACCACCAGGGAGATATTCGTTGGGGGCTTTATATCATTCTGCCCGCGATCGGGCACTGGGGGTTTGTTTCACGCTCTGCCCATGATCGGGCATCGGGAGATGTGGGGGTGTTTCATGTTACTTTCTGCCCGCGATGGGGCATCGGGAGATGTTTGGGGGAAGAGTGTATTCAGACATACTGCCCTGCGATCGGCTGCAGGGTGCGTCGGTCCCTCGACGGCTGTTGCCTGGCAGGGCGGCCAGCGCAAGTCCTCGGGATCAGCGCATCTACATGCTAATGGCATGCAAATGGGGCTAAATAGATGCAAATGGACCCCTGTGCCTTGCATGAATTATGGTCCCATTTGCATGTCACCTTTGAATATCGAAATTTGTGCATGGCGCAATGGTACTTGCTCCACCGCAGTTTAATGCTCAACTTTGGCAACTTGCGGTGCGCAAGTTCCATTGGCGCTTACGCACAGTGGTTGTGGTTGGGGTGATATTCAAAGCGAGTTGCTCAATAGCCGCAACCTTTGAATATCGCCTAGCCACACCCCGCAAGCACTATTTTGAGCAGTGCAGGGCTTGCGCCCAGAATGGCGCACTTGAATATCTGGGCCCATGTGTTACATGTAAGGCCTTAATTAAGGATCCTGTCTGAATTAATTACAACCATAGTTGCTGTAACATATCCATTTTATGATGTTGGAAGGAAAACCCAGGTTATTACATAGAAGTGCGAAATCATAAAGATACTGTCATGTCCTGGAAGGAGGAAGCTTACTATGAGATCAAAAGAAGTGTAATTTGAAGGACATGAATTATGCTGAAGTTGCAGAATGTAATACTTTTGTATAAGATATATGTTTTCTTATATCCTGACAGGGAGGAGCTAGGTGACCTCCTGAAAAGAGGTGGGTAAAATCCAGCTTTTAATTTAGTCTGTTTTACTTCACAGAAAAACATTTTACCTAGACTGACAAGGACACATCTTTGGAGCACTTTAAGCAAGTATTTAGAGACTTAGTACTGAAGTAGGAATTTACACTGTTTAAACCTTGTTCTTTTAAAGATTTGTATGTCTTGTGATATAACAGTTCTGTATTTTGTGGTTTGACATATTTTTAGCTATTTTAGTAAAATTCTTTTTAGAACTTACTTGGTCTATCTTTGACTTCTTTTTTTAGTTGTAAGAAAAGTATATGGTCATTGCAAATAATAAACATAAGCTTGAATGGTGATACCAAACTGGAAAGAGAAGCATTTTAAATCTCAGGTCTTTATTAAAGTTTTAAAGGGTTCATCTCTGTATACCTGGTTAGGTGCCCATAGGCAAAGATATCTGCCCCCAAAGACAGATATATCTGAACCTGTGCATTGGGTATGCTAACAAGAGGTTAACAGTTTGAATCCCTCCAGAACTTGAGACCAAAGGTTGATCCAACTTACAAAAACAGACAAGAGGGTTACCTTGTACTGTTCACTGTTCACAAGACTGTGCTCGGAAGTTGGTACTTTGGAAGTAGAGGCCTGACCTGCTGAGTGGGTTTGTGACACCCACTACATGTAATTTCTCTGAATGTCTGCAGTATGAAGAACCCAAAAAGAAGAGAGGCTGTCCTGGCATTTTAGCATCATTCTGCTTTTGACATTTGTTTCTCACAGGAGACTATTTTTTCCTTTATATAGAAGCATAGAAACTGATGGCAAATAAGGGGAGGGAGGGCAGGAATGGAGGGGAGGTGATGGACGGGAAATCACGGTGGACAGGGTTGGGATGAGGGCACTGAGGGTGGACAAGGCACCAGGCCCAGATGGCATCCACCCCAGGGTACTGAAGGAGCTGACAGAGGTCCTGGCAGGACTTTGGCAGATCTATTCAGTGCTTCACTACATTCAGGTGTGTACCTAGGACTGGAGGATGGTTCATGTGTTGCCCCTAACAAGAGCAGCCCCAAGGATGAACTGGGGAACTACAGACCTGTGAGCCTCTCATCCCTCCTGGGTAAGCTGATGGAGACTATCCTGAAGGAGAGACTGGTGTCCCTCCTGGAGGCCAGAGTGCTACAGGACAACAGACAGCATGGCTTCATAAGTGGCAGATCCTGCCAAACTAACTGGTGGAGTTCTATGACTGGGTAACTAGGCAATTGGATGGGGCTGCAGTGGATGTCCTGTACCTGGACGCCAGTAAGGCATTCAACTTGGTGCTGCATGGGAGGCTGAGAAGTAAATTAGAAGGCACAGAGGCAGGTTCAAAGCCGTGAGATGGGTAGGGAACTGGCTTCAGGGAAGGCAACAGATTGTGGTGGTGGGAGGGAGTTCATCCCCAAGGGTAGTGATGAGTGGTGTTCCACAGAGCTTGGTGTTGGGATCAGTGTTGTTTGGGATCTTCATTGCAGACGTATCATTGGGCATCAAGAGCAAGACCAGTCTGCTGATGACACCAAGATGGGAGCAGTGGTGGATGACCTGGGGGACGGCAGGCTGCAGAATGATCTGGCAAAGCTGGAAACCTGGTTGGACACCTGGCAACTGTGGATCAATGCCAGAAAATGCAAGGTGCTGTATTTTGGGGCAAAAACCCAATGAGGAGTTACCAGCTTTGGGGAGGTACATTGAGCCGAGACAGAGGAGGAGAAGGATCTGGGGTGCTCATTATGGATCAGTGAACAACTCAGCACAATGTAGGAAGGTAGCTACAAAGGCCAACAAAATGCTGGCTTGCATTGCAAGGAATATATCCTTGAGGAGAGGGAGGAGGTGATTCTGCTGCTGTATAGATCATTAGACCACACCTGGAGTACAGCATGCATTACTGGTACCTGTATCTGAAGAGGGACATTAAGTTACTGGAGGGGTGCAGCGTAGGGGCGACAAAGATTATCCATGGGCTTGGGGAACTTACCATATGAGAGGAGGCTGAGAGAGTTGAACATGTACTTTCTGGAGGAGAGGAGGATAGGAGGATATGATTGAAACATTCAAGTACTTGAAAGGAATATAAAAACAGGTATGAAGGGGCTGTTCAAAGTAAGGGAGAGGAGGGACACCCAGGGCCATGAAATTAGACTGTAGGAAGGAAAGTTCAGGAGGGAGATGAGAGACTTTTTACGGAGAGGGTAGTAGATGGGTGGAATGCGTTACCGATGGAAGTGGTATCCAGTAGACCAGTGGTCTGCTTCAGAAGGAGAAGGGCTGGGACAGGGAAGGGTCAAGGAGGCAGCTGCAGAATAATGGTTGCTATCTGCACATTCGAGCACACTTGATAGACCACTAAGCCTTTATCTGCTGGCAAATTTTGTATGTTTGTATAGAGGCCACTTGGCCCATCAAGTCTGCCCTTTTAATGTTGCTGCTTTCATTTGCAGACCCTTCTACGTCTATGGCACTTTCTCTTCCACCTTTTCCCATCACTTATGATTCTCTTGTGCCTATCTCAGGCTTTTTCTAATCCCACCCTTATTTTCATACCCACTACCTCCACTGGAGGACTGTTCCAGGCACCTCACCACCTTTTCTGTGAAGAAGTATTTCCTCACATCTCTCCTGAACCTACTCCCTCCAGCTTCATATCATGACCTCTTGTTCTAGAGCACTATTTCTTCTGACAAATACCTCCCACCTGTACCTTATTCATCCCTGTGAGGTGTAAAGGTTTCCATCTTGCTCATATCCCCACTCTCCTCCCTCTCCTCCAGGGTGTACATATTTAGTTCCTTTAGCTTCTCCTTTAGGGCATTTGATTCAGACTCTACCATATTGGTAGCTCTCTTCTGGACTGCCTCTACTCTGTCTATGTCTTTCCCAGGATGTGGCTTCCAAAACTGGACAAAGTACTCTAGATGGGGTCTTACCAGTGACCTATATAGGCACAACACCATTTCCTCTTCCTGCTGGAGATATCCTACCTATACATCCCTGCATCCCACTAGCTCTACCGATCGCTTTGTTGCATAGCAGGGCCGCTTCACGCCATCCGATATGATTACCTCTGGTCATTGCAGGTATCTCTGCATCCCATTTTTACTGCACCCCAGGGTTTCTGTGACCCAAGTACGTTATTTTGCACTTGTTTGCATTAAACCTTAGCTGCCAAATAGTTGACCACTCCTATAGCTGTTTTAAATCACTTTCATGATATTTCACACAAAAAAGCTTGAATGTGGGTCCCTCTTACTGAACTTTTGGGAAGGACTTGGCAAATGGGTATGTATCTTATTTAAAGGAGCTCAGTTTCAAATGATTAAATTAGTGAATATTGGTCCCACTAGGGCATTATTATTAGACATCACTTACACTTTGGAACAGTTTTGTATTATAAATGTATATGCTCCTCCATGTACCCCATGACCAGCAGCAGCTCCTGGTCCACCAAAGCTGAGGACTGGACCCCTCGTGCTGCTAGCCAATCAGGCACTTGGGGAGTGGATATGAAAAAAGCAATATTTTCAAACACTGGACAAAGACCTTTCCTCATGGCTGATTTTCCAGCATTCTTGCAATACACCACCCCACACCCAGCCAGGGGTCCACCTCTCCTCTGTGCACCCTGCAACCAGCAGCAGCTCCTGAGTTACCAGACCTCCTCGTGGCACCAGTCAGTTGGGCACTTGGGAGGAGGGGAGTTTCTCCATATATCTAGGCATCATGTGGCTCAGCAGGTCTCCACTAGCGGGAGGAGTTCTAAGAGCCGGAAGAAGAAGGGCAATGAGGAGTCTGCTTGGAGTCAGCCGGTCAGACGGTCATGCTGTTTATCAGGTTTGTATCCTCCCAGCTGCATGGGTTCCATCCTACAACTTTATAATCTGAGAAGCTTATATACATGGCTGTTGTTCCCTCATGTCCACTAGTTGCACTTTTTTCACTCACCCTGTCTAGCCTGTATAACTTGGTTTTCACCTGCATTCATTTTATCTGCTTAATTGAGCTTTATTGCTAGTCTGCATATTTATTCATGTAACTCTGCAAGGCCAAAATTCACAAAACTTTGCCCAGGTGTAAATACAGTTTTGCATGCTCAAACCCAGTTTCCACTTGGGCAAAGTATGGAGGGGTGCATTGCAAATGAGGAGGAGGGGAACCAAATATCAGTACAGTCCAATTCACAGAGCATTTGCTTCATGCAAGGGCCTTTTAGTAGTCCTCTTGCGTAGTGCAAATACTGCGACCGAGACCTTGCCTTATTCCCTGCAACCCTGGTGGCTGGCAGAGGTACTGAAGCAGCCCTGCTGCCAAACCCTCAGCACAGTAGTCCCTGCTATCAAGTGATCCCTCACCCTCCCGATCTCTTGCCCAGTGTAGAAAAATATTTTCCCTGGTGTCTAGTGGTCCATCCCCACCCTGCAGATCGCTGGCCCAATGTGTGAAAAGATCATTCCCTGGCATCTAGTGCCCCCACTGATCGCCAGACCAGTATGTTAAAACATCATTCTGGTGTCCAGTGGTCCCTCCCCTGCACCCATGCCTGATTTGTAATCATTATGCCCTGGTGTCCAGTGGTCCTCTCACCATCCGATCCCCATCATATCAAATAACACCATTCCCTAGTCAGTGTTCCTCCCCATCCTGATCCCTGTACAATAAATTGATGCCATTCCTAGTGTCGCAGACCCCCCCATATTGTGGGTAGTGCCCCACCACCTCCTCCCCATCCCAATGCAAGCTAGTGATGGTCATGGCCCTCAATCTCACACCACTGCTGGCTGCCAACTGGGCTGCCAGTGAACATGTACTATATATAGTACATGCTCATTGATTGACAGCTCAGTCAGCGGGTGGCTGTGTTAGAGAACAGAGGGCTGTGCTGGTCACTAGCTCGTTGGGATGGGGAGAAGCATGGTGGGGACACTACCCACCCAGGATGGGAGTGGGGTCCACTAGACACCAAGGAATGGTATCAATTTATTGTACATGGGTTCTGGGTTGGGGGACACTGGACACCAGGAATGGTGTTATTTGATATTACAGGGATCAGGATGGGGATCACTGGACACCAAGGCATAATGATTACAGAATTGTGTGGGTGGAGGGACCACTAGACACCACGGAATATTGATTACAGATTGGGCATGGAATTGGGGTGTGGAGGGACCACTAGACACCAGCCAAACAGTTCATTACTGTGGGTGTGGGGAATGGACCACTGCACACCCGGAAATATTAAATAAAGATTGGGCATGTGTGCTGGTGGGGAAGGGCCACTGGACACCAGGAATGATGTTTTAACACATCATGCTGGTGATTGCAGGTGTGGGGGACAACTAGACACCAGGAACATATTTATCTACATCAGGTGGGCTTCAGGTAGAGAGAAAGACCACTGGACACTAGGGACTGAGGGCTACCCATCGGGCTGGGGCTGGGGAGTTTGCTGAACTCTGGCACTGCCTATGTAAATGGGCCCACAGTGGGTATGCAGATGACCACATAGCACCTGGCATGCCCAATGGGCTCATTCACATGGCTGCTTTTGTGAATGGGAAATAATGCTCCTGTGCTATTCATTGCAGAGCCACACTTACACTGCATGTTGGGGTGGCACTAGTGGGTTAGCGCAAGCAGTAATGACTCATCCTATCCCTATTATTAGTCGGATAGTGCATCTGTGCTATCTGACTGAATAGCACCCTTAGACACTCCAGAATGCAAAGCACAATGCAAATTTGTGCACTGTGCTTTGTGACTTTTGTGAATCTAGCCCTAAGTCTTTTACCATTTTGCAGTCCTGCACCAGTATTGTTGTCATACCAGAGCTTGTTCCTGTTGTTTCACAGTTTAATCCCCAACTTGGTACACCTACATTGCTGCCTTGCATGTAATCTTTACTTGTTTGCACCATTTTTCATCACTATATGCATTTCATGCCATTTGTTAATCTTGCACACCTTTTTGCACTTGCTTCGGCCTCAGCTACAGTTCTGTGGGTCCTTATTGCATAATTACCTCTATAGTTCTTAGTCCACCCGATTTTAGTCACTTGCCTACAGATTGTTATAGTGCATTTTCCATTCGCTGCTTAGTCTGACTAATAGGTGGAGGATCCAAGTGCTGCACTGTGAACTACCTCATCAGTTGCACTGTACCGCATCATTGTTGGCTGTTATACATCTGTTTATGTCTAAACATGCTTACATTGAATATTTCCTCGATTTCCTTATTCCTTTCCCCAGCTAACATGGCTTTTATCTCCCGCTCTTCTTCCCATTCCACCAAACTATTCCCTGTTTCCCCTCTATGCTCACTCTTCTCCCAGTCCTTCCCTACTCCTCTCCCTCCTGTCCACTCTGGTCTCCTATCTTCTCCTTCCTTAACCTTGGTTTCCACCATGTCCTCCTCTCCCATCCCATCTTCCTGTTCTCCTTCTTCCCCGCTCTAAGGGATGGAAAACTCATTCCATCCTTCTGCTCCTTCTCATTTCCAGTGATGTGGAGCTTCAACCCTGGCCCTACCCTCTTTCCTTCTCTTCATCCTCAGCTACAAAAGGCCCAATTGTTTTCCACCTCAATGCTTCTTCAAAACTAGATCTACTGAACACATGGGTTCTGCAAAATTCTCCTGACATCCTATGCATTTCTGAATCCTGGCTCTCAGCCAGGATCCCAAATTTAATCTGGCTTTCCTAACAATCAGCTTTTTAGACAGGACACGGTAAATGGAGTGGTTGCTATTTTACACATCAGAGCCTGTCTTACTACATGGCTGTTAGGGTGTATCCTCCTCCCATGAGTTTCTCTATATTAGGCTATCATTCCCTACTCTGTACCCATATTCATGGCTGTTCTCTATGCCCTCCCAAACTCTCACCATCCTCATTGGTTGAATCTATTACTACTACAGTTGTCTCCCTGCCTCTGTTGGTGAACTCATTCTTGATTTCAATGTCAGTTGACTCTCCTCAGCCTCCAGATTAGTTGTGCATAAGATTGAGTCCCTTAATTTCACACAAATTATATATTTCTGTATTGCATTTTCAAGATCATCATTGTGAATGAGCTTTGTTCAGTGGTCTTAACCTTAAATAAATAAACAAATAATCTCCAGTCTACTGGGCTCAACCCACAGCCACAAAATCACACTCTTTTGGACTGGGTTCTCACCCCCATCCCCATTGTATTGTTGCAGTTGGTATTTTGCCCGACACCTTCAGCAACCACTGCATGACGCGTCCTACCAATAGGAAGATCAGACACCCTCCTTCCTCCTCAAAATACATCTGGTGCAGGTCTCTGAGGTCACGCAACACTTAGGCCCTCTTGAGTGACCTCGCTGCATCATATTGGACAGCCTTTACACCACGCCTGACATTGATGTTGCCTCTCCTTGTTTTAATCTAAATTTTTTCAATGTGGGACAAGGCACTAACGCTCAAAAAATCTAAGTTAAAATCCCATCATCAGCCATGGATTACCCTGAAATTATTGATTTGTGCTAGTCACTTGATCTATCTGGTCATGCTACAAATCTTCGTGCCTTCCTGCTCTCCCCAGGTATCAGTCTAGCAGGAATGCCTGTACCAAGGCTTTCAGGAGTGCAAAATCACAATACTTCAGTGCCTACCTGCAGTGTAACCTCAACAACCCATCGAGTTATGGAATACAATCCACTCCTTTTTGACACCCTCGCCAAGTCTGGCCCCTAGGCTCTTCTGATTAATGATTCACCTGTATCTGACCCTCATCTGGTTCTTCACACATTGAGTTTTCTCACCACCTGTGCTCTTCCTCTTCTCCCTGCCTGACACAATTTCTTCACACCACATTCCCTATTCCATCACCTCCCAGGTCTTCCATTTCTCTCTGTCACTATCCAGGAGACCCTGACTACCCTTTACTCCTGAATTTGAACAAGTTTAATCTTGATGGACTTGATCCTAGACTCCTGTATATTTCTGCCACTCATTGCCTCTCCTCTGGCTCACCTTTTCAGCCTCCCTTTTCCTCAGTACAGTCCCACAATCCTGGAAGTTGGTCAAAGTTATACCTCTACACAAAGGGGTAGGCCATTCTTCAGTAACTACAGGCCTATTTCTGTCCCCCCTCTGCCAAGCTGCAAGAGAAGTTTGTCTACCACTGACTCTCTGACTTCCTGTCCTCCTCCAATTTCCTTTCCCCTTCCAGTCTGTTTCCTGGAAAGGTAACTCCACTGTCTTCTCCCTGCTGCATGTAACTGATTTTATCCTCTCTGGGATAGATCAGGCCACATTATAGCAGCCATCTTCATTGATCTGGTTAATACTCAGTAATTCAAGGTAAAAGAAGGCACTAGGCCCATTGAGTCTACCTTTCCACACCTTTTGGGGTATAGGATTACTGACCAAAAGGGTAAAGTTTTTGACTCAGTGTCTCACCCTCCTTCTGTAAAGCTGGGTCTTGCTAGCCTCTCAGCTCCTGCTGTCAGCTGGTTCCATTCTTTCTCATGGGATGTCTTCAGTCAGTTCAGGTAGGTAGTGCCCTGTCACCTCCTCTTTCTATCCAGGCAGGGGTCCCACAGGGCTCTCCCTAGGCCACAGACTCTTCTCCACCTTCCTCAGTGACCCCACTTTACCTGTGCCAACTCTTGGCCAGCCCTTTGGCACCAGTCATAAACTGGCCAGACTTTCATCTGTGTCCAGTTTTTCCACCTTGTTGGCTCCCATATGAAGTGGTTCTGTCCTTCAAGTACCTTAGCATGTGACTTGTCCATATCAATGCCATCAATCTACCAGACATAGATTGGGGCCTCCTCAAGAGTGGCAACAGCCAGGAGTAAGGATATCCTGGACTGCCTGCAAGGAGTGTTCCTAAGACAGCTAGTTACAGAACTCACTCAAGAGAGGGCACTACTGGATCTAGTATTGCCAAACAGAGACAGGGTTGCTGGCATCACTGTGGAGACCACCTGGGGACCAGTGATCACTGAACAGTGTGGTTTGATATAAAACCAGGGTCGGTATCAAGCTACACAAAAACAAGGGTCCTAGACTTCAGGAGGGTTGATTTTAACAAAATAGGGTAATGCCTGAGGGATGCCCTGACAGAAATAAAGGAACTGCAGGGAGTTGAGGAACAGTGGTAAAAATAAAAGGGGCATGGAAAAGGCTACAAATCATGTGTGATGCAGGTTAGCAAGAATAACAGGAAAAAGAGACCATTATGGTTCTCGAAGGAAGTAACGGAAAGAACAAACAAAATGTAATTAATAATTAAATTAAAAGGCACAAAAGAATACAGAAGGAGGAGGATAGGGAGAATTACCAGGGAAAACTGAGGGAGGCAGGGAAGGTGGTTAGGTGCAAAAGCACGCCAGAGGAAAATATTGCAAAATCAGTAAAAAGGATAAAACATTTTTAGATACATAAGCAAAAAGAGAAAACAAAAGGAAGGATAGTAAGGCCAGGAGGGGATGTGTGAAGAGGACCACAAAAAGTGGATATGTTGAACAAATATTTCTGCTTAGTATTCAAGGAGGAGGAGGAGGAGAAGGAGGATGGAAATGGGCCAAAGATAAATGACAAGGGAATAATGGCACAGGAGTGGACACAAGTCCTTTCACAGAAGAGAGTGCTAAAGAAATTATCAACATTCAAAATAGACAAGTCAATGGGACCAGATGGAGTGCACCCCAGGATACTGAAGGAACTGAAAGAGGAGCTGGCTGCATGTCTAATGGCCCTATTCAACCTGTAACTGGAAACGGATATGCCGGGGACTGGAGGAGGGCAGATGTAGTCCCACTGCACAAAAGTGGAAATGAGGAGGCAGGGAATTACAGGCCTGTCAGCCTGACATCAGTGGTAGGCAAGGTAATGGAATCACTATTGAAGGAAAGGATAGATGAATACCTTCTTGACAATGGGCTACAGGATCCTAGGCAACATGGTTTCACAGGCGGAGGTCTTGCCAGACAGACTGATTGAGTTATTCGATTGGTGACCCATGAGGTGGATCAAGGTGGATGGTGGACACGGCCTACCTGGATTTTAGCTAAGGCCTTCGACACCATTCCACATAGGAGGCAGATAAGTAAGCTAGGAGCCTAGGAATAGGGTCTGAAATAGTAAACTGATAGAAAATTGGCTGAGCAATAGGAGTCAATGTCTTTATTAGTGCCATTATAGAAGGACTGATATTTTCAGTCACACAAAACTGCAACAGGGTAGACACATGGGGGTTAGAAAGAATGAAGGATGATTTAAAACAACTGGAAGAATGGTGAATGGTTTGGTAGCTGGATTTTAATGCAGAAAAGTGCAAAGTCCTGCAGATGGGTTACAGGAACCCAGGGGCAACATACCAACTGGAGGTACTAAGAGTCAGAAAGCAGGAAAGGGATCTGGGGAGTCATTTATGATGACCTGAAGGTAGTATAGAAGTGTGACAAGGCAGTGGATAAGGCTAGCAGAATGTTTGGATGCACTGGGAGGGACATCACCAGCAGAAGGAGGGAGGTTGTCATACCCTTGTTTAGATTGCTGGTGAGACCCCACCTAGAGTACTGTGTACATTTCTGGAAGCCCCATCTCTGAAAGGACATTGATAGGGTGGAGGCGGTACAAGGAGGACAACAAAGATGGTGCAGGGCCTACATCAGAAGCCCTACATGGAGAGGAGACAGGAGGAACATGGGGATATGATAGACATTCAAGTACCTTACAGGAGTAAACAAGGTGCAGGAAGGAGCATTTTCCAAAGAAACAGATGCTCAAGGACAAGAGGTCACAACATGAAGCTGGAAGGGGCTCAGAGAGTAACGTGGGAAGTACTTTTCATAGAAAGGGTGTTGGATGCTTGGAACAGCCTCCCAGAGGAAATGGTGGAAGCTAAAACAGTTGTAGGTTTTAAGAAGGCATGGGATAGACACAAAAGAATCTTAGAAACAAAGGGGTGAGCGAGTCCAGGTAGGTCTCCAGTGGCATCATAGGTAGGGAATTTAGGGCAGACTGGATGGACCAGGTGGTCCTTATCTGCTGACAATTTCTATGTCTTTATGCTTAAACTTGGTACACTGTACTGAAATAAAGATTGTCTCTCCCCACAGGCCTGTAGAGAGCTTATTGCCAGAATCGTGCTCCCTGACTTTGATTATGCAGAGTGTGGGTCTGCCTCCTCCACCTCCCAGGCCAGACTAGATACATTCTTCAACATCTTCTGTCGCTTGCAACCAAATCACCTTCAAAACTCAACACTGCTCACTTTACTCATCCCTATCCACTATAAGACCACCCTGAAGACGTATTTATTTGGTCTTGCCTTCTCAGAGTATTTTTAGATTCACTGAGATGGTTTAAATAATATTTATTTATTAAGTTTTGTTGACTGGGTAAGTGCACTAGACAAGTTCTGCCTGTTTTCAGGCACGACCGGGGAGGGGATACAGATGAATGCCAACTGACCTTTAACCAGATTAAGCTGTTGGTGGTATTTTTAGTGAATGAGGAAATTTGGCCAGGACACGGAAATTCCCTACTCTGTTGAGGGGCTATCCCAAACATTGTCAAGATGGAAGGGATCAGTCTGCAGCCAGTTGTGGAGGAGGACAGACGTTACTGCAAGCTGGTACAGCAGAGGTAGTTACCGACAGAATTTACAGCAGCAGTCGGTTTTCGTGAAAATTTATCAGACTCTTCTGAAGCACTGGAGCAAGCAATGGATGTTATCGAGGGTGGTACAGTTGTTGCAATGGTGAAGCAACGTGAAATTTTAAAAGCTCAGTTACTACAGACTGAAATAGCTCTTACCTCGCACAGGCTGAATTATTAGGAAAAGGAAATGGCTTTTAGGATTATCTCCCAGTGCTACCCAAAAGCCTTCAAGCTTGGTCCTGAGTTAGTGATGACGTGCTGGCAGCTGCACCAGAATTCTCACAGGATTCTACTCCAGTAAGGAGACACCGGCACAGTCAACAGAGGAGTCTTGGTCACCTGAAAGGGCCCTTTCTACAGCAGGATGGAAACAGTCGGAGACTGGAACATGGGTGGTAGATCCATCCAAACCAGATGATGTTCTTGCTCACTCAAAAACCTTCTAGAGGGCGGTTGATTTTACGGAGTCACGGCACCTTTCCTTATTTCAAATGAGGTCCCAGGTGTGGCTCTGACTATTAATACAGGTACTGTTTTATCTTTGAATGCTGCTGTAACTCATTCAGATACTGCTGATACAAGTGCTACAACAGATTTGGAGGCTCCTGATGTACCCATCGGCCTCTCCAAATGATTTACCCAAAACAAAATATGCAGATTTATTCACAAGCCTTTGGAACAATCCAAGCACAGGAATGCCATTAGACTGAGATATCTGGGAGGGATGGAGGAACTCCCGGATAGATTATATGTGGGCAAAGTTTTAATTAAACAATCCCTGGGTTTCATGCCTGCTGACATTTATGCACTTATACACTCCCTGGAGAATAGTCTTTTGATATTAGTTTTAGAACTCCTGCTGCTTTAGAATCTTTTTGGTTGAAGTATGCTTCGCTTAAAACTAACCCTTTTGGTCCCATTTTCAGGTAATCCCGCTGACTAAGCAGCCTTTAGAGTTATAACAATTTTGTTTCAGAATGAAAGTGTAAATCTTGCTGACATTCTTTACTGGCTAGACAACGATGCGAGGTTCAGGGTACACCGGAACCAATTTTGGATGGGGAATGTTTTGGAATGGGGGATGAAGATTTAAAGTTAAGCTTCATAGTACCCAAAATGAATATGTCAATTTACCTGTTTTTTTATTGAGAGACAAGGGCTTTTGTTTTATCCGGACAACCATGGAGATGCTATAAATGAGGATCTCCAAGACATATTAGCACTACCTGTAATAAAATTCAGTGTTTTCAATATGGAGAATGGGACATTCTGGTTATCAATGTGAAAATTCTGTTAAGTGTAACTTTGTGATGAACTGGGACATTTATTTCCTGGTTGTCCATGGGCAGCTCATAACACAGAAGAACTGGATTATGCTATGCAGGATCTGATTATTTTCAAGGCAGCCAGGAGTGCTTAAGATGGTATTAGGCCAAGCCCTCCTTTGGGCCCTAGATTATACTCTGCAGCCTTGGCATCGAGACTACCTGCAGTTCATCTACAATCTAGCCCTCCCTTACAAACTTCCCTCAACTTAATATTTCTGTTGAAAACCAGGCCCAGAGTTCTACGTCTCATAAAACTGTTACAATCCCTTTAGGGGCTACTGATAAGTCCTAAGTACAACCTTCTAGTTCCACAGAACCTATAGAGACAGATATTTTGTTTCTCCTGTTAAAAATGGAACTCCACAAATTCCATCGATGGATTGGGCTTAGTCTCCAGAACCTTTACCAGTTTCCAACAAGTCACGGGTGTTGGCTCCTGTAGGCCCAGATGAATCGGACTCTGATACAGCCTCTCAAATTCCCTCTCATGTTGAGAGTTTTTCAGACCAAGAGATTATCATGGATCCCAGGGTAGGAAGTAAAGTTAAAACAAAAGTAAGTGGCAGGATGGGTTTACGGAAAGCAATAGAAAACTGCCCTCCAACACTTAACTTACTCATCACAATACAACCACGGGATATGATATCTCACTTGCTAGCCTTAACACTACTGAGCATTAGATCTGCATATAAAAGAAGGGCCACTTTTGAAATATTTTCGGATTTGAAACATGATATAATTTTTTTTCAGGATACCAGATTATATACAATCTATGCTTTTGCCATTGCTACAGATTCATGGCGGTGGGTCCATGTTATTGGTCCAGGGACATGAATTGTGTACAGGAGTCGGAATTTGTTTCACTCAGTAGAAGGTTAAAATTATTGATATCATTGACATTGTCCCTGGTAGGGCCTTATTGTTGGATGTTGTTATAGACTTTATCCCATTCCAATTACTCAATATCTATGCTCTCCAAAGCAAATGGGCATGGATTCAGTTGTTACAACTAGTTCAGCCATATTTGTTCACTAGTAGAAATATTTTATTTGGAGGATTTAACATCCCTCGAACTGTTAAATCTGTTGCCGCTAAGGTTTATTGTGATACTCACTGTTTAAATGAATTATTAAAGATATCTAGGTTGCATGATGTTTTTGAAGACATTCCTTTTTTACTTATTTACAAGGTACCGGAAATCCGTATAGATTATTGGTTTATCTCTCCACCCTCCAATTTTCCTCTCCACAAATTAGGTTGTTTGCTACCTCAGATCATGGGGTTTTGAGCTTATTAATTTCAAATTATGGAAATACTTCTAAAGGTCCAGGGTACTGGAGATTGAATTTATCTTTATTAGATATTCCAGAAGTAATGGTGGGTTTTATGGATGTTTTGGAAGCTTGTAAATCTGTTTTCTTTCTATGTGATAGTCACCAAGTGTGGTGGAAAGATTCCAAATGGGATATTCAGGATTATTTTACACATATAAGATGATTATTAGGTGCATCACGAAGACTTGACAAACAATATCTTCAGGAAACTTTAAAAAATGTTTATTCTCAAATAAATATGAGAGTTGTAGTGGACACACAAGACATTACAAATGTTAAGAAACAATCGACACATTTACAGAATACTAAACGACAGCAATTGAAAGGGAATAAAAATATGGTACCTAAGGTACTTCAGCTTGTACCAATCTGTTTGAAAATAGTGCAGTTCAAAGGAAAAGAAAGATGTTACTAGCCTAAAAGATTCAAAGGTAATAGAGTAAGTACTTGACAGGATCTTTTCAAAATATTGACGCACATGTTTCATCCTTATTTCAGGTAGATGAACATGTTACACAAGAGAAGGTGAATGAGTGGCTGGCTTTACATGTGTTACCAAAAGTACGGATAGCTTTTGATATCCTTATTAGCCTATTTCTTTGGTTGAATTAGTACTGTAATTTCCAGCCTTCAGAAGGGAAGGCCCTGGGAGGATGGTCTTCCAAATGAGATTTATGGCTTTATTAGTACAGTTTTGGATCATCAGCTAGTTACTGTGTTTAACAGTTGTTTAACACAAGGTTACTTTCCAAAGTATGAATGTGTGTCTTTCATTTTTCTTTATAAGACTGGAGATAGGGAATGTATTCACAACTGGTGCCCAATTACACTTTTAAATTCGGATTGTAAAATTCTTACCAAAATTCTTAGTTCTTGTATTTTGTGTATTTTAGATCATATTATCCATCCTACTCAGTTTTGCTCTGTGCCTGGTCGTCATATTACAGATGCACTATTGCTTATTCAGGAGATTTTGGAACAAGGTTCTGCAGAGGAACCTACAGGCATCTGTATTACTTTAGATCAGGCTAAAGCTTTTGATAGTGTGTCCCATCTTTATCTATGGAATTGTATGATAAAATGGGTTTTCCTCCCTTTATATTTAAGTTAAAATAATATTATTTACAGGCAGAGGTGATACCATATGTTAATGGATGGTTAGGTTGTATGCAGGAATGTGCTAGGGAGTGAGACAGGGATGCCCATTGAACCCTATTTTATATATTCTCTTTTGGAACCTTTACTGTCGGTTATTTATCATTCAAAAGATATCAGAGATTTTCTCTAGGTGTGATGATATAGAAATTAAGGTAGTAGCTTATGCTGATGATTTATGTTTTTCTAGCGGATGTTCCATCTTGTGATGCTACAGAAGCTATGACTGTAGCCCATATGAGGGAACTGGAGCTACCTTTAATTTGACTAAAAGTAAGTGTTGTTTTTTGGTACACATAATTCTACACATACCACAATTATGGGGATTCCTGTTTCATCACAGATTTGTAAAATTTGGGGAATTTATTTTTCTGTGGGATGGATACAGCAACTTATAATTGGGATAAACTCATTCAGTTTGCTAAATTGAAAGTAGCATCCTGGAATAGATGGAAGATGTCAAAGAAAAGAGGATTTATATGGTTCAAACATTTCTTATTGGACTTTTTACATTTAAGTTCAATTTATGCTTTGCTCTTTCTAGAGAAACAACATTGTTTACTGTTTTTTTTTGAAGCGATATGTTAGGAGACTGAACCCATAAAATGGGGTATATTATATCAGCCAGTAAACAGAGGAGGGATTAATATGATTCATTCTATTTTATTTTTTTCTGTATTTTCTTTACACAAATACAGGTATCTATCCACTATTACTGGGAAAATCCAAAATATGGACCCTGTGATGTCTGATCATATTTCACATTGGTTGGACTATTGATTAAGGAAGGGGTTATTCCTAAACAAAACCTATCAGTAGTTTACCTATATATTTTCATTCTGCTTCAGTAAATTAAACTTTGGAAAATCCCATATACATTGATTACGCTAAATTCCAGAAAAAAGTTAATAGTTTTCTTCTAGAACAGTATTTTTGGAATACCCTGCTTTTGGTGAAAGATTAGAAAATGATTTGATACAAATTCAATCCATGCTTATTTCATAGCATCCCAGATTATATGTGGATGTTACTTGGCTTGCAGCCTATGGTAGGTTAAATGTTAAGGGAAATTTGAAACATAAGGGCAAAGAGGAGAGATATTACCCAAGAAGCACAATATATGCAAACTGTATTGAAACCATGACACATCTTTTTTGAATGTCCAGATATTTTACAGTTTTGGTCTATTTTATATACAAATGGGCTAGAGCTCATTTCCAGTTACAGATGCACACATTTTGTTTTTCAGCACCCTGCCTCACAGTTGGGACACATTTAATTTGGACACTGTATGATTGGTTTTAGGGGTATCAAATATCAAATTTGGCAAGTAAGGTGTATCTGGTCATTGAGATCGCTATTCATTTCTCCAGAACAATTGTTTTGGTGAATACATGAATGGTTGTTAGGATTATGGAAACAGGATACTCATACGTTGTCATCACACAATTTTGGTAAGAAATGGAAAGCTATGTCTTGGTTAGACACTGGATAGCTAATTTTGATTGTTACATGACATTGCTTTCTCTGTTTTTCGGACCATTATGAGATGTAATTCAATTCAAGTTATGACTATATATTTTTACTTCTTGGTGGTGGAGGGTTCTGTTGCTTTTTGAGAGTAAAGTATAGTTTTATCTCTGTATTAGACAATTTTTATATGTAAGACTGAAATTATTTTTTTTCTTTGGGTGAATTATCGCCTACTAATTTTGTTTGTTGTGGAAATAAGAAAGACATTATGTATGTTTATACATTGTATCTGTCTGACATTTTTGCATCTTGTAATAGTTTTCTGTTTCTTTCCTTGATATGTTTGTATGATATAATACAATTTTTTTGTATAATTTGTTTTAAGATTGAATAAAACATTCCCCTACTCTTTTAGTGGGGATGGAATGGGGGTTCTGTACAATTACGGGTTATTTATGGTTGTGTTTCATGTATGCTGTAATACTTATTTCTGTTGTTGTTTTATTTTCATTATGAGTTGTATGATGTAATACAATTTTGTATGGTTTGTTCTGAGTTTTCAATAAAATTCCCTGCTGTTTTTTATAAGTGCCATGGGATCTTTAACATCCACCTGAACTACCACCAATCTAGGCAGATGGGACCTTAGTTTAACATCTCATCTGAAGACAGCACCTCAGAAGCGCAGCACCCTCCTAGTTGCACTACAGTGTCAGTACTGGATATTAACCCAACTGCCAGATGGGAACTGAACCCACAGCTTCTCTGATCTCTCGGCCTCAGAGGCAAGTGTACTACCTACTGAGCCACTGACAAACTCTTAGATCTGTTGATTGAGGTTTTAAATAATTGTATTGTTTTTAACTTTATGCTGTTTGTATTTAAGTTTTATGTTTTAATCTGTACAAGCATGTTGAACATTTAGAATTGCACTTTTTATAAATATTTGGATGATTGATTCTCTTCCATCCTGTCGCCAGATGCACTGTGCCTCTTTCATATCTAAATATTAATTTATATAATTTCCTTCTACTTCTCATCACTCCGCTCAATTGTTCCTCTGCTTCACAGTCCCTCTGCTCCAGGGACCATCACAACTTTGCCTTTGCCACATCCCCATACCTCTTCTGGCCAATCAGCCATCGCCTATCGCCTCCTCACTTTGGAACCAACTTCTCTCTTCCTCCACTTCACTGCCTCCTCTGCTTCCTCTGATACCAGCTAAAACTCCTTCTTTACCCCCACCTTGTTCCTTCTTCTGCTCCTCTTAACAGTTCTCACATGATGTAATGTTTATATGTAAGCTTTATTTGTTTAACATCATGCACGTTCTGTGAAATACAAATCACACATACCCCCATAATTCAAAGCATCATGGGCTGTATATGCAAATGACCACAGAATATTATGCTGGTTCAACTTTAAGCAGAAATGCATGTTGCCAATTGGCCTCTCACACAGTTTGCAAGGGTGCCAACAGAAAGACACAGACACGTGTTCTGTCCTACCAGGACTCATCAGTGTGCCTCATCTGTATGACACCCCAGTGGTCTTTGTTGCTTTGACTTGCACTGTTTGTAACACTGTATTTTGTAAAAGCTTTATATTGTTATATCCTTTGCCCTCCCAACTGGTCACACCTGGAAATGAGCCTAGGTTCAGTGTGCCTTTCCTCGCCATTGATTTATGAATAAATAAATGCTTATCAGTTAAAATCAGGAAGGTTGCTCTTTCTGATGAGATCACTCCATATTTATAGTCCGAGACTTGTGATACTGGATGGGATTTGGTTGATTTATCTCCCATGCTGACCAGACCCCATCCACTGGCTCCCCAGCCCCATCACCCTTACATCCTGTGGAACTTACCTTGTCTGGCCACCCCAGCAGACTTATTAGCCCCCTGCCCCACTCAGGAATGGGATCTGGTTCGCCAGGTCATGCCCAGATAGCCAGGTGGGGCTTGCAGGAGACCAGTGTCATCCTACCAGTTAGCATTTTCCCATTTTCTCCCCAGTATAGAGGAAGTGGCATGCAGTGACACCAATGGCTGTGCTGCACATGCTTCAGCATGCAGCAGCCGGGTGTCTTCCTACTTTGCCCCACTTATGTACAGTGTTGGTGTGCCAACCCCACAGCCAACCCTGTGGGCCAGGCTAATGTCAGCCACTGGTCCCACCCTTCCCTGGAGGAGGAGAACAGTCCTTGGGACACTCAATCCTCCTCCAGCTCCCCAGCCAACCCTCCAACTCCTGAGGTAGCTCCCAACCTCAGGCTCTCAGTGCCGTGAATGGTAGCACTACCACTGTGCCAGTAGGCCACCTGTCTTGATGGGGATTTTAATTCCAGTGAATGGCTTAACTACTGGAGTAACAGGAAAAAGTTTATTGTGATGTACATGCTGTATATCAGATGATTAATACAGCTGGCTTAAGGGATGTGTATAGGTCCCTTTATCCCATGGAAGGAGCCACCTATTTGTGCAATGCATTATCCACAAGGATAGATTTTTATGCATGTCTGCATCCTTGAAATTGGCATCATCTAGTGTGGCCCCATTTTATTTTCAGATCATTTGATGCTGCAGAGTACTTTTCATTATAATACTGCCCTTTAAGGAAAGAAAAGAACAGTGAAGAATGAACACTATTCCTCAGATGTTCAGGAAGCTGTACAGAAAATTGTTGTAGTTAAACACTCAGGGCCTGATTCACAAAGCCCTTAGAATGACGCAAGGTGCTTGCATCAAACATGAATGATACAAGTGGCACCTTGTGCCAAAACATGCCCCAGGCGCTATTCATAAAGGCAGCCTGCATCAAACACAGGCTGCATGCACCAAAAGGGCTTGCGCCAGCCTTGCCCCATGAAATGGGCTCTGCATGGTGCTGGGGGCTTCACGACAGAGCAGGCTGCCATATCCCTGTTTCTGTATTCACAAAACCCTCCCAGAGCTACATTCTAGTACCCTTAGACCAGCCAGAGCTGGTCTAAGGTTACTTAGAATGGCTTCTGGGAGGGATGTGACAATTGCGGCAATGTGCCACGCCTCACCCCTCCAGCCTCTGATCCCTGTTAGGATTATTACAAAATAAACCCTGATGGTCTAGTCCCCGATCATCCCTGAACCCTGATATCTATAGTAAAAGAAGACCTGGTGGTCTAGTGGTCCCCAATCATCCCCAAACCCTGATATTTATAGTAAAAATAAACCCTGGTAGTCTAGTGGTCCCCAATCATCCCCAAACCCTGATACCTATAGTAAAAATAAAACCTGGTGTTCTAGTGGTCCACCGATCATCCCAGAACCCCAATACCTATAGTAAAATTAAAACCTGGTGATTTAGTGGTCTCGATCATCCCCAAACCATAATACCTATATTAAAAGAAACCCTGGTGGTTCAGTGGTCCCCAATCATCTGCAAACCCTGATACCTATAGTAAAAAAATAAAACCTGGTGGTCTAGTGGTCCACCGATCATCCCAGAACCCCAATACCTATAGTAAAATTAAAACCTGGTGGTTTAGTGGTCCCTCATCATCCCCAAACCATGATACCTATATTAAAAGAAACCCTGGTGGTCTAGTGGTCCCCAGTCATCCTCAAACCCTGATACCTATAGTAAAAATAAACCCTAGTGGTGCAGTGGTCCCCGATCATTCCCAAACCCTGATACCTATAGTAAAAATAAAACCTGGTGGTCTAGTGGTTCATGTCAATGGATGAAAATGTAAACAAGTATAAAATGGAAGTTAAAAGAGCTAAACAACTTATTTTTAAAGAAAAGAGGAACACTGAATTTAAATTGTCAGTATCCAAGGGTAATTCAAAACCTTTTTTTCTTATATTAATTCTAAACAAGATTGTGATCTTACTATAACATCAATCACTAAAATGGGTCTAAAATTAATTATAGAAATTTGATATATAATGCCTTTAATGAACATTTTGGATCTGTTTTCTAGAAAATATATTGCAAGCTGCATCATTCCATCAAACCGTGACTATGAAGAAATTTCTCCTGAAGAGATTAAAACAGCTATCCTTTCTCTTAAAAATAATTCATCTCCGGGTCCTGATAACTTAAACACCTTTTTGTAAAACAAACAGAATGAACTATTGGTCCCTCTAACATTTATCTTTAATAAATCATATAGAGATGGGTCAGTCCCAGATGATTGGCGAAGTGCAATAGTAGTCCTTGTGATGTAGACAGCCAGTTCTGAGTGCTGTATCATTTCTTTTAATATAAAATGTATTACTGAATGTCTCCTGCTGAAAATCAAATGCTCTAGGAGTGACCTCACTCATCCCCCAAGATTTCAGCTGAGAGATGGAAGCCATAAGAAAATGCTGACAGCATGTGAGTTCACACACACACTCAGTTTTTAGAGACAGAGTGTTACATGGAAGACTTTAATCAAGGATCCTGTTTCTCTGACTTAATTACAGACTTGTTTAAGTTAATTTTGTTAAGAGAGAAATCATAAAGAAGGTTTATGACGTTGGAAAGGAACCTAAGTTGTTCCACAGGGTGCAAGGTTTTAAATGTCCCTGTGAAGCCTGTGTGAGGGAGGATACAGCATGGGATCAAACAAAGTGTCATTTGAAGGACATGAATTATACTGAAGTTGCAGAATGTAATACATTTGTATAAGATATATATTTTATATGTATCTATCCTGACAGGAGGAGCTAGGTGACCTCCTGAAAAAGGTGGGTAAAACCAGCTTTTAATTTAGTCTTGTTACTTCACAGAGATGCATTTTTTACCTAGACTCTGACCACGAAACATCTTGGGAGCACTTTTAAGCAAGTATTTAGAGACTAAGTACTGTAGTAGGAATTGCACTGTTTAAACCTTGTTTCTTTTAAAAGATGTGTTTGCCTTGTGATATAGATTTCTGTATTTTGCATTTACATATTTTAACTATTTTAGTAAAATTATTTTTAGAACTTACTTGGTCTGTCTTTGACTTGTTTTTATTTGTAAGAAAAGTACATGGTTATAGCAGACAATAGACATAAGCTTGAATGGTGGTACCAAACCGAAAGAGAAGCGTTTAAATCTGAGGTCTTTATTAAAGTTTTTAAGGGGTCATCTCTGTATACCTGGTTAGCTGCCATAGGCAAAGATATCTGGCCTCCCCAAAGACAGATATACCTGAGCCTGCATTGGGTATGCTAACAGGAGGTTAACAGTTTGAATCCCTCCAGAACTTGAGATCAAAGGTTGATCCGAATCACAAAAACAGACAAGAGGGTTCCCTTGTCTGTTACACTGTTCACAAGACTGCACTCAGAGGTTGGCACTTTGGGAGTAGAGGGCCTGACCTGCTGAGTGGGTTTGTGACAGTCCCTATCCACAAAAAGGAAATAACATTGATAACTTCCACCCTATAAGTCTTATGTCTATCATAGGTAAAATCTTGGAAAAATTCTAAAAATAGAATCGACCGATAATTAGTTAGCAAGGGATACAAGATACAACACAACATGGCTTTCAGAAAGGCAGATCATGTATGACAAATTTGATTACATTCTATGAAAACATCAGTAAGAGCTTGGATGTAAAGGTCCTGTGGATATAATATGTTTAGATTGTAAGAAAGCCTTGATAAAGTATTTCATAACTTGTTAATTAAAAAATGCTAAAGTTGGGATTAAATAGTTATACCATTAAAGAGCTAGTGTACTGCCTGGAAACTGCCTTCAACTAGTTACGTCTTTTCAGATTTTGTCAGCTATCATCTTATATCTCAAGTATTTTTCCTTTCTGTTTGCTAATTAGAAGATTTTCCACCTGGTAGTACTGGAGTAATGTGTGGAGCAGCATTCTGAAGGGAGTCAGTTTGTTCCTCCCACTACATCAACACTGAGATCACACTGACTATAACATCACTAGTAACCAATGAGAACCATTTCTCACTGCCAGGTTTCACTTTCACATGAAGCAGCAGGGACTGGTTCTCCTGGTTACTAGTGATGTCACAGTTTACTGCATTTTGATTGGTAGCTTGTGAGAGTCACTGCTCAGGCTGCAAGGATTGTGGTGCTTCAAGGTGCTTGGCCTCATTTCTGACGATGTAGTGCTAGGAACAGAACAGACTTTTTTCCCTCCAGACCGAGTGCTGCTCCACATCACTATAGTACTGCCAGGTGGAGAATCTTCTAATTAACAAACAGAAAAGAAAAATACTTGAGATCTAAGAAGTGATAGCTGACTGCATCTGAAAATTACTATGAATCCCAAGCAGTACGCTAGCTGTTTAAATGGGTCAATGAGTGGTTGAACCATAGAACACAAAAAGTAGGGATCATGGACACCTTCTCATTAACTATTGATGTTATGAGTGGTGTTCCACAGGGGTCTGTATTGGGACCCACACTTTTTGGGATATATATTGGTGATTTACATTCAGGAATTTCTAGCCAAATCAACAAGTTTGCAGATGATACCCACATTTCATCTTAAGTAGATTCAGAGGACAAAATAAAAATAATTAAAATGATCTCCTGGTAGTTGAAAATTGGGCAACAATGAATGGAACGAGCTTTAATATAGAGAAATGCTCCATTATTTATCTGGGGCAAAGAAATCCTGTCACCAATTATATGCTAAATAATATATTTATTAAATCATCAGTGTCCAAAAAGACCTGGGAATTACTATAAATAAACATTTTTCCACTGGTGAACATTGCAGAAAAATTGCTCAGGTTGGGAATCAAATTCTGTCCTCCATTAAACATACTTTAATAACTATAAATGAAAACTGTATCATTAAACTTTATACCTCCTTCATTAGACCTCACCCTGACTATGCAGTTTCATTTTGGGCACCACATCTGCATAAAGATAAAAATGATTGAGAGTACCAAAGAAGAGTTACTAAATGATCTCTAGGGTTAAACACCTACCTTATGAGAAAAGACCAACAGCACTAGGGCTGTACGACTTACAATTAAGAAGGGATCAATGTGATTCATTAATGTTATTTTAAATCTTAAATGATAGCTCACTCATGAAGGAATGTAATATTCGATTTTCAGAAGAACCCTTAAACCTTCAATGTCAAAATAAACAGATCTACTATTTAGGCATTATTATTCCAAGAAACTTGGACAATCTGGAATTACTGAATTATGAACCCTTTCGATCCAAATACAGTCAGACCTTTTCTCACTGGCTTAGACTCCTTTGAGCTTCTTTCAGAGAATAGAGTCTATCCGAATGATTATATTACCAAAATTATTATACCTGTTTCAGAATATCCCAACTTTCCCTCCCTTTCTACTTTAAATCATGGGACAAAATTATCTCAAATTTTATATGGCAGAACCAAAGACCTCGAATCAGGTTGTCATTGTTGCAACTCCCGCTTCCGGAGGAGCTAACCTCCCAAATTTGAAATTCTACACTCTGGCTGCTTTTTAAAAATAGTTACCTTATGGTTGGCTCCACTCTGCAGGCCTCTTGGTAGGATTTAGAAGTTTCCTTAAATGATTTATATAATATAACAAAATAACTATGACCTCGCTGGGTAGGACACCTCGTCTACATGATTTTACACCCTTTCCACTCAGATTTTAAAACAATGGTATTGATTAAAAAGCACCAAGGATTTGGTGACCTTTTCTTTTTCACACACTAATCTCAGAGGATGAGACATTTTTCCCACTACAATGGATCATACATTTGCAAGGTGGAGAAGGCTGGGACTCCAACGCTTTAGACAGTTCCTTTCTCAGGAAGGAATAATTCCATTTGAAACACTTAAAGTAACCTATGGTTTATTAGAAAATAACATATGCAGATATACACAGGTTAAAAATTATCTTTTGAGGCAGAGGAATAGGATGCCTAAATTACTGAGACCCTATCCCCACGTTCTGGAAATATTTGGAAGACACCTTGACAGGACATATTTGAGGCCACCAGTGGGACATTTGTATCATTTTCTTAGAGAGGATGGGAGACTCATCTTTTCTATTTTAAGAAGCTGGTGTAGGGATCTTGAAATAGAATCCTCAGACCAGGACTGGTTACAGGCTTCCCCACTGGCTCTAAGGGTAACTCATTCCACCATATGGTGAGAATTCGCCTGGAAGTGTCGAGCTCGATTCTTTCATGCCCAGCCATTCTTATAAATACCTTCCCTCTTCATTTGGGAATTGTTGGAGAAATTGCATGTGCTCTTGTGCTGACCTCAGTCATATTTTTGGACGTGTCCACTATTGACACCCTTTTGGTGTAAATACAACATGAAATAACTGAGTGCCTGGGGAACAGATACAGTTAACTGTGGAGGTGGTCTTGTTGATGATGTCCCCCCACCTCCCATCTTGGCACCGAACATTGTTACCAATCTATATTTTGGTGGCCAAAAGGCAATAACAAGACGTTGGATGTCAACAATCATCCCTACCATACAAGATTGGAGAGGGTGGTTTAAGCATCTATCATTTGGAATCCTTACTGCTTCATTACATAACAAAAACCTAGACATAAGATATTCTGAGGCCATAGGTGATATATATTTCAGGGCATGATCCTGAATTTTACCTTGAGATTACAAAATGTGGTGTATGAGTGGGGATGGATGGGAAGGAACCCCAGATATAAAGCACAGGTGGCAACCATCACGTAAGAATTTTTTTTTATTTAGTTGTTTAACCAGGTATAGCACACTAAGCTGAAAGCTTTTTACAGGAGCGACATGGGAGCACAAGGAGGTTAAGTGACTTGCTCAGGGTCACACAGTATGCAAGTGGAAGCTGTGGAATTCAAACCCAGGTCTGGTCTGCTGGATGTCACCAGATTTGCAGCTCAGAGCCTTAGACCATCATGCTATACTGCCTCCATTTTATCCATTTATCCATATATATATATTTATCCTCCAAATTATAAACAGTTGGAACAGAAAACCATATAGGCTGAGATTAAGTAGGGGTGAACAGATCTGAATAGATGTAATAATAAGACACACTCAGATTATAAAACTGTTGTTTTTATTCAGGAGCGTTGGCTTAGATTAATAATGTATTAATTGTCTATAACAGATCTGTAAAACAAAACTTCTTCCTGAAAGCCTATGTATTTGACTGTAACAGAAAAGTGGTCACATCCATCTAATAAAAGAAATAATAATAAAAAAATTAACAGATCTACATCCCTAGAGCCCACACTATTAAACAGAAATATTTCTTCACTATTAGGGCTGCTACTTTGTGGAATGCTTTACCACAGCATGTGGTGGATACCAACAACATACAGATATTTAAAAACAATTGGACTTACTTCTTTTGGGCCAGGTGCCTAATCTATCCCATTATATAAGGAGAGTGGTCTCGATGGGCGAGTGTCTCCTTCCACTCTTGTATTCAACAGAAAGCACCACTCCAAAAGTCCATAAAATTGAAACAATGAATGCAACAAACTCAAAAATGTCTGCCATTTGTCTTTATTTGGAGAACCATCCTCTTATGCTGTATTTGGTATGTTAGAAAAGTATGAAAAAGTTTTTATATATTAAAAATAAGTGATCTTGTTTACTGTGGACAGGTTGTGCAACCCAGCCTGTCTACAGCTCCATCGAGCTTTTTCACAAAAGAGTGTGATGAGATTGTTTAATTCTTTGCGAATGAGGTAGCCGACATCAGATCGGAGAGCCGCCTGACTGACTCTATGGGGATGCCGTTAGTCGGCATTCAGGCGTGGTACCTCGAGTCTTCTGGAGTTACTTTGACCTGCCAAAGTTCTAGGGATGTTATCTGGTGTCCAGGATGCACCCTACGTGCTGTAGTTTAGATTCGGTCCAACCTCCCTGATTTTGGGATGTGTTGAGATCGTGGGCCCATTTCTGGCTCAAATAATCTGGTGCTCCTTAGAATTGGGTGAGTTCCCAAGCTCCCTGAAGGAGTCGGTGGTGACTCCCCTTTGAAGAAAGCTTCTTTGGACCCAGATATTTTTGTTAACTACAGACCTATCTTTAACCTTCCCTTTATTGGGAAGGTTGTTGAGAAGGTAGTGGCAAACCAGCTGGAGGACCATTTGACCATCCATAATATCTACAAAACTCTCAGTCTGGTTTTGTAAAGGCATAGTACTGAGACTGCTCTGGTTAGGGTGCTCAATGATCTCTTGATGGCGGAGAGATCAGAAAACCATTCTATTCTGGTTCTCTTTGATCTCTCTTCAGCCTTTGACACTGTAGACCATGGGATTTTGCTCGAGCACGTGAGGTCCATCTGTGGAGTGTCAGGTACAGTACTCAGATGGTTTACATCTTTCCTATCTGGAAGAATGCAGAGAGTTATGTCAGGGATTTTTCTTTGACCCTTCTCTCTGCCTTGTGGGGTTCCTCAGGGCTTGGTGCTTTCCCTCATGTTGTTTGCAGTGTATATGCTGCCCATTGGAGACATTGTAAGACAGTATGGGCTGAGGTTTCACTGCTATGCTGATGAAGCCCGCTCTACCTGTCTTTCGCTCCCGACCAGGCTAGTGCTTTCTTGGTATTTAATAGCTGCCTCACTGAAACCATGGTTGGATGAATTAGAGCTGGTTAAAGTTGAACGCAGGTAAGACCGAGGTTATAGTGGTGGACCAGGGTTGCAGGATAGAGGGTTAAGGACTGATCAGCCCTCTGGTTTATTTCTGGGGGTGATCAGATCTCTATCTCTGAACAGGTGTGTAACCTGGGAGTGGTACCTGATGATGGGCTGA
Organism: Neoceratodus forsteri; assembly: GCA_016271365.2. Lineage (NCBI taxonomy): Eukaryota > Metazoa > Chordata > Ceratodontiformes > Ceratodontidae > Neoceratodus > Neoceratodus forsteri. The sequence goes on from CM057459.1 coordinate 343,909,408, forward strand.
CCCTTTGCTATCAGGTGTCAGCAGTCGTAAAGTCTGCATTTACCACCTCAGGAACATTGCCAGGATGAAACACCTTGTTCCATCTAGTGATTTACCTGTGTTGGTCCACGTCTTCATGACCTCTCGCCTTGACTATTGCAACTCCCTGTACTTGGGGCTTCCGGGTTGATATCCGCCGCTTGCAGCTAGTGCGGAACGCTGCTGCTAGGTTGTTGGACGGGTGTCAAGAAGACACATATTACCCTGTATTAGCGTGATCTGCACTGGCTGCCAGTACAGTGGTGGATCACCTTTAAAGTAAGTCTTTTGACCTACAAAGCCCTGCATGGACTTGGCCCCGAATACTTGAGCGACTTCTGATTCCCTACAGCCCTGTACAACAGCTCCGTTCGGCTGGCGAGGGGTTGCTGAAGGTTCAGAGGGTTATTTAAAATCTTCTGGGGACCAGGCTTTTATATTTATAGCCCCAACCCTCTGGAATTCTCTGCCCGCCAGCTTGGAATGCATGACCGTAGGGAGCTTTAAGTGGGAACTTAAGACCATCTGTGGAGACAAGCTTTTATGGGTTGATGTTCGTATTATTATGATTTTATTTATGTATTTATTTCTGTGATTTTATTGTTCACCTGTACAGCACCTTGGTGCTTGAAAGGCACTAATAAATAAAGTTTTATTATTTGTATTATTATTTATTATTACACTAGGAGCCTATAGGCTGAGTTTGAATTGTATTGCTAATCAGTTTTACTATGTGTAGGCATGTGTGACCACAGTTTGTCTTAGAGACATGGAATGTAGTTAACAACTTGTCTAATTTGCATAGGATCTTCCAGCAGGTGAATGGTGCAGCCATCTATATATTTATCATAGGGAATTTTTCCTTTGAATGAAAGCGTTCCTCAAAAGTTTTTTTCAATTGGCACTTTTATAAAAAGCCATTAGATATAAATCAGGTATTTTGTAGGTCTTTGTGGCAGTATCCTCTCTGTTTGGAGAGTTTGGTTATCTTTGGTTCATTAGACTATGATTATATTAGTTTAAAATTGAAATATGAAAGAAAAATATTTTGTTTCATAATATCATTAATGATATGAATGGACCTTTTTAAGCCATTTTGTAACTGTTGCACATTGTAGGATTTTTTAATCTTTTATATTGATATGCTGGTGTTGATTGTAATATCATATGGCACTTATTATGGAGTATGTTATGTATTTGAAAACTGTGGACTGTCACGTTAACATTTGAAAATTTAAGCAGGGCCAGTTTGTGGCTAAACTCTATCCCCTGACGGTCATGTGGTAGATGCGAAGCACAAGTTAGTGAGTGTCTGCCTGGGCTCTCGAATAAAGGCAAATGACAGTCATCTTTTCAGTTTGTTGTATTCATTGTTTGAATTTTTACAGACTTTTGGAGTCGTTGTGGTGCTTTCTGGTCTAGTGGTCCCTCAACCAGCCCCAACCCCTAGTTTGAAAGAAGTACACAGCCTGGTGATCTGGTGTCCCACCACCTCCCCCAACCCAAAACAGAGCCAGTGACAACACTGCCCTTCTCACATGACCACGTCCAGCCATCAACTGAGCTGACAAGGAGTCTTGAACTGTATACAGTATGCTCTCCTTATTGACAGCTCAGTCTGCAGCTGGATGCGGTGGTAAGAGGAGGGTGTCGCCGGTCACGGACCTGTTTCGGTTGGGGCAGCGGGTGGTGGGAAACTGCCTGCTGTGGTGGGGGTGGGAGGTCACTAGATCACCAGGGCTGTATATTTCTCTGAAACTGGGGACCGGGGCTGGGGGGCCACTAGACCACCAGGGTTTATTTTTACTATAGGTATCAGGGTTTGGAGATAATTGGGAACCACTAGACCACCAGGTGTTATTTTTACTATAGGTATCAGGGTTTGGGGATAATCGGGGACCACTAGACCACCAGGTGTTATTTTTACTATAGGTATCAGGGTTCCGGGATGATTGGGGACCACTAGACCACCAGGTGTTATTTTACTATAGGTATCAGGGTTTGGGGATAATCGGGGACCACTAGACCACCAGAGTTTATGTTTGTAATAATCCTAACAGGCATCGGGTCTGGGGAGGGTGATAGCCATCAGGGGCTGTTGTCCATGGTGCTATTATGCACTTCTGCCCCACAGCTTGCAGCACACTTTCAGGATGCGCCGTCTGTTTGGCACAGTGCCAGGGTTGGCGCATTCCACAGGACTTTGCTGCCAGGAGCCTGCCCAATAGTGAATCAGGTGCAGGGTCCCTGATGCACAAGTGATCAATGCAAACTGCCTTCAATGCAGCTTGCATTGATCTTTGTGAATTGGGCCCTCAGTGTTCTTTTATATGATAATCCACGGCTTTGATGGGAGGACACTAAGTGTTAATTCAAACATGAGTTCAACAATATGGTACAAAGAAGGTTAGAACTGACTATGACATTTTTAAGGTTGAGAGATAAATTGTATAGCATGCTTTCTAGGACATCTTTGAAACAGATTTCTAATTGAACTCAAATTGATGAGGTAAAATCGGAAATGAAGACATTTCATTATAAAAGAGCAAATTCATTATATATGGAGCAAAAATTAGGCACTAAAAATACCCCATTTAGGGATCCATATTTGGCATGCAAACATCAGGGTGTACATCCAGTGTTTAGGAGTTTGAAGTATAAAACTGGTCTCAGGTGTCACACCCACACATTATGTTAAAAGTTGCAGAAGATTTTGTTACAGATACTTTTGGAAGAATTCTACTACTAGCACAAACACAGTCCTGCCACTTACTGAACAGAGACTTAACTACTCTACTGGCTAGAATAAAAGTGGAGGAGGTTAGGCATTATTCATGAGTCAAAAAGCTCCTCTTCTGGAATAGATGGAATTTCTAATGATTTTTATAAGGTTTGTGAAGAAGTTCTTACATATTTTTACACAGAGTATTTCAGTATCTGTTGGATTCTCTCAGCTCCTCATCTGCTTTTGGTAGAACTATGCTTGTTTTTTGTTCAAAAATGGGATGTTACATCTTTGAATATTGGAGATCTATTATAATATAATATATTATAATAGAGTTCTTTGATTGGGTGACTAAGGTGGTTGGTCAGGAGGGGTGGGACGTGGCCTATCTAGACTTCAGGAAGGCCTTCGACTCCATCCCTCACAGAAGACTGGCAAATAAGCTGGAAAGTGTAGGGGTGGGGCAGAAAATAACTAGGTGGGTAAAAACTAGTTGAAGGACAGAAGCCAGAGGAGGGTGGTTAATAGGGGCATTCAGCGAGGGTGATGAGTGGGGTGCCCCAGGGGTCAGTTCTGGGATCCTCCTTTTAATCTCCATATCAGTGATATAGTGGATGAGCTGGAGGGAGGGTGTGCCTATTTGCAGACGATATGAATATCTGCAATAGGTGGACACCCTGGGAGGGTGGAGGCCATGAGGAAGGACCTGAAGATTCTGGAAGGGTAGTCAGAAACTTGGCAGCTGGAATTCAGTGCCAAACATGTCAGTGATGCATATGGGGCATAAGAACCCACAAGCAGCTTACACTCGGGGGTGGTGGGATTAGGCAGCTGAGCAGGAGAGAGGGATCTGGGGATCTTGGTATCAAGCAACCTTGAGGTAGGTCATCAATGCAACAAAGTGGTGGGATGGCAAATAGAATGTTGGTGCGCATCGGGAGGGTATAACAAGCAGAAGGAGGGAAGTACTGATGCCTCTTTATAAAGCCATGATCAAGATGCACCTGAAGTACTGGGTCCAGCTCTGGAGACCACACCTATGCAAGAACCTAGATGGGATCAAGAGGGCGCAGAGAAGGGTAACCAAGATGGTGCACGGTATGCAGGGAAGTCATATGAGGAGAGGTGGAGGAACTGGATCTGTTCTCATTGGAGGCTAGAAGGGAGAGGTGGACATGATAGAGACATTTAAGTATGTGAAGGGGTCAATAAGGTAAGGAGAGGAACTTTTTAAAAGGAGGTGGAGCAAACTAGAAGGCATAGTCTAAGACTGGAGGGGAAGATTTAGTAGCAATGTGAGGGGTGTTACTACATGGAGAGGGTGGTGGAGGCCTGAAATAAACTACCAGAGGAAGTGGTGGGGGTAGAAACAGTGGAGGGATTCAAGAGGGCATTGGACAGACATAAGGGGTTGGCAAGTGGGGAAGGGAGTCCCATGACATAAGTAATGAATAAGGGGAGGGGCAGAATTGATGGGCCAGAGGTCCTTTCTGCTGCTAGATGTCTATGATTTTAATTTACCTTTCTAATTCATATTTTCAAATGTTATCCAAGCTTCTGTAATATACTACAGTTGGCAGCTAAAGAACTGATATATTTAGTGCAAACATGCTCCATTTCTGGTGGGTCTATACAGGAAAATTTGTATATACTTAGGGATATAATTGAAAAGCCAATAATGGTTTCATAAAAGGTCTTTTCTTTTATTATACTAAAGAAATGCTTATGACCAGTTTCCTCACAAGTATCTGTTTAAAATATTGGCTCTCTGTGGTATTCCTGATAAGTTTAAGTGGATAGAACTACTGTATTTGGATGCTTCTAGTTTTCCAATAATAAATATGTATTTATTTAGGAGAAACAATCCCAAATAGGGTTGGGGTATGGCAGGGTGCCCATTAAGCCCTCTGTTGTATGTCTTTGTCTTGATCCTTTAATTAGAAGGGTGATATCAGATCAAGGAGTTTGCAGTCTCTTCCTGCATGTATCATCATTTCAAATGAAAATTACAGACTGTGCAGATGCGTGTGTCTGTATGTCACAGATGTTCTTTCAGGAGTCTGCTTTAAAAGGTAATTAATGACTTTTAGAAAACTACAGGGTGAAACGGAATATTAACAAAAATTCAGGATTTGCACTGGGGCCTTTTCTTCAAATATAACTGAAGTAGTGAGGCTATGAATCTTGACACCCCTGCAAAGGTACATTAAATTTGGTCCAGGGTTTACCACATCTAAACTGGGCAGAAAGCTTGAACGTTTGTATGATCAAAGTAGCACAGTGTAGAGGGTGGAAGTTTTAAAACAGAAAAGAAAGAGTTATGATTATAAAGACATTCCTATTTGTTCCTCTTTACATATTTAAGCTATGTTTACCTCCTGGCTGGTCTTTAAACACAGGTGATGACTGTGTGTTTCAGATGTTATAGGGTACTCAGCTGAACCCAATTAAAAAGGATTTTGCTTATCTTGCCATCAAAATGGGGGTTTGATTATGGTTAATATGAAGTTTTCTTTTATACTTTTCATGTCTCTTTAACAACTGGGTTTTCTGGTGGTAGTAAATGTGGCAGGAGTGGTTTTGGAAGGATGGACATATATATATATATATATATATATATATATATATATATACTGATATATATATATATATATATATATATATATACTGCATATATATATATCCTCAAGGAATATAAGGTGTTTTCAGTAGCTTCTTATGTGGTCCCTGCATATTGAAACTGTTTCTGCAGAATTATTCTAAACATGATTTTGTCACTCCCAAAATATCAATTGTGAAGACTAATGGCACAACCCCATTTACAGTCACTGGAATTTTACTTATGTGCTCCAGTGAACATTTCTAATGTTCTTGCACAACTTAATAAGAGTGTTGCAAAGAGAATTTGGGATGTGCTTTGGCTTAGTAGTAATGGAAGTTAGGTGTGAAAGGTAACCAGCAGCATAAAGGTCTGGAAAATAGAATGTCTCCTAGACCAGATTGTAATTCAGTAATACTGTAGAAACTCCAGAACACTTTTCCCTGGACTGCCCTCTTCTCGTTGAGTTTGGCAGTTTTAGCGCATAGATGGAAATGGCTTTCGTTAGCCAAACTTCGTAAGAAAATTTAGTGTTAGGAGTTTCCTCTTCAATAAAGGAACTATAACAAAAGCACTTGACATTTATTTTGCCTAAAGTTCCACTTGTAAGTACCATAAAAAGTTGATATGTGAAGTAACAGTTACAATCTTCATATCTTCTAATAGCCAGGATGTTGGAAGCAGCAGTTTGGGGAAGTTATGGACTATAAGAAGAGGACTTGTCTTATCATATTTTTCAAAATTTTGGTCTTCTATTAAGTGGTTAGTTTAATCTTTGAAATCATTTTGTTACATTGGAAAACTTCTGGGTTTCATTGCATTAAGAGCCAGTGTACTGCTGGGGATTAATAGTAATTTTCAGATGTAGTCAGCTATCCTTCTTATATATCAAGTATTTTTCTTTTTGGTTTGTTAATTAGAGATTTTCCACCTGGCAGTACTGGGGTGATGTGTGAGCAGCACTCTGGAGGGGGAAAGTCAGTACTGTTCCTCCCACTACATCGCCAGAAATGAGACCAAACACCTTGAGGCACCACAATCCTTGCAGCCTGAGCAGTGACTCTCACAAGCTACCAATCAAAATGCAAAAACTGTGACATCACTAGTAACAAGGGAGAGTCAGGCCCTGCTGCTTCATGTGAAAGTTAAACCTGGCAGTGAGAAATGATTCTCATTGGTTACTAGTGATGTCATAGTCAGAGTGGTCTCGGTGTTGATGTAGTGGGAGTAACAGAAACAACTTTTTTTTCCCTCTAGAGTGCTGCTCACACATCACTCCAGTACTGCCAGGTGGAAAATAGTCTAATTAGCAAACAGAAAATAAAAAATACTTGAGATGTAATAAGTGATATGATAACTGACTACATCTGAAAGTTACAATTAATTGCAGGCAGTACGTTAGCTCTTTAAGTCTATATGATCGTGTTTGTTCCTTATAGTTTTGTGAGTAGGGATTGCACATATTTTATGTTTATTTTTAGTTTCTTTTTTTTTCTGTTGTGTTTCTATTTTGTTTTATCTAATTTTATAAACTGTTCATTTTGTGATTTCTTTGTTGTAATGATTTTTCTGTCTTGTAAAATTTTGATTTGTCTCTTTTAAATAAAATTTTCCTGCTCTTTTGTTGAAGTGCCATTGGATCCACCAGAACAGGCAGGTGGGACCTTGGTTTAATGTCTTACCTGAAAATGTCACCTCAGTAGTACAGCACAACCCACTTATGCTGCACTACAGTGTCAGTAGGGGATTTCATCCCAAGTTCCTGTTGTAGGGCTAGAACCCATAACCTTCCAGTTGTCCAGCCTCAGAAACAGGTGTGCTACCTGTTGAACCACTGACACTGGTATTTTGAGCCAGTGAGAGGGCTTGCTCATGCTGCAGTGTACCAATTAGGCTCAACAGATCTGACACTCATTCACTCCCTCCTCCCCTCCCCCAAGTAACCAGTCAGAGTATAAAAATTATCTTCTTTATAACATGGCTATTTAAAATACAATCATTTCATTGGTCAGAACATATCACTTGACCATTGATTAATCCCGATATACCCACAGTTGCCTTGCCAGTCCACAATATCCTGACTGACAACAGTGTAAACTGACTTAGAGAAATCACTCCACCATAGACACATTGAAAAGAGAAGGCGATTTCATATCCTTATAACAGCAAATCCACCTAGTGGACAACTACAAAGACAGCATTCTCCATACACATTATTCATTAGGCTGATGGACTATTTTAGTAGAAATCCATGTGCAAACACATATATTTAATATTCCTTTACATAAACCTCTAATATAATCGGCTCATGTTGTAAGAGGATTAACCCACTCCAGGGTATGGGTTTACTGAGCATTAATCCATGCCTGGGTGGTTGAAATCACTGGGCCTGCAGCCTCGTGAGTACAACCCACCCCCAGGCATGGATTAATGCTCAGTAAACCCATACCCTGTTGTAGTTTATTTCCTTCCTTCTGCTATGTCTCCTACCTCACCATATATGGGGTCACACCCTGCCTGGTGACAGTGGGTCGATTTGTTCTTTCTCCTGTCGTGAGGGTGTTCATCACAGAACAAGTAAGAAATAGCACTGTGCCTCCACCCAGAGAAAATAAGTGGTCCAGGTGTGTGCAGTACCACCCCTGGGATTCAGTAACTACCTACCACCCTACACTGGACTGGACTCCCCTAGAGACCAATACAACAATTATTCTCTTCACCAGTAGACAACTCAGTCAAGTTACACAAAATGGGTGCACACAGAAGCAGAATTCAACAAAGTGATAGTGCATTTATTGTGTAACACAGGCCTGGAAGCTGGAAATAGAAATGGGGTTAAACATTTGTAAATCACCTTCAGCACTCCCACTTGGTAAGGATAACACCTGGAAGTCATTGTACTGAAGGTCCTTACCACCCTCTCAGGTCCCACACAATCACTGATACACCCACCCAAACAAGGGGCACAGTAGGATGACTTACTCTACACAGGGTGCAGTATACCTTTACAGTGTTACCAGTACTAACACTATAATCTCAAATAGGAAACAGCAACCAGTGACTGTGGGTACCCAAGAATTACACAAAGTTCTGGTGCAGGCCGATAGCTGTTAGGCTGTCATCACTGTGTTTGCAGAACGCAACAGCTGTTTCCGAGATAGTGGGAGGGCTTGCTGCTCATGCTGCTGCATACACATTGGTTTATCGGCTGTAAATCACTGTAGTTGGGAACAATTAGTCACAGATGAATTGTTTGACTGGCTTCAGTGTTCCAAACCAAATTGGCTTTGCTCGGCAAATAACAGAAAAAGGGCCTTATTCTCAGCAGTGTAAACGTAAAGCAAACAAAAGAAGCTTTGTTCAGCAAAAACAGAAAAAGGGCCTTATTCTCAGCAGTGTAAACGTAAAGCAAACAAAAGAAGCTTTGTTCAGCAAAACAAATATCCAGCTTGAATGTCTTTTTCCTGTCAGGGAATTAGCTCTTCACCCTACAGGTTCTTTTCTCCTTTTCCACCCTTTCAGAACAGCAGCTTACATATTCATACTCGCTCTCCTTCTGCAGAATCAGCTTCCACCTTTGTAGAAACTTAACTTGTTAAATAGGCTGGACTACACAGGTGGGTTGCAGCAGCCTTAAATACTGTAGCAGCTGTCTGCAAGGATACAGCCATCCAGTACTGACCCTGTAATTTCTCTTGAAGGTGATAGGAAACAATTGTTTTTATATTTAGATACCGCCCCATGTTCCTTTTAGTGTCTTTCCTGTATTCTGATCTGTTTTGACCACTTTGTGCAATTAATAATTAGTCTTCACTTACCAGCTGGCCTGTCAGCACAGCAGTAGTGCTACTGCTTGTGACTCCAGTAACCTGGGTTCAGAAATGAGCCTTGGTCGCTGGGTGCTGGCCAGATAAGAATAACTGAGCATCCCCACCAGTGCTGTTCTCCATCAGGAGAGAGCGAGGGGTCACCTTCCTTCTGCTATACTGCCACATGGATGGCCACAGGTGGCAGTGCAGCTGAGGGCACCGTGAGGGAGAGACAGAGACTGGGAGCTGGAGTGATGCACATGCTCAATTTATGTACACTTCTGGGCTCTCCTAGTGCACCTGCATCTGGGGCTAGGTGAAACCAAGAAAAAGACCCTAGTCAAGCACGATAACTCCTCACCCCATTGACTGTGACACCACTCAAATAGAAATTTTCTTGAGTTGCCTCAACAGGTTCACATTTCCCTATGGGGACCCTGATGAAAGCGCCTGCCATTGGGGTGAAAGTTGGAGCAAGGTAAGTCCCAGAGAAGGTGGATGTCAGGGCTTGGGTAGGAGGATGGAAGAAGGAGGCAAACACAATATTAGCTATTGCAACCTTTGCTCATTCACTAACTTTAAATGTTTTTTACGGCTGCAGGGTGGAGCCCTGCAGACATCTTTCTATCATTTGTGGGGAGGGCACTTCAGATGCCTTCAAAAGCACAATTTTGGAGTTGAACCATGATCCTTTCACTACCTGAAATCACTACACTGGGGGTGGGGTGGGAGGAAGAGTTCCTTTCCTACATGTAGCATTCTCCTGCCAGCTCAAATTACAATCAGCGAGTTTAAACACCACAGGCAGCTTGTTTTAGTCTGAAAGAACACCTAAACCATGTTTTTACACATTTTATCTAAACAGTGCCTTGTTGGCAGGGGTGTAGTGCTCCCATACTTCTGAAAATCTTCAGTGATTTTTTTTTTTTTTATGTAGTTCTCCAGGCAGCAGTCTTAAACCTGCAACTGAACAGCCTGGAAGCACAGCTGCAAGGGAACTTTGTTTTATATCTCTGCTGAATTCTTCACAGGGGAGCACAAGTGATTTTAAATCAGGTTTCGGCTTGTGGCAGTGGGGTCACTGGGCTGGCACAGGCAGACAGTCATTGTGATGAGCCTCCAATTAAGTAAAACAAAGTCTCATTTTTAGTGAATCTGTTTGTTTACTAAGTTACAGTTACTTTCCCTACTAAGGTAAGTAAAGATCATTTAACCTCTCTGTTCAGGTTTTGTATTGACAATCCTGTGGAAGAATTTGGGTGGTTACACTTTATTTGCATTTGTAAGGAGTTTATTTGAAAATACTGCTTGATTGATAATAAAGTGATCATTTTATTGGTGCCTGTATCTAATGGCTATCTTCCTCTGAGACCTGCAAGGTACTTTTAGCAAGAGTCTCCTCTACTTAGTACTATAATCAAACATGTAAACAGTAAGATAGAGTAACTATGACATTAAACTGCAATTACACTTAGCTGATACCTGCCCTATAGTGGTGCCTAATACTTCTTAAAGTCTTCAATGGTGTTTTTTTTATGTAGTTCTCTGGGCAGCAGTCTTAAATTAGCAATGGAACAGTCTTGAAGCACAGCTGTAAGGATTTTGTTTCATCTCTCTGATGAATTCTGTCACCGAGGAGCACAAGGTGATTTGAGATCAGGTTTCAGCTTGTGGCAGTAGGGTCACTGGGCTGGGATAGGCAGACGGGCATGATGAGCCTCCAGTTAAAACAAGCAGTCTCATTTTTAGTGAATCTGTTCACTAAGTTAAAGTTACTTTCCTACTACAGTAAGTAAAGACCATGTAACCTTCTGTCTATGCTTTGTATTGACAATCCTGTTGAAGAATTTGGTTGGTTACACTTTATTTGCATTTGTAAGGAGTTTATTTGGAACTACTGCATGATTGATATCAAGTGACAGTTTTATTGGTGCCTGTGTCTAATTGCAATCTTCCCTCTGAGACTTGCAAAGTACTGTAAGCAAGAGTCTGCTATATTTGGTACTTTAATAAAACTTTATGGCGGTGCCTAATTTTGCACTTCTGATAGCACAGACCATGGAGTTGAATGCAGTGCTCTGCTTTGACTTGTCATATTGTCTAATAAAGCATTTGGCTGACGTAATCTTATGTATGTTTTGCTGTTCAAACAAACAAGCATAAGTCAATGCAAAATGTGTGATTTCATGCTGTTACAAGTTAAAACAACAGTATCTAGAGGCTATAGGCAGGCCTTTCTTACTGCAAGAGCCATTGTTTCATGGACTTTGGGTTTCACTGGGCTAAGGAGTATAGGCCCTCATATTCAGAGCTGGCCATGTACAGTCTGTGACAGTTTGTGCATGACCTGCCTGGGGGCAGTATTCAGACAATTAACTCACTATAGCTGGAGTGTGTAACTGTCTAAATATGGGACCATGTCGGTACAGTGCATAGTGACTTTGCAGTGTGCTAACACAGGCCCAGAGTGAATATGGCTTGCAGGAGTGCAATGGAGATAGCATAGATCAAATGGGATTGTGGCAGGGCTCCTGTGGGCCATATTTGCCTCTAACATGCTAATGACCCTTTGGGCATGGAAGGTACTATGGCCCATTTGCATGCCCGTTAAGGCCCATTAACATGTGTGCATGGCTGCCCCATTCTGTAGCTGTCATACATATTCCTTGTGGTCTAGTGACCCCCACCCTCTATGCACCTGTCCTGTAGCTGTCTCAAATATTCTTGATGGTGTAGTGGTTCTTGTTCCTCCTGACTGATGGTCCTTTAGCTGTCCTGAGTATTCCTTGTAGTCTAGTGGTCTCCACACCCTGATCACCTGTCTTGCAGCTGTCTCGAATATTCCTGGTGGTGTAGTGGTTTCTGCATGCCCAACTGACCATCCTGCAGCTGACTTGAATATTCCTGGTAGTCTAATGGTCTCCCAATAAGGGCATCTGCTCCTCTGTCAACCTTCCTGCTCAGGACCCTCCTCCCTACAACCCCCCACACTCACCTAAGCTGAAGTACAGCAGTAGTGACAGCTACCTACACAGCCCTCTGCTCACAATCTTGGCAGCCACCATCTGATTGCCACTGAGCAATCATGAGTCTGATAGACACAGGTGTTTGTACAATACTTTTAATTGCTCAGAGGCCACCAGATTGAAACCAGTTGAGGTGGTGAGCAGAGGGCTGTGTCAGTCATCACTATTGCTGCAGTTTGTATTATGTGACCAGCGCTGGGGGCCTGGGAGGGTGAGTCAAGAGGGGGTCAGATGCCCTTATAGGGTGGACCACTTGACCAGGAATGTACTAGGCAGCTTCAAGACTGGTGATCTGGGTGTTTTACAATGTATTTTCCCAGGTCAGATCAGCTTACATGCAACATCTGCTTTTCAGTAGGGTTCTGCTGTAGACAGCCCACAGACCCCTGGCCTGTGGGAGGTTGGAGACATCTTAGTTCATAGAGACCCACACTTCTCAGTTTAGCACTACATCGCTGCCTGTTGGGCAAAACTGAGTGTATAATGAGACTGCATTGCTCCAGCAGAGATTCAGATTACTCTTTTCTCTCTCTCTCTCCCAACTAAGTGTGTGCCTGTCAGTGTACAGTGATTTAATGCTGTTTGTAGGGTTTGTTAACCCTTTCAGGACTGATATAAGACTAAATGATAAACAGAGCTCCACCATTTTCCTCCCCCACCCCGGAACCAGACTTACACAGGAAATGCTGAAAGGTGAAGCTGACCAAACGTGGTAGCTTATTGACTTTTTGTCAACTTAAACTTTAAAATTATTTCCCAGCCTTTTACAAATAAAGCTTACTATGTACATTGAATGGAGGCTGTTGGTTTGATAAAAAACTTATGTATTTCTTGAAATCACTGACTGTAACCACAGAAAATGTATGTAATGTTTATCACTACTGGACTTGATCGAGAGCATATTGCTATATGGCAAAGGTATTTAATCTGTTTTGTTTTTGTTTAGTTTAATCCTCAAGCCCGCATCTCCTTACCCCTACCCCAACAACCACTGCACACATCTGTACCTAAACTTTCTCTGTAAACAAACAGCATGAGTGCAAAACTGTAGCAGTTATATGCCTTATCCATTGGAATCACACAATCTGTCATACATAGAAATGTAGCCCTCTCCCCATTTCTAGGGATATGGATGGAATATGTCTGTGGGAAGGGTGCCCACAGCAGCAAAACATTTCAGTGACCACGTTACCCAGGCCCAGATGTCACACACAGGGTCCTTTTCCTTGCTGGTGCTGGATGAAAAAGCAGGTTAATTCATATTAAACGTTCCTTTCAATAATGAAATGTCCACATGGAATTTGAAGAAGCAGGGGATCCCAAATTCATTAAACATATTCACACATAGCTCTTGGGAGCATCAGTTAATTGTTTGGAACACTTTCAGTTTTCACATGGCTGGTATGGCCATAACAGCAGAGTTTTACCTGGGCCGTGGATGTGTGCAGTTCTTTAGGGCAGCACTAACTCAAGCATCACAAGTCCCAGCATAGTTCACAGTGCCTAACAGCCCATTATTCTTCACAGGCACCCAAACTCTCAACGATACCTATCTCTCCCTTTCTCTCTCAGCGGGTCCCCTCAGAACATGCAATCCTTGTGGCTTGGGGATTTGCAGGTTCCCTTATGACCCCTGCATCCTTTCTCAGAACTGGCAACAACTGTCCCTGAATTGAGAAGGGGACACATCCCATGGAGTTCCAAGGCAACTCGCTCTCTGGACACTACACTCCCTGCCACATTCTTGCCCACTGGATCCCTACACAAATCATCACAGGCTGCCACTCTGTGACTTGTGGCTGCCTGCCCTTCTCAACTTGAGCTGCTCTCAAGATACTGTGCAGCTTGTGGCTACTAGCTGCCACTTCTTCCTCTGTGTCCCCCCTGGTTGCCACCCGGCTGGGGGCAGAGTGAGTAAATGCCCCGCCCTGCCCCTGCTTACTGTCACTCCTCAATGCTCACTCCTCCTTCAGGACTCCCCTCCCACCTAAACTGCTGGGCTTTATCTCCCCACGCATCCATTGTGACCTCCTGACCTGCAGGAGGCTCCACCTGAGGGCTGAGAAGAATTAACCCTTTTCCTACTGGGCCTAATTAGGCCACAAAACTCAGGGAGGCAAATAGACTAGTAATCTCCCAAAGGGGTTTTATATAAACATAGAAATTGATAGCAGATAATGACCACTGGGCCTATCTAGTCTGCCCATTTTAGATATGATCAATTTTGCTGCAGATCCAACTTGCCCTACAACACTGTCTCTTCCACCCGCTCCTTCCTCCTAGAATTCCTTTGTACCTGTACCAGGCATTTTTGAAACCTACCACTGGTTTCACCCCACTGCCTCCCATGGAAGGCTGTTCCAGAAACCACCCACCTTTCTGTGAAGAACTACTTCCCTCACATCTCTCCTGAATCTACCTTCTTCCAGTTTCATATCATGACCTCTTGTTCTACAGCACCTTTTCTCTGAAACATATCTCCCTCCTATACATTATTAACCCCAAGAGGTATTTAAAGGTCTCCATAACATCCCCACTCTCCTCCTCTCCTCCAGGGTGTACATACTGAACTCTTTCAGTCTCTCTTCATAGGGCTTCTGATGCAGACCTTGCACCATTTTGGCAGCTCTCTTCTTGCCACTTTCTCCTTTTTCCAATTGTTCCCTTCCACACCTTTCTCCTTTGACTGCTTCTTCCCCTTCTTCCTTTGCTAACCCTCGCTTCCTTGAATAACTTGCATCCTGGTGGGACTCTGTCCCTTTGGGATCTCCTTCTGTCTATCTCAGCTTGTAGTGGCCCACTTTCTGCTTCCCCTGTTTCTTCCATCACCCCCAGCTCGGCTACTTTAAATGTTTATTGAAGTAATATTTGAATCATCCACTGAGGACTGTGGTTGCCTCCTGGACAAAAGAAGGCTATCACTTCAGTACATACCTCTCAACTGTCCTGATTTACCTGGGACATCCCGTATTTTGGCCATTTTTTCTCTTCTGCCCCATCAACCTGGATTTCTGTGCCTGGCCCCTGAAAAACACCGACTTTTTCCAAATTGGCAATGCCATGCGGTCCACGATGACTGTTTCTTTATGTCCCTAAACTGTGCTGCATAGAGCAAGTGCACTGACATCACACGTGCTGGATGTCACTGCTAGTTCTACCAATCATGCTATGCTGCTCGGTCCATTCCTATTTTGGCACCTCCACCCCTGCGGACCTGAAGTTTTGAGTCCTCCTCAGGTCCACGAGCACTGGATATAAGCAGCCTGTCTGGGACTCTGGAACTCCTTTAGCGAGGAGAGTTCCAGAGCACCAGAAGAAAATTGGAATGAAGCCGCTGTTTTGACCACTCAATGGAAGGGATTAGAGAGAAAGAGCTCAGTCGACTGCTCGCCACTGCTGCTTTTTTGATCACCAAATCCAATGCTGCTGTTTGCTCGCCTGCTTCCCTGAGACTTACTTTTACCAGCAAACCAGTAAAAGTAGCTGTAATTCATTTTATTTTTCTAAACTTAGTGGCAGATCGCCACCGCACAGTACCAGCAGCAGTCAGCCAGCCTGCCTGCCAGCCCGTGACCCATCACTGGACTGACTGACCATGCACTTGACTTGTAGCAGCAACTGCAGAAGCAGAACACCAATGGGAGAAACAGTCCTGCTGTACTTTTTCTGAGGTATGTTGAATGTGTAGAGTGTCAATCAAAGGCAGTGCGGCAGTGTGTTCGTTTCTATTCTGCAGACTGCCAGTTGGTTAAAATGATCATTGAAGAAACAGGCTCATTCCTTCCTCTGCTCATTTACTGCATTGCCATGGATGGGCTAGATTAGATATCTGCTTAGAAGAGTATAGAGGTGCTAAAACAGGGTACAAGGAAAATACAGTTCGACTCACAGTGAGGCTTTTACGAACCTACTGTAGTGTGTAGTTTTCAGTGAAATGTGTTCACTTTTGATAATATTATGAACAGACTACAGGATTGTGAAATGCTAGCTGCATGTATTCATCCTTCAAGCTAATATAAACATAGCTATATTATACAGTATATGCATACAGTAACTGGACAGGAGCTTGAGAATGATGGGTCATTAGACAGCAGGTTCTATGGTACTTCAATAGGGTTTAGGGAATGTAGTATTAGTATTACCCCCATGACACTTCTGGAAATGAGCAGTTTATAGCTTATGTTGTCTTTCCTGGTGAAACATTTTCCAAATAAATAAAAAATTAAACATTCTGTAACCCTTACCTACACATGTGCTGTTTCTTCAAATGTGATTTGCCCATAGCAACACTAAGTTGAGAGAATGATGATTGTCTGATGTCCTTTGATAGAGAAGTGACTAGGAAAGTGCATAATGTGTGGCTGACAGTCACTGGCAGAGTCAAACAGACTGGTGGGGTGGCATTGGCACAGCAGTACAGGGAAAACTGGTAGCAGAGTGACTGAGATGCTTCATCATCATAAGCCTCATTACGCTGAATATAGTATGATTTAGAATGCATACCTTCAGTATTCAGCTGCTAAAAATGTGTGTGTCTGTGCATGTTATTTACTATAAGTGTGACAATACATTCCATGCTTCATGTGACTTTGTAAATAGCTGGTAACATGTGACCCACTTTTGGTCGTGAATATGCTAATGAAGTGTCCCTGATTTTAGTTAGTTGTCCCTGATTTCCTGGGTCTTTGTCTCTGATTTGGTAATCTGGAGGTTGAGAGGTATGCTTCAGTATAGGTTCTTATCCTTCTAGCTTAGTCCCACAGTCCCCAGTGTAGACATACCTCTCTCCTGCACCATTCCTTCTACCATTACTTGAAGGCCTTGGTGTGGAGCTCCTCTTCTTCTACATATAGTACAGCACACACGCCACTCACATTTAAACACATGGGAAACACAGGATCAACCAGATAAATGATCTGCCTTTACCAAAAACAGAAATTACACATGGAGCTGACTACGCAGTTCATCTTTAAATTATCCTTTTCTGCCTGAATTGGGCTGTTACCTATTTTATCTCCAATAGAAGTGGAGTCTTTTGGTATTCATATCAGGGCCCTGCATATGAAGCTGATTGGCTACCAGATGTCAAGGTAGACCACCCTTCGCTGGATCCCTATTTTAGAATGCAGCTGCCTGAATAGGCTTCCTTTATATGAGGTGCACTGCCTAAATTGACTTCCTTTAATTAAGGTGCAGTTCCTCACCAGTGAGTAGGTAACTAGTGAGGAGCTAGCCAATCAGAGAGCCATACATTTCCCAAGCATAGAATCTGACATAGAAACATAGAATTTGATGGCAGATAAGGACCGCTGGCCCACCAGTCTGCCCATTTCCTACCTAATGGATAAGCTGCAGATCCTAGTTAACCAGCAGCCTACTTCTTTCTACCCTCACCCCTAGAATTGCCTTATGACTGTCCCATGCATGCTTGAATTCAACCACTGTTTTTGACTCCACAACCTCCTCCAGAAGGCTGTTCCATACATCCACATCCTCTCTGTGAAAAAATGCTTCCTTACATTACCTCTGAGCCTCCCCATCTTCAAATTGTGCCCCTTGTTCTTGCACACCTCTTTTGAAAGATGCTACCCTCTTGGACTTTGTTGATTCCTTGAGGTACTTGAAAGTTTCTATCATGTCCCTCCTCCTCCTTCTTTCCTCGAGGCTATACATATTAGCTCCTTTAGTCTCTCTTCATATGTCTTTTGCAGACCCTGCACCATTTTAGTTGCCCTCCTCTGGACAGCTTCCATCTTGTCTGTGTCCTTGCGGAGATTGGGTCTCCAGAACTGCACACAGTACTCAGATGGGGTCTCACCAGTTGTCTGTACAGAGGGATAACAACTTCCTGTTTTCTACTGGTGATGCCTCTCCCTATGCATCCCAGTATCCCCAGCCCTCCTTACTGCCCTCTCACATTGTTTGCCCACCTTTAAGTCATCTGATGTGACTACCCCAGGTCCCTTTCCATTTTTGTTGTTGTTGGTATCTCACCCCCATTGTGTACTCTTCCCTAGTTTTTTTCCCAGGTGCATTACCTTGCACTTCTTAGCTTTGAATCTAAGCTGCCATACATTTGACCATTTCTCTAACCTTGCCAAGTCCCTTCTCATCCTTTCCACCCCATCTTGTGCATCAACTCTGTTGCAGATCTTTGTGTCATCTGCAAAGAGACATACTTTTCCTTCCAGTCTCTCTGCAATGTTGCTTATAAAGACATTGAAGAGGACCGGTCCTAATACTGAACCCTGCAGTACCTCACTAGTGACCCCCTTTCTTCATGTGTTTTTGACATGCTGAAATCCTTTTGCCATTTGTGAAAAAGGAATCTTGAAAAGGATCCTGTTTCGCAATTTGCAAAAGAAATTCCTTTTCACAAATTGTAAAAAAAGAAAGCGAAAGGGATCCTGTTTCACAATTTGCAAAAAGATTTTTCTTTTAACTCAAATTGCTAAAAGGAATCACGAAAGGATTCTTTTCACAGTTTGTGAAAAAATTATTGCCCAAGTGGTCCCTCCCTGATGCCTGAGCGCCATCCCCATATAAAATATATATTTCCATGGTAACCTAATGGTCTCTCCCTCCCTCCCAATGTCTGATCTCCATCCCCATATAAAGATATCTATTTCCTGGTAGTCTAGTGGTCTCTCCCTCCGCTGTCCAATTACCATCCCTGTATAAAATATATATTTCCTGGTAGTCTACTGGTCCCTCCCCTTCCCCCAATATCTGATCGCCATCCTGTTATGTTACTAATAAAATTCCCTGGTAGTTTAGTGGTCCCTCTCCCCTGATGTCTGATCACTGTCCACTTATTCCAGAAATATTCCCTGGCAGTCTAGTGGTCCACCTCCACCATCACTGATCACCCTCCTGTTCAAAACAATATTCCTGGTAATCTAGTGGTTCCCACCACCCCTCCTGGTTGCCAGTCTTTGTCCTGGTATTGTTTTTTCCCAAAGTTCCTGGTAGTCTAGTGGTCCTCCCGTCCCTGATCCCTGTCCTGTGAAATACAAAAAAAATAACCCTGTTGGTGGTGGAACCCCCAATCCCCCACCCTGTCAACCACTCACCCCCCAGTCTGATCCTCAGCTAGATTGCTTATAGCCTCTTCTCACCACTATGGCTGGCTGCTGACTGAGTTGTGAATGGCTGCGCACTTCAGCACACAGTCAGGTAGTGAGAAGAAGGCTGTGCTGGTCACCGGCTGGGAGTGGCTGGGGAGGAATGGGTGGTGGGTCACTACCTGACAGGATGGGGGTCCACTAGACCACCAGGGTTATGTTTTTTATGTTTCATGGATAGGGATTGTGATGGGGAGGGACCACTAGACTACCAGGAAACTTTGGGGAAAAAAAACAGTACCAGGAGGGTGATCGAGGAGGGGTGGGGACCACTGACTGCCAGGGTAAATGTTTTGGAATCAAGGAACAATGATCAGACATTGGGGAGGGACCAATAGACTACCAAATAATTTTATTACTAATGCAATGGGATGGTGATCGGACATCAGGGAAGGACCACTAGACTACCAGGGAAAACATATTTTTTATTAGGACGGAGATCGACACCAGGGTTCATAGGTATTGTTACAAGTCTGTTTAGCTGGGTAGGCCATAAAAAGACTTGCCACTAACAGTGAATATATTCTAATTTTTTCCCCATGTATGAGTCCAGGTGATATTTAAAGGATGCTGTGCTAGAGGCTCCTACTACCGACTCAGGTAGTGCGTTCCATATACCCACAACCCTCTGGCTAAACCATTTCCTCTCATGAGGTCTTGTATAACTCTCATTTAATTGATATTGATGCCTTCGTATTTCCTACCAACCATGTCTTTTCTACAGAGACCAGATGTTTCCCATATGATGTCATTGTTAAAGGCCCTGTATACATAGCATAGTCCCTCACCCACGGTATGACACCGAATATAAACCCAGTTCCCCATGTCTGTCCCTATAGGACTGCCTCTTCACTCTTCTTGCTTTTTGGGTTAATCTCCTTTGTACTCTTTCAACTGCAACTGAACATTCTACACTTTGTAGGGGTGCTAAAGGGAACCATACTCAAATACTGGCCTCACCAAGGAGGAATAAAGTTGGACCAGAACCTCCTCTCCTACTCCCTATATTCCTGAGTATATTTCCCAATATTCTTTTAGCCCTTTTACACAGTCTTAATTGTGTTTATCAAAACTCAGGATATCTGTCTTCTATACTCCCCAGGTCCTTTTCACTATCAGTTTCTCTAATATGTCCCAAGGGAGGGGGAGGAACAACTAGACATAGGGACATAGATATTTTTGTATATGGGGACAGAATCGGGGAGGGGAGACCACTAGAGCACCAGGGAAAGACATTTTTTATACAGGGATGGCAATCGATGGATGGGGAGAGGAGGGACCACTATACTACCAGGGAAACATATATTTTTATATGGGGACAGCAACTGGGGAGGGGAAGAACCACTAGACTGCCAGAGAAATATATATTTTATATGGGGACGGTGGTCAGACATCAGGGAGGGACCACTACACTACCAGGGAAATAGATATTTTCATACGGGGATGGAGATGGGAGGAAGGGACCTCTAGACCACCATGGAATTGAGAAACTACAATAAATGTGGTTCAATGTATTTCAATTGGTTTTCAACTTTGGTGCAAAACTTTGTCATTTTAAAGATTTTGACACCAAATTTTCAACATATTCTTTTGAGACCCCTCTTCATGAACAGTGCTAATGTAATTTCCCAAATCCTGCCCAAAAGGTGCTTTCATGGTTGGTTGGTGAAATCACCTTTCAGGTCAGATTTCAAATTTTTCACCATACTTTTCATGAGGTGGGCCAAAGAAGGGTATGTTGAAAAGTTGAGGTCAAAATATGTTAAACTGACAAATTTCTGTGCATCTGTTCACATTTCACTATGCTCGCTCCTAACCTTTGCAATTTTCACCCCAGATTTTCAACATAGCCATTTCTTTACATCAGCTCATGAATGTGACAACTGTCAGTTTTCAATTCCTGGCCAAAATGTGTTTTCTCACCTGTGGCATGGAATGACGATGCAGTGGCACAAAATAGCGTTTGAGGACATTTGAAAATTCTAAGCTCAGCGTTCATAAGGTGGGGTAATAACAAGGCTATGCTGGCAGTTTAGTTGCTGTTTTGGCTAAAATGCTTGCATGGCAACATGAATGTATGCATCTGGGCTCTGTGCTCACAAGCAATGAAAGTTACAATTATAGTTTCTCAAAAATGAAATTCTTTGCAAAAACTTCATTAATGCATCCGTTAGGGCTGCAGTGACAAAAGTTGGGAAATGTAGTGTTAGGGTTTCCAACCCTAACACCCCACCTCCACCCTGCATGCAGCAACAGATGATGGGGGTTTGCCTTGGGTTGTCAACCCTAACACTCACCACATTCTCCTATACTGTACCCGTCTCAGCTTATTTACTCATGGAATGGGGTAAGCATTAAGGTTGACAACTTTTGTCACTGCAGCCCTAACTGATGCATTAATGAAGTTGTTTGCAAAGAATATACATCTTTTTTTCCAAATTATTTTAATTAGTTTTCAATCACGGTATTCATTCAGTTCCATTTTTCATTCATAATTCATTTTCCATAGTTTGTCTTAACAGACAATATGTTATCTCCTACCCCTCCTCCAAATTAATTATAGTAAGTTTTACTACATCATCCTTAGTAATTGTAGCATCATATTCATATCCTCATTAGGTAAGGTAAATAACAAATTATTTCTTTCCACCTGGTACCATGAATATCATCCACACTCGTCAAGTCATAGATAAGTTTTTCTAACTATAGTGTATCACAAAAAAATTCCACCATTAGTCATATCTATTTTATGAAGTTTGTCTGACTTCCAGTTAGCTAAAATAATATGTTTGAGAGCCACGGAGGCAAGAGCAACTATTTCACTTTGTACTGGTGACAAATCAGTTTGTGTAAATTCATTAAACAGGTATATTTCCAGTATACAAATTAATTGCTTATCAAATCATGTAGAAATTATGTTGTTAATAAATTGCAACCATTTTTTATGTGACATTCCATATGCAATGAAACAGGTTGCCCTTTTGATTGCATCAATGCCAACATTCATTACAGTATTCTTTATTGATTTTGGCTATTTGACGTGGAAAATATAGGCTCTATTATTTTATTTTGGATTGTTTTGTTTATTGCTGAAACATAAATTGTATTACTTGATATCCTTATATTATCCCACTGTTGTTTAGATAATTGGGTTCCTGCCTCCATGTTCTATTTATTGTTTACATTTTTAGTACATTCTTTGCTTTTGATACTAAGATATTATAAAATCTTTGAGAAGCTTAGTTGTGCCCTTATTAATTTCTTGTTGATAGTGTTTCATTATATTTTCCAGTCTAGTTCCTGTTGTTCTGAATGGGTTATATATTTTATTAGTTTTTTCTGCAGAATTGGATTAAACAAATGTATTCCGATTCCTGCTGTGTAATAAATTGAGCAGTTCTTGATATGATGGAAATTTATTATCAAAATTAAATCTTTCCATTTAATTATGTTATTTGCAGAAACAAATGGAATAATCAATAGGGACATTATCACCCCAAATTCTTTTAACTATATTAATATCAAGGTGGGATCATGGAATACTGAATTGTGAAGGAAATTTAATATATTTATATATCGAGTGGAACCACTGCAGTAGAAATTAAAATTTTATCTTTAAATATTCTTGAGTCCAACCAAACATCCCTAAGAGTATTTTTATTTTCTGCAGAAAAATCAATCAATTCTTGTAACAATGAATGTTCCTCCTTGGGGAAAAACACCCATTGATATGAAATTGCTATGGTATGGGCCTGCATACAGATGTAAGGATCCAGTCACCCTACACTCCTGGGCATTGTCAATGTTTTCCATGCTTTTCTCGGTTTCTCCTCTCCATAAGAATTTGGTAAAGGTTTTCTTTAAGTCCTTAAACCATTTTTCAGATGGCGTACCCCAAACATTTTGTATAAATAAATTAGATGTGGCATACCCTTCATCATAAGGGTGTTGTCTACCCCATAAAGAGAGTGAAAGGTTCCTCCAATTTTCTAAAACAGATGTTATTTTATCTTTTGCTTTGTTGTAATTTTCTTTTTATTGATAGCTTGATCTGGAGCTATGTGTAGGCCTAAGTATTTGATATCATTTTGGATTTTAAAGTCTCTGCCTAACCTCTCTGACAGTTCATGATTTTTAGTTGATGTTTTCATAATAATGGATTTGCTTTTATTAATGCTATATCCCGAGAGTTCGGAATAGAGTTTTATTATATCTAAAATGTAGTTAGTGATGTTTCAATATTTTTTATTATCAATAGCATATCATTGGCAAATATGCTTAATTTTAAGTGTTCACTTGGTAACTTAGTACCCTGTATTTGAGGGTCTTGTCTTATAATATTAAGCAGAGGTTCTAATGTAAGGGAGTAGGGGAAAGTGGGCAACTTTGCTCTTACACCATTATGCATTTCCAGTATATTATCATGTTGATTTGAATTTGTATTTTTGTATTTTTATGTAGTATTTCAATTAGGATTATTAATTTGAAGATATACCCCATGCTTCTGAGATCATGAAATTCCTGTTAATGAGATCAAAGCTTTTAGTTGCATCTAAAGCAACAGCATAGCAAACATTTTGATTATATTTTTATTATTATTTATTAAATTTATCACTGCTTGTTGTTTGGTATTTGCTTGTGCTATTGTTCTACCATGCATGAATCCAATTGATTTGGATGAATATACTTTTGAAGATGATTTTGTATTTTATTATTTATTATTTTAGCTATAAGTTTATAGTTGGAATTAGGAATGGAAATTGGTCTATAACTATCTGGTTGATTACCTGGTTTATCTGGCTTTAGAATTAGTATTAATTTAGCTATTTGCATAGATTCAGGAAGTTCTTGAATAACTGCTGTAGTAATTTCTGTTATAATTTGTAGTAACCATGTGGTAAGTTCTCCTGAAAAGACCTGGAAGAATTCATTTATTAGGCCATCTAGGCTCGAGGTTTAATTTCCTGGAAGTGACTTAATGATTTCCTTTATTTCAGTTTGGGATATGGGATCAAATTTAAAGGAAAATTTGGCCAGTTGGGCTTTTTGATAAAGTCTTTGTTTTTGCTGGGTCAGAATAAAGTTATTATTACTTATTCCTATAAAGTGATTTATAAAGACTTCTGCTATCTGCTCATCTGTATTAACTATGATGTTCTGGTGATCAACAATTCCTGTTGTTAGGCTTTTTGTCTTTCTTGATATAATAAGGAGGCAAGGATTTTTCCAGATTTATCTGTGTGGAAATATTTTTGTTATAGCTTTGGTCATTTTAAATATTCTTGATAGATTAGTTCTTGTTTTTTCCTTTATATAAATCCCACTCTTCTTTGTGTTTGTTATAATCTTCTAGGACTAGTTTATCTAGTCATTTAATTTGGCATCTATTTGTACCTCCTTATCCTTCTTCAGTCTGTTAGTTTTTATTTGATAGGAAATTATTATCCCCCAGTGGTTGCTTTAAAAGCATCCCATAATTTAGCCACTTGCATTTGACCATTATAGTTATAGAACCAAAATTCATTGATGGCATTTTGACTAATTTGCAAAACTCTGTGTCTTTTAAGAAATCATTTTTGAATCTCCATTGTTTGGTGTGTTTCCTATTCTTATCTTTAATATATATTTCAAGGATACCATTGCATGGTCTGACAGGGCTATTGAATCCATTTCTGTATTCATTACTTTATTTATAAGGTTTTAGTAATTAAAATATAATCAATTTTGTAAATATTTTTGTTTTACGATCATGGATCCTCAGGATCGTGGGAGCAGCTGCAAGGGGAGTAAGCTGGATTTAATTATCCACCTAGGGATAAATGACCTGGCTGAGAACAGGATCAGAGCAGTGCAACAGGAGTTTGTGGAGTTTGGGAGGGGCCTTAGACAAGTAGCACACATGGTAACTTTCTCAGAAGTGCTACCTGTTTATGGCATGGATGAAGCTAGGGTACCTGCACCATGGGATCCAATGACTGGTTAAAACTGGTGAATAGCTCAGGGATTTGGCTTCATTGGGGACTGGGGCTCTACCTGGAGGGACGCAGGCCTATTAAAGCACAATGGTCTGCATCTATCCAGGAGGAGAACCAGGATCCTAGGTGATAGGTTTAAATGCTTCATTGGCAAGCATTTAAACTAACCAGTGGGGAGGCACTGAAAAGGAGAAGGAAATCCTAGCCCCCTCAAAAAAATCAGGGTAGGTAGTTAGTGAGGTAAACGCCAAGATAGAGCTGTCGATAGGGAGAAAGGTAAGGGTAAATGGAGAAAAGACAAAGGCAATAAGGACAGAGATGGGGCAAAAAGAAATAAACCCATAACAAAATGGAGGGTAATGAGTACCAGTGCCATAGTCTAGGTAAAAAGCTCCCCAAAATGGTGGCCTTGATGGAAGAGAGGGATGCCTGGATATCATGGCAGTCACAGAAACATGGTACACAAAGAACTATGACTGGATGTCAACATACCAGGGTACACAATCTACAGGAGGGACAGGGAGGGAAGAGGAGGAGTAGCTCTCAAGAGATCAAAGCAACAGAACTAAAGGGTAAACAGGGAGGAGAGGAGGCACTGTGGGTCACCCTGGAGACTGGAAATGGCACCACAATCTGCACAGGGTTGTATACAGACCCCATCTCAGGGGTAGGAAATGGACAAGGAAATGATAGAAGGCATCCTCGGGATGGCAGAGAAAGGGAGATATTGCTGATGGACCTGAATATGCCAGATGTTAGCTGGAGCACCTTTACTGCAGCCATATCCAAAAGCAGGGCCATTCTTGCTGCCCTACAGGGGCATGCCTCAGACAGCTAGTTTGGAACCCACTCAGGAGGGAGCAATATTAGGTCTGGTATCTCAAATGGGGACAGAGAGAGGATCTCTGATCTTGAAGTGGGTAGCCATCTGGGAACAAGTGACCACCAAACTGTGGTTCACAATAAACTTAGCTGTAGAGTCAAGCCATACTAAAGGGAAGGTACTGGACTTCAGGAGGGCTGATTTTATCAAAATGGGAGAGTGCCTCAGAAAAGCACTAGCAAACAGGCAACGAAGGTGGGGTGGAGCAACAATGGGGAAACATCAAAACTGCCATCATAGAGGCAACAAGCCTTGAGTGAAGCAAATAAATCAAAATGAAAGAAAACACTATGGTTCTCAAAAGAAGTGGTGGGGAAGGTAAGGAGAGAAAGATAGCATTCAGAAGTGTAAGGAAACACAGAAGGAGCAGGACAGAGAAATGTACTAGTTAAAGCAGAAGGAAGTGGGGAAGGCAGTCAGAATAGTAAAGGCCCAAACCGAGGAAAAAGATAGCCAACTCAATTAAGAAGGGGATAAAACCTTTATAGGTACATTAGGAGCAAAGAAAGACTAAGGCAGGGATACTGAGGCTGAATAAAGAGGAAGGTGGTTGGGCGAGAGCGACAGTGAAAAAGCAGGCATACTGAATGAATACTTCTGCTCAGTATTCACAATGAAAAAGCAGGGGAGATATCTAATCCAGTCAATAGAAGCACTCTGGATGGGGGTGATATTAGTCCTTTTACAGAAGAAAGGGTTCTGAAAGTACTCTTAAAACTGAAGGTGGATAAAGCAATGGGGCCTGATGGGATTCACCCCAAAATTTAAAAGAACTAAGGGAAGAACTAGTACACCACTAACTACCCTTTTAATAAATCATGGAGGATGGTGTGTACCTGAGGACTGGAGGAGGGCAGATGTGATTCCCCTTCACAAAAGTGGGAGCAAGACAGAGGCAGAAAACTACAGACCTGTCAGTTTGACCTCAGTGGTAGGGAAAATGGATGGAATCACTTTTGAAGGAAAGAATTGTTCAGTATCTAGAGACCAGTGGGGCACAGGACCCAAGGCAGCATGGATTCACAGCAGAAAGGTCATGTCAGGTGCATCTATTTGATTTCTTTGACTGGGTGACCGAGTAGTAGACCAGGAAGAGGATGTGGACATAGTCTACCTAGACTTTAGCAAGGCATTTGACACAGTCCCACACAAAGATTAATAAACAAATTAGCCAGCCTGGGAGTGGATCCCAGGGTGGTAGCCTGTGTAAAACACTGGCTGGACAACAGGACACAGTGAGTAACAGTAAATTGAGTCCACAGTGAAGAAAGGAGGGTTACTAGTGGGTACCACAGGGTTCAGTACTGGGGCCAGTCCTATTTAATGTATTATAAGTGACATTGCAGAGGGACTAGAAGGGAAAAATATGTCTCTGCAGATGACACAATGATCTGAAACAGGGTTGATACACAGGGTGGCGTGGAAAGGATGAAAGGGACTTGCAAGGTTGGAGGAATGGTCAAATGTATGCAACTTAGATTTAATGCAAAGAAGTGCAAAATAATGCACCTGGAGACAAAACCCAGAGGAAGAGTACACAATGGGGTGAGATACTGACAACAACAAAATGGAAAGGGACCTGGGGGTAGTCATATCAGATGACCTAAAGGTGGGCCAGCAATGTGAGAAGGCAGTAAGGAGGGTTGGAGGATACTGGGATGCATAGGGAGAGGCATCACCAGTAGAAAACAGGAGGTTGTTGTACAGACAGTTGGTAAGACCACATCTGGAGTACTGTGTACAGTTCTGGAGACCCCATCTCTGCAAAGACATAGACAGGGTGGAGGCTGTCCAGAGGAGGGCAACTCAAATGGTGCAGGGTCTGCACCAGAAGACATATGGAAGAAAGACTAAAGGAGTTTAAGATGTATAGCCTCGAGGAAAGGAGGGAGAGGGGGACATAATAGAAACGTTCAAATACCTCAAGGGAATCAACAAAGTCCAAGAGGGTAGCATATTTCAGAAAAAGAGATGTGCAAGAACAAGGGGCACAATCTGAAGTTAGTGGGGGACGGCTCTAGAGGTAATATGAGGAAGCATTTCTTCACAGAGAGGGTTGTAGATGCATGGAATGGCCTTCCTAAGGAGGCTGGAGTCAAAACAGTGGGGAATTCAAGAATGCATGGGACAGACATAAGGCAATTTAGTGGGGGTAGGAGGAAGTAGGCTGTTGGTTAACTAGGATCTGCAGTTTATCCGTTAGGTAAAGAAATGGGCAGACTAGGTGGGCCAAGTGGTCATTATCTGCCATCAAATTCTATGTTTCTATGGTGTGTATAACTTTTTCGTTATGGTTTTTAATCTCCAAGGGTCCTTCAGTGATTCTGCTTACATGAAATGTATTATTTTTGGATGTCAGTATTATTATTGTTAGGTTGTGATGATTTATCAAGGTATGGATTTATCATATTATTTAAATCTCCTGCTATTATAATATTATCGGCTTGTAGTTTTTGAAACCTTCCATTATTTTGGCAAAAAAATTTGAGTATGTGTGAATGGAGCATAAACTGAACTACATAAAATAGTGGTATTGTTTATTAGTGCTTTAAACATTATTATTCTACTATCTAAATCTTTAAAATGGTCAATACGTTCACTATCTATTCCTTTTTAATTACAACTGCTACTCCTCTACTCTTTTTGTACCCATACTGTAAAAAATGTGACTTACCCATTTAGTTTTTCATTTTGTAATTTTTTTCTTCCAGATGGGTTTCTGGAGACATGTGATACTGGCTTCTGCTTTTTCAAGTATCCTAAAATGTTGGATCTTTTATCAGTGTTGAGTCCATTCATGTTTGATGATATTTTTATTCTATTATAATCAGCCATCTTTTTTCCATTGTTTATTATTCTTAAAACTTCCTTTAGTGGAGAAAACATGTGCCCAGTAGAACTTGAAAAGTCTTGTGAAACAAATAGACATTTGCAATATGCACATTTGGCTAAATTAAGAAACCTGTAACCTTCACAATACAGAATGGTGTACTAGATCTGGAACCAGCATGAATAAAAAGTTTTACATAGCCTATTCTAGTCTTAATCTCTGTTTTTCCTCTTCCTTACTGCCAGTAATCTCAATAAAGGCACATGGTTGTCTACTGGTGTTCCTCGTTTAGGAGAAAGTTATTTTTCCTGTAACAACAGTATTATTTTTTTTCAAACATTGGTAAGACATGAAGAGCAGCCACATTTCTTGTAGGCCATTGCCATTTGCGCCCCAGTTCATCCATTTCCATGTCCAACAACAAGGTTACTCAAAACATTAGGGACTTTGACTTTTAGTTCTTTTACAGTATCTGCCACTGTGTCATAGATATGCCCCTCTCATTTATTATAGCTCTGAGTTTGGCTGGAAAATCACCATAGCTTTGATGCCTTGCGTCCATAGTTTGTTTCTTAGCCAGTCATATTTTTTCCATTGTTGTGCAATTTCTGGAGGATAATTATTGAAAATAGATATTGAGGCACCCATGATGTTAATTTTTTTTCTTATATACTGGCACCATTAATGTATTTTTTCTTGTGATTTAAAAATTTCATGACAATAGGTCTTGGTGGTTCTGAGCCACTAGGTTTTGATCTTAGAGTCCTATGAATTCTGTCAACTTCAAAGTTCATCTTTATGGGTTCTGTATCTAAGTATGCAGCTACGATTTGCTTAAAGGATTTTGTGAGACTTTTATGGGAGTCCCATGCTTCTGGGGCACCTAGAATGTGAATGTTTTTCCTTCGTTCACACAATTCAAAATCTGTTAGCATAGTTTTTTTTTTTTTTAAATCTTCTTTTATTATTCAGATTTTAACTTATATACTTATAGGTCATCAGCTTTGATTTTACACAATACCTTTACAACTGGTCAGTTAATACAAACAGTTTTAGAGGTCATCTAGTTCATCTACAATAGATACAGTGTTTGTTTCTGCAAGTTTGTTGCTCCTATGGAGTTGTAGTCTAATTATGCCTAATCTTAAAAGACCATAGGCTGATTAACTCACATTAAACAATAAGTCAGGTACCAGGACATCGAACTATTTACTATTCACCTTTCCTTAAGTCAAGTCTTGCAGGTTCGTGCTTCCCAACCAATTGTCATAAAGGCTCCAAACCACACGGGGAGGGGGGTGGGCAACCAGGCCATAGATCTGTTGATGGCAGGGCTCAGCCTACAAGAATGGGACCGCCGAGAACTTCTGGGATATTAACCCTAAGGCACAAAAGTGGGGTCTTTTAGCATATAATATAGCAGCCAACGCATCCGTCTCACAGAAAGGAGCTCCCACACTCATTTAGATTATGTCATTTTTCCATGCTATAAATTTGCCTAGTGATTTCCCACCACTCCTTAATGGACGGAACATTTGTTGTTAGCCACTGCCTGGTAACTACCTTTTAGCTGCTGTAAGAAGCAGTGAAAGCAGGTACCTGGTATTTGGTCCCCGATATGGCTTAGGTATTATGAGGAACAGGTACATCTCTGAGTCAGCTGGAACTGCGGGTCAAAGAGCTCCCGCAGCTGTACCTCAAGTTGTTTTAAGTAGCTGGAGAGAACTGCACATCCACATAATATGAGTCAGATTGGCCTCCTCTGCCACATTTTCTCCAGCAATCCGCTGTTTTACTTGACGCATAGTGTTTGGAGACCTTAGGGATCTAAAATAACGTATTAGTACCTTCCAGGCAAATTCTCGCCAATGGTGTGAACTCATAACTTTGAAGTGTGGCAACATGCCATTTTCCAGTCTGAAGTGGATAGCCGGATGCCTGACTCCATCTGCCACTGTGTGCGGATGTTTTCGTGAGGACATCACCTTGTGAGTTCAGGGATTGATGATATATGGAGATCAAGTGCTCCTGCTTCCCTGAGCCATTCAGTGAGATTTGGCATTGGATTAGTGAATGGTAGTTTTCTGGGTTCGTGGGGAAGAGGCAGGCCTTCCACGTAATGTCGGAGTTGTAAATATTGGTAAAAGTCTATGTCGGCAAATGAAACTTTGCCTGGATTTCCATATGTCCAGATTCTTCCTTGTGTCATTATTTGTGTCAGGTATCTCAACCCAAGTGTGTCCCATGTGCTAAACCCAGAGTCCAATGTGTTAGGAGGGAAATCTGGCAGTGCCTGAATTGGGCATATTAGTGGCAAATAAGGTAATAGCCGTGCGACTTTTCAGGGAGTTCCATTTTTGAAATTGGTCTGTTAGCCAAGGGTTAATAGCTAGGCAAGCCGTTTCTCCCGTTGTTTGTCGGTATAGTGCCCGAAAGTATGTTGCATTGTTCATAAGCGCCTTCTCCATTTCCATCCAATGTGGGTGTGCACTGTTATTTTATCTAGCCATCATGTGAACCATGGTTACTGCTTGTTGGTAAAGCTTTAGATCGGAAGGGCAAGGCCTCTGTTAGTACGTGCAGGGATAATATCTTAAGATGCACCGGGCTCTCCGCCCTCCAAACAAAATTCCGTATTAGGTGGTTAATTTCTCTGAAGATCCTTAGGGGTACTGATAGGGGACATTTTGAAAGAGATATAGTGCTCTAGGAAGAGTTATCATCCTGATTAGTTCTATTCATCTCACAAGGCTCAGTGGTATGACAGACCAGGATTGCAGGTCCTGCTTTAGTTGTGTCATGAAGGGGGTAGTTATATCTATAATAGCCTGAACCTTCCTGGGTATATATATACTAGGTATTTTAATTTTGCCAAGTTCCATCTGCGGGTAGAACCTCCACAACTTTCTGTGTGGGGGCATAATTAAAAGTGAGTATTTCAGTTTTAGTCAGGTTAAGTTTATAGCTTGAAACTCTATTGTAGGCATCTAGAATTTGGGTTTCACTGGTATAGATTGTTCGGGGTTCTGGAGATATAGGAGCATGTCATCCACATATAAGGCAACTCGGTGTTCCGTGTCTCCAAAGCGAACTCCCTGTACTTGAGGCGAATCTCGGATTTGTTGTGCTAGGGTTCTATAACTGCTGCTAATAATAACGGGATAGCGGACAGCCCTGATTGGTGCCTCTTTCAAGTTGAAAGTATTCAGAATGATGCCCATTCACCCTCACACAGGCCCGTGGCGGAGTATATATTTTGTAGGACTCGGATAAGGCCCTGGAGAAAACAACTTGTCCAGAACCCGAATAGAAAAGGCACGTACAACTCTGTTGAAGGCCTTCTCGGCGTCAAGACTAATTAGTACTGCTGGTGTCTCAGTATCACTCATTCGGTTCACAAGGTAGAGAGAGAATGCTTAATATTATCAGTGGTAGTGCGAGCCCTCACAAAACCCGTTTGGTCTTTGTGTATTAAGGCAGGGAGGACTTGGTCCATATGATGGGCCAGTATACTCATGAATAATTTGTAATCTTGATTTAATACCGAGATTGGCCGGTATGATGCGCACTCTTGGGAATTTTTCCCTGGTTTAGGGATCACTGATATAGTTGCATAGGACCATGACTCAGGAGGGGTTGCCCTCCAATATAGAGTTAAAAACACGAAGGAGGGTAGGGAGGATCTGAGCCTTGACGGATTTATAGAACTCCGCTCCGTATCCATCAGGTCCTGGTGCTTTCTGGGATTTGGAGTTGGCTATGACCTGAGCTATATTGGCTATTGCTATAGGTTTTATGAGGAGTTTCTGCTTTCTCCGTAAGAGTTGGTAGGTCGAGCGTTCCAATGTACGACGTCAAGCTGTCTGAGGAGGGGGTAGATTCTGGGGTATACAGGTTCCTATAGTACGCTAAAAAGGCACCAGCTATGTCGTGTGTCTTAGAGAGGATGACCCCAGCTGGATGCCTTATGGTCACTATCATTGCACCCTTCCTCTGACTATGGATTTGATATGCAAGCATTCGCTGGCCCATGGCCCAACCTCGTAATATCTCTGCTTCAGGAATGCGAGTGCTATTTCGGTTTGTTGTAATGCGAGTTTATCTAGTGCTTGTTTGGTTTGTTGTATCTGAGGGAGGAGGGATTCATCACCTTGTTGGTGTGCCTGCTGTAAAAAGGAGCATTTCTTCAAGTTTAGCTCTATATTCTCTGCGTTGTCTCTTTTTGCATACGTACTTAATTATGTGTCCCCTCAGGACTGCTTTAATTGTGTCCCAGTGGACCGAAGGGTAGTGTCAGAGGCTGGGTTATCAGCCACAATCTCTGATATCTTGTCCGAGATGAATTCCTTGAATTCTTTGGACCGTAGAATAGAATGGATTTAGCCTCCATTGAGTGGTTCTAGGTTGGACCCCAGATCCCACTGCGTAATCACAGGTGCGTGGTCTGAAATGGAGATATCTCCCAGTTGCGCATCACACACAGAATGTAACTTTTCAACCTGGATGTAGGCATAATCTATACAAGAATATGTACTGTGGACCAAAGAGTATATGAGTAGTTTCTCGATCATGGGTGTAATTTTGCCAAATGTCGCAATTCACCCCATCTCTGAAACGAATTTATTAAAAATTTGTGAGTTGTTGTTTTTTGTGGCCTCCCCTGGAGGAGTCTAGGTTAGGGTCCGCCGTCAGATTAAAGTCCCAGCCATCAAAAGGGTGCCTTTGGTGAAATTCACCACCTTATCCAGTAGAGGCCTCAGTTGTGAGGCAGTAATGCCTGGTGGGAGGTACACATTAGCTAAGGTAATTTCCTCATTGTTAAGCTTTCCTCGGGTTAGGACCATCCAGCCCTCAGGGTCTGACCAAGTCAATTCTGATTGATATGGTGTATATGGTGGAAGTATTATAGCAACCCCTCAACTTCTGCCTCCCTTGTAGGAAGCGTAAAATGCCTGCCCTTTACTTAATTTCGCTAGTTTGGCATGCTCGCTTAATTCATATGGGTCTCCTGAGGTAGATGATATGCCAATGCCTTGGACCTTTAATAGGAGAAGCCAGGCCATTTATGTTTAGAGAGATATTTAACTTTGTTGAGTGCATCACTACCAATGATTGTGACTGGTACACTGGCACCTCATCCTCGTTAGGTGCCCACGAGACCTACATATTTTGCACCTGCAAAGACCAGAGGCAGTTCGATGACCTGTTTACAAACACAACAACAAAACCATATGAACATACAACATGAACTTAAGACAGAACCAAATGGCCAACATGGCCATAAAGATACACATAGAACAGTTGGTACTTCCACAGATCTGGGCGATGCCTCTGATCATTGGTAGGAGCCAAAGGTCCTACCTACACGGCCCTCTTTGCTTGAGGACCTTAGACACCAAGGTGTCTAAAGGGAAAGGGGTAGTTGGAGTTGGTGACAAAAACCACAAGCGTTGACTCCCGAGGCTAATCATGTAGGAGGAGCATGCCATGTATAATGGAGGACAAGACCTCTAAATGTCATGTGAGAGTTCTGGCAGTCCCCTCCGGCCTTCCACTTTTGTAGTGGGCCGATGGAGTCACGAGAAACCCCATACCTCTGAGGTGTGTTGTCCAATTTCAGCGCCTCACTATAAAAAAGAAAAAGCCCCCAAGGCACAGGTCCTGTCACATGATCAGGCTCAGTCACCCAGACGTGACATACAGCTCCTGTTGGGTGTAGAAAACTATTACTCTCCCAAGGAGTGTTCCAAAGTGACTAGGCTCCAGCTCAAGGGTGCACATAACAACCCGGCCTCGTGAGGTCCAATAGACCAAACTGGATATGACCACCAGCCAGGCCCAGTCCACAGACTAGGCTCAGCCAGGAGGTAACAGGAGCCCACACTCCCAGCCCACCTCAACTCCCCAGCTGGGCTTGACAAGGTATAAAGAAACCTTCATTCATAGATTGCTTCACTGCTGTTATCCCTCCTCGCCCCCCAAAGCCCGAACACTTCCTTCCCAGAAATGCCTGTATTTACTGTAGTTCTGTTATTTTAATCTAGAACTTTGATCCCCCCTTTATTCCAATTTTCCTCCCCTTCCCAGCGCTTTCATTTGTTAGTTCCCTCTCATGAAGGTGGTGCATGGACCTGAAAGCAACAACCATACCACCAGTTCAGCAAGAGGTTCCCCAGGTGTAGACAAATCCTGGGCCTCAGTACCTTCACTCCCAACAGCTGGGTAGGTCGCCTCCTGGTCTCCCATCCTCGATGAGTATCAGAACCACAACCAGGGAGGGGGCCACCCAATTCACCAACTACATGTCTGTGGTCACCAGGATACCCCCACCATCCGGGGAGTCCACTGTGGAGAGCTCACTAAGGTGAGCAGCTAAACCATAAATGCAGTGATGCCCAAATTATCGGAGACCAATCTGTATAATGGTGCTACTACCTCCCTCCCCACTTGGGCAGGAAAATAAGCAGACAGCTTGGGGTTCCCTTAACTCCTGCCCAACTCCAGGGGCCATGGCACTCTAAATCCCAGACTAGTCCAGCCAACTAAGGACCTTCACTGCCTGGCAGTCCCAACCGTGTTTGGCAGAGAGAAGAAAGCTTATCATACCTATCCCATTTCCCCCATACCTTGCCTGTCTCGTCTTTTACCACCCGCTATCAGTACTCCATACTGACAGTCTGGGTGTAGGATCTCACGCTTCTCACTATCCTCCTCCCCTGTGGCACACCTACCATCCTCCGTGCTTTAAATCTAGCCCCCATTCCCTCTGGAACTAACATACTCCTCCACAGCAAGAGGTATTCAGAGGCATAGATCATGTAGCTGCATGGCGCAGAATTTAAGCCATAACTCAGGGAGCAAGGAGGAGGATGGGGCTCTTATAGGATCACAGCATACCAATCTGCATAGACCAGATCCAAGTGGCCTAGCTAATGGCCGAGACCTGTGTAGAAATCTGTGCCAGAATATGGCATGTGCGCTAAAGTCCGCAACCAGCGGGAAAGCCAACCCAACCAGCAAGGGTAGGGACGGTAGGTTGTGAAGGCAAGATGAACCAGACCCGGTAGCCGTGAGTTCCACCTGAAAAGGGGGCTTAGCTTTCCCCGCTGCACAGCCAACCCCGCATCCAGTCCACATCGACAGGCTTCTCTCTGGTTAGCGACAGTGAAACAACCGCACCCCAAATCCTGTAATCCAGTCTACACCTCTGGTTGATTCTCCAATTCATAGCCCTGTGATGGGTTGACTAGAGCCGTTAACTAGCTGCCAGTCTCTCTGATCTGATGGTGCTGGGAGTAAGCCGCCTCGTTGCCATCCACCGCGTGGAGTTGAGCTGCCCCGCAACCAGTCCAAGATCTATTTAGCGATCTACATGAGGGGTCACGGTGAAAAGGCCCACTACGACTCCACCCCAGCCGTGGCTCTCCAGGCACACAGAAACATAAAC
Source organism: Neoceratodus forsteri (assembly GCA_016271365.2). NCBI lineage: Eukaryota > Metazoa > Chordata > Ceratodontiformes > Ceratodontidae > Neoceratodus > Neoceratodus forsteri. The sequence goes on from CM057459.1 coordinate 343,945,844, forward strand.
GACTTCCCAAGCAGTACTATGAGTTTCTGGCTACTGACATGCTTCGTGGGGCAGGTATTCATTCAAGGTGGCATTTACTTATGGACCTTCCCTCCCTCAACAAAACCCTCCTGCCTCCCAATAAACCCTCTTATGGACCCCCAGTCCACAAAACTAGCCCTCGGGACTTTCCTCATGGCACAGCTGGCAACCGGGTAAAAGGTTGGCCCATGGAGTGCACAAGTCCCATCGGTGACTTCCCTCACATCCCCCACTTACTAGCGAGAGCAGCTCCTAGTCCCAGGCATGGCAGACCTGAATTCCAGCCTGCAGGCCTTCCGCTCAAGTGGAGGCAAGAGTTCAATTCCTCCGCGGTAGCCCACCGCTGCCTTTGTGCTGTCCCCTACCAGGCTGAGAAATCATTACCGCACTCTGGCCAGCTACAGTAGAAGGACCAGTACTTACTCACAAGGTAAATATACAAACAGCCATTGTGTAATGAATTTTACTAATTGACCTGTACTGGAGAAGCTGGTTAACCTGAAGGTGCCCAAAGCGAGAGATGATCACTAAATCGTCATTTTACAAAGAGAAACACCCTCCCCCACTACCCATGCGATCTCCCCTGTTCCTCCGGCTAATCCCTCTTTTATTCCCCCAGCAGTTTAAATTGCTACAGCTTTAGACAGTTATAAAAGGTTCTTGTATAGTGAAACTAAGTCCCATGGGGCTTCCCAGATGAACACATAAGCCCTCCACCAATACTTCTGCGGCTGTACTCAGGTGGCTGCCCTGGGCACTCAAATCATGTCCTGAATGTTCCTGAGAGCTATCTTCAAAGCACTGATAATGTTCTGGAGGGCTTCAGCTCCCTGCCTGCTCCGTGCCTCACACTGCCCGACAGTCCAAGCCTTCTGGGCTAATTTTGCTGCAATTGGAACTGTATCAGTGATGCGCTGCTGTGAGATGTCAATTTTACTGGCTCTGTAGCTCCGCTGTTGCTGTGGCTGCGGATTCAAACAGGATGGGTCCCTCCATGAATTGGACCATCAGCTTCACTGGGTACAAGGTACGGAAATGGATCCCTGCACCTTTAGAGCCTTCATCACTGGGAAGTACTGCCTTCAATCACGCCATGACCTCAGGGGCAAAGTCATTTTCAAAGTAAAGCCAATGGTTCCTAAAGTGCACTTTGCCCTGTTTCCATGCGGTGTGTAGTACAGTTTCCTTCTCCTGATGTCAGAGAAACTTAATGAGAATTGATCGTGGCGAGCTCCTGCTGGGGGTTTAGGCCCCAGCATGCAGTGGACCCGCTTCATCTCTAAGGTAATGTTTTCGGGCAGGGGAGGATTTCTTTCAGTAGGTTCTGCATAAACGGGATGAAATCAGCGTTTTCAGTGCCTTCCGAAGACCCGACAGCCGAATGTTATTTCTCGGCTTCTGCACCCGCATCCTCGGCACGTTCTTGCAGGGCCTGAATTTGAGAATGTAGTTGAGTGATGGCCCTCTCCGCATCGTCGACCCTCCTGTCGGTCGCTGTCAGCTGTTCTTCAACTCCCTCCTGTCTTTTTTTCCACTTTGCTCAGGTCTGTTCTTAGTGCTGCCACCGTCGATCTCATTTCCTTTCTGAATTCATGTATCTTGGAGAGCATCTGGGTCATTTGCCTCTGCAGAATTGTATGGGGAATACGGTCGGCCTGGGAAGCGCTATGGCGGAGGCTGATGAGGCCTGCAAATCCCGCTGTCAGATTCTTCAGCCTGAGATCTGTCGGCATCCGCTTGACTGATGGATCCAGTTTTGTCTGCTCCTTGCTTCTTAGGCATAGTGGATCTCTGGAAAGTTGCAAAATCGCTGTTTTTGTAAGTTTAGCCATTATTAATTGGATGAATTTTTGAAAACGCTGGGGAGCCTCGCTTAAGCAGCTTATCCAATCATGACGCTACCAGAAGTCCTGTTAGCTTAGTTTTAAAAATCAGAATTAACTAACTCTAGCTCATTTACTTTTTTATGCACAGGAGCAGCTTCTTCTTGTAAGGTGCTAAGGGCTTCCTTAACTTGGGACATTTCTTTCCTTAGATCAGTATTTTGTTTTATTAGGTTTTGGTTCAGAGAAAATTAAGTATCTAGCTTCTCCTGCATGTTTTAACATTTTTCTGATACGGAGGACATTTGGGGAAAAAAGCATTTAGCTCACATTGGGGGTTCTTCGTTGTCGGGTTCCTCAGAATTGTCTGATTGGTATTCATGCTCTGGTGTATAGCCTGCTTCATTGTGGTTTTGTGGTTTGGATTTTTTCAGTGACTTCCGTTTTGAAAACCCTTTGTAAACCTGCACCTCCATTTTCCACATATTTTGAATTGTCCTGACCTGTTGTAATATTAATACTTTCAGTATTTATTTGTGCATTTGCTCCTATACTGATTTATAGGTTGGATTTATCAGGAACTGTATTCTCTATGCTAGTATTTTCAGTATTTATTTCTGCATTTGCTCCCATACAAATTTGCAGGTCGGTCTTTTCATAAACTGCAAATTTTATTTGGTTGTTTTGTAAACTTGCACCATCATTTTTATGATTTCCAAATTCTTCTGACCCATGGCAGAGTTATTATTTTCAATGATTACTTGTGCATTAGCCCACAAACGTTTGGTTGTAATATTTGTGTTCACATTTGCTTTTGTTGCTGCAACCCTAACTAATGCATTAACAAAGTATTTGCAAAGAATATACATCTATAGCTATATATTGTAACTGAGGAAACACAGTTTGAATTACTATACACAGGTGTAATAATTTAACATATGGACAGCATAATGAACTTTATAGTGACCTGTAAATTTGGATAGGATGATACCTTCTGTTAATTTCATCTGAAGTTTTCAACAGAGCCATCACAGCCAGCTAAGGGGATGAGAGAATGTGTGAGGGAGGACATCTTGATCTGGGAAGGGTTTCTATAATATAATAATTGGGCTCTTCAGAGAGAGGAAGGCATCTTGGGATGGGGGTTACTATAATATTAAAATAGGGATCTGGCAGTATAAGGAGGGCATTCTGTGCTAGGAGGGGTGGCTAGTTTCATGAAATTAAAAAGAGGTCAGGTAGGAAAGAGTTTCAGTAGTGTTTTGCACACGTGGCAATCAGCAACAAGAACTGCAGAAGATGGAACACTGCTGAAGGATGCATGGTACACAAGCTGGGTTATGAAGATGTGAGACAATCTCTGCAAAGACATAGACAGGATGGAAGCTGTCCAGAGGAGGGCAACTAAAATGGTGCAGGGTCTGCACTGGGAGGCATATGATGAGAGACTAAAGGAGCTTAATATGTATAGCCTCGAGGAAAGTAGGGAGAGGGGGACATGATAGAAACTTTCAGGTACCTCAAGGGAATCAACAAAGTCCAAGAGGGTAGCATCTTTCAAAAAAAGAGTGCAAGAACAAGGGGGCACAATTTGAAGATAGAAGGGGGCTCAGAGGTAATTTCGAGTTATTTTTCACAGAGAGGGTTGTGGATGTATGGAACGGCCTTCCAGAGGAGGTTGTGGAGTCAAAACAGTGGTGGAATTCAAGCATGCATGGGACAGTCATAAGGCAATTCTAGGGGTGGGGTAGGAAAAGTAGGCTGCTGGTTAACTAGGACCTGCAGCTTATCCATCAGGTAGGAAATGGGCAGACTGGGGGGCCAGCGGTCCTTATCTGCCATCAAATTCTATGTTTCTATGTGAGGATCAGGACAACAGGAAACTGACCAGCCTGATCCATTAGTGAGACAGATCAAAGGAAAGGCAACATGAGGGAATTAAGTGAGAAACATAATATTTTTTTTATTTATTTTAATTGTTTAACCAGGAGTAGCACACTAAGCTGAAAGCTTTTTACAGGAGCGACCTGGGAGCACAGGGAAGTTAAGTGACTTGCTCAGGGTCATACAGTATGCAAGTGGAAGCTGTGGGATTCAAACTCAGATCTGGTCTGCTGGATGCCACCAGATTTGCAGCTCAGAGCCTTAAACCACTGCGCTATACTGCATATTATTTTGAGCATGGGGCGCTTCAATTATTAACTGAGCTGGCACCCAACACATGCAGTCAGAAGGCTGAAGCTACTCAAATGTAATCTTAGGAGCAGCACTTGTTTCCAGCACAGAGAGGAATGGTAAAATCTACTCTTTTCTGTTTATATGTAGCACCCTCTCTGAAGAGTACTTGGGGGTGATTTGGTACCTTAAAGAGCAGCTAATGCCTTTAGGAAAATTTCAAAACATAGTTCTCAGACAGAATTCAGCTGTTATTTCATATATTTTCTATATATTTCTACAGATTTCTCCTCTTCATTATTTATTACTGAAGAAATTCTCATAAAACAAGATATGTATCCCTTAGAGTTTATCTGCCTCTATAGCTTATTCCTACTTGAAATCATAATGCTCTGTTGTGACATCCCAGTCTGTTGACATGGAAGCAATTGTGATGTCACAAGTAGAGTATTATGACATCATGTTGGAAAGAAGCAATAGTAGGTGATGAACCTCATGAACAACAATCCTAGTTCATGCATATGACCTCAGTAATAATGGGGAAAGAAATACTAGTTAATGAGAAATTTAAAGCTGCTTTGTGTCCAAACATTATGTTTTGCAAAGTTCTTCTTGAGGGGTCAGTGGCTCTTTGAACAGTGATGAGTTTCACTTATCGAAGTCAGTGAAATTACATTTGCTGGCAAGAGACAATTCACAGGCTTTAGGCTAAGAGGCTTTATTTTTAAGATTGTTTGTTCTCGACTGCCATGCTTATGTCTCAGACAGATGGGGCTTAACTGACTATCTAAAAGAAGATGAATAGAGCAACTGGACCCTCAGTCGAAACTGCCTCACTCAAATTTGCTTTTACAACCTGCACAGGAAAAGAAGTTGAGGAAGTGTCAGGGTGCATAGAAGCAACTAACTTTTCTCTGACTTCTTGACATCTTTTTCTGGTATTGCTGATATGGCTGATATCTATCTCCTGGTGGTAGTGAGAGTCAAACCTAGTCTCTTGGTCTCAGAACTACCTTATATTCTAGCTAATCCTGCATATTGTTCAAACACAGAAAAAGTACCTGGCCCATTTCCCACACCTTGTTTTCATCATAGGTTCCCAGATCATTTTGCACCAACCTTCAAAGTGATTCTAGCAACAAGAATGATTTGTTAGTCATTTAACATTTTACAGTTGGTTTCACCAATGGAAACAAACACAGTTTCAATAACTTGATATTATTTTCATTGGATAATAGAAAAACATATTATTATTACTATTAATACATTTTATACTTTGTTCTCAACTTCTAGTAACACACATGCACGTACACACACACACACACACACACACACACACACACAACACAGATGGAACTTGCAAGATCATAAACATGCAATGAATTGCTGTAAACAGATTCTTGTAAAAAATGGGTTATACAAACATTTATTGATTTGGAGTAACTATTATTTGTACTCTGATATGCAGGAAGGAAGTGTTGATTGACAGAGGAAAAAGAGATTAGCTGATTATATATTATATATATATATATATATATATACACACTATATATATATATATATATATATATCACGCTGTCATTGAACTACTTTAAAATAGACACAGCTGGATGTTTGTGTTGAAAATCTCTTGTGTTTTCTAATACTGAAATGGGCATTATTTTGTATACTAAATATTTTCAGATCATTAAATGTGTAATCTGTGCTGATTTTCAACATCAAGTAAAGAATGAACTTGTGGCAGAAATGTGTTACTATTAAATCAGCATAATTGTAATGACTGTTATTAAGTTGTGCATCGTGCAGGTGAATCTGTTTACTGAAGACTGGATCAGCTGAATGCAGCGAATGTCAAACATTAGATGAGTTATTTATTCAGAATCCCACCTCGACTACAAATGCAGTCATTACTTGTTGAATTTTTAATGCCTCCAGCTATTACTTCTCAGACTAAAGCATGTGAGCATTCTTGTAGTACAGCGAAAGTCAAAATAAAAATTAATTTCTTCACCACCGAACCTTTATATGTATTAAAGGAAATTATCGGACTCATCACTGCTTATTGTTGAAAAAAGTAAATTGGTTGCCTTTAGATGTAAATCATCAGAGTTGGTTAACCTTATATATAAAATGAAATACTTATCGGTAAATCGTCAATTTCATTGATACTGTTTTCAGAGAAAAGTTGTCATAAGCGGTTGTTAATTAGATCAGTCCATTTAAACAAAATAGTTGTAGGTAAATTCCAAAACAAATACTAGGATAGGTCCTTGTTATATCAAGCTGCTGGTTTTGGAATTCTCTCCTGATGAGGTGAGAGAAATTACAGGTTATTCCTTATTTACTCAAACTATAAAGGAGTTATATGCTCACATTTGTGAGTGTTAAATGGTTTTAGGGGTGGTATTTTGGGAATCTGTTAGGATTTCTTTATAATAATTTATATGAAAGTATTCTAGGTATACTATGTTGTTTGTACTATGTTGTTCACATTTGTATGTATTTAAATTGTGGAACCTACTTGTATGTGTTTAGATAGGAATTTACACAGGTCTGTCTTGTAAACTGGATTATGTCCAAATGACATGTATTACCTGTATAAAAATAAATTTTACCTACCTACCTTATTAGGTGTTCTTTTCAAATGTGTTTTATAAATGTCGCCACTTAGCAGGTGTTATGCCTGGTGTCCAAAAACAGTTTGAAATCAGGTATGTTCGCAGCATCTCAGTTGCATTTTTGGCTATACCTAAGCACTTTATCCTTTAAAATCTTATGTCAGAGGAACATCCAACAGCAGCTTATATCTCAGTTCAGGAAATATTAATCAGAGACTTAGAGGACATTATTTTCCACAACCAGAAGATTTTCTGTCTTCCCTACTTGTACTATCAAAACTATCACAAGAAAAACATGTCCTTTAGGTGACTGGTGTGATGTACATTGTACTTTTATCCTAAAACTGGACTCCTTCTCATGTAGTATATACCTGTGATGTTCTTAATGTGATTTTGCACTTAGGGGTGGGCTACAACAAAGTCTCCAAGTCAGAAATACTTCAGAATACAAATTGTTGATCTTTTTTCAAGACTGGGTGATGGAAATATACAGTTGGTTAATGAGTTCCATAAGATATTACACACAGAGTGTTTCAAAAGCTAAATATTTAATGAAAACTAAACTTATGTGATTGGAAGGATAAATAAAGTTAGGTTATAATCTTGATGTGCTAAAATGTTATTCTGATACTATTTTCATGTTACTGCCCTTTATTTATTTGATAGTATTTTTCTCTTTTTATCAGTGTGTCATTTCCTTCAAGCAGCATGCAAAAAAACACGCCATTCTGCAGATCTCCAGGGATCAAGGACTTAAGAGCATTTGTTCTCTTTGTATAGGAAGACCTTCTCTGGGATGTATGTAACTGTGGTTGCAGGCTGCTGTGTGGCTGTAGCACTAATACCATTGCTGTTGTAACAGAATTGACTGTATGGTAAATAAAGTCTGTGTCATATCATTATTTTTTATATTTAAATTTTGCCAGAAATGTTTTCTTTTCTTGAACAAGATTCAGGGACAGACAAGTTCTTTAAATTTGATGGACTGCATCTGACTAAGGAGGAGTCAGTGCATTGGGGCAGAAGTTTGACGCTTTGCAGAATATTTAAACTAGCAAATGGGGAGAAGGGTGCAACACCCAATACATCGAATGAGAAGAACACCCTCCCCTCAGCTAGTGATCAAACAGGAGTTCAGCATGTTTGTAGTTCATTTGCATCATCAGGTAAGGAATAAGGTCTGCTCCCCATACGATGCACAGGGAAATGCCAGACCTTGTCCAACAACTAACACATTCATACACACCCATACGATGCACGGGGAAATGCCAGACCTACGCCCAACAACTAACACACTGAAATCTGGCCAATGGAAAATCATGTACACAAATACTTACAGTCTGGGAAACAAGATCCCAGACCTGCAGGCAACAATGACAGAGGCTAAATTGGACATAGTAGTGATTAATCGAGACATGGTTCACCAGTAACTGCACTTGGGAGATTTCAGTGCCTGGCTATGTACTGTTCTAGAAGAGACTGAGGTGCAAAAGGGGGGGTGGGTAAGCCCTTTATGTCAATGAAAATATCAAAGCTACAGAAACTCAGAATACACATAAGGAGCCAGAAGAACTGTGGGTCACCCTGGAAACAGAAATGGGACAGCCATACAAACTGGGGTTGTCTACAGGCCTCCAGACCAGGGGAGGACATAGACACATTACTGTTAGAAGATATACAAAACATGACAGCTAAAGGGGAGGTTCTGATAATGGAGAGTTCAATGTGCCAGATACAGATTGGTCAATACCAGCAGGAACATCTGCCAGAACTAGACACATAGTGGATTCCCTGCATGGGGAGGGCCTCAAACAACTGGTACAACAACCCACAAGAGATAGTGATATCCTAGATCTAGTACTGACTAACAGGGAAAGGATCCCAGATCTCCAGGTAGAAGGTCACCTGGGGCCAGTGACCATCACATGGTATGGTTCAAGTTGGCCACTAGAAATAAATCATCCCATTCCAAGGCAAAAATATGGGACTTCAGAGGAGATGACTTTGATAAGATGGCCAACAGAGTTAAGCTAGCCTGGCAAGAAGAAATACAGGAGAGGGGGCAGGCAAAGTAGGGCAAGCATTAAGGATGAAATACTTGAAGCAACATCCCATTGTGTTAGAAAGAAAAGAAAGTGCAAAAGAAGAAGAAACCACTTTGGTTCTCAAAAACAGTAGCAGAAAAGGTCAGAGCCAAAAGGCTGGTCTTCAGAAAATATAAGGGAACACAGCAGGACGAAGATAAGAGGCATGCCAAACTTCCCTAAGGAAGTAGGAAGGCAGTAAGGCAGGCAAAGGCCCAAACCAAGGAAACGCTAGCATGAACAGTAAAAGAAGGGGACAAGAATTTCTATAGATACATTAGTGAAAGGAGAAAGTCCGGTGGGGGTATTGCTAAGATCAAAGGGATAAGGGGAATGTGAGGAGGAGGAGCATGGAAAGGCATTTATCCTAAATAGATACTTGCTCAGTATTTACTGAGGAAAATGTGGGCAGGGCCCACAGCTCAGCACCATGGACACAGGGTGGGGAGGGAGGTGTGCACTAGTCCCTTCACAAAAGGAAGGGTCCACAAGAGCTCGATAAGCTCAGGGTGGACAAGGCAATGGGACCTGATGGCATACAATACATTTCAGAGTACTAAAGGACTAGGTGGAATTAGCAGAACCATTATCAGAACTGTTTAGTGAGTCTGTGAGTACAGGAGAGGTCCCAGAAGACTGGAGAAGGGCTCATGTGATCCTGCTCCACAAGAGTGGTAGCAGGGAGAAAGCAGGGAGGAGCCAGAGAACTACAGACCAGTCAGTCTTACCTCAGTAGTGGGCAAGATTATGGAGGCACTCCTTAAGAAAAGGATAGTGCAACACCTGGAATCATAGGAGCACAGGATCCAAGACAGCATGGGTTTACAACAGGAAGGTCTTGTCAGACTAATCTCATAGATTTCTTTGACTGGGTAACCAGCATAGTGGACCAAGGGGGCATCTGATGTCACCTACCTTGACTTCAGCAAAGCTTTCGATACTGTTCCCACAGAAGATTGATTAACAAGCTGGGTAGGCTCAGGGTTGGTCAGAAGTTGGTCAACTGGGTGGCAAACTGGTCGATAGGCAGAAAACAAGTGATGATAAATGGTATTCAGTCAGAAGAGCGCTTGGGTCACAAGTGGGGTACCTCAGGGATCAGTCCTGGGGCCAGTCCTCTTCAATATCTTCATCAGTGACATTGCAGAGGGACTGGAGGTAAGGTTTGTCTGTTTGCAGATAACACCAAAATCTGCAACAGAGTAGATGATCCAGATGGGGTGGCCAGAATGAAAAGAGATCTGGATAAGCTGGCAAAATGGTCTGAAGAGTGGCAACTGGGGTTTAACGCAAAGAACTGCAAGATCATACACATAAGGAAGAGAAACCTGAAACCACCTATAGGTTGGGAGGGAGTTGCTGGCAGTCACAAGGGAAGAAAGAGACTTGGGCATCATCATCACAGATGACCTGAAATCATCCAAGCAGACCACTAAAGCAGTAGGTAAGGCTAGGGGATGTCGGATGTGATAGTAGGGGTGTCACAAGTTGTAAGAGGAGGTTATAATCCCTCTTTACAAGACACTAGTTAGACCCCATCTGGAATACTGCATGCAGTACTGGAGCCACACCTTCACAAGGACATTAACAAAATTGAGGCAGTCCAGAGTAGGGCAACCAAAATGGTGCAGAGACTGCATCAGAAAACATATGAGGACAGATTAACAGAGCTCAGTATGTATACCCTAGAGCAATAGTTCTTAGACTTTGTCACAGTGAGCCTCCCAAATCCATGGAAAGATTCTGAGCCTCCTCAAAACTGAAATAATCTTGGGCCTCCCCAAAGAAAAATAACATATGCTTTACTTGAGTACAACATGAATAAATTGAAACCCTTTGAGTACTTGGCTCACATTCAGTTCTTTGTCTTATACTGATGTGGAACCTTGGAAAAAGAGCTCCTGTACCCCTACTCTTGTACCACTTGTTACAATGGATTATATATCTGCATATCCTTAATGATGTACTGCATTGTACAGGAAGTATTAATGTTATGTATTTGCATAAAATCTATAAACAAAAGTTAATAAAAAGGTTCCTGTGCTCAAAAGTGTTATCTGAATAACAAATAAATAAAATAAAATTTTATTATTCAGCTTATTGTAACCCCCACATACACACACACACAAACACAAACACACAGGCCAGCATACTTGCTCCACTGTTTTCATTCTTGAACCATTGTTACCCCTTGTTGCAGTACCTTCATGGGTCAGACTACTTTCTCTGTTTCCTCTCTATGAAATAACCTTCCTACATACTTTGCCTCTCCCTTCCTTCCCTGCTTCTAAGCAACTTCTCTTGGATTACTTTGCTCCTTCCTACTATTGCTCTCAGCACTTCTATGCACAACCCTTATATTTGGGCTGTTCTGCCATCAGTCTACAAATTGATCAATTACCACCACTCATTATTAGTTTATTGTTCATATTTGTTTGCACTATTGTTCACTGTGTATTTCTTGATTGTTTTGCAGTTACCTTTTGAAATATTTTCACTACCTACCCTTCCCTGGGTACACCTAGAAATGAGCTTTGGCTCATTCACCTTTCCTTACCACCTATTAGTAAATAAATACATAAAATTCCCTACTATTATCATCTTTCAGTTTGCTTAATCTCTTCACACAAAATACATAAAATTCAAAATTTAAATACAGTACTTTTCTGACTTGCTTGAGCCTCCCTGGAACAGGTTGGGGCCTCCCAGGAGGCTGGCCTCTACCATTTGAGAACCCCTGCCCTAGAGCAAAGGAGGAGAGAGGTGATTGAAACATTGAAACACCTTAAGGGCATTAACAAGGTGAAATAGTCTAACATGTTTCAATATAAGAAAAATAGGACAAGAGGACACAGCATGAGATTAGAGGAGTCTGATTAAGGGTAATGTGAGAAAGTTATTTTTCACAGAAAGGGTGGTGGATGCATGGAATGGCCTCACTCAGGAAGTGGTAGATAAGGATACAGTGCAGGACTTTAAACAGGCATGGTATAGGCATCAGGGAGCAATACAGATGAGTATGAATAGATAGGCCATTGAAAGAGTAAAGGGCTATGGCACATTCATAAGGTAGAAAAGAAATGGGAAGAGCGAGATGGGCCTTACGGTCCTTATCTGCCATCAACTTCTATGTTTCTATGTAACACAAGTGGTTCACATCCTATGGGGGTTCATGAGGAATGTCTTCACTGAAGGACCTCTCTTTGAAGATGTTCTAATAACAAAACAATTGTGAATTATAATAATAGTATTGCAATGGGTTGTTAAAATGTTACCCAGTGATTTTAAAATGAAAGGAGGTATTGGGACTTCAGCCATTATCCTGTTGGCCATGGTCACCAAATAGGATACATTTTTTTTCAAACAGGGTGCCAAAAATCTATTATTCTGAAAGGTGCTCAATTCCGTTACATACAGCAATACAGCAGTGTACACCTACCACACACACAATACGCAATGCTTACCATCTTGAAGGCTGATCTTAAAATCTTGATAGTGACATATTGCATATTACACAATGGTAAGAATATGTCCATTATTCTGATTGGTCAGTGTAGCCTGGAACAGTGATGTTATCTGAGCGTAACATCACTGTATTAAGCCCAAGGACAGACATGGCCTTTCCACATGAAGACAGCATGTTAGAGTCACTACTTACACACCTGTCACCTCTCAACATCATTCACTTTCTATTTTTGCCCTTAATCTTCTGGCCACACATAGCTGCCGTGATGTGTTCTCTCTACCCCTGATATGATTCACAATAAAACAAGAAAAGAAGGTAAAAATAAAGCCATGACTCCCCAGCTCCCCACCTGCTTTTCAGTCCACCACTAGACAGTGAGACTGTGGTAGTGCATGCGCACTTCAATAGCACTTCAGTAGCACTGTGCTCACTCCACACACTGCTTGGCTCTTGGTAGAGATGGCCACATTGCTTATGACCCCACTGACAATTTTTAAATAAAAACGAAGTACTGTGAAAGAAACTGGCAGTAATACTATTGGGAGGATGGGTGGGTTCTCAACAAAAGACACATTTCCAGTATCAACAGAATTTGGGAAAAGCAAGCAGAATCAACCACCAGCACCACCTAGTGGCAAAACACACATGGTGGCCTTTTCATACTGTATAACTATAGTAAAAAGGCAGACCATTTTGTTTTACTTTTTTTTTTTTTTGACAAAACAAGTCAAGCAATAATTCAGGGTATTTGTCATTGTGTAATAAAGTCACTTCTTGGGTGATGAATACACTTGGCCTGTGGCCTGTACTTCAACTACTCTAGGTGTGACCTTGTTTCACAATGACACACACTGTCATGCATTATTGCTTAAATAAAGCATGATGTTGATGGTGAAATCATGTTCCCAGCCGCTTAAGACATCTTCAGTGATTCTCATTGGAAGCCAAATCAAGCCTCCTCCTCCTCCTCCTCCTCCTCCTCTGATGTGAGAGGTGGTAACAGTAATCAGAAGGTACTGTATTTAGTGTGTATTATACAATGGGGTCCTGGAATCATGCATCCTGATTGACTCACCGGCACCTTTACCTGTGGTAAATCCTATGATATACCCACTGGAAAGGTGCCAGCCTCAGCCAGCCATGGCAAGACCCACAGGAATCACTCCGAGTAACATTAACTTGAGGACTAGCAAAGATGGCGAGCCCGATAGCAAGATGCTCAGTAGTATTACAGGTTACGCTACCAGACGCTCCACTCTCTACTGTCTAGAAAATTCAAAACATTCAAATTTTTAAATACTTCATCAAGCCACACTCAGCCCAAACATATAAAAATACCTGCAACCACTTCCACGCTGCTCACCTGACAGCCTTCTTAACTGTCTGCTCCACTCCATACCTCCGGTCCATTGCCACAATCCATTGGAGCACCATAAATCATTTAGTCCTCCACCCGACCACAAGACAATTCTCCACTGCATAAAAAATTATTTTAATTAAGCAAACGTCCATTCTGGCACTATGATTATGTACAAAATGTACTTCCTGATGTGATGACCACAAAACCCGAAACAAATGTTGAAACGACAGCACCCGTGACCGCTCCAGCCAGACAAACTGTCACTACCGCACTACTGTAAAAGAACAACAATTAACTCACACCGAGGTAGGATCTTTCTTCAATAAAATGGCACTGCAGAATGTTTTTCAATACAAAAAATAACACATTACAGTGTGTGTTTTGCAGAAGCGGTGGGGGTGGGAGGAGGATGCATCAGCACTAGCTGCCCAGCATGTCTTTTACACACACACATTCGGGCCAGCAACAGAGGACTATTGAACTGAGCAGAAGCATACCACAGCTTAAAATCAATAAAAATATATTTTCTTACACTTTTACTATTTATTTCTAATCCTTCACTTTTCCCCATGGTATAATCGCAATAAGCCACTCAGGGGATGTGGGTTATCGAGTTACTGCACTGTACCGATTTACCCACTGGCTCGCCTGGGTGGGCAAACCACCCGCCGTGGTAAACTCTCCATAACCCACACCCCTCAGGCTTATTGCTAAGTATCATTCTTCTTACAGGATTACAGGTTACATGATTAGGTCATAGCAGTAGTGAACTAAACTTCCCAATAAGAGGTCTTTGCACTAGGAAAGTGTTACTTTTATACAATAGCTCTATCTCATCACTCATTAAGAACTGCCAGGGTGTCAGCAGCTTCTCAGCACACAAAACCCAGCTCTAAGCCCGATGATTAAGACAAGCATATACCAGGCCTGTTATTTTGGCATCCTTCCATCATAACATTGTATCACAGGCAAATTTACTTGAAAACTATGGAAAAACAAACATACAGGAGAGTATTGTACTTGAGTTTTCAGGTGCAAACCATAGGTTGTAGATTGGGGACTGAAATGACTGCTAGCTTTCCAGAAGGATGTTATTTTTAAAGGCAATATACTCTCATTCAGATTGTTCATACAACTTCAGCAGTATAGCTTATTTCTGCTTATTTATTAGCAGCTGCAATATAACTTAGGATTTATGTGTTTTTTGTTTATTAGTACATTATCAGTATTTGTATTATGGCAGCTTGATATAAGTGTCCCATTAATACAGAAAGCACCACTTTATAGACAAACAGGAATGCTGCCTTACAATCAGTAACTTAAGTTTACGATGATGCAAAAAATGTTGCCCAAGATATTGCTGGATGGCAGAAATCACTATGCAAAGTCAGAACTCCTGAAAACATATAGCAGAATAGAACACACAGTGAATGTGAGTTTTATTAGCATTCAGTATCCTAATGAAAGCCTACGTAGGTCATTACCATGTAACACTTGTTATCATTACTGAGGCTATGCTGAGAAATGGCGACAGCAGAATCAAACAACGAGGCAATATAGCGCATGAAGTTTAAGACTCTGAGCTGCAAATCTGGAGACCTGGGTTTGAATCCCACAGCCCTACTTGCATACTGTGTGACCTTGAGCAAGTCACTTAACTTTCCTGTGCTCCCAGGTTACACCTGTAAACAAGCTTTCAGCTTAGTGTGTCTCACCTGGTTAAACAATTGGAAAAAAAATAACAACAAAAAATTCATGTCACCTACAAACAATGGGGACATCAAAGGGCTGTAGTCAGCACTCCAAAACTGCAGTAGCACGTGAGGTAGTTTCATGAGGCAGCAAGTAGGAAGAGGAAATTGTTTGACCAGGAAAGGCACACTAAGCCATAGCTTGTTTCCAGATGTGACCTGGGAGCACAAGTAAGTTAAGTGAACTGTTCGAACTCACACAGTATGCAAGTGGGGGCTGGTGGGATTCAAACCCAGGTCTCCAAATTTGCAGCTCAGTGCCCCGTAACCACGTACTATACTGCCTCCCGGTCCACATGGGTTTGCACTTGAACCTGAGACAGTGTGGTGTGCATGGAAATGGCTATCAAGTCAATTGTTTCCAAAGCACCCGCAACAGGCGCTATATGCTGAAGGAGGAAGGCACTGAAAGGTGGACTGCAAATCATTTTCAAGTAATCTATATTCAGAACAGTTTTATTTTGTTTAAATTGTATATAATTGGACTTTTCAAGTGGGAAAGTGAAAAAGTTATATAGCAAAACAAAAAGGAACAGTAACATTTCATCGTAATCAAGGTATGGAAGATGCCCCCAAGTAGCTTAAAGTATTTGACAGATTAGGAGGAAGTGTACAAAATGTTAACAGGGCATTTGTTTACCTTGATGTCAAGAAGAAACTGATAACTGCAGACCAATATGTAATCATTATCGTCATTATCATTATCTGCTGGGTTTTAATTGTGAAGTATTTTATCTGGTGTTTTGCAAACTTGACAAGGGACAACTTCAGAATCTATATATTCATTCCAATACTCTGGGCATAATGAAGAAGGATTCATAAATCCACATTAACTCAGGCATCACTAGAGAAGGAGGAGGAAGAGGCGGATGGGGCAGTAGTGACAGTTGTGGCAAAGTTGGAGGGATTCAAATTAAAATGAACAGAACAAAGCTTTTCTTTCAAATAAATATATTCCAAACAATCAATGAGAAAGATCAATTTGAGAATAAAATGAAATACATTTCTATTTTAGTTAGATATCTAAATTTACACATGCACACACACACACGTATGCACGTACACATACAATTATTTGACAGATGTTTTCCTATCAGGAAACCAGACATAATTACCACATACTGTATCTCCAACAGATGTGTACCGTGCAGTTTTGCCAGTATTGATTGGCGAAGTACCAGGGCTGGAAATGCAGTGCCTCTACATGCAGAAACTGGCTACACTCCAATAAGCTGGTAGTCAGGAGAGCCTGCAGGGCTACTTTGTATACCAAGCCGTAAGTAATAAGTCACATACCAAGTAAAGTCTAACCATGTCTCATGCTGCTCTGGCCCAAAGATTATTACATGAGAATAACAAGAAAATCAATTACCTGATGTCAGTGCACTGAAATGTTATATCTTGAGGTTTGTGAGATTAAATATAGATTTATTTTAATTTTTAAACGCAACATTTTAACAAAACATTTTGAGATGGGTTACAAGTGGTGAGAATGGTATTTCTATACTCTGACCTCTGGAACAACTTCCAATTCATATTTATTTGGCATTCCTTGTAAAACAGCAATTTTTATCACAACACAAACTAGGGTGCCAATAATCACTAGTGCAGCACAGTAATTTTTTCTTATTTGCTGTTGTGTTGTCCCTAGTTGAATCAGCTATCAGCTGGTGCAGAACCTGTAGTTCTCTAAATTAATTTTATTCATGGATGCCTACTACTTCAACATGCATCTTTCTTAACACGTTCAAAGCCTGGCACTATATGGTGGTGCTGGTGGTGGAGGTGCGGATTGCATTAAAGGGGGCAAAATGGCAGAACAATTAGCTAAAACTACCATGATTAACATGGTAATATTCAGAGCACACTTGCTCCTGCACTCAAGGGTGATATCCCGATACCACTACAACAGTTTGCATGAGCCAATGTTTTGTTGGCAGGTAGCTCTAATGTCTCAGGATCATTATCTGGTTAATGAGGTTTGCATGACACTCAGCCCGCTTGATTACCATAAAATAAATTTATTTGATATGCTTATACTTGGATATGCATGCTAGATGTAACATTTAATAGTAAAAATGCAATCTTTTCCCACCTCTGAACTAGAACTGATAAACCAATGCCTTTGTGTAGTTTAGTTGCTCTGCCCAGAATCAGCGATGGCCCATCTTTATTCATCAGTCCACCCACGCCCTCTCACTGCCGTTAATTTACTTCTGCTGGACTCAAAGTATAAGGCATCAGTGGTCAATGTGTATTATTGAACTGTTGTGATGAAAACTAACCTGGCAGTTTTGTAGAATGGAAATGGTTTCTATATTAATTACAGGGTTTAAAACTTACTGTGCTGTAGTGCATGCAAGTCCTTAGTTAGCATGGTCCAAGTACACTGATGCTGAATTAAAATGAGTCAAGTTTTTGTCTTTTCTAGCAATTCTAATTGTACAGCTTTATTTAATATGGGGAGTTGTGCATACTTACTGTATCTGGATTCTGATATGTTCTGATGGTTTGCAGATGGTGTTTAGTTTGTCTTATCCCAAGTTTTTTTTAACTCTATTTATTCACCTTACTCACCAGCCTCTCTAGCATGGTCACTAGGCCAGCTGGCTCTGCCCATCCTGCCTGAAGTGTAGATTGTCTGTATTCCAGCTGGGGAGCACCCCACTCCTGATACAGCCTGCCCTAACCCTCGGGTCTGAGTCCTCTCAAGAAGGACCACCATTCTCTACTGGTGCTCTATCTAAGTTTTGGAGGGCAGCTGTCATAGAAGGAGGAACTGGAGCAGGCGTTATGATGCCCAACGTAAGATGTGGGGCGTTACTACTGGACCTGCCTTAGCCTACTTATGGAAGTTTTTTTCTGTGTTTTCCTCCCTTGCCCCTGAACTTTGGGATGTGCAATGTCATCCAGCCCACTACATGAGTGCTCCTGCACATGTCTGGAAGATTGCTGCCCATTGTTCCCTTTTCCAATGTGGTCAAAATGTCTGTAATGCATCCAGCCTCCACTGGGTGCCGCTATCTTGTGGGACATTCCCACCTCCTCCCTCCCAGAAGAGAGAGCAATCCTATGGATGCTCCATCCTCTCCTTCCCAGCTGACCACCAGCATCCTGACCTCATTCCTGAACCCAGGTTGTCGGTGTGGAGGCGAGGGTGTGCGTGCCGTGCCTCAGCTCTCAGTGCCACCGACCAGTGTCTTATCTCCAGTTAACAGTTAAAAACAACAACAAGGCAGACAAGATGGGAAGCTTTGTCTAGTGTGGAATGCACAGGCCCATATCTACAGTGACCCCATAGATGCAGCCCAAAACATTCAGCAAATCAAATAGAGTTAGGTGCACCAGAGGGAGAAGAATCTGATGGCTCTGACTAAGCCAGTGTATAGAACTGTATTTTCAACCTATCTTAGGCTGAGCATCCTTATATCAGTTGAACTGGTGTGAGAGGTAGCTTTTATTTTTGTACCCTCACTGTGACTGATGTGGACATTACTTAATGTGCTCTCTTTCCTTTTCCAGATATGAACAATTTTTAATGCTAGGTACCTTACGGAGACTTGCGTACTAGAATGATACCCTACCTTGAGATGAACTGCAAATATGTGGGACTTGTGACCAAAAGAACTGTAGACTTTTATAAAACTTATCTTTCTGTATTTGGGCAGGAGATGGCTGGTGGGGCTATTAAGTACCTGTCATTGCCTTGGCACAGTTTCTTATTTAAAATGTTTGGTTTCCACTGCCATCCTCGAACTGAGTATGCCGTGCAATTGCAGATGCAATGTGGGGGTGAATATGTGGTCACAGACTCATTCAAAGTAGTCTCATGTTGCTTGTAGATCCCCATTTCTAGCAGCTCTAAATGCACATGTTTTGTTCAATTTCACAGGAGTGGGAGAATCATGCATACTAACCAAGGACAAGGATGGCTCAGAAGAAATAAAAACTTGTAACTATGCTGTTCAGCAAGTGATCAGGTAGTCTCTGCAAAATAAAGCGAACATGAAATTAACTAGTTCTATGGTAGATAGCTAGATAAGCGGGATCCACTGCTGCCTAACATGGAAACTTACCGACAGCTGATTCCGTCACCGGCTTCCCGACAGTACACTTTGACCAACAAATTCTATCCATGTACATTTGCCTGACATAATACCTACAATATTAGGATTCAAAGTGATTTTTGTAAATCTGGGTTTTGTGTAAACTGCAGCTCTTCATCCCAATGAGTCAACCTCAGTCTCTGTTATTAGTATTTTCCCCTTATGCTGTCTGTTCCATTTCTGGCATAAGACTTATATGTCTGAGACAGTCTTAGACCAGGTGTAGAATCACCTGTTTGAGCCATTCCTGACTTGTCTCAGCTCTCAGTCATGAAATATGCCTTAATTCCTGTAGTCGGTTCATTTTGTAGAGACTGAGATTCCCGCTCATTTGACAGTCGGCTGTGAGCTTGCATCAACTGTTCCATCATTATCAGATGTGGTTTGCAAAGACTGTAACTGGAGCTACAAAGTCTGTTGTTGTTCAAGAAAGGTTTGCTCCTCTTTTGCATTTTCTCTTGGTCTATGGCTTTAAGGTACCGCTTCTTCACATTTGGATATAAATATCCGTACTGTCAGTCACGCGTGTTTGAATTTGCTACTGGACTTTTGTCAGGCAGATGATATTGTCAGTTTCATGTACCTATCAGGCACACAGTTTTCGAAATAGATGTTGGGAGGTTTACTGTCGGGAGGACACATTCGAGCAGTTGTACCTAACCCAGATAGACAGATAAGACGGGTTAGAGAGAGAGAGAGTTGAGGATCACCAGCTCACTGCTCCAACTAAGTTGGCAGCTTGACTCCAGCAGCGGCTTCAAATTTAAGAATGTTCTGCTGTACTTATACTAATTATAAAGCAGTGGAACTGCCTCCACCAATCAGAGAGCAGCATTTACTGTACCTCTTATAAAGCGCACAGTTTGCCTCACACTGTTTATAGCAGCTGAAAACTCCCATTCTGTGAGTGAGCGAGTGTCAAAGTAATCAGCAGTCAAAACGGGAGAAAAGTAGATGGCACTGTGTCAAAAGAAAGGAATTTGTGGGGAGAGTCGATTAGAAAACTCTTAAAAACAGAACTTAAGTTCTTGCTGAAGGCAGTTCCACCACTTATAATATCTTAAAATGTATACTCGAGGTTGTCTGTTATGAGATAAGATTCTCTTGTGCTGGTTTGGGCTGACAGAACCACTCAGCTTCACTTCATGGTCCTCTCATCCAAACCAGCATGAGATAACCTTCTTATCTAGTAAGAGACAACCAAAATATACATATTAAAATATAAACGGTGAACAACTCCCTCTCACTAAGTTGGGAACCCAGAATTTTCAGGTGGCCAGAAACGTTATTTCCTTAGCAATTTAAAAAAACACCACAATCTAGCTGAATGGGTCCATTTATCTAGGTTTAGGTATTTGTTTTTGAAAATACATTGGCTCAGATACTCAAATCAGTTGCCATGAGGCAACTCAGTTGTGCCAGCAAGTGTGGACTTGTGCCAAGAGCAATATTCAGTGGGAGCCAATGCACAGCGCAAATCTCATTGCGCCAATGCACAACTATAATGAATGCAGGCATAAGTGCAGGGATATGCCTATGAATATCCAGTGCAGTGTGATCTTCAACCATGAAACCATGGCGCAAGTGCGGAAGAAATCAGAGATGTTGAGCAGACTTGTTCCCATAAATACAGGGCAAGCACACACAAGCACTTGTGCCAGGTGAGAGGGAGAGAGAGAGAGAGAGAGACAGCAACAGACCAAAGCAGACACAGAGGGACAGGGACAGAGGTGGCAGTGAAAAGGGAGACTAGGGCGAGCGTAGCAGTGGAGACAGGCAGACACACTGCCAGGCAATGCACAGGGTGGCACTCAGCCAGCAGCAGCCAACCACCCAGGGGAATGTGGACAGCAAGGGCCATGGATAGTGTGCCCTTCATGATGGAGGCCATAATGAGGGTGTGAGGGGACAGGAGGAATAGCGGCGTGGCCATGGAAGGGCCCGTCGGTGGTATGCTCAACACAGGTAGTACCGTGCCTGCATCACCTTTAGGCAGTACAGTGACATGGAGATTGTTGGCCAGTACTACCTGAACAAGGCCATTCTGAGGCAGTTCTGCGAGCTGTGCTGTGAGGAGATATAGGCACCCACCAGAGGCGTAGCCATGCCATGTCCGTGGAGACAAAGGTGACTGCTGTCTTGTGCCTGCTCACCACGGGCACACTCCAGAGACCAACAGGGGACACCACAGGCATAACCCTGTCGGCCACATCCTGCCTCCTCACACAGTTCCTCAATGCTCTACTGCTCGTGTGTTGGAATACATCCATTTCCCCAGCACACAGGCAGAGCGTACAACAACCATGCAGGACTTCCACAGGGTATCACATATGCCTGGCATGATTGGGACCATTGACTGCACCTCGTGGGCATCCATGCCACCTGGCCTCATGGGTGTGGCATACATCAACAGGAAGGGGAGCCTGAGTGTCAACTGCCAGGTGGTGTCCAGTGCCATGAGGTGCATAACCAATGTCTGCACCACACACCCTGGGAGTGAACATGATGCATTCATCTGGCACAGTTCTGTGCTATGCCACAGGTTTGAACATGGGGACAAGCCCAGGGCCACCTAGTGGGTGAGTGTAGCATGGGAATGGGGCATGGGCTGGTCATACCTTTGGATGGTGGAAGGCAGGGTGGGCATGTTGGCGTGGGTGCCAGGGACAGGCAGGGGCATAGCAGAGAGCTAATCATGTCACTGTCCACACAGGGGACAGCACCTATCCACTGCAGCCCTGGCTGCTCACCCTACTGGTGCCCAGCGTCCCCAGCAGAGGAACACTACAGTGAGGCACACGCCAGCATGTACAACATCATCGAGCAAGTCTTTGGCATGCTGAAAGCACGGTTCTGTTACCTAGACAGGTCAGGCAGTGCCCTACAGTATAGCCCTCAAAAGCCTGTGGCCTATTCCTGGCTTGCTGCATACTGCACAACATGGCCATTGACCATGGAATAGTTGTCAAAGCTGATGGGAGTGACAGTAGTGGGGACAATGGAAGTAATGGACTGGAGGGAGGTGGACAGCTACCCCTGGTGGAGGGATCCCAGCTGATCCAGCAGGTGAGGCGTCACCGGGACACCACAACACGGTAGCACTGTGGTGCACACAGAGTAGGTGATGCGATCACATGCATAGGCCACACAAAACAGGTATAGCACACATGCAGGGGCTTGCATGGCAATGGGCATGGACACACTGAGGTGGGAAGCAGGGGTAAAGGTGACAGAGGCACCCACCCACACAGCCACATACAACACCCCTCACAGCCCCTGCACACACACACACACACACACACACGGGTATGTGGCATGGATCAGATGCATCACACCAGTGCACAGGTGCAAACGGTGCAAGACTGCTGTCATCACACCCACACCACATGGACCAGTGGCTGGGCAAGCATGCACACAGGCAGCGTGTGGTGCAACACACAGGTACCCACTTTTGTGGTAGGCACACAGACACCACCCATGTGCACACTGGGTAGTAGCTGCAGACTGCAGGTGGGGCGGCCACACATCAGGTCCACTGCATGGACCCATGGCCTCCACGGTCATGGGGGTGGCTGCACCTGGGCCAATCAGCAGCCATAGGCTGTGCATCAACCATGGGGTGTGTGCAGCAGCCCCAAGGGGTGGAACCATGAGACCGTGTCCATGCGTGGGTATCGAGGTGCCCAAACAGCCCAATCCAAGTGTGCCTGGGATGATGACATCAGAGCCTGGTGTCGACTGCGAGAGGTGTCTGATGCCGGGTATTGAGGGTGGACAGTGCACATGGGGGTCAACTGTGCCCAGCCATGCCCGGTGGCAGCCAGCAGCGCAGAGCCATCTGAGATGCACGGTGGCATTGCGATCAGATGGCTCTGCAATCTCCCAGGCGCGGAGCCGCTTCAGGGATAGCGACCATCTGAGATAGCAATGCCACTGCGGTCTCAGATGGTCTCTGCGCCAGCAGCGCAGAGCCATCTGAGTTCACAGTGGCATTGCATCCAGGGATGCAGTCATGGCCTCCTGCATGAGCTGCATCCCTCTAGGATCTGCGTAGTGCCCTCTCCTGCTGCTCAGCTAACTGGCGCACCTCCATGCACAGTGCGCACTCTCCAGTGGAGAGCAGCACTTGTTGCTGAATGGATTCCGCAGCAAACTGGTGTGCTCAGCCAGTGGGTTGGCATCCTGGGGCTCCGGGTCAGGCGCTAATCCTATGTGGTGACCGGCCATGCTGCACAACCCCTCTGGTGGACACTGCACAGTGGGGTCAGCAGGGTTGGGTATGGCAGGCGCACTGGTGGCAGACCGTATGTCCGGCTGCCTGGTGGCACCCACAGCCTGCTGCTGTCACCCGTCCAGGCGCTGCACACCACCCAGCACCTGCGCAGCCGCACCGCACCTCCACTGCAGGGCACAGCCAGGGCAGCGCACATCGCTGCACCTGCAGTGGTGGCGGCAGCTTTCTGCCACTGGCAGAGCACTGGGCATGCTGCCTATGTCAGTGGCCATGCTGTCCAGGATGACCGTTACGTCATCATCAGTGTCAGACCCTGCCCCAATCTGTGCCTCTACGCACAAGGCTGGCATCCTGCAGGAACACATTCAGGGCCTCGTCAGACCCCAGGTCCAGGACATCCGCCTGCACAGTGGTGGTGAGCTGTAGCCTGTCAGACACCCGGATGCCCATGGAGGTGGAAGGCTGGTCCTCTGGGGATGATCCAGTGTGGCTGCTGCCACCTCCTCATCATCTGCATGGAGGCATGCTGGTGCTGTAAGAGAAAGAGGGTCATGTTAATGATGTATTGCCCACATATGCCCCACCACACTGCCACTGCATGTGTCCTGCAGCATGGCATGCATGTGAGTATTCACACACGCGATGACATGCATGCATGCTGGCTGCATGCATGCCACCATGGCCGCATAGCACCCTCCATGCCCCTGCAGCATGCAGCTGACATGATTACGTGACTGATGGCTGCCACCCATCTGGAATCTGCCACCAGGCACTCCCTCCACCGTGCTGCAGTGCATTGTGGCTGCCATCATCTCCTCCTGCGCTGTGAGTGGTGGTGCATCTGCAGGCCCCCTCCAGTGACATTCTGGGATGCATGGATGGCCACCACCTTCTCCTTGTTGTGCCTCTTGTCCGTGCCACCTTCTTGCTGCACTTCTGCACTCCAGCGCTGACCGTTGGTGGCTGCCCTGCTGGTTGGCCGCATGCCGCCACTTCCTCCCAGGCCCCAGCCCTGGCCTGTGGTGTGCCCGTAGCACCCTCAACAGGGCTCCCCTGTAAGGTAGGTGTCAAACAGGGCCTCTGTCTCTGCCTTTGTGAAATTGAGCCTGCACTTGCGAGCAGGCCTCATGCTCCTCACCCCTCCTCATGTTCCAACATGTTGCTTCCTGTGGACATGGACAACACAGTGTGTCATTGGCAGCATCACTCTGTTCCGTCCCACCCTGCTCTGCCAGCTGCTCCCAGTGAGCTGCATCAGCAGACACAACATACCCAGAAAGGATGCAATACTGGTCCATGGCCTGTGCTGTTTCATGGTGCTTATGTAGTGCAGTGCATGCAAATGAGCTTTCGTGCAACAGTAATGACATGCTAATGCCCCGGTGTACCACGCATTGGTTGATGAGCTCATTTGCATGTGGTGTCTGAATATTAGCGATTTTGCTTCATGCTAATGAGATTGCTCAGAGCAAATCATGGTGCAATGCACTTGCAAGCGTGGTGCACAGACCCACAGTGCACATGTGCTGAACAGTAACATGGTGTCAATTACGCACTGTGTACCAACTGCATGATGAGGGGCATGACCATGCTGTGCCAAGCCTGCTATCATGCATGTATGCACTGCACAGAGTGGGTGACCCCTGCTGTGACCCCTGATCCTGGGTACTCCCTCACCCATGACCCACCAAGCCACACCCATGCTCGCATCTCTGAGACTGTGCAATGGGTGGATACAGCACATGTTCCTCAGCATCATGCATCTGGCGTATCGTAGCACATGCGCCATTGCTGCCATTTTGCTAACCGCTACAACTCACAGCATGGCACAGTGAAGGGCACCAAGGGCACAAAACTGGGCGCAGGTTGAGCCAGTGAACCTGGTCACCTGTGTCCAGCCCCACACTAACTGTTTTGCCAGGCCCCCTACAACAGTCCAGGTTGTGGTGTGGCAGAGGATTGCTGCCACAGTGCAGCAGTGGACTGGGGTGGCCAGGATGGGGAGCAGTGCCACCACAGATATGACAACCCCGAGGAGGGACCCAGAGTGCCTGAGGAGGCTGGAGGGATGTGTCAGGTGTTGGGCTGTGCCACAGTCAGGTGAGTAGGCCATATTGCAAGTGTGACCTGGTGCTGTACTGTGGTGTTGGCTAGGCTACCTGGCATGCCCTGCAGAATGGTGCACTGCCATCATGCACATCGTGGGGTGGCAGTGCCAGCCAATGCTTGCATTGCGATGCAGCAGTGTGGGACATGTCTGGCAGGGGCTCACCCTGTGCACAGGGGTGGGGTGGTGGGCAGCTACTGTGGCTGTTTACTGATGTGTTCCTGTCTATGTTCCATTCCCAGGGCCTGAGGTACCAGAGGTTGTTGGCAGCAGGTTAGCAGGCCACAACAGGACATGGAGGTGACGCAGGAGCAGCTCCGGCACCAGCAGGGCCATGGAGGACAGGTAGATACTGTCGTAGTACCCGCACATTACATGGGGTGGGCGGGGCGTGGGTGTGGGTGCAGGCATGGCCACCTGTGATGTGTGCCATGGCAGCTGTGTGTTGCACTGTGCATGGTGCTTGCCACTGTGGCACATCCATTGGACGCATGTACCAGCTGTTGTGGGGTGCATGTGCACCCAGCTGCCACTGACATTGCTGTGGTGCTGCGGTGCACTGTGCCATGTGACTGTCATTGCGCAATTGGGTAGCCATTGTGCAGTGGGACCACCTCTGTGCACTGTCGTGGTGTGCCATGTTGCTGGCAGGCATTGGCCCACCCCTGTGGGTGGCTGATATGGGCCTTTCTGGGATGTATTCTCACTGCCCATTGCATGCTGTGGGTGGGCATGGTTCCTTGGGACGTGCACTGATCACCTGTCCTGTCCTTTGTCATGAGTGTCCAGTGTTGAAGATGGAGCTCATGTACTGCGCTGCTGCTCTGGCAGCTGATTTTGATCACTTCCTCTACAATGGAGGCTGTGCTGCAAATATGCCGCATGCTGCTGGAGAATCGGAGGTGATGAGGGTGCCAAGGGATGGCAGGCCATAGCCACGGTGAATGGGTCCCAGCATTCCCTGTTTTTCCTGCTGTACCTCCCCTACAGTCCCTCATCCCACTGTACAGTCCCTTTCCCTGTCCACTTCCCTTGCTTTTCTACCCTTTCCCACCCTTGTTGCTGTATATAGTTTTTTGGGAAATATATGTATTTTGATTTACCTGCCTGTGTCAGTGTCTGCTTTGCAGGTGGCATGAGGAGCCATGCCTGCAATGGCCCAGTGTTTGTCCATGTGGTGTGCATGTGCGGGCACGTGTTTTGCTTCTGTGGTTCACTGCATGTGCTGTGGTGTGACCCCCTATGGTGGTGGTGTCCCTCCCTTGATTGGTGGCTGTGCCATGGGTGCCCATGGGGCCATGCCAGTGGTGTGTGGTGGGTGTGTGCATGGTGCTGGCACACAGCCATAGTCTTCTTGGTCGGGTACTGGGCGCATGCTGTGTTGGGGTCCCTGCTTAGCATTGTGCATCATGTCCCATGTGGTCTGCTGTGCTACGTGTCTCCCAGCACATTCCATGCTTGCTGTGTGGGCTGCCTGTATACCTGTGTGTGGCACGTCTCTGTGTGTTTGACTGCATGGTCCTGGGTGTGGCCTGCTCTGGTCTGGGTGTGTGGGGGCATGGCCTGCAGCCTGTGGGGAGTCCCTTGGTGGCTCTCCACTGGCCATTGGCACCTCCTGTTGCCTACTATCTGTGCCACTGTTGTGTTCTTTGGGGTCTGGGTGCCTGTATGTGCCTGCAGTGGTGACCTCCTGTGGCCTGTCACTGTGCTTTCCTGGCTCTGGCCCTGGGTCACTTCTGTGTGCCATACCCCACTCTGTTCCCACAGTTGTGCTGGAGCCTCTCTTTCTGCACCACAGCACAACTCTGGTTGCATAATGGTCAACTGTGCCATATTCAGCCAGATTGTGCTGGCACAGTGCGACCAGCACAACCTCTGAATATGGCTCCTGTTGTGCCATGGTGCATTGGATTTGTACTGTGCCAAACTTGTGCGGCCTTTGGTGTATTTTGAATATCTGGGCCATCATATTTACAATTCAAGTTTTTTAGTTAAAAAAAACAGATGGCAGATGCCACGATCATTTTTTCTCATAACAAGTAAGTCATGAAATAAGCACTCACAAGCAGTTTGTTTTACTCAAAGAGCTTGATGGTTATCTAAAAATATAACTTTGAATCCTTATAACTCTGGAACAATAATAATACGTTTTCACAAAACCTTCAAAGGCACTAGCTTGGCACAGGCTGCTTCAACCCTGAAAATTTCTTGAAAAAATTCTGCACTGTCTAGGTTGTGTGAGAAAAAAAAAAAAAATAACCCCCAAAAAACACATGTTAGTACAGGAAGACCAAAACTGTTGTTTTTTTTTGCTTTTTTTTTTTGTGTTCTGTCTCTCAAAAACTGAACAAGATGCCATCATGAAACTTGTCATGTCTCAAAGAGACTGCCAGCCAGACCGCACTTGCAAATTTTAGGCAATTTCATCTTATACTGCCAGAATAATTAAAGTGCAAAATTGGCGTTTAACATTAAACAGTCTACTCAACCCTAATCTGAAGCACTACCACACACACCCCTATAATATACTGGTATAGAAAAGCCAGAATAGTTAGTGGCCTGACAGGTTCTATGTTAAACCCAAAATTTCACCTTAATAGCTTTGACATTGTTTGTCAAAATTGCCTCAGATTTGGCATGCATTTTGTCTAGGAGGCAAGGTCTAAACTTTTGAAGTTTTGTGATGGTAGCTTGTGCAGTTTCTGAGATCCACGTACATAATTTTCCTGTAGACATCTATTTTTTTTCTTGTGTTTAACATGGGTTTTGGATTTGCTGTCATGTTCAGCCTAAACATTATGGAATTTTTTCCAAAACTTGCAGCGTGAAGCGGGCTATGTCAAGGTAGTACCTTTCAAGGTTTCATGAAAAATATCACACGTTCTGGAGATATAAGGATCTAAGCACCTGTAACCCTCTAGTGCGATATTTATTTATAATTTACCTATGGCACTATATCTCTACCCTTCCCACGGCTTTTCTCACCTCCCTTCTCCCTTGCTTCTCCCCCTGCTTGCCTTTTGCACTCCTCCTTGCTCTCCAACACCTTCCCCTCCACCTCCTCCCATTTTCCCTTATCCCATGTTACCACTCCTGCAATCTCCTTCCCTCCCCACGTCTCTACCCTCTTCCCCCTTCTACCCCCTATTACTTTACTCTCACAGGTTTTATGACAAGGCCTACTTGGCTGCCCCTTGTCTGGAGCAATACTTCATCTTCTTCCTGTACTGCTCACTTGTTCCCCACCACCCCTCCACCTGTGCTTCCCCTCACTCCTGTGCTGTACCTTCCCACCTTTCTCTCTCAACCCTACCACCCCTCATGCATTCTCCCCCTCGTTTCTCTCTACCACCTACTTTTCACCTCATTCTTACCATTCTGGACTTTCGACAAGGCTACTAGGTCACCTCATCTTGGTCTTTCTATTCTCTTCTCCTTCCACTGTTATTTAGAGTAACATACAGATTGTTTACTTATGTCTTATTTGTCTCAAAGTATTTCCATGATGTTCACTATTTTCTTTGCCTGTTGATTACCATGGTTTTGTTTATGTCTTACTCTTATTGATGTGGAACCTTTGTAAGAAATTGTATTGCTCAAAGGTATTGTAATCCAAGAATAAATAAATGAAGTTTGAGGTTTAGCTGTTCTTAGCATGCTCAGTGTGTTTTTGCTAACCCTCTGATACGACATGAAAATTCTGTCATGAGACCGTTTTTGGTTTCTCCTACTTAGTTCTTACAACACGAAACATTTTTCATGTGTGTCTTCCATCTTGCCTTTTCTCTGATCTAAAATACATAGAAAATAGAATTTGCTGGCAAATAAGGACCACTGACCCACCTAGCCTATTTCACTGCTGATAGTATCATCACAAATCCTACTTGATCTCTAGCCCATTCCCCTTCCATTTCCTAAGATTCCCCTATAGCTATCCCTATGCATTCTTGATCCTCACCACTGTTTTGCCCACCTCCTCCAGGAATCCACCATTTTTCTAAGTAGTACTTCCTTACATCTCTCCTGAATCTACTCTCTTCAGCTTCTTATCATGCCCCTTGTCCTTGAGCACTGTTTTTGTTGAAAAATATGTCCCTCTTGTACCTTGTTTACCTCCATGAGATATTTAAGGTCTCAGTCATATCCCCCTTCTCCTCTCTCCTCCATGGTTTACACATGTGGGTCCTTTAATCTCTCCTCGTGGGGCTTCTGATGCAGACCCTGCACCATTTAGTTGCCCGCCTCTGGACTGCTTCCATTCTATGTCCTTTCTAAGATGTGGTCTCCACTACTCTAGGTGGGGTCTTACCAGCAATCTATACAGAGGCAACACCATTTCCCTCTTTCTGTTGGTGATATCCTCCCTATACCCAAGCATCCCACTTGCCCTCCTAAGTGCCTTGTCGCTTCAGTCTGTCCACCTTTTAGGTCATCTGATATGATCACACCTAGGTCTCTTTGCTGCTTTTTGTGGTTGTCGTAGCACCCCCATTTTGTTCTCTGCCCTGGGTTTCTGTGCCTCAGGTGCATTATTTTGCACTTTCTCACATTGAAACCCAGCTGTGATACTCTTGACCACTCCTCGAGTTTTCCCAGGTCGCTGATCATCCTTTCCACCACACCCTCAGAGTGTCTACCATGTTGCTGCTAGACTAGAGCTCAAGTCTAGGGCTGCTCACTCATTCACATCGAACAACTTCATTGCTTTATTTTCGGATGTCTCCTGCAAGCAAGCTAAAATAACTAAGTTTGTATTGCTAAGGAGTGGCAGGGCAGCTATATATGATGTGCCAATTCTGAGCACTGATTTTCAGCCGGTCTTCACATCAGGAGCTAGCGGCCCCACTAACAAGTGGTGGACAGGAAGCATGCTGATCCAGCTTACCAATGAGAGCACTGGCTGAGAAATCAATGGCCCAATCTATGGGAGTTCAGCCCAGGGACGTCTGTGTGGTGGACAAAGAGAGCCAGAGAGAAACCCATGAAGAGAAACTGTCCAAGTTGAGTCAGCCTGGTGAGGAAGACTATGGGCTCAGACTCTAAGTCTGAGCCCAGTTAGTAACCCATGGGGAGTACAAGTTTCAACAACAGGATCGATGACAGTCAGGAATCACCAACACACCAGCTTCAGAGGAGGTCTAGGTAGTTTTGGGAGGTAGCAGGTCTCACATCCTTTCCCAGATTCTGTTCTATGTAACATACCTGGGACTATAACTCTTGCCTAGTGTAAAGCACATCTTGCTACTTTCTCTCAAATTGGTCCCATCAATGAGTCAGTCATATTCTAGGATCATTTTACCCTGCACTTTACCACAGTATTTTACCATTTGGTGGTGACATCATCATTTCTAAATGAGCCCAAAAACAATGAGATTTCAAGTAAACTAGAACATGGATACATTGCGGGGCGGGGATGATTACAAGTGTTCCCATGGGTGTAACATGTATTTCTTGACAGTCTATTGGGGCATGTTGGTCATAAGCTGTTCAGAACCTGTTTATTAAAATAGGGGTTCAGTTTAGTTTTGGTATCCATACCTCTCAGCCTTATGCTGCTGAAATAAAGTATATTAGAAACTCAAAATGAGGAACAGTGGGGGCTCAGAATGGGGGACACTGCCCTCAGAATGAAGGGCACATCGGCAAACAAAGATGTAAGCTCACAACACTGAAGAAACCAATGTTTTTATTTGGTTAAAAGTTTAAGTGTGTGTTAGCAGTATAGAATGTTAAAATTTTGCTTTTAATTCTGAGTTTGCAACACATTGTCTATGTGGGCAGCATTCTTCCACTGTAGTGCAGATGTGGGACAGAGCATTTCTGAGGGTAAAATGAGGGACATCTTTATGGGAAGCCGTTCAATTCAAAATTACAGTTTTCAGAATATAATTATAAGTGAAATGTCTATGACTAACAACAAAATGTTTACAGCATAATATTATGAGAATGACAAACATGAAAATGAGTATATCACACACTGAAATGGTTATGAGACCTTCTGAAATGGTTATGACCTGTACCAAAATGTGTATGACACATACCAAACTGGATATGACATACACCAAGATGGATATGACATACACCAAGACAGAAATAACACTTATTAAAATAAGTATGACATACACCAAAATAGGCTAGGACACATACTGAAACAGGCAATACGATATCAAAATAGATATGACACATACCGAAATGGGTATGACACACACACTAAAATGGGTATGATACAAACCAAAATGGATATGTTATACCAGAATCCGTATGATGCATAAAGAAATAATTATGACACATATTGAAATGGATATGGCCCATACTGAAATGATTATGAACACATAGCAAAATGGGTATGGTATACTGAACAGGTATGGTATACCAAATGGCATGACACTACCAAATGGGTTTAGCACTAACTGAAATGGATATGACACACACGAAAATGGTATGACACATGCTGAAATAATTGTGACACATACCTAAATGGATATGACCTATACTGAAATGGCTATAGCACATAGCAAAATGGGTATCACATACCAAAATGGGTATGACACAAACTGAACTGGATATAGCACACACTGAAACTGGTATGACACACACTGAAATGATTATGACACATACCCAAATGTATATGACCCATACTGAAATGGATATGACCCATACTGAAATGGATATGACACATAGCAAAATGGGTATGACATACCAAAATGGGTATGACAGATACTAAAATGGGACTGACACTAACTGAAATTGGCATGATACACACTGAAAATAGAATGACACATGCTGAAATAATAATGACATATATCGAAATGGATATGGCCCATACTGAAACGGCTAGGACACATAACAAAATGGGTATCATATACCAAAATATATATGAGACAAACTGAACTGGACATGACGCACTTTGAAATTGGTGTGACACACACTGAAATAGTTATGACACACAACTAAATGGATATGACCCATACTGAAATGGATATGACACATAGTAAAATGGGTATGACATACCAAATGGGGTTCCATGTCAACTTGGCGCAAAATATTTCAGCACATACATTTACTGCAGCAGCAATATCATCGCATGCTAATTCAGCTTAACACTAATTCACCGATAGCCATCTTGTCGAATAAAATCAACTAATCACTAATTCGTCACATAGTCATCTTATTTAAAACAAATTCTAGACATTCAGTCTGTAACTCACTAATTGTTTGTCCTCCAAAATACTAACGTAATCAAGCAGTTAATTAGTCACAGGTGTCAATCAGTCAATCAGTTCATTAAAATCTATTAATTATTTTAGTCTCCCTTGTATCCTTGTTTCCTTGTTTGCTACAATGCCTTTGTCATTCCTGCTTAGCCTCGCGAAGGCAGCAGCAGCTTGCTGAACCATGGATATCTATACCATAAAGAGAGTGCACTCTGGTAAAACTTATTGGAAATGTGCAGGTACGATAAACTCAAGTGCACTGCAAGATGCCATACTATCGGAGATGATATTGTATGTTACATTAATTCCCATAATCATGTGCCAGATGCTGGTGAAATCGAAGTTAAAAAGTAATTGCAGTGATGAAAGAGAAGGCAATTACTTCACTAGAGGGAGCACAGCAAATTGTGGCGGAGCAACCGTGAGTTAGATAGAGCTGTTGCAGGTAAATTGCCTTCTGTTACCTGCCTGAAACAGAACAGCACAGCGTCGCGAGGCAAAAGGCATGTGTTGCTCTGCATTGCCTTTTAGTTTAGCTGATTTACAAATACCTACAGAATACTCGTGTCTGATAATGGGGTTCAGTTTCTGCTACATGACAGTGGTTGCCAAGACAAAGAAAGATTGTTAATTTTCAGCACAAAAAAATCTGGAACATATAGCAACATCAGATAATTGGTATGCAGATGGCACATTTAAGGTAACTCCCTTTATTTGCACCACTATATACAATTCATGGGGTTAGATTTAATGCTGTTATTCCAACTGTTTTTGCTGTCATGACAGCATGCACAGCTTCAGCTTACATTGCCCTTCTTTCCACTTTGAAGTCCCTATGTCCAGCACTCTCCGCGTTCAGTGATGACAGACTTTGAGCAAGCAGCTATGCGTGCTTTTGCATCCCAGTTTCCTGAAGCTCAAGCAATGGGTTGTTTTTTTTCATCTTTGTCAGGCATTGTGGTGAAAGGTGCAGGATTGTCCAGACATTTACACTGTAGATGAGAACTATGCACTTAACATAAGAATGACTGCAGCCTAGCATATGTTCCCATAAATGATGTGCTTGAAGTGTTTGAAAGCCTGTGAAACTCTGAATTTTATGTGGAACATGAGGAGGTCCTAACACCATACCTTGATTATTTCGAGGACACTTGGATCGGAGACCAGTGGGATGGCGTGGTCGGCGCCCCATTCCTGATCCAAATCTGGAACTGCCATTCAGCTGTCTCTGATGGTTTGTCTCGCACAAGCAATGCAGTAGAGGGTGGAACCACAGTTTCAGTAGCCTGCTAGGAGCCAGTCACCCGACAATCTGGAAATTTATCACAGCACTGAGAACGGAACAAAATATTAATGAGATACATATTCAGCAGTATCTTGCAGGACACGACCCTCCAGCACAGCGTAAGAAGTATAGAGACACTGCAAGACGGCTGTGATGGTCATCGAGAAGTTATGGCAGCTGCTCCATCACTGGTTACCTCATGTGGAGTGGTGCATAACTTTCAACTTCAAGTCTGAAACAGTATTGCTTTTATCTGACTTAAATTTTTAATTAATAAAGGATTTTAGCGGTTGGATTTCCGCTTGCGATGCTAGTGACCCGGCTCGGGGAGCGGACTTGGGTTGCTGGAGAACGGCTGGGGAGAAGGCTTGAGCGTCCCATGACTGCTCGCCTTCTCCGGGAGGGAGCTGACGCGGCTCGCTGTCTGCTGCCTCCTGGGAGGCCAGGAGAGCAACAGCTAAGTGAGCCCACTGCACAAGGGCATGGTGAACTGCCTGTTGGCTTAGACGCCCGTGGCACGCCACACCCCCGGGAGAAAAAGCAGAAACTCTAGCCTCCTGGTTGGCTGGATGATGGCTGCTGGCTCCTGCTGACTCAGATGCTCTGACACCCAGAATCCACCTCAGCAGCACCCGGGACTGACTGACTAGTGCACTGGCTCCCCTTCTGGCGCCTTCCCCTTGGAGGAGGGACCCATCCGGCGAAGGATACGCTGGGCCACTTCTGGGTCAGCTGCGATCTGAGTGAGTGGAAGGGGTCAGGCGAGGCGATCGGGGTCAGTGAACAGCTGGAAGAAGAGGCAGGCCAGGGGGCAAGTAAGGCAGGGGAAAAAATAAAATAAAGGATTTTAATTGATCACGCATAAATGCCCCATGCACTTAATGGATTACTGTGCACTGCGCTGAATTGACACAAGGTAAGACCAATACCAATTCTGACTTGTGAATGCCATGTGGAATTATCCAGCTGCTTGCACCTAGGATAACTAACTGAATTACTGTTCTAACTTGTGCTGACACATAGGGCTGGATATTCAAACTGCGCCCAAAAAGTGCGCAGGAGAGCAGCGCAAGTCCATTGCACCCATGCCAACAGAAGCGATATTTAAAACAGGAGCAAGCCAAATTGCACCCACAGCCAACGCTCTGAATATCACACAACCAGTGCCATAGTGGAACAAGGGAGGGAAGCTGAGCAGATATGATGCGCTATGGCGCAACAAGAGATGCCCAGCTGAGCAGTCCAGAGGTGCCATAGCGCAAGCAGGGAGCCCCACAGCTGCAGAGCAATGTAACTATACAACCAGGGAGGTAGGGCCCACCACCCATGCCACAGATGGGCACAGGAGCACACAGCGGAACAGACATTGTCCCCATACCCCAAGCACATCACAACCAGGGAAGGCTGGAATAACCACTGGTGCATGGAGTCAAGCAACCAACCCACAGCCTGGCCATGGTGCCCTATCACACCTACTAGCAAGCTGTGACTGGCACACAAGGAGGGCGGACCACCCTTGCCACACCATCCCCCGTAGTGCACAGCACACCCTGCACCGTGACCCCCAGACAACCCCCCATGAGCAGTGACCACCACTGCAGGAATCCCCATGCATGCCACCGCCCCCACAGTGGCAATGCACACCTGTACACCACAGAACCATCTAAGCCAGCCCCACCATGAGCACTCATCAGCAGAATGCAGCACACGGCAATGCAACAACGGCAGACAAAGTGCAACCACACAGTCCCCGATGTACTGCTGAGAGACCGACCATGCATTGGCAGAAGAGTGACCCCAGATTGGATGGTCGGTAAGGGACACCTCCCCAGTGGTACAGCGTACCGCACAGCATCCCAGTAACACACCCCGCCCACCACTGGCCACAGCCAGCACAGACACCCACAGTGGTGCGTGGAAGCATGCACCACATCAGTGACATGGGCAACCCAGCAAAGTGACGGGTACAGTGTCCGCCCTGCAGGGAATGCTACCACTGACATGTCAGCAGATCATGAAGGTCACAGACAGGCATGTGTATCGGCTGCACAGGCCATGGACGGGCCGATGGGTGCACCATGGACACAGAGCACATGCCAGGACCACTGCACACAGTCAGCCAGTGCATGGGGAGCAACACACACACCACAAACACTGACTGATATTTACCCCCACACCATAGTCACCTTCACGGACACACACACACACATACCCATGACTGCACCACCCCTGATGCCATGCACACCACTGCAGCCGAGCACCTATAGCCCACTGCCAATCAGAGACCACCACAGTATTCATATAAAATTCAAATGTATTGTAAAATATAAAACAACTGTGTACAATAACAATAACTATTTACAAGGTTGGGGTGGGGACACAAACAAGGTGGGGTGGGCAGGGGAAGGAGTGGACAAACAGGATGGGATAGGTGGGGTGTGAGGGTGACCAGGGGAGGGGAGTCTGGGGACCAAGGACTGTCAGCGTGTCTGCCATTCCTGGCTCTGGGTCCACCCTTGCCCTCGGGCGCTGAAGTACTCCCGCTGTGTCCAGCCTCCAAGCATCGCCACAGACTCGCGGGCCAGATTAAGGAGCTCCCTCATGGTGTCCCTCATCTCCTGAGATGTCTCAGACCTAGGACAAGGGAGCACAGTCAATAGGTGGAATGCACAACCCAGACAGCCCACCCACTGTGCATGGCATACAGTCATGGGACATACCACTGTGATGGTGTGTGACCAGCCGCAGTGATCACGTCCGCAGGACCTGCCCACCCAGGTGCATACAGCCATGCTGAACGCTGCACACACCCACCAGCCAAGTCATGCACAGCACCACCGTGGCTGCCTAGTGACATGGCTATGTGGTGCAAAGGCAGTGGCACAGCCATGCACCTGGTGCATGTATGCACCACCAGTGATGCACACCCAGATATGCATTGCCACTGGACAGTGTTGACTGTAACCAGTGGCGTGCATGGCAGTGATGAATCAATGAATGGTGGCCATGCCCTGCTGACCACCTTGCCACACAGCATGCAATATTAAGAATGGATGTCTGTCATTACCTCATCGGGACGGTCGGGTGGCCGCTAGGGACCCTCGGCCTGCCTGGCTCTGTCCTCCACCGCCCTGCACTCTGCTCTCACATGGCGTAATTTTTCTGGGCCTGGGGACAAAAGCAGAGAAGAACATTAGTGCAGTCCCAAAGCAAAGTCCCCTGCCCCAAGGAGTGTGCCCCCACCCAGCCAGACCCACCCACCCCACACCCTGTGAACACCACCACGGGCAACCCCATACAGTCCCTTCCCATGTGCTGGACA
The DNA here is from genome assembly GCA_016271365.2 of Neoceratodus forsteri. Taxonomy (NCBI): domain Eukaryota; kingdom Metazoa; phylum Chordata; order Ceratodontiformes; family Ceratodontidae; genus Neoceratodus; species Neoceratodus forsteri. Next base: position 343,983,410 of record CM057459.1, read on the forward strand.
CAAACAACAATGTGACTCAAATGGATGAAAACAGTGTGTTGACAGAACCCTACCTGGTTGTGGTACCGTGCCCTCTTGGCACGTGACCGTAGTCTGGCCAGTAACTCAGGCTCCCTTCTCATCAGGTCCGAATATTGGTGCCTGCACTGCTCCACCGCTCTGCCCTGCCAGTCACCGCCTAGGGCTGTGACCACCTCACCCACACCTGGGACCTAGGCTCTCCAGGGGGCCTCCCAAAGAGATGCCCATGATGTGGCTCCACTGTGGCCACCAGGTTTGTCAGCTCTATTGCCGACCATGGAGCAGCCCCTTCTCTGCGCCATTTCCAATGCGATAGTAGGCAATATGGTGCTATGCAGCGCTGGTACCCTGTGTGCAGATGCTGCGGGCAGCCGCCGTTATTTCATCGCTGGCCTGTTACCGAACAGCACGATAGAGGTGCGGCCATGCCAGATGCATGGCGCTAAGGGGGCAAAGGTTGGACACAGGGTCAAGGGTCTCTGGCGCAAGGCCATGCACAGCCCATCGGATGACTATGCATCTAGCATGATTGGTTGCCTGTGTGCCAGCGCCACAGCGGACTATTGCGCAGTTGTGCCTATGAAGGCCCATTGCCACAGCGCGCCCATGTAGTGACCTCGCTATAGCACCACTGGCACAATGGTGGCCGTGCCCTGCATTGCCTGCCGCATACAGCACGCCATCAGTGCAGCAGACTCTGCGTAGCTACCTGGGCATGCAGTGAGGTGTACTACATGCCACAGAACTGCGCCATCGGCTCAGCACGCTCAATACAATTGCGCAAAGTGCAAAACGGGCGCGATATTCAGCCGTCATATGCTAATCATTCAATCAGCTATCCATTAGATGCAGCAGCGTGATTTGCATCTAATTAAAGCTGCTCCTCACCTAATTTGCATGGATTGTGCTATATAGGTACGACAATGTTCTGCAGTGGCCATATTCAGTTACTGCAGTTTATTGGTGAGTTGCTTGCTGTGTGGGGTCTGGACTGTGGTATCAGGGACATGCTTTGTACTGCACAGTCACAGGTAACCACTGTCATCCTTACAGGCTGAATAATGACTGAGCGAGGTCTGGGTGAGGAGGACTACGATGGTGGGCAGAAGAGGGCCCCATTTCACAAAGGCCGTGGCGGAGGCACTCTTCAAGGCCTCCTTGATCAGGAGCCACTGCTCAGTGGACAGTGGGCACCCTCAGGCCCGTGCTGTTGCATGGGAGGAGGTGGCAGCGGTCAACCTGCACGGCAGCCACCAGCGCCCGTGCAGGAGTGTAAGAAGAAGATGGGTACTGACAGGAGGAGGGTGAAAGAAGGCGGCTGCCATCAGGGTGGCATGTACTGCAATAGGAGGGAGCCAGGAGGTGGTGCAGCTCACACCGGCAGAGGACAGGCTTGCTGCAAGCATGCACGCAGTGCCATAGAGGGAGTTCCAGGAGGTGGCTTCCAGATGGGTGGTGACCCATCAATGCATGTGTAAGTCATGGTCTGTCTATGGGGGCAGGGTAGGTCACGCAGTAACGTGACTTTTCTTTTCTGTTACAGATCCTGCGCATCTGTAGGAGTCAGCGGTGGAGGGCCTGTCCACTGCGGACAGTCATCTGGAGTTGGAGGAGGGACCATCCACCTCCATAGGTATACATTGAGCATTGCAACAGTGGGGCGCTGGCTGTCCACACTGATGTTGTTGAGACAGGTGTGGGGAAGCCCTTTCTGTGTCTCAGCATTCTGGCATCCAAGGATGTCGGCACGCTGTGGCTGTGGCTGGGGCAGAGATCTGCACCAGTGATGAAGACACGACCGTCATGGTCAGTGACATGTGTGTGCCATGGAATGGACACACAGCAGGTCAGCTCACACCCATGGACCTGGCTGGTGCCGATGTGTGGCCAGCATGTCAGCACAGTCCCAGGCTGTGCCTGCCAGCACCAGTGGGGCAGCACCGTGGCTGGTCAGGACAGTGGACTGTTGCAGCCACAGCAGCGGAACAACTGATCCCTTGGGCACAGCAGGTGGAGGCGGCAGCACAGTCACCCACCAGTACTAGGGGTTCAGGGTTCAGCGGTGGTGTCTGTGCACCGCCTGTGGACTTGCCCATACCTGGTCCTGGTGAGCGTGCCCACCCTCAAGGGGTGCTGAACATCAGGCCCTTGCATACCCTGAGGGACGGGATGCCGAGGTGGCAGACGACCTCTTTGTCGAGCACACCCGCCTACTACAGGCACTGGTCCAGCAGCAGATGTGGCTTGCAACGTCCATGGAGGCACTGTGTGTAGCTTTGGAGTGGGCCGAGGACCGATGCAGCAGGGACACCGATAGGATCCTGTCACGGATTGACCATTTGCAGGAGGATGTGACCACTGCCATTGACAGGCAAGCACAGACGTTCATTGCTGTCATGGCCACAATGGGCACACAGTCAGGTGCCCATGTGTCGCTCACACTGCGCAGTTCGCTATCCATCCCCATTCCCAGTGTCGGCAACACCCACCCTGTCGGCCTGGGTTCAGCTGTGGGCATCCCGGCACTCCTGGTGCAGGAATGTTCAGTGTGCTGCAGACCCCTGTGCGGGCACGGTCGCATTTGCAGTGGAACCCTGCGGACCATCGTGCCACCCCATGAGGCCCGTGGGTCAGCTTGCCAGTGCTTTTGTGTCTCAACGGGCCACCCACGCATCCGAGGCAGATGTGGCACTGTGCCACAAGACCGATCTGTCTCCCAGCGGACACTGTCTGGTGCTGCCCTGTGTGCGTTGTGTGTTTCAGTGGGCAGTGCACGGGTGGGTGCCCAGCCCTGCATGCAGACACATGGTCCACCTGCACACCCTCCCGGCTGCTGTCCACAGGTATGTGTGCATGATGATGCCTGCATTACGCTGTACACCAAAGTGCGATGGTGCCCACTATCTGACACACGCACATGGACAGTCAGTGGACATGGTGGCCTGTGGACATGTGTGTTGCTAGTGTTTGCGCTCCATCTTGGCTTTGCACCTGACCCCTGTGTACATTTTGTGCCTATTGGGTGTGTGCATGTGTGTGTCCTTCCATGTGGCGTGTTACTGTTCACCTCTCCTGGTTGTATGTGTGTGCTTCTGTGCCCTGCTACATTCCTTGCCAGCATGCACCCTGGTGTATTTCCATGCGTGTCTGTGGGTTGTGCCCTAGCCACTGGTGGTTGCACATGGCACCATGACTTACCTGTGTTGGCTGAAGTGCTCCTCTGTGATGGTGTCCCGTGCAGCTGTGCCAGCCGGATCAGTCGGGGTCCCTGCCGGCCAAGGGGCTGCCCATCCCCATCCACCGGTGTCACTGTCGTCCCCATCACTGTCCCCTCTTTGACCTGTACAGCTATCTCACAGTCTTTGGCCATGTTGTGCAGGATGCAACAGGCCAGGAATATCCCACAGGCCTTTGAGGGCTATACTGTAGGGCACTGCCAGAGGTGTCCAGGCAATGGAAACGCACCTTCAGCATCCCGAACACCCGCTCAATGACATTGCATGTGGTGGCATGTGCCTCATTGTAGCTTTGCTGCGATGAGGTCATGGGCCACCGGTAGGGTGTGAGCAGCCAGAGCAGGAGTGGGTATCCACTGTCACCTGTGTGAAGATAGTGAAGGTTAGTGTCGTGTTCAACTTCAGACTGGCCCAAGCCCTGTGGGCCACACCCATGGCACCTCTGGCCATACCCCCATGCCCATGATATGTCAGTTCTACATACATACTCACCCACTAGATGACCTGTGGGGATGTCCCCACTCTTGAATCGGTGGCACAGTGCTGACTGGTGCCAGATGAAGGAATCATGTGCTCCCCAGGGTGCGTGGCACAGACATTGATAATGCACCCACTGGCATCGCACACCACCTGGCAGCTGACACTGGAATATCCCTTGTGGTTCATATAGGCAGCACCCTCGGGGCCAGCTGTGTGTGTATGGCCACATGGGTGCAGTCTATCACCCCTAGCATGCCAGGCATACGTGCTACCCTGTGGAACTCCTGTATGTTTGCTGTCGCTCCGCCGCAGTGCTGGGGAAATGGATGTACTCCGCAGCATGTGGCAGCAGTGCGCTGAGGAATTGGGTGAGGATGCATGGCGTGGCCAACTGTGTTATGCCTGTGGTGTCCCCTGTTGGTCTCTGGAAGGTACCCATGGCGAGCAAGCACATGCAGGCTGTTACCTTGTCTCCACTGACAGAGCATGACTCCATCGTGTGGGTGCCTGCATCACATCACTGCACAGCTCACAGAGCCACCTCAGTATTGCCCTGTTCAGGTGGTACCGGCCCACAATCTCGATATGTGTATACAGCTCAAAACTGGTGCGGGCTTGGTACTGCCTGTTGGGGCATACCACCAGACGGGCCCGGCCATGTCCCCCTGCCGCATGCCTCTCTCACCGCCCTCATTACGGCATCCATGTGAAGGTGGCAATGGCCATGTCCCTGGCTTCATGCTCCCCCAGCAGCTGTTGCTTTGTTCCCCCGCTGGCCTGACTGCTACCTCCTGCACCGGGTACACCTACTGGCCTCTGCTTTGTGTGCCCCACACACCGTCCTGTGCCCCTCTTCTGTGGTGTGGTTTCCTGGCCTGCCCTCTTTCATGCTGCTTTCCTGTGCCTGTCTCTCCCCTGCCTCATGTAGCTTCCCTGTAGTGTTCTTGCACCTCTTCCTTGCTCCTTTTTATTTTGGCTCATTTCGCTATGGCTTAACTTCCACGTGCTCCACTGTTGTGCATTGCGCAAGTCTTTGAACATCGCACTGTGCCCTTTATGCATGGTTCCTCCCCTTCAGTTGCGCATGCCTTCATTATCATTGCGCGTTGCTCAGCATGTTTTCAGTGGCGCAACTGCCTCCGCTGAATATCGCAGAATGGTGCATTTTCTGACTTGCGCTGGTGCAACCCTATTGCTCATGCGCAACCTTTGAATATCCAGCCCATAGTGTTTACTGCCGCTTGTGCTGAGCTGACGCATGCGACGTCGCTTTTGTTCTGACTTGTGTAGTAGTGTTTCCAACTAGGCTAACTGAATTACTATTCTGACTTGTGCTGAGCTGACATGTAGTGTTTACTGCTGCTTGTGCTGAGCTGACACATGCGATTAAATACCGATTACGCTTAAGTGGTTTTCACTATTATGTCTGTGCTGTAATGCGTGCTCTGTTTTGTTTGCGATGAATTTACGTGATACACTGAAATGGTTATGACATACACCAATATGGTTATAGCACAAACCGCCATGGATATGACACACACTGACATGAGTATGTCAAATACTGAAATAATTATGACAAATACCAAAATGGATATGTCACATGTTGTAATGAGTATGACACATACCAGAATGGGTAAGACACATACCAAAATGGATATGACAAAAACAAAATGTGTATGACATGCACCAATATGATATGACACAAACTGAAATAATTATGACACATGCTGAAATGGATATGACCTATACTGAAATGGATGAGACACATTCTGAAATAATTATGACACATGCTGAAATGGATATGGCCTATACTGAAATGGATATGACAGATAAAAATATATATAACACATACAGAAATAATTATGGCACATGTCAAAATATATATGACCTATACTAAAATGGATAGAATACATAATAAATAGGGTATAATGTATACCAAAATGAATATGACACATACTGAATTGTAGATTATATTGATTTAATATATTGATACTCTTGATAAATGTGTACTGTAGTAAATAAAATGGTTATGAAGTACTGAAAACAAAATCAGATATTAAATGTGTATGCTGCATATTGAAATGAGCATACAGAAAACTGAATTGTTGCCAAATTTGCAAGGCATAGACTGAACAGAGTGTTACATGTGCCAAGGTGTGAATGCAGCAAACTGAAATGACTATAACACATAATGAACTGAATATAACACAGTGAAAAGCACATGACTTGTGTAACTAATCAGAGTGCAGCATCTCCCCTGAGATTTTACAGGACTCCACAGTTCTTGTTCAGCTCCACTGCAAGTAAGAGCTCTTTACATTCTGTTAATCAGGAATATGCACAATGTATATTATTCCATTGTTATTTTGCTACTGTACCAGTTTTATTTTTATTTTTCAGTTTCTGTTAAGACAACTTTGTTTTCAAAAGTTTTATATGTATTTTATTAAAAAATTCTGTTATATGTGTTCTTTGTGTAAGTTATATTTAATATCATATAAATCCATCCTGCACTTGTCTTCTTCAATGTTTTGCAAAGTTATACAGTATGTTGTGCTGTATAATATTTTTGTTTGCCCTGTAAAAGAGGGGCATTACCAAAATATCTGTAGCTCTAGGATTATCTCATTCATGTGTGTTTTAACTGAATTTTACCAACTTACTGAAGGTTAGAGTTTTTCTTTGCTGCATTCTGAAAACTAATGTCAGTATTTTACCACTTTTATGAACAGTAAATTAAATACAGTAGCCGTTTGTTACCATGCAAGAATAAGTGCTAGGAACACATATTTTACACTACTGGAAAGCTGAGAATCTCTAATACTATAACCAGTTGTTTGTAGCTTGTCATTATGGAGCATACAACCCTATTATTAATGTCCTATTTTCTTCTAAAAATGGTAGTTTGTGAATCTAGTTATTCATCAAATTATTCATTTCACTGCCTTTTCTCCCCAGATTTCTGACTTTTTATAAGAGGAGTGTTACATTGTTACAGGCTTCAGTACATGTGCAGAACTGCTGAATCATTAAGGGCATCGACACCCAGGTTAGTGAGCTACTGTTTGTTTTCTGCAGACTGTATTGGTGAGGATAACTGTTTATAATGCTGGGACAGCATGTTAGTAGGTTATGCATTTGCTTACATTGCCTGGTTTATTGCCACTATTATCTTCATTTCGTTGTGAGCAGCATTATGGGGTGGTAGTCGGGTAACTGTATAGCAAATCTGTGAGGTGGTAGTTGGTGACAGACTCTTTATCTTTGTATTCAATCTCTTTTAGAACTCTTTATTTTAAATTGGTTGTGTTTTAGTTGCTCTTAAATTGCTTACTGAAGTTAGATCTTTTGCTGATGTTGTAAAACTAATTTCAGCATTTTGCCACTTTAATGTAAACATTAAAGTAAATTATTTTGCCATTTACTCTGTAACCATAAGAAGCGTTTCTAGTTTATGCCACTGTGGAGCAAACAGCCTGCTATCAGTGTTCTGTTTTTGCTAAAACAGCAATTAGTGAAACCAACTATCCAGCAGTTATCAATTTCCTGTCCTTCCTCCCCCGGATACTGCCTTTTGTAAGAAAAGTCTTGCATGTTTTCACATTGCACTGCATGTGTTGAAGTAATGAACTGTTGAGCAACAGACACAGTCAGGTTAGGAACATACGAAATTGCCAGCAGAAAAGGCCATCATGGTCTATTGAGTCTGCTTGAGTTTGCAGTTCGTTTCCCTATTTAGCAGCTGCCCTTCCCCTCCCCTCTCTCTCTTACCTCCCTTTCCTGTCTCACCCCTTCTTGAAGCCTTCCACTGTGTTACATGCCACCACCTCTGCTGATAGTGCATTCCAATTTGCCACTACCCTCTCCGTAAAGATATTTCTCACCTCAATCCAGAATCTACCTCTCCCCAATCTCATAGTGTCCTTCCCGACCCTCCTCCAAAATAAACCCCTTTGTCCATCTTGATTATACCCATTATGTTTTTGGCGGTCTCGATCATGTCCCCCTGTCCCTCCTCTCCTCCAGTGAGTACATGTTCAACTCCCCAGCCTGACCTCCTAGACCCTGGATGATCTTTGTCAGGTTGGCAGTTTTGGGTTCCCTATAGACCATATTGTTAGGGATAGCTATTTTTTCTAATTTAATATACTTTACTGAAAATTTTTCTGTACAGTCAACAAGAAAAAAAGAAGAATCATGATAACAAACAAGAGAAAAGATTAACAAAGATACAGCAGGAACAACACCCACCCACATGTCCTGTACCCACATTACATTTCAAAATTAAACCAGTTTCTGTTGGAGTCAACAATATTGAGTCAAATTAAAAAATCTTAAGGATACAGTAAGAGCAAATTAATGAAACTACAGTGTACTAAATAGTAAACACAATACATTAAAACATCCAAATATATGTAAATATGGCGTCTACAAAAAGGGATTACTTAATCGAGCACAATTAAAGAGAAAGCTCACAAGAATAAGATAAACTTAGATATTACATAGAAACATAGAAACATAGAAGTTGACGGCAGATAAGGACCGCAAGGCCCATCCAGTCTGCCCATTTCTTTTTCTACCTATAAATGTGCCATCGGCCTTTGCTCTGTCAGTGACCTATCTATTCATAGTCATTTGTATTGCTCCTATATGCCTATCCCATGCCTGTTTGAAGCCCTGCACTGTATTCATAGCCACCACTTCTTGTGGTAAGCCATTCCATGCATCTACCACCTTTCTGTGAAAAAGAATTTCCTCACATTCCCCTTAATCGGCCTCCTCTAATCTCATGCTGTGTCCTCTTGTCCTGCTATTTTTCTTATATTTAAACATGTTAGACTCTTTCACCTTGTTTATGCCCTTAAGGTGTTTAAATGTCTCGATCATATCACCTCTCTCCTCCTTTGCTCAAGGGTATACATATTGAGCTCCGTTAATCTGTCCTCCATATGTCTTCTAGATGCAGTCCCTGCACCATTTTGTTGCCCTTCTCTGGACTGCCTCCAATTTGGTTAATGTCCTTGTGAAGGTGTGGCCTCCAATACTGCATGAATGCATATTAAGGTCAGCATTACTTTTATATTGCTGGGACAATATATTTCTTTGGGTCTTTTACCCTTTGCTTGGAGACCAGATACAGTAGCTTGGGAAAGGGAAAGGAAATTGTTTAATCAGGAGAGCACACTAAGCTGAAGCTTGTTTCCAGGTGCAACCTGGGAGCACATAGAAATTAAGTGACTTGCTCAGGGTCCCACAGTGTGCAAGTGTGTGCAAGTGGGGGTCTGGGATTCAAACCCAGGTCTCAGGTTTGCAGCTCAGAGATTTGGGATTTGGCTGCCAGCCATGTCACTTGCTGTATCCTGGCAATAGCCCCTTCTATAATTTGTAATTATTTCTGTGCTGTGATAATTTAAATGGGAAGAGATTGTAATTTGGTCTTGGCAAGGTAGCCAGCTGGTCCTTCCACTTCTATATTCATTTCCACACACCCATGCTCAGGCACGTTATGAGGTGCAGCAAGGGGAGGATGGGAGCACCCCCATCTAAATGAAGTGGAATCTTTTTCATTACTATTTTATACCTTATGATGGTGAGTTGGAGTTTAATGGAGAACCAGCCAAGCATCAGTCTGACTGCTCTTGACTCCCCATCCCCCAGAAACAAGGTCCTGCTGCATTGACCCCTGCAGTGGCTGCAATGCAGGTGAAGCAGCTGCCTGCTTTGGTAGTGTACCCACCCTCATCTGACTATAATACAATGTCCTCCGAGCTGGGTCTTTCAAATCCTGAGCCATGCACCACTTGTAACTTGCCCCTTCTCTGCGAAAGGCCTGCTCCTCTTCCATCAGCAGTGACAGGAGGAAGTCCCATTTCTGTTTCATAGCATTCTGTATCTTATTGTCTGCCTCCTGGTAAGTGGAGGCTGGCTGTGGTGGCTGTACAAATCTAGGCCTCCGGTGAGGGAGTCGTAGAAGCACAATCTTCTCCAACGAACACTGTTGAACTAGATCAGCTCTATACATAACTCAAGTGGGACGGAGCCTCCATGCCCACCACCACCTTCAGCTCCATCATTGATGCATCTGATGGGGATCAAATGAAACACTACCCCACCCAAACAGTGGGGTAATTTTTCCCAAGTATCCTGGTCAAATTTCCCACATTCACTAAAATGCCACCAACAGCTTAAGCAGTACTACCTAATCAGGAAGTGATCAGTTTCCAATTTTGTAGCTCTACAGTAAATATGGTGGCTGCTATCTTTACTGCTGCTTTTAACATGGTGGGTGGCAAAAATGTAAACAAAAAGAAAGGAAAACTGAGCACATTATGGGGTGATAGTACAATGCTGGAGGAAAGATTACCAGGAAATGGTCAGCAGAGCACAGGAATAAACCATTGAAAAGTGCAGATTTTTTCCTTTGCACTGCTGCTTTAGTCTGAGTCGAATTTCACTTGGTTACCATCTGTATCCCTCCCCACAGGTCGCCTCCTAAAAGGGACTTCTAATATCACTGGCCTACCCAGTCAATGAAATTCAATAATAATAATAATAATAATAATATATATACCATTAAAGTGTTTGTACAGTTTGAAAAGTAAATGGACTGTTTACTGACAATGATCGATCATATTGGTGATAGTTTCCTTGTATCACTTTTGATTATGTTTTGCATCTGTAATTTCACAGGAAGGAATCGTAATATGGACCTGACAAGGTTGCTAGCCGATCCCTTCCACTTGCTTATTAATTTCCTCATCTATGACATGCAGCAAGGAGAGCATCGGAGTGTTCCCTGTTGAAAAGAATTGGGATATAATTTCCTTACTAGGGCCATGTTGTTCAAGTGGTGGCCTCCATTAAACTCCAACTCGCCATCATAAGGTATAAAATAGTAACGAAAAAGATTCCACTTCATTTAGATGGGGTGTCCCATGCTCTCCTTGCTGCACCTCATAACGTGCCTGAGCATGGGTGTGTGGAAATGAATATAGAAGTGGAAGGAACCAGCTTGGACCTTGTCAAGACCAAATTACAATCTCTTCCCATTTAAATTATCACAGCACAGAAATAATTACAAATTATAGAAGGGGCTATTGCCAGGATGGCCGACATTTTAAGTGTGTTTACCCCTTAACCTCCATAAATAACTTTAAGTAAATAATGTGCATCAAAATTTATGTCACTTAATGTGACAATTAGATAAGGACAAACAGGACAGACCTGGACAATAGCTTATCTCAAGGAGCCTCCATCAGAGAGAAGAATGTCAGTTGGCCTGTTGGCACAATGGATGCATGGGTGGTAGTGCAGGATTAGTGGTCCAGGGAGGAAGGATTCCATTACATGCTTGGCTGAGTCATGCATGAGCGCACACATAGCCTGGACATATGTCCTTCAGCAGGCACCATCATGGGGAGGGGCAAGGAGAAACCAAGGGTATATCCTCGAACATCTCAACTACAGCATGTAACCAACCATGGGAGTCCTGAAATACTGTCCATGTATTAATTCCACTGGTGAAGGGTGCAAAAAGAATATTTAAAAGAAAGGCAAAGAATGTCTAACCCCAATCATTAGCACGCCCATGCACATGTGCTCCATTCTATAACTCTTCCCCAATGGGAAGGGCTGCTGCTACTCATGGCTCCTCCAACTGCTGAAAACAAAATGCATCAGAAGTAAATTATAAACACCCTGTCAGAAAGACTTCCTTTGCCTGTTTGATCTGCAAGACAAATACTCAAACAGCAAGTGACATGGCTGGCAGCCAAATCCCAAATCTCTGAGCTGCAAACCTGGAGACCTGGGTTTGAATCCCAGCCCCCCACTTGCACACACTTACACACTGTGGGACCCTGAGCAAGTCACTTAATTTCTATATGCCCCAGGTTGCCCCTGAAGACAAGCTTTGGCTTAGAGTGCCTCTCCTGGTTAAACAATTTCCTTTCCCTTTCCCAATCTATTGTATCAGGTCTCCAAGCAAAGGGTGAAAGACCCAAAGAAATATATTGTCCCAGCAATATAAAAAGTAATGCTGACCTTAATATCCAAGTTTATCTTATTCTTGTGAGCTTTCTCTTTAATTGTGCTCTATTATGCTAACCCTCCTTTTTGTAGGCCCATATTTACATATATTTGGATGCTTTAATGTATTATAATAACTGGTGATCCTTGTTATCAACCCGTTTTTGAGTACTGTAAAAGTCGTATCAACCCGCGGGTTGATCACGAAAAAAGTGAGTTGATCGACTTTTACAGCCTCACGCCCAAGAAGGCTGCAGCACTCGCATTCCAGAGTAAATAGATTCAAAATAATAACCGGCAGCTCGCTTCCATATGCACGCACCCCCATGCTAGCACGATATGTGATGTCATTCCTTGAATAGCGTATGTGCTTACTAGTAAGGAAATGAGAGCCGCTTTTGCCTCGCTTTCCTCTTACTGTATAGTTCTATTGAATTGTTTTAGTGCCAGTTATTATAAAAATAAAACATTATGTATGGAGTAGAAATGGAGTTCTTTTACACACCCTCATTGTGTGATAGTGAAACCTCTCGAGCTTCGCTCCTCGAGGTTTATATATTATCACACAACTTGCTGTGTAAAAACTCATATCAACTCCATACATATGCATTATTCTATGTGTTTACTATTTAGTACACTGTAGTTTCCTTAGTTTTCTCTTACTGTATCCTTAAGATTTCTTTAATTTGACTCAATATTATTGATTCCAACAGAAACTGGTATGATTTTGGTATGTAATGTGTAGGTACAGGCCATGTGGGTGGGTGATGTTCCTCGGCTGTATCTTTGTTAATCTTTTCTCTTGTTTGTTATCATGATTCTTTTTTTGTTGACTGTACAGATATATTTTCAGTAAAGTATATTCAATTAGAAAAAATAGCTATCCCTAACAATACGGTCTATAGGGAACACAAAACCTCCAGCCTGTGAAAATCATCCAGGGTCTAGGGGTCAGGCTAGGGGAGTTGAACATGTACTCGCTGGAGGAGAGGAGGGAGAGGGGGACATGATCGAGACCGTCAAAAACATAAAGGGTATAATCAAGATGGACACAGGGATTTATTTTGGAGGAGGGTCAGGAAAGACACTATGAGATTCTGGAGAGGTAGATTCTGGATTGAGGTGAGGAATATCTTTACGAGAGGGTGGTGGCAAATTAGAATGCACTATCAGCAGAGGTGGTGGCATGTAACACAGTGGAAGGCTTCAAGAAGGTGAGACAGGGAAAGGGAGGTAAAGAGAGGGAAGGGCAGCTGCTAAATAGAGGACGAACTGCAAACTCAAGCAGACTCAATAGACCATGATGGCCTTTTCTGCTGGCAATTTTGTATGTTCCTAACCTGACTGTGTCTGTTTCTCAACAGTTCATTACTTCAACACATGCAGTGCAATGTGAAAACATGCAAGACTTTCTTAAAAAAGGCAGTATCTGGGAGGGAAGGGCAGGAAATTGATAACTGCTGGATAGCTGGCTTCACTAATTGCTGTTTTTAGCAAAAACAGAACACTGATAGCAGGCTGTTTGCTCCACAGTGGCATAAACTAGAAACGCTTCTTATGGTTACAGAGTAAATGGCAAAATAATTTACTTCAATGTTTACATTAAAGTGGCAAAATGCTGAAATTAGTTTTACAACATCAGCAAAAGATCTAACCTTCAGTAAGCAATTTAAGAGCAACTAAAACACAACCAATTTAAAATAAAGAGTTCTAAAGAGATTGAATACAAAGATAAAGAGTCTGTCACCAACTACCACCTCACAGATTTACTATACAGTTACCGACTACCACCCCATAATGCTGCTCACAACGAAATGAAGATAATAGTGGCAATAAACCAGGCAATGTAAGCAAATGCATAACCTACTAAACATGCTGTCCCAGCATTATAAACAGTTATCCTCACCAATACAGTCTGCAGAAAACAAACAGTAGCTCACTAACCTGGGTGTCGATGCTGCCCTTAATGATTCAGCAGTTCTGCACATGTACTGAAGCCTGTAACAATGTAACACTCCTCTTATAAAAAGTCAGGAAATCTGGGGAGAAAAGGCAGTGAAATGAATAATTTGATGAATAACTAGATTCACAAACCACCATTTTTAGAAGAAAATAGGACATTAATAATAGGGTTGTATGCTCCATAATGACAAGCTACAAACAACTGGGTTATAGTATTAGAGATTCTCAGCTTTCCAGTAATGTTAAATATGTGTTCCTAGCACTTATTCTTGCATGGTAACAAACGGCTACTGTATTTAATTTACTGTTCATAAAAGTGGTAAAATACTGACATTAGTTTTCAGAATGCAGCAAAGAAAAACTCTAACCTTCAGTAAGTTGGTAAAATTCAGTTAAAACACACATGAATGAGATAATCCTAGAGCTACAGATATTTTGGTAATGCCCTCTTTTACAGGGCAAACAAAAATATTATACAGCACAACATACTGTATAACTTTGCAAAACATTGGAAGAAGACAAGTGCAGGATGGATTTATATGATATTAAATATAACCTTACACAAAGAACACATATAACAGAATTTTTTTAATAAAATACATATAAAACTTTTGAAAACAAAGGTTGTCTTAACAGAAACTGAAAAATAAAAATAAAACTGGTACAGTAGCAAAATAACAATGGAATAATATACATTGTGCATATTCCTGATTATCAGAATGTAAAGAGCTCTTACTTGCAGTGGAGCTGAACAAGAACTGGTGGAGTCCTGTAAAATCTCAGGGGAGATGCTGCACTCTGATTGGTTACACAAGTCATGTGCTTTTCACTGTGTTATATTCAGTTCATTATGTGTTATAGTCATTTCAGTTTGCTGCATTCACACCTTGGCACATGTAACACTCTGTTCAGTCTATGCCTTGCAAATTTGGCAACAATTCAGTTTTCTGTATGCTCATTTCAATATGCAGCATACACATTTTAATATCTGATTTTGTTTTCAGTACTTCATAACCATTTTATTTACTACAGTACACATTTATCAAGAGTATCAATATATTAAATCAATATAATCTACAATTCAGTATGTGTCATATTCATTTGGTATACATTATACCCTATTTATTATGTATTCTATCCATTTTAGTATAGGTCATATATATTTTGACATGTGCCATAATTATTTCTGTATGTGTTATATATATTTTTTATCTGTCATATCCATTTCAGTATAGGCCATATCCATTTCAGCATGTGTCATAATTATTTCAGTTTGTGTCATATCTATATTGGTGCATGTCACACACATTTTGTTTTTGTCGTACTCCATTTTGGTATGTGTCTTACCCATTCTGGTATGTGTCATATTCATTTCAACATGTGACATACCATTTTGGCATTTGTCATAATTATTTCAGTATTTGACATACCCATGTCGGTTATCATATCCATGTCAGTTCGTGCTATATCCATATTGGTGTATGTCATAACCATTTTAGGTATCATGTCAGTTTGTCACAAACAAAACAGCGCACGCATTACAGCACAGACATAACAGTGAAACCACTTAAGCATAATCAGTATTTAGTCACATGTGTCAGCTCAGCACAAGCAGCAGTAAACACTATGTGTCAGCTCAGCACAAGTCAGAATAGTAATTCAGTTAGTTTGCCTAGTTGGAAACACTACTACACAAGTCAGAACGAAAACGATATTGCATGTGTCAGCTCAGCGCAAGCAGCAGTAAACACTATGTGTCAGCACAAGTCAGAACTGTAATTCAGTTAGTTATCTGAGGTGCAAGCAGCAGGATAATTCCACATGGCATTCAGAAGTCAGAATTGGTATTGGTCTTACCTTGTGTCAATTCAGCGCAGTGCACAGTAATCCATTAAGTCCACGGGCATTCGTCGCAATCATTTAAAATCCTTTATTAATTAAAATTAAAATCAGATAAAAGCAATATTGTTTCAGACTTGAAGTTGGAAGTTATCGCCACTCCGTGCAGGTAACCAGTGATGGAGCAGGTGCCATAACTTTTGGCGACCATGCACAACCGTCTTGCAGTGTCCCTATACTTCTTACGCTATACTGGAGGTTTGTGTCCTGCAAGATACTACTCAATCGTATCTCATTCATATTTTGTTCTGTTCTCAGTGCTCTGATAAATTTCCAGATTGTCGGGTGACTGGCTCCTAGCAGGCTACTGAAACTGCGGTGCCACCCTCTACTGCATTGATTGTGCGAGACAAACCAGCGGAGACAGCTGATTGGCAATTCCAGAATTGGACGGGATGGGGCGCCTTGACCACGCCATCCCACTGGTCTCCTGATTCAAGTGTCCTCAAAATAATCAAGGTATGTTGTTAGGACCTGTTCATGTTCCACATAAAAGTCAGAGTTTCATAGGCTTTCAAACGCTTCAAGCACATCATTTATGGGAACATATGCTAAGGCTGAAGTCATTCTTATATTAAGTGCATAGTTCTCGTCTACAGTGTAGTTCTTTAAAATGTCTGTACAATCCTGCACTTTGCCACAATGCCTGACAAAGATGAAAAAAAAAACAACCCTTGCTTGAGCTTCAGAAACTGGGATGCAAAAGCACGCACAGCTGCTTGCTCAAAGTCTGTCATCACTGAGCGGAGAGAGTGCTGGACATAGGGACTTCAAAGTGGAAAGAAGGGCAATGTAAGCTGAAGCTGTGCATGCTGTCATAACAGCAAAAACAGTTGGAATAACAGCATTAAATCTAACCCCATGAATTGTATATAGTTGTGTGAATAAAGGGAGTTACCTTAAATGTGCCCTCTGCATACCAATTATCTGATGTTGCCATATATTCCAGATTTTTTGTGCTGAAAATTAACAATCTTTCTTTGTCTTGGCAACCACTGTCATGTAGCAGAAACTGAGCCCCAATATCAGACCGCAGTATTCTGTAGGTATTTGTAAATCAGCTAAACTAAAAGGCAATGCAGGAGCAACACATGCCTTTGCCTCTGCACTGTGCTGTTCGTTTCAGGCAGGTAACAGAAGGCAATTTATCTGCAACAGCTCGATCTAACTCACGGTTGCTCCGGCCACAATTTGCTGTGCTCCCTCTAGTGAAGTAATTGCCTTCTCTTTCATCACTGCAATTACTTTTTAACTCGATTTCACCAGCATCTGGCACATGATTATGGGAATTAATGTAACATACAATATCGCCATCCGATAGTATGGGATCTTGCAGTGCACTTGAGTTTATCGTACCCTGCACATTTCAATAAGTTTTCTGGTATAGATATCCATGGTTATCAAGCTGCTGCTGCTTCGCTGTCTAAGCACGAATGACAAAGACTTTGTAGCAAACAAGGATACAAGGGAGACTAAAATAATTAATAGATTTTAATGAACTGATTGACTGATTAACTGACACCTGTGACTAATTAACTACTTGATTACGTCTGTATTTTGGAGGACAATCAATTAGTGAGTTACAGACTGAGGGCCAGATATTCAAAGGGTTGCTCCATGCTCAACAGGGTTGCGCATGCTCAAGTCCTACATTGCGCCATTCTGCGATATTCAGCAGGAGGCAGTTGCGCCACTGAAAACAGGCTGAGCAACAGCGCAATGCAAATGAATGCATGCTCAACAGGAGAGGAGGAACCATGCATAAACTGCACAGCCCGATATTCAGCCGGGCTGTGCAGAGTTGTGCAGGCGCAACCCCAACCTGAGCCTGCAGGACCTTGAGCCAAAAAAAAAAGGCTTAAGTAGAGGCCACCCACAGGTGAGCTGCTGTATTGCAGGGTGCAACACAGCAGCTGCCACCTGGCTGGCCCCTAACTCAGTCCCTGGCCTCTAGCCCAATCGTGGGCATAGTGTACTCCCCACCTGGCGATCGCGGGCATGAATGTACTCCCCGAACATCTCCCTGGTGGTCCAGTGGACCGTAATGCCCGATCGCGGGCAGATTGTGAAATGAACCCCCGAACCGTTCCTGGTGCCCGATCACGGGCAGCATGTAAATGAACTCCCGAACATCTCCCTGGTGGTCAGTGGACGTAATGCCCGATCGCGAGGCAGATTGTGAAATGCACCCCCGCTCAAACATCTCCCTGGTGGCTAGTGTCCCCCACCCACCCACGGCCCACCCCTCCCCGGCGGCGGCGGGCGGCAGCATCCACCCACCTGCGCCCGCGCCCCGCCCGACTGACTGCCGGTAGGGCTGCCGCCATTGGTGCAGAGCAAGAACCAATGGGCGTGCAGCTACCGTCGTGACAGTCAGAATTTGGCGAATGAATCATTCACAAATCACAGACTATATATATAGTATGGGCTATGCGTATTAGGTGCTCTGCATATCGGCGACCTTCGGGCAATCAATCGGCCAGCGGCGGCAAGTGAGTGGGATGCTACCGCCCGCCCGGCTGCGGTGGTGGGGAGCTGCCGTGGAGTGGGTGGGATGGGGACACTAGCCACCAGGGAGATGTTTGGGGCGGGGAGGTGTCAGTACATTCTGCCCACGATGGGCATTGCGGTCCACTGGACCACCAGGAGAGATGTTGGGAGGTTCTTTTTTACACATTCTGCCCTTTGATTGGGCATTACGGTCCACTGGACCACCAGGAGATGTGCGGGAGGGGTGGGGAGCCACATTGCTGCCCGCGATCGGGCTGCAAGTGCGTTGGTCCCCGGCGGCTGCTGCCTGGCAGGGTGGCCAGGCGCAAGTCCTCGGGGATCAGCGCACCTACATGCTAATGGCATGCAAATGGGGCCATAATCAGATGCAAATGTCCCCTGCACCTTGCATGAATTATGGCTCATTGCATGTCACCTTTTGAATGCTCGTGATTTTGCGCATGGCGCCAATGGTATAACCACATAGTTGAATGCTCCACTCTGACAACTTGCGGTGGTGCAAGTTCACTGCGCCATGCACAGTGGCTGTGGCTGGAGGGTGATATTCAAAGGAGTTGCTCAATAGTGCAACTCCTTTGAATATCGCCTAGGCTTACCCTGTAACTATTTTAGCAAGCGCAAGGGCATACGCTCAGAATGGTGCAGTTTGAATATCCAGCCCTGAATGTCTAGAATTTGTTTTAAACAAGATGACTATATGTCGAATTAGTGATTAGCTGGTTTTATTCAATGAGATGGCAATGCATCGAATTAGTGTTAAGCTGAATTAGCATGCGATGATATTGCTCTGTGAGTAAATGTATGTGCTGAAATATTTCGCCAAGTTGACATGGAACCCCATTTTGGTATGTCATACCCATTTTACTATGTGTCATATCCATTTCAGTATGGGTCATATCCATTTAGTTGTGTGTCATAACTATTTCAGTGTGTGTCACACCAGTTTCAAAGTGTGCCATATCCAGTTCAGTTTGTCTCATATACATTTTGGTATATGATACCCATTTTGTTATGTGTCCTAGCCGTTTCAGTATGGGTCATATCCATTTCGATATGTGTCATTATTATTTCAGCATGTGTCATTCTATTTTCAGTGTGTATCATGCCAATTTCAGTTAGTGTCAATCCCATTTTGGTGTCTGTCATACCCATTTTGGTATGTCATACCCATTTGCTATGTGTCATATCCATTTCAGTATGGGTCATATACATTTGGGTATGTGTCATAATCATTTCAGTGTGTGTCATACCAGTTTCAGTGTGTGCTATATCCAGTTCAGTTTGTGTCATACCCATTTTGGTATGTGATACCCATTTGCTATGTGCTATTGCCATTTCAGTATAGGTCATATCCATCTAGGTATGTGCCACAATTATTTCAGCATGTGTCATATCATTTTAGTGTGTGTCATATCCACTTCAGTTAGTGCTAAACCCATTTTTATTTATTTTGCTTTTGTTGACCGGGTAAGTGCACTAGACAAATCCTGCCTATTTTAAGCACGACCGGGAGATTTTGGTGTGTGTCATACCCATTTCGGTATACAATACCCATTTTGCTATGTGTCATAATCATTTCAGTATGGGCCATATCCATTTCAATATGTGTCATAATTATTTCTTTGTGCATCATACCGATTTTGGTATAACATATCCATTTTGGTTTGTATCATACCCATTTTGGTATGTGTCATATCTATTTTGATATGCATATTGCCTGTTTCAGTATGTGTCCTAGCCATTTGGTATATATCATACTTATTTTAATAAGTATTATTTCTGTCCTGGTGTATGTCATATCCAGTTTGGTGTATGTCATATCCAGTTTGGTATGTGTCATACACATTTGGTATAAGTCATAACCATTTCAGAAGGTCTCATAACCATTTGATTGTGTGATATACTCATTTTCATGTGTGTCATTCCCATAATATTATGCTGTAAATATTTTGTTGTTAGTCATAGACATTTCACTGTTAATTATATTCTGAAAACTGTAATTTTGAATCGAATGGCTTCCATACATCTTCTATGTTTCTATATTTGAATGCTAGGAGTGTGGTGGAGGGAAGTGGGTGCTGAGTGGGAAAGTGTTTTTTTTTTTGTTTTGCAATGCTTGGGTGGAGGATGCTGAGTGCTGATTGCTCTGTTGGGAAGCAGGTATGTGCTGACGATATGCCCTAAGCGATACTATGTGTATTCACCTGAGTCACCACCAGTAAAGATGCTGGATTCAGGAGTCCAGTTTTATTTATTATTTTAATACTTTTTCAGCATTCTGACTTTTTTAATTCATTTACTACCCCTTCATCTGGCCAGGCTTTAGTCTACCATAAGTGACCTTCCTGTCTTGACCCAGATTATCTGAACCTGGTAGTGGGGTCATGTATGATACATTGGGTGTATGGAGAATGCATCTCCATCTATGGTTGCAGTGGACTGCTCCACATGTACAAAGCAGGCAGCACATATATGTACTTTGAGGTCCTTGGGGTGGACCACATCTGCATCTGTGGTTGCAATGGACTGCCCCAAATGTACAAAGGAAGCAGTACATGCAGCTCCTCACTAATTATGTGGTGGAGTGCATCTGCTTTATCTCCTCACCTTTTTTTACTGTTCTATTTAGAATTTATGGAATCCTGTTCTAATGCCTGCAGAATGTAAGGGAAGATTTTTTAAATGTGTTCAATGTTCTTAGAAATATAAACAATGACAGCAGAAAAAGACTAAAGGTGCATTAAGTCTGCCCTTTAGCCCTATATAACCCCATGACCTAGTGTCGATACAGGGTTCTAACCCTCCCCAGCAGTCTTCCTATTCCTTTCCTATGTTTTGTGTCTACTAGTGGGCATTATTCCTTTGCTCTGTCCCAAGCCCATTTGAAGCCCCTACAGTTGTAGTACCCACCACCTCAGCTGGCAGGCTGTTCCACAGTTCACCACCCTTTCAGTCGAATAATACTTCCTCACATCCCTTCTGAACCTTCCTCCTGTCAGCTTCCAGTCATGTCCTTGTGTTGTCAAACTGGTGCTCCTGCTAAATAATTACTCATAGTTGACTTTATTTCTTCCTTTCAGGAATTTGAAGGTTTCTATCATATCTCTCTTCTCTCTTCTGGTCTCCAGCAAGTATATGTTCAGTGCCGAAGACATTCCTTGTAGGACTTCCCTTGCTGGCCCTGTATCATGTTCATCACCTTACGCTGTACCACCTGCAGCCTATCCTTGTTCTTTCTAAGATGAAGGCTCCAGAATGGGGCACAGTACTCCAGGTGTGGCCTCACCAGGGATCTATAGAGAGGGTATCACCTCTTTCTACTATCAGTACCCTCCTGATACACCCCACCTTCTTATTTACCTTACTACAAGTCATATTTCATTGGCTTACCTGTTTAAGGGTGTCACTGATTATGACTCCCAGGTCCCATTCTTCAGCTGTGGTATTAAGTTTAATGCCTCCCATCAGTACACTGTCCTGGGGTTCTTTCTTCCTAGGTGCATTACCTTGCACTTTTTGGCATTGAATATCAACTGCCAAACACTTGACCACCTATCTAGCTTTGCAGGTCACCTGCAATTCTCTAATTCCCTCGATGCTATCCACCTATCTGCAGAGTTTAATGTTGTCTGTGAAGAGGCTTATCCCAAAATGGATCCCTTCTCCAGTGTCACTGATGAGCATATTAAAAGGAATGAACCCAGGACAGACCCCTGTGGTACACCATTCATGACCTCCCTCCCCTCTGATTTAACTCAATTTACCACAGCCAACTGCTGCCTCCCTTTTAGCCAGTTTTCTACCCATCTAACTATCCCTAGCCACCCCAGGGCCTTGCTTCCTCAGCAGGAGTCAGTGAGGCACAGAGTTGAAACCTTGCTGAAGTTGATAAAATAGATTCACAGCATGGTCATGGATCTTCTTAGATTGAATTACTGCCAATGTCCATCTAGGTTATTGTTTCAACAGATCTGGCAGTGGTTGACATGATGCTTGCCTGAGACTGGCGAATTTGTGGCCATGCAGAAAAAAGTATTTGTGCTTTGTTTCAAGGTTATAGGCTGGTGTTACTGGGGGCATTTTATATCACTTTTGAGGGTGATGGTGGCATAGCAATGGAAAGAGAGGGTGAAGTGCTGTGATGATGGTGGACAGCTGCTGATGGGAATGTGGATATGGGGGAGGGCTACCAAAAGGTTGTTGGTTGGTGGGGATAGATTATGGTTTCTAAAAGTGTGTGTGAGCAGGGCTACATACTGGATTGTGGTCTGGAGGAGAGCTACCAATGGGATGGTGTGGAGGATTCCAACAGGGCTGTGGATGGATGCATACAAGTGATACTGTCTGGGGCTGTATGGGGAAGAGTGTTGGTGATAGTGTCCAGGATGAATAGAGGAGGTCTACAAATGTGAAGGTGGAGGATGAAGGGCTGCCAGGGCTGTATGTTGGAAGCTGGACCACCGATGGGGTTTGGGGTAGCCTAATAATGGACTTTTGTTGGTGTACATATACTGATGTGTTTGGGGGAGGATGACTACCAATTTGGTATGGGTTGGAGGGTGGCTACTGATGCTGGGGTGGATTCCAAAGGTGATGGAGGTATGGCAGGCACTGATTTGGTTGGGAGAAATGCCAGTGGCATGGCTGGGGTGGATGATTAGAATCAAAGGGTGGGTGTTAGGTGGATACTGATGTGGTCAGTAGGAGAAGGCTGGCAATAACACGGCTAGGGTTGAGGGTTAGACACCAGTGACATTGGGGATAGAGCAGATACTGATGTGGTTTTGGGGGAAGGTTACCAATGATGGGGCTGGTGTGGATGGGGAATACTGACAATGCTTTTTCAAGGAGGGCAGAGGAGTGTTATTGACAGTTCTATTAGGGGTAGGAGGGCTACCCAAGTGGCTGTAGTGTGGTCAGAGTGGAGAATTTCCTGATGGTGTTGTGCAGAGGATGGCTACAAACATGGCAGTGGGCAGGGATGGCTAGCAATAAGGTACTAAAGGATTGTACAGTTATATAGTTGTAATTAGAGATGTTTCTGGGATGTCTGGGTGCAGTGTATGTGTAAGTGGCTGTAAGTACATTGAAGATATTTACAGTCATTAGTGGAATGATGTCAATATGTATCTATGTCTGGTGCTGATGCCATGATGTATTGACAGCTGTGGTCATGGTGGGGGTGCATTGTTGACCGACAGTGAGGTTTGTGATGTATAGCAGGTTCTGGGTTTGGTTCTAAGGTTGTAGTGGTGGATGGGATGTGCTGCTTGAGTGTATAGGGCTGCTCAGGAAATGGAGTATACGAGGGGCTTTGGGGCCTGTGGGCATGATGTATGGGTACTTTGTGGTATGTTTCTTGATTGAGTGGGCAAGTGGTTGTGTGATAGGGTATTTTGGTGGCTTGGGGCTTGATGCTGGGGTGTATGGATTGCCGCTGGCATGGGAACAATATGTGTGAGTTATTAGGAGGTTGGTACAGGAGTTGTTCATGGTAGCAATTGGGGAAGTGTGGTGTATAGAAATGGATTGGAGATGTGATGTATAGAAATGGATTGGGGTGTGGTGTCAGGATGTACTGTAAGTGCAACTGGCTGCTCGTACATGGGAATATGAATTCTGAGGACTTGGGGTGGTGGTAAGAAGTAGCTGGGGCTTTATGTTTGGGTCTATGGATGATTAACTGCAAAGTTCAGTAGTGAAAGGACAGAATGATGTCACCCTGGTTCAAATGGCAACAGAGCCCCCTGACACATGTAGTGCTTCATGGTAAATATACGGGTAACACTGCTAGGTAATTATCTGACTATACAAATATGCAAGTGGCTGCTGGTGGAATTTGAACCAGATGGGCAATATTTCACACCTTCATGCTTTGTCTGCAATTTTCCAGTTTTGTGTATTCAACCACTAGAAAGAAAACCATCTTTGATAGGATGGAATGTTGTGTCACATGAACACCGCAGTTCAAATCCACTACAGGTCCGACACATGTTGTACATCATTGTAAATATGTTGGTAACAATTCTTGGTAAATATCAGCTGTCAGAAATATATGATGACTGCAAACGCCTGGTGGTGGATTTGAACCAGATTGTAGATTCTTCACAACTTGATGATATGTCTTTGCAGTTTTCAGTTTACATCTTATGCAACTGGAAAATTTAGATTTTAATTGGATGGAATGATGTGATATATGGATACACAGGTTCAAATCCCACCAGAGGTCCCTGACACACTTGCATCAAGGTAAAATGAGTGTACTGATGCATGTGGGGTGATTGGGGCATGATACAGGATTGTTTTGATGACTGGGAGGTGCAGTTGCCTTGGTGTTGGGTAGCTAGAAACACATTTCCTGTGCATTTTGCTGGATTGGTTCCTGGTATTTGAAATGTTTGAGTGGCTGTGAACCTGGTCCTATCTTGTTTGGTTGCCTGCTAGCATTATATCTAGGTGTTTCAGTGGCTAGGGAAATTGTATGTGAGCATCGTGGTGTTAAGGAGATGATGCTGGAGTGTTTGATGTATTGAGATCTGATCTGGAGTATTCTGGTGACCTGAGGCATGGTACTGAATTATTTTGGTGGCTTGGAGCTGTATGACTGTGTGTTTCATTTGATAGGGACGTGTTGCATGGGGCCTGCTGACAGGACACATACAGGTCTTAGTGCATGTCTATGGTGTGTTTGGAGTTGTGAGGTCGGCTGGTGGTGTGTTTGGATGGTGTGGCATGTTTGTATGACTAGGGATGTTGTGCTGAAGGGTTTCTTGGTGCATGGATACGTGGGGTTGGGATGCCTTAGTGGCTTGCAAGGGGCAGCTGCCATTGTGTTTGGGTGGCATGGGATGTGGTTCAGAGCTATGGGGCATCACATTTTAGTATTTTATCTTTCTCTAATTTGACAGAATTTAGCAGTCTTCAGCAGCTAGTTATGGAGACGAACATGGCGTTACCAGATTGCTACAATGGACACTGACAGAGGAGCTCAGTGATACAGTTCCAGTCTGGTCTGCCACAACCTCTCCTTACTGCTAGGAGACACAGCGTCCTCCAGACTCATGTAGGAGATGGTACAGCTGTTTTTGAGGGTGTTTATAAGGAGAAGGAGTGCCCCAAGAGCTTGGTCACTGCAATGAGTGAGACTGTGGGTGGTGGACTCCTGGGTGACAAGGGCTATAGGTTTGGGTGATTGCAACAGAGCCATTTAGGGCATTATTTCATGTTGAGCCTCGTGGTAGTCATCTTGTGCATGAGTCACTTATGCTCCCTAGTTCTCAGTGTCATCTTGTTCAGAAGGATGTTGTCTGTGTGTTTTGATGGATAGGAACAAGTTGGATTGGTACTGGAATGTTTGGGTGATTGGGTGACTGGTACTGGAGTGATCAGGTGGCTGTGGGCCTGGTACCAGAGTGTTCTGGTGGCTGAGGGCTTGGTACCAATTTTTCAGTGGCTGGGGGCCTGGTTGCAAAGGATTTGTGGCTGTGGGCCTGGTATGATTGTGTGTTGGTGGCTGGGAGCTGGTACTGGAGTGTTTGGGTGGATAGGGGTCTCATAATGGAGTGTTTGTGTGACTGGGGCCGGGTACCAGCGTGTTTGGATGGTTGGGTGCCTGGTACCAGATTGCATGTATAGCTGGGGGCTTGGTACCAGAGTGTTTTTGGTGACTAGGAGAATGATGTCTGAGAATTTCAGTGGCTAGGATCATGGTGTCAGGTTAAAATAGCTCACTAACCCACAGTGCTACCATGTTCAGTTACTAGCCCCTGGGACAACTCTAGCCCTCTGAACCACCTATGCCAGCTTTTAATGGAAAAAACTGGAAAAGGCACAGCTCTCCCCAGCCACTACAAAACAACCGATTGGTGCTTTCAGTCACTAATGACATTTTTAAAATTATTTTAATTTGTTTTAAACAACGACCAGCAACTTCCGGCTTTCTAATGCTGGCAACCATCATCTCACAAGCAGCCATTGGTCAGCAGGACATATTAGCATAAAGTGAGCTAGGAAGCGGGATCATGAGATGGTTATTGCCAGCATTAGAAAGTGGAAGTTGCTGGCAATTAACACATTAAAACATTATTTAGAGGTAATTAAAAAATTCATTAATGACTGAAATCGCTGATCGGGTATTTTTATAGTGGTTGGTGAGAGCTGTGTCTTTTCTACTGTTTTCCTTTAAATGATGCTGGGCTCACTAGCTGAAAAAGGCCTCCACTGGCCAGCCCAGGCTAGTACAGTACTTTTAAATTACTGGCCACTAGGCCATCTAAGGCACTAAAGAGGTTTTAGAGCCTCCCCCTTCAAAACAACACTTTCTTGTCTCTCCTCCTTTCTTTTTATGAGTTTATTGTCTTTTCTATATCTCTACTCCTCACTTTACCCTAACTGTACTTTTTATCTAACGCTACCTTTTATTTACTCCTATGCTGTCCTATATCCCTTCCGTATCTCTCAGCTCTTTGTCTCTGTTCTGGCTACTATATTTTCTCCACATTAACCTATTTTTCCCTTTACTTTTACAGGCCTGACAGACGTTGTCCCTTAAAGTCCCCTACCTCTGTTTCCCATTAGCCAGATAAAGACCCTCCACTTATTACTTATAGTTGGTCTGTTGAATGTAACCGTGTGGCGGCTCCACTTACAGTGTGTTGCATTGTGATAAGTGAGTATGGAATGGATTATGTACTGTTCTGTGTAAATTAATTTAGGTAATTCACTAAAATTCAAATGCCACTTCACAAACAGCTTAATCTGCTACAATTTCAGTTGCCTTCCATTTGTATTTCCTCTCTAGATGAGGGTAAAAGATTTATAATTATCTAGTGAGCCCTCCTTTCCTGGTCAAGCTACTCTACCTGTACTTCTGCAAATAAAGGAACTCTTGTAATTTGGGTATTATAAATGTGTTCATGTGTCTGCAGGGGTCTGTGCTTCTGCACACAGAAGTAGTGTTGTGATTTGAGTGTCTTGCATGTCCAAAGCTGATGTAACCTCTGATGAAGCCCCTGATTGGCTGAGATGAAATGTTAGGTAACTGGATGCCTCAGCGTCTGTCCCCTTGTTCACCTGTTTGCTGCTTTAATTTTTAATTACTGGCTATGAAACAATAGAGCATTAACTTCTGAAGCAGTTTCATGTGCTTTCTATAGTCAGGGGTGAGTGCCTTCCTTTACTTTGGACATGAAGCTGTTTGTTTTGGAATTGACACCACCACCCTGTGCTCACGGTATGCCAGCGCCGGTTCGACAACAATTTACAGCCGACATTACAGTGACAGGTGGCTGTAATGTTAGTCTGAGATTAACACTGCTTTCTGGGGTCTTGCACCCCCAATCAACTTCAACACGGAGTTGAATATTTTAGTTAAAGGGGGTTAGGCAGACCCCCCACATGGGGGTCAGGGGGCAAAGCCTCCTGAAGAAAACAAAGTCTTCATAGAATGATTTTCTGCCAACTGCAATTGCAGTCAACATAAAGCCATCACTGTAACATCAGTCAACAATGAATTTGTTGAACTGGCGTCATGGATCCGTGCTTACCTCTACCTGTGTGCTGGACTGAATGAACCTCAGGTGAAGCATGGGTTACAATTAAAACCCATCACTGTGAGAAGCCTTTTCAACCAGAACTAAGAATGGGTGACCTAGCCAGGGCAGCAGCAACCAGGATGGAGCAGGAGTGAAGAGTGTTTACTTGTCCCTGTTTTCTGATGAGAACAATGAGAACCCTTTTCTACAAAATGTATAAGGTGTGAACTCTGCCTCAGGTGATATTGACTCTGCTGTGCCATTACGTAATGTGATACATGATGCATTCATTCTGCTAGAAAAGTGCCACTGGAGCCTGGCGTTTGCATTGGCAAAGAATATCGATGGAGCGTATGTTTTGGTTGACAGAATCCTGAGAGGACTGTGAATTTTAAACCAACCTCAACTGGTAAAGCTCTGACTTCATTCATGAGAACGTGGGGAGATTATGCACAACGCCTCCATTAAGATAATGAAATTAATTATTGTGGATGGTCTGGAAATTCAAAAGGAAGTGCAATAAGCATTAAATGAGCAAGAAGTGTTGTGGTAGTTTTTCAGTGAGAATTGCAACACCAGATTTAAAGAATACATGACATTTTATGACACTGAAATAAAAAATCTGAAATTAAAGAAGTTTGAGAAATGAAAATGATTATACTAATGATTGTGTATTTAGTTGGAAGAGATTACAAAGAGGGGAGGGTCTTTCCATCCTGGAGAAATACATAATATGTCACAATATATTTTAAAAGGAACTGCAAAGACACCACTTGACTATAGCACTGGTCCAAGAGACTCCAAAATTGAAGAACAGGAAAATGAGGATGGGCCTTTTGGGGGCCAATCCTCCTGGGAACAATCAACCCAGGAGAGTTTGACAAACCAGATTCAGGTTTCCAGCTGAGACAACAAAACATATAGAGGAAGATGAGGATTGGCAAGTGGAAGAGGAAGAAGCGTGGGAAGAAGAGTCACAACAGGAGGAAACAATCATTACTAACCATCATTAATATCTCTAGAAGGGTACTAAGAGATATTGAGAAACCAGTATTGTCAAAAGGACTATTCTTTGTACCCTCAAACATTTTGTCTAAGATTGATGCTTTTGTTGATATACAAAAGTCTATAAGACAGGTCAATTTGAAAATGTTTTTCAACTAAAGATATTAATAACATGGTAGTTCTTAGATTGATGGTGATGTTAATGAGCATAAGGGCTTTATACTCACATTCACCTTCTGTCCCCTCTAGCTGCACCAGTTGAAACCTTTTTAAGTTGTTGTCTGAATGATTTTGCAGAATTGTATAAAAAGCCCTCCAAAATGCAGTTTTGTAATTTTTCAAATGCTGAGCGTGAGGCCTTAAAACATTCGGTGGAGATTACCTCCATTGTAATAAAACCTGCTGACAAGAGGGGCAGTATTGTGAAACAAGACATAACACAATATGTGGAAGAAATTTCAAATCGGCTCCTGGATACTAATTTTTACAAGCCCCTAACTTTTGAGCCTACATCTAAGATTCAGAAAGGAAATTGAGTATTACTGCCTTCGTTTATTTCAAAAGGACTCATAAATGAAAATTAATTATTCTATTTATCCATTCAGTGCCCAAAGAAACCTGCTATTTACACCTCCTGAAAATTCACAAAAACTCAGTAACACTCCTGGCCACCAATAATCTCGGGCATTGGCTGGATAACAGGACCCCTATCGAGAATACGTGAGACAGATACCTTAGACACATGGTCCCAAAGGTTAGGAGCTACATTAGAGACACTACTGATATATTATCTGTGCTGTAAGACATTCAGATAGAGCAAGAATGGTGGTTGGTAATGATGGACATTAATTCACTGTATACCAATATTCCCCATGATGAAGATATGCAGGCTATAGAGCATTATTTATTGAAACATACTGATTTGGAGCAAAGTAAAATCAGTATGCTCACAAACTTCACATAACCTTGTGTTAAAAAATGTTTTCATGTTCCAGGTAAAACTACCTTCAAGTTAAGGGACGGCAATGGGTGCCACTCTGGCATTGAACATAGCCAATCTATACCTGGGAAAATGGGAGGAGGAGTGGTTTATTGTGAAACTAAAATCTATTTTTTCCACAAACTAGATCTGTGGAAACATTTCATAGACAATGTGATAATGATTTGGAGGTTCAAAAACTGAGTTGGATGATTTTGTATAATATGTTGAAGGCAGTAATTCTAACTTGAAATTTAACGTGAACGCAGATTGATATTCTGTCAACTTTTAAGATATGGCAATTAAGAAACAACAGGATGACACATTACTTACAGATCTGTATAAAAACCAACAGATCAAAACAGTTGATTATTAGCTAATACTTACCATTCTTTGCATACCATTAGAATTTACCTAAAAGGCAATTTATGCAGTTAAAATGCATTTGTGGTACTCCAACCTTGTACAAGCAGAGGCACGTGAGCTATCAGATGAGCTGAGAGAATGAGAGTATAGAAAACAACATCACAAGACCTATGGAGTCAGTGGATGAGATGGACAGGGCTTTTATTAGTCCACAAAAGTGAGAAGTTGAAACAGCAATTTACATTTGTCATGACATATGGGAGAGGGGCAAGAGAAATTGCTAATATAGTCGAGAAAAACCTGAGCATATTTCAAGGTATCCCACAGCTGCAGAATTACCTCAGTAAACCCTCAGGATTTCATATAGGAGAGGCAATATCTTAAAGACACCCTGGTACATAGCTACCAACTGAAACCTGAATTGACCTTATAAAAAATGAGGTAGTAGACTGTATGGCAGATGATGTACTTGCCACAAGGGAATCCTTTAAAACCCTGTTTCAAGTAGGATACAGAGAGTGAAAGGTAGCATTAACTGTGATAGTGAGGGAGTTATCTATCTTCTAACATGTTTGTGTGGCAGCAATTATGTCAGGTCGTATAAAAACAATTGAGGATGAGACTGAATGAGCATCTTACAGCTATAAGAAACAAGAATTTGGAATATGCAATGGCTGCACATATACATAGTGCCACAGATCAAACAAAACACACTGTAAGAGCCATTGGGATTGAACATGTAGTCAAAAATATAAGGGTGGTAGATCTGAAAATCTGCAGAACAGAAAAGAATGAGTGGAGTTACTGGTTAGGAGGGTTGAAAACCAAGATTGAATGGGAACTTTGAAATAACAAAATTTTAATCTAATGAGGTTTGGTCTATAATGTTGATTGTGGTGAAAAGTAGTGATCTTTTGTGAATACATAAAAACAAATTGGCGGATATTCAAAAGGGTTGCATCATGCGAAGTCAAAGTGCGCCATTTGCGATATTCAGAAGGAGGCAGTTGCACCAACGAAAACATGCTGAGCAACAGCGCAATGAAAATGAAGGCATGCGCAACGAGCGGGGTGGATCCATGCATAAAGAGCGCAATGCGATATCAAAGACATGTGATGCGCAATAGTGGCACAGCCGGAAATTACATTTCAGCGGAAATGAGCCAAAATAAAAAGGCTCAAGGAAGCGGCGCAAGAACGCTAAGGCTGCTAAGTGGGAGAGAGAGAGAGAGAGAGAGACACAGACAGACAGACAACAGACAGGCTGGGCAGGCAAGGAAAGCGTGGGCCATAGGCTGTAGAGGCCAACAGGGGTGCCGGTGCAGTGGAAGTAGCAGTGAGGACAGCGGGGTAACACAGCAACAGCAGCCGGGGGGGTCAAGCCAGGGAGATGGACAGTACCAGCTTCCACATGGAAGCTGTAATGAGGGTGAGAATGCATGCTGCAGGGGACGTGGCGTGGAAGGGCCCGTCGGCATGTACCCCAACAGGCAGTACCGTGCCGCATCAGCTTTGAGCTGTACACAGATGTAGAGATCGTGGATGGTACCACCTGAACAGGGCAATACTGAGACGGCTCTGTGAGCTGTGCAGTGATGTGATGCAGGCACCTCATGGACGGAGTCACGCTCTGTCGGTGGAGACCAAGGTGACAGCCTGCATGTGCCTGCTCGCCACGGGCACCTTCCAGAGGCCGACAGGGGACACCACAGGCATCACACAGTCGGCCACGCCACGCATCCTCACCCAATCCTCAGCGCTGCTGCCACATGCTGCAGAGTACATCCATTTCCCCAGCACCCAGCGACAGGCTAACAAACATGCAGGAGTTCCTGAGGGTAGCACGTATGTCTGGCGTGCTAGGGGCCATAGACCTGCACCCATGTGGCCATTGCATGCGCCACCTGGTCCGATGGGCTCACATATAGGAACAGAAAGGATTCTCTAGTGTCAACTGCCAGGTGGTGTGTGATGCCACTGGCGCATAATCAATGTCTGTGCCACACACCCTGGCGGAGCACATGATGCCTTCATATGGTATCAGTCCACACTGTGCCATTGATTCAAGAATGGGGACATCCCTACAGGACATCTAGTGGGTGAGTACACATGTATGGAATGCAAACTCGGGCAAGGGTGGAATGCCACAGGTGCCATGGTAGTGGCACACAGGGATATGGGCAATATGGACCTGAACATGAGACTGATCTCCACTATCTCCACACAGGTGACAGCAGATACCCACTCCGTCCCTGGCTGCTCACACTGCACGGCACCCCATGACCCCATCGCAGCAATGCTATAATGAGGCACATGTTTCACACGCAACATCATAGAGCGGGTGTTTGGGATGCTCATACGCTCCGATGCCTAGACACCCTCGGTGGTGCCCTACAGTACAGCCCCCAAAAGGCCTGTGGGATATTCCTGGCCTGTTGCATCCTGCACAGCATGGCCAAAGACTATGGGATAGCCATACAGGTTGAAGAGGGACAGCGATGGGGACGCCAGTGGCACCGGTGTTGATGGTGATGAGCAGCCCCCTAGGATGGTGGGACCCCGACTGATCCGCAGGCCCAGCTGCACCGGGACACCATCACAGAGAGCACTATGCAGAACACAGGTAAGTCAAGGGACATGTGCAACCAACACTGTCCATCGCAAAACCACAGGCACACAGGGTAACACACCAGGGGTGCATGACGGCCAGGGGTGGAAGGGTCCAGGCATACAAACACACCATCAGGGAGGGTGAGCACTCATATGGACACACACACCAGGCACAGAGCGTACATGGGCACATGCAGCACAGCAGAACCGACATTGCTAACACACAGCACCACCGACCACCCACACCACCTGTACTGTCAAGTACGTGTGTCAGATGCTGGACACCCTTGCACCTTGGTGTACAGTACAATGCAGGCATCATCATGCACACGCACCTGTGGACAGCAGTTGGGAGGGTGTGCAGGTGGTCCGTAGGCGTGGTGAGCAGAGCACCCAGCAGTGCACTGCCCACCATGACACATTGCACATGGCAGCACCAGACAGTGCCCGCACTGGGAGACAGCTCAGTCATGTAGCACTGTCCCACGGCCACCACGGATGCGTGGGCGGCCCCACCATGACCCAACAGCACTGGCAGGCTGAGCAGGGCCACATGGGGTGACACTGTTGCACCACCAGGGGTCCCACTGTGTGAATGCGACCTTGCCCGCACAGGGGTCTGCAGCATGCTGAACAAACCTGCACCAGGGGTGCTCGGGATAGCCACAGCAGAACCCAGCGTCGACAGGCCTGGTGTCGCTACGCGCCGGGAAGGGGAGTGGAGAGTGAACTGTGTGGGGTGTGCGGTACAGGGCACCTGACTGTGTGCCCAATGCATCCACGACAGAGACCACTGCCTGGGTCAGCCTGTCAATGGTGGCGGTCACATCCATCCGCATACGCACCAGCTCTGCAGCGGTCCAGAGCACACCCCTGCTGTGCCACCCACAGCCACAGACAGTGCCTCCACAGACATTGCAACCCACCTCTGCAGCTGTACTGATTCCCGCAGCAGGCGGGTGTGCTCATCAATGGGTACTGTGCTCCAGCGGCATCCTGTCCCCAGGGTGTGGAAGGTCCTGATGCACAACACCCCTTGAGGGTGGGCGCTGTTCACCAGGATCAGGAATGGGCAGATAAAGGGCGGTGGACATGTGCCACCGCTTGACACTGTACTCCCAGACCTGGTGGGTGACTGCTGCTGCTGCCCTGCCAACTGCTGTGCCCCAGGGTCCACTCATTCCACCGCTGTGCTAGCGACAGTGCCAGACACCTGCACAGCCACCGGTGCTGCCCCACGGTGCTGACAGGCACAGCCTGGGACTGTGCCAGCATGCTGGTACACAAGTTGGAAGCAGAAAGGCCCAGAGGCACGTGCTGGCCTGCTGTGTGTCCGTCATGGGACACACCTATCACTGCCCATTGCAGTCCTTGCATCATCAATGGTGCGGGTACGTGCTACAGCCATAGTCTGGCGTGCTGGCATGCTTGCATGCCAGACTGCTGAGACACAGGCTGTGCACCCCTGCACCAGATCACCAACACCAGAGTTGGCGGCCCAGCGTGCATGCTGCTGCAGTGCCTGCTGGCTGGTGATAGAGGTGGATGGACCCTCCTCCATGTCCAGCAGGTCATCATCACTGCCTGGACCCACCACCACTGTCTCCTGAAGACGAACAGGATCTGTAACAGAAAGAGAGTACATGTGAGTGCATGTGAACAACCTTCCCCAACCCCCAACACCACCACCATGTCATACCGTGCAGTGATGGGCTTCCACCTGTCTGGAATCCACCTCCTGGTACGCCCTCAATAGCGCTCTGCTGCATTGATGCAACCAGTGTCTCCTCAGCCGGGTCAGCTCCAACACCACTGGCGGGTCCCCGGTGCCAGCACATGCGCCCTGAAGGCTGCCACCTTCTCCTTCAACCTCCTGCGGTCTGTCCCCATCTTCTTCTTGCATTCCTGCGGGAGCGCTGGTGGCTTCCTGCAGGTTCACAGACCGAGCTACCCTCCCATGCAGCCGCACGGGACTGAGGTGCCCCTCCGTCCACTCAGTACTGGCTCCTCATCCAGGTAGGCCTGGAAGAGGGCCACTGTCTCTGCTGGGTAAAGTTGGGCCTCCTCCTACTCCCACCGTCCTCACCTCACCTTGGCTCTGCTCAGTCATGGCGATCTGTATGGGGCAAGTGGACACCTGTCACTGTGCAGTCTACAGCATTTTCCCATGACCAGGTCCAGAACATCACACAGCATGCAACTCACCTCTCACCTGCAGTAACCGAATCTGGCCAGCACAGCCTAATGTCGCATATTTATAGCGCAATGCATGCAAATTAGGGTGGAGCAACTATAATGACATGCAAATCGCGCCATTGCACCTTTGAATGGCTGATCAGATGATTTGCATGTGTCAGCTGAATATCGCGAATTTGCGCTTTGCGCCTATATGGTTGAGTCGGCTGAGCCAATGGCGCAGATCTGTGATCTGTGGTACACTGCATTGCGCATGTCCAGATAGCTTACGCAGGTGTCTGCCGCACTGCTGATGTGCTGTGCGTGATTGGCAATTCAGGCCATGGCCACCATTGTGCCAGTGGCGCCTACAGCACTGGGCACTATATGGCGCTGTGGCACTACTGCGCAATAGTCCACTGTGGCACTGGTACGCAGCTGGTCGGTCGCGCGGGATGCGTATCGTCAGATGGTGCTGTGCGTGGCCTTGTGTCATTGCCCATGACCTTGTGTCCGACCTTTGCCCCTGGCCCTGTTCGGCTGCCATGTGTGCGGCCCTATTCGCTGTCTGGTGACAAGCGCTATGTAACGGCGGCGCTGTTCGAATCAGTGCGATTGAACCGTGGTGGTCTATTGCACAACATTCTATCGCAGGTTACGGGCGCAGCGGGCATATTGCCTGCTGTAAAGTTGGTACCATGGCTCACAGAAGAGCAGTTCAGTGGAGCCCAGTCGAACTGGCCAACTTGGTGGCCCTAGTGGAGCCCACTATAGGGCACTTTGTGGTGAGGCACCCTCACCATTGCCAGAGGCGGGTGTGGCAGCAAGTGGCCACTGACCTGGTGGGGTCACTGGATGGTGCCGGTCAGCTGAGTAGTGCGGCACGATGCGGTGACCTCCGCCCGGAGGATCGGAGCTTCTTGATCGGCTGCGGTCACGTGCCCAGGCGGGCGTGGTGCCTAGGCCAGGTGGGTGTACCATCTATGCACCTGTATTCTCTGTAGGGGTGTGAGTGTGTTTTGGTGGCCGTGCATAGGTGATGGCTCTGCCATGGTTGGCTGTGTCAGTGTGTGCAGGTGTGAGATGCATGGGTCTGGCTGTGTGGGCAGGCACTCTCACTGGGGCAGGGGCAGTCTGCTTTGAGTCACACTGATGTTTGTCTCAACATATGTCTCCCACAGGCTGGGATGTGAGGATGCAGGCATGGGGTGAGGAGGGCCGTGCCAGGGCCCAGGTGCTGGTGGTGTTGCACCCCAGCAGCAGCCAGACCCAGCTGCTTGAGGAGTGTCAGTATCATTACTTCATGGATGCTATTGCATGCTGGGGGCAAGACCACCAGCCATGCACAACACAACCATGCAGGAAAGGGGAGGTCATAATTCCACTTTACAAGACACTAGTGAGGCCCCACCTGGAGTACAGTGTACAGTTCTGGAGACCATACCTATGTAAGGACATAGACTGGGTAGAGAAGGTTCAGAGAAGGGCAACAAAGATGGTGCATGGATTGCATCACAAGTCCGATGAAGACAGGTTGAAGGAACTGAACATGTACTCCCTGGAGGAGAGGAGGGAGTGAGGGATATGATAGAGACATACAAGTATCTTACAGGGAGGAACAGGGTGCAGGAAACACTATTTTTAAGCGAAAAAGATGTTCCAGGACTTGAGGGCATGGGATGAAGTTGGAGGAGGACGATTCAGAGGAAACATGAGAAAGAATTTCTTCACAGGATGGGTGGTGGACAAGTGGAACACCCTGCCAGAGGAAGTGGTGGGGCTGAAACAATCACGGATTTCAGAATGCAGGATAGACATAAAGGAATTCTGGAGGTCAGGGGTAAGGTGCAACAGACTTATAGGAAAACAAAGTGAACTTACAAGCTCAAATGGCCAGACTGGGTGGGCCATAGGCCCTTATCTGCCGACACTATCTATGTATCTGTGTATGTATGTATGCGACACAGGTGACATGCATCACTGTCCAGTATCACAGCACGTCTGTGTATGCATCACTGGTGGTCCATGCATGCACTGGGCACATAGCTGTGTAACTGGCATCGCACCACGTTGCCACGTCACTTGACAGCCTTGTTTGTGCTGTGATGGACATGGGCAGTGTGTGTGTGCAGTGGTGCACATAGCTGGTGCCGCCTGTTTGTGATGGCCATGTGCATGTTCACTGTGGTTGGGTGCATGCCATCACAGGTGCGGGACATTGGGCTATATGGCTTGCAGGTTGGGTGGTGTTCAGGGTTGTGGTCAGTCACAGTGATTGACTGTGTTCCCATTTTCCTAGGCCTCAAGTTCTCCGGAGGATAGATCAAGACATTGGGCCTGACACAGGTGTCTCTTTAAAACTAGGCCATCCTGGCGTCCATTAGGCGACATGGCTCGATGGAGGAGGCGCTACAGGGAGAGCGGAACCAGGCACAGTATAACCAGCCAGCTGGGCCTTAGGACACAATACCCTTCCCACTTCTCCCATCCCTACCACCCTGCCTTCTCTCTCCAAGTTGTTCATCCCTACCCTTGAACACCCCTACCTTGTACCCGTCCCCCTTGTAAATAGTTGTTGTTTATTGTTTTGTTATTTACTATTTGAAATTTTAAAAATACATTTATATTTTGATATGAATACTGTGTTGGTCTCTGATTTGCAGCTGGCTATGGGTGCTCAGTTGCAGTGGTGTACATGCCATCTGGGGTGGTATGGTCCTGGGTGTGTGTGTGTGTGTGTGTGTGTGTGCGTGTGCGTGTGTGCGTGTGCGTGTGTGTGCATGGGGAGGTATCTCCGGCATGGCAGTGACTTTCTGTTGGTCTTGCGTCTGCTGCCACCACTGCTGGGTGCACAGGGTGTGTCTGGCTTGTATGCTTCTGTGCTGCAGGGGTTGGCGTGTGCTGGGGGATGCATGGTTTCCTGCAGTGCCAGTCACTGCACTTGGGTGGTGTCCTGGGGTCACAGTGCAGGGTGTGCTGTGCGCACGGGGGCTGATGTGCACTGTGGTTGTCAACCCCTGTGTGTGGCACTCTCAGCCTGCCAGTGGTTGTGCTGGGGTGTCATGGCTCTGCTGTGCTTTTGTTGGCTTGTCCCCATGGGCCAGTAGATCATCCATCACACCCCAGTGATGCTGTGCTTGGGGTGTGCAGGTGTCTTGTTGGTTCTGCAGTGTGTTCCTGTGCCCATGTGTGGCATGGCTGGCTGTGGGCCCCAGTCTGCCTCCCTGGATGTGCAGTTCCATTGCTCTGGGGGCTCTGCTTGCACTATAGCACCTCTGGACTGCTCAGCTGAGCTGCTCTGGTTGCGCTATAAGCGCAACATTTCTCTCAACTTCTCCTTCCTGGTTGCGCTATGGCGCAGTTAGTGCGATATTCAGACGTTGGCTGCTTGCTCAATTTGTTCTGCTCCATGTTTGAATATCGCACCTTTGCTTGATATCATAATTGGTTTGTGCTTGCTCCTGCTGTTGCACATTTTGGGCACAGTGTGAATATCTGGGCCATTGTGTAATAACGCCAAAACAAAATATATAGATTCTATATTAGGTGTGTTTCATAATACAATGGATGTAATTAGGTGAATTATATACTGTGTGATCCCATTCTAAATGTATTCTTGTTTTTAAACAAAGTTGTAGTTCACTAGTGCTCACATCAGAACCCCATGTTTGTTTATTCTGCTTTCTTCCACCCATAACCAAATCATCCCCTTCCACTCCATCGTAGGTATGCCACTTTCTGTTTTTGACTTTCAGTTGTGAAATAGATATGGATTTTACTGGCAGCTTGTAAGAATAAGCACCTTAGGCACCATTGCACATTTGAATTTTCTATTTTTTAAATAACTGATGTCATCTGGAAGAATTGATTTATTGAAACGGAAATTCAGGGACTCGATTCACAAAGGAGAATATACTTTGAATGAATGGATTTTTATATGTTTTAATTTACATTTTGTAATGTGTTTAATACTAGTTATGGCAAACATACCTTTGCTTATGCTCCATCAGCCTTGACATTTTGAGAGGTTGTGTTCACATATCATGAATTTAATCTGTACATATGCATGAGCACAGTTTGTAACCATTGATTGGATATTACATCATGCATATGTAGTAGACAGGCATTTAATATTGTGCATGTCCAAGGCAGACATAACCTCTGATGAAGCCCTTCATTGGCTGGGGTGAAACGTTAGGTAGCTGGACACCTCGGTGTGTGTCCTCTTGTTCTCCTGTATGCTGCTTTAATTTTTAATTATTGACTATGAAACTATAAAGAATCAGCTTCTGAAGCAGTTTCATTGATGTGTGTTCTGTATGATCGGGGTGAGTGCCTTACTTACTTTGACTTGAAGCTATCTTGGATTTCATCTACTGCAGAAATGAATGTATGTGTTGTGGTGTGTGAGCCACAGATACCAATTTATGAAGGTAGCACATCAGTGCTACTGCATTTGTGTCATCTGAAAACAGTTTTATGTTGTTTGTCTTACCTGATGATGGCTGTCTGTGGTAGGTTGTATGGTCTTGTCCTGCTGCTTGGTGGGGTGGGGAGTAAGGGTTGAAAACTGGTGCATTAATGTAGTTTTTTCCCCAATGAATACATATCCTTTGTGAAAATGTTGTTAATGCACCAGTTAGGATACAACAATGCCAGAAACGTGGGAAATGTGGCATTAGGTTTCCAACACTAACTCCCAACCCCCACCCTCAAAGCAGCACAAGGAAAAAAACATTAGGTTTCAGTTTGTCTCAAGTGTTGTCAAATCAGTGGGGAGGTTTTTCTTGGGGTTGTCCATCTAATTCTCCCCTCCCCTCAGCCCATAGCCTCAGTACAAAGCATAGGTGCAGCTCCAAGCCACTGCCTTGTAGTGATACACTCTTCAGAGGTAGAAGTATGTCTCATCACATAATGCCAGCACTATTTGTTGTAGCTTAGATCATGTGCTGTGCTGTTTGATCAGGGAACAGGGTGGGCTTTAGGGTTGATAACCCAAGGGAGACTCAACCACTTTTTGCCAAGACTCTAGAGACCCAAAATCCCAGTACTTTTCCTTGTGTTACTTGGGGAGTTGGGGGGGGAGTTATGGTTGGATACCCTAATGCCGATTTCCTACCTTTGATTAATTAGTTACCCTAACTGGTGCACTAACAAAGTTTTTTGCAGATAATTTTCTCTTTATTGAGTGGAATTGTATCCTCATTCCTGCAGGTCCCTTTGGGATCTTCATGAACAGATGCAGATGCTCTGTGCTGAAGGAAGACTCCATCCACCATGAGCAGTGCATGGCTCTAGCGGCCCTGTACTTCTGTGTAGCAACAGATGTGAAGAATTCATGGGGCTGTCTAGTGGGCTGCAGAAGTTCAGGGCCTTGTGGTCCCAGCACTTCCATGTGGCCACAGATGCAGATACACAGGGCAAAGAGTGCATCTGTTAGCCAATGCACAGGGCACTCTGCCACCCACTGGTGGTGAAGTGCATGGTCCTATGCCAAGAGGACAACTGTCTTCAGATATAGGTACCCGGCTCATGCGGGCACCCTGCACCTTTCATCCATTGGCTGTGGGGTGTTGTATAACAGTGCAATCCCCACCCTCACTCCATCCAGCTGGGTCACTGAGCTCACACTGGAACTCACCTGAGCAGCATGGGATCAGAAAGCATACCTGCTGGAGGCAAGACTGACAGTACACACACAGAGTTTTGTTAGCAACTATTATTTCTTTTTTTAATTTTGACACCAAATTTTCAAGATACTCATTTTATGATTCACCTTATAGTCATGACATGTACTATTTATAGCATATTGACTAAATGTCATTTCACACCAGAAGTGTGAAAACATGTCGTTAGGATTTAAAAAATAGCATGTGCCATGTTTATGAGGTGGTATGGAAAATAGCTATGTTGAAAGTTTGGAGTCAAAATATTAAAATTAGCAAAGTTATGCCTGTCCTCTCCCAACCGTCCTCCCACTTCCCTCTATCCCATATGTCTTACTGAGCACGGCAATTTCAACTTTTCACCTATGGATTTTCTCTCTTTAATTCTCCTGAATACATGTATAGAATGCTCAATAGACAATATTTATGTATAAGTACCACTGCCTTTACTAGACCTACCTAGTACTCTAATCCTGTTTAGAAAATGGTCTTTTAATTTCCTGGTCTCTGACTGGCTGGTACCCCTGCCAGAGGTACATTAACTTTCAACAGACGACCAGGAAATTAAAAGTGCCATCCTCAGTGCCCCTTTACCCACAGTGATATCTCTGTGCCCATCCTGCTTCTCGGATTGGCCAAAAGCACCTAATTGAGTTTCAAATTGCTACCATTTTTTCTGTCGCTTTAGCGAAAGAGAGTGGCCCTCATAGCTCCATAGTCCAGTGCTGCCAACTGCCTGATAAAACCTCACACAATCTCCACTGAACTAAATTATCACTACACATTTCTTTTTGCAGTGTCATTTTTCTGATTGTGCATCCATTCTTCATCTCTCTCTGTTAACATGTTGATCTCTCACATCACGCGCACACATCCCTCTCAACTGCAGTCACGAAATACCCCAAATCCCACCTTTATATTGTTAATATTGTCTGTTTTGTCAAACCGTTAGATCAGATTTTAAAAGTATTGCACCGCCCAGCCCTCCACAGACTCCATGCTTGTAAAGCCTGTCAGCTTCAATGAATTCTCTCCTGTGTCCTCACATTTCATTAGACCGACAATCTCTTCCCTTGAATCCCCAGATCCAGCCTTAGCTGCAGTTTAAGAATCACAGGTCCCATTCAGGTAACTGTAATAAAATAAAATTTGTGCCTTAGAACTCGCTTTCCTGCAGCGGACTGCTTGCACTGCTGATAATATCCCACTCAGTGCCGCTGTTGATGTCCTGCTCGTACCGCTGCTGGTGTCCCGCTTGGCAGTGCTGCAAAATCCCGTCACCAACAAACACAGTAAAATAAACAGCAAGACTGAACTTCAGTAGTAAAATAAAAATAGCAGTCTGATGAATCTTCCCCATCGCCGGGCGGGGAGGGGGGTCATGACAAGCAACCCAAAAGGCAAAATTATAAAAGCTCAACTAAATCAACTGTCCTTAGCTCACAAAAGCATTGTCAAACAGGCAGAAGAACTATTATTTAAAAAAAAAAAATAGTAAAACAAAACAAAAGGATTTTAACTTGTGTGTGGTGAGGTAACCATGGAAACCAGCCCAAAAGGTACAACTTAGGATGAAGTCCCTAGGTAAAGGCGGAGGAACTATTTTATTACAAAACAACTCAAAAAGCCAAGAGTTTTAACATATAAACATAAAAGGTATTTTTTTTAAACACGTGTGATACAGTGGCCCATTTTCTAAGTGCAATAATACCCTCAGGGTGGGCATTATTGGGAAATACGGACCTTCCAGGGCTATAAGGCCTTCCGCCTGCAGCGCCGGGCTCATTCGCCTTGCGGTCCGGTATTTCCCAATAATGCCCACCCTGTCAGGTATTATTGCTTACGTAATTATGTTAAGCTCCTCTGTTTATGAATTCCTTGTCCTGACTGTTTATTGTATGATACATTGAGTATAACCACAAGTCACAATGTATCTTTGTACATTATTTGTTTTAATTTCCTGTACTTATAAGTGTAATTTGTTTCCCCATGGTATAGCAATGTTTATCTTATGCATGGAATGCTTATATTCCCTGGTTGCTCAAAAAGGACAACTTTGTCTCAGTGTGCATACCCTGTCAACAAAATTCAAATAAATAAATAAATGTTGAAATAGGATCATAGGATAAGAATCTGACAACCATAGGCCTCTATGACTCACTGTAAATTATCCAGATTGG
Source organism: Neoceratodus forsteri (assembly GCA_016271365.2). Classification (NCBI taxonomy): domain Eukaryota; kingdom Metazoa; phylum Chordata; order Ceratodontiformes; family Ceratodontidae; genus Neoceratodus; species Neoceratodus forsteri. Next base: position 344,026,061 of record CM057459.1, read on the forward strand.
AAAGTGGTTTTATCACCCATATATTTGTAATGTTTTGAAGATATTCTTTACTTTGTACTACTTCTGCTGTTAAGCTATTCCAGGTGATCACTACCCTCTGATTGAACCACGTACCTCTTTTGTTTGATTTATATTGGTCTCCTTGTAACTAGAGGTTGTGTAGTCTAGGTGCCCTCTCCTCTTCTCCTCACAAGCCTGAGACATTTAAAGAGGTCTTCATTATATAAAGGCTTTGTAAACTAGACATGTCACCTCTTAGTGTTCTATACTCTGGAGAGTACATGTTCAAGTTCCTCAGTCTCTCATCATATGGCTTATTAGAGAGTGTCCCCTACTTTATGTCCCCTCTCTGTACTCTCTCAATTAATTTGATATTATTTTGGTGTGTGGTGCGATTACTGTACATAATACTCTAAATAGGGTACACCAAGGCCTCTGTACAGCGGTACAACCACCTACCTGTTCCTACTCCTTATAGTGTGCCAATACAGCCCAGAATCCTATTACTTCTTGCCACTGCCTCTACACTGCTCATCAAAATATAAAATAGTGGATGGTTAACCAATACAACTATAACTGTGTTTCCATCGAGGTTGTTGATGACATCATGGATACCTCGAGAGCAAAGCTCAAGAGGTCTCCATGATGTCTTCAACAACCAAGATGGAAACATAGCCATAGTTGTGGATGGTTAACCATCCACTTTTTTATATAGTATATGGTTCTGGCTTGTCTTTTTTCATTTTTTCCCCAAGTTTATGGTTACCCTTGGTTATGTGGACTCGTGCTGCTCACGTTCTGGCTCCCTCTTGCTTGTCCGCTCTGGCTCAGTTCTGCGTCACCCGTACTGCTATCTCATCACCACTTGGTTTAAAAATAAAATAACCGTGATTCACTTTTGTGACACGGAGCCTTATAGAGGTTCTCTGTGTTCAAAGCGAGGAGGGTGCCCAGACTGGCACTTCGCTTAATTGGGCCGCCATGTTACATCAATTGTTTTTTCTCAGAGTGTTGAGTGAGCCAATCAGGTGGCAGGGCAGAGGTAAAAAGTTGTGCTATCGATGTGATGTCAGATCGATAGTACAACAGCTTTTTGACCTTTGAACTGTCCCATTAACAAGATTTTGAAAGCCACGGCTTTCTATTCATAATAAGCCCTAACCATATACTATTAATAATTTGTTGTTGACAGTCATGCCCAGGTCCTTCTCCTTCATTGTGTCCTCTAACTTTTACCATAAGAGTGTATGTAGCCATCTTATTTCTCACTCCCAGGTGCATTACCTTATATTTATCTAGACTGAAAGTTAGCTTGTGCTGTTCTGGCCATTTTGTAGTTTGTGTATTTCTATTTGCAATTGTTCTATAGCTCTGGTGTCATCAACAATGACTCCCATTTTGCATCATCTTCAAATTTGCATATCCAAGTATTATTTGATGTCTGCATGGATGAGATATAAACATTAAAGATCATGTGCAACGGTTTTACATATTGTTAATAAAAGCTTCAATTCACTTGAATTTAAGTCCCTGTGTCATGATTTTGTGTTTCCTGAAAATTTCATGCTGGTTTTGTTTTTGTGGTTTGCTTTAAATCAGCATTTGTTAACTTGCTCTGCAGTAACTGAAAACAAAGAAGTTGTTTCTGATCCTTTGGGTGAGGCTTAGAGGTGATGACATCATATTGGAATAGCTGACTGCTTCAGCAATTATGTTCCTGTTGACTGAAGAGCTGTTTCACTTCCCAATCAGGACAGTTTGTAGAGTTAACTGCTCTCCCAGTTTTTACTAACTCAGTCTCTAGCTTGTGCTTAGATAGATTAGGGTGAAGTCTATCATTCAGTTCTCATAAAAGCTGATCATTTGAGTTTCAGTGCTGAACTGAAGTGGTATGATCGTTTGTTGGTTAGAATTTGGCTCATCTGTATCACAGTTGTCAGTTCTTTCTCATCAAAACTCACCTGGCCGACTGGTGAGGCAGTTGCACGCAACCCCTGTTCCTGTCTCACAGTCAGGGATGCTTTGCTCTGCTAAGCCCCTAACATCCCAGGGTCTCTGCCTTCACAGTTGGGGCTGCTGCATCGTGCTGCCCCAGGCCACCAGAGGTGGATTTTCCTGCACCCTGCTACCAACTTCATTGCCCAAATAGGCAGGGCTGCTGCATCATGTGCACCCCATCTCGTAGGGCTGCTGTACCCTGATGCGTCCCTCATGTTCTGTCCCACAGTTGAGGCATCTGCACCATGTTGTCCTCTGTCCCCTGTCACCACAGCCAGGACTGCACCCTCCTGTCTACACAGTCAGGGTTGCTGTGGCCTGCTGTGCCCTATAGCCCATGCCTCCACAGTCAGGGCTGCTGCAACATGCTGCCACTTGCCATAAGAGTCAAGGCATTTGCTGCACTCTGTCCCATGCCTCCAAAGTTGAGGCAGTTTCCCTGATGCACTCCCCACCACCAGAGTCATATCCTTTGCTAAACCCTGCTGCTCACATCCCTTGTCCCAAACAGGCATGGCTGCTGCACCCTATCCAGAGGCTTTGGATACTGTAACTTGATGCCACTCTTGTCTTTTGCCCAAACAGTTGGGGCTTCTGCACCCTGTTCCCTTGTCCTCCACCCTCACAGTCAGGGCCACTGCACCCTGTTGCCCCCTGTTGCTGTCTCTACAGTTGGGCTGCAGTTCTGTGTTACACCCTAGAGTCCCATGCCCCCTGCCTTCACAGTTGGGGCTGCTGCACCTACTATGCACTTCCATTGCCTCAAATGGGCTGAGAGGTTGCTCCATGTGCCCTGTCCCACAGTCTGGGATGCTGGACCCGTATGTCAGGCTGTGTCCTGCCCCACATTCAAGGCTTCTGCACCATGCTGTTCTCTGTCCTCTGCCACCTGTGTCCTGCTGCACCATAAGCCCTTGCCTCCACAATTAGGGTTTACAGCATGGGTTTACAATAGAAGGTCCTGTCAAACTAATCTCATAGATTTCTTTGACTGGGTAACCAGAGTGGTGGACCAAGGGGTGCAGTTGATGTCACCTATCTTGAGTTCAGCAAAGCTTTCGATACTGTTCCACACAGAAGATTGATTAACAAGCTGGATAGGCTTGGAGTGGGTCAGAAGTTGGTCAACTGGGTGACAAACTGGTTGGCAGGCAGAAAACAGAGAGTGGTGGTATATGGTATACAGTCAGAAGAGATGCAAGTCACAGGTGGGATACCTCAGGGATCAGTCTTGGGGCCAGTCCTCTTCAATATTTTCACAGTGACATTGCAGAGGGACTGGAGGGTATGGTTTGCCTGTTTGCAGATAACACCAAGATCTGCAACAGAGTAGATGATCCAGATAGGGTGGGCAGAATGAGAAGAGATCTGGAAAACTGGCAAAATGATTTGAAGAGTGTCAGCTGAGGTTTAACACAAAGAAGTGCAAGATCATGCACATAGGAAGAGAAACCCTGAAGCTACCTATAGGTTGGGAGGAAGTTGCTGGCAATCACAAGGGAAGAAAGAGACTTGGGCATCATTATACAGATGACCTGAAATCATCCAAGCAGACCACTAAAGCAGTAGGTAAGGCTAGAAGGATGTTGGGGTGTATTAGTAGGGGTATCACAAGTTGTAAGCGGAGATGGTAATCCCTCTTTAGAAGACACTGGTTAGGCCCCATCTGAGTACTGCATGCAGTACTTGAGGCCGCACTGCACAAGGACATTAACAAAATGGAGGCAGTCAAGAGAAGGGCAACCAAAATGGTGCAGGGACTGCATTAGAAAACATGAGGACATATTAGCAGAGCTCAATAGGTATACCCTAGAGCAAAGAAGGAGAGAGGTGATATGATCAAAACATTCAAACATCTTAAGGGCATTAACAAGGTGAAAGAATCTAACATGTTTCAATATAAGAAAAATAGCAGGACAAGAGGACACAGCAAGAGATTAGAGGGAGGCAGATTAAGGGGTAATGTGAGGAAGTTCTTTTTCACAGAAAGGTGGTGGATGCATGGAATGTCCTACCTCAGGAAGTGGTGGATATGAAGATATTACAGGGCTTCAAACAGGCATGGGATAGGCATAAGGGAGCAATACAGTTGAGTATGAATAGATAGGCCATTGACAGAGTAAAGGCCGATGGCACATTCATAAGGTAGGCTGGATGGGCCTTGCAGTCCTTATCTCACCAACTTCTATGTTGCTCTCTACCAGAGTCAGATCCTTTGCTACACTGCCCAAACTGCTTGAAAGAAAAACAGAAAATATACTTTCATATTGTGGTATGGATTGGGGACAGAGGGCATCAGGTTGCAGCAGCCCTGACTGTTCAGGTAGGAGACATGTGAGGCATCAGGGTACAACAGCCCAACCGGGTGGGACAGGGGTGTAGCACTCATGTCTGTTTGGGACAAGGGTATGGGCAGCAGGGTGTAGCAAAGGATCTGACTCTGGTGGCAGGAGGCAGCAGGAGAAACTGCCCCAAGTATGGAGGCAGGGGACAGGGTGCAGGAAATGCCCTGATTCTTGTAAGGGTGGCAGCATGTGCAGCAGCCCTAACATAAACTCCATTTTGGGGTGAGACAACAATGAACCCATTATTGAAATGCTTCTGGGTAGGAAAATCTAACAACTCTCTCACCATTGCTGAGGCTTTCAACTCTCATTTCACTGACCTCTCCAGATGCACAACTCCACCTGGACCAATGTCTGGGCCACCTCAGGTCACCAAGGATCCAACCAACCCTCTTTTTAACCTCCATCCTGTCATTGTTTTGGAAGTCCTGTGTTTCCTATACTCCATTCCTCCCTATGGATCAGCTGGAGCTGACAGGCTGCTACCTAAATTCTTGAGAACTATTGCCCACCACGTTGCTACCACAGCTACACATCTGTTTAACCTGTCTCTGGCTACTGGTCTGGTTACTTCCACATGGAAGATGCCCGCCGTGGTCCCCATCCACAAAAAGGATGACACCACAAATATGGCCAGCTACCGCCCTATTGCCAGCTGTCCAGAATTCTTGAAATAATCACAGCTGCTCAGGTCTCAGACCACCTGCACCTCCACAATCTTCTCTCCTCAGATCAGCATGGCTTCCAGCGAGGCACAGTACTTCCACTGTCTTCATCTAGCTCACCACCAACATCCAGTTGGCTGTAGATAAAGGCCTTCTCACAGGGGCTATTTTCATGGTTCTCATAAAGGCCTTTGATCTGGTGGACCACCCTCTGCCCCTTTCAAACTGTCCATCCTTGGTTTCTCTCCCATGGCAACCACTAGGTTTTCCAGTTGTCTCTTGGGTCATCAACAATTTGTGCAGATCAACAATGACAAGCCCTCTTTCTCCCACATCTGGATTGGTGTTCCTCAAGGATCCATTGTGCATCCCTAGTCTTTTCCATTTTCATCAGTGATCTCCCCAAATGTTGGGCTCAAGTTCTGCCCTTCTATATACAGATCACATTGTCCTATACTCCAGCTCCTCCAACCTATCTGATATCAACTTGAACCTCAACTTCAAAACCATCCAGTCATGGCTGAAGCAAAACAAACTCATCCTTAACAACAAAAGAAAGATTCCATGCTCCTCAGATTTGGGCCCAAATTCAGGACCTGCTCCCTTGCCTAAACATCAGAAGATCTGATGACTCCCACTCGATACTGTCTCCTCATTTAAATACCTAAATTCACTCTGAACCTAGCCCTGGACTTTGACCTGCATCTCTCTACCGTAAAGCTGTCAACATAAATCTGGGGTTGGCGTACAGAGTTAGACACAATCTGATAGTAGCAGCTAGGCTGGCAATTGCTCAAGGGGTCCTGAGACCTAAACTTGCCCACAGTATGATTGTCCTTCCTGTATCCTCTAAAGGTCTTCTCCATAAGTGGGATGTCTGCTGTAATAACATCTGCCACTTTGCACACTCTGTACCCAAGCTCACTCACCACTGCACCCTCTACTCCCGTCTTGACTGGCTCTCCCCACAGTGCTCCATCAATGCACCACTTGTTGCTTTGTTAACAACATCATCAATGCCCAGAAACCTGACAATCTGGCTCTCCTGCTAAAACCGTCTCCCACTTCCTACCTCGAGATCGGCTGTTATGTCATAGCTTGCCATACTCAAGTGTAACACCAAAATGGGAGAAAACACCTTCTCTGTTTTCACTCTGAAATTATGGAACTCCCTATGGCTGGAGCTCATGCACTCCCAAATTCATTAGATTTTTAAACTGGAACTCCATAAGTTACTTGATAGCTCAGACCACTGCTGCTGTTGGGGAGCTGACACTTCCTTGCCTGCCCCTCTTAGATCTGCCTTGGCACTTGCTCCTATCACTGAGTAAGGCTCTCCCCAAGCTCTTTTTGAGCCACGCTTTTCCTGGAACTTAATATTCTTTGTTTACTATTGTATTTATTGTTATGTATGATGCCATTGTTCTGCCAG